>JANDEH010000001.1:56616095-57915262 GCA_024610705.1 Tetragnatha versicolor | reverse complement strand
CACATATTTTAGAAAAAATTTTAATAACTTTTGACTCACTCATAATTTTGTATTACAGATAGTTTTAAATTTTTACGATTAGAGATAATAAACACAAATTCAATAGTTAGTCATCATTTTGATTCACGTTGCTGTATGTTCCAAACATTCATTCGATTTTCCATCGTTAGATTTCCTTTGTAGTAAAAATGCAAAATTATCGCTTCATTACAATCCTTTATAAAGGTATTTAAACAATTCTACACTACTGTTTCTCTCAATCGGCTTCATTCTTTTGTAATTTTTACTGCCAAGTCTCTTTCGGTGGGTCAGACAAAAAAATTCTAAAGAGAGAATGACACATGCTTTTGTGCGAGAAACTGATGTGAGTTGTGGCAAACGAAAGATCATTAGGCCCTTAAAGATGTAAAGTAAGAGAAGATAATAAAATAAAGAAAACTTTCCCAGTTACTGCCTAAAACCACAGTTGAGCCACTGTGAGTCACTTTGATTATATTTTTGCGCGAAAAACAATTACTTGACTCTTGCTTTCTTTGAGTGCAACACCAGAAAACATTCACCCTTAACAAAGAGACGCCTTTCAAATAGAAAGGCTTTGCATTAGAGACTTGCTTTAGGGAATTCCTTTTTTTTTCTAGATCACTTATTAGAGCAAATAGTTATATACTTATAGTTTAAGTATTAACTATCAAAGGTATATATTTCTAAAAGTGCACAAAACCAAAAAGAAGACTTGAGCTTTAAAATTTGTACAGAGTAATGTAAAATTTGTACATAATTTAAAACAGAAATTCGAACATAAATAAGTATATAAAATATCCATTATATTTATAGTAACCACATTTTTAAGTCTTATAGGGAAAAATAATTTTCTGTAAAAAATAGGTATAAAACTGAATTTTTACAAAATTACAATACTTTGGAATTTATCCTTAATTTAAGTTACTGGCATAATAAAGTTTCTTAATAGGGAGAATTTCAAAAAAAATCATTAATCCAAAAGACCTAATTTAGTTTTAAAAGATCATCGCTTAAATTAAAGCTTGTTGAAATTTGAGCTTCTTTATTTATAACCTGAATTCTTAACCTCATTCTCTCTTAATCATGCTATTTAAAAGAAACAGTATGCAAACACATAAGTATTGAATAAGAATTTTAAAGACAACCTTTTTCAAACCATAAACAATTTTTCTAATAGTATAGGAGTAAAAGAATAGTTTCTTTCATTTACTATTGATGAAATCTCAGTGCTCCTTAATGAAGTCATATAAACAAAAATTGTGTTTTTGTTGAAGTGAATGAAAAGACGATGAGTTGTGTAAAAGTAAATTCAGACACTTTTTTATATAGCTAAACAACAAACTAGTAGTAAGTACTCTTCCGAAATAGGCCACAAAATTGTGTTTACCATTGTTATTGTGTAATTATGTTCTAGTTAATTACTGTTTAAGTAAAAAGAATGTTTAATAATTCATATTTTTATTTATTTAATTCCCCTCGTTCAAAAAGGATTATAAACTCTAAAAGTTATAAAAATGGGGTTCATTAATACCTTTTGATTCAAAATCAAGCACTATTGTAAATACCCAAACTACTTCTGAATTATTCATTCTAAACTTAACTATCCTCACATGTTTCTTTCTACTTCAAGACCTCATTTTCAATTTTGAGGGAACGTTTTGAGATTTAACGTTATTCCAAGAAAACCAATTAAATACTTTGCAGTTAATGCGAATTTAATGTATCATATTTGATTATCCTTTAGGCTGACATTATACAGGGTGTTTCAAAATTGCGTTGCACGGCTTTTATTCGGAACCAGTGCCTCTTAGGGTCGTGGAAGTAAGGTCTACCCCTAGGTAAATGACCCTGGAGAACCCATTGAGAGGACTTACAGCGCCCCTAGCGGCGAAATTAAAAAGTTAAAAAAATTAATTTAAAAACTAAAATAGATAGAGCAAAAACCTCAGTGAGAGTATTGTTGCCAACGTCAAGAAGAACTCATTGAAAAAAATTTCATCAAAATATCTTGAATATTCGCGGAGATATTAGCATGTGAAAATAGCACTTTTTCAGGGGTCAAAAAGTAAAAAGTTCGCATATTTGCAAATTTTTCAGTGAAATTGTGTAGTTTTTTGTTTTTTTAGTTGAAAGAACACAAAATTTAATCAAAAATCAAAAAAATTTGCAAATATGCGAACTTTTTACTTTTTGACCCCTGAAAAAGTGCTATTTTCACATGCTAATATCTCCGCGAATATTCAAGATATTTTGATGAAATTTTTTTCAATGAGTACTTCTTGACGTTGGCAACAATACTCTCACTGAGGTTTTTGCTCTATCTCCTTTAGTTTTTAAATTAATTTTTTTAACTTTTTAATTTCGCCGCTAGGGGCGCTGTAAGTCCTTGCAATGGGTTCTCCAGGGTCACTTACCTAGGGGTAGACCTTACTTCCATGACCCTAGGAGGCACTGGTTCCGAATAAAAGCCGTGCAACGCAATTTTGAAACACCCTGTATACACATGATACATGCTTAATAACAAAACCAATGGGTTATACTGTAAAAATTAAAAGGGAATGAAACGTTTATAAAAGATGATGGACAAGTTATATAATCAAAAATAATGATAATAATAATAATTTAAAAACTAAATAATTATTTTTAAAGAAATTGTTTATGTTGTTTACTCAAAGTATCACAAATTAAACGAAATATGATTATTTTATATTATATATATTATTATTTGATTCGTACATTAGTAACCAGCTCTTATCGCAAAAAGCATCACTTGTCTATGAATTTATTTTTGAAAAATTTACCCTTCCATTCTATGAAACTTAATAGTTTTAACGTCTTAAATACGAAACAAATTATAAAAACCATCAACAGGCTCAGGTTTACTATATTAATCAACTGTAAATGAAATATAAAAATTTTCATATATAGTTTCATCAGAAAATCATTTTGTCCAAAAATAATTCCACATTTCAGGAATAAATTTATCCTTTTTTTTAATTCACTATAAAGTTTGAACTGGACGTATTTTATTCCATTTTATTCAACTAATTTTAAAGATTAATGTCTAAAAGTATATATTTATACTGAAATAATTTTCAGTGAGGAAGAAAATGTTACTCCCATACAAAAGAAATTATCATTTCGAATGTTTTTAAAAGAAATCAGTGAAATTATAAGTTAAAGAATTGTAGTTAACGTGTTTAAAAAGAGATCATCAACGCACCCTTAATGAAGGATATCACTCATTTTAAAAACCACTGCTCTACTAAAAATTAAAATTTTTCTAAGGGACTGCGAAATTTCTTTCCAGATCTCTCATTGGAGAATTTATTCCTCTTATTACCACAGATATATTAATCTCACCAATAGGAATCTAAACGCAAGATATCTGCGGATGAATTAACCAATAAATTTAGTCACTGCCGTTCGTGAGCCACCTCTCCAAGTCATCCACCCTAGTGACATCACCACTTTTCTCCCCATCTTCCGAATTTCCCAAAAATCGCACAAAGTCTTCCTTTCTCTCTCTGAACATTCGTCACCAAACCCTCCCTTCAGCCACATCCGGAACCGTTGCCACTACGCGGAAGACAATGCCACATCTCAAATGAAATGAGAAAAAACACCGCATAAACAATAACACTCCAAAGAAAAACACGCGTAGCACACTCTCCCACCTACCCCAAAACGGAAGACAATTTGTTCTTCTGGTGTTTTCTTTTTCCCGAGAACCAACAGCGATAAAGCTGATGGCTCGTCTGTCAGAACGGATACTAGTTGTTGTTGGGACTTAAAACTTTCCGAGAAACGGTTACAAGCCAGCAATTGCCGTCCGTCTCCTAAGCAACAATTGGTCCACTATCCCCAAGTCGTGCGTTTCCGTAATGCCGTGGTGTAGTAACAGAGGAACATAAACATGGAAAAAGAATTCACAGCGATTCCTGGAGCGAGATCGGATTGTTCGAACCTCTGGGAGGTCCATTAGAATACACGAATTCTCTTCTGGGGAAGAAGGAGCAACGAACGGCCTGGACTTGCTTTGCGAGGGACATCGTGATTAAGACCTCGGTTTGAGATCGTCTGCATGGATCTCGTGGGAGGTAGAATGAATGACTTGAGTCTTTAACCTCTCCATGAAAATAACCTTAGGAAAATATTTATCCTCAGTTATGGTCTCGAGACTTATGATTGGAGTTGGGTAATATGTTCTGGTAAATAGGCGCTTTGAATAAGAATTTATCTATTACATAAACACACTAGTTTAACAACAACTTAGTTAAGCAAAAAAAGATTCCTAATGGCCTAATTGGTTAGAGAAAAACTTATGAAGTGAGTATGTGGCATGAGCAGCAGTACTTAATCTCCATGTCATCTGTCCACAGGTTCCCGTCATGTAACGCAAAGTAGGTACACCTATCAGCTTGACATGGATTTAAAGGGTGCTATCCTCAAGTATCCACTATTGTAAAAAAATACATTTTATATCATTCTATGCAAAATAAATGCTAAGGGTATTGCGTTAAATATATCTAATAATTTCTTCGTTGTATTCACTTTTAAATTATATATCAACACACAAAATTGTATATATGTCACCGCTAAAGTAAATAATGCAGTTATTTCATAGAATACCTAGTTATTCCATGGAATAACTGATCGTGTCCGTTAAAGTGTGTAATATGTTACTAATTTGACACTTTAGTTATTCTATGAAATAACTAGGTATTCTATAAATTAACTAATGAGACAGTTAAAGCGTAAAATAAACAATTATTATTATTATTTTCACTTTTGAGGTACAGCTTTCTTTTTTGACGTCTGATAGAAGTGATTTTATTGGCTAATTGGAAAGTACGAGTAAGAGCACTCTTTAAATACAATTTGAAACTTTTCATCAAAATATTTTAATACTTTTGTTATTAATTAGGATGTTTTTTAATGATATCTAGTAAAATTTCCGTCTTTGAGTTAAAAAGCATCTGTATCTTTCTCAATTTCCGCTGTAAAAAATTTGAAAAAAAAGAACTTGAGACCAACACCTCATCTGACCATTGTCCAAGATACAGAAAGAAAAGATAGGGACTTTAAAAAAGATAATTTAAAGATGACATTTATGACATAAGTGGATTAAATTAATGGAAATTTTATTTTTTATATAATTGGAGGGAACACCCTATAAATTAACTCACGAGCCGCCACTGGAGATATATGATATAGATTATTTTACACTTTAACGGGCTGCAGATCGTTATTCTATGAAATAACTAGTTAAACCATGAAATACAAGATAGTTTTACACTTTAACGGACGCGATCAGTTATTCCATGGAATAACTAGGTATTCTATGAAATAACGGATTTCATACTTTAACAGTAACATAGGGTAAGTGGGGGCAAAGCCACGCAATTTTCAGTATTTTTAACATTGTCGTCGAAAGGGGGTAGATAATCCCGAACTTTCAATTGGAGATGTTAGATTAAGATCCTACCTACAAAACCAATCCAAGTTTAAACTCTTATCGATGGTATTTTAGGAGAAATTTACAATTTAATAGAAAAAAATTCGCGGGGCTTTGCCTCGCAAAATGGGGCAAAACCCGCACTTGCAAATCTTGGTGCCAAAATGAAATAAACAGTGATAAACAGAATTTTTCATTATAAAAACACTAAAAATAATGCTCTTAATGTTGTTTTAATATTTCTAAGCCAACCAACAATATTAAATATAAATATGATCAGTTTTAATGAAAATTATCAATATGTTGTAGCAATTAATTTCAGATTGACCAGATATCTTTCAAAAGGGAGAGAGGATGGTTTCAGGTAGAGGGTTGGTATCTCGGACACCTTTATTAACCTCTTTAGAGATCAAGTAGTCCTTTTTTTCCTTTTGGGACGAATTCCTGAGCTTTTTAAGCTGCGTAGATTTGCCCCAAAATACTTGCATGGATTTGCCCCGTTTTACTTTATTTTGAAGAACAAGCCTTATTATTTTTAGAGACATATTGAGGCAATTCCTTCAAAATGAAACTGAAGTTGAATTGCTATCTTATCATTGGGCTATTTGTTTGTATTTCTCCTCAAGCCCTATTTTATGTAATTTTTAAGTAAAATGTCAGAAAAATTACATCAAAATGATGAAAAACAAACTTACAGCATTTTTTAAGCTCATGAGTGACTTAAGGGTACGAACTTTCGCAGAACAATAGGTCACAGTAAGACAAACCAACCACCTGGTTTTCAACTTTTGAATCGATCATTAACAATTAAAAATCGCGGTGCGTGGTTTTGCCTCGTGCGGGTTTTTACCCCCACCTACCCTATATATTGTATCAAATTGTGTTCGTTATTGAAAGGAAAAATTTTCAATAATGGAGAAGTAATGCAATCATCTTTTGATTAAAAGTACAAGACCTTAATCATGTAAGAAAGATACTCCTATATATAATTCAGCATTTCCTATTGCTGTTAGTAGAACCACCCTTGCATACAGTTAGAGTTTAACTCTGGGTAAAAACATTTTAGCCAATGAGAAGTTTTAAAATAAGACATACACAACATTAAAATCATTATTTTTAAGTAAGAATTAAAGATAAATGGTGGAAATAGTCATAATTTTTAAATCACGGAACGTTAGCCTCAGAATTTAAGATCGTATTCAATCAAAATCAAAACTTTTTAGGTAAATGAGCAGAAAACACGTAATTTAGAATATTAAAAATATAATTCAGATCCTAATGGGTAATTTTAAAAAGGGTGAATATTATTTTTATTATCATTATCCATCTTTCCCACTATCTTACTTTGTTCTGAGAAACTTGGCTTTAACATCAAACAATAAGGGGCCGTTCAAATATTACGTAAGCACCTAAGGGGGGAGGGGGGGTTGCTCTTATGGGTGGGAGGGGATATCTCATGTTCTCAGTTTTAGGTTCATTCCCCCTTGCCCAGCTTTGATTTTTTACTTAGCTTCATTAAATAGTTCAAATTATGTCATTATTTTTTATTAATTTATATTAATGCATGCATTTTTGTCTATTAGCAAATAATTATTATTTACAGGTATTTCAGTGTCGAAATAGCACGCTTTTGTCGTTTTAAACCCAATAAACGCTGTTAAATTTTTTTTCCTTTGACATATTCTTACAGAGGACCTCAAAATGCACTTCATGGTGAATTTTCAAGCAATTCGCTGAATATTTAAGTGCGTTTCAGAGTTGGAAAAAAAAACGGTATTTCGAGAAAAACACAAGTCCGAAAAAGCCTAATAATTGGTATTTAATTTTAAGTTTGAAATTTTTTGAATTTTTATTATGGTAGTAAAGTAATATGGTAAGCTTTTTCCAGAATTTCAAGTTTCCATGGTGATTCTGACGTCATCCACGAATTTTTAAACACAAAAGTGATTACCTCGTCTTCATAGGAATTCATTACGTTTTTCGGGTTATGAGAAAAAGGAGGATTGCGAAAAAATATAAATAGACCCCCAAGTGTTTTACATCATCGTGTTCACATCATTTAGTAGATTAAGAATATGTAAAGCATAAGGGGATTGGCTCCGTATTTCGGGAGTTTTTCCGATTTTATTGGAAAACTTTAATTGAGCGTCACGTTCTTAATTGTAGAGGTAGGGTTCTGAAATTTTAGAATGTGTACCTCCTTAATATTTCCTATTGAATGATGTATGACACTAAGGGATTGGACCCATATTAAGAGATTTTAGTACCGCGTGCTCGTTTTTATTTTCACTTTTTAACGCCCCTAACTCCTTTTATCCAGAAGAAGCAGCGTCTTTCTAACAAGGTTCAAAGAGTTCTTCAAGAATAGAGTTATTAATAAGCTATCTGATGATTATTTTGGGAGAAATCCATGAAAACTAGTCTTGGAAAACCAAAAAAATGAATTTTCTGGACAGTGTAATTTTTATACCACCTCTTAGTTAAACCTATTCTTTAAAACGACTTTTCATATGCTTTCAGAAAATATAAACCACTAAGCTGGGCTTCAAATATATCCGGAGCTATTCAGCGTCAAAGCTATTACATGTTAGGCTTAACGTCCCATGAGGCACCCGTTCGATCCAGGTTCACCTACCATTCAATGCTATGAAGGTAGCTTAAACAGCTAGCTAAAAAGCATTGGATGCTTGTTACCTAGCATGTCCTGCTATTATTGCATAAGGGTCTCGGGACTCTGAAACTTGTAATAAGTACCTCTGTTTTTGAATTAGTATTACACAAAAACTAAATTTTGAAGAAAATTGAAATTTTTACTACATAATAACTACTCTGAGAAAGAATTTTCAAAAACTATTTTAGTAAATTTAAAAAAAATTACTGTGCTAAATATTTTTAATCACAGTATTTTGAAATTGAAATTTTTAAAAACGTTATTTTTAACTCATATAGAAAATTTGCTGAGGGAAAGAATTTAATTACTTCTATAAAAATTATCAAAACGTTTTGAAATCTTCGCAAGCAAGCTACATAGCATCCCATGCTGGAAAGCATAAAATAAAAATCAAAGTACCTAGCTCTCCATGCTATGAAAAAAGCATGAACAGCTAAAAAGCATTGGATGCTTGTCCATAGCATGTGATGCTATTGCTGCGATGACTAGCTACATAGCATCCCTACCTGGCAAGCATTAAAAAGCATAAAACAGCACATCAAGGTACCTAGCTCTCCATGCTATAAAAGTAGCATAAACAGCTACAAAGCATCGGATGCTTGTCCACAGCATATGATGCTATTGCTGAGACATAGCATCCCAAGCTAGCTATATAGCATCCCAAGCTGACAAGCATAAAAAAGCATAAATAGCACATCAAGGTACCTAGCTCTCCATGCTATGAAAGTAGCATAAACAGCTACAAAGCATCGGATGCTTGTCCATAGCATGTGATGCTACAGCTGAGCCATAGCATTCCAAGCTAGGTACATAGCATCCCAAGCTGGCAAGCATAAAAAAAGCATAAAATAGCACATCAAGGTACCTAGCTCTTCATGCTATGAAAGTAGCTTGAACTGCTTAAAAGCATCGTATGCTTGTCCATAGCATGTGATACTATAGCTGAGCCATAGCATCCCAAGCTAGGTACATAGCATCCCAAGCTGGCAAGCATAAAAAAAGCATAAAATAGCACATCAAGGTACCTAGCTCTCCATGCTATGAAAGTAGCTTGAACTGCTTAAAAGCATCGGATGCTTGTCCATAGCATGTGATGCTATAGCTGAGCCATAGCATCCCAAGCTAGGTACATAGCATCCCAAGCTGGCAAGCATAAAAAAAGCATAAAATAGCACATCAAGGTACCTAGTTCTCCATGCTATGAAAGTAGCTTGAACTGCTTAAAAGCATCGGATGCTTCTGTATAAGCAAGTCATGCTATGATATGTATGCTGGTTAAGATAGCATCCCATGCTGTGCAAGCATAAACAAGCATACGCTAGCATAAAAAACTAGCATACCTAGCAAAAACCAGCATACTTTCTTTGCTTGTACCAGCATAAATTTTGACCTGGGTTTGCTTATTTTTCCTGACAAGGGGGGAGGGGGGATATGAGTGATGCTTACGTAAGATGGCTTCATTTTCAAAAATTTCTTGATTTTTGCATAAATAATTTCAAAACTCAACCAAAAATAAATGTAACAAAAAATTGAATTAGGAAATCTGACGTAAGCACATTTTTCTGAAGATGGACCACCCAAACATTTTGAAATTGTAACCCCGAAAAGTAATTTTCGGACTCTTAGGGTTACACCCGAAAAGGACAGCTCCTTGTATAAGTCCCCTTATTTTTTGAGGAGAAACAAAACAGCACTTACTAAAAGGGATGTCAAAATTTCGGGGGGGGGTCCGGCAGTTTCTTACGTAATTATGGTGGGGGGGGTTTGAGGTTTGCTTATCTTTGCTGACAAGGGGGGTGGGGGGGTTAAAAATGACCAAAAAAGTGCTTACGTAATATTTGAACGGCCCCTAACTTTTAAACAGACATTAAAATAATTTGTCTTTAAATATATTTTTTAAAGGATTTCCGGATAAGATTATGTGCATATATCTCATTTCAAAATCCATTGAAATCATTCAATATGTTTTTTTTTCTTAAAAAACATAAAATGGAAAACCATCTCTCGTGAACAAACAAAATGGCAATCCCGATCCTAATGCGATTTATTATTCATTCTTCTTTTGTCGTTATGACTATTCATTTTTTGTTCGCATTTAGAAAGGACGGTGTGGCAACAAGGCGTAGGTTATTGCACTTGGGCCATTTCTTTTGTATTTGATTTGTTGATTTCGAAGTTGTGCTACCTACGGAAGAACGCATGAAAAAAGAAAGGGATAAAAAAATCACGAAAAGGGCAAGGTCAAAAAATCTGTGATTAGTCCGGTAATGCCTGTTTTTTGACATTCTACCAGGGAGGGAGTAGTAGTGTAGAATAGAAAAATAGCGTGTCACACCTGAGCAATCCTTTGGATTGGGTGTTGTAGCAGTTTTTCCGATCGGATCAAAGCTGTAATCAATAGGCTTGATAGAAAAGCTGTGATTTGGTGTGAAATGCCTGAGAAACTATCGATGAGAAGACAATCGTTTATTTCTAAGATGATAGTTTTCTTGCGAAATATTTGTTCTGGAATTATCATTGATGCGGGTAAGAAAAAAATCACGCCATTAGAAGTTTTTGAAACCTAAAAGATTCCCCAATAATTAAATTTAAAACCCTTTCAGTCCTGACCGCCCTGAACTCTTCCCATAGGATTCAATTGTAATCTCGGACGGCTAAGACTGAGAAGGTTAACTGAGATTTTTATAAGAATACTTAAGTATTGGGATTACCTAAGATGCATTCATATTATAAATTCACTTTTGCTGAACACAAATCTCACAACGTAAGATTTACACTCAAGAATAGAGAAAATTAAAAGAAAATACAATTTAGTTAAAGGAAAAAAACATGTCCTAAACCGACTCTAAAATTAATTGTGTTAAAATAATAGGATATTTTAAAATTGATTTCAGTAAAAAAAATAATAGAATAGTATTCGTTATAAATTTTCTAGTCGTAATTGAATTTTCACACGCATTCATTATGCTACAATTATTTTAATAAACTTAACCTATAATTTTAAGGACAAATTGAAAGATTTGTGAAACGTTCAAAAGCTAAACGGACTAAGGTTCACTTATAAATTTGAAAATATTAAATGTATGTTTTTAAAGTTAAAGGAAATCGGGAAACGGGTAAGTTTTTTAATCTTTTTTCTACTCTTTAAGTTTTTCTTCTTAAACGTATACTGAAGACTTCATGCATCAGCCGTTTTTCCATTTTCCTTCAAAACCACACACCATGCACTATTTTGAATTTAGTTTTCCATAATTTTTGTTAGAATTGGTTTTATGGTTAAAATTACTTTTGGATTCGGCCGAACATAAAAATATTTACATACAAAGTTCTGTTCAATATCATTCAAACAAATCCAGTTCAAAGGAATGAATCATGTTAAGTATATTTTTATTCAGTATTTACAAAAATAGTTTTGAATTGTTTATTCGTTCATTTTATTTATAGCTTAAAATGTTTTTGTAAATATTTCTCTTCTGTATAATTCTAAATATGATACCAAGAAATCTTATTTCTAACATGATTTTAACTTCAAAAGGTTCAAGGGAAATATCATCACATAAAGTATTAAGAACATTTCCATGAATTCATTTAAAAACGTAAATACCTTTCTTCTTAAAATGGCGGGGTAAATTTTATTAGCTTTTGGGAACATTTGAGCAAAAAGGTACTTCAAGAAATATCAAATTACAGAAGGTAAGAAGTCACAGGGTACAAATATCGATGGGATAATTATAGAATGCATAATGGATAAAATTTAAATGTTAGAAACTTCTGGTATTTGATAATCACTACTCTTTATATTATCACTGTTAAAACTATTTCTGTAAGCCAAGAGAAAGCAAAACTTATTATTAAAAACACACATAATGTTAAAAAAACACCTGGTAAGTTTACTGTGCCACCTCGCTGGGGTATCACTAAACTATATAAGGACGTCGATCAAAGTTACTTTAAGAGGCTTAATATTTATCACATTAACGTTCTTAAGTGTTATAAAAAGTCTCGTACACCATTATAATTAAATACATTTTCTAAAAAGTCCTTACGGTCCTTAGGATGCAAAAGAGCTAGAGAAATCTTCGGACTGAGAGCTCCCTGAGACCTTTAGAGAGGAGGGAGAAGGGCCAGAGAAGTCCCCGAATGGAGCGCTCCTTTTGATCCTTAGAGAGGATGAAGAAAGGCAAGAAAAGTTTCAGCAAGGATCGACCTCACTTTCGTTAGAGTAGATAAAAAAGAGTAAGATTAAGTGGATAAGAGTAAGTAGAGTGGATAAGAAAGCACAAGATGAAGCCATCCCTTTATTCCTGAAGAAGTACAAGTAAAATTCCCGAACAAAGCGCTCCCCATACTTTTCTTGGAGATGATGCCGAAGAGCAAGAGAAGTCCCCCTGACCAAAAGTTACTTATACTTACAGTGTTTAGGGTGGATGCAGATGAGCAAGAAAAATCTTCAGATGGAGAACTCCTTACAATTCTAAGAGAGGATGGAGATGAGTAAGGAGAAGTCCTCCTGTCAGTCCTTAGAGAGAGAGAGAGGATTCACACAGAAAATTTAACCCGTAACAGGGGAGGGGAAAATTGGAACATACAAGGGGACGTGGGGTCTCAGAGACTCCGCAACTTTCTATATTTTTTAAAAATCGTCTAATTAAGATACGATTCTGATATTTCAGTACATTGTTATTTGAACATTTATCTCCTGATAGAAAAATATTTTCTTTAACTTTACGATGAAATAAACATTTTTTCCAGACAATTTTCCAATAGACTTAAAATTATAGATGTTATTGAATTATCGTTGCAGAGTCTGGGAGACCCCACGTCCCCTGCTACGGGTTAAATCAAAGGAAGCTTATCTAGACTAAATTAAAGCATAAGCAAAGTTAATAAATCCATCTAGATTTTCTGAGTTCTGACTCAAATGAAGTTTAGAAATAAAACTGGTTTTACAGGGGAATCTCTCTTTATTTGCTCTTAATAGATCTTCCCTCCCCTTAACAATTGACACATTAATTACATATTCCGTAGATTTGTTGTAATGCTTGTGATATGATTAAAAAACAGATGCTAGAGGATTCTAAGCAAAAACAACCTGAAAATGGATGTCTCTAGAATTCCATCCTAAAATCTTTAACTCGAAATCATGTGAGACGAAGGGGAACACACGAGACGATAATGTCGTTCTCCCCTGTGTTTTTCACAGAACATGAACGGAATATAACATTCATAACCGGGCACATTAAGGAAATGACAGATCATAATAATTCTACGGCAGCGTTTCTCAAACTGTGGGTCGCGAGAAGATTTTTAATTTTTCTGAATATAAAGTATCTTTTCATAGTTTTTACAAACGTGTTATTGACTTTTAAATTATCAAACTATTAATTTGAACTTTTGAAATTTATCACATTACAATATAGTAAAAAGAATAAAAATTTGAGGAAAAACTACACTGCTTGGTGTCGAAAGGAAAAGGCAATTAATGTAAATACGTTTTATGTGCGTCTCTTTAATGTGACTATAATGCAAATATAGTCGGTTATTCGAATAAGATTTGAAACAAAAAATATTCAGTGTTTCTCCCATCCACACCGGGGGGGAGCAATGCAAATTTTAAGAATTTTCTTAGGAAATGATGCAACTGCAATTTATCCCATATTGCTAAAAAAACAAGTTAAAACGATGTTTCAAGCGTCAAATTTTTCTCTGGGGGAGGACCCCCAGACCCCCTTTTTATTGTGGGGATCATTGTTTGCCCGCAATTAAACTCTTTCATACGCTCAAATTCAAATATTTAATTTTCAAAATCTAAAAAGTTAATTTCTCTTATAATACGTACATATAATATTTTTTTGTCGTAACTAAATAGTTTGTGAACACCCCCAGTCAGAGAAGTTAAAATTCTGTGGGGGGGCATGAGATAATCTCAGTTCAGTTAATTATAATTAACTGAAGTCGGTGGGTCGCGTTAGATTTTGTTTCTCAAAAGTGAGTCGCGATGTTAAAAAGTTTGAGAACCCCTGTTCTACGGAATTTGGGGTTGGAGTTAAAAATATATATTCTCCTGTCACCGATTTGGTCATAAAAAATATCTAGTGAAGCTGAGCTTTTCCGCCCATTTCGTCACCGATCGACGCCAATTTCAAGTCACTTCAGGTCACCGAATCAGCACCGAAGCAGATGTCTGCAGGGAGCTAGAGAACTGTGAAACGTAAATCACTCAAACATCGTCTTAAGCGAGGGAGCTCTTGATGGATAATTAACAATAAACCAAGCTTCACCGTCAATGGACGATTTCATTTCGACTTTCGTTTTCCGGTAGTCGAACCCTGCAGTTAGTCTCAGGCCATTTGAGATGGCGACTTTTTCGGGACGTATTAGCAACGCGAGTGGGATGACATCGCTTTTGTTCCCAGGCCCTATGCGTGCGTGAAAGTAAGATGGCGGATCGTATTGCTCATTAGTTCCATTCGCCTTGGAGCGCTCTGTGTTTGTTTTTGTGGTAGGTCAGAAGATATGCTTCCGTTGCCCGATGAGTGCTCAAGGAAATATTAAATTTTCAAATGTATACCAAGATTGTTTGGTTATTTGTAGTTTTATTACACCTTTGGGTTCGATGTAATCAAGATGATGAAGGATGAAGTATTTTGTTCACACAAAGCAGACTCTAAAAGTCACACACATTCCAAACATTCTTAAGATCCATGGTGTGAAGTTGAGATGAACCAGAACTGGGCATTTTTTTATATTTTTTAGGTGATTGAAAATGCAAATAAAAAGTATGTGTGAACCACTATATCTTTAATAAAATTTTACCAATAATTGTAGATATGTTACGGGCAATGTGATAAATTCAATGGCATTTATCAATGAAATTTATCACTTTGCCCGCCTCAATTCTGGGCATTATTAATAATGCCCAATTAATAACAGCCAGTAACAGATACTACTAAATCTGTCCAAAGGATTCGTTATAAACCACCAATCATCTCCAAATGGTAATATTTGAAAATTATTGTATCTTAGGAGGTAAAATGATAAAAATCAATACGAGAAAGGATGTGAAACTATTTTACTCAATGACTAAATATTCATTCGATCTACATCTTTTTCAACAGTTTAAAAGTTTCAAATAAAGAAGTTATAAGAAAAATGAAAAATTTGGTTAACTTTTCAAAAGGTGTAAAACATTATTTCAAATTTACAATACAAATTTATGGGAAAACATTTTGAAGGTTTAAACAGTCATAACGAGAACCTCCTTCGTTCACAATATTTAATGCAGTAATCAGATGTTTAGATCCATCCCATCAAGTGCTTAAAACATCTATCTATGTACATATATAATATGTTGAATTTTTGACACACGATATTGTTAAACAACACAGCAGTCAGGCCAGATAAATTTAAGAAATAACTGAATCGCCAGCAGAACCTCCAAACCCAATTCCTCTTAGCATTCCCTTCATTACTCAATTGCAAATTCTTAATCCATTCTTCGCATGCAAGCGCCATCTTTTCTCTCCGTGGCGGATATCCCTCACGTGAGAGAGAGGGGAACAATTAAAAACGCATCCATTGTCGTTCGTCGCCAAGTAAAGCGTGACGATCGGCTCCTTTTTAAAAAGTTTTTGATCCGATCTTATCAAGACCGTCAAAGCGTTCGCCGGCCGCATTCATCAATCTGTCTGAATGCCTGCACACTCCGCCGGGATGTCACGGGTGAATTGGAGTGAAGAGTTTTTTCGAGGACTAGTAGCAGAAAACGTGACTCTGTTTGATTTGATAGAGACGAATATTTGTGGAGGTATCCGTTTCCAAGCAGATTAATTGATTTTATCAGTTGATGTTTTTATTCTTGGCATGAAATATGAGTTTTTGGACCTATTTATTGAAATCTGTATATGCGACAAAGCAGCGGAGAAAGAGGATTCATGAATTTACTCGCCAACATTGTTATATTTTACGTTTTATAGTAGAAAGTGATGGGAAAAATCTTACTAAAACATTAAAAAATATATTTTTCTTGCCAAATTGAAAAGTAAGGAAAATTTCTTGGAAAATTTCTAAGGAATTTTTCTTGCCAATTGAAAAGTAATTAACCAAATTTTTTAGGCATTACCCGATACCCAAATAAAAACTTCTTCCATGGTGACAAAAAAGTCAACTTTTTTGGAATATGATAATAATAATGCTTTTATTTTAAAATAACAAATTAATAAACTGTTATAAAAATTTTCACATGTATTTCTTTACAAGGCCTCTTACCTGTATTTTTACGTCTCTTTCATTTTCTATTATTCTTACATTTTAAATAAATACATTTTTTTTTCGTTTCCAAACTTTTCTTGAGGAAAATATGCTTACTTCATTTGTCTTTAAATCTCTTTTTAATCTTTCACCTCCTTAAAAAACACTTAAAATAGATTCTTAAAATAAAATTTGTTTATTATCTAAAAGATTTCACATTTTAAACACAATCCACACAACCAAATCGCCTCATTGGTCTCAATTACAAAAGAACCATTCTCACAGGCCAAACCTTTCCGTTAAATGATACACAGACGTTACAACCGTCCTCGCTTAAATTCAAAGAAGAGTGGGAAACCCACAACATAATAACAGTCTTGCTCTGTTTAAGACGTAGGTGTCAAAAAACATAGAATGGGCCCACCCATTTCACTGATGCCGTTGCAACGAATCCCGAAAAATACGAAAACCGTTAGCTACTTCGTTACCCCACCTACTTCTTTCCTCTGGAGATGATATTTTGATCGCGTGAAATGACCTCGTCAGGGACATCTTCATAGTATCTGGACCGTGTTCGATTCCATGTCGTTCGACCTCCTTTTATTTTGTCTGGGCTTTTATTCTGCTCCGCACTCTCCGCACTCGAGTAAGCAAACGATTCAGACTTGGAATATAATCTTGCAAACATGCCTCTTTTTTTCGTAGTCAAATTTGGAAGATTTTACCCTCAGAACTCTGAGGGTTCCAGAAAAATCACACTTTTATAACTGGTTGTTTTAAAAACACCTTGTTCACTAAATTTCCTCACTCGTTAATGGTATAATGGTATTTTATTGATTGTGTATTTTTCGAAATAATTAATAATATAGGACAAATCAAAATTTGATTCGATCCATGCATTATTTACATGATACTTCGTGGAAGTACAGGCGCCCTAAAAACTCTTACACTAATTAGGCATTTTGAAATTTCTGAAATTAAAAAGGAAATTTAAACATTTTATAAGACATATTTAAAAAAAGGGAATTAAATATAAGTTTCATTCTCTCTAAAATAAATAATATATTTTGAAGCAACCAGGGTCTAAAAGAAACTTTAATTTAGTGAACTGTTTTAAGAACACAATGGCAATAATAGATAAAGTATGAGATGGAATTACTATACTCAAAGATCAGTGCAAAATAATAGAAACGTGCCTGCACGAAACTTGAAACCCCATGCATAAAAGCCCGTTGCATATGTGCCTAAAAAGTAATTACAACCCTTTCAGTATTTTAATTACGCTTCCACCTCGAAGGGACTACTAAACTTGACAGTTATATAGATGAAATAATATACTTTGTGAACCCTTCAAGAAATTTATCAGAGCGATTTTCTGGCACCATAAGTGATGGTTAGACCGAGAGTAGAGGAGAAGTGCCCGAAGGAAGGTGGAGATAGAATAATGTGATTAGGTACATAGAGAGAAAGTGTTGTGATGATGAATTATTGCATTTGAGATGGAAACATTTTTTTTCTCTCTCAGGATCTTCTAGAAGAATCTAACCACAGATAAGCCGCAAAGAAAGTACTCCAAAAATGTTGATCGCTGGTGTCAAATGAGGAGTGTGCCAACACTCAAGAAAGAAGCTTAAAAATTTTTGTCAATTCAAAAAACAAACTGAAGAAATTTCGCTTAAATAATACGTACTGTAATATTACATCTAGAAAGGTCAGTTAAATAATCTTTGGGAAAAAATTAAGATTAGGATGGGCGAAGATGATTTGATAGTAATATTAGTTTTTTTATAGTTTTATTTCGAATTTATGGTAATTTTTGTTAGAAGTTATATGAAATTTGTTATTGTTTACTCATATGTGTGTGATATTAAGATAATGTTAAATCTGGATTTCTCGAAATTCTTGAAATTGTTGAAATTTGAATCATGTGTTTATGTAACGTTTGCAATACACGCTTCGCTACTAGAGATGACTGAGAAAGATAAGGTGGAGTGAGGTAAATAGATATGGCTAGAAAGTTGATATAGGAATTTTAAAAGTTCATATTTATGAAATTTAATGTGTTTTACTACGCAGCCCTGAAGCGCCGGAGCTGGATATGGTAGCCTTCCGGTTCTTTGGGGGAGGGAGTCCGATGTTGGAAATATTTTTCTTTTTTCATTTATTTCTATGTCTGAAAACTTTTATTAGTCTATGGACACAAGAACAACAAAAGAAATTCTTTATTTATTGTGGGAAAATTTTGAGACATCATACCAGTTCCAAATTTTGTTGGCATCAGCCTAAAAGATCCAAATCTTGCTCTGACTACTGGTGTTTACTAATTGGGTTCCGTAGGTTCCGTATAAATGCAACAAAATGTATTCTAATTAGTAAATAAGTATGCTGTGAATATGGTTTCTCTCATGCACTCATATTAAAATAACGAAATTTCGTAGTAAATATTTACTAACGAAAACTCACAACAGTCATGAACACACTCACTGCCCATAATGAAAACACGTAAATGCAATTCAAAGATCATTAAGCAGTGAGCTAACAATAGACCTATAATGAAACACAAACTCAACATCTTCAAAAATAATTGCAGAAGTGTACGATCTGTAAACAGCGTGATTATACCTGTGAGAGAACTCATTAACTCTCACCTCGATAGGCACCCCAAATGTGCCAGGAACGACCCGCTATTAAATACAGATTAACAGCAGACAACCCCTCCACAAAAAACCGATACAATAAAAAGCGAAAACTTCCCATTGTTCATCGGTGTGTCAAGCTGTAACCGAAATCATTAGAAACGCGATTTCTTTTATTTCTATATATGTACCAAAAAGAGGAGGGGGAAAGAAAGCAAATAGGGTAGGAGGGAGACGACAAAGGTGACCCAAAAAGTGAAGCTAATGGGACGGCACATCCTGAGAGGTGGTGACATCGGCCAGCCAACCATGAATCCGAGGTGCCTTAATGAGCTGTGAATAAATTAATCCGATGGACGGATCGGGTGTCAGTGTCACGAGTGTGACTCCTTGTTGGGAGGTGATTGTCCGGTTAGGTGTCGATCTGTCAGTCATGAAGCTCCTCTCTCAAGGTCTTTACTTAATCATGATTATAAAGATATTATCTTTTTTTTTTCAGTATAAGAGTTACCTATTTTCATCAGCGGTTTCCAACCAGTGGTACAGGGACTGGGTCTCTGGAAAGGGTCGTATCCTAGGGGGGGTGAAGGCATTCAACCATCCCCCCGAAATTTCGACATCAATTTTTATACTGTCTTTTTCCTTGAAAATTATGTTATATACAATTAGTGATTATGTGGTCATATTTGAGTGTAAACTAAAGAGTCGCAAAATGAGTTAAAATACCATTTTTAGGGCAAATATATCCACTAATTTTTTCTAGAGTATGACCCCCAACTCTCTTTGTAGTTTGACCATTTATTATTATAATGTGCGTTTTTTCCTAGAAAATGCTTCCACCTGCAATGAGCAGTTGCAGTGCTCTTGATTTTTAAAGCAGAATGCGTTGAACGAGATGGAGGGAATAGTGTCCTTCCTGATGAAAATCAGTTTCAGAATGTGTGGGAATAATAGTCATTTTTGATATTGTTCACAAAACTTTCCACGAATACGAAGGATCAAAGTGTTATTAAAAAATCTCCCTTTTGGGGTTGAAAAATGTTTTTAATACTTTGATTTCAATTATTCAATGTTTTTGTTTTGTTTTACTTTCATATATTTATCTTAAATTTATTTTCGCTAAATTTAACTTTATTTATTGCACTAATTAAATAGAAATTTATCTGTCACCTGAACGGGACTAAGTCTTGTGTTGTTTTCTTATTTTTTGTATTTAATTAGTTTATGTAATAATAAAGCTTTCTATTATTTAAAATCTAGTGTTCTTTATAGGGCATAAATAAAGGAATGCCTTGTAACCTTTCAAGTTTTTAACGCTGCACCAATATTCGAATTTGCAAAATTATGCTGATCTTTCGGTTCCAGTTATTTATAAATAGTTTGAATACAATCTTGAACACACCTTAGATAATTATTAAGGAAGCACGGCTACACCTTATGATAGTTTAAAAGATGGATGATATTCCCTCATATATGTTTTCAATGGAGATAAAAAAATCTCAAATATCTTATTAGCTTAATCATTCAAATCTTTGTAAGTGGAAAATAAAATTTTAAAAACCAATCATTTTGATTACGTATTTCCTCCTCCTTAATAAGGACATACTCCACCACAAGGCTTAATTAAAGAAACTTAAGTTCATTCCACTGAATTGACGCTGCTTCAGAGAAGCTATACACTAAAATACTACAACACAACATCGTTCATCATTTACAACAAAAGACTACAGGAATATAATTTACACCACTGCCATTGAAATCACAAAACTACTGTCGATGAACCGTTTTGGAACTATTGTCATTGACGATGATTGTAAAAGCTTTTTAACCAATCAACCGCGTCGGTTTCAGTTAACTAGGAAAGCGACTGTTGAAAAAAAAATCATACGCTATCTCTCGCACGTGCAACAGCAGAGGGAGAGGCAGAATCTGAGCACGTCTCTGATGGAGTGTTCGTTTATCACACCAATCACAAAACCCAACTCGTTAGAAGGGAGACATTCACACACAATCGCCCTTTTGATTCGGTCCACTCGAATTTATTCCTCCACTTGCGCGTGAAAAGAAAAGACTTTTGACCGGCCGCTCAACTCTCTTCAATTCAGTCATTCTGTTACATTTCGTTCAATTATTTCATCTCGCCGGCCTTGGATTGAAAGATGCGTTGATTCGGCAGGTCACAAAGCGTCGTCTGATCACACACACGTTGTATGAAAGAAAGGACCTTGTTCTTTGGTCGTAAAGCGACACTTCATACGTGCTTCGTGTCCTTCTTCCAAGAATATAAAATCTGTATTACATCTATGTCACCATTCTCCTGATTCGAAGATTCTTTAATGTATCCAAGAAAAATCAGTATTATATTTTACTTTACTGTGATGAACACACATTTATTTAAACAAGTGGTTCTCAATTCCTAGAAGTAAGCGGACCATTTAGCCCTAAATATCAACTTTCATAGACCGCACATATTCTGAATATCCCTTAGGGCAACCTGTACATACACGTCGCGGCATTCTTTGATAAATAACTTTTTCAAGGCACTCAAGTCATACACGTAATCAGATGCTATATCATTATCTAAATACCTCTGATTTTAATACTCCTTAACTCATCAATATCTTTTTCTCTTGAGCCTTATCAGCTCTTTAGCATCACTTTTGAACCTCTTCTACTTCAAATTATATCATTGCTCTTCAGCATCTCTTTTCACATTATTATATCATTATCTAAATACCTCTCATTTTAATACTCCTTTACTCATCAATATCCTTTCTCCCTTGAGCCTTATCTGCTCTTTAGCATCATTGAACCTCTTCTACTTTATATCATATCATTGCTCTTCAGCATCTCTTTTCACATTATTATATCATTATCTAAATACCTCTCATTTTAATACTCTTTTACTCATCAATATCCTTTTTTTCTTGAGCCTTATTTGCTCTTTAGCATCACTTTTGAACCTCTTCTACTTTATATCATATCATTGCTCTTCAGCATCTCTTTTCACGCTTGGGCCTACCTTTGCTCCTCCTTTCTATTCAGCATCGTTTTGCTGTTGAGTCTCACTCTGCCTTTCTGCTTTTGAGGTGCTAATTTCTCTTTACCATACCTTACTCTTAAGCAGTGATAATTTTAACGCCTCTGAGAGCGTATTTCACGCATTGAAAATAGGAAATACGCTTTTAAAAGCTAGACAGGCGTATTTTCACGCTTTAAATTTTTAATAAACGTTTTGCTTAAAAATTGGGCACCCCACCGAAATCAAAAAAATTTTCTACTCAAATTAGTAATAAATAAATATTTTATTTTTTATGCTTTTAATGTAAAATAAATTAATTTTATTTATAATGTTCATATTTTCTACTTATATTAACAGATGCTATAATTGTTAAATACCAAAATAGCATCCTCACTTTTTATATTTCCGTTTGTTCATTAAAAAATCATTTTTATAAAAAATTTGTCTCTTTATATATAGTTTATGCTATTTCCGGTATTTCCCTCCACATAAAGGAATTTCACGCCTCCTAAAAAAGTCGAGGAGTATTTTTACTCCTCCAAAAAATCCTAAGAATAACACTGCTCTTAAGGGGTCATCCATAAATTACGTGAGGTGTTTTTTCCAAAATCTGGAACCCCCCTCCCCCCTTCGTGAGATTTAGTGAGATTTTGCTGGACCCTCCCTCCCCCCCAAGTGAGATTTACCTACAACCTTTAAAAATAATTTTCTATCCAATTCGTTTGCATTTTGAGGAAAAGAACATTCTTCCGCCTAAAAATCACCACAGTATCTTATCTGTGGGTATTATTCCTTTCTCAAACTTAAAAAAAAATCGTTTAATTTCGAACTTAAAAAGTTGACGTGAGTTTTTCACCGACCCCCCCTTCCCCCTTGGTGAGATTTGGTGAGATTTTCCAAACCCCTCCCCCCCTTTTTGACCTCACGTAATTTATGGATGCCCCCTAAGTATCTTGTGCCTTCCTCTGCTCTACAACATTCTTTTAAACTTAAGAATATCTTTAACCCTCTCGGCACCAGAACATCAAAAAAGTGAAAAAACTTTTTTTTCTTCTTCTCAATACATCCAAAATGCCCCTATAATTTGTCTGTAAAAAATGTTTTTCTTGTGTGCACTCCTTCCTAGTTATTTTTATGAGCCTTATATGAGGCCATATGGGCCATATTTTTTTCATTTAACAGAAAATACTTGGTTTAGAACTTATTAAAAGACATGGTCATAATATTAGAAGATTACGAAATAAGAAAATATCTACCAACCTATAAAAATGTTCTACAGAAGCTAGTATCTAGCTAGTATTTCTCTTCACAAGCATCACAGCTTAAAATGTAAACATTGAGGTATAAATCATCTTGCTGCCATTTAGGAACGAATTCAGAAACCATGTAGAAGTCTCATATTTGATCTACATGAATCAGTGAAGTCACTGATGAAAAGAAAATAAATTTGCGTGTTTACATCATACCAAAATTGAGCTCATAAAGTGGGAGCCTCATATGAGGCACAGGGTGGTGAGAGGGTTAACTTGATCCTGTCTCTGCTCCTGAGCTTCTTTTCGCTCAACAGCTACTGATGCCTGAGAGTCGTTCTAAATCCAGAAGTCATACGCTACCTTCAAATCAGTCCTATAGCTAGAAGCTTTATTCATTTTTGAGGGATAGGGATAGAAAGATATCAAATATTATGATAAAACGTATGTCTTAGAAAGAAAAAAATAATAAACATGTCAACTGATAAATTATTTATAAATTTTAAAAATTAAATTTTAAATTTATTCACCTCCTTTTTTAACTATTTTGGACAGTTATTTCCTATTTTGTTAATTAAAAGGTTTCCATTACCAAATAAAAACCAATAATTTTTTTATTTCGTTTTCAGTTTAACGAAGTTCACAGTTTCCGGTTCAAAGCTTTACCCAACCTTTTCAGCCGAGAATATGTAAACCTCCAACAATAAAATTAAAAAAAGAAAAACACAAAGCTAAATACAAACTAACGCTAGCATGTGAATGAGAGATTCCTCACATTAAAGCGGAAAAACAGGTATTTGTTTACATTCTTGCAGCTCAGCCACCAAATCGAAATTCTTTGGACCGGCCAAGCGCACTTCCCCAATAACCCTCATATTGAGAAGTGCCCCCCCCTCCCCCGTACTTCCTTCTTCACTTCAGTTCGCTTATTCAGAGACGGATGTTATGGTATCGTGCCTAAAACGGAGCATCAACCGAATGGAGTTCAACCACCGACAAAATCTCTTTCGTGTTGCTTGGGATGAAGGATTTAGTACTTAGGCTCTTCCATCATCCAATTGCATAAGCCGCTTTTCAACGAGATTGTTAGTTTTAAATGAGAGTTGACAACAGCAGTTTTTAAACGAATCTCTGTTGTGAGATTTTTAAAATACTAGCAGGTAGTAAGTTGCACGACTTTCTCATTGGACGTACGAGTACATCAGCATCTCTATGATTATCCTAGTTTTAGTTCGTTTCTATCAAAATTTATTCTATTAACCTCTTTCCTGCTAATTTGCATGCTCAAAATTGCTACAAAAATGTTATATGAAAGAAACCCCACTTACAGGAACAAGGAAGGATCGTATCAATATTTCTCAAGAGTATAGAAATTTTAAAGTTTACTAATAAAAACTATCTTCATTTGCAATTTCAAACTCTCATAAGATTATGTGGTTAAAATTACATAAATAGACTGTAAATTGTAAAGTATTGATATTTACTTTATATTTATGACCAATCAATCCAAACTATTGAAAATAATTTTCCATGGAAAATAATGGGAGAATTATAAACCAAGAAAAAAATTAGGGAATTATTCATTCTAATCTTTTTTCTTTCCTTTTTTTAAAAAATCGGAAGCAATATAGAGAAAATCTCCTAAGTGTTGAAAAATAATCAAATAATACAATCTATTGTTGATGACTCATTCCTTTAAACTAGTTATATAAACTAAACTGTCTGCACTTTATCGTTAGCTCATGAAGAATTAGTTTTATTTGTGTGTGAGTAACTATAATCCTCTAAACTAAATCAAGATTGGAAGCTAATGACTCTATTTTGTAGCCTTATCGTCTATTTACCCTCATAATCGGGATTAAGTGTTGCACAAAAGCTGCAATCAAATAAGATAGTGATGACTTCTAGATTCAGAATGAAATCAAGCTTAACGACCCAACATACCTTCACGCACGGGCGAAGTTTCTTCAAAAGAAGAACTCCCACATAGAAAAGAATTCCCCGCCAGATTCCACAGTCTGAAAGTGTCATAAAATCCCCATAACTCCCCTATCATACCATCCTGATAGTGGCCCCAACATGGGAGAAATAACACCCAAAACTACACCTTGTGTTTGCAGAACAAACCTCGACGCACAAAGGAAAATATATAAAAAGGACCAACTCGCAAAGAAGGGAAATTGGGATCGTTTTCAAGATCTTTGTTCCTGGCATTAATAAAGTACTTTTGAAAAGGTTTTGGGCGCGGTAGCATCTTCTGCTGACGACTTCTTTTGTGATGCTATAATGGAAACTATTTCTCTGTTCTAGATCGTAATTATGAGCTGCTGGAATGGATCTTCGTGATCGGAATAGAAGGCGAGTCCTTTTCGGGAGTTTTCCATTGTGGTCATAAGATCCCCGCCTCTGGAGCTCTCAAATTTAAGCCCTAATTTTCGTTGATTCCATCTCGAATTGAGGGTGTTTGTCTCGATTTAAGTTTGAATACAAAACCATCAATTCTCATAGACAATAGATAATAAGTAACTTCCTTATCTGAAAAACTCTTTTATTTTTAAAGGAATCGGTGTACAGTATACATATAAAGATCATCTTGTTCAAAGAACTTTAAATTATTACTATCATTCATTAATTACATGTATTTTATTTCTTTAGTAAAGTACAAAGCTCTATTTCATTTCATTACCATTTCGATTTACTATTCATTTTATTTGTTCTGTGCATGCGTACCCGAATAATGATGGTCTGGGCCTATCGAAATGATGGACTTCATCATTGAGTTTACAGTTAGTTGTAAAGAATAGTTACATTTTATATATGGCATTGCATTGTAAATTTTTAACCCATAAGAAAAATGCAACACACTTGAAGATTCTTCATTCCTACTTGCAACTAACAAAATTAATATACATTTTGCTTAAACTTTTTGTTAAGGTTTTATAATGCTGACCAATTAAACTATGAAACCAAAAAATGGAATGCAGAATAAAACTTTGATTTCTTCCAGTACAATGGTGTGTTATTTACGTATCTGTTCAGAAGACGCAGGTAGTAGTATACCTACTACAAAACAAAATTGGAAAAAATGTGAGAATTAAAAAAAATACCTATTTTATTTTTCTAAAAAATATCCTGAAGTGTAATGAAATATTCATCAATATCCATCAACTTAACACGCAGCAAAAAAACGTATCAACATCAATTCTACCAAGAATGATGACTACACAGCATAAAGCTTCACCAGATATGCATAATCATTATTTGAAAGAAACAGGTACGTGAAAAAGTATACACCATACTTCAACTTAAGACATTAGAAAAACCTTTACTCAGATTAAGTACCACTTAAAATTTCGCCCTAAAAAGTACTGTCAAGAGCAAACTGTCACCGCGACCTTGACGCGGTTCCTGAAGCAGCACAACCTCCCAGCCCAAAAGGAAACCTCACAAAGCACCTCCGTTATAGGCGTTCAGGGCCATAATTGACCCTTCCACGCTTCTTGACCATACATTCTCTTCCATCTCCAAGAAGACACGGGGTGTTCTCAACCACCAAGGCCATCGCGTTTTTGATGGGAAGGCGAGATTCGATACAGTTCCTCTTCCTCCCCATTCAGAGAAGTAGGAGGGGGCCTTCTACTTCCTTTGCCTAATATCTATAATTTGGATCTCCTGATCGAAACAACACGTCAGGACACTTTTCCATGAAACAAGGTCACTCGGCTAATATCTTCGCAAAGGCGACTTCTTGGTGATGGCTCGTTCAGTAACATTGTTCCCTGTAATCCTTTCCGATATGCGCCATTTGCCGCAAAGTGATAATTTCGAGGGGATTTTTTGATGTGAAGGTCAGGCTTTAGATGGATTACTTGCCTTTGTTTGCTTGTAGTTTGCATAAGAACTGGTTATAGGGTAATTAGTGTGAAAGCACCGTTTCTTGGATTGACTTCTCCATTCGTTTCTTCAGACGTTCGTCAGTTGATGTTTTGTGGGATATAAAAACTCATTAGTGTTCACAATCCTGCCAAAGAGCATGACTGGTTGTGCATTTTTGAACAGACAAATTTATTTTATCCAGAACAAAAAAATTATCCTCAAGTAGGTTTTAAAAACATCTTATCAAAAAACGTCTCCTTTCTCTTCAGGATTTATTAATTTTACACAATCCACTTTTAAAACTATAGTAACAGTAGTTGGGTGGCTTATTACAAAAAACCTGCAAAATGTGATACTTTCATGAAACTTTCAGGGATGTTAGATAATCATATAAGAACTAAAAAATCGATGGGATCCCAAAATTTTAGGGCGTGGTTTGACCGTTATGACGTCATAACAAGATGGCGCCCGCGGGCCTATATTCGGTTCTTTTAATGATAGAAATACATTTTTGGGGTCAAATATTATGTTTTAAGGGTCAAAGAATATGATTCGGATGATAAAATGTACAATTTGTTTTAAAAAGTTACTAAAATTAAAAAAAGCTCGAAATAGTAAAAGTCTATCGCCATGTTTCGTCAAAAAAAAATTTGTAGAAATGTTATTTTTTTCGACGGTTTTGTATGTTTTGTGGGGTGCTGATTCCGAATATCTAGTTCACTTCCAAGTGAAAGGTCGGCTTCATATCAAAAACTGCAAAAATATGCGAAAATATAGCAAACTTTTTACTCTTTCTTCGGATTTTCGCTTATATTTAAACAAATATTAGTTTCTCGAAAAATATATAAATTACAAAGTTGGACTAAACAAAATTTCCTACAAAATTCACTAGTCAATTTTTATTTTCCGAATAATATTTTTCACTTTATAAAGTATTGAAAAACAGAGAATTTTAACACAGGATAATTTAAGGGGTCATCCATAAATTACGTGAGGTGTTTTTTCCGAAATCTGGACCCCCCCTCCCCCCATGGTGAGATTTTTCTTGACCCCCCCTCCCCCCACGTGAGATTTGCCTACAACTTTTAAAAATTATTTTCTAAAAATTATTTGCATTTTGTGCTTCATAGCACCTAATTAAGTTATAATTAAGTTAAAAAAAGTTGACGTGAGATTTTAATCGACCCCCCCTCCCCCCTTGGTGAGATTTGGTGAGATTTTTCCAAACCCCTCCCCCCCTTTTTGACCTCACGTAATTTATGGATGACCCCTAAACAGTGTATGTTTGTTTCTCTGTTTTTCAGTGTGTTATAAAAGCAAAACTATTCTTCGGAAAATGAAAATTGATTAGTGAATTTTGTAGGAAATTTTGTTTACTTCAACTTTGTAATTTAAATAATTTTTGAGAAACTAATATTTTTTGAAATATAAGCGAAAATCCGAAGAAAGAGTAAATATTTTGCTATATTTTCGCATATTTTTGCAGTTTTTGATATGAAGCCAACCTTCCACGTGGAAGTGAACTAGATATTCGGAATCAGCACCCCAAAAAACATATAAAACCGTAAAAAAATAACTTTTTTACAAATTTCTTTTTGACGCAACTGGCGATAGACGGTTTTACTATTTCGAGCTTTTTTTGAATTTTAGTAACTTTTTAAAACAAATTGTACATTTTATCATCAGAATCATATTCTTTGACCCTTAAAACATAATATTTGACCCCAAAATTGTATTTCTATCATTAAAAGAACCGATTATAGGCCCGCGGGCGCCATCTTGTTATGACGTCATAACGGTCAAACCACGCCCTAAAATTTTGGGCTCCCATCGATTTTTTTGTTCTTGTATGATTATCTAACATCCCTGAAAGTTTCATGAAAGTATCACATTTTGCAGTTTACGGGCATTTTTATGTAATAAGCCACCCAACTAACAGAGTTGTGAAATTTGTATGTACAATGAACTTAAATGAAGAATCGTTCATGGACTATAATTTAAAATATCGTGATTTTAAAACTCTAACGTATTATTTGTTCCATTAAAATAAATCTAAAAGGTTAGAAAAACGTAATTTGCTATGTAACTGCGTTTAAAAAATTACCAAATTAGGTAAAAAAAACTTCAGACCTGTTTTCTACGTTTCCATAATTTTTTGTTAAAAGGAATAATGGTTGGTTATTGTTCTGTATTTTTTTTTATTTCTTGCCCAACGATCTATTCATATTCATCCTGATTTAATTCTGCGTTTACATGTTTACAATATTCAAATACGCAATTTATTTTAATAAACAGTTGCAATGAACTTGACTTCTCTTTCTCATTTTTTAAAACTAAACTATTTCATAGTTAACCACCAACGACCACAAAAAAACTTTTTTCTTTGCATAAAATTAACATACGACGTATTTTTCCAATGATTGGATCTTTTAAACACCATACATTTGCATTGAAATTCTTCCAAGAATATTCCAACTCTTTCAAATGGTACGAGTTCATTGTTTCCTTTCCAACGTGCATTGGTCTCTCCACTCCCTCATTCCATATTCATCCAACCTCACTCAAACCGTCGCATACAATAAGCAATACTGTTTTTTGCATCCAAACTTATCATTTTCGCGTGTCCGTATACAAAACAATGTGAAAGTTTCATAAACGATTCCATACTAGCATCTTCCGAGAAACGCTTCCACATTACCTATGCAAATTCAAACCGGAACGATCTTTTGTGTCAAGACGGTTCCTGAAGTAAATTTTAATTCTTTATACTACTATATCCCTCTCCCCCATCGCTTTAAAAGCCGATTGTTAGATTCCCGGTAGGTTCCATGCCCAGCCGCAAAGTGTTCATAATTTCGTTAAGCCTTTGCCTGTAATGGATGGGTAGGAGATGATGGATGAAGATGATAGCATGGGCTTTTATGGGTTGACTTATTTGAATTGTTTGGTTTCTCAAAAGTTTAAATAATGCAAAGCTCACTGCTTTTTTTAGCAAGATGGCCTGCTCTTAAGTTAATCATTTTTACTGCGCTGGAACTAAAAATCCTAACCTGAAGTATATTAATGGTTTTTGAGCTCCTTATCACTTTATGCTTAGAATTTTATGTTCAAGAAAAACAGTTTCCTGGAAAGCTGTCTGAAAGTTGTTTTTCATTTTTTTACTAAATGGTTTCCTGAGGGGAGTCTTCCAGATTGTTGCGATACAGCCCGCAACAATCACATTAGATTACAAGATCGCTTTGATTCAGTTTTTTCACTTAATAATGGTAGATTTGCAGAAAATTTTCCTTTAACTTAGCAATCTCTCTTATTCAAACACATATTCATGAAATTATATTCCATCTACCCCACATTATTTGTGCAACTTAGAAGATTCATAACACATTGAGAGAAAGAGATAGTTTAAAAGATGAATTCTATATCAAACACTCAATTATATTATCTACAAGTTCAAGTCACATCTCAATTGATATTAGGCGTTAAAACCCATTTTTAAGCTTACGTTCTACGGTGAATAACATTTGAACCAAGGATTATTCTTAAGCTTAAGAAATCTTTTTTCCTTGGAAACTACCTTTTACGCACGATGTCATTGACCAGATGGGATACAAAAGACCACTCCCATTTTTTTTTCAACTTTCACAATCGAAAGATGAAAAAAAAATTCTGAAATTCTAATCAAGCCGTTTGGCAACGTTGGCAACAGCGGCCGGCAAAAAGTTGGCGGGCATGAGCAGAAGAGCGTGGCGATAAAGAGTTGACAGATCTCTCGAAAACGCTTCTTTCGGAATCTCAAAAACGAACATTTTGACCCCAGCGGAGGGGGTGCAGAGTCAGCGACACAAAAGAAGTCGAGATGAACGATGGGAAGTGAAGAGAGAGACGCCTTGATGAGTCGAGAAAAAAAATTTAACAATGGTAGACAGAAAGAAGAAAATCTACTGCGGCTGTTTAGTGTCTTTTTATGAGTGATTTCCACTTTTTGTTAAATAGAGTAATGACTTCCTGACTTTTCCAGAATAATGTATAATTAATAACAAACACAGGAGTAATTTCAAAGCCCAAATAATAATCTTTAAAAAAGAGTAGTATATTACAAAACGTATGTATTTAATTTTTTAATTTTAAAACAATACAGTCGAACTCCAGCCGTCACGGGACCAAATAAACAGCTAACTATTACTAAAAGTTCACTTTAATCAATCATCAATCATTATTACTATCAAGTTGTTTTTTTCTCCATATCAATTAAGATCGTTTGTTACTTTGTAACAAAATAGTTCATAATATAGACTTACACAGCTTACTAACCTGCTTAACACAGCTTACTATAACCTGGGTTCGACTATATAAAATGTTTTAGTAAAACCTAAAGCAATACCGAAATGAAATGTAGTTTGCGTAACTTTTAAAAATTAATCAACATTTTTAAATACTCATTTATCTTTTGTGTTAATGAAATTCCATCTATTCTACAACATGATATACAATTAATGCCACTTAAAAAAATCGAAGGCACCAAGACTTATGAATATAAAATTAAATATACAGAAGTTATGCATGTATTCCCGAAGTTCGTGTTTGCATACGAAAGCCTTAATTATCTTAATAACCAGAAAACGAGTCTCCTTATCATCCTTATCACCTCATTAAATGAGTGATAAATTAATCTAACCATCAAACGGAACACGAAGGAATGAAATCGGGCTTCCACCTTCTGGAACGCGCTTTAATTGTGTTCTCGAACGGTCACTCCAGATCGAAAAGAATGGAATAATTGAACACGCATGAGAATACCCTTTTAACACGAATCGAAGAGGAAAAAAAGGCCCCGAATTCTTATAAGGACCAGTTCCAGAGCTTATTACCGCCATCATTAAAGTGGCGCGAATCCAGATATTAAAATAGATGCGTAATTTTCTCGCTGAATGGCAAGAAATCGTGTTTCAAAAGCCTCTCTAAGTCGTATAATTATTCTATTAGTGATGACCGGACGATAGGATGGGGTAATCTGTAAGGAAGGATGCAAGCTCCGCGAGGAAGTAGTGATGTGTGTCGTATTATTCTTTTTCGATGGGGATGCAACAAAGGATGAGATATATTTATTTTTATTATTATTCAGAAGCTCATCAATGGAAGAGGTGAAAGATTTGTTTATCGGTAAAGTTGAGCGGTAGAGAGGCGTGGGAAATGTTGCAGAAAGTAAGTGATGTGGCTGTTGTTGAAGGTTGTATTGTTTGCTTTCAAAGATGGAGGCGGGCTGTGATAAAAATGCTGGGAGAGGCATTAATTCTAAATCAGTCGGCCCTAGAATATTACGCTGTAGTTTTTTAAGAAGCCCATTTAAAATTAGTTTATGAAGAAAAAAACCTACTTGGAATGTTTTCGAAGATTAATCACAGGTTCTTAAAGCAATATGAAAATAAAAGCTGGAGAATTTTATTAAATGAATTATTTAAGTCTTATCGTTTTTAGGAAGTATTCAAAAATTTAATTTCTGCCATAGGTGTAAAAAATTGGAAATGTAAATGGTTTTTTGATTATTTTATTCCAAAATTTTATCAAACAACCCTAAATTTTGGATAAATGAAGGAATTTTTTCTGTTGGCATATCAAAAGATTTCATAATTTGAATATAAATTTTTAATCAAACTGAGTGTAGCTTCCAAAAGCAAACGCTATAAAGTTGTACTGTTTGTTAATTCTTGAAATGTTTCTATAATTAAATTTTATATAATAATATGTGATGGGAATTCGACTCAATTCTAAAGCCAAAACAGCCTTGATACAAAACCTTAAAACAAGCACAAAAATTTTAAACAATGGAAGATTTTGGACTAGGAAATAGAAGTAGGTTTAAGTATCGTGAAATTTGAAGAATTCGTGATGTGTTATTTGAAGGCATGAAAGAATAAATCTTATACTAATAGTATTAAAAATTTTAAAAAGTGTCTGTTATAGACATCCAAGGAGTGATCAATACACATGAAACATGAAAAGAGCTCCCAATCGTAAAAGAATAATTCCCTCGAAGAAACCACTTCCTCAACCATTTCCACCCATAGTATGTTAATGGTCTGTGACCATTCCCTACCCATGACCATCTGCCACTCCAGAATCCACCCCTTCCCGGTCAATCCCCGGATAGGATTTCCTGTCCCCGTGGTTTGTCAAACGTGCCTTCAGTCACCATCTGTCTAAATCCCAAAATACTCATGGAAAAACTTGCATCACGGAGCATTACTACTGAGTGACTAATACTTAAAGGCTTCTCTCTCAACTCCAGTCCATTAAATACGCGAATTCGTATCATCTTCACTTTCACTCCTCCTATATCCAACCACCACATTACGTTTAATGTAATAATTACGCTTTACGTCCACATTTACGTTACTTTTGCGATGAAAAAAAATCCATTAAACCTATAATGCCCATGAAAAAGTTTCATTAGAATCAACACATAAAAACAACACATTAAAATCTTACACATATAAACAAATCATATTAAATACTTTTCAACGTATGCTGTATCAAATTCGTTTTGGGGGTAAACAGTAACAATGACGAATCAAAAAAGGGGGATCGGTACTTTTTTCATATTACACAAAACACGCAAATCCCACAAAAATAGTAATGAAATAGCAATTTTAAAACTAGAATATAAAAACAATAATAATAGAATATTAAAGTACCAACTGAGATTTGTATCAATTGTGGTTTTCGATCTCGATTTGACAGCGTATTTCAATGAGCACTTAAACTAGCAAATCTTAATGAAAGCACGGTGTAATCGGCTGGCAGCCTGCACTGAACTATTGCTAAGATTCGCGATCGATTACATATGTTAAACCCTTGCCCAGGTTCCAGCGATTGTTGAATTAACGTTTGTTGAAAAGATATTTCAACAGCTGGGACATTTGCTTTCGTTAAAAGAAATCTCTGTCACTCTGAAGTCGGAGCTTCAACACAATTGTTTCAAAATACCCGTTTTAGTAGTAATATACTGTACTTAATCATGTAAATTTACAGTACTTACTTGCTTGTATTATTTTGTTTTAACATTCAACATGACAACTACCAGTGCTACGCTCTAAATTTGAAATCAAAACACCAAATATGACAACAAACTACGTATTGAAACCCGACTGCGCAGGGGTAAGCGCATGGCGCAGTAAGCACCTCAACATTTTAACAGAAAGTATTGAACGAAACAAACTATTTTGAACTTTAACGATCAAGAGGCCGTTATAGTGTAGATTCCCTAGGTAAAATGCGAAAAACTCAAAAATCCGCACATTAACGACAGAAATCAGTTAATCTTAAGTTTACCTAGGTATTCTTCAGATTAACTAATTATCAACTTTAGCGGTAACATATATAATAGTTGTAGCTCTTCAAATATGTATTTCCCTTCTGTCGTTTACCTCGAGTGTGCTTACCCTTCTTTATAATTTTCATTCACAAGTAAAAAAAAACGAAGCTCTAAAGTAAGTTTAAAAATCTAGCTATGTTCATAATAAAACTCAAACATATATTTACTTCTACTGATGAGTACCAAACGACCCTTTCACCTAAATAAGTAGCTCACAGTCATGAACGGGATGTCAATTTTCTTTTAATGCCTTTGTTTACTGCAGATAAGAATGGCTTCTTTGTATAGCCAATGAAAGATTAATTTGAATATTTTAGATGAACTTTAATGTCTGCGTTACCATAATGACATACTACTGTATCGCGCTTTGTCGTCACTGGAAGATGGCCATCAAATGTTATATTCATTTTGTAACGACTGAATAAAGGTATTATTTTTAAATGCTTTTCATTGTATGGCTTTATGAAATAGATAATAATTAAAGATATTTTGTTTTGATTTAAAAATACATTTTAAATGTAGAGCACACTCCCTGTTGAAAAACTGGACAGCTATTTTATTATTATTTTCTTAAATTAATTCTATTTACAGACCTAATAAAGCTTTGGAATATTTAATGGTGTTTCTCACTTTATAGGTCAATGCCTTTAACTTTTAATGTACCTATAATGACTGATTCAAGACACTATTTCATTTCGTGTGTCCTCCTTTTTAATATTCTGAAAGTTATAACCACCTTATTTTTACACTTAATTTTTTACAAAAAGTTTTTACATTTTAGGCATCACAAAAATACACTTTTCTATCCACTTCGTTTTTCTATTAATTATTTACTAAAATTTTGATTTACACAAACGAATAAGGTCACGTGTCAAACAATATGAATTAGTTTCAAACAGAAGCCTGAATCATTTATCTTCTCTTGCACAATTATTTTTAGAAAAAGAACTAAACTTTCTGTTTAAAATAACAATAGGTGCTATGTCTAAGGATTAGTCCCACTTCTACCACTTTCATTAGTAGTAATTAGGGGTAGTAGAGCTAGTAGAATTTAAAAAAGTTCCAAAAGTTTTTTCAAAAATAAATACTATGTCATTAAAAATCGTGTAATAAAACAACCTCGTCTCCCTCACACTGTCGGTATATTTGAAGAGTTCAAAAACCTTGTCACAAAGAGTACCTAAACTTAGAAAACCTCCCTCTATGACTTGTCACGTTCACTCGAGCACATTTTTCAGATCGTTCAATAGGTGAGAAGGAGACACTTTTAGAACACTCAATAGGGGAAAATTTCTTAAAGAGTAAGGACGATTCTTTCAACAATAGTTTGGAAGCAAAAAAGGTTTTTCGCAGATTAAAGAGAAAAATGAATCCAAGTTTATGCAACAAGATATTTAAAAATAATTTTCTGTCATTAACAGATAATCGTATATCAATTAAAATATCAATTATAATAAAAATCAAACAACCTTTTTACGGTACGAAATACGTCATTCTTCCGTAAATACAAACTTCCATACGGTAGAGACTTACAAATATTTGCTTACCATGAACCTTCTAGCATATTTTTCAACGGGTATAAAAATATTTGCAACGTCTATCAAACAGCCGGCACAGTTTTTTGAAATGGTCGTTTGCTATCTATAAGACATCTAGCTTCAAGAAATGACTTCAAAACCAATTGAGGCCAACCCCAGATATTTTTATGTATCTAGTAAAAAAATTACATTGCGTCCCTGTTTGACCTAAAATACTGGTTGATAATAGTTAGAATGTAAATAAAATTCCTTTCGTTTTTTGTATTAAATATACTAAAACCAATATTAATATTCTATCGACCATGCATCTACCCATAAACTATTTATCTAAAACCGTCATGAAACAATTCAATCTGTATCCATTCACAAACAAGGCCTTTATCTGGCTTCAAATAATACGAACTCCTTTCATTTGCATATGATAAATACCCGGACCTCTCTTCATTGTCCAACAATAGACGCATTATATTAATGCAAAGAGAGACGAACACAAAAACCAACAACTTTAATAATATCCTTCTTTAAAAAGGGACCCCCGAGTCCCTCGAAATGAATTCCTGCACTATCGGCCTGATTGGGAACCCGTTGGCATAGCAATGGGACGGGGCATCTCACACGCGAGCACGCGAAAAATTATTATTAGGGCTCGTGCATAATATCTTGAGCGATAATAATCTGCTCCGGGAACGGATGTCACGCTGGGAGACGGCATTAATCAGGTGGGCAACACCCCCTTGTGACGATTTTGAGAAGATTTGTGACCCGCCGTTTGAATGTAAATGGGTTTTATTAGGGTGTTCTGCGATTGAGTTCAGAGAGAGTTGAACTGCTGCCAAGGAATTCGTGTATTAAAATTGATAGGCTGTGTAAGTTTAGTTAGTAGGACAGGTTAGGTCATACATGGAATTAGAAATTAGCTTTATTAGCTGTGTACTCAAAATAAATAATTTTTCAGGCATAAATTAATTCCCGGGAAATGTATTAGAGATCGTGTCTGTAAATAGTAGCATTATATGTAGTATAAAATATTTTACTTGTTAGAATTCTACCTGTTCCTGTTATAAGAAATAAAGATAGATGTAAAATGTCCACATCGATGATAATTTGTGGTAGGTATCTCTTTTTTGAACTTCAACTTTTTTTGTTATTTAGTTCGCGTGTACAACCTACCCTCTTTATAAATACCATAGTAAATTTCATAAAAACATGATCAAATTTCATGTTGGTTTATTTTTACAGGAATGACTCTCCTTTTCGTATCAAGTAGTAGATTATTTTGTCACGAGTTCATCAGATATTGAGCTCTTTAGAAACGCAGCCCAATCCTTTAACGCCATATAAATTTAGTTGGAATTTATGAAAAATTGTGCTTTTCTTTAACTCCTTTAACCTTAGGCTGCTTGAGAGATTACACTATTATATCAAATTAACTTTTACTATATGCACAATAGTTCACGTTCTGTTTTTAAAAAATAATTACTAGTATATTTTACGAAATGTTATTATTTTACTCTGTAACATTAAAAAGACCCTGGTAGAAGGTTTCCTATTATATGGCTTTCCCCATACCAAAGCTTCGTCCGGAGAAGTATGTTTACAGAATAAATTGAATCAAGAAAATTTGGATTTCTCTTTGTTAACTTAGGTTTTGTTAATGCAGAAATCTTTTTTTATGAAATCCTTGTAGTTTAGTAATATAATATCACTTTTGGTCTCCTTTATTCAACTCAATTTCATGGTAATTTGGTTGCTAAAGGGTGAAATCACAATAATTTGACAATGACAACCCGATCATGCGATAAAAGGAGTGAGAGTGCCGTGAAAGTTCTCAGAGGAAATTTTTACACATCCTTTGAATCTTTCCAATCTAATCGAGATCCATTATTACGTGTCATCTTTTGGCATCTCCAAATTAATGTAACTTTAATAGGTTTTTAAAACTCATTCCAAACACCCGATCCATGCATGGGTGAAAAACGGAGAAGATAATGATCAGGAAACGGGGAAAGTATTCAAGGGGTTCCAACTCAATTAAAGTGACGCGACTCGTCGAACACTTTGCATAATTCCGCCCTTATCTTCCAGACGTGACGTGACTCACCCCCTCCCTTCACATGGGGCATCGAGATATTCCAGAAAAAAGTGAGTTCAGAGAGCAACACTGGAGAAGAAAAAAGTAACGTCACAGCCGATGCATTCATTCTCCAAGACGAGATGTAATTCGATTAGCATGGGCTTGTCATCGAAAACAAAAGAGAGAAGAGAAGACATCGAGAAGTTGTGTGTGCTGAACATTCAGTTTCGAGATGCTTGAAAGGTTTCGAATGAATTGGCCGGCAGGCAGACATGGAAACACGTGCAGTAATGCATGCAAATTGTATATTGCCGCTGTGTTGTCCCCAGTGGCGGATCCAGCCTGGACCTAAGGGGGGGACAACCACATTTTAAGAAGGTTGGAGGTTCTTTGAGAATTTTGAAAATTTGAGCCTATTATTGAAAATACTTGGATGACCCCCTTTTTGGGGGGTGCTCCCCCAGAAATGTTTTTTGAAATTATGCCTTAAAAAGTAGTCTTGACTCATTTTTTAACATTTAAGATGGGATCGGAGGATAGAATTTTAACGTCCTATCCTATCCTTCCAGAGAGACCCTTAAGATAAGCGGTCATCACTGCCCTAGATGGCAGTAGCGTAAATGTAAATTTATTTCTGGAGGGACCAAAATATCCTCCAAAAAATAAGTAATTATCAGGCCAAAAGCTAGATTTCTGCATCGAGGGAGAGGACCTAAAATTATTCCCAATCTTCCTCATAGGTTTTCCTTCATAGAATTCCTTCATAGGTTTTATGTAATTTTTATGCATTTATAGGAAAAATTCACATTCTGATCTATAGTATATTTATAGTATAAAAATGTAAGACAAAATAAAGAAAAGTATATTTTGAATATCAAAAAGGGGGTCTGGGGTTTTAACACGGGGTTAATAAAACTGGGGTTAACTGTGGGGTTTAATAAAACATGGTTTTAATTTGTTTTTGTACACCTTGTCCGAATTTCGGATGTCCTATTTACTTTTTTTCCTTTTATTACCATAATTTTTAAAAAAGGTACTTGATCCCAAGGGGGGTAAAAGGCCTGTTGCCCCCTGGATCTGCCACTGGTTATCACGAGTTGTACTGTGGAAGTTGTTAGAGTTTCGTATAATGGATTAGTCTTGTTATATTCGGTTAAAAATGAGAGCTCCTATAGGTTTTAAAAAAAAACACAGCAGGGAAAGAAGAAAATAAATTTGTAAGCCAGAGAAGGGAATATATACCACTTTAGTTTTGGTTTCATTTGATTTCATTCTTTATATTTTATAATGAAGAATGTGTATTAAAAGAAAAATATTAATTACTTTAAAATGAAATTTCATTGGGTTCAAAAGTAAGGATAAGTGTGAAGGTATTTTTCAATGGTGTGATTAAATGTAGAATATGAAGTATCAAGTCAAACAACCAACCTTTTTCTGTAGAATGGATTTCATCCAAAATCTATAATCTTAAACACCACAATCTAATCATTCACCAAAAAATAGTATAGAGTGGTCATTTTTGAAACTTTGAAATTGTAATATTTAAATAAACAGGGACAGAACACTTGTAAATGTGAATCTTCTGATGTTGAAATATTGAAAGTAATAAAATTATTTTACAGTCACTTCTTTATTTTCAACACTGTAACTTAAAATTTCAAAAACCCTCACTGACCGAGTACAGCGCTATAATTCGTATCAAAATAAGCGTATTTTAAATAAACGAAACACACGACCTCAGTAAATAAAAAAACATTCCGGCTACCTTGAACAAACATTCATTCAACTGAGCATAAACAATAATTAATGGCTTCCGTTAAATCTTCCATCCATCAGATCCAAACCTCTCCGCAACAAGATAAAAATCCATCCTCATCTTGTTCTTTGAAGATGGAGCAGAGCTTGAAGAGGTAACGAGCAACTGAAAACCACTAGACACCTGGATTCTTCCTCAGGTTACGAAGTCACACACGCACTGGAGTAGATAGAATTCTTTGGCATTGTGGTTGGCCATCATCAATCAATCAATGTCCTTTTTTTAACCTGTCGCCAAGTTCAATAGATCGAAAGGATTAAAGTGAAGATGTAGCTTGTATAATCTTGGCCATAGGTTTGAAATGATTGTTGGTTGGAGGTTGGATATATATAAAGTTAAAACGCATCTGTAAAAAATCTAAGTACAAAATTCACAAGAAATTTTCCAGAAACGCATCGAATTTTAAAAGTATGAATAACAAAGGCTATGAAAAACTTTCGAGGAGCTTTTTTTCTGCAACAAATCTATCAATGCGATGAAATACAATTTACAGTATTTATTAGCACTTTTTGAGTGCATTGTACTTAGTGTCATTTAATTTAGTAATATTTTTGGAGATTATGTATTTATATTCTTTTTTGTAATTCTAAATGTTTTACCTCTTGAATATTAAAAAGCTTTGAATTATAAAAAGGGTGTTAGTGATGGAGAATAAAAGTTGAGAGAGCAGAGGGGAATGACTTAAAAAACTAATTTTTCTTGTTAATCACTTAATACAACAACATCAGAACAAGAGATGTTTTACGAATAATTCAAAACTTTAAAGAATAATTTTACGAATTCTGATATTTGAGAAATGAAGGTTAAAAATAACGTAATTTACAAGAAGTCAAGTATATTCCACACTTAGATTACTGTTACAACATGTTTCAGTACTTAAGTTTAAACTCCATCCATGATGAAAGCGATTGTACTAAAGATTGAAATCATAAAAGGATAAAATATATTGTATAAGATTATTTTCCCTTCGTTCAATAAGTTGCAGAATATGTTAGACAACATTCTTTAGAAATATATTTGTTAAAACGATGCGTTTACTCACAGTTTAGAAAGCACTGTAGCTTTGCTGTTTTCTGTCACTTTTTAAATAATTTTTTAAGTATTCGTTTTGACTGTAGGATTATAACTATCTCTAAGTAAGTAAAGGATGCTTTTTATAAAAAGTTATTAAATTTATGTTTTAATCATATCAGTAGTTAGTTAAATTTATGTGGTCAGTAGTTAGGCATTGCATTCAAACAATGAATTTAAAATATGAAAAATTGGTAAGGAACAGTATAACGTATGTCGAAGGAATAAAATTACGTTTGACCCAACTCCTAGAGAAAATAATTTAAAATAGTTCACTGTAATATACACTGAATGAATATTTATGAATTTTAATTATTTAATTGTGTACTTTAAAATAAAAATATAAAGAAATTTAGAACGCGGGTCAATGTAACTAAAGGAAGTTACTATTTTATCCTGAAAAGCATTGTATGAAAGTTCATCCAATGAAGTTGTTTTGTTCGATTGAAACAAAAAACACACATTTCATGGAATCCCCAATGAAGATTTAAAAGAGGAAACAAAATTCACAAACTCTAAGAAAATCAGATAATAATTGTCTTTTCAAACATCGTGCCATTTTGGAAAACATTACACACTTTTGAGAAAAACTACTTAAATTCTATCAAAGTTTATCAAAACTAGGAAATAAAGTAACGCAGACCGTGAAGCAAAGAATCTTAAATAAGGTTTTTAAGGATTTCGTGACAAGGTAAGAATAGGTTTGGAGAGCAAATTACATAAGACTGTAGAATGCAGACAAGGTAATTGCTTTGAATATAAAATTCAAATACCATCATTGAATAACCCTATAAAGTTAGAGGAATACTTTGCATGGAAATGATCAAAATAAATTTCTCGGAAGCTGGATATTTTGTAGTGTGATACTCTTCTTTCTTGAAAGATATTTGTAGTATTTCTATGGGTATAAGAAGATTCATTCTATCGTTTATTCTATTATTCACTCATAAAGAATAAAGTGAAGTTGCAGTAAAAACCTGCAAAAATTAATAATAAATTCAAAATAACTTTTTCTTTTAAATCCGTTAAGTATGTAACAAATTAACTGAATTATTAAAATTCTCATGCAAATTAAAAAAATTTCTGTATATAGATTGATAAATGAGATTAAAGTTTTCCATTAAGTTTCATGTATATTTGACTTTTGCTATTTTCAATACACTGGGGAGGTTTATAATTTATTTACTTTTTGTATTAAAACAAAATCTAAACCATAAAAATTCAATCCATCTTTCGAATGTTGCAAAGATATCAAAGTCAAAATAATACAAATTATCTTTGGTTTGTTGGTTGGTGTTTTATGGCGCATGATCCACATCAAAATATTATGAGCCAGACAACGCAAACAGATTATCCTTAAATAAAAGATTAATTTTTTTGTCTTCTGCTAACTTTTTCCCATGTTCTCATGCAAATAAGGACACTAAACTGTATTTCAGTACATAATAACAAGACCGGACAAGACTATCTTATAAAAGTTTTTACTTCAATTGAGAAATTTTGTATATGTTTTTAAAATCTAACTATACGTTTATCAAAGTTAGACTCTTTTTCAAATTTTTTGTTTTTTCAATAGATATTTCGAAAGTATGATATGTAATGCTAGAATACCAACAGATGTCACACGATCACATTATTCCAACTGTTTCTAAATCCCTTATTGTTTATCTTAAAAGCTGAACGCTCTTTATCATTATGCTTTGAACTCCACAGAACACAACGTCGAAGCTAAAGAAGTGCTTCCAATTTAAATAACGCTTATCCAAAACAATCTCTATCTTTCTCTCCTATAATGAATTTCAAACTCACCATCCTCACATGCCCCAGTCGCAGGGGCTTCCCCCAAGAAGCCCCAGTCGGTCGTGCTTATCACTTCATTATGCAGCTTTCAATCACAGAGAGATGAATGAGTGTGCTCAGCAATCAATGCAGGTAAGGCAAGGTGCTAATATTGCTTCCCCAAACCGTGACTCATCAAAAGTCAATAAGTCCAACACCCATGTTATGGATTATATTGATCTGCGGGGGGTCTTCAGAAAGCAGATTGTGTTTGACAGTAATTAACTTTTAGCGGATATTGCCGCCGCCACGGTCAGTCCAATCAAAATTCATAACGCTGAGGGTGAGGAACCGAGATGTGCGTGGAGGGAATTTCAATTGAGGGACAACTGGGCTGGAAATGGGGGTTGGGAAGACGATGGGTGTTTTTTTTATTTCATGGTTTGGGTTTGTGAATAGAATCTAGAGTAGAGAACTCTCCATTCTTATGTCAATAAATATAATTATAAAATGTATAAAAAGTGGTATATACTTTTACGTTTCACAAGAACAATCTCCGGGAATTTTATTTGCTTGGGAGATTCATTCCTCGATTTTAAAACAAATGTTTTTTTTGTGATACTTTTGTGTTTAGCGTAGTGTTTAGAAACAAACAGTGGACCGATGTCCCTTTCGATCATAATAAATGCTACCTCAAGATAAGTTTGGATCTTCACATAGGAATGAATATTCGAGTGACGTACTGTTCTCCGGTCGACTAAGTAATTCAGCGTCATTTCCAGCCACTCAGTACAGGATAGGGATTTTTTGAAAGGAAGATAGTTAAACTTGAACTTTGATCCAAGAGGTTCAATTTTGAAGCATTTAAGCTATGAATCTCAAAGTGTCTTCGTTTTAGTTTAGATGAATATTACAGGATCTCCATTAATAAATATTTATTGCTAATATGAAGTAAGAAACCGAAGTAGTTCGTGCCAAAGACAAGAATCCAGATATTTTTCGGGGGACATAATAACTATTTTTAATTCAAATTTCATGGATGATTTTACTCAATAAACTATTTATAACCACTAGAAACTTGTTTATCAAGTTGTTTTATGACAGGGAAAACAAAATAATCATAATTCAACTAAATAAAACAATTTAGATTTCACCATTTGACAATTTAAAAAAGAATGAACTCATAAAGATTACAAAAGCATTGATATTTAAATTCATCAATTTTTGCCTTAAAAATGCGGTTCATTGGTCTATATTTTCCCCTTGTCTTATTTTACTCACTTTTATTACCAGTCTTTCTTCACAAGAAAATCCCTAAGAAGCTCCTCGATTTCTCTAAGTCACCCAGATAAGTCACACCTCTAACATTCAGGTCCAAGGTTCACCGTCTTCCAGTGAAGTACGTAATCCAGGCTGGAACCAATTGGAGAGCCTGAAGAGCCACTCCCCTGCTTCACCTTATGAATTTTCAAACGTTTCTATGGATATCAGATATATATTCATTTTATTTCAATAACATTTTTATTTCAAATAATTCTTATTTAATTTTATACTGAGGGTTTATTTTACTAAAAGGTTTACAAGAAAATCAGCACACCTGGGGTCAAATAAAATTTTTCTCAATTAAAATAACTGAAATTTTTTAGACATATTCAAAAATCTAAAGTAATATTTTAAAATCTTTGCTTTCTTCAGACTTTTCCTCCATCCATGAAACTCGTGTTGGTGTTTGTGTTGTGCTTGAAAATCCCCCAACTCTTATAAATATGTGTATTCAATACACATATTAATATGTGTATTGATTACACATATTTACACGAGTTGTGTTAATGTGTTTTGATACTAGTGTTAATTTGTGTACGGAATGTGTTAATGTGTAGTGAAACTCGTGTAAATATATGTGCGAAATGTGTTAATGTGAAATGCACCTCCTCCATCCATGAAACTCGTGTTGGTGTTTGTGTTATTTTAGAAGATCCCCTAACTCGTGTAAATATGTGTACAATGTGTTAATGTGTAATCCACCTCCTCCATCCATGAAACTCGTGTTGGTGTTTGTTTTATAGAAGATCCCCTAACTGGTGTAGTGAATTCCGTGTAAATATGTGTAATCAAATACACATAGTAAAATGTGTATTGATTACACATATTTACACGAGTTGTGTTAATGTGTTGTTAAACTCGTGTACATATGTGTACAGAATGTGTTAGTGTAATCCACCTCCTCCTTAAATGAAATTCGTGTTGGTGTTTGTGTTATTTAGAAGATCCCCTAACCCGTGTAGTGAAACTCGTGTAAATATGTGCAATGTGTATTGATTACACATATTTACACGAGTTTAACTACACAAGTTGTGTTACTGTGAAACACGGGTTAATTTTTGTACGAGTGTTAAAGTGTATTGAAACTCCTGTAAATATGTGTACGGAATGTGTTAATGTGTAGTCCACCACCTCCATCCATGAAAATCGTGTTGGTATATGTGTTATAATAGAAGATCCCCTAACACGTGTAGTGAGACTCGTGTAAATATGTGTAATCAATATATATAGTAAAATGTGTATTGATTACACATATTTACACGAGTTATGTTTATGTGAAACTCGTGTTAATATGTGTACAGAATGTGTTAAAGTGTAATCCCCCTCCTCCATCCATGAAACCCGTGTTGGTGTTTGTATAATGTTAGAAGACCCCCTAGCACGTGTAGTGAAACTCGTGTAAATATGTGTACGGAATGTGTTAATGTGTAATCCACCTCCTCCTTAAATGAAACTCGTGTTGGTGTTTGTGTTATTTAGAAGATCCCCTAACCCGTGTAGTGAAACTTGTGTAAATATGTGTAATCAACACACATAGTAAAATGTGTATTGATTACACATATTTACACGAGTTGTGTTAATGTGTTGTGAAACTCGTGTTAATTTGTGTATGGGTGTTAATGAGCAGTGATACTCATGTAAATATGTGTACGGAATGTGTTAATGTGTAATTCACCTCCTCTATCCATGAAACTCGTGTTGGTGTTTGTGTTATGTTAGAAGATCCCCTAACCCATGTAGTGAAACTCGTGTAAATATGTGTAATCAATACACAATGTGTATTGATTACACATATTTACACGAGTTTAACTACACAAGTTGTGTTACTGTGAAACACGGGTTAATTTTTGTACGAGTGTTAAAGTGTAGTGAAACTCGTGTAAATATGTGTACGGAATGTGTTAATGTGTAGTCCACCACCTCCATCCATGAAAATCGTGTTGGTGTATGTGTTATGTTAGAAGATCCCCTAACACGTGTAGTGAGACTCGTGTAAATATGTGTAATCAATACATATAGTAAAATGTGTATTAATTACACATATTTACACAAGTTGTGTTTATGTGAAACTCGTGTTAATATGTGTACAGAATGTGTTAAAGTGTAATCCCCCTCCTCCATCCATGAAACCCGTGTTGGTGTTGTATTATGTTAGAAGACCCCCTAGCTCGTGTAGTGAAACTCGTGTAAATATGTGTACGGAATGTGTTAATGTGTAATCCACCTCCTCCTTAAATGAAACTCGTGTTGGTGTGTGTGTTATTTAGAAGATCCCCTAACCCGAGTAGTGAAACTCGTGTAAATATGTGTAATCAACAGACATAGTAAAATGTGTATTGATTACATATATTTACACGAGTTGTGTTAATGTGTTGTGAAACTCGTGTTAATTTGTGTATGGGTGTTAATGAGCAGTGATACTCGTGTAAATATGTGTACGGAATGTGTTAATGTGTAATCCACCTCCTCTATCCATGAAACTCGTGTTTGTGTTTGTGTTATGTTAGGAGATCCCCTAACCCGTGTAGTGAAACTCGTGTAAATATGTGTAATCAATACACAATGGATATTGATTACACATATTTACACGAGTTTAACTACACAAGTTGTGTTACTGTGAAACACGCGTTAATTTTTGTACGAGTGTTAAAGTGTAGTGAAACTCGTGTAAATATGTGTACGGAATGTGTTAATGTGTAATCCACCAACTCCATCCATGAAAATCGTGTTGGTGTATGTGTTATGTTAGAAGATCCCCTAACCCGTGTAGTGAGACTCGTGTAAAAATGTGTAATCAATACATATAGTAAAATGTGTATTGATTACACATATTTACACGAGTTGTGTTTATGTGAAACTCGTGTTAATATGTGTACAGAATGTGTTAAAGTGTAATCCCCCTCCTCCATCCATGAAACCCGTGTTGGTGTTTGTGTTATGTTAGAAGACCCCCTAGCTCGTGTAGTGAAACTCGTGTAAATATGTGTACGGAATGTGTTAATGTGTAATCCACCTCCTCCTTAAATGAAACTCGTGTTGGTGTATGTGTTATGTTAGAAGATCCCCTAACCTGTGTAGTAAGACTCGTGTAAATATGTGTAATCAATACATATAGTAAAATTTGTATTGATTACACATATTTACACGAGTTGTGTTTATGTGAAACTCGTGTTAATATCTGTTCAGAATGTGTTAAAGTGTAATCCCCCTCCTCCATCCATGAAACTCGTGTTGGTGTTTGTGTTATGTTAGAAGATCCCCTAACCCGAGTAGTGAAACTCGTGTAAATATGTGTAATCAACAGACATAGTAAAATGTGTATTGATTACACATATTTACACGAGTTGTGTTTATGTGAAACTCGTGTTAATATGTGTACAGAATGTGTTAAAGTGTAATCCCCCTCCTCCATCCATGAAACCCGTGTTGGTGTTTGTGTTATGTTAGAAGACCCCCTAGCTCGTGTAGTGAAACTCGTGTAAATATGTGTACGGAATGTGGTAATGTGTAATCCACCTCCTCCTTAAATGAAACTCGTGTTGGTGTGTGTGTTATTTAGAAGATCCCCTAACCCGTGTTGTGAAACTCGTGTAAATATGTGTAATCAACAGACATAGTAAAATGCGTATTGATTACATATATTTACACGAGTTGTGTTAATGTGTTGTTAAACTCGTGTTAATTTGTGTATGGGTGTTAATGAGCAGTGATACTCGTGTAAATATGTGTACGGAATGTGTTAATGTGTAATCCACCACCTCCATCCATAAAAATCGTGTTGGTGTATGTGTTATGTTAGAAGATCCCCTAACCCGTGTAGTGAGACTCGTGTAAATATGTGTAATCAATACATATAGTAAAATGTGTATTGATTACACATATTTACACGAGTTGTGTTTATGTGAAACTCGTGTTAATATGTGTACAGAATGTGTTAAAGTGTAATCCCCCTCCTCCATCCATGAAACCCGTGTTGGTGTTTGTGTTATGTTAGAAGACCCCCTAGCTCGTGTAGTGAAACTCGTGTAAATATGTGTACGGAATGTGTTAATGTGTAATCCACCTCCTCCTTAAATGAAACTCGTGTTGGTGTATGTGTTATGTTAGAAGATCCCCTAACCCGTGTAGTAAGACTCGTGTAAATATGTGTAATCAATACATATAGTAAAATTTGTATTGATTACACATATTTACACGAGTTGTGTTTATGTGAAACTCGTGTTAATATCTGTTCAGAATGTGTTAAAGTGTAATCCCCCTCCTCCATCCATGAAACTCGTGTTGGTGTTTGTGTTATGTTAGAAGACCCCCTAACCCGTGTAGTAAAACTCGTGTAAATATGTGTACAGAATGTGTTAATGTGTAATCCACCTCCTCCTTAAATGAAACTCGTGTTGGTGTTATTTAGAAGATCCCCTAACCCGTGTAGTGAAACTCGTGTAAATTTGTGTAATCAACACACATAGTAAAATGTGTATTGATTACACATATTTACACGAGTTGTGTTAATGTGTTGTGAAACTCGTGTTAATTTGTGTACAGAATGTGTTAATGTGTAATCCACCTCCTCCTTAAATGAAACTCGTGTTGGTGTTATTTAGAAGATCCCCTAACCCGTGTAGTGAAACTCGTGTAAATTTGTGTAATCAACACACGTAGTAAAATGTGAATTGATTACACATATTTACACGAGTTGTGTTAATGTGTTGTGAAACTCGTGTTAATTTGTGTGCAGAATGTGTTAATGTGTAATCCACCTCCTCCATCCATGAAATTCGTGTTGGTGTTTGCGTTATTTTAGAAGATCCTCAAACTGGTGTAGTGAATATCATGTAAATATGTGTAATCAATACACAATGTGTACTGATTACACATATTTATGCGAGTTTCACTACACGAGTTGTGTTAATGTGTTGTGAAACTCGTGTAAATATGTGTACTGAATGTGTTAAAGTGTAATCCACCTCCTCCATCCATGAAACTGGTGTTGGTGTTTGTGTTATGTTAGAAGACCCCCTAACCCGTGTAGTAAAACTCGTGTAAATATGTGTACAGAATGTGTTAATGTGTAATCCACCTCCTCCTTAAATGAAACTCGTGTTGGTGTTATTTAGAAGATCCCCTAACCCGTGTAGTAAGACTCGTGTAAATATGTGTAATCAATACATATAGTAAAATTTGTATTGATTACACATATTTACACGAGTTGTGTTTATGTGAAACTCGTGTTAATATCTGTTCAGAATGTGTTAAAGTGTAATCCCCCTCCTCCATCCATGAAACTCGTGTTGGTGTTTGTGTTATGTTAGAAGACCCCCTAACCCGTGTAGTAAAACTCGTGTAAATATGTGTACAGAATGTGTTAATGTGTAATCCACCTCCTCCTTAAATGAAACTCGTGTTGGTGTTATTTAGAAGATCCCCTAACCCGTGTAGTGAAACTCGTGTAAATTTGTGTAATCAACACACGTAGTAAAATGTGTATTGATTACACATATTTACACGAGTTGTGTTAATGTGTTGTGAAACTCGTGTTAATTTGTGTGCAGAATGTGTTAATGTGTAATCCACCTCCTCCATCCATGAAATTCGTGTTGGTGTTTGCGTTATTTTAGAAGATCCTCAAACTGGTATAGTGAATATCATGTAAATATGTGTAATCAATACACAATGTGTACTGATTACACATATTTATGCGAGTTTCACTACACGAGTTGTGTTAATGTGTTGTGAAACTCGTGTAAATATGTGTACTGAATGTGTTAAAGTGTAATCCACCTCCTCCATCCATGAAACTGGTGTTAGTGTTTGTGTTATGTTATAAGACCCCCTAGCCCGTGTAGTTAGACTCGTATAAATATGTGTAATTAATACACAATGTGTATTGATTACACATATTTACACGAGTTTCACTACACGAGTTGTGTTAATGTGAAACTCGTGTTAATTTGTGTACGGGTGTTAATGTGTAGTGATGTAAATATGTGTACGGAATGTGTTAATGTGTAATCCACCTCCTCCATCCATAAAACTCGTGTTGGTGTTTGTGTTATTTTAGAAGATCCCCTAACTAGTGTAGTGAATCTCGTGTAGATATGTGTAATCACTACATATAGTAATATGTGTATTGATTACACTTATTTACACGAGTTGTGTTTATGTGAAACTCGTGTTAATATGTGTACAGAATGTGTTAAAGTGTAATCCCCCTCCTCCATCCATGAAAGCCGTGTTGGTGTTTGTGTTATGTTAGAAGACCCCCTATCACGTGTAGTGAAACTCGTGTAAATATGTGTACGGAATGTGTTAATGTGTAATCCACCTCCTCCTTAAATGAAACTCGTGTTGGTGTTTGTGTTATGTTAGAAGATCCCCAAACTAGTGTAGTGAGACTCGTGTAAATATGTGTAATCAATACACAATGTGTATTGATTACACATATTTACACGAGTTTAACTACACAAGTTGTGTTACTGTGAAACACGGGTTAATTTTTGTACGAGTGTTAAAATGTAGTGAAACTCGTGTAAATATGTGTACGGAATGTGTTTATGTGTAGTCCACCACCTCCATCCATGAAAATCGTGTTGGTGTATGTGTTATGTTAGAAGATCCCCTAACCCGTGTAGTAAGACTCGTGTAAATATGTGTAATCAATACATATAGTAAAATTTGTATTGATTACACATATTTACACGAGTTGTGTTTATGTGAAACTCGTGTTAATATCTGTTCAGAATGTGTTAAAGTGTAATCCCCCTCCTCCATCCATGAAACTCGTGTTGGTGTTTGTGTTATGTTAGAAGACCCCCTAACCCGTGTAGTAAAACTCGTGTAAATATGTGTACAGAATGTGTTAATGTGTAATCCACCTCCTCCTTAAATGAAACTCGTGTTGGTGTTATTTAGAAGATCCCCTAACCCGTGTAGTGAAACTCGTGTAAATTTGTGTAATCAACACACGTAGTAAAATGTGTATTGATTACACATATTTACACGAGTTGTGTTAATGTGTTGTGAAACTCGTGTTAATTTGTGTGCAGAATGTGTTAATGTGTAATCCACCTCCTCCATCCATGAAATTCGTGTTGGTGTTTGCGTTATTTTAGAAGATCCTCAAACTGGTGTAGTGAATATCATGTAAATATGTGTAATCAATACACAATGTGTACTGATTACACATATTTATGCGAGTTTCACTACACGAGTTGTGTTAATGTGTTGTGAAACTCGTGTAAATATGTGTACTGAATGTGTTAAAGTGTAATCCACCTCCTCCATCCATGAAACTGGTGTTGGTGTTTGTGTTATGTTATAAGACCCCCTAGCCCGTGTAGTTAGACTCGTATAAATATGTGTAATTAATACACAATGTGTATTGATTACACATATTTACACGAGTTTCACTACACGAGTTGTGTTAATGTGAAACTCGTGTTAATTTGTGTACGGGTGTTAATGTGTAGTGATGTAAATATGTGTACGGAATGTGTTAATGTGTAATCCACCTCCTCCATCCATAAAACTCGTGTTGGTGTTTGTGTTATTTTAGAAGATCCCCTAACTAGTGTAGTGAATCTCGTGTAGATATGTGTAATCACTACATATAGTAATATGTGTATCGATTACATATATTTACACGAGATTCACTACACCAGTTAGGGGATCTTCTAAAATAACTCGTAATGCAACTCGTGTTAATTTGTGTACGGAATGTGTAAATGTGTATTGAAACTCGTGTAAATATGTGTACAATGTTTTAATTTGTAATTCACCTCCTCCATCCATGAAACTCAAGTTAGTGGTTGTGTTTGCTTGAAGAGCTTCCAACTCATGTAGTGAAACTCGTGTAAATATGTGTATTCAATACACATACTTACACGAGTTTCGCTACACGAGTTGTGTTAATGTGTAGTGAAACTCGTATGAATATGTGTACGGAACGTGTTAATGCATAATCCACCTCCCCTATCCATGAAACTGTGTTGTGTTTGAAGAGTTCCCAACTTCTTTTAATGAAACCTGTGTAAATTTCACCATCCATGAAATTTTCATTTTACTTTATTTTCATTCTCCATTTTTAAAATATAAACATTTATTGCATTTAAAAATGTTCAAAAAAGGGAACATTTCTTCCTACATTTGTATATATTTTTATTTTATATAAAAGGACGTATTTGAGTATGTGAATAAATATAGTTAAGTCGTTTTGAAAAGATGTTTTAAGATGTAGCATATGTGTTTGAAGTTATTGAAGTTGTTTGCATTAGTTTTAAATAAATTATGAACTAAAGTAAAGTTATTAAATACATGCCAATTAATTCATTTTTTAATGTAATTATTCGATGACAAAGTCACAGAGGTTTAAGTGACCATAATGTCACATAAGTCTAAGATGAGTCAAAAAACGTCACTGAGAATTTGAAGGTAGGTTAATGTTGAATAAAACTTATTCGAAGAATTTGAAAATAATGCTGATAATTGATTGGTAATCATGTGATGATGAAGTCTCATGTTAGCATGATAATCATTTATAAGGAAATGATTTGAAGGTGGAAAATAAGTGACAATTAAGTCACATGGAGATTATCAAATTGATAATGAACTGTTTAAAATAATAAATCTATATTAAAAAAAGTCTATTGTTCTTTCCAATAACGCAGCCAAATTATTAAATTTTTTTTTTCAGAAACATTTTTAAGGAGGTTATTCAATGTGACATGAAAAGTATTTATAAATCTTTTTTTATCCTTTTGTATAAAAAGCAAGCAAATTACTAAAGGTCACTTCCTTCTTTGAAACTCCTGTCGGTGTGTGTTGTGTTTGAAGAGGCACCCCCTTTACGTCATCGCCTTTTCGAGTAGTAAAACATGAAAGATGTTTTTGTGTAAACCACCTTATCTCCGGTTGTAAAGCATACTAGTAATTAGAATTGGTTATAGTGCCAATTAATCTTGTTAAAAATAGGTTCCTACGTTTTACTTTGATTGTAGAATTGGTTATTAACGATGGTTTAAATCACATAAGGGCATTAGGCAACCTACGGCCCGAAGGCACGATTTTTCCGGCCCGTGAAACATTTTTAATATTTTACTCAAAAAATCACTGATTTTCGTCAACAAGAGCGAAAGAGGGGATACAGAACTTTTCCCAGAAAAAAACTTAAATTTTGCAGTTAAAACTTGCAGTACAACTATGATGTGCTGTATTTATTATGCTCGTTCAAGAAATGTTTTCTTAATAACCTCTAAAAGGGACCACTACTAACGGAGAATGTATTTTTCGTGAGGTTCAAAGTGTTATTGATCAGTATGGTTTGCAATAATGCTAATTAATTGGCTTCTATGGTCGATTGAAGAAAGGGTTTCGTAGGAATTTTGAAAAAAAAGGCAGATCGATTGAATGTGAAAAAAGACGACTTAATTATTACATTTTTATTACATTATCCACCATCAAAACTTCTGTTTCAAGTCCATCCGATTTCAGAATGTAGTAGAAAACATAATTCATTTTTGAATGACCTCTCTTCAGGGCATGGTGATGTAACATATTATTTCGAAGTAAAGCTGGTTAACTAATGTCAAAATCATTAAAAGATTTTATGAAATTAGACAGGAAACAAGTTGAATTTGAAACTTCAAAAGCAAGGTTAACTGATAAACGAATTGTACAGTAACCTGAAAGTATTTCAAAATAAACTTCGCTTCAAAATGGGAAAATCAAAAGCGCTCTGGAAGCTGCAATCATTTATCAACTATCCAGTCATGAAACTATTGACTACAAGTAAATATGCTGCAGAACTAAAATCTCTATAAAAACGTGGATAGCTTGTTCCACCTCTTTCTACTCCCTTGAAAAGTAATGTAGTTGGAGCTCCAATACACCTGCAAATGGAGTTGACCGAGCTTCAGGAAGACTAGCATTTAAAATCAAAATTTGAAGACGTGAAGCTCAGGGATTTCTACAGCACATACCTAGCTGAAGAAAATTCCGCCAAATCGTTTGCAAGAAAAATGATCTGTACGTTTGGTAGTACATATAAATGTGAAGTTCTTTTCCAGAATGAAAATCAATGAAACTAAGTATCGAACCAGGCTTACGGATGAAAATCTGCAAAACACTGCTCTTGGATATAGGGTGGGATAGATTCCAATATTAATAATCTTGAAACTCAGGTTTAACTCATGTTCCTCACTAAATTCATATAAAAACCAACTAATTTTTTCCCATTTACCTATTAACTACTATAGCCCTCCAGGTCTATATACTCTTTAAGTTCGGCCTGCTCATTCAAAAGGTTGCCCATACCGTTTAAATCGTTTTACTTTACCGTAAAGAAAGAACTTTTGACATTTCTACTGTGAACTCAATTGCATGGTGGAACCCTATACACACACTCTTTACCCGGTCAATAGACGCCGTCCCTCGGGAATGGACGGAATTCAATTGTGCGGGGGAGTCCATCCCTGAAGACCTATCCGTCGACAAACCTTCTCCAGACCCCTGACGGACAGATAACGGTGACAAGGAGAGTGTCACTCTTGTCTATGGGCTCGCTGACTTGTCTACTGTGATGACGTGTTAGTGGGGTGTTGAAGATTTTCATCAGGTAAACATCTGCGCTGTGGGTTTGTTTTATTTTCGTGGAAATGGAGGGAGAAAGAGGAAAGAGTATGTATTCTGTTGAATGATTTTTTTCTTTGAATCAACAGTTTTCGTATTCTAATCGAATGAGAATGGGACCCATTAATGTTTCTTGCACTCTTAAAACGACAGTCTCAAAAATGAGTAAAAATTACTCAAATCTAAGTATGTCACGCACTCAAACAGGCTTCGATCCAAATTTACTCAAATTTGAAAACATGCATGTACTCATTTTTGAAAAAGTGCATATACCCACTCAAAAATAAAGCATCATTTACTCATTTTTTACTTCGTCCATCGCAATCTTATGCAATGCAAGAAGGTGCAATGTGTTAGTTATGATAACCATATAGACAAGTTACTATAACGTGGGAAATAGAACAGTAAGTTCACATTGTGACGTCACAACGTTGTGTTACATGTCAATGTGACTTGCGATGCATTGCAAATATTTCAATTTTCAATTATTAACTAAAAATAAGCATAATTTGAGTGGTGACTATTAAATAGTTTAAAACTAAGTAAGTCTGGTGTTTCAAAATTGAAAGCATTGGGTCGCCATATATGAACCAAAAAGTATCATACCAAAATGAGATCATCGATTTACTCTGGTTGGAAACTGTCATTTCTCTCAGAGTGTGGGGTTTGGTTTCCTCGAATCACTTCTTAAATCTCAAGCCTAGTCACCTCACTTAGTTAAACCTCACTTTCCGCAAGTTTGGGTTATTTTTTAGTTATGAAAGCAGTTTTTAATGAACCCTATAAGCGTATAAAACCCTACCAAATGATTGCAAATGTCTCGCCTATCTGGGTCGTAAATATTAAAGATTCAACTATGTATAATGAAATCCAAAAATGTCGGATATTAGGATATTTTCACGTTTCGGATGGTCGTATATTCCTAATTTAATTGAAGAACCATAGAATGTATTTGTGGATCCTTTTTCTATTGGTCGTCCCGTAAGTCTATTCGCTATCTCCTCACAGGTGAATTTGTGATATTTTTTTTTCCATTTAGAGAGGGTTTTTTTTCAAATTAATTGAAGAGTTATGGTATTTTTCCCATTTCATGAAGGCCATAATTATATGTTAGTAGCCTTAATTCAGTAAACTAATTAGTTAGCACCTGATTATAAGTTCTCTTTTTATTCTTTACAGAACTTCTGAGGAAAGGTAATATTGACCCAGGATTCTCCAAGAATCAATGTCACTGACCATCATAGGCAGGATTATTATGAATATTTTCACGAACACCCTGAAATAAAAATTGAAAAAAAAAACGTATAACCTTTAATACACCATACACCTTTGAAGGCAGATTGGTGATATTTTTCGAATTTTCAAACGAAACAGCTACTTAATGTCTCATACCGTTCTCAAGTATGAAAAATGTTTTCCCTAAATCGATTAAACTAGATTTGAAAGTAAAATCGTTTAATTACTAATTCATGCCCTAATGTTATAAAAATAATTGGTTTAATTCACATAAGAGATCATTCCATTTGGGAGATGAAGGGATAGGGGAGACGTATGTGTATTCTGTTAAAGGATTTGTTCTTTGAATCAACCTCTTCTGAATTCTAATCGAATGTGGGAATGAGATTAATTTTGATTCATGGGATGTAGTTTTCCCCAATGACTTCTTGAATTTCAAGCCTAGCCTTTGTTGCACTTTTGGGCTATTTTTGGCCGTGAAAGCAGTTTCTAATAAACCAAGTGAATAAAGCCATACTAAATGGTCGCAAATTTCTCACTTATTTGGTCCTACATACTAACGATTCAAATATGTGTAATGAAATAAAATAATGTAGGACATTTTCGTTTCTAACAGTCGTATTTTCCTAATTTAATGGATAGGCATGCATTGTAGATTTTCTTTCCTTTAATCGGCCCGTGGGTCTATTCTCTATCTCCGCACAGGTGAATCTCTCTATGAGGTTTTTTTTTCATTTTCTCCAATGAAAGGTATTTTTTATTCAATTTATTGTAACAGTTTCATTATACTCTACCCTACAGTTATGAACCGGACACTTGTAGATTTTCATAAATCCGACTGTGTGCATGCAAGTTTTTTTTTAAATTCCAATGCTTACACATTGACCTGATAATATTCATTTATTAGTTCATTGTGAAATTGTGACAATATTTTGTAGTGAATTTTACTTTGGAACTTTGAAAGAGCAAGCAAGCGGTTACATTATAGTGTCAAGTCTATTCGTGCAATTTCGAAATAATTATCTCAGCCACGGTCAATTGTAGGTGTTGTGAAGGAAAGGAAGACTACGGGAGCTGGGACAAGAACAGACATGTTTTTTGTCTCTATAAAATAACCAAAAGTAGTCGATGTGTCCTGTAGCAGAAGGATCAAAAGAACCACAAAAAACCACTCCAAATTATGGAAAATGAGTTTAAACAGGTAACAGAGATTAGGTCCGCTCCAATACTGTGGAAAACGAAACACCCTTAAGATTCACGGTTTTACAAAAAAAAGACACATTCAGTTGGTGTTTGAAACGCTAAAACTGGACTTGAAATATCTAGAAGACTGTTTTATCAAGCGTCGGAACACTCTACCGGTCAATTGGGTGAGTTTGAGTTTGGAAAATGTCAAGAGACGTGTTTTCAAGAGAGCATAGCACCATTTATCATGTTCTATAGTGGTGGTGGCGGTATTGTTTGGGGGTGTTTTTCAAGGAACCTTTTAACTTTGTTAATGCTAAATTAAACACTGTAATGAACATTTTAGACAATCAGATTCTTCCTTCTCTCTGGCAATTTTATAAGATGGGCAAATGTTACTTCCAGGAAGGAGGTGCTTCCTGCCATGTTGTAGCCTGTATGAAGTAAAGGTATCAGAATATGGATGTGAAATTATTTCTCTGGCCTGTACCTAACCGTACCCTATGAAACATTTTTTGGACATTTTTGGGCACGATATTTAACCAATGTCGAAATCTACTGCTGAGAGAGCGATATCCTTATAAACAAAATGGATACTAATTTGCATAACTGAATATCAAAACATTGTTGAGAGTATGCCCAGAAAGGTCTATATGGTAATACAGCACGTAGAATTCGATCATCCCTCAGTAAATTATATATTTTTTTTTTCATTTGAATCATCTCACCTTAGACTGTAAGAGTAGGGGTGTACTTCTCGTTTAATGAAGACCATGATTATGTTAGTAGTCTTATTGTACTTCTGTAATTGGTAGAAACAGGTTGTAAGTTTTCTTTTTATTTTATTACAGAACTTCTGAGGAAAGGTAATATTGACCCGGTATTCTCTAAGGATCACTGACCAAGGCAGGATTATAATGAATATTTTCACTAACACTTAAATTTGAAAAAAAACCATAACCTTTAATACACCATACACCTTTTGAAGGCAGATTGATGATATTTTTCATGTGTCCACACGAAACATCTACCTTAATGTCTCATATCGTTCTCAAGTATGAAAAATGTTTGTCGTTGTTATTAAAAGTACCATCACTGTACTGTTTTCTTTGAATCCCCCTGAGCCGTTTGATAAAAGAGGTTAAACATGTGAGGATAATAGTATTAACTAAAACATATTTGAAAGAAAGAGGAACGATGGGTGGTAAAGAACTTTCATTGTGTAAACAAAAAAGAGTGCTGGATAAACCCATATGATACTAGGGAGGACAGCCACATCTTGGCGTTTGTTTTCTTACTGTTTTGCGTAAATCTTTGTCAAGTCCTTATTTAGATTGTGGTGGCGGGTGTCTCTGCTAGCTGTGTATATCGACGGACCCTCTTTTTACTTTTATTTATAGAATCCTTCCCTCTGAGAGCATCCGTATTAGGTTCTCTCTCTGTTATCAACACTGTCAACCGCAAAATGCACAGCCGCTCTTCTTTTATAGCTGTGAGTTACGAGTGCATTGCTACCTCTGTGACATTGATTACTCAAGTCCATTAACTAAATTTAACTGCGATATTTATTCCCCAGTGTTCGGGGCAGTAAAAGTTACCGAGAAGGGTGTAAGTAAATATGGTTTAAAAGTATTTAAGTTCTTCATGTTGCTAAGAATGGTTTGGTTTTGTCACGGTTTTAAGGTGCAAGATTCTAGTCAAATCATATTGCGCAAAAAGAATAGAAAATGTCTATACACCCAAGCTGAAAGAGAGCATCAAAAGAACGAGACATTTGCTGAAATTTGTGGCTTTAAGACAGTGATTAACTCATCCTAATCAACATGAATTTTTCATATTTCTCTTAAATCAATGCAAATTATGGATTATTTTTAGCCATTTTTGTTTTCCGATATAATTTTAAATGTATCAGTCCTGTATTTTATTTAATCTGACAAAGATTGTCATTGACAACGTATGATAAATAGTATCTATTAGATACACCGAACAGAGAGAGCTACAACTTCTGATGAACTCAAAGGTTTTATTTTTTTAATAGAAACGAATGATCAGACCTTTGTACCAGGTTGCGGAACACATTTATATAGGTGTTAGAAGTAGCCCACTTTTTCAAAGGTGTTAACCATTGTACTTTGCCCCGTCTGTATAATCCATTGTTAGTAATACCAAAGTTCATGACTGAGATTGGAATTTCATCGAAAATCAACTTAAGAGAAGATAGGACCATCCCTGTAACCTTTCTTCATAGTCAAACATTTTGGGATTTTCCACCCATGACCTGACTCGAAACAAATGTCAGGATCAGTACAAGACTGTGGCCTGTTTTAACACCTGCGAAGGTGTGGTCTGCTAAAACATCAGTCACAGGTAGGAACTTTCGCTTCGCTATAGGGTGTGTTAGGATTCTTGAACTTTATTAGTGGCTGAGGAGGGAGCATAATCTTTTGTTACCTAATCATGTGCTAAAAACCTTGATGTGGGTATCAAAAAGATTCAAGAGTTCCCAATTACATCCTCCCAAGGAATCACACGTTAACAATTGAAACAAATTTTTTACATCGTCTCTCTCTTTTGTGTTTACTTTTCTTTTTATCAAGAGAACTTCGTTTTCAAATGTATGAGAACAAGTTGTTTATGTATTCCATCGAATGAGTTTTTTTATAAAGTACTGTATCTAATTGTATAAAAATTCTTTTTATGATTTTTTTAAATGTAACGAGGGCTTTAATACGTGTGGGTGTTAAGAAGAGCATTCATGAAGTTCTTATGATTTTGACGGAGCATTAAGTTAATGCACAAAGAAATCGATTTCTAATATGGTGCATAAAAGTTGCCCCACTCCGAAAAGAGCTTAGAGTAGAGCGTTTGTGGTTATTTTTATTGAAAACTGTTTTGAGCTAACGAGGTTAACAAATATACTAGGAGAAAAATAGTTCAAGCTGCTACAACTTTCTACATTCAAATCCTTTTTATGAAACAATATCATAGTTAAAGAAATGCGTATTCTAAAAAAAGAATCCACGAAATCGGATGTTAAAAGAAGCAACGTGCTCACACCAAGCAATAAAAACAATCTTATTTCTTTTAGAAAAGGAAAAGAATAAATAGATCCGAATGCAGTACTACTAAAAGCCTCCACGAGCGAGGATAGGGATAACAAATTCGACTTAACAATCGCCCCAGTCACGATTTTATAACGATAGGTAGAGACAGAGAAGAGGGAACCTGTTATTTGGAAGCTCCCACTTCTGCTTATTATCACTTTTCTCCTTCAGACATAAAACTTGAAGAAAATGGAAGAATTCCGCGATAGGAATCTGAAGGAAAAATCCAGAGAAGAAGATTTAAGTGGTGTGAAGGCATTAAAGTGTTTCTCAACTAGGTTTCTAATAAAATGAGTCGTGAATCATTTCGTGGAGAGTCCCGCCCTGAACCGTTATGATTCTGCGATTTTTTACACGGAAAAATTTTTCCTTTTTTGGATCTTAAATAGAATCAGATGGAGAATAGTGCAATCCTTTTTCAAACTGCATTAATCTTTGAAAAATTGTTTTTCCCTCATTTTATGGTTCTATTTTGAAGAATGAATGAAATTGAACTGGAACGACAACAATTAGAATACATATGAGTTTTCCATGTATGAGAAAAATGCAGTTCATTTCTTGATGTTCAAAAAAAATCCAATCTAACATTGTTTAAATGTTACTTAATAAAGTACAACATACTCATTTAGGTGTTATAAATGCCTCTCACACCAAAAATGCAATAGTTTAAACTTAAAAAGTTGCTTTAAAAAATGACTAAAGATATGATTTGGTTGGTGTTCTATGGCACATGATCCACATCAAGACATTATACGCCAAATTATTAAAGATATAACCTTAATGTACTCATAAAAGCAAGCTCAACTTTTTTTTATCAGTATTCACTCACAAATTACAGTAGAACTCGCGTATTGCTAGTTTGGAATCAAAGTATACTCGGATAAAAAGTGTTCTTGGAATTAAAGTACGAGGAGTTAAAGTATGCAGAAAATTTTGTGGTTTATAATGCAATATAAAACTTTGATGATTAAACCTTTATAAATTCAAAGAGAAACTTTGAATTTATATAAATTTAACTCTAATGTGTTCAAATGTATGTAAAAATTATTCAAATGCCTTAAAATACTCCTTATACGCTGTCACTCTTTTTATAGTTTTGTAACATTTGTTTTTTATCCCAATGAAAATTAAATAGAATAACATATGAGGAAGGAAAAGCTTTACTTACAAAAGGAGCGGATAAAGAAAGAATAATAACTATTCAAAAAGAAAACAGGAAAATCCATGGGTTATTTTACTTTTGAATAAAATTTTCAAAAAAAATACACTAATTTCATTTTTAGAAACTATAAGGATCTCCCACGAGATGAAGGATGTGTTATGAACAGAAATCATAAAAATAGACTGCTGAGATTTCCAAAACATGCCTATACAGAGAAATTCTTTTCCTTTCAGTAAAACACCGCCTTCGATTCTTTTATATAGAATCAAAGTTTTGCCGCATCCAGATAAAAATTCTATTTCAGGTTGCACCTTTGACCAGAATCTTAAGAGAGACGAGATTTTTCTGTTAGAAAATAGTCGGATGCTTATCACCTAATACACGCCTAAGATACGAACCCAAGCAACAGAGGATTCCTAATTCTCTGTATTTTGATATAAAAACGTGACTCGTTCGACCCTATCTGGCGGCGATGGTCGGTTACGGGGTCATCTGAACAAACCACAACAAAGAGTTTTGTATCAACCAGGTATATAAGACCGGGATGAAGAAGTTTCTTAAAATAGACTTATAAGTAAAAAGACAAGGGTGAGGAAATTAGATTGTCTAGGGTGAGGAGACCCTTACTTTATTGTTTTTCATGTAGTATTGCTTAAGTACTCAATAGTTATGAAGGAAACCTCTTTTGATAGGTTTTACTTCAAGATTGACTTAACTCTTAATAGATATCGTGATGATAGGTTTTCATATAGATCCTTTTCATTCATACTCCATCATGAACATTATACAATCTAGTATTAATTACAAATAGTACCAAAATAAAAATCACACTATTTCTTATATTTTAGTTTCATGTCTGTAATTAAATTTAGGAAAGAAGATGAAAGCGAAATAAAAAAATAAATTATGTTGGTTCTCAATATTGAGGTTTCTCAAAATTCATATCTTAAAGAGGCATTTTACAATCATAAAAATAATTTAAAAATCACCTTTCTTTTCCCACTTACAATTTCTGTATGATCATAGGTTGTATAGAGCTATTTCTATACTAAACATAACAAACTAACTTCATTACTTTATTTTTAAATCCTACTTGAAATCTTAGGAAACTTGGTATAAAGTTCTTTTTAACTTTAAATTTTATTCATAGCATAAATTGTGTTGCGAAGAAAAATAACCCGTTTTAAATCTTAAAAACATCCCAAAACAATATTCAAAACATCCAACAAGCATCCCAAAGACAAAACTTGATATAATACTTTCCTTAAAAAATTTATTCAATTTTTTTTTTAAATCAGAAATTTCGTATTTAAAAATCCCTTAATTTTTTTCTTAACCATATATGTAATTATGTGCATGTAAATATGCTATATGTTTAAGTTTATACCAAAGAGTCACCTCATGAGTTACCTGCATGGATCACCTGCATGATCCCAGGTGACTATAAAAAAGAAATACAACCAAAATTTTACATCTTAAAACATTCAAAAGTAGCATCCAAACATTCAATATTGAAGAATCCCAAAGGCAAAACTTGAAATAATATTGCCTTTAAAATTTTTCACTTTTAAAAATTTATTCAATTTTAATTTTAAAAAATTAGAAATGTATTATTAAAAAATTCCTTAATTTATTTTCTTAACCATTTATGTAACTGTGCATGTAAATATGTAGTATGTTTATGTTTATACTAAAGAGTCACCTCATGAGTCAACTACATGGATCACCTGCATGATCCCAGGTGACTATATAAAAAAACATATGTAAAATTTAATAAATAAATAAACTTTTTTTAAAATTATCCTTTCTCGAAGTACAAATAGTAAATGAATAAATATATAACTTGAATAAATCCATAAGGCATAGAAATTCCATGTTTAGCTAAAAGTTTCTAAAAAGTCAACTGTAAAATGCTGACTTAAATTTACTGATATCCAGCTATTTTTCGGGAAGCGAAACGGATTAAAATGGGTTGTTGACCCTGGACAATAAAATGCAATCATTACAGAAAATAATAGAAATTCACTTGGGCGAGAAGTTAGAAATGAATTTAGTTTTTCAAAAATGTGCCCATTTCCAAAACATTACCAGAGTTCGTATATTGAAAAAACAAATAAGTTCTAAAAAAGTATCCATCTTCCTTTGTATTTTAATGATTTTATGAACTTAAGGAATTAAGCATAATTCTAACATAAATATACGCATCCGTTTAAATATAACCAAAATATTTTACAAACAAGTTTTTCAAATATTATTTTAAGCATTTAGATAGTTAAAATTAAGTTCTAATCATTCTTTTTTACCGTGCCTGAAATTCGGAATTTCCTTTGTACGGTTTTTCTTCCAGCCCACAGAAATGTGGTCCCAACTAGTTTTAATGGTTTAAAATTTAAATACTTCATTTTTCCTGATTAATTTGAAAAAAATAATAGATAACTTCATAATTGTTTGGAATTATAATAATAGCTAATAGTTATAATAATAGAAAAAGCTGCGGTTAAACGAATACTTGGTAGTTCCATTTCCCTAACGCAAAATCCAAACATTTATCATTATTCTTATTTTGATAAGTGCAAACGATTTTCCAGTTTTTACGAAAATACCAAATGAAACAGGCGGTTTTATTTTATGTTTTTAAAAAGTTTTAAAGATTTCTTATAAATTTTATGTTAAAAAATGTTTCAGCCGAAACTTAACGTTAAATCATTCCAAAAATTTTAATAGTGCTTTTAAATGTTAATATAATATTAAAAAATTATATAACTCATGTATTCGGTATATGAGTAAAAGATAATTTCCAATTGGTAGAAAAGTTTTCGTAGACACTTCAACTTTAATAACTAAATTATCCTAATTGTTTTGCACTTTTAAAATTCCTGTATTTTTTTAGGCATATTACTATTTGAAATATATTTTACTCGCATTCCTTCGAGAGGTGCCTTTAAACCTTTAAACCACTTTCTTTGCTACTCTGTGACTTAACTACTGTGTTTTGTTCCTGAAAAAAAGTAGTAGGAATTTTGAAATAATATTTTACTAATGGTCGATAGGTACATCCCTGAGGATCAACTCCCATCGTTACTGGAAAAAATCGTAAGGTATTTCTTTTATTTATCGAGAGTTTAAAAGTGTGCTCCTCAAACTATTTCCCGCCGGCCCATAAAGAATTTCTCTTCCTTTAAACTCGGTTAGCATTAACAATAAACAATCAGCAGGCAGGTGATTTTTTGCAGTATGCAATGGTGCTAAGAATTGTGCATGATTAAAATGGTTTAAAACCATATGTCTTGCATCTGCCGAGTTCCAGGCATTGACCATTCTTGAGCTTACAGCTTTAATAAACAAAGCAACATCGATGAACAAAACGTCAAACTTTTATGAAGAGGGGATCTGTAAACTTAGGGAAAGTTTTGATAAATGGCTTAAAAAATAAAGTTATGATAATGGCTGGATAAATTTCAAGGTGATTACGTTGAAAACTTACTAAAGATGTTTGTGACCTTCGATAATAATCTTATTAGATATACTTAATTCTTTTTAAGTAGGTATATAAAATAAAAAAGCATTAAGAACTCTGGTAAATCTATTACATCTTAACATTTGAAAGTATGCCCTACAAAACTGATTTTATTCGAAGTGTCGAGAAGTTACTGGAGAGAGCGTTTAAATATGGCATAGATAGATAGGTGTTAAATTTTTTATGTAGCATGTCATTCGTAATGAATAAAAACGTTAATCCTTCATTCTTTATAATTAAATGGCGTTCCACAAAGTTATTTTACAGTTACAACAAATTAAATTTAATACAAAACCTTAGGTATATTCTTATTTAGAGCATTGTGAAGCAGCACTTGAATTCGATTTGTCATTTCATTTTTAGTTATGCTCAAATAATTGTTATTTTTTATCCCCCCAGACACATAAAAAATGTTTCGATGTATGGAATAGACTGCTTACATAACATCCGACACCGCTTAAAGAGGATTCCCTATTCTATCTGTCACGTCCCCATTCTATATAGGTTCACACCTGCGAAATTCTCAAATTCCTAAGATTTACCCAAACACGATCTTCTATTTATATGGACAGTTTCAAACACAGTACCCGAGATCCATGGACTCGAATTCGACGATCCACCTTACAGAGTTACATCTCCATGCTGGAGAAAACGTGACTTCTTTCTAAAGAGGACCCTCCAGCAAACCTACCTAACGAACCCCAAATGGAATCTGCCTCTTCAAGATAGAAAAAAAACCCACCCAACTCGAAACCGTGCTTGAAAACGAAACCACAAGAGAAATCTCTCAGCATAGAGGCATAGGGCTCTGTTGGTTCTTTGTATGCCAGCAACCCATTACAATAACACACAGATTAGCCTTCTATAAAGTAGGGGGGTGGAGGGAGAGTATATGGTAGATCTGGGACATCCCATCTAGTGGGTCATACAGGGCGGGCGATTCCATTCAAATTGTTCTTCTTCCACCCCTGTGTTCCATTATACTCTTCTGTGGACCCGCATCTCTTCTCCCTATACGTGACAGATCACGTGTCGAATTTTTCACGGTACAGCGTCATCTCCTTCGAGGGGCCTCCTAATAGGTACCAGATCCGGGAATGGTGTTTTTTATTATGCAGCACCACCCAGGCAGCTACCAGAAAGGCTGAAATAGCATTTTTTTATTGATGGAGTGCAGGCTATAATCCTGTGATTTTTTAGAGATTTCGTATTATAGGCGGATTAAGTGAGTTATTTGCTGAGGGTAAGCGTCCCCATGGGGTGGATAAACGTCAGATCAGGAAAGGGAGGCACGGGACAGTTTTCTGAATTATCTATTCTAGATTCCTCTTTAATGTTTTTCTTTTGGTTCGATAAAAAGACATAAGAAATTAAATCTGTGAAATTTTTGCAAAGTTTTAACTAAAAAGCCTAAATCTAAGTTTTTCTCTTTATGAAAAGAACTTATCTTGGAATTTCTATCCTGTAAACTTAGTTTTACTGTTTATTTTAGAGTTTTAGACTTAACAAATACAAATACAAATATTGTCGACCAGCTACAAGCTCAAAGCCCAACAAGGCTAGTCCTTTGTTTATGAAATCACCAATTCCCACTGACTGTCCAATTTTAGCTTAAACTCATACACACCCTTTGAATTAACTGAATTATTTTCTGGCTACGCGTTCCATATATCCATTACCTTATTATGTTTTTAATTATGTTTTTTATACTGGTCTATCCAGGTTGAAATTTTAGTTCCTTTCTGCATTTTTAGTGAATTTAAAATGCTCAGACATTAGGGGAGAGGAGGGAAGAATGGGACAGTGGGAGGAGTGGGACAGCTGAAATTCTGGAAAAATAAATCAGTTTATTTTATTTCCAATTTGGTCATTAGATGGCCTTCTTATAGCTTCTTGTTATTTCCTTCATTTAGTTTATCCAGCAGCAAGTTTCTGTTTATAGTTGTAAAAATTTGATTTTCCCACTTCCAAAGTTAATATCCAGTCTATCTTGAGTTTTATTTCATTTCTCATGTAATTTGTAGAACAAACATTATATAATGCCATTGTAATCTAAAAGATATAATTTATGCTAATCTGCAATTTCATAAAGCCTAACACCAGCATAGTTTATGTGACAAGTTATATTTTAAAAACAATGTGTGGAGGGAGGAATGGGACACTCTGAAAAATGTAAACAAAATCTGCAAAAATGTAAACAAAATTTGAAAATATTAATTTCTGATAGCTTTCTATCGCTTCAATTGAAATTCTTTTCATTTCTTGAATAAACAATTCCAAGTATTACATTGTATTTCAATTTTTGATTCTTAACACCATGGGAAAGAGTTCAAGTGTACTAAATATTTTTTAAAAATTATTCTATAATAGATATAAAATTGAAAGCTGTTTAAAAATGTGGGCAAAGGTTAAAAGAATAGTAGGTAAAATACTAGGCCCTTTCTCATTATTACATTTTACTAATTTTCTTTACTTTTCAAAAGTGTCCCATTCCTCCCATACTCATGTCCCACTCCTCCCACCCATGAGGGAGGAATGGGACAAAATTCTTGTTAATTTGAATGATCAAAAGTGATAAAATTAAACAACATTTAAGAACTGTACATTTTTAAAAAATTAAGTTAAAACATTAAAGTTTATTATCCAACCATTTGCATCTATGAATAAGCAGGGGATAATGAATAAAAAAATATTTAGTGAAAATTGTCCCATTCCTCCCTCCTCTCCCCTACCTAAATGATTCTTTTTACACTGAAATTTATAAAACCAATCCTCGTTGCTTTTAAAAAATCTGAGCTGAACAGTAATTGTACACCATTTAATTACTTTTATGTTAATCATAAATTAAATATTTTCTTTAATTAGGAAGATAAAAAACATTTATACTACTTTTAAGTAGTACAACGACAAAAACATATCGCATGACTAGTGTGAAATACTTTGGTATTTTAAATATAATAAAAATTCAGTTCTCACACCCATATAGAGTTCTTAAACATATCTCTTTTATAAGTATAGAAAATAATTAAAATAAATTTGATAAAAAGATGTGTACTTCATAGAAGAGACCAGAAGAGCATGCACTTTTAAAAAAACCTGAGCTATCTTCACTATTTTTTATTTTCACAAAAAATAGAAGATTTCCTTCATCACTTTTCATTTGAAAAAATCTACGTTCCAACGTTATTGATGATCTCGGAAGTAAATCGTTTCTTCGCCAAGAAAACCATTGAGTAAAGAGAAAAAAATGGTTATTGTGCCAGCCCTTGCACGAAATGTTAGTTTCATTCAGTAGATATCGTGTATCGACCTAGAAAAACTGCCCCAGACTTTTTCATGTAATATTTATAGAAAACTCTTATAATTCTATCATTTATGATGATAATCACTCATTTTCTCCTTCCGATGCGTAAAAAATGGACTGGGCATTCTGCACGCCTGGAAGATCCGCTAGTACTTTTATCGCCTTCCTGAAAATGGGTCATATGAACTAGGTTTGAACTTCAAAACTCAATAAAAAAGGAAGGACCATTTTCTTTTCAAATAGCCTTTGTGAGGCTGTTTTAGAGACTGGAGTTTTTCTTTGGTCAAAGCAAATAGAGAACTCAAATAATAACTTCCCTCCGTTTTTTACCTTTTAAAAATAAAAGGAAATAAATTCTGAATATCATTCATCGGGTGTATGAAGAAATTTTCATAAATTAGGAAATGAAATTGAATCGTCAGTTTGAAGAAGGTAATAAGTCCAAAAAATGAAAAATTGACTTTTTGTGCTTAAAACGATCTCCAAGCTTTGTTCTACACATGGGGGAAAAGAGGGGGGAAATAACTAACCCCTATAGGAAGATATTGCCCCTTGAAGTTGTGAAATCGATGTCCATTCATTTTATTTCTTAAGTTCATATGGAATTAAAGTTAATTTGTCTTTCTTTTCATATTCTTTGTGCTGTAAACTAAGTTAAAATAAAATTTCTCTTAATTTTCAATGTTTTTCAAACTTTTTTTATTCAGGGAATGTTTGACTCCATTGTATTCACTCACTCCATTGATACTGCTTTAATAACTCAGTTTCACTATAATTTTGAATTTTATTTGTCTTATTCTTTTTATTTCACCTTTTTGTGGTGTAACCTAAGGAGAAATATAATTTAAATGTGAATTTAAGGGTTTGTAAAGGTTTTTTCATCAGAAAAATTTCATAAGGTGGAAGAAGGGAATAAGTCCATCAGTTTATTTTGACTATAAAATATTTTTGAATATACTTATATTTGTTTTGATGATGGCTCGGTTTTCTAAATAGGGTTCTGAACTTTCAGCAAAAATTTGGCGGTCATACAATGAAAATTATATTACTTATACAGTTTTTTTCGATTTTCTCAAAACTTGGTTTTTGGACTTATTCCCTTCTTCCAACTGACGATTCAATTTAGATCACAGTTGTTAATCTGCGTAACCACAAAGATTAGAAAAAGAGAATTAACGAGTTAAGGATTACTGATTATTTTAATCCCTACTTTTTTTAATGAATACACATTAGTTGGGTCATTAAAAGCATCTAAATATTCATAGTTTTTTCCTCGCTATTTTTATAAGAGAGAGGGGAGAAAATTTTTTAGCTGGGATTGTGCAAATTCAAAAATTCTTCATTTTTAGTAAATGGTGATTCATCTAGTTATTGTGAACCATGATTTTAAATGAGGTATTGTAATGACTTAATTTAGTATTCCTCAAAAAGTAAGGGAGAACAAAAAAGAGGAATACAGGAAAAAGGGAACGAGAGGGAAAAGTGAGAGAGATGAGAATAAGAAAGAGATTCAAATGAGAAATGAAAGAGAGGAAGGAACGATAGAGGGGAGTAAATAAAAATATTAGCCTTCTTTCTCTTTTTGTCATTTCTTACTCCTCTCGCCTCCTCTTTTTTTCACTATCTTTTTAAGGAACCACAAATCTCAACAAATCAAGTCACACCTAAATTGAAACATTATAGCGCAAAATTACTTCAGGTATCATTACTCTAAAGATGAAAGATTTTCTATTTGTGACGTTACAAGTTATAAGACGAAACCAGTAATATGAACCTCTAATCTTGTATTTTTCCTTTTCATTTCCTCTCTTATCCTGAATAGTATTAAAATGTAAAAATAGTGAGTCTCCATCTCTTAATTGAGAGCTACGCACGAATTCAGTTCACAACACACAAAACCTTTCAGACTTTTGACCCTGAAATCATTTACTTTTGAGAGTGAATTGGGGGAACAATTTTCTGGAACTTCAGTGTAAATATAGTGAAGAAACCCTGAACATCCTTTCAAAGGAGCCTAATTCGGCAACTTCATAAAGTTGTCGTGATCTTTTGAAGTTTTCCGCATCCTTATTCGTCAAAAGAGAATTTCAGAATCTGGATGAATTAGTTTTATGCCCAGTGTTTAAAACGCTGTATGAAAGAGTGGAAGAAACCTATTTTCTAGGTTAAATTCAGAACTTAACCTTTTGTATAAAAAACAGAGGTCCTGATGTTTGCTTTTCTTTTGTGAAATGGGTCAGAGAGGACTAAATAGAGTGAGCTTTCCGTATGGGAATAGAAAATGGGAAATTAAAACCTCTTCAACCAGAGCACATGAAAAACTGGATCATTTTTTGCCGACTAGTAATTGCCAGTTTTCTACAAGAAATATTAAAAGAAGAATGTTCTGTTTTCAGCTCTGTAGACTAGTAGTAGACTCATTCATTCTTTCCTTATCTACCCCCAAAAAAATCTCTACTATATTTTTTACTCATTCAATAATTTTTTACCACTTCAGTCCTTTAAACACTTTCCCGCACAATCCCATAGCTGAATATGTTACAATAAAGAAAAGGATGAAGTTAAATAAAGTTTTATTTGCTTTTAAGTGTGTCGATCATTTGGAGACTTTGATAAAATGTTAAGTTCTGCCCACTCAAACAGCAGTTTCCCCTATTTACTCTGAGAGGAAGTTTTACGTGTCCGATCATCTAGACTCTGATAATTATAAGGTTGTTACTTAATTGTTCTTTCAAAACATAATTGGGATCCCCCTTTGAACACGAGCCGCCACTAGTTTTGATTATTTTTAATTTGACCTCGAGTAGTCGGCCCCCTAACTGCTGTTAATAGTTAATGCGGCCCTCTGGCTGAAAAGTTTGGGGACACACGATCTAGACATAGTTTCGATCATTCGGTTATTTTACCGATTCAGGGGTATTTTGAAAGAAATCTGGAATTTTTTACATTTATTCCCCATTATTTTATCTATTCTTACAATCCGAAGAGAAGAACTTGTTTGCTTCCTCTCTAGTATAGTTTAAAAATTACGATGTTAGGCTATAATTGGCAAGACGCCAGTTTAACTCCCTAAGATAGAACTGGAATACGCAACTGACGAACTCTCTTATTTCAATTTTTCTAAAGAAAATTTAGGTATCAGAATTTAGGTAGTATATATAGTAGGTAAGTAGGGCCCCAGGCGGAAGTTACAGTCTTCACATTTGAAGGTGGGTCTGGCTCTGGCAAAACTCAACATCTCCACCCCCGACCAAAATAGGTTTTATTACTGTTTTGGACTGAGGTTCCAGGTTTACACAAGAGGTAAAAATCTCTTATTCCAAAAGTAGGTATTTCCCCTCTACAAAAGCTTGGGGAAAAAAGCGTTTTCATTGAAGCCAATGGGCTATGTATCACGTTTTTGGGCTCTCCTGAAAAATTTCTGAAAGTGGAGATGTTGAGTTTTGCCAGACCCACTTTCATTTACACATATACTATACCTTTTACATCCTCGTCCTCCTACCTTCTAATAAGATCCGCCACAGTCAACCGGTCCTTAAGTTATGGGATCAGTTTTTAATTTGATTATAGAAACATAGATGGCGCTACCTTAATGATCTCATCGTTTTATAACAATATGAAAATTTCAAGGTGAAAATTTAAATACATATACATTTTTGCATTTATAGAACTTCTGCACAACCTATTTTTACATCAAATCACATATTTTTTTTCATGGCTATTTGTTAAATCATTGACAAAGAATTATTTTAATGATTTAAACATTTGAACATTCGATAAAATTGTAAGTCTAATAAAATCAAGGTACAATTGAACTAATTTTTTTAAATCACTTAATAATTGATCAATTAAACAGTTAAATAAGTTTTAAAGGGGAATCTTAATCTTAAAAAATGATTAGGTTTTTTTAATCGAAGTGTATATTTGGACGGCCAAAACGGCCAGTGGCGCATGCGCTGTAGGTCTCGTGATTACGTAGCAGTCTCGGCGCTTAGTGATTGAACCAATGAAACGCCGAGCTGTAGCCTAGCCGTGGAAATTAGAGTAGAGTTTAGTTGAAAAAAGCCGTCCAAATATACAGTGCCTTTTTTAATTCATTTGCCACAGCTCAGTGTTTACCACTAACCCAAAAAGTATTTCTGAAACTAATTTGTCAAGTTGTATTTGGCAGCACTTCATTTCAAAACAAAGCTCAGCTTACCGTTGTGGTTGTCTACGTTACGCGAGATGCAGTTTTCAAACAAATTATCGCGAATAAATATAAATCAGGAATAATCATGATTAATTGTTGGAAATATTTACATCAGGCATTAATTTTCATATGTAATTACTTCTATGAATGAATGAATTTTATCCATGTACCTTTGTACAAAGTGGGAAAATAACTCTCCGATAAGTGTGTCAAGAAGTTCTTTGGAATGGAACATTTCTTTCTGGCCAAAAATTGCTATCAACGAGACTTCTATTTCTTTTATTATTAAAAATGTCAGTTTTATGTAACAGTTGTTTAAAATTTTTATCAAGCTGTCAAAAGTGGATATGCTAACAAAATGAATATAGGACAGCTTTAAATGTAAAGGTTTATGTGAGAATTTGATTGCTTAAAATGTATCAAAGCCGTGGAGTTTCATGGATCGGTAAATATTTAATACATATGAAAACATATTCCTTTTTAAAGGTAATTTAAATAATTCCATAAACCTGAATGCAAAATTAGAACTACTACCATTAGTAAATATTCATTTAAGATGCATATCGATGGCATCAGGAGAAAACCTCATAAAATCGCAGTCAGGATGAATACTGTATTCTAGATTGGCGAGTGTGTGCTTGCACCAAATATGCCAATGAGGAATTACTTACAACCAAATTTATTTACTAGTGTCAAGTCATTAACGCCAAAACAAGGGTTAAATCAATTCCACTGGGAACACCAGTATCATCCTGTAACCATAAGAGCAGTGAAGCTTATTGCTTTGATTTCACACCTGCATTTAACTAAAACTTTTCTTTGCGTCTAAAAAATAAAACAGTTCTTTCCATAGAGTTCTCTCTTGCTTGTGGTTTTGCCAAGCCAGCTGGAACAAAAAATCAGTCTCCTTGTGAGAGATTATAACACCTGTTTTTTGCTTTCAGCTCATTAAAATTCACTATCCACCTGTTGACTGCGAAAAATGGTCTTTGGCAAGACAATGAATCTCGCTCACTTGTACTGTATCTATTGGTAGGCAGCTGGGTTTAGATTATATGAAGTTTTCTCCTGACGTCATCGATATATTCTTTGTTTTTATTGGTGCCCATAGCTTGAAGTATAGATTTTTGGTTGATCTAATTTACATTGTTAGACGTCAGAAGTAGATATGTTTTTAGGGGCCATTCATTAATTACGTAAGGATGATTTTGGCACTTTTTGACCCCCCCTCCCCCCATGTAAGGGTACGTAAGATTTTTCAAACCCCTCCCCTCCCTATTCTTACATAAGATTCCATTTCGTTTTCCAAAATAATAAAATGTTAGAAAGGATCAGTTACACTAACGGCCGTATTCACTGGTAACCTGACCGGCGGTCAGGTCAGGAAACCATGGTTACAGCCTCTGATTGGTGGAAGGAAAATATTGAATTATTTTTCCACCAATCAGAGGCTGTAACCATGGTTTCCTGACCTGACCGCTGGTCAGGTTACCGGTGAATACGGCCGTAAAACTCTCAGTTTGACGAAAATCAAAGATTTTTATTTTTAACATATAAGTAATATTCTTGCTGTCAACTACATATTAACATTATATTACTATATCTAATATCTCTGGAATGTGTTTACATTAACTTGGAAAATCTTACGTAAGAATTGGTTTGACCCCCCCAACCCCCAAGTAAGGGTATGTAGAGATTTTTCCAACTCCCCCTCCCCCTCGGGATCCTTACGTAATTAATGAATGGCCCCTTATTGCTATGACTTTGCATATTAAAAGGATTACATACCTGAAGTTACTTATAAATTCTTCCAAATTTAAGCTTTCTTATTTTTTCAAAGTGTTTGGCTAGAAATTAAATAATCAAACAAAAATTATGCTTGGGCAACACCAAGTTTGGTACTTGTACTTGTTTTATGTAATAAAATTTTATTGGTAAAAAGCATCATGTATAAATATGTACAAACTTATAGCATTTAATTTGATCAGGCTTTTTTGTATCTTTAAATAATTTAAAGGTACTCGCGTACTACACCGTCGACCTGTACCGCTAAATTAGAAAACGTCACCAAAAAGTAGATTTAACATTTATTAAAGAATAGTTCTGAACAATTTGTGTATATGTATAAATACATAACCAATTGCATTAGTAACTAATTATAAATGTTTTATTTTCATTTAGGATTTCAAGAAGCACAGAAAGCCATAGATGCTTTGAAGGAGGAGGTAATAAAATCATTATAAATATTTTGACATTTTTTATCTAGATGTTGATACTAATTAGTTATGATTAGAAAGTTGTCATGAAATGCTTTAAAATTCTCTGGGGTTTTTATTATTATATTCCTTTTTGAAATTAGTAGTGTCCATAACTTGCTAAAAATATCTAAATTGAAAAAATTCATCAAAAAGTTAATGTACTACTAAGTTTATTTAAAGTTGACTTTTAATAATAATGATAAATAAACAGACTTAACATGAAACAGTATTAAGAGTTTACTCTGTTTTTCTAATTGACAGTTGAACTACTTAGCATTAATAATTAAAAATTATAATTTAGAGCATTAGTAAAATCAAGAGTATTCTTGGTATGATATATTCAATTTATTAATCAAGTTAGTTTCGACATATGAAAGAAGTAAGGATCTTTTTCAACTAATAATGAAGCAGATTTATGGGGAGAAAAAATAATTTTGTCTTCTATCTTGATTTCTATCTTTGTCCTTCTATCTTTCTCTACATAATCACCACCTTTATTTAAACATTTATATTACCAGAAACCCAAATATTCTGGTAAAAAAATTTATTACTTATATGTCGCAAACATTTTGACTTTTCTACAGAACTTTTTTTCTTTAAATGTGGGTGACAGATTTATCATCTTGATCAAAATCCAGAGTATCTCATTGAATTAAAAATGTTTCTATGATCGATCTATACTAATATTTCTAATACTACTTTTTCTTATTCAGGTAACTTTGGCTGAAAAAAAGATTTCCAATGCCAAACGTTCATTAAAATATGACAGAGAATTGTCACCTGTCCGTATTAAAAAAGTACTGTCTAAAGAAAAAAATTCCAAACCAGAGGTCTCCCATTTTCATAAAGTTAGTTTTGGCTATTTATTTCTCGATTTGCTGAATAATCATTACTCAATAATAATTTCTAAGATTAATTTATACCTTTGCTCACATTTTTAGGAAACAATACCTAAAAAGTTATACAGCCAGGAGAAAAATATCAAAAGACTAAAAACTGGAGGTAATTTCTTTGTTGTAAAACCATTTTTATTTGATCATAATGATTGATAATGGTAATTTTTAAGATTAATGTACTAGCTAGAGTATAATTGAAATGCCAATTGAATCATATAATTGAACGGCAAGCAAATGTTTAAAGCTGGTCAGTAAATTTTGTCTTTTTAAATGTTGTATCAAATCAAAGTATAAATACTTGGATAAATGTTTCCATTCAGTAGCAAGTATAAATTTTGATCTGACAAGTACATTTAAGACTGAAATTTCATACTCTGGTCTAACTCCATATTGTAATAGGTTTTATAGATAGTTCATTATAACAAGAGCTCACTAAAGCATGGGTTAACCACTGCAGGATTTGATTGAAATAAAGTGACTAAGAAGTTAATAAAAATTAAAATAAATTCATGTTTCAGTGTTAGTTATTATGCAAATGGGTTTTCAAATTTTGAAGATTTATGATTTCACTTTACAGTTTCTAAACCTATTGAACTGCATGAGCATCCAAAGCAAGCTCCTCCTTATGTCCCCAAGCCTTCGGACATTAAAGAGACTTTAGTGAAAACAGTGTATGAAAGTGCCTTAACTAAAACATCATCTAGTGAAACTTCTGCTTCACTTTTAGATATCCATAATAAAATAACCCCTTCTGAAGCATCCTTGTCGCTTTTAAGTGACACCTATAAGTGTGTTGATGCTGAGCTCTCTCTTAAAATCACTCGGTAATAAAATTCTTTCAATTTTTATTAGTTAAGTACAACATTAAAGTAAGTTTTCCAGTAGAATAAAACTTAGCTAAGATGGTTTAAATTTAAAAACTTTGTCTTTTTAAAAATGTTTTAAATATAATTTTATTTATAGCTGTTTTAATACTTTTTAATGATTAAAATTTTCAAACTCTACTTTTGTGTCTTGTTAAATGTCAAAAAATGCTAATTTCAGAACCAACATGTATTATAAGTTTTTACTTCTTTGAATATTTATTTTTAATGTCTGAATTTTATTATACTTAATCGTTTAGCAAAGATTTTTGAAACTCTATTATGTTAAAATAATTTTTGTTCATTTATTCTCCACAAAAGACAAGAGAACATTGAGAACAAGGATCCATCTGACATTTCTTTTAACTCTTGGGAAAAAGAATACTTGAAAAGAATCAATAGTACTGATGGAGAAGGAATTGATACGACCTTGTCACCACCAGCAGAAAGTGAAGGGGACATGTTTTGGGCTCCAATTAATGATGGAGGGAACCTTTCTAAAAAAAGCCCTACACTGAAGAGCATAAATAAGGAAGTAAGCACATCCAATCACTATGTGCCAATACCTGAAAATGTTTCCAATGAAATGGAGTGGCGGCCAGTCAGCAGTGGAGAAAAGTTTCCCAGTTCTAAACCAAAGAATAGATCTAGTAAGTATGAAATATAAGCTTGAATTCACAAAAGCTGTTATTTTTAGCTGCATTATCCATATTATTGATACTTTTAAATTTTACTTTTCTTCTTGTTTACGTATTTTCTAATGCAGTGGTTCTCAAACTTTTTAACATCGCGACCCACTTTTGAGAAACAAAATCTAACGCGACCCACCGACTTCAGTTAATTATAATTAACGGAACTGATAATAATTATATCATGCCCCCAAAGAATTTTAACTTCTCTCACCAGGGGGTGTTCACCAACTGTTTAGTTATTGCAACAATAAATTATTACATGCACTTATTAGAAGAGAAATTAACTTTTTAGAAAATTAAAAGTAAAAAATTTGAATTTTAGTGCATGAAATAGTTTAATTGTGGGCTAACAATGACCCCCACAGTAAAAAAGGGGGTCTGGGGGTCTTCCCCCAGAGAAAATTTTTAAAATTTGACCCTTAAAAACAGGGTTTTAACTTGCTTTTTTAGCAATATGGGATAAATTGCAGTTGCATCATTTCCTAAGAAAATTCTTAAAATTTGCATTGCTCCCCCCCGGTGTGGATGGGGAGAAACACTGAATATTTTTTTTCAAATCTGATTTGAATAACCGACTAGATTTGCATTATCGGCACATTAAAGTGACACACACAGTGCGTATTTACATTAATTGCCTTATTCGTTCGACACCAAGTAGTGTAGTTTTTCTCAAATTTTTATTCTTTTTATAAATTTTATACTATTCATATATTTATTCTTTTTTGATAAATTTCAAGATTTCAAATTATAGTTTGATAATTCAAAAGTCAGTAACACGTTTGTGTAAAAATTATAAAAGATACTTCATATTCAGAAAAATTAAAAATCTTCTCGCGACCCACCAAAAACTGACTGGCGACCCACCAGTGGGTCGCGACCCACAGTTTGAGAAACTCTGTTCTAATGTATTATAATCTTGAAACCTATAAACATGGTTCATACGCTCCTTAAAAACTCCTTGAATATGATATTCATTTTCAAGCACTATGGAAACTCCTTGAATTTGGGTTGTACTCCTTAAAAACTCCTTGATTTTCAACATATAGCTATATTTCTTTTATCAATTTATCTTCCTGAGAAAAATAGTTTCAACTTGCAGCATTTAATCTGTCCAAAATCGTGATTATTTGCGACAGTTTCATGTTTTTTTTATTATTGGTGGAGTGCTCCATTCTTCCCATAATTTTCTTGGACGGCCGTTAATGTAGTAGTTTTTTTTAAATCTTGCTAGATTATAACCTGTATTAAGTATCTGATCTGATTTTAGATCCTAAAAGAACTAAATTTCTTACTTTTTTACTTAACTAAAATATTTTGACCAATACCATTTTTGAAATTATTAACTAAATAATTATTTAATTATACTATTCACTTATTTCGTGTGTTTTTATTTGCGTTTAGTTACATTTTAACTTGGTTAAGTGGTTTTAAAACTCAATTTAGGAATGTAATTGGCAAAGTGCTTGTTTTAAGCTGTGTAAAAAAATTTCCTTCTTAAATTATGTGAAAAGATACTCCTTGAATTTTTTAAAAATACTCCTTGAATACTCCTTGATTTTGATTCATGAAAGTTTGTATGAGCCCTGTATAAAATGCTGCATTTAACCTATCATGTGTTTCTAAATCTTATTTATAAATAGTTAATTTTTTTTCATGCTTCATTCTATTGCTTGTTTTACTTCATCTAGTTCCTATAAACTTCTATATCCCTAAGCACATGCAGAATTTTTTATTTACATATTGTCTTATATTTGCTGCTGTATTTCTTCTTTTAATAATCAATTTATAATAAATGTCAATAGGTAGTTATTTAGCCTTAAAGCAAATCATTGAACGGCAGAAAAAGTTCCATGAAGAAATACAGGGTAGATCAGATGCTGAGCTCCAATCTGTGTCGACTGCTAAACCTCTCATTAAAACTTGTGAAGCAAAAAATGTGACATCGGTTGATATTCAGATAAAGCCTCCACCCTTAAGGAAAAAGTGCCATGTATCTACCCTACCCCAGTACAGAGGTTTTAGTGCACCTGGATTTTCTCCTGTTTCAGATAGAAGAAATAGGCCAATGAAAAAGGCCACTAGATATATTTCAGGTAATAGCAAAACCTTTTTTAATGATAATTTTCACCAGGAATTACACAAGCCCTTAAAATTACTTTTTAATTATTGGTATTCTTGCTGTAAAGACATATTACAGTATGTAATAAAGTAATGTATTATTACTGCATTACAAAAACTATTAATGTTTCCAAAATTTGAAAAATCAATTAATCAGTCATGTAGAAGGTTTCAGTATAGTTGCCAAAGAGTCTAGATGTTTCATTTTTTCTATCATATCTCATTGTGTTTTAATTATTATTTTTTACAGAAATAAAAAGAACTGATAATTTTGAAGTTAAAAAGGATGAAAATGTAAAAGGTGGTAAGTTTTCTTTGTATTATCAAATTGAAATAGTCAGCTACTTTTATTAATAAAAAGCATTTCAATTCAATGTTTATTGAAAATATGTACACGTTCTAAGTACTTTATGTTTTATAAAATATCTGTTAAGTTATTTTGTAGTAGATTAAGTTACTTAAATTAAAATACTACAATTTGGCTTGTTGGTTAATCAAATTGCGCATGGAACAATGTACTTATTGTTTAAGTATTTTTATTAATGTAATGCATATGGTGTTGAAATAAAGGAGACAAAATAAAATGCATGCCATTCAAGAAATGTAGGACATGTAAATGCCCTACCAAAGGTATAAATTTAGTTTTTCAACATTTCAGGTCCTTCTTTTGAGATGAAAGAAATTGTAATTGAAAACAATGTGCAAATATCTGAACCTATTGCTCCTAATATTATTGAGAAAGAAAAGCCATTTCCTGAGTCCAGCTCTAGTGAGAAAGTGTCTAGCAGTAGTGATTCGCCCATTCAAAGAAAACATGACAATTTATTGGAAAGGATAACAACTCCTGAAAAAGGTAGTTGAAAGTGATAAATTGTAAAGTCTTAATAGAGATCAAATTATATTAATTTGTATTTCCCCACTTTTTTTACTCTTTTAAATCAACAATAGTCAACAAATATTGTTTTATAAAACTAATTGTTACTTTCTTCCCTTATTTTAATGAAGTGTACTTAAATTTTATTTCTCTTGGAATTTAGCTGGTAACGGTTGTTTCAAAAAAATGCAATTAATTGCTATTTGCTTTGTTGTATGCTAAATTTTTTCAATGTGATACTTGGACGTAAAATGTGGACCCTGACTTACAATGTGCATTTTCTATTTTTGAAGATATATCTCCTAAGAGTAGTTCCCCTGTTGAAGAATCGTACAGTGAAAAATTTGGTACAAGTAGTGAAAGTCCAAAGAAATCTAGAACAGTGAGGGATGAAGTTATTTTGCAAAGAGATATTTTAAAAACACCTATATATTCAAAGAGCACTAAACGAAAAGCTGGTAAAATGTATGGTATGTATATTTAGGTAGAAAGGCTTTATTTGAAAACTGCTGGTTGCATTACTTAATAGGGATAAGTTCAAATTGTCTACTAAGAAGCAACAACACATATCTAACATTTAAATCCGGTACAGTATAACCTCTGTTTGGTATTATTTCAAGTCTCACAAACATCATCAAAGTTAAGGTGTGGTCAGTACTTTGGCAGGTGATCACCAGCATTGGTGCGTATTTGGAAATCAAACTGAAGATATAAGAACACAATTTTGATTTTATAAGAAATTATTAAATGTTCTCTTCCTTTACACATCCATTATTTTAAGCAAAATACTTCAACTTCTGATATAAGGTAAATCCTCTCATGAAAAGTTAGCAAATGCTAGAAGTGAGAAAAAGGAGAAAGAACACACTAATGCTGGTGGTGTCCTTCCAAAGTACTGACCCTTTCCTAGATTGCCATTAAATCCTATTGTAAGCTTGAGGCGGTGAAGACCAAAGGATTAACTTTAGTAATTAAAGGTACTAGTTAAAAATGTGCAATGATGGTTAGGCAATTAAGAAATAGATCCATTTTTAATTATACTTGAAATAAAGACGAATGTTAGGATACTGTATCTGTTTCAAATGAAGGATGTGTGTTGTGTTGCCTCTCAAACAAAAAAATATTTATCATATATATTGTTTCTTAAATGCCATTTTTTAAAGCATGGGGCATCTTTTCAGAATAATATTTGTTATCCATAAACATATTTCTAAGAATTTAATTTCATTATAGGTATAAAAAATATTAAGAATTTGGACTAATTACGTACTTGCTTTAGGTCATCTTAAAAAGATAATCCTGTGTAAATGCTGTTTCAAGTAAAATCATTTTTACTCTTATTAAGTTAATACAGCCTTAAAATTTTTGTTGGACCAACTTCTTGAATATATATATATTATTGAATATATATATAATTCTATATATAAATATATATATATATATATATATTATTGAATAATATATATTTTTTCTATTTATATTCTCCGTCAGACTGTTGGAACTTATACTGACGAAGGGGATCTCAAGCATCCTCGAAACAATTGTATATTTTAAATGTTTTAAGTTGCAAATAAAAATCGTTGTATTTTAAATTTAAATTTATTCTTGAATATATCCACAATGATGCTTTTTTATGCCTTTTTATCTACACTAATTTATTGCACACAGCATTATTGTTGGAAAATTGTTTTACCACAGCAATTTTTCTAACACTGTTATTTCTTTTTTTCAATGCAGTTGAGGAAAGAACTTCCCCATCTCCTAAAATAAGGCACTATGATGTAAATGAAGTCAGAGATTACATTAAGAAAAAGAAGGAAGAGCGAAAAAAACGCCACCAAGAGGAACGCAAAAAGTCCATGGAGGAAGTACAAAAAAAGAAAGAAGGCCTTCAAAGACTGTATGAATATCAAAAAACAGCATCTATGCCTGCTATTAAAAATTCATCTCCTCTAAAAGTAAGTAATATTATGAATCTTGCTTTAGCTTATTTTAACTACCACTTATGTAATGGCAATTCTGTGGTTTGCACCCAAGCTTATATTTGACTGTATGACAACTTTTTAAACTGGGTCATCCACATGTGAAAATGATGAGTTCGTTGCATAAATAAAGCGAGCAACTTGTTAAAAAAAAGCGTGTGTTTTAAACAATGTTTTTTTTTGCTTCATTTTAAATGTGTTTTGAACAAAGTGTTTTAAACGTGTAACGAGATGAAAAGTGTGATGTGTTCTTAATAATGAAAAATCCAGAATAAAAATAATAATTAGAATAACAATAACAACAACATTAGTAAAAATAAAAAGCACTAACAAATAACCTCATTATCAAAGCTCATTAGGAGCTGGTAGGGAAACTGGTGCCGTGCGTAAAGAATAATACAGGTAAATAGAAAAGGTTAGTAAAAAGTGTAGCGTAGAGCAGCATTAGCAAATCCTTAAATAACTGAGCTGGTAAATGTGTGTAGCTAAAGGCTTAAAGAGAAAAAAGGGAATACAGCTAAACATACTCAAAACAGTTGGGAAGCTGCACCACAAACATAACAACCCTAGTTATATTCAATGATTTCTGCTTCATTGTGCAGTAATTTGTAACACTTTCTTTAACCTGACCCCTACTATACTATCTGTTTTAAAAACTACAGCAATTTTATCCAAATAAGATAGGTTGCTGATGTATGTTAAGAAACCCCATTAAATGTCAAACTATACAATATTAATCAAGTTTTAGTATAATTGAATTTTAAGTTACAAAATTTATGAAGTTAAGTTGTGTGAAAAGACTATATTATGTTCACAATAACCTACAAGGGTGCATGTTTTCTATCTAGGGAAAGACAGATAAATTAACATGAGAATACTAAGAGTATTTGTAAATAAAAAGGTTTGTTTCAGTTCAGTCTTAGAAAATTTTCGAGTACGGGAGCTGGCGTTAAATTTCAAGAATTCATCTGCTCGTACACGATTTTAATTTTACAGGGTAGTATTAGTGGTGCTGATCACGGAATCGAGCGTCAGCTGGCCAGGTAGCTGTGGGTTGAGCGTGGGGAGGGGCCAAAGTTGCAAAAAAAGTGAAAAATAAATTCATCTGCTCGTGTATGAAACTTGGTGGAGATGGTAGTTTAGACCTTTCTGATTACAAAAATAACCGTCAGCTGGCTGGGTGGCGGTGGAATGACCGTCAGCTGGTCATTTGAACTTGCAAACAAAAAATTTATCTGACAAAGCAAGAAACTTGGTAGGAAGTCAATGTCTGTTACAGAAATAACAACGAGTTACTAGTACAACAGATATTAATTCATGAGTTTCTAGTGTAAGTTGAAGACTAGTAACTCGTTATTACTTCATGTAACAGAGATTGACAACTCTACCAAGTTCCATGCAATGTCAGATAAATTTTTTGTTGGCAAGTTCACGTGCCCAGCTGACGGTCATTCCACCACCACCCAGCCAACTGACGGTCATTTTTGTAATCAGAAAGGCCTAAACTACCATCTCCACCAAGTTTCATACACGAGCAGATGAATTTATTTTTCACTTTTTTTGTAACTTTGGCCCCCTCCCCACGCTCAACCCACAGCTACCTGGCCAGCTGACGCTCGATTCCGTGATCAGCACCACTAACACTATCCTGCCATATTAAAACCGTATACGAGCAGATGAATTTTTCATTTTAACGCCAGCTCCCGTACTATATCTAGAATATGATTTACTCCACCAGTCTTAGAAAAATTACCCATCTGCAACTCTTCTCTACTATATTTACCAACTGTTTAGTATTTTTAAAGTAATAAAAATGCAACCCTTTAATACATTGAGTGTACCTAATTTTTAAGCCTTTTTTTTACTTCTCTTATTTTGTTTTTATATGGCTTCTATATTTCATCTTCTATACTGCGCCCCAACAGTTGTATATTTCATCAGCTTCTTTTTAATGTATACTTAATAAAACTTTCATATGTGTATCTTAAATGGTTGATTCTTTTTGTGTACTATTTATATCCAAAATCTTATTTTTGTAGGCTTCTAAAACATCAGAAAATGTTCAGAAATCTATGTCAAGTAAAAGATTATTCACAGATGCAGAAAGCTCTTCTAAAAATTTGACAGAGATACTAAGTATGCCAGATGCTTCTATTGAACCAAGGAGAGGTCCAATTGTCTCTGAAGCTGATAAAAAATTTTCACATCCAAGTGACTCACTGTTGAGTAAGCAGTTTTCGAATAAAACAGAAACACTTGAATCTAAGAAAGCCAAGAGCGCATCTGAAAGTATAGAAGTTGGACCAAAAGATTTACCTCCTTCTGTAAAAAGAACTGAGACACTTAAGAGTCAAGTGAAAAAGAATACTAGATCTGAAGAAAAAGGTTTTCAGACTGAACTGTCAGATCCCAAACATGCAAAATCATCAAGTGAATTAAACCAAGATTTTCATTTGAAGTTAACAGTATCAAAAGATCAAGAAACTCAGACTAATGCTAATCGGTTAAAAAGTAACAGTTTATCACTTGGTACCCTTCAGACTTCTCAGTCTACTAAAGAACCCCCTCTTTCATCAGACAACCAGTCATATAATATGCCTAGTTTTATTTCGACTATAAGTACTCCAAGTCAGTTTAGTCTTTCTTCTAATATCAATGCAGAATTACCTGAAGAGCTGAAGTTCAAAAAGTTTAACCTGCCATCTTGTAAGTCATTTTAGCATGTACAAATATTTTTTTAAAAATGTGTCTTGAAACCAAATATGTTTGAGATGTGTCATGAGAAATTTAAGTTGACAAAAAAAGCTTTTAAATTTTGCTTACAAAGAAACCTTATCTCTTTGTATATTTTTGTTTCCCATTTTATATATTTAATTTTTAAGAATTATGGTGTGTCATAGCAAGTGAAATGTGTTATTAGCACCTTTTATGAGATTATTTTGAATTTACAGTTGTAGCCAAACAAGAGCAAGTTGAAACACTGAAAAACTTGGTTCAATCTATAAATCATATAACAGCTCCTTTTGAAAATATCATGAGAACCAAAGCTTGGATTGAACAAAGTCCACCACCACCTAAGCACAAATCACTTTCCAAAGTCAAGCCATCTAAAGATATCCCTTCTAAAAGGGGTTCTGGAGATGGAAAGTACAGCACTGATTTCGTCTTCCAAGTGGCAGAATCTTTATATTGTGCCAATGAATCTTCAAGCTTTAAACAGGAAGTGACAAGTATGTGAATTTTTTATTTTAATAACCTTTATTGTTTTATTTGACTTTCCGATTCCTTATAGTATTAGTACTTTTCTTTTTTAGATGTTGGAAATACTAATGAACTGTTTCAAAAAATTTTGGGACCTCAAACTCATTTGCAAAACCAAGCTCAGACAATCTCTCTTTTTGAGGATGAGAACCAAGTGTCCATTGCATCTAATGTGAGTATGGTGTTGATATTATATTAACTCATGTTATTTTATACCTGTATTGAAAATAGCATTTTAGGGCCATTCTTGCTAAATATAGTAAGGGAAATGACTAGTTTCTACAGAATTCAACTTTTATTCTTTCAAATGTAAGACATTTCTTTTTAAACTCAGGGAGATTATAATGTAGGGTACTTAATATCATTTTTTTTCATCTTTTTAATTTCTGTTTTAATTATGATTAGTCTTGCTAGCATTAAAGAATGCAAAGCCCTACTATCCTCTTACCTAGGAACTGATTTTCTGGACAGCTATATTAGGAAACTGTTTAAAGCTAGAAACAAAACATTAATAATGTTAATAGCTAGTGAAAATTTCGTCTTAAAAACTTTGTTGGTTATTCTGTTACACATAGTTAATTCTCTTTTTTTTAAAATTTTATTTGTTTGCATATTATAATAAATATCCCTCTTTTTTTAATTTAATTGCAGCATAATAAAAGTTTGGTTGAAGGACTTTTGAATTCAGGAGATGACACAGTTACATCTGAAAAGTATCCAACTATATTGGTAAGTTTATTATAGTTATTTAATAAACCTTAGATGTAAAATATCTAAAATTAAACTAAATAACTAAAAGAAGTTCCTTTTATTATTTCATAGGATTTATTTTAAAATTAAAACAGCTTTTAGGATATTTTATAGTACTTTTGATATATTTAGAGTCCATAACACATAATTTTTGTCTATAACTGTTAAATTTACAATTTTACATAAATAAAAAAAATTCTAAGCTGAAGTTAACATAACCTGTTTTTTAAAATTACATTAACATGAAATATTTTTAAATTTTCATTTTTATTTAACAATAAATTAGGGACAAAATATGTTGATGTAAAATATGTGCAAAATGTCACAATTACTGTGAAATGCCCGTTCTGTTTTGGTTGAAATTTTCCTTTTAATGCCAGACAATTATCACAAAAAATTTAGCTTCTCTATACCTTAAGCAATTTTGTTATATACCATTTACATTTAAAAATTCAAGCAATATTTAATCATAAAAATCCTCAAATACCAAGCAAATTGTTTTTACTCGAAATCCTGTTACAATGTTGATTGAATAAAATTAAACTTATTTTTAAATTTTGTCGGTATTCAAAATCCCTTAATATTTTGTTTATTTCTGTGTGTTGTTTTTATATCATGGTACTATTTTGTATAAAAATAATTTTTAAATATTATATTCCATATTTTTGTAGGATAATTATAGTGCTGTAGAAGGTTCTCTCAAATCTGAATTCACTACTGTCTTAACTGATAACTCAGAGGTAAAAAGAACTTGTTTGAATTATCCTTAATGCCTCTTATGCTGTGATCTCTAATTATTTATTTAATTTTTGTATAAATACAGTAGAACTCCAATTATCCGAACTCCAACTATCCGAATCGCCGATTATCCGAATCGATTTCAGAATTAATAAAAAAAAATTCCGCCGCGAATTTTGCCGTTTTTAATGTTCTTTTTCGTGTTCTATTTGACATTTCTATGTTCGCTTTGTTCTTTTTGACTGAAATGTTAAGAAAGCAATGACTGTCGAAGAACGGTACGTACTATATTCTGAAAACCACTTGTAAATACTTTTAGTATGTGAAATTCCTTTTTATTTAATTAATAAACAGCTCTTTTTCTTTAAATATAATTTTTTCCTCCTATTTTTAAACTTGTATACAGCAATTAATTATAGTAAACCCCTTTTTTTCGGAAAAAATCCAATTATCCGAATGGGGTTCGGTCCCAATTGATTCGGATAATTGGAGTTCTACTGTACTTGTTTTACTGATTGTTAGATACCTAGTACAAACTTGAGTCTTATGATAAAATAGACAGTCTACTGTGGTTGTGAAACCAAGATAAAAATACCGATTGATGCCTAAATTTATTAAAAAACATAATTAGTTAAAATAACACACTAGACAAAAGAGGATATTTGTAAAGTAATGCTCCCTCTGTAAAAATATTTTATTTTAACTGATTCCCCTTCAACAGCACTCCACCTTGTCAGATAAAAAACGAGTATCTGTCTTCACTGCTCCATCTACTAACCCTGACCCATTTAACTTCATAAATACTTGGAATCGAAAGCCTCTTGGTGAGTTCTTAAATGATTATTTCGTTTCATTTAATATAAAACATGAACATGGTGTATCAATGTATTTGGTACATGCTTTTTCTATATTCATTTTAGGATTTCAAGAACCTCCCTTGAAAATTGACTTTCTTTTTTCAAACCTGCCTGCTGATTCTAACTTACCATCCAAAAGTAACTCTAAGGAAAATAAAAATTACAGCAATGAAACTTTCTTGAGTACTTCTGTGCATTCATCAACTGAATTTGAATCTATGTCTGTTGTAACAGATGACCATTCAAAACAAGAATCAATTAAAAACAGTAAAAGTGTAACTGATGATAACTCACAAAGTGAAAGTTCTAGTCTAGATAATTCTACAATTAATGGTTCGGACTCTAAATCAGTAGTTTCCTCTGATGCTGATAGAAAAAATAAAGGCAATAATTATAATAAAAACCAAAACCTTCCTCAAGATGTTAAAAATCCACCATCAATATCAGAATCTTCAGTATCTGAAGCTGTAAGTGTAATAGAAAATTCTAAATCTATGTGCAAAAAAATCCTTGAACTTTCAAACTCGGATGAAGAGCATGATGAAATTTCTCATCAGAAATCTTCAAAGAATGAACCTGACATTGTTGAATCAGCTCACAATCCTAGTGTATCCATTGCTGAATCTGTGAAAGAAAAATCTGAAGCAAAACATGAGATAGCAGATTCAAAATCTTCTGAGAGTATCCCAGACCTGAGTGGTTTGGTTGAAGAAGGTTCTTTAAGCAGTAATGGAAATATATCTGTGAGAAGTATCCAAAATGGTTCTGAAGTGCTAGAAAACTTAAATTTAAACAGAAATAATAGTTCTAGAACGGAAACTGTTCCATCTGAAAATTTATTTGAAATAGATGAAAGGTTGAATTCAAGTCAATCTGAAATTAAATCACATGATGAAAATGATGGCTCATATCCCACTGGCATAGTTTCAGAAAAGTAAGATGCTTTAATTAGCTTCAGTATTTTAAAATTGCCGGGTTAACTTTGCTTACAAATATATTTGAGTAGCTTAAAAGCTGTAACTTCAATACTAGAAAGAGTCAGTAATACCAAGTATTTTTCTTCTAAAGCTGCAAGATTAATATAAAGATAGAAAGTAATATTCATTGTTTTTACCACCCATAACTGACTAAATTTTTTCTTTAAATATTTTGTGCATACATGGTAGAGGACTTCAAAATCACGGGGAAAATTGGAAAAAAAATACCAGAATTAACTTTCAATTTTTACAACAAAAAGGAATTTAAATATGATGGGTTATTTAAGATATTTTTGCCCTGTTCAATAATTTTAAAAGTTTGACATTATAAGTAGATTTTTAAATTTGTTTAAATAAGGTGCCCTCCAATATGCTTGAAGAAGATATATTTTTTTATAAAATCATATTTTATCAAAAGTGTTATCATTTCAGGGGAATAGACCATAGAACTTCCACTGCTGAAAAATTGAGAACGGTAAGTTCACTTCAGTGTATCCTGAGTTATTGAAGATAATTCTCAAACTTTAGTTTGTTTCTATGCATAATATTGAAAATACATATCTTAGATATTTAAAGCAGAAGGAAGGAAAATTTCACATCCTGATAATCAACTGACTTTATTCTTTATACATGTTTTGTTATTTTTTGTGTTAACCCAGTGGTTCCCAACAGGTGGTCCGCGGACCCCTGGTGGTCGGTGAGGCCATCGGAGGTGGTCCTCGAGAGGATTTTAAGCATCCAAAAATGTGTTGAAATTTTAAAAATAGGTTTATCTTATCACATATGCCATGAAGTATAGTAAAAACCATAAATGAAAACCCAAAAATCATTCGTCTCATAAATAAAAATTGTTTGGTTCTCTTTCTCTCCTACGATTAATTTGTTCATTTCACTCACGTTATTCAGCTGATGTTTATTACAAAGTAGAAACGAAATGTGATTATGTTTCGAACAAAATTAATTGAAACTCAGAGGCGCCAGGGCGGGGCAAATAAAGAATTGACTTTCGATCTTTCGACGAGGTCTTTTTTGGAAGTACATCAGTTGCCTCGTCTATATAATTTCTGCTGCTACAACTCTCAGTCAGTGCACGTGCTGTGCATTGTGCAGTTTACTGTTTTGTGATAAAGAATTCCTGGTCATCTCATTTGTCCTGTAGTTTAAATTTCGAGATAAGTACTTCGTTTCAAATTTAAATGTTCTAATAATATATCAATACTGTTGTTGGGTATGAAAAAAAATGACTCTTTGATACTGATGTTATTTAAACCTGGGGTAACTTGGGTGTAGGTATGATATCATGAACCTTTCCAGGGCTAATAGATCAACGAGTGGACATGAACAATTATTGTCATTTGTAAAATATCCCCGTCTTTAATGTCTTTTATAAAAGGTTTATGCTTAATAATTGGATTTAAAATAATGTCATGATAATTTTTCTTTAAAGTGAAATAGATTATTTGATTTACAGTTCCATTAAGATGCGTATTAAGACTCTGTTTCCTGTACTATTCGGAAACACACCTTCTGTGAGGAATGAGTGCATTGGAAAAAATTAAAAAATTTTAAGATAAAGTTGGGAATAGGGATGGTCGCCAAGATTTAAATTTATTTGAAGTGGTCCGCGGACATATTTGATTTGGGAATCACTGTGTTAACCAAAAGAACCATCTAGATTGCCAATGTAGAGAATTTCTATTTTTTATCTATATTTTTTAAATGTAAAGGATATCTCCAAATAAGTTTATAACTGGTTTTTAATTTATCTGCTTAAAAAAACTTGATTTTTTGTAATTTAGGACAGTATATCTGAAATATCTTCTCCAAACACTGTAAACATAGATCTAGCCCAGCCTTTACAACTGACCATATCAAATGGAATCACTAAATCTTTGAAGGTCTGTGTGAGGCAATATAGTTTTTGTCCATAGAAACTATCTCACTAAATGCATGTAGCTGCACTGCACTTTATAATAAATCCATGGTTTCAAAGAATAGTTTGTTTTTAGGTACATAAAAGCATATCCCTTCACAAGGAAGAATACCTTCATACTCAGGTAGTTACAAGAGTTGCTTCAGAAGCAGCTGCTGCAGCAGCTACGTCAGCTGTCATAGCTGTATTTGAAACTCAGAGAGAACTGCTCAGTCGTGTATGTATTAAGCCTTTAATCTTTTTATCAAGCATTCAATACACAAATTGCAGCTGTTTTACTTCAGTATGCCTAGGAAGAAATTATGAACGTGTATTCAATTTTATTTTATGTGTGGCTAATCTTGACTTTGAAAGAAAGAAGTTAGAAAGTTGTTAGATCTGCAGCTACAATTAACAAAATTTTAAATGTAAATAATTTAAATGTTAAAGTTTGATGCATATATAAAAGTTTAAACGCAAAATATCAAGGATGAAAAACTACTTACTATTACTTTTCTGTGATACTGCTTAAATATTGTGTCTAATAATTAAAACTTATTCTGAGGGTTTGTGTTTCTTACACTTCCCCTGCTATTACCGTATTTTGTAGAGCAAGAATATATGTGGCATAAAATATTTGGAATATTTGAATTAGTCTTCTGTTTCTTTTTGCTTGATAGGAACGTAACCTCCCCAGTACCAGTACCTTTGTCAGCTCTAGTCAAAGTTCCCCTCAATTTGAATCCCTCTCTGATAAAGCATCTGACAGCTCTGGTTCAACCCAAAAGAAATCAAGTCCTGTTGCTTCTGAAGAAATTACTGAAGATATTGCAGAGAATGCCAGCCCCCTTAGTACTGTGAAAGAGGCATTAAGTTCAGCAAAGGAATCAACTAGTGAAAGTGCTTCCTTGCATTCTACAAAATCAAGTAAGCTGTCAAAATAGTTTTAGTATCGGTCCATTTATTGTCAGGAAAAAGTCGATGTTAAAATTTGCATTAATTATTGACATTCATTAACAGCCATAGTAAATCATTTTTGTTTTACTTACTTTGTTCTCTTTTGTAGCCTTAAATTACCTAAAATAGTTTTTGTTCTTTTTTTAAGTTAAATTTTCATGCACTTTATATTTTATGAATCAAATCATGTATGAAATTATCACAATTATAACACTAAAATATTCATTCAAACTTTAATTTGTATTACCCCCTTATGTTGCTATTATATTTCATTTGTATTTGTAGAACCAGAAAACATTAAGAAACTTAGTAGGCATAGGAAAATTTCTGGTAATATTTCATCACCTTCTCCAGCAAGTTTATCAGAAAATGTGAGTTGTGCATTTTATAATTTATGAATATTAATTTTGTTTTGTAAAATAATTCAAGGGCAAAATACTATTGTACCAATCAGTTTTCTGAAAAGAATATTTATTCCAAAAATGTTATACTTTATAGGATTCCTTGTCGCATTCAATTGAGATGATAGCTAGTTCAGTAGTTTCTAGTTCTACTCTTGATGAGTCTATTCTATCTGATGACTCCTTTACTCAACTGACTTTGGAAGTAGTTCGAAAGAAAACACTCGAAGAAGAACTGAGAGCCAGCCACAAGTTGGCTTACCTGAAATTTCAAGAAAAAACATTAGTTGAAAATGCAAGAGCTGAAATGGCATGGTTTGAATCGCTAAAAAAGTAATAACAAATTACTATTGCTGAATTATTACTTTTACTACAAAATACTATTATTTAAGCTACAAAATACCTTATCTATGAATAGATGTCCTTTTTAAAAAGAAAGGCCTCTCCAAATTTGTTCAAGTGTATCTGAACTTACTGAATAAAATGAACTTATAACAAAAGTGGGATATTTATTTTCTTTAAATACCTACTAGTTATTTATAAATAAGGCACTATATTTACCTTCATTTCAAAAACTTTACTGTTCTTATAGCTGTGTATGTTCTGTATCTGTAACTAAATATATAGTTTTGGAAATTTCAAAAACAATTACTGTTATATCTTATAGTTCAAATTTCATTTTAGAATATAATATTTTTTCTGCTTCTATTTTTTCTATTTTTAACCTTTAAATGACTAAACTAATTAGTTTAGTTAGTAGGTTATTTTTTTACTTTGAGGCATATATTAGAAATATGCGTACATGACATTATTAGTACTTATCATGTTTTGATGATGCAGAAAACTCAGGGAGAAAGGATCAAACAAAAAGGCTTCTTTCATAAAAAAGAAGCAAAAAGAGCTTGTTCTAAGATTGAGACAAGAACGTGCTCAACTTCGCTGCATGCAAGAAGCCTATAGAAGCATGTGTGACAAGCGTAAATTGACAGATGATCCTAATCTTCTGGCTTCTCTGTCTTCTAAGAGTAAGTTTTTCAAGCATTTTCCTACAGTATTTTCTGTATTTTTTTCTTATTCAAGTTTTTACACATTAAATTTTTAGGGAAGGAAAAGTCACTAGATTCAAAAACTACATCTGATACCAAAGGGAAAGAATTGTCAAGACCTGAATCTGAATCCACATCAACCATTGTTACTGCAGATGATGACTCTAAAGTTGTGAGTATCGTTTCTTTTTAAATATTTTAAGTTGTCTTTTTATTGCTATTTGCACTTTTATTCTGTTGTGTTTTAGAAATAAGTCAAAACTTTATGAAATTTTCAAATGATGTACTGTGTTTTATTCAAGTTTATTTGTGTAAAAACATTCTTTTACCAACATAAATTGTGTGTTGTGGGGAGATTAAATTGATATAAAAATAATTCATTTTTAAAATTATTATTCACTTTATTTTTAGTGTGACAAAGTTCTTTTTTGCATACCAATTTTAATTCTTAATTACTTTGTTCACGTATATAATACTTTTTCTTAAAATAGAATACATTACATTATTTGCAATTATATTTTTAGATTGATCAAGAATATCCAGATTTAGCTCTTGAAATGCCTAAAAGTGTTGCCAGTGTTTCTTCTCAAGGTAATATTTATAACTTATTTATTTGTACAGTGTAAATATAAGTTGTTGGAATAGAAAATAAATTGTTTAATTTTATAATAGACAGGTGATTTTTTTAAAGTTATAGAACCATCTAGTAATTCTTATGCTTCAAGCTGTTTTTGCCATTTTTCTTTGATTGATTCGTATACTGATTTTTTGTATTTTCTTGTTGTGCGTTACTTTGTCTTATTATGTATTTGTGTTTTTATTTATGTTTGTAGTATTCTTCAATAATTATTTTACCTCTTCATTGTTTTTTGTTTTACTTTATTTGACATGAAATTTTTTCTGTCAACTAAATGGGTTCCCAGTTGGCAAATACATATCCCCCCAATTTATGTAACATCTTGTACTTTGAGAAAATAAAATCTTAATTTTAAAAGATCATTTATTATAAAAGACATGTTTTTACTGTAATTCAAAATCATAAAATATAATATATAACAAAATCAGATCATCCTGGAATAGATGTCAAGAAATATGCTTTTAGCAAGGGACCCCCTTGGGCTGTAAAGTATAATGGGAATATTCATTACTTTCATGTATTTTTTCGGTGATTTTAAGTTTGCAATATATATTTTTAGGATCTGCTGTTGAAACTATTATCTCTGAACAAGCAAAATCTTCCATGTCGTCTCACAGCAAATCTCTTAAAGCTTCATCTCAATCATTTCCTCATACAAAACAAGGACATAATCAGTCTAATGTTTCACTTAATTCAGTCAACTCTGTGGAATCTGCTGTTCAAGGCTTTAAAAAACTTGAATCAAGCAAAAGGTAACCTAGTTTGGGATATACGAAAAATACCGTTCAATAAAAAACAAATTTATTACATGTGTAAAGCTATGAGTTTTTTTGTTTTTTGAATAGTTTTTGTCTGAACGGTTTTTTCGCGACACCCTTTAAGATATACCATAAACTAACCAATGTTGTGTAACATAAGCGTATATTCTTTAAAGATGATAATAAGATAAGACCAATGTGGCATGAGGCTTGGATCCTGTCTCTAAATATCATTTTTAAGGGACATACTCTTTATCAGTGGCGTAGCCAGGATTTTCCTAAGGGGGGGGTCCAGTGCGAAAAATTTACCAATGGATATCAAAAAGTGTCCAGTCCACAGTTAGTGAAATAAAGTTATAATTTTCACATTACTTTTAATTTCTGCTCTGTGTTAATTAATATAGTTAATAATTTATTAATAAAATAATTAGTGTAATAATTAAGATTAAGTATTACTTCGATTGAAAGTTCTGATCCACATAATTTTTTTATTAAGTACAGAGACCGTCGAGAAACATAGTTTTCTGTAGCTCCATATTAAGGAGGGGGGTTTGGGGGTCCACCCCCAGAAAATTTTTGGAAATTTGATTTTAAAAAGGAGTTTTTTTACTTCATTCATGAGGTAATAACCGAGGAGCACCGCTCCTTGTAAGCCAGATAATTTTTTAGGAAAAAAGTAAAAAATATGACGTTTCTGAGGCAGTAGTTAATCCAGGATTCGGTTTTTTTGGGGGGGGCTAAAAATTTTGAAAATCAAATTGAATCTCCTCAACGAATATAATATTAAAAAGGTTGAAAATAATCGTGTTCGAATTACCTTAAGGGGGGTTTGAGGGACCTCCGCCAGAAAATTTTTGGAAATTCAAGTCTAAAAAGCAGGTTTTCAACTCGTTTTGGTACACCTAATCCGAATTTCGATCATTATATTTTCAGGAATTTATTATTTGCTAGGAGTTTTGTGTTTTGACGAACTCATCATTAAAAAAGTTGTTTAATAAAGTTCCAAGTCCCAAGGGGGGTCTGGGGGTACTCCCCCAAAATTTGTTTGGAAATTTGAACCTAAAAAAAGGGGTTGGTTTACTCGTTTAGTACCCTTTATCGCCCCCTCCCCTTATATCGTCCCTCAACTAATACGTTTTTTATAGGTAAACCGGGGGATCCCTCGGAAAATTTTAGATTTTAACAAGCAAAAAAGGTGGTTTTTAGATACTTTTAAGGGACATAGACGCCCTCTTTTGAGTAGGCACTGGAATATTTAAAGCCTAAAAAAGGGTTAAAAAATTTTAGGTCGGGCCCATGGGGGGGGTCCGGACCCGGGGACCCCCCCCTTCGCTACGCCTCTGCTCTTTATATATTGATTAGATATATTTGCATGTTCAATTTGAATTTTATTAAGCCCAACTATATATTGAGCCTTCTTAATAAAAGGTTTTAATATTGTTATCTGATTAACTTTGTGTAAAATTTTTAAGACATCTCACTAAGAGGGAGCAGAGAATTCTTCAGAGAAGGAAACATGTTGAGAGATTACTTCAGTGGCAAAGGAAATTAGACAGTGAAGAAATGGCAGTAAGAGAACTTGAACAAAAAGCTGTCGAATTGGTTGATAACAGCAAAAAGAGGACCAAATATTATGTGTCAACATCACCATCTACTGTACAAAATGGTATTTCTGAACGTAAGTTTATTTTATCTATTTTAATTTTCATATTGATTTATTTTAAAACTTCTGAAAGTGCAGCTACTGCTGGAAATTGCCTAATCCTTCATAAAAAATACCCTATGTATTTGTCTTAAATTTAAATAATTCATTACAAAGCCTATTTTTATTTTCCTAATAAAACTGATAATCAGTTAAATTACTTACTCAATATCTTAGTTTCATGAGGTTTAATCCATGTACTGCTTTTAATTTCAGAGAGAGAAAAACAAAGCATTGCTGAATCTCCTGAAAGTGAAAGCAAAATATCTGAAAACCTAAAAAGTGGTGCTTCGACTGATAGATCCCCCTCAACAGTGAAGTCTGAAATCATACCTGAATCATCACCAACAAACTCTATCCCAGAAGAAAATTCAATCCCAGCTACATCCACAAATAGTGTTGAAGAAATGTTATCAAATAAAGGAAGCAATGATCCTGATTCTTCAGCAATATCTACAACGTAAGTAATTGTTAGATGAACAAGTTTGGAACATTTTATTTAACTTCTCTAATGTGTTAACATTTATTATAATTTTTAAAAATGTAAATTATTAAATGAGACTGAAAAATGTTTATATATAATTTAGTGTGCTAACTAGTTAGTACCTTTAGTTTTCTGGGTTTGTTTATCTCTTGGGATCAATCTTAAACTTCTGCAGTTACAATTCTAGTTTCCTGGATTCACAATCATTATACAAGTAGGCCAGACAACTACAGATTTGTTTAAAACTAAATATTTCTTTACATAATTGGAAGATATTGCATGTTCTTTTTTATTGTGGTGCCATCAACACTCCACCTCTATTAATCCAAGATTTAAGAGGTATGGGTGATAGGGACATATTATAAAAAGAATTATGAATATTGACCAGGTCAGACAAACATATCAGCTAATATAAATAAAAGCCTGAAAAAAAGTACCAACATCTTGCCTTGTTTCTTAAACAAAAAATATTTTCTAGTTCCATTAAAGAAGTAGAGAGTAATCAGAGTGAATCACCTGTAAAAACTGTAGAGGATAACACTGAAAGCTCTAATGCTGAAGAAGTTAATACTAATGAAGGCACATATCCTAGTTCCAAGTGAGTTTTGATTCTAGCATACTACTATAAACCATAATTCATACTACTAAATTTGCTTGTTAAGAACCTAGCTGACATATTTCCACACTTTATTCGATCAGATCTGTGGACCAAAAATCGCTCACATCTGATGTGTATTCTGAATCTTTTGAATCGACTGCTAGTCAAAGGGCATCCAACAACAGTTCTACTACCATCAAAACTCCTCCATCAAGTGGATCTAAGAAGGAAAAAAGTTTCAGCATCAAGTCTCCTCTTGCTCCTCGGAGTTTCAGAAGACATGACTCTAGTGGTTCTGATGACTCTTATACTATTTCTCATTCAGGTTGTATGATTTAAAATTATTTTAAACTAACCAGGGCTTGTTATTATGTAATGCATTGGGGGATGGTGTTATAAGGATACCCTGGACTTCTGGGTTTTTCCAGATTTTACGGGTATTTAATTAACTTTTCCAAGTTTTTCGATTTACCCAGTTAAAAACTTATTTTTGAATTTATTCTTCAATTATTATTAAAAGATTTTTGGGTTTAATTTTGGTTTGGGTTTTCAAATTTTCTGGTTTTTCAGCCTTGGTCATACTAATTACTTCTGGTAATGTAAGTTAATAATTCTGATATAATCCCAAAACTACTCAAGCCTTTATTCATTACATATTGCACTGTTATAGCATCTCTGGGATTTATAACTATCTCTTTAAGTAAAACACTACTGCAGCATTTAATGTTATTCATGGTTGCATACTTTCTCTGGAGACACAATTTCAAAGTAGGAAATGTTTTAATGGTTGTTAGGTTTTACCATTAAAAGGAATTACAAAATTCCCAGTGCCTTTATTTATTGCACTGTGGCCACAGTGATATAGTAGTCAGCGTACGAGCATTAACGACCCAGGTTTGATGCCTTGCAGCTTCTTCTTGGGCTTCTGCATGTCATGGGTCAACTCAGGCCTTCATTCTTCTTTGCTCGATAAAATAAGGACCAAGCTTGCTTGGGGTATCAACTGGGGTCCAGCATTAGGCTAGCCACTCATCCTGGACACAAGCTAAGTAATTAGCACCCCAGGCCTGAAGGCTAATGAAACAGAGATGGGCACCTGATGGACCACTAAAGGGCCTGGGCAGGATTTGATTATTTATTGCACTGCTTTAAGAAAAATGTGTTAATCTATTTGTAAATGCACGAACTTATTGCCTTTAAGGGCTCTTGTAAGGGTTAACTCTTGTAACTTTTTGTCCATAGTAGTAATGGAAATAATTTTTATTTGTAGAAACTGCATCAGATCAGAGTGATATTGAAGTCCGCATTCATGCTTTGTCTGAAGAACTAAGACGACGTAAACATGAAGCTGAAAAACTAAAGAGAGAACAAAAGCGGAAGTACAGAGAACACCTGAAAGGAAAAGAGTTGTCCCTTCAGAAACAAGTTGAGGTAAAAAGCACTTTTAAATATAAAATATTACTACCTATTTAGGTTTGGCTTTTTTTTAATAATTATTATTGTATTTCCAGGCCTACAATAATTATATTCAGCAAGTTAAGTTAGATTTAGAGAGAATAGAAGCTGTTTCATCTGTTCCTCCTGTTGAAACTTCTCCTGTCAAGCCTCAAATCAAATGGCCTCGTTCTGAAAATACTGGAGATTCCCGGCGTATTAGAAAACAGTCCTCCATATCATCAGAACCTTTTACAGAAGTATATCTTTGATTCAAAATATATTAACAATATTTTAAAAGTTTGATTGGATTAGTTTAAACCTTAACATACATAGAGCATTATTTTTTCCAAATAAAAACAGGATCATAACTTTTAATTGCATGAAAAATACCAAATTTTATCTGGTCCTGGTGTACTTGAATAAAACCAATAATACTAAACACAATTTCATGCTCATAACAAAATTATCAAATTTTTTTAATGAAGGTAAGTGTTAAATTTATTTAGCTATTCCTCTCTATTTGTAATCCAAAACAATTAAGAGCTGAATAAGGACTTTTGCTAAACTACCTCTTGCTACCTCTGATTCACCTTACTCCACCCTTTAAATGTGGCTAAATGCATGTATTGTGTCAAACTATTGATGCAGCTCCTTTAATAATTATGTCTTACTTGTCATCTAATACAAATTGTATTTTTCTTTTGTAGAAAAGAGCAGAAGGGGCTACTGGAAGTTCAGATTCAATTGAAAGTCACATAGATATATCTCATAAAAAAGGTGACTCATTATACGGATGTTTTTTATCTATGTTAGCTTTTGCATTAAAATTGTTTTCTACTAAAAGTGCATTAAATATATAATAGTTTTTGACCTTTAAAATAAATTTTATTCCAGTTTTTTTATAATAAAGCTAATTTCTTACTTTTTCCCCCAGAAAAAATCATTATGAAAAATCTATTTCCTGAATCAAAAGAAAAGCCCAATTTTAAAACAGAAGGTGTTCCAGAAATTGAAAAGCCTTTATCTAGAAGAGATAGTTCGTCCAACAGTTCAAAACTCACTTCTAATATCATCACTCTCTCTTCCGACAAAGAAATAACTGAAAACATAGATACTGGAACATTGCAAGAGACTATAAAATCCAGCTTTGAGAAAACTCCCAGTGAAGCATCAGTGAAATCTAAAGAAGAAACTGAAATTGAGGAATCCTTTGAAACACCTCTTTCATCTATTGATACTGTCAGCTCATATAATGAAAATGAAGATGCTGCTTCCAGTTCAAGAAGAAAATCATCTTACCCATCCGAATCTTTTGCATCCAATTCATCAAGTTCTCAAAGTAGTGATAATTCGACTGTGCAGAAGCCTACTGTTCATACTATTGCCTCTGATGACTATGAAAGCAGAGGCAACTCGTTGGAGTCTGTTGAAGAAATGCATGGTTCTGATGCTAGCATCAACACAGCTCTCAATGAAAGTGTCCATTCTTCAGAACCTGAAACAACTCCTGAATCATCTTTGGTCACCTATACAGGTTCAGTTAAGGATGACTTCGGGAGTGGTGACTTTGAGAGCTCTGACCATTCTTCTACTCCAATTCCGCCAAAAACTATCGAGTCATTCCCTGTTGAGAGTTCAAGCAAAGTGCAACCTAGTGGCGAGATTAAATTGGTCGGTGAAGTTTCTCTTGCTTCTTCACAGATAGAGAAACCCCTTAGTAAACAGGCTGATAAACACTTCCTGAATAAAAAGCTAAATTCTGAGACATTCGTTGTGAATGTCGTAAATTACATATACTCTTCAATTTTTGATGATGCCATCAAAACTGTGCTTTCTTTATCCGGAAAGAACACAAGTGATCTGAAGTTAAATCTTCTTAAACCCTCTGAAGTTCAAGATATTTCAAAAGCTCAAACTAAATCTAGTCATTTGAAGAAAAAACTTGATGATTGTTTAGTTGATAAGATATCCAATTCCTTACTTGACTCTTATTTAGATGAAGCAATTTGCTCAGTTATTAACATTGCTAAAAGTTTCCAAAAGCAACCTGCTTTAGAAAGTGAATCTCACGTTCCTGTTTCTAAAAGTGATTCAAAAAATTCATCGGAAACTTCTATATTTAGTGCACAAAGTGATGACGATTTTTCTGTAAATTACTCCATTGTAGCTTCTCATGACAAAAATGATAACATTTTTAGCAAACAATCCAATTGGTTTGATGACAGTGTGCTTGGAAACCAATGGGAGTCTCAACAGTTGGAACAGCAATTACTCCTTCAACATTACCCTTATTTTTACAGAAAAATCCCCAACAAACCACCTCCTCCTTATACACCTCCCTCATCAGCAGCAGTCTCCTCCATGCTGCCGCTTCGAAAAGACAAACCTGTTGAGAGACTTGATACCATAGAGTATGTTACCAAAAACCTAAAAGTTGTAGTTGAACACGTTACCGACACTTTGATCAGTGGAATGGAAAAGGGAGTGAAAATCAGTGAAATGACAGAACCTAATTTGAATTGCCTAGTACAAAAATTAGGTTTAACCTTGCCTTGTCAACTAACTTTCTTAGATATGATATTTGATCTATCAAAAGAAACATCACTGAATTTGTTCTGGTGAGATTTTTATTATTCTTTAGCATTTTTATTTATAATACCTGTTGTTCATCTTTGTCATTTTTTCTTTCAAATTTCAAGTTCTTTCATGCAGAATTCGTGAAAGGTTTTGCTAACTTTTTATTAATTTATTTTATACAATGAATTTATCACATTGGATCATAAAAGCCATAAAACACTTTTTTCGACACAGTTTTACTTTACTCGGAAAATTCTACGGAAGACCTTAATTTTGTGATAAATGATGACCTTATGAAAATTCGCGACTGGTTTTTCCATAATGATTTAAATTTAAATGTTGATAAAACTAAATATATGGTATTTTCCCTTACCCAAAACCAAGCACATAATCTCTCTGTAAAATACCATGAAAAATACTGCAATACTCATAACAATTGCACCTGTAAACCCTTAGATAACGTATCCTCAATAAAATACCTCGGACTTCACATAGACTCAAATTTGAAATGGAAATCCCATACAAAATATATATCAGACAAACTAAGGTATGTACTGTGTAACTTTTATTACCTAAAACAAAAGATAAATAATAAATTACTAATTAATTTATATTATTCTTGGGTTCATTCACAACTTAATTACGGTTTAGTTGTGTGGGGAGGGGATTACATGATCAACTTAAAAAGAATTGAGAGGCTGCAAAAGAGATTCCTGAGGTTTTTAAGTAATGAAGCGCACTTACACACAAATAATATTAACTACTTCAATTCCTTAAATATACTTCCAATTCGCCATCTTTTTTATTTTAAAATTTGCCTCCATCTCTATCTAAACCCCAACATTTGTCAAAAACGCATTGTCGTAAACCTACGAAGACCTAACATATTATACTTTGTTCCTAAACCTAATAAGTCCATATTCTGTAAAAATTTTTGTTACATAGCCCCTAAGTGTTTTAATAAGTTACCTATACATATTCAAAATAGCCCTTCAAAACATTTATTCAAAAAACAATTAAAAGAATATCTGTTTACTATTGAGGATATTGATGATTTCTTTTGTTCTGTTTAATGTATGATTTAAAATAGTTTTAAGCACTTTAACTCATCATTATGGCAAAAATATAATTTATTGGCGCCCTGTTTGCCACTATATCCACCTCATGTATGTATTTCCTGTGTTTTTTTTCTCTTCTCCTAGTTTTTACTTTAAATTTTTGTTACTTATAATTACGGTCACCTACATGGACCATGAGATCCCAGGTGACTATGTGGATTTGTAAATTTTCTTGTTCTTTTGTTTGTATTTCAATAAATAATAAGTTATATGCAAAAAAAAAAATACCCTTATATAGTGAGATTGGAAAAAACATGTTTTATTTGGGTTTTTTTTACCCTCGTCATAGAAATGCTTAAAAAAAACATGATTTTTTTAAGTTTAAATTTGACTTTTCAAATTGAAATTAGATTAATGAAGCTATACTTTTAAATACACAGCAAACAGTTTGTTCTTTTAAATAATTTTTGTAAGTTTCCTTCACAGCATCATGCTCTTTATCAATGTACTGCCTATGCCATGGCGATTTGTATCCAAGCCTTGTACTTGACACCATCTTTTAAGCTCTGGGTGATCCATACATGAAAATACTGAGTTTGTTTCCTAAATAAAGGGAGGGATTAAAAAATGTTTTTTTCTTTGTTTTAAACATGTTTCGTAACAACCCTTCTTTAAACGCATGATTATACAAATGAAACATGATCAAAAATCCTTTAAATGCAAAACCTCATAACTCCCCAAAACAAGTCCATGCCCAGTAATCTATGCCATGATTTAAAGGTTTAGATATTTTTAACATAACATTAAGAATGTGTGGACAATTAAATCACCAATATCAACACCAGGAATCTTTCAACTTAGAAAATGAAATGCCCAAAATGTTTACCAATTTTAAACTTTTATTTATAGCCCAGGGAGGCATTAACCTTTGCATGAAAACATAATTTGTAAATTTATTGTTTGTTAAATGCAAATGTTTATAATTAATAAATATTGATTTTTTTAATTGCAGTGAAACAGAAGAAATAATCGAACCATGGCTAAAGCCTCGAAAACTAACTCCCAAACCTCTCTTTCCTAAAGAAAAGAGTAAACTGTCTGCAGCTCTTTACAAGGAACTCCACCATTCTCTGAAACTTCAACCCAAAGACTTGTCCCTAACTCGTTGGAAAAAGCCCTCTTGGTCCACGATGAAACTGGGTCGCAAGAAAAGGGACTTTGTAGACACGATTCTAATCAGCGAGCTCAAAGAGGAAGAACCAGATTGGGTGAACTATGATCAAGAGGAAGTAACTGTTAAGTTCCAAATTGCTGATTATATTTTTGATATTTTAGTAGATGATACTGCTAGTTTGATTCAAAAACTAGATCAAAGTATTTTAAGTAAATGAGATGTTTTTCATACCTACTTCTCTGTAGAGTTATGTAAAATATTTTAATGCTTTAAATGTTTATTTATAACTTTACTTTCAATAAATATTTTAATTGCTTTAAGTTAAATGAAAATTTGCTTTTAAATTTTACACCTGTTGAATGTTGCAAGATAGTCCACTGAAAATAGCGAAAAAAAGGGCCGAACCTCGGACAAATTGCAATAAAAGGTTTCTCAACGGAATTGACCCTCAATATATTAGTTAATTATTTTATTTAAAATTTTGAAATTGGTAAAATGTAGTAAAAAGTGAAAAAAGGTAATACTTTGGCATATTTACATCAGAATTTAAAATAATTAACTAATTTATTGAGGGTCAATTCCACCAGTTTTCCATTATATAACTATCTGTGGACAATATCCACCGAAAAATGACCTTTTCAAAAGCCTCTAAAGTTTTTGGCACGAATTTGAAAAAAAAAGCATTTTTCGCAAAAAAAAAGTTGAAATTTTAAAAAAAATTTAACTTCTTTAACTCGTAAATTTTTTTACTTTTAGTATGTTAATATTTAGGTCATTTCTAAATGAAAACTGTTTGATTTATCTCTTTTGATGATTTGGTTAGGTTTTTAGGGGGGTTTTAATTTTTTCATATAGTTCATTTTTCAAATTAATTTTAAAAATTGAAATTTCAATTTTTTTTCAAAACTAAAGGCAATATTCGGTTTTAAAACTCAAAAATAACCTATAAACATGTATCACATGTCTATATTATTGTTTTGGGTTTTTTTTAAATTTTTTTCGGCCATTTTTTAAAAATTAAAAAAAAATTAAACTTCCCCCCGGCCGATTTTGGCCCATTTTTAGTATGTTAATATTGAGGTCATTCCTAAGTGAAAACCGTTGAGAAACCTTTTATTGCAATTTGTCTGAGTTTCAACTCTATTTTCAGTGGACTAAGACACAAAACAACTTAACATGGATTTGGCTAGTGTTTGAAGGTTAGCTGGAGGAAATTTAGCACCATTCATCCTGAAAGGCACACCGTAGGGGAGATGGGATGATGCACATGATAAATGGAATATAACATTTTCAAAATAGCGATAAAAATTTAATTTGAACATCATTTGTGTCACCCTGCATACTTTCAGGGGCCCTATACAATTTTCAACTGGTGTACCAGTTCTCCCCCTCTCTTCAGTTGTATATGTATGTATACAGGGTGTCCATAACATAACTTAACCTATTCAAGGGCCTCTAGCAACAAAACCATTCATCGGAATTTAATGAAATTTTGGTGGAAGACATTTTGAGGGATGCGGACGAGAATAAGGGGTGGAGTAGTTTAACTTTATCAGTTACAGTTAAAGTGATTTTTTTGATAATTGCCAATCTAACCCCCCTTTTTTATTTGTGCTATGTGATCATTGATGTAAAAAAACACTAATAGCATTGGAACGGTACCTGCAAATTGTGAACCCACCCCTGGGAGAATGAAAACGGCGATGAAATCCTAGTGAATCATTATAAAAATATGACTATACTCGAATGCAACTTCAGTTGAGCCTGACGTCATGGCCAAGCGGAATAAAATCTGAGTAAACAGAGAGCCTGCTGGGTTGCTAGAAGCTCTTACTGGCTGGCGTGTTTGAGAGCAATGTACTACTATGCGTTACGCCACTTTAAAAAATAATAACACTAAAAATTTTATGCATATCGGGATGAAAAGATGCTTAATATACATGGATTTAAAAAACTAATCATTATTCAAAATTGAAGCTCTAAATTTCACTCAAAATTCAGACACCTCACGGGGAACTACTTTTTTTGGTTGCTCTCAGCATATTTCTGCAGGCTCAAGTTAAGTTGCAACTGAGTATAGTAAATCAGTAATAACAAAGAAAACTATTAATCTGACTTAAGATTGCTCTTTTCATTGGTATTTCCTAAATCACTAATTATATTTTCATAACGATTCCATAGCTGTTTTCAATCATTTCTCTAGGGACGGGTTTACAACTTACAGCAGGGGTCCCCAACCCTATGCCCGTGGGCACCATGGCGCCCGTCGATCGGTCTAGGTGCGCCCGCTGCTTGTGCCCAACGATAAAATATTTCAGTTTTCCACTATCCCATAAAATTCTAGAAATGAAATCGCAACATACATTTCAGAATTTCTTCGAGTAAGGCGAGAATAGAAATTTTGGATCTTCAGGCATGACATCATCCTCAAAACTATTATCAGATGAGATGAGAAATTCTGGAATATAGTTGATAGAAATAAATTTCCATTCTTAAAAAGAGCAGCATTAAAAATAAAGTAGTTCTTTGGTTCCACACACTTATGTGAATCATTTTCGACAATGAATATAATAAAATAAAAAATCAATCAGAATGATGATTGAGAATCCTGTCCCCCTGACGAAGAGACCTGGGTGGAGTTCATGCAAATTTTTTGTCTTTGTTTCGTATAAAATAAAAAATATATAGATCACGACGTACAGATGAACACCTTGACGATAGCTTGCGGGCAAGAATTTCATCATAATCTCCCAATTATGAAGCTCTGGCCAGTGAAATGCAATGTATTTTATAAATAATTTTTATACTTCGTATGTTTTGCAAGCAATTTAGTAGTAATTTATTTATACTAATTATATATTAATAACTTATATATACTTATATATTAATACTTATTATATTCATTATGTTAATATAATTTTTAAAATTAAATTTTTTGTGCATTATATGTAGTGTGTATTATTAACTATGTCCGCCAACTATAAATTTATCTTGAAAAAATGGTGCCCCCCATTCGACCGATATTCTGGTATGTGCTCTTAGGTACAAAAAGGTTGGGGACCCCTGACTTACAGGTATCGTTTCAGTGCTATTAGTGTTTTTCACATCAATGATCACATAGCGCAAATAAAAAAAGGGGTTAGATTGGGAATTTTCAAATTTTTTTCATTTTAACCGCAATCGATAAAGTTTAACTGCTCCACCCCATATCATTCTCGTCCACATCCCTCAAAAAGCCTACCTCCAAAATTTCATTCAATTCTGATGAACGGAGGACTTTGAATAGGGCAAGTTATTTTATGGACACCCTGTACTTAAACAATGCAAATGGAAATCAACATACGAAATGTTCTAATGAATATTATTAGTTTTTAATTTTTATCAACTTTACCAAATTAATTTATTTTATGGTTACTTATTTTACTGCTTTTTGTACATAAACATTTGATCTGTTGAAAATTAGTTTCAAAAACTCTTAAGATGTTTCCTTGGTAAACAAAGTTTTTTTATACAATATTATGTGTAGATAGTCGAGCATTTTCATGAGTATTTTCCAACTAAATGTTTTATTAACTTCACTGTGTGTTGAATTTCACCTTAATAAAGTTTTACATTCTATTAAGAATTGCTAGCAATTGTGTTCCTATTTCTAGAGTAAGCTTATGACGAATCAAATTGTTTAGCTGTCTAGTGAAAAGTTACTATATCACCAAGAAAACGACCAATATCATTATTCCTTTATTCTCATTATCTGATCAGATTGTGTCCCATATTTACAAAATCCTGCTTAAAATATTAAAAAAGCAATAAAATCAAAACATGATTGACACACAATGTACATTAAATAAGATTTTGTCATTTTTCAGATATTGTTGGTCCCAAAATATAACCTTATCGAAGAAGCATTAAAAATAACCAAATTTTTAAACAATTCATGAGGTTTCGCATAACAAGATTCCATGGTTTGGTTTTAGTTTAAAAATGAACAAATGGCAACAAAACAGGTCTTCCAGCTTAATTTACAAAAACAAAAAATGCATAACTTGTCCAAACATAAAAACAGAAAAGTACACAGGAGACTAGATAGAATCTCTTTTCTGAAATTTTAAAAACTTCCTAAAACTGAACTTTTCTTTCCTTTGAGATTTAGTAGGTGACTCTTGGCAACTTGGTAGGCCGCCATTTGTAAGGTTTTGAAAAGGCGTCCCATTTTGCAACCGATTTTCTTTTTCAACTGTTAGAGTCTGAGAGCAAACGTTGTTAATACAGTTTTCACAAGGAGGGTGATTTTTTATGTGAAGGTGATGCTTTGATCGGGCACTTTTCAGCATGCATCCTTCAGAGTGAGACACAGAGTTGGCTCTACACTGCCCTGAAGGACTAGAATTGCGTCTTTGGACAGTAGGCTGAGAAATGCTACGCTGCACTTTACTGCGTCTTCGATTTTTCTTTTTTGCCTATTTTGAAGTAAAACATTTGTTAAAATTTTTGGCACAAAATTTAAGTTCACACCCTTACAAAATTTACATCCTGTTAATTTTTTTACTGACATACAAATCCAACCATTAAAGCTTTTAATAAAAGCAACTTAATAAATCTAAAAGACATTCTCTTCCTATATTAGCTTCAAATGCTTTGCAACAGAACTGCTACGCCAACTACCACTTCAGTGAGGTAACCCTCTTTTTCAGAAATTTTCCAGATTTTGTTTATTTTTTTATTCTATCCTACATACATTACTTATTTTAAAATTAGCACAATTTTAAAGTGACTAATATTGTTTGGTGTTTGAATATTTCTTGTCTCTATATATAAAAAGCAATAGCATTCTTTTAGAGCAGGGGTCAGCAAGTAATTTTACTTGGGGTCCAAATAATTTTGAAAATTTTCATCAAGGTCCGGAGAAAAAAGGTTACTCTTATACCACTTAAAAATTCTTACCTTCAAATACTATATTTTTACAAAGATGTATTTGAGTACGCTACCTGCTTAATAATATTGTTAAATTTAATATTATTAGAAGTTTTTACATTAAAAATGGGGGCCTAGGGGTTTTCCCCTGAAATTTTTTTGAAATTTGATCCTTAAAAAGCAGGTCAAAAAAATTTTTGTTGTGTAAAAATACATATTTAGGGTTTTCGAAACGTTTTGGCAGTTTGGGAAATAACCTCACGGGGTCCGGATGCAGACTGCGGTCCGCCAGTTGCCGACCTCTGTTTTAGAGCTTTTAATAAAAAAATTAATAGCTTCATAATTTTTGTTTAGTATAATAAATAGTAAGTAAATTTCACACTGCTTAATTTTAATAGTAAAATTAACTTTTAAAAATGAAAATAGAGTTTCCTGTGACATTACAGAACCAACTAATTATGTAACAGTAACATATTTCGTTATTATTTTATGGGTGAATTGAATTATTTCACTCTAACACTTATAAAACTAAAAAATACCTTTAAAATGGGGTCTAGTAATACTGGTAAAGGTTCTACAATCAATAACTCGTCTCCTGAAAGTATACATAAGATTAAGTAATAAGGAAAAGAATTATCAAACATATTTTATTAAAATCTGAAATTTTATATATTACAAATAATATGAGGTTAATAATATACCAAGAAAATTGTTTAAAAAATTAATTCTCTAAAATATCACATAGAATGTTAGCCTTATAACTCTTACATTTTGAAAAAAAGCAATTTTATTTTGTCAACAAGAAAAACTATCAGAAAAATGAGATCAATAAAACTAAGTGGCATTTATTAAATTTATTTTAAAAATTAGAGTCAAACCAATATGTAAATGAACTAGAACATAAAATTGATATTAATAACCTTAACAAGTTCTTATGAAGAAAAAAAAAGTTCAAATTGTTAACTTGTTATTTCATAAAAAGAGAATGAATTTGTGAGGTAAGAAATCATTAGTGCAAAATTAATGAACCTTCCTAGCTCATCCAACTTAAGAAGTCACATAAAATAAAAGTTTTAATAAATTAAAATCCAAGAGTGTACAGCTTGCAAACACTGTTTCAGACATTTTTTATTAATCAGTAGGGAAATTTAGTGCTATTAAGTGAGAAGTAAAATTTATATTCCCGTCAAAACTCTTAAAAGAAAAATAGAATAAAATTTTAAGCTTACATAAGAGTAAGACCAAATTTTTCTTTTAAGAAATTATGCATCAGTTATAGATTTTTAAAAGTCCTTGAAATTTCTATCTCCTTCATAATAATGACAAGGTATCATTTGTTTTGCACTGAAATTAAAAAAAGTTTCAAAAAACCTAAATGAGGCACTTTGGGCTGGCTGCATATTGTTATCTAGAAGTGCATAATAAGAAAACTTAACAAACAAACTTAAAATGCACTAAAATCAACTTCAAATTGATAATCCCACATTTTAAAAAGGTGTTAACTGTGGTGACTCGCAAATTAATAATATTTAAAAGGGTAGACCTGTGTGTATAAGTGCAAAATATCAAAAAAGCAAATAAAACCAGATAAAAACCTTACCCATTAGGTTTATGAGAAGTCTCCATATTTTTGTCAACTTTCATAAGGACAGCATGAAATGTTAATTGAAAATTTAGTGGCTAATCAATGTTTTAACTATTTCATTTTAATTCATATGATGTTACAAACATCAAGGTGAAACATATGCTGCCCAATAAACTCTGAAAGTCGATTCTATTAACCTATTCAAAAATTAAGCCAAAGCAGAATCTCGGCATTTTCAGTTGATTTAAATTTAAACCCTCTCTAATGCCCAATATTTTTAGTTAAGAACTAAATATAACTGATTACATGAAGAGAAAACAAATAAAAAATAGATTATAACTAAAACCCTAGCATTAACAATAAACTTCAAGCTTTTTTTAATCCATTTATCTGACATGAAATTTTCCATGTTTGCTAATTTTACACTTAACTTTTACAAAGGTAAGATTTAACCTAAAAACTATTTTTTTTGTTTCTTCTCACACAAGTATCTTTATCACTCAATTTTCATAAATTGCTCATCAAAATATTTTACTAGTAAAATATCAAATTCAAATTAGCAGAAGAATTATTCAATGGTCTGTTCCTTGGGATCCATAGAAAATAAAACACATATTTTACTAAATATCATTACCAAGTCAATTTCATTTAACACGTTGACTGCCACAATAAAGAAAAAAAATTTGTCTGTGTGGCCACATTTATTCGAAGGAGTGCGAAAGGAGTAAACTAGACACAAAAGGTATGAGTTGAATGCAGCTCGAATGACAGTCAATGTGTTTTAAGAAGTGATCTATCATATATTTTCAGACAATCCTTTACTTTCTGTGAAGATTAAACAAACTGAAGACTAAACTGTCAAATAAAAATTCACAGAGCTTGTATATACCTGCATTCAATCCCTCATCGCTAGCAGATCTCTTCTTCACTTTTCTCGCAACAGGAGGGGTGCACGAATCCACCGAGCTTCTCCTTTTGGAGAGGCGAGGAGAGACAATCACTGTTTCCCTTTCTTTGGGGGCAACAGCGTTAATAGATGCAGTGATTCGACGGACATAAAGAGACATCAAGGTGACCATAACAATGGCCTCAATGACCATGAGGCAAATATGAGTCTCTATCATCTAAAAAAGAAAGAAAAGTAGATGTTAGTTATTTCTTAACATGTAAGCAAAGAAGGACTTGTGTTTCATAGTTATCAAAAAATTTTACATGTTAAAATCTTTAATTTCTAAGTTACACACTTATTAATCCATGATATTAATCTGGTGAAGCTTAAAAATTATAAAAAGCATATCATAAATGCTTCTTAAAAGTTTTTATTGTACTTATAATTAAGTTAGGAGCTAATATGAAATCAATGGTGACCAATCAGTTTACTTACCCTGCGAAAAATGGAAGAACGTTCACTAAGTAACATTTCCACAGTTCCGGTAAGATTTCCAACTTGCACTTGCAAACTGTTGAGAATTTCTTGCTGCCTTATGTCCTAAGAACATAAAAGGTTTTAAATGATTGGGGATAACGCTACACATCATTAGTTTTTCTTAACTTTTCAGTTTCTTACCTTTTCAGCAGCTTTGCGAGCAGTGTCGTTTAAAGTCCCGATCGTGCGGTTAAATGCACGCTGCATGTCCTCCATTTGACGCCTGTACCTTTGGCTTAGCTCTTGTAAATACTGGCTGCTGAGGGACATATTCAGTTCCAATGACTTAATACGGTTACTCATTCGCATGAAAACCGATTCTTTCTGGCCAGCTGTTGAGACGCTGACTGGTTCAATTCTGCCCTGAAAATCACTTCTACCCTCAGTTGTTTTCAAAGCCGCAGGCATTTCTGTTGAAGTCACCATCTCAGGGATGGATAAGTCTTCGGAAGCCGTAATGAACTCTTTCATCTGTTCTTCATCATCCAAATAGGCCTCGGTGACTGTAGGCAAGTCTGAAGAGCTTGCTTCGACAGGCAGTCTATCAATAGTTTTTTCCAACATCACACCAGTCAGAGTATCTGTAGATTTTTCATTAACATCAGATGATGCCTCCATAACTGACTGAACAGGTTTACTGAATTCAGTATCATTGGAGGAAACAGACTGCTCCAACCCATGAGAATGAACAGGCACAGAAGTTTCCAAGTGCTCTTCATTGGACACCTGTCTCGAAACATCTGCAGAACTGTAGGTTTTGGTAGCATTAATCACTATGCTTTTATTCAGAGCAGTCAAGTTACCTTTCAGAAAGATAGTCTTAATGGACAAGTCATTTTCGAGGGGAACTACCATGATCTGCGGTGGGGGGCTTTTGGTAGGCAGAGGGACAGAAAGATAATCATAAGAAGGAACTTTTTTATGGCGTGCAGATGAGTCGTGCGCAAACACAAGTGGGTGCTCCCTGAACCAGTCACAAAGGCGCTGTAGCACCAGCGGCCCGAACACGGCTTGAAAGAATCGGCAATGCGGCTGAGCGGAGGAGTAGTAGCGGATGCGAGAAGGAACACATTGATCACAGCGGTGCAAGAGGCGAAACAGGGACCTCTGGGTAGAGCTTGGAGATGCAGACAAGTCCTGAAGGTTATCGGATTTTTCACTTTTAATGGGAACGACAATATCCTCACACTTATCTGAAGAGTTATCTTTGGCCCTAAAGGGACAAGAATATCTTAGCTATACAAAACAAACAAAGGTTTTTTGCATTGTCTTTCCTATTAAATAAAAACAGAGTAACGATAGAATGCTTTAAATTTTTCTTTCAATAATTATATTTTTTATTCAACAAAAGCAACAACTTTCCATTTTGACCTGAATTCTGAATCAAAGAAAGCAATACTTGTAACTATCCACTATTTATTCCAAAGAAAGGTTAACAGAGTTTAAGGAAACAAGCAAGTGCAAACCATAAAAAAAATTTTAAGCTCTTGTGTGAATACATACTTGCATAGCTTAGAAGCAGAAACATTCTGAGAATCTGGAATAGTTTCATTATTTGGGATATCTGAAAAAAAATTTAAAAAATTACAAGCAAAGAACATATATAAACTGCATTATAAAAAATAATAAGTAGGTAAATAAATTCCTTACCATCTGATGGCTGATGCTGCCCTAAGGCTTGAGCAGCTTTTTTGACAATACTCAATACAGCATCTGTAGCACTACCAAAGATATTAGTTGGTTTATTATCTTCCAAAGGAATATCTGCAAAATAATAATAAAATTCATAAAGGTGTGCTCCACAAAATTATACTTTCCAGACTTTTTAACCACAATAAAAAAATAAAAGTTTATTTTAAAGATATCTTACCTAATCGATCAAGATCATCATCAGGAATTATAAGATGACTAGCAGATTTCTCCATTTCCATTTCTTCATACTCATCGACCATTGAAGTTCCAAATATTCTCACAACACTCAAAGGGCAATAATGCTCTTTCCCATAATAACTCAACAATTCAATCTATAAGCAAATATACATATACAAAATACAGCAAAAATAAGCTACTCTGAAAACAAATAAAATAAAATGCAGGACCAAAAGGTCTTTTAGCTTTTACATAAAAAACATGGAAAACATAAATACAGGATCAGAAAGCTTAACTTTTGGACAAGTCTCATTCAGTTTATAAGAAATGAATAAATTGGAACATACAATCAAAACTCAGTGTCTTAAAATCAATTCATGAAAAAAAAAACTTTGATTAAAGAAAATTTTTGTTGGTCTGGGTGCTTTTCAAATTAAATAACAATAGAATAATAAAAACAAAAAAGCTCACTAAGTCATGAATTACAAACCTTAATAAACTTCCCAAATCCTTCTTGTTTCAACTCGAAACTTTGAAGCACCCTCTGTTCAGCAGCAGTAAATGTTCCCAAAAGAACCCAATCTCGAGTAGGGAAGTTATCACTAGAATAAACAGCAAAGTCTCTCGGGCAGGAAGAGAACAGCTCAAAATTTGCCAATTCAATCTGAAAAAATACCCTTCTAATAAATTATTTAAAACTAATAGGTCACATCACAGAATACATTAAATTAAAGTTAGAATACTCTGGGTGGGAAAAAAATGCAATTATACATTTCAGTTAAACATTCAAACTAACTTGTCTCCAAATTATTATTAAAATTTTAAATAATAAAACAATCAAGCAAGATAGTCTAATACTTTTGAGTATAGGATTTGTTATTTATCAGAAAGCATTATAAATATTGAACACATATTCACCTGAGTAGCTTGAACACTTTCACAAAGTTCAAGAACAAACCAAATTTTGGCCTTGCATGGATTCAGCATGTACTCGTCTACTTTTTCATTGAGAATACGACTTGTCCCCTCAGCTTCTGCATTTGAAGCTACAATTTTGGCACCACATTCATATGAAGAATAGTTACGTCTTCGTTTTTGACTAGAAATTTTCTTCCCTGGAGGTGTAGGTGAAGGCACCTTTTGCCCTAGACAAATCATTTTTTAATAATTAAAACTAAAAAGATTAATTTCACTTTTTATTTGTCTATATTCAAGCAAAGGCATGCTTTTTATGAATATTTATTTCAAAGGATTGGAACTCTTCTCTTGAATAAAAAAATATTTCATCATTATTTGTAAAATGAAAACTTAAATTTGCAATAGTGTATTTGGTAATTTTAATAAAATTGAGGACAAACTTTAGCTATCTAACAAAGTAGAAAAATTACATGTTATCTCCAAAAAATGTATTGAACTTCAAACACGATTTATTAACTACTAAAAAGAAAATTATAAAAAATAAAAAAATAAAGAGGTATTCTCAAATTTTTCCTAAAAGAAAAACAACTTCAGGCACCGCAGCCGATTTTTCGTAAAAAAAATAGGAAAAATAGGAGAATTTAAGAAAAAATAGGAGAAAAAAAGGATTATTTTTCTTGAAAAAATAGGAGAAAAAAGGAAAATTTTTCTTAAATTTGAGTTAAAATAACACAACAGGGATGCCAACCTGTGCCTGTGCCGACGCAAATTTCGTTTTGAGTGCTCCCGCGATGCCGCAAAAAATCGATAATTTTTTTGCTCTTTTTTCGATTCTTCGCTTATATTTCAAAAACTATAAATTTCTCGAAGATAATTTCAATTACAAAGTTAAAGTAAACCAAATTTCCTACAAAATTCGCTAGTCAACTTTGATTTTCCGAAGAGTGGTTTTGACGCTAGAGCGCGCTGAAAAACATCGATTTTTTGGCCTTTCCGCAAAAAAAGGAAAACGCGCGCTTCTACCCTCTACAAAATGAAAACTATTTAAGATATTACCAAAAATTTTATACCACGTTAAAGAGAATTTAATTTTATATAATTAACGTGCTTTCCATTACCATTTTTTGAGAAGGGGGGAGGGAGTGAGACAAAGATCTATAATAAAACTGTCGCGGCTCGCAGATCAAACGGACTTATGCGGTTGTTAATCTGCAATCTGAGCCTGAGCTTTATTTCCGGTATATTACTACTAATAAAATGGATTGTTTTGGATGAATTGGTGACTACGCATAAGCATGCTTAAAAAAATTAAATAAAATTAATTTATGAAATATTGGGTGTTTTAGGCGAAATTTCAATAAATTTTTTAAATTCCTATGTAAAATTATGAAAGAATTTTTATGTTTTTTGCATCGCTAAATCCGAATTTGAAGTTTATTTCAATTTGAAAGTAATCTTCACATCAAAAACTGCAAAAAATCTCAATTTTTTTCGGTTTTTCATCGATTTTCTAAAACAATTACGTACGTAAAATTTCCTATAAGATGCACTGGTTCATTTTTATTTTGCAAGGAGCGGTGTACGTTTTATAGCGTTTTGAAATTAAGATATTTTTTGCTTTTCTACAAAAAAGTAATGAACGATTTTGCCCACTACAGCTCTAAATAAATTCTAGTTACCGACAAATAGCTTATAATAAATGAACGAACATTTAATTTTCTACAAAATAAAAATGAACAAGTGCATCTTATAAAAAATTTTACGTTATTTAATTTGGTTGCATGCTATTTTTCGTAAAATGAATATTTGCTTAGAAAATTGACGAAAAATCGAAAAAAAAGAGCAAAAATTTGATATTTTTTGCAATTTTTGATGTGAAGATGACTTTCAAAATTAAAATAAACTTGAAATTCGGATTTAGCGATGCAAAAAACATATAAATTCGTTTATTAAACACTCCCATAATTTAATATAAGAATTTTAAAAAAATTATTTAAATTCCGCCTAAAACACCCAATATTTCATAAATAAATTTAAAAATTTATTTTTTTAAGCATGCGTAGTCATCAATTTATCCAAAACAACCCATTTTATTGGCAAAGTAATATAGTACCGGAAATAAAGCGCAGATTGCAGATTAACAACCGCAAAAGTCCGTCTGGTCTGAGAGCCGCAACAGTTTTATGATCGATCTTTGCTTCACTCCCTCTCCCCTTCTCAAACAATGATCATGGAAAGCATGTTTTTATAGAAAATTAAATGCTCTTTCACGTGGTATAAAATTTTTGTTGATAACTTTAATAATTTTCATTTTGTAGAGGGTAGAAGCAAGCGTTTTCCTTTTTTTGCGGAAAGGCCAAAAAATCGATGTTTGTCAGCGCGCTCTAGCGGCCAAACCACTCTTCAGAAAATCAAAGTTGATGAGCGCATTTTGTAGGAAATTTTATTTACTTTAACTTTGTAATTGAAATTCTCTGCGAGAAATTTATAGTTTTTTAAATATTGGCGAAGAATTGAAAAAAGATCAAAAAATTATCAATTTTTTGTGATTTTCGATATGAAGCCGCCCCCCACTTGGGAGCAAACTTCAGATTCGTAATCAGCGCCCTCAAAAACATAAAACCGTCGAAAAAAAACTTCTATCAGAAATTTTTTGAAAAAACTGCCTCAAAAAACTGTTTTCCTGGGCTAAAAACAACGGAGGACAGCTTTGCCTCAACGGGAGAGGAAGCTCCGCGGCGGCCACGCCGCGTCCCGCTGGAAGGAAACGATACGAATCACTCCATTTCGTATGCCAAAGCGTTGACAACGGACCGATAGTATTGACATCAATCCATACCCACAACAAAACATAAACGAAGAAAGTCGATCCCAAGGGTTAAAAAAATAGGAAAAAAAGGATAAAAAAGCTGAAAAAAGGAGGAAAAATAAAATGGACCGTAAAAATAGGAAAAAAGGAGCTAATGTGAAAAAAACAGGAAAAATAGGAAAAACAGGAGCGCTGCGGTGCCTGCAACTTCTTTAACAGGTACTTCCAAGACCAAGATCAGGGATGAGTTTGTCCCCATATGAAAAAAGAGGGAAAAGCGCATGCAAGCTTATTTATATATGTGAGTGAAACAAATAATTTTCACAATGAACAAATTTTAATTTACTTGGAATATAGTTTGGGGGATTTTAATAACTTTAAACTTGCATAAAACTAGTCATACATGGAATGCATATTTCAAGCAGTGTACATGAAATAACCAAAATGCATACACTCCAACATTGGTAACCCTTCAATCAGTAGTCTTTACCGACATTATGCATTAACGGCAAAGTACTAGTCATTAATAACATGTTTAAAATATTCTCAATATTAGTTAAGAAAATTATCATATAACTAAAAAATTAACTTAAATATATATTTTTAAAAACAACACCCAATGCAATTTTTTTAATTATGATTAACTTTATTAAAAAATGTCCATTTTAAAGCATTGAATAACAAGCCCTTAATTCACTTTTTATGTATTCTATAACTTATTTTAAATAAAGCACAGTTAAATAACCATAAATTAGTAAATAAAAACAAATGTGTTGAGAATTAAAAATTAAATTGATAAAATGAAAATAATTCCTGAAGAAAAAAAGGAATTTTTATGCAAATTAACACTTTTAACATTAAAAACTATGAATTGAAAATATTGCATCATTAAAAAAGCTGGATCCGTAGTTTTCTATATGTATCCGTAACTCCGTAGTTTCCACTCCATTTCCGTAGCAACTACGGAAATTCCGTAGAAGTTGGAGTGTATGAAAATGTAACTAAAAGCAAATAAATTGAAAAAGCAGAACATCCCGATTCCGCGAAAGAAACTCAAGCCTAAAGATAAACGTAACTCTCAAGAATGAGGTAATGAATAAGGCTTCCAATGAACTTGCATATCTTTTCAGGACCCTATTGCAATGTGTTTTAAATTACTATACTATATTTTGAGATCTTCTGAATAATCTAGATCTTTTACACATTTTGGTTTATTAAAATATTCCTGACATTAATATCTATTTTGTTATATATTCCACACTTAAATCAACACCAGGCATCATGCTCGGTTGAAAATAGAGCATTAAAAACTATCTACAGCAGGCAAAGAAAACGCATTTCTATTACTTATAATATACTCCTAAATTGCATCCTTCTATAAAACTCAAATTACACTAAAAAGTGCTGAATGGTAAAAAATAATTTTAAGATCAGATCATTGTGCTAGAGTGCTCGAGCCAATACCTCCTTTTTCTTGCTCAGCTAGCATCATTTTCTTCCACTCATCAAAAGAAGGCATCCCGTCATAATGGGGTTGGTGGTGCAGGTTGTCTTCCACAGAATGCTTGTTTAGTTCAGCACTTCGTCTCAGAATCTTACTTTGACTTACAGGAACATTCAACTCAATGGAATCTGATACTGACTTAGGTGCAGCTTCCATTAACTTGACAGTGCTTTCTACCGATGCTTTTGCAATCGAAGGCTCAATAGTAGGGGACGTTAACACTAGATTGACTGGCATAGATTCAGTAGGAATATTGGTGAACCTAAAAATAGTGTAAGGAGTAAGATTTGAAGCTTTACTCAAAAAGTATCAATTAAAAATATTTTCAAAGTGTAATGTATAAAAAAACTACTCACTCAGTGTTTTCTTTTTCAGATTTAGCAGGATGTTTTTCATCCTTGACAGGTGAATCTTTTCTAGTTTCAGTATTGATCCTACTACTTTCTAATTCATTAAGTACAATTCTGAAAAAGTGTCAAAATATGCAAATCTAAACTGTGCAATGAAAGATGTCATAAAAGGAAAAGTTCCTCAATAACAGGATACATTCTAATTCTAACATTGATATAACAATTATACGATATTTAAAAGACAACTTACTCTTGATTAGTTTCAGAAGGTCTATCTTCATTAGGAGATTTAGATTCTAATGAACTAATTTTATTCCTTTCAACTTCCTATAAAATAAAACTAAGTCAAGAAGGATAAATTCTACATTAGATTAAATTGATATAATAATGGTAAAACTATTGTTATTTTAATTATTAAGTTATAAGTTAAAAAAGGTTAAAGTTATAGTGTTATAAAAGGTTTTTTAATTTCAAGTTTGGTTTAAGGTCATGAAAACAGACTGAAATAATAACGATGCACTCTTATCACTAAGAAACCTATGAATTTTGCAAAACATGTTCTTCAATTTTGATAGTTATTGTTGCTCTTTTAAATGCATTTATAGAATTTTGAGCTTAAAAAAGTTTTGTGTTTGTTTGATGACAATGTACAGAAGAAAAAGGGGCTTTAAGTGCAATATGCAATAGTTTAAGATAAAAATGGGTAAAAGTACAAATATAAGGGAGCCAGAGCACTAAAATCAAGAAGAAATTTGACTAATATCAAATGTATTTAAGTCGCATACCAAATTATTATTCACTACTAAATGTATAACTTAATAAATTTTCACTAACTTTTCCATACAAAAAATTTCAAACTAATCTTGAAAAGCACACATACCTCCTTTTCTAAATTATTTACATATTCTACATTTGGCTGAATTGCCTTATTTTCAGTAGTTTTTAATTCATCAAAGCTAGTTTCCTAAAAACAAACATATCCATTTATTAGTCTAAGTCTCCATGTTTCTACACCAAAATAAATATAAACAATATGATGGAAATATTCATTTAGTCATGGTAAATAATGAACCAAAAACTTAAAACAATTTTTAAAGTATTTATTTGTAGTAATGAATTAATTCATACTCAATATATATATAAGATATTTTTTAAATTAGTTGTTTTACAAAATAGCATTTTCATATAAAACCCACACTTTTTGCTTTGATTATTGGGGTTAGAATATTATTCTTTTTTTAACTTAAACATAATTTTAGATCAAAGGTTCCCAAACTATTTTGGTCGTGGAACCCCCAAATTTGTTGCCAATGTTCGCGGAACCCTGAATATTTTTTAATCAACATCTTTTCAAAATTTAATAACTGATATTAAATGATACAACACATGCGTATTACTTTGATATTTCAGATTTAATTGAATTAAACAAAACTAAAAAACAATTCATCATAGAAATAATTAATAAAAATGCAAAACATAAACTAAAATAAATGAAAAAACTTTAATGTGAAGTATGCACCTGATTCTTTGATACCATGATTTCTTAAAATCGGGCATTATTTCTTTTTTGGTTGGGGGCAAGGATTTTATCTGGGCCACATCGTAACTAGACTTTTTTTAGGGGAGGTTGCCTCAACTTCATTTTTAAGGTATCCCCTAACAAGCACATTTATATACGAGGACTGAAAAGTAGTATTTTAATGATATTAATTATAATGTCAAAATTTGACAACGTGAACTCCAAGAAAAAAAAGTTAATATGGGATCCACCCCCAAGAAATTTTTGAAAATTTTCCTCCTAAAGTAGTGTTTTAACTCATTTTGAGACCCTTTGGGCAACATCGATCCAAAGAGAACAGTTTCTTGTAAACAACAGAATTTTCTTGGGAAAAAAGTTGTAAATAAACGTTTAAGTTTCAAGGGGGCTAGGGGTTCTCCCCAAGAATTTGTTTTTAAATTTTCCCTTTTAACTAGTGTTTTATCTCTTTTTCAAACTCTTTGGGGAGCTCCTAAAGTGAAAAGCTTCTTGTAAGGGGCATAATTCTAAAGGGAAAATCACTGTATAACCAAAGTAAAAATTTTAGAGGGGGTCTGGGGTCCTCCCCAGGAATTTTTTTTGAAATTTCCTCCCTAAATTAGCGTTTTATCTCTTTTTGAAACACTTTGGGGAGCACTAAAAAGGAAAAGCTTCCTGCAAGCGGCAGAATTTTCAAGGGGAAAAACACTGAATAACAGACATTAATGTTTTAGAGGGGAATGTGGGTCTTCCCCCAGAAATATTTTAGAAATTTGACCCTCAAAGGTAGTGTTTTAACTTCTTTTCAGACTTTTTGAGTTACATCTAAAAAGCTCCCACCACCTCCTTATGGAAGTTACAGAATTTTCAAAGGACTTGCAGCTGTTTTCCACTTAGTGGAAACCTTGCCCCCCCCTAAAGACGACCATCGGCTTTATATTTGATAACTGAACTCTCATATCTGGTGCAGCATCAAGTTTTTAACGATATTTGGTTTTTGTCGCAACATATTTTGCAAACCCAGCTTCCCACAAATAAGTGGTAGCAAACGGCAATAGAATTTGAATTGCCTGTTTTGCTAAATTTGGATATTCATCGAATACATTGAACACCACCGATGCTTGTGTTTTTATTTAAATTTATTATTATTAAAAATTTTAAACTTATTTTGGTGGTCGATTTCAGAATTAAAACAACATTCTTATTTTTTAATAAAATAAAATTTGTCCTGCGGAACCCCTAAATTTTTTCGCGGAACCCACTTTGGGAACCACTGTTTTAGATGAATACCCCTTTTCCCTGTAATTTAAATACTTACTAACCTCCAATTGTTATTCCCTCAGTTTGGTTATACCAAATTAAATAATCATAAACTTCACATAACTGAATTATTAAAAATTATAAATTTAGGAGAAAAAGAAAATAAAATGTTCAAAAGTCAGTTTACCAGTTTAAAAAGCCAGTGTAAACCCTGAAATGCAATAAAACATTAATGCAGAAGATCAACTACAGCATGATTAGATTGCTATTAAGCTCTGAGACAAAGATGGATAAAACAGTAAGTGTAAGAAACAAAGGATTTCTTTTTAAAAAGTTCAAAACTCACTTCCTTCTGCTTGGAGGGTACATTTTCAACTCTACTAGGATCATTGGGCAAAGTTTGGTGGGTCTGTACATCTGGACTGTTAACTTCATTCTGATTTATATCACAATAATTTGGCAGCCTAAAATATAAATTATGAGACTTGATCAGACAAACTGTAGCAAATTTGTGAATAAAATAATTTATACGTTTTTTAATAAAGTTAATATTAGGCAACACATTAATGACAAACGTAAATGTAACTATTATTATTACAAAAATATATTGCAAAGAATAGAAGTTTATGACAAATTTCCATTGTAGTAATTTTCATTACATTATTAGCTTGGATTCAAATAGAAGTGAATCTTTGACCCACTCATCTTCTCTATTCTATAACACCACGGCAGTGGTTTAGGGGCCATTCAAATGTTATGTAAGCATGTTTTTGGTCATTTTTGACCTCCCATCCCCTTGTCAGCGAAGATGATCAAGCTGCAACCCTTCCTCATAATTATGTAAGAAAACTTACCCCCCCCCAAAAGTTTTTTGAACAAAATTAAAATTTTAAAATAAAATTTATTTTTGGTTGAATTTTGAAATTATTTATCTATGCTTATTATTATCATCGAAGAGAAACAAGAGATTTTCGAAAATGCAGTGCTTGTAACATCTTACGTAAGCATATCACTCATACTCCCCTTGTCAGGAAAAATAAGTAAAGAGCAAAGCCCCTCACCCTTTGGTTGCTTTCGTAACATTTAAACGGACTCTTTTAAACTTTTTAATTCGTAGAGACTAAGTCCACATAAAACTGAAAATTAAGAACCTAATTTGTACATTTAATTATGTAGCAAAAAAGAAACAAACGCCCAAAACGTGTTCTAAAGCATGTTTTTCTTATCCTCCTCTCTGAATCCTCCACTAACATACAGTTAAACAAGAAAAATGCTAAAAGATCATAACGGCTACAAATATCATTTCAACGGGTTTTGATAACTGACAATAATTAAAAAGATCCCACAGCTGTAAGTTGAGTTACTACTTTCCTCCAGCTTTGCCTCTACAATCAAGTATACCATGTTTTTACATGTCATGCGTACAGGGAAGGGGATAATGTGGCGAATGACATTCGTTTATTTCAGACAGATGTTTCCAACAGGTACAATTTTATTTCATCGAAAGAGAAATCGGAATAAAAATTGGCCAGTCACGGAATTAAGTTTACTCCAGTTAACACAATTACGGACGATTCGCGTACGTAAGAAACACATTGACGTAAGAGGAACTCATGAATATTTTAATGAAACATACACAACTCATTCCGGTACAGATGGCTGGAGGAATTATTCTTCTATAATGGGAATCAAAACACCAATAAGTCAAATATCGTTGCAGTGAAACTGGCAAAGGAAACCAAAGGGTTCACTATAACCGCGTATATTTAAATTTAACATTCACAGTGAAGGTTTAAACACTGGTTTATTGTACTCCTCTCTCCGGACTTCCTTGTTTTGTCACCTTTTTCTTTGATGGTGGTGGTTCACCTGGTGAAAAGCCTATTTAACTCAAAACTGTATGAATCGTGTATTGTTCGAGAAAAATTTAATATATTTTTTATCAAACCATATGATGTTTCACAGTTTTAAAACACTCATAAAATGAATTTCCAGGAGGGTTTTAGAAAACATTCTGGAATATTTACAGTGAAGATAATCTTAGAGAGCAATCCCTCTGTTTTTCAACACCTGGGGCCCCTGTGCAAACAATTTCAAATTCCAAAAGCCACCATGCGGTATAGGTATAACCAAAATAGCATCCAAAGGTAGGTACGGTATCATTCACATCACAAGAGTAATGAAAAGAGGTAGGTAAAGAGTTCACTGTCGCAGGCGTTAACCTTTGGACATAAGCCAACTGACCGTGGCACCATTGGAACTCGGCAATGAACACAGATCTGCTTCTGTTGTGTATTTTGATTCTTAATTTAGATTCGCGAGCAGCGACCTAGCACGCACAAACGGAAATCTGAATCGCTTCCGTAAAAGAACTAAACAGAGGAAACGTTGATTGCTTTTCATCCCTATACTTCCATAGAGAGACTTCATTTATTGAAAGCTTTGGACATTTTCTAGCCATAGAAGAATTTGAAATTAGGATATGATTTTTTAATATTATACTGTCGGCTGAAGATCATTGCACCATACAGGGTCTTTTCTTTAAATCATACAAATAGTAGAGTTACTGCTTGATTTGATTTGGCGAGAGATAATATTTATTCTACTGGCCAACCTACTGGAAACGTGACGTGTTAACTTATTAACCATAGAGGCAGTATACTAACATACTTTTCCTCACCTACTGAATTGCCACTTCTGTTCCTTGCTGTTCTAATTCTATGTATGCATAATAGTATATTGAACGTCAGACATGTTGAATACATTCACCCATGCCAGTAATAAAACATAGCATGAGTAAACTAATTAGCGCTAGAAAGCTTTAACATGTAAACGGAGCTGGGATTTGTTCCATAGAAGTGAATCCATTTCGATAATTGTCTAGAAAAGTTTACACTGTATCAGAAGACGAATTTAATAGGGGAGACACTGCCAGCCCAGAGAAACACCAGGTCAGATACGCTGCTACAATACAACATTATCAGCTTTTATGTTACTTCTCACATCTGTCTATTTCAAAAACTACAAATCGATTGCATTGTGTGCACGTAAAATTAATGTCAAAAAATTGTGCAAACCTCCCCCTCTTTTAAAGAAAAAATGCCTAGTAGCTGCTCTTAATTGAAACAAAAATATTTTTTTTTCTTAAAACTAAAGGCTTCCAACTTTTCACCAGAAAACTCAACGCCATCAGCTCCTCGGTCCCTTTCGACACTTCACCACAGAAATAAGAGAGAAAAACCTCCATCGGGTACCCACTCCCAAAACCACCACTTTACTACCTAAAATAGTCCTGGGCTAAGACGCACAGGTAATGGTGCGGAGTCGGAAGAAGGGGCGATTTCATTGAAGAGAGACATGAGGAGAAACGGCAGACACGCCACGTGTTGTTCTCAAAAAACAACTTCCACATTCCTGCAAGAAAACGTCCTCGCCAGTCCGTCGCCTCTTTGGCGAGCGGCCAAAGCTCCTCGGGATTGATTGTGAAGTCCTCTTGAAAAATGACTCACATGATGGGGCATGGGACGAGGGGAAGACCAAAGCTGATGACGTAATGTTTATGAAGAAGCTTCTTAGGTAAACAGTGACAAAAATGGTTGTCCAAAAACCATATCTCGAGTAAAATTTCTCTCTTAGTTAGTTTAAACTAGTGATGGGCAAAATCGATAATTTTAGGTATCGAATACTTATAGGTATCGAATACTTTGGTATCGAATACTTATAGGTATCGAGTACTTTTTTTCAATGTCGGGAAATGAACCTGAAGGGACAATTTTTTTAGGGCCTATCCATAATCAGACTAATATTCAAAAAACTGAAAGCGATCCATCAAAAAGCCCCGTAGCTACGGAGCTGGAGGTGGATAGAGGCGAAGGATTTGGCGGGGGAAAAACCTAGCCGCGTCAAATTTCTCTCGCGTATGATAACGACTTGGGTTTGAGCGTTGCAAAATGAAAACGGAAACAGGCTGCGTTTGATCTACAGTAGGTATTATAAAGATTACTTCATTGAAAAATTTAAAACGAAATATGTCAATAAAGTATCGATACTTTTGTGGGTATCGAATACACTCGATACCTATAGGTATCGAGTACTTAAGTATTTGGTATCGATACCTGCCCATCACTAGTTTAAACAAAGTTTTTAAAACAAAAAGAAATATAGGGTTCCCACGGGTCAGGGAATAGTCAGGAAAAATTGCTTAGTTTTGCCTAAAAGCTGGAAAATAATAATTTTTGTGTCTGCGTCTCAATTTTGACTCTGGAAAGATAAAATCCACTTTTTGATAAAAAAAACAAGAAATATCCGGAAAATGCCGCGTAATACTAGTTTCTATTACCGGAAAATTTTCAATTGACCTGGGAATTAAGTTAAATTTTTATTTCCATAATTGAGTGAATCAGAACGATGTTTTCCCAAAATTCTAAACAAGGGACAAACCTTGAAATAAATCAAAAACTTAAGGTAGTTTCATTCTTTGGCGTGAATAAGATCCTTACATTATGTTAGGAAATGTAAAGTACCCTACTTATCTTACAAAATAAATAATTCAATACTATTTCTTAAATTTATTTATAAGCCCCAGATCAAACAAAAGAAAAAACTTTTCAAGTTTTTATCAAAAACAATAGTTCCTAGTACTATTACAAAATGCGGCTCAACAGTGTAACACAGATTTCTGTAAAACCAGTTTCTTTACAAGGGCACATTGAATCCAGGGAAAACAATACATAGTTTCGCACTTTTTTTTAATTTCGAGTTTCCCATGACTGAAATAAAGCTTAAAAGCTGTATTTAGCAGGGGCATACCCAGGGGGACGGTTTTATGGGTTCAAACCCCTCCTGAAATTTGACACCTATTTTTATAGGGTTTTATCCCTTGAAAATTGTGCGACTTAAAAAGAGCGGTCCTCTTGGGCGCAGCCCAAAATATCAGAAAATAATTTAAACCCTACTTAAAAGGCTAAAAATTCCAAAATTTTTCTCGGGAAAAATTAGAACCCCCACACCCCCTGGAAATTTTGAAATGTATTAATTTTCCTTGAAAATTTTGTGACTTACAAGGAGTGTTTCCCTTTGGGTATAACCTAAAGGGTTAAAAAATGAGGTTAAAATACTTTTAGAGAAAATTTTCAAAATTATTCCGGAGTAGGACCTCATCTAGATATTTTGCTGTTTATTATGTTTTTCGTTAAAAATTCTTCCGCTCAAAATGAGCTAAAACGGTTGAATTTCCAAAAATTTTCTCGGGAAGAGTCCCTAGACTTCCAATTATGATTGGAATTCACATTGTAAACATTTTTAGTGATTAAGGCTAAAGAGCCTAATGTTGAATGACCACTAAATATATTGTAAAACATTAACTTTATTTAAACAACAACATAATACTAAAAGACTATGCAGGCCAAAAGGGCTAAAAATACCGCTACGTGCGGGAAAAGAGAGAAGAGCACATCACAACAGAAACACTATATATAATGTTGTGAACAGTTACAACTTCAGTTACAACAACAGAGATCGATTAAGAAAGTAAATCCTTAAATTAGCACGTACACATCTAAGTTACGTATAGAGTCAGGTTCGAGTCCGCTGGTTCAACGTTTGGGTTTGAGTCCACCACACATTCTTTATAAATTAAGTGCACCAAAATTAAAATCAGTCTTCTATAACTTAATATATGAATTTCATAAATCAAGTTTTAGAAAACTTACTCATAGGATTTTAATTTTGGTGCACAAATTAAAAAAACCCTTACGCGTACTTTCATAGTATGAAAGTACTCGTAAGGGGACATCCATAAATTACGTGAGGTGTTTTTTCCAAATTCCCCCCCCCCTCCCCCCCAAGTGAGATTTACCTACAACCTTTAAAAATAATTTTCTATCCAATCCGTTTGCATTTTGTGCTTCACAGCACCTACACTTTTCCATTATTTATGATGTGGGGGAAAAGGACATTATTCCGCCTAAAAATCACCACAGTATCTTATCTGTGGGTATTATTCCTTTCTCAAACTTAAAAAAATCGTTTAATTAAATCTAAAAACTTTTTAATTAATCGTTTAATTAAAAAGTTGACGTGAGATTTTAATCGACCCCCCTCCCCCCTTGGTGAGATTTTTCCAAACCCCTCCTCCCCTTTTTGACCTCACGTAATTTATGGATGTCCCCTAACGTGTGAAAATAAGATGCCAAAAACTCAAAATGTATCGATTTTCAAAACGTCAATATTTAAAAACATTGTTTTACTTTCGACCGTGTTACGACAATGGAGAAGGCGAAGATCACGATAACCCCAGATAATATCTTAATGCGAGAGCGGTTAAAAAAATATCATTTCAAGCGAGAGAAGGACATCTACACATAAGTGTTACGAACCTAGCGCGAACACTTTTCTCTGGGCACGCGTTTCTCTTTTGTTCTTTCCTGAGTAAATCTATTATAGAGAAACAGAAGGCAGTACAAAAAGTTGAATGATTAGTTCTAAAGGTTTTGAAAGATGATTCTTTCTAAACGAAATGCCACGAAACCTTCGTTTGAAAATTTTCAATACCTTGCCAACCCAAAACTCAATAAATGGTATTGTTAAATTTGAGTCACGAACATTGAAAAGTATACCTACTATTATGTACTAAGCATCAAATTTCATTATCGAATTAAATATTTGATTCAGGAGACAATGTGCTTGATAGTAATTTTACTAGTTGGAAATAACCTCTCCATAATCGAGATTATTTTTTATTCCCTCATACTTAATTATACTCGTATCTTTACTAAAAGCAGCCGCACAGTGGTACAATCGATTAAAAATAAATTTTTCATCCTTTATAAGCTAGGCCACATCTCATATAATACAGCTCGATACGCAGTTTAAGTTCAGCAGATTTTGTTTTAAAACTAGATAGGTTCAGAAATGATATGATCTGGTAGAAGGTTATCTGAATCCTATAAAATTTTGAAAACAAAAAATAAAACTATTTTAGATTGCTACATCTTTTTTTAGGAAGTTTCTACAGTTTTTATCACGATGTAAACTTGTCAACTAATTAAGTTTTCTTAATCCTAGGTTAAGGTAAAAATGCACTGTGTGCGAATGTGTTACAATTATTATTGATGCATTAACAAATTTATGGCTTATAAAAACTCACAGCTATGAACATAAATGAAAGTGCTTTTCAACATTGTTCAACATGTATTCTTACTTTAACACTTTTTAACCCTACAGTGCATACTGATGCCATTTGGCAACACGACATTTTTCCCCATTTCCTACTCGATCTTCCATTTCCAAATGGCAACACCATGCAATAAGTACAATAGATATAACATTTCATCGTATTAGCACTTTAGACTGCCAGTAGATTGCAGCAGGGGTACTATTTTGAGACATTTGTTACTAGCTAGTGAGACGAAAGTCAAGAGACAGAAAATGCCAAATTAAAAGGACCTTATAAATTCAAATAAAAATATTTTTCAGCTTGAAACAAAATTGTTTTGAAAAGATAAGTTGTTTTTTTATATTTTTAGAGCATTTGGTTTTATTTCACTTCACAATTAATTTCACAAGAGACACAAATTAATTTCTCAAGGACAAAGTTTTGTGCCAATAAAAAGTAGAAAAAAATTAAATTAATTTTTTTTGGTATTTTTTTACTAATTTACACCATTATAGAAGTCACATAAATGATTTTCAAGTGAATTTAAAAATCATGCATTGTAGGGTTAAAGGTATTCTCGGATCATACATTTTCCTATTTTTAAATGCCCCGATAACAAATAGTAAAATGTTCATGGAATCGATAGGGAAAATGGCATTATCATTAGAAAGCACTTTGTTAAAGGTAAAGCGATATCAGAAAAATAATTCAAAAAGGGAGTCCGCAAACAATTCTTTCTATACATTTTCATTCAAGGAAAGTAACATTGTCATTTAAACCAAGTACAGGGCTCACACTCACTTTAAAATATTTGTATCAATTTTTGTATCAGGTAAAACCAAGTTTTGTATCACAAAAAATGTCTTTTGTATCAGGTAAAACCAAGTTTTGTATCACAAAAAATGTCTTTTGTATCAGGTAAAACCAAGTTTTGTATCACAAAAAATTTCTTTTGTATCAGGTAAAACCAAGTTTTGTAGCACAAAAAATGCCTTTTGTAGCAGGTAAAAACCAAGTTTTGTAGCATAAAAAATGTATTTTGTAGCAATTGGATTGCAGGGAAGCTTTTGTAATTTAAAATTACAAAAGTTTCCCCTTCAATATATTTTAAACTTGCATCAGAAAAACTTTTCGTACGACATGAAAACCATTATTTTGATTACGACAAATAATGTGCGTATAGATTTAATTCATAAATACTTAACTTAAACCTCTATCAATTCATCAGCTCTTATCCAATTTTTACACCTTATCAATTTTTATTTACTTGAGGTTATTAGGTCTAGTGATAATTCACCTCCTAACAAGTAATTAGTTCTGACCATAGTAAAGTTGTTTTTTCTACAATGTAAATACATTAGTGAAAGGAAGCCAACTTCAATTAGGCGCCGCGCCGGTAGGAAGCAATCGCGGATAAAACGGAACTTTCACGAAAAATCGCTATTTTTCGGCTTTTCAAGATCGTGATTCTAACCATCGGACATGTTGGCTTTGACCACATTAAAGTAGTTTTTCCTGCATTCTAATACTGACACGAGATGAAGCCGACTTCAACTTGGCGTCCGCGGCCGTCGAAAATAGTCGCGGAAGGAACGGAACACGCGGCGCACAAAACGAAACTTTCGCGAAAAATCGCGGCTTTTTCCGCGATTTACCCGTTTCCAAACGCCTAGAAAGGGCAGACAAGACTTTAATTTGGCGCAACAAGATTTGTTTACGTTTTCATGAAGGAAAAATGCAAAAAAATTTAAATTCCGTAAAAATTTCGGGTCGATCCGTAAAACCGTAAATTTTGGTGCAAATCCGTAAATTTAACGGACAATCCGTAAAACTTGGCAGCTATGGGAAAAGAAGCCATCTTCAACTATTTGCTGGAAAAACGGTACTTCGAAAAATCGCTATTTTTCGACTTTTCCGCAGAATGCGATCCTAAACACCGAACGACGGCTTCTAACCACTATAAAGTTGTTTTTTCCACATCGCACTAACAACGCAAGAAGCCAACTTCAACTTGGAGGCCGCCGGCGTCCAAGAAAAGATATCCTAAAAATAGAGCATAATTGGAAAAAAAACTTGCTCTTATAAGTGCTTTTTATGATAGATTTCCGATTTTCCGTAGCTTTTTCGATGTTATCCGTACTCCGTAGTTTAACGACGGCATCCGTAGAAACTACGAAGAATCCGTAGTAGTAGTCTCTGAAAATGGCGCAGTTTTGGCGCAGGAGCTGGTAAAATAGGCAATTTGTATCAGTTCGTATCAAAATTTGGTTTTGGCGCAGTTTGGCGCAGGCGTGTGAGCCCTGCAAGTAGCCTAGTTAATACATAAGAGAAATCGCTCTTCAACAGTTTTCAAAATGAATCCGACAGAAATTTGAAATTGAAAAAACACTTCATTTATCACTTCAATGATAGTGGTAAAAACATTTGTGACAAGCATACAGTTATCATAAAAGTATAAGGACAGCACATGTTGGAAAGAAATTGTATTTTTTTATATTCATAACGAAAATAAGTTAGGATATATTTATTTAACAATAACTTTTTTCATTAAAAAACGAGTGGATGTATAGGAAAAACACGTCCCCTGAAATAATAAGACCTCATTAGTAATCTCTTTAAGGTAGAAAATGCAATGAATCCAAAGGTAAAGGCTCGTTAAGACTTTTGTGTTCATTTTGGAGGGTTCATCTAAAGAAAATGAAACGATAATTCAGACTTTTCACTTAGGATTGATTAGCTTGTCTTTCTTCGGAAGGCGGCTGAGAACTGCAGAATCTTGAATTGTGGAAGGTAATTTTCTGCAGTTCTCAGCCACCTTCCGAAGAAAGACTAGCTATATTTGGAAGGAACTGTTTATTGTCGCCTTTTATTTAGGGGAGAGGAGGGAGGAATGGGACAGTGGGAGGAGTGGGACAGCTGAAATTCTGGAAAAATAAATCAGTTTATTTTATTTCCAATTTGGTCATTAGATGGCCTTCTTATAGCTTCTTGTTATTTCCTTCATTTAGTTTATCCAGCAGCAAGTTTCTGTTTATAGTTGTAAAAATTTGATTTTCCCACTTCCAAAGTTAATATCCAGTCTATCTTGAGTTTCATTTCATTTCTCATGTAATTTGTAGAACAAACATTATATAATGCCATTGTAATCTAAAATATATAATTTATGCTAATCTGCAATTTCATAAAGCCTAACACCAGCATAGTTTATGTGACAAGTTATATTTTAAAAGCAATGTGTGGAGGGAGGAATGGGACACTCTGAAAAATGTAAACAAAATCTGCAAAAATGTAAACAAAATTTGAAAATATTAATTTCTAATAGCTTTCTATCGCTTCAATTGAAATGCTTTTCTTTTCTTGAATAAACAATTCCAAGTATTACATTGTATTTCAATTTTTGATTCTTAACACCATGGGAAAGAGTTCAAGTGTACTAAATATTTTTTAAAAATTATTCTATAATAGATATAAGATTGAAAGCTGTTTAAAAATGTGGGCAAAGGTTAAAAGAATAGTAGGTAAAATACTAGGCCCTTTCTCATTATTACATTTTACTAATTTTCTTTACTTTTCAAAAGTGTCCCATTCCTCCCATACTTATGTCCCACTCCTCCCACCCATGAGGGAGGAATGGGACAAAATTCTTGTTAATTTGAATGATCAAAAGTGATAAAATTAAACAACATTTAAGAACTGTACATTTAAAAAAAAATAAGTTAAAACATGTAAGTTTATTATCCAACCATTTGCATCTATGAATAAGCAGGGGATAATGAATAAAAAAATATTTAGTGAAAATTGTCCCATTCCTCCCTCCTCTCCCCTATTGTTAAAAACAGCAGGGGGTTAAGTTCCAGTATAGCTGCCATAGTACCTCGAATCAAGATTTTATTATATTTGCTCTCAAAAAAAGTATATTTACGGGAATAGACGATTAAATTTAATAAGTAATATTAGTTTTTTTGCAAACATTTCCATATTTTCGCAAGTGCTTTGATATTCAGAAATATCGCTTTTTAAATACTCTTTTTTTCAGAGGGATTCGAGATCTTAAAAAAGATTGTTTTTTAATATATGTTTATTAGGTTCTTAGAGTAAATAATACACTTAGTTTTTACCATGTGATCTTATATTTGTACAAACAATTTACACAACTATAATACAAACATTTCTTACGGCCATATTCACTGGTAACCTGACCGGCGGTCAGGTCAGGAAACCATGGTTACAGCCTCTGATTGGTGGAATTTGGATTTCTGATTTGAATGCCACCAATCAGAGGCTGTAACCATGGTTTCCTGACCTGACCGCCGGTCAGGTTACCGGTGAATATGGCCGTTAATGTGTACTGAATGATACTCAAATTAAGCTCGTCCAATTATAGCTACTAGATCTATCCACAGTAAAACAAAGGCACACAACGAAAACATGGAAATGCTCTTAAACTCTTTCAACTCTATATTGACCGAAGACAAAAAATATCTCGACGTAGTACAGATATCTCCGACATCGGTTATCAAACACAAGATACGATGTTTCGCAATCCACGAAAACGAATGCACCGACAACTCTTCAAATATAACTGCGATAACTAAAATCAAACAATCAATTTGGAGTTTTTCCAAGCATCAGGCCACAAGCGGAGTGACTTCCCGACCGTCGGGTAACCGTTGTGCGCATGCTCGGGTTAAAGGCGTGGTTTTAAAATATTTAGGATTTGGATAAGCGTGGCCCCGATGGGGGAAAGGTAGCGCATCTGCCTGGCGTGCGGAAGGTCGTGGGTTCGAGCCCGGTTATTATTTTTCAGTAAATTTAATTTAAATTTTTATAAATTCCATTAAAAATTGCAAGAATTAATTGCTCTTGTTTAACGGTCATTCCTTATTTAATTAAATTCATTGTGGTTTTTTAAATGTTTTACTTAGTCTAATTTTTTAAAAAAATAATTTAAATTAATTTATTGAAAATAAAATTATTTCGCTAAAATATTTTATAGAAACAGCAAGAATCAGGTCCACATGGATGCGCATTGCTAATAAAGTATAAAAATCTTGCAGGGATTGTGAAATACAGTACGAAACAATACGTCGGTCGCCATGGCCGTGGGACTTGCCGTCCGTCGTACGACGGTCGGCTAGCAACAGCCGGCCACAAGACGTCAGCTCATGATAAATAGAGGAATACGACTCACTACGTCACTGTTTACGAATGGGCGTGTGTGAATGAAAAAAAGATGAAGATAGAAGACTGATCGAATTCATCATCTTTTGACATTCAGGTACCACTGTAGTACTATAAGACCTTCTCGCCATATCTTTGAGATAATTTGACACGTTTTTGATTTAACAATAGTCTTGTGTTGTAGCTTTCACTAGAAGTTTATTCGATTACCAGCAGAGGTTAATGAAAACATCAAAACATTGGACTACAACAAGATTATCATAAATTCTTTTTTTTTATCGAGAAAACGACAGTGACTGGTGTGCCATAATTCCTACATACAAAATAATCATCATTATTTGTAATCAATAAATTACTTGTTAGTTCACACATTTGGAGTTTGTTCAAAATTTAAATTGAGGGTCAGTTTCTAAATTCTTAAAAAAAACCTTAATTGACTATATACCCTAATATTGCAAGGAAATTTATAATTTCAAACACATAGTAAGAAGCCCTTTAAACTTTGAGTCATACGTTTCAACCTTCCCTGGCACACATGTATTTTTATAAACTAATAATTTGTATTGCTTTATTACTAAACAAAATGGAAATTGTCCTACAGCTATCTATACAAAACTCATAACTTAAGGGTGAGGCATTCTTCAAAAAAACTTCAGGTGAAAGAATAGAGGCCATACAATGTTAATCATTAGAAACAATACTTTCAACGAAATTTTTAACCACATTTTAACTAAATGTGTGTGGTTATAGTAATGACCAAAAATGTACTAAAAAACTTAAGCTACATAACGTGCCTACTTATGCAATTCAATTAACTCAGTGCATGTAAGGTAATAAAGATATTTCCATAAGGTAAGCATGGAGCAAGGAATGTACATTCTACGTCGTAAGTATGTTTACAAAATGATACGGAAGGTAGATTGATAGGAATCTCACTGGGAAAGGGTAAACGACCTTGATCTCCATAGAGGTATAAGAATAATAGAGACGGCATGGGCGGCAACCCTGTGTTCCAAAGATCAATGCTAGGCAAAAAGAATTCTTTAACATTGGAGCTCCCATAGACACGTCGATTTCGAAGGTGAAAAATCGTAATAACTCACAGAAAAATGATCGGAAAAAGAAAAAAACACCTGTTTATGATGTAGAAGAAAAATACTAATTATTCTGAGCTTAAAAATTCATAATATCTCCGAAACATTTTTATGAATGGGATTTTAAAAAACTTCGCGCCGAGTTCGTTCGACTTTCACGAGCTATATTCGATTATATTTGACAGAATTTCAGTAAAATTACTTCTAGTATTATAAAATGAAGATTTGTGATTCGATTGGATGTGTTTTTGAGTCATTCCAATCAATATTTCTGGTTGAAAATTGTTTTTTACGAAGTTAAGTCATGAAATGAGCTTTGGCAGCCGTTGGCGATCGAGCTTGGCGCTTGTTTTGTGTTGGTGCGGGTTTAATTTTAGCGCGTTATTATTTTTTATTCTGCCTCTTTCTCAATAATTCTAGAAGATGATTTCCTATAATTTTTAAGGAATAATATAAAGGCATATTCCAATTATTGAGATGCAGTGTCTATATAATTGTGATTTTTTAAAGTTTCGGTGGATTTTTTTTTGCCATATTGTAAAGACTACTTTTAGATTGCTGCTACCATTAATGCTAAATGTATCAAAATAAGCTACCAATTTTTACATTTATGTAATTTTTGTCACAATATTGTTAATATTATTATGTCCTATTTGCACAAGATTTGGGTATTTCTTTTAGAATTTTAATACCTCAATAAAATAATGTAATAATAATTAATGTCGCCATCACAGGGGCTATTTAAAAAAATTTTCGCTTTGATATCCTTGAAATTTCATAACACAAAACCTAATCAGTAGAATGTAATCTTATTAATTTAATTTACTAGTTCAAAAGCCATCAAATGTTTAATTCGAAAATATTTTTTCAGTTGCGAGTTTGCCATTAAAAAAACTGTAATCAGCAGATTGGTTGGTTGGGGTTTTATGGCATAACACCCCCCTATTTTCAGAAAAATATTATTTTGAAGCCACATACTCTTATGAATGAAGATTACAGTCACTCTTTTTCCTATTAGTTTTTGGGTATTTAAAATTTGAAGTTTCAAGCTTTTCGGTGCCTTTTCGGTATTTGCAACATTGTTTGCTAAGATCGCGAAGTGATATAGAGGGGGTTAACGAGCTTTAATGAGAAAGGGGAAGAGTCTAAGTAAAAAGTAAGGTAAAAAGTAGACCATCAAATTTCAAAGTGATAATTCACTTCACAAATCCATAAACTTCTTCCCTGTATGTTTTCGGATGTAATTCGCTATTCAAATTACACAATTTATGCACTTCTATATAAAAGCAAAATTAATTAACTATTTTTTTAATCTTTCTAACTACTTAAAGTAACAGTTTACTTTAATTTTGGTATTCATCAATTTAAAATTGCTTTCCTTTAAGTATTACGTGTGCTTTATCGTTGTGAATTAGAATATGATATAGAGTAGTGTTAATTTCATTTATGTTTCAGATAACAGATACTGGAATTAAAATTACTTAAATAAAATGTAACCTTTAAAAACAGAAGCTATCACTAATTTATATTTTAACTGTAAAAAATACGATAGCATTGATACAAAAATACGAAACTTATAAGGCAACAAAAATAATATATATTCTGAGCGCCGTGCCAAACAGCGCGATAACCTCGCCAAATAGCGTGAAATCTCATAAATCATAGCTTTGACATGTTAGGCAGTCTTGGGATCGCTCGCTTCCGTTGAAATCGAACCCGATTCCTCCTCTATTCTTCTTTCCTAACTCTATGTTGATCTCCGTGAAATAAATCAGTCCATTGTTAAACTATCTCATCGGTTGGAGGGAGCACATGCACTTTAAACCACTGATTTGGAAAACCTCTTCTTCGATCAAACAATTCCACACGCGAACAAAGAAAGTTCAAGAGGAGAAGACATGGGGCGGGTCAGCCACCTTAAGGAGGTGTATAACTTCTTAACACGGCCGGATGAACAGGGAGGAAAATTTTAAGAAAAAATGTCAAAACAACATACAAGTGAAGGGCAGTAACATGCCAGTCAAGTCATTAGCTACCTGATGAAGACAACCGGCAGAACTTCAAAACAACTTAGATGGTGATTGGTGAATTGAAAAAAGCGGATAAAGATCCTAACCTCTTTCACATAATTAGATTATGTGCTAAAATAACCTTTGTTTTAATAACTTATTTTTTTATTATTTAATTTTAATGACATTAATGTGTCCATTGTTCAATAAATACTCATACACCAAGGTTAATAGAGTACTACAGGTTGGCTCATAAAATATCGTGACGTCACAACATACTGAAAGTTGGTCTGCCTATGTTAATCCTATGAGAAACTATGCATAAAAACCGACAAAAATAACTAATTTCTACTAATTTAATTTGTTTTTTGGCGATTGTTACTGATAGATGATAGTTCAAAATAATTTTTAAAAATGAAATAATAGATGTAACTAGATTAATTAAACCGCCCAGTGGCTCAGTGGTAGATTAATTAAGTTTTTATAGGGTTTTAATTTTTACTAAAATCAGATCATTCACAATAGGAAAAGCTCATTTACGGCTCTTATCTAAGCATTGTTGAAATAACTATTGAAAATATTTGAATAAATTATTATTATAATTAAATTAATATTATAATTAATAATTATATTATTAAATTAAAGATTATAAATTTTAAAATTTATTTTTCTGTCACATTTTTCATGCATAAAATCATATTATTTTACCTTTAATAAATAGATTGTTTTTTTATAAATTACCATAATATTGGGTTGTCCCATAAGTTCTGTTACTTTTTACAAAGTTTTGTGTTTGAAAATTTTTTATGAAAAAATGGCAATAGGTGGAGATTTCAAACAAACAGGATTTTGTTTTATGTATATTTATGAAGATAATGTGTGATTTTGGTAGTTCTCGTGATATTATTTCTTTTCAAAATGGTGGTTTGAAAAAAAGACCGCAAACAACTATTTTCACTCAATTTTTTTTCTTTTGTTTAAAAATCTAGGAAGAATGCATAATTCATGGCTAAAAAAAGTTTTACTGTAAGTTTGTAATGTTTAGTTCAAGATGTCATAGTTTCAAGATAATTCGATTAGTTTAACTTAGGAAATTTCGGTCTCAAACATAACATCTTTTGCAAAAAGCTTACCTCAGTAATGTTAGTCATTTCAAAGAAATTTTCACGAAAAAAGCATCAAAATCAATAAAAAAGCTTAAAAAAGAACCAAGTATTCAAAATATGCAGTATATTAAATTATATCTGAACTTAAGTTCAGAAAGTAGTGCGCACAATGCAAGCGCGCTAAGTTTTAGCTTATCAGAATTACACTCGCTAAGCGAACAAAGCAATTATTTGATTCATATACGAAAACACTACAATAAAAACAACTCGTTGGGATTTAGAAATAAATCAATTCAACGATATTATGAAAAGAGGCTTTCTATGTTTAAACCGTTGAAACAAGCATTATGGTTCAAAAAACATCTGCCATTAATTTGCTTCATACCAGCTGCTTAGAAAAACAATAGGTGTGCTTTAAAAAACACGTGAAATTGCCAATATATGAAGTTTTAAAGTCAAAATTTCCTACCTTAAACTTATCGAATCATCTTGAAACTATGACATCTTAATTTTAACGTTTCGAATATACAGTAAAACTTTTTTTAGCCATGAATTCTGCGTTCTTCCTAGTTTTTTAAACAAAAGAAAAAAATTACGCAAAAATCTTCGTTTTTGGTCTTTTTTTTCAAACCGCCATTTTGAAAAGAAATAATATCACGAGAACTACCAAAATCACACATTATGTTCATAAATATGCATATATCAAAATCACCTTTGTTTGAAATCTCCACCTATTACCAGTTTTTCATAAAAAATTTTCAAAGACAAAACTTCGTAAAAAGTAACAGAACTTATGGGACAACCCAATACCATTAATTACCATCTCATCTTTGGAATTTCGTGAATTTCAAAATAATCGTTTGCAAATTTTCTAAACAAATTAATAGTTTTTTTTCATTTAATATTGTTTTCTTATAAAATGCTTTATTAATTGTAAAAAATCTAGATAATTAAATATATAAACTATAAAAAGAAAATGTATAAGTGAAGATGTCTACTCAAGTTGATAAAGTCAGGAAAAAATATGTTATACAAATAACTTTTAAAAAATGCTGGATAGTAAATTTCTTATACTATTTTAATGTGATATTAAAAATGTGATATGTGATTAACTTTTATTGTGATATTAAAAAATTTGAATATTCTGTCTCTAATATGATACTGAACTTGAAATGATAGCTAGATATGAAATTATAGTCTGTTCATTTAGAATTGGCACCTGAAACAGGATCAAAACGCTTAATAACGCCAAATAACGCTCATCATTCAACTTCAGTGACAGATTCTTTTACAGTATTTTAACTACATTAGGCTGCCTTATCATTTCGCAAGAAAAATTTTTCGATGATAATTACAATAGTAACTGCTTCTAATACATTTTGTCTCAGGCGCCATTTCTAAATGAACAGATTATTATATATAATGTAGGAAAATTAAAGTAAAATATTTTATAAGAACATTGAAACCATTGAAACTAATGCAAAATTGAAAAGAGATTATTGACGTTTAAAATTATTTCATAACTAAAACAATAAAAAATATCCAGTTATCAAGATTAAATAAGCTAAAAAATTCATAAAAAAACTTAGGACGAGCGATTTATATCAACAATGCTTAAGATAAGAGCCGTGAATGAGCTTTTCCCATTGTGAATGATCTGATTTTAGTAAAAATTAAAACCCTATAAAAACTTAATTAATCTAGTTACATCTGTTATTTCATTTTTAAAAATTATTTTGAACTATCATCTATCAGTAACAATCGCCAAAAAACAAATTAAATTAGTAGAAATTAGTTATTTTCGTCGGTTTTTATGCATAGTTTCTCATAGGATTAACATTGGCAGACCAACTTTCAGTATGTTGTGACGTAGCGACCTCGCTTTGTTTAAATTTTATGAGCCAACCTGTAGTACTCTATTAACCTTACTCATACACCATAAATATTTTTTAAGCAACCCAGTAAAAAGCCTCCAATTATCCCAAACTTTGAAATCTGATCTAAATTTTTTTTAAATTCATATAAAGCAGAGAAACTTTAAGAAGTAGTAAGTCATTTCATATGCTTATGATTGTTAGACAATCTGATTTAATGGTTAAAATATTTATGATTATATTATATTTTATGATTATTATATAAGAATACCAAATTTATATATATAATATTCTTCTTATCCTAATTGGTATTGATATTAATTTGCATTGTATAATTATTTTTGTTTTTAGAGAGTAAAATAAATAACACTTGGATGTTAAAATAATTTATCTTGCAGCTTACTTTTTCCAAATTTGTGTTTTCATGTGAAATATTTAGTATAAAAAAATATCGAACGAGAAAACATTAGAATGTGAATGTAGAAAGTTTTTAAATGCATACAAACTTAAAAATTTTTAACTTTTCCCGAGTGGAATCCAACTTTTTTGGTAAAAAAACTTTTATTATATGGTTAAAACTTCATTTTTAAGTACTTTATTGTATAAGAATATCATCTAAATAATATTTTAATGAGGAAGTTGCATGATTTTTTTTTATTTTTTTAATCGATTCCTCTTGCAAAAATAAGCAACTACCCAAAATTTGAGGCCGATCGAGAAATTTTTTGATTGCTAAAAAAATTAACAAAAATCCCCTTTTTAAAAGCGCGCGAAAACGCCAAGAGTTTGGATGTGACGTCATCTTATATTAAACATTGTTGTAAAGCAATGGAGTTGATGGTATTATTGTTGACGTCATCTTATAGTTTAAACAATAAACGATTTCAGTCACGTGTTTTTTTATCGACTTTTAAATTAAAATATTTAATTACCTGTACATTTTTTTGAAAAACTGACTAGATATTTCATTTTACCATACAAAAAACCATACGAAACACTTGTTTGTTTTTGAAAATCTGACACATGCAACTTCCTTAATGATATCGGTTTATATATAAATTCTAAATAAAGTATTTTAAATTAACATTTTCAATTTTTCCGGAAAGAAATAAACCCTTCGGAAAAAAACTGGAAAAAAACTGTTTTTTTTCCCAAAGTTTCCGGTTTTTTCCGGCCATTCCCATCTCTAAGTTAGATAAAACAAAAAACTTTCCGAGCACAAATCTTCTTAAAATATTTTCTGCATATTAATAATTAAGTGCCCCCAGTCGTTTGAATTTTGACTTAAAACAGAATGACAGTCCCATTGTTCATCTAAGTACTGTTTCACAAGCAACAGTAGGAAAAATCAATTTATCTTTCAAAAATTAAAATTATTTAAGGATATTTTCTGCAAAATTCTAAAACTTTCTAACCTTGCACGTGTGCTTCTATATTATCCGAGTCTGGTTTTGGCATTTTTGTTTAAATATTATTAGTGAACTGTTTTTTAATGCTGATAACAGCGTGGAGCTCTAAATCTATTTTCTTTCCATCTCACTAGAAGTCGCATCAACATGGGCTGCCAAGAACAAGCAAGTCGACTATCAAACGTGCTGAAAAGCCGAATCATTGACAAAAACAACTCTTAAAGCAATGATGATGTAAACGTTTTCAAGCTAGAGGGCCAAGGTTGGCCAGAATAGAAACAAACAAGCAACGATTAAGTATGCTCTCTCGAGGCATTCACATCCTTTATAAAAACTCAGTGGCGTAGCCAGGATTTTCCTATGGGGGGGGGTCCAGTGCGAAAAATTCACCATTGGATATCAAAAAGTTTCTACAATTAGTGAAATAAAGTTATAATTTCCACATTACTTTTAATTTTTTCTCTTTGTTAATTAATATAGTTATTCATTTATTAATAATTAGTGTAATAATTAAGATTAAGTATTACTACTTCGATTGAAAGTTATGATCCATATAATTTTTTATTAAGTACAGAGACCATCAAAAAACAGATTAAGAGTATTCAGTAGCTCCATATTAAAGAGGGGGGTTTGGGGGTCCACCCCCAGAAAATTTTTGGAAATTTGAATTTTAAAAGGAGTTTTTTTACTTCATTTATGAGGTAATATCCGAGGAACACCGCTCCTTGTAAGCAAGATAATTTTTAAAGGAAAAAAAAAGAAAATAGGACGTTTCTGAGGCAGTAGTTGATCCAGGGTTCGGTTTTTGGGGGGGGGCTAAGAATTTTGAAAATCAAATTGAATCTTCTGAACGAATATAATATTAAAAAGGTTGAAAATAATCGAGTTCGAATTACCTTAGGGGGGGTTTGGGGGACCTCCCCCAGAAAATTTTTGGAAATCCAAGTCTAAAAAGCAGGTTTTCAACTCGTTTTGGTACACCTAATCCAAATTTCGAACATTATATTTTCAGGAATTTATTATTTGCTAGGAGTTTTGTATTTTGACGAACTCATCATAAAAAAGTTGTTTATAATAAAGTCCCAAGGGGGGTCAGGGGGTACTCCCCCAAATGTTTGAAAATTTGACCCTAAAAACAGGGTTTGGTTTACTCTTTTAGTATAGTATTACTCTTTTGTTATAGAGACACCGGGGGTTCCCCAGGAAAATTTTAGATTTTAACATGCAAAATAGGTGGTTTTTAGACACTTTTAAGGGACATAGACGCCCTCTTTTGAGTAGGCACTGGAATATTTAACGCCTAAAAAAGGGTTCAAAAATTTTGGATCGGACCCATGGGGGGGGTCCGGACCCGGGGACCCCCCCCCTTCGCTACGCCCCTGTAAAAACTAATTAGTCGGAAGGAGTATAATTAATTCACAACTCATACACAAAAAAACTAAATAGTTACAAACTCGTTTTGAAACATTCAAATGAGTCGCTAACGTATGTTGTTGTATTTAAACACGACGGGCATACTGACATAATTACAATTACTACCTATTAAATATCTCAACTTAATTGACTAATGAGAGCTGCTAGCTAGTCGAACACTTTTCACAAGATCTTGATATTTTAACTTCAGTGGCTTTAATAATGTACAGGGCGGGATTTGAGTAATATGGTAAATGATTATATAACCATAACTGTTAAAATTCTCATGTGCATTTTACTCCGCTATAACCCCCCATTTTATCCCACTTTACCCTAAGTATAAGAGATAGTTTTAGATTAGATAAGACATACTTTTGGCGGTACCTTTAGTCCGGAGTGATAAAATACACGGGATTTAAAAAAAAGCATAGCTATCAGGTTATTAAATATAAGCATTCGGAGAAGATAAAAAGGTCAAATCCAATTCTACTCTTTTCAAATATGTAGTTCTTAAATTTCTCATGTACTATCGTAATTTTCAAAGGACACAAGTGAGCATAATTAGGTCAAATATTTTAATCCGACACATCATATACCCCCATTTAAACCCGTTCATCTGATAAAAGGAGTAAGAGTTGATAAAGGATGGACTACTTTCGAGCCTGGGCTTGAAAATCAAGGCCGTTGGGGCTAGTAATTGAACCTCACCAAGGACACTCATGGAACCATCAGATCCTGGGAAGAAAGGATACTTGTATGGTATAAAAATGAAAGTTCTTGCGGACACGAAGAAAATCACAGTTGATGGACCAGCTGTTCTTGGAAATCCTTTTGTCATGCTCCAAACTTCCCAAAGATCTGTTTAAGTTTTAGAATGTTCCATGGAACGTTCTGAAATAGTTTTTATGCAAACTATTAAGTTCACTGGATTTACTGGAAGTCATGTTTATGAATGTTATTTCTTTTTTCTCGATACAGTAATTTTAATAAAAAAAACGATTCATGGAAAATTTAGATTTTTTGACCATTTACCAGAAAAGATACCTTTCAGTCATTCGGACACTAACCAAAAGAGAAGGGCATTACATAATCTAACCAAAGGACAGATTATGAAACTATTTCGAGCTGAATATTTTGTCAAAAAGGAAATATAGTTAGGAAATTCTTTTGAAACGTAATGCATAGATTTTCATAAAAATGAATATTTCATAACCGAACAGTGGAATTTTACTAGCGAGATCTAACAAATTAATTGAGAAATTGACAATTGCAGAAGTGCAAATTGATAGTATTGGTTCAAACGATAGAAAGATGTAAAGGCACTCAAACTATTTCACATAATTACTAGAATCTAACAATGGGGTCTTTGGGTAATCCCTTTGAATATTATACAGCAAGGAAATCATTTTTCAAACGGAGATAAAAGAATGTAAGTTAATACAAATGAAACACAACATCAAAGATTATTAGCCAAAAAGGGGAGCTATAAAACAATATATTCTGAAAACATCATGGTATCTCTTACATTTTCTTGATATGAGTAGTTCCATTAAAAAGTGGTCTATTAAAAAACAAGGTAGAAATATTAAAATCGAGGCGATTGCAGAGAATGAGCTAAGAATCCTCATACCATACATATGATTTTTCTGACAATAAATTGGCTGAATATATTTTTTAAAAATTTCGCTGGCACCAAAATTGTCCTTCATTTTAAGTAGATGAGATCCATTGCCCTTCCCGAGATATACGATTCCAAGGTCTAAGTACGATTCAATATGCTAGGGTCATATTTTTTGCTTAAATATTAACTGCTTTTCATATTACTTCGATATTTTTTTATTCGATTTTACTTAAAAGTTATTACTAGCCAACACTCGTGGCCAGCGTTTTCAGTAAAAAACGATTGGAAAATCAAAAAGTGGAATTTAAGTTTGGCAAATCGAATTGTCAGGTTTTAATTTTGCTAAGCAAATTGGCGGATTTCCGCCAATTGACGGAGGAATCACATGCATGCAGGTTGAGAGTTTAGCATGCAAAGCGCCTCAATTATGGAATTGGATATAGTTCTGCTGTTTTGGATAAAAGGTATTAGATATGATATTGAAGTCCAACTATAATTGTATTTGCTATTTCACTAAGAGTTTGTAGGAAAGATAAGAATGCATGAATTTTTTAATATTCTGGAAAGAAGAGGTAGTAATCCAAGATGGGCTAGGAGATTCATTTTCCGAAATTCAAGGCCGAAATTTCACAAGGGTAGAATCCCATTGTTTCCAAATAGAAAGAGATACCACTAGAAATGGATTTACTCGAGTTACCAACATTCCTCACGCTAGGGCTAGGCAAGGTAACTACTGCGGCGGAAGAGAATAATACCTGAATTCGACACGGAGAGAAAACAGAAAACTTCCCGAAATGGAAACAGCATCAAGGCCACACAGGGAATAACAAAACCAAACCCGGCCGGCCCCATCCCGGCCTATTCACAACTACTGAAGATTAATAACGTCGAAGAAGCCGGTTCAACACGAGCGGCCAACAAATTATAAAATCGCACATAAAGAGGACAAGGACTTTTTCTCTGCCTGATAGAAAAAACTTCCGGAAGTCTGGGAAAAAACTGTAAACAACAATACGTGCCGGCACGAGGAAACGCGATAAACACTACAGTAAACTCAGCCATGCATCGCGAGTTGTTTAATAATCCCATCTGAGCATCGAGATGTCCGTTTACTTTCTTTTTTCCACGATGTTCAAAGGAAATGTTTCAGAGGATTTTTATTGTGAGTCATTCGGGTCACAGATCCGAGAGTCCCGCACTCTTGCGGTTCCCTTCGACCGTCGCTCTTACCAGTGGGAATAATAAGACAGGTGAAAGGATGGTAAAACTAATCATTTGAATTAATGCGTAACTCGTTAAATAAAACACCCAAATAAAACTTTACTCCAGTGGGGTTTTTTAATAAGAAGTTCGGTAGGTTTTTGAGATTCTGAATACCAATATTAAACATACCATATTTCCTATGGTTTAATAATTTTTTGCAAGTTTTTGAAGAGAAAATAAATTTCCGATGCATCGATTTTGGCCCACCTTTAATGCATGACAATTCAGAAAATTTTTTAGAAAACTGTTTGAAGTAGAATTGTTGAAGGTTTCAGAGGACTAATATTTCGCTTAAGAAATTAATTGTAAGATTAATTATTCGAAACTCCGCCAGTTCAAGTCTTCTCAAGTTTTTCAAATGAACACTGAACAACTTTAATAAGTGAGGTATCTATTGGTTTTCGAAATACTCAATGCTTAAAACTCCTTAAGCCCTGTAAAAATTTCAGGGGAAGAGGTAAACGAAAGCCTATATAAGAGCTAGCTGCAAGCATTCTTGATGCGATAGAAAATCAGAGGAAATTGGCGAGTTCCATTGTTCTAAAAAAAAAGTTACCTCCGGGACAACCTATAAAAACTGAAGTAGTTCTTTTCTTTCCATTTTTGTAGGGGCAGTAAAATTATTTTAGTTTTTTTTACCCTCATAGCGCGAAAACACAATGCTTAGCCTCATTTCGAGCAAGTCATGCATACAAATGATCATAATATTAAGAGTAGTCGTAGACGTTAACAGCCTACTTTTAATTTTCGTAGCAAAAAAATATATCTACATCAAAAGAAAGTAAGGATAGAGTTCATGAAAACAGTCATTTTTTCTCGGTGACAGATTGAGTGAGGTTTTATGGTTCCTCCAATTGTCTTCCGCAATCTCATAAGAAGAAAAATTAAGTCATTCATTATAATTCAACTCCACAGCAACACGACGCCCTGGTTCATACGCAAAATTAAAGTGGGAAAAAGGTCGGTAGCACATTTTAAAATTAAATCTATATAACCTAATTACTTTCAGTGCACAAAACAACTACCATAAACAAACCCTTATCCCTATATAGCTTTTATTTCCTATTAGTAAGGATTGAGAAAAAAGGGGCACATGTGAAGTACATTTTGTCAGTGAAATGCCCTTTGCTATAAATTAAAATTATGCATGGTACATTCTTGTTTCTAACCCAAAAAAAGTACATTAACTTTCGTAATTGTTCTTCTTTTCAAAATTTTGGAGTAATATGAAAAGAAATTAAAAATTTTCAATGATATTTTTACAGTACCACTTGTCACTAAGTACGTAAATAAGTAGAGAAGTGTATTTCTATTTGTGACAAAAAAACTTCTTTCGTGAAAGTTATTCTACAAAACTAGCATACCAATCTTCCGAAGTCATATTTCAAGACTTTTTGAAAGAAAATAAGTATTTCCAATATCCCCCCAAAATATTTACTCAAAAAATAAGATGTGGCTACTGCATGACGTCATTTAAAATAATAAATGAATGCTCATAATTAAACGTTAAAAAAGTATCTTATGAAACTTCGGCAGGCACTCAATTGTTACACAAACGCATTTCGTTTATTTATTCAGAAGTCACAGTTATAACGTCGGAATGGCTTATTGCTCGGGTCTTACGTCGTCAAAGTGTACTACTATGCATAGGTAGTACTACTAGAACTTGACCACGGGCGTCGATCCTGGAGCCTCACTCAATATTTAGGACCATTAATTCAAAAGAGTAATCATTGTAGATTTTTATCTTTTGTGAGGAACCCCAAAATCAATTGATTGCAGCCTTTCTGACTGAAATTTTTTAAGAGGAAGGAGTCATTTTTCCAAATCTATTGAATATCAGGGGCATATATGTGCCATGCATGTTGAAGGCAAGAGGATCCATTCCCTTAATATTTTCCCCCTAATTTCAAAGAGGGACAAGCTTCTCTCAAAATTTAAATTCTGTTAGGGCCAAAATTTTTACTCTGTTTTCAAAATTAATAATTTTCCTAACACATCATATAAATGAGTTTGACTGTGTTTATAAGTTCAATAGTGTTAAGTGTGTGTTTTTAAGTTCAAATTTCCAAAAATAATTCTGGGGAGAACCCCTAAACCTATTTTAAACAGAGCTACGCATGCTTCAAAAAATATTAAAAAGACAAAATTATTTCAGTTTATTTCTTTCTTTCAAGGTTTTTAAAACCTTGTAATGTAGAGCGAGTATCCCATGAAATTATAATATTCAATTAATGGACAATTTTGACTCATGCAATTCCTTGAAAACATTAGCAGAAACTCTACCATATCCAAAGCATTAAACAATTTCCGTATTTTTTTAAATAGAAAAAATCCTTTATAGCAGTAAAAATTTTTCTAATTTTAAAAATCAGCATTAAAAGTATCAAAAAAATGATTTAATTAGATATTTTTAAAAATAGCTTAATTTGAGTTGCCATCAAAACACTCATGACGTAATTTGATGCAAACAAACCTCAAGAATTGACAAGAGGCTATTCTATTCTTGATTAGATGTTCGTACTGTTGTTTGTACCAACTGACATCACACAACTATTTGTGATGTAGTAGCAACAGTTTTCACACTCTCTTCAAAAAGACAAACTTTGAAATTAAATAAAAAAATACTTAACCATCAGAATCTAAAAAAATTTGCAACAAAATTTCTTTTCAGCCATTTCTAACAAAAAAAATGTGGGAATAGTCCATTCAAAGTGAAAATAAAAAGTTCTCTATGGTCAATTCCAGGGGAAAAAGGGACATGACACTCAAATTTCAAAAATAAAGATAAAACTTAAAGAGGAAACTATTATTGTTGAATCAGTTGGCCAGTTGTTTTACTTATTCCAAAAGATTCTCCGATCTTTGCACTTTAAGCTTTTGAAATACATTTTATGGAAATAATTTATCTGTAGTTGGTAGATACATATTTAATGCCTAGTTATCGAGCTATATAGACTGCCTAGACCAGGTATGGCCAACCCGCGGCCCGCATGCGGCCCTCCGGGTCATTTTGTGCGGCCCGCGAAGCTCTCTGAAAACTCTCCAAAAAGTAGCTTCAAAACACTTTTAGCACACTAAAATTCAAATTTTTTTCGGGGGAGAACCCCCGACCCCCCATATACCTCTTAGATCAGGCTTTGCCAACCCACGGCCCGCATGCGGCCTGTTTTGAAATAATTTTGTGGTCAACAAGAATTTTTTTAGTCAAAAGTTAAAGTTTTAGGGTAAGTTAAGGCCCCCCAAATTCGGACAAAGTGTACCAAAACACGTTAAAGTCTGTTAATTAGAGTCGTATTTCCAAAAAATTTTCTGTGGGAGGACCCCCAGATCCCCCTTTAGTACTAGGAACTATATTGTTCACAACTTTTTTTGGATATTAGTTCAGTCAGGTACAAATCCTAACTAAAAATATATTTTAATTTATGCATTGAACCAATTAAATATGCATGGGGCATGAGAGGAAGATTTGGGTGTACTTTTTCCCAATGCAAAAATCTAGCTGCAATTTTTAGAGAAAATTTGGGTCCTCCCGAAATAAATTTCTATAAGCGCCACAGGCTCCTTATAGTTTCGAGTGATTCCAAGTGTTTTTTAACGGCACCTGTTTAGTTCCTATGGATATACTACAGAAGGTATTCTTGGGGTTGCTCCTTAAGGTAAATTTAAATGAATATTTTATTTAGGAATCTGTCAAACTAAGCAAAGGATCTAAGAAACTCCCTAATTTATATACCTAATTTTTTCAATTTTTACTTCACCGTCATTCTGTGCACCTTAATACCCTAAAATTTTAAATGCGGCCCGCGAGAGTATTGTGGTTTTCCAAAGTGGCCCTCAACAACATTTGGGTTGGCCACCCCTGGCCTAGACTTTAACAGTTCTCCAAACAGAAAACAGCATGAAAATTGCAAAATCCATGGCATTTCATAAGTGAAAAAAGGGGGGTTATAGGGGATGTAATCCCCCCATTGCATCGTTGGTTTTTAAAACATGAAGAACTGAAAAATTTTCCTAAGAAAATTGTGCAGTTTACAAGGTACTTTTTGGATCTAACCCAAACCGCAAAATTAGCTTAAACACTACTTTACGAGAAAATTTTTTTTAATTTCTGGGGGAGAACCCCCAAACCCCCCTCTAAAGTTTTGACGTCTCTTATATGAAGTTTTTCCTTTGGAAGTTTTGTGAAAAAAAATTGTTGTAGTTTCTAATGCTGCTGGGGATACCCAAGCTCCTTTCGCAAAGGTGTAGTATAGGATATAAGGCAAGAGGAGGCGGTTCCTGAGAAAGTGAGGCCCATAAATAATTCTAGTATAATTATATCATGAAAAATCCTTTTTTAAAGGGAGAAGGGCCGTAACTAGACTTTTTTTCAGGGGGGTTGTAAAAAAATTTTCAACTTTAGTTCGATTTTGTTTGTGACCACAGTAAGTAGATGGCGGAGGGTCCATGATTTGGTTTTGAGGGGGGTCTGGTGGTCCTCCCCCAGAAAAATTTTTGAAATTTAAGTAGAAAAAGCAGATTTTTAACTCGTTTTGGAACACCTAACCTGGATTTCGGACAAACATTTTCTAGATTTTAGTTTCCATTTTGGTTGGATTTTTGCATTTTGACAAAACTTTTTACAAAAGAGTTGTAAATTAGAGTTTGAAAGGGGGTCTGGTGGTCCTCTCCCAGAAAATTTCTGGAAATTTGACCCTATAAACAGGATTTTAACTCATTTTGGAGTCCTCTATCCCTTTTTCCCCCGAATTCCCACTTCTCCTCTTTCTCACTGTTAGTGCTTATTCCTAATAGGGGAGTTAAAGCAACCCAAAGAGGACCACTCTTTGTAAGTCCCAAAATTTTCAAGGAACGACCGTTATAATAGATTCAAAATTTCAAGGGGGTTTGGGGTTCTCCCCAAGAAAAATTTTGAACCTTAAAAGTAGGGATTTATGCATTTTAAGACGAATTTTTAAGGATAAACAGTAAGTAAAAAAGTGACGTTGAAATTTTGGGGGGGGGGGAGGTTGAACCCCCAAACCCCCATGGATACGGCCCTGAAAGGAGTAATATGTTGGAGTGGTTGACTGGTGGGAGTAACACTGCCCATGAGTCAACTCTAGTTACACCACTGTGGCATTTGAACTGCAAAACCTTCTTACAAACCAAGTCAGAATGATAGAGATCAACTCATGTTGGTAATAAATTGACAGACATTTGACAATAGTTTACCCCCGAGAAGATAACATAACATAACAATCCGATGATTATTATTGGTGCTAAAAATGCAGTAGAGGGCTAATATTCAAACCCCTAAGCACACCCTCCTGAGAATGGAATATTGGAAAATCTACACGCTAATTTCTTTAATAAATACATTTAAGATAATTGATACTGATGACAACGTTATATTATTCCTTAAGCAAAGATATGAGGTCATTTGAAATGCCAATAAGCTTCAAAAATGACAGAAACACTTCCAGGTATCCCTGTGGGCCCCAGTAGATTTTCCTGTGCTTAGATGAGTGAAAAATAAAGCTCTTATTATTAAAGATAAGAGAAATGTTTTTGCTTTAAACTGACAAAAAATAATAAAAGGAACTTCTTTTCTATGAAAACTGTAGCTCTTTCTTGCGGAAGAAATATTTTGGGCTTAGTCGAAGAACATTTCCATCTAGTCCAGAAACCTGACTGCCAGCACAGGAATATTAACTAAACTTTATTATAATATAAATGGAATATATTTTTTGCCATAAGTAATTACTATATAAAAATCATATTTAAATAGAAACGGCCAATAAAATGGTAATTTATAAAACAATACACAAAAAAATCTTAAATATTTAAACAAATTAATCACATAACATTCCTACAGCAAAAATTTAATAATGAAATAAAAAGCTATGTATTTAAGGTAACAGTTCAAAGATTTTTTTCATCTTACAATAAAATTATGTTTTATGCCCTACTTAATAACAAGAAATGTCAACTTGGTTCAATTCCGTTATAGTTCCCGCTAAATATTTCCAATCTCTTTTGGACACTATAAAGTAGTAAATATTGCTAAATAATTGCAAACTCATAGATTAAAATGTTTAATTAGATCTATAACTGTTCAGTTTATCATCAAAAATTAGAAAAATTTTTTACATTTGAATATTGAGCGTTCAAAAGAGATTGGCGATATTTAGCGGGAACTATAACGGAATTGAACCGTCAACTTCATTAGAGTCTATATTTTCAAAAATAAATATCATAACTTCAGTTGTAAAAGTATGAAAAGCAATGTCTTTATCATCTTAAGAAGTCTTTTATAAATGCATAATTTAGTAAGTTACATAGTACCTAATCACATACAATTTTTGAGTGTCATCATCGGATACTTCAGCATAAGCAGAGCATGAGGTGCTTAGTTAAATGCATGCAGTAAGTTTTATGCTAAATCGCCAAAAATAATCAAATACCTATCTAAATAAAACAACTAAAATATCTCATTAGCAGTGTTTTTTTCATTTTAGTTATATTTTTATGTGTAAGTAATAAAACATTGCCAATATAGCCTAATTGGAGTGAATTGCGCATGGATAATCCTAAAATATAGGTATATCCTTTTGTGTTACCGTAGTTTGATCAAAATATGGGAAATTCTTACTTAATAATTTAGTTTTTTGAGCAGTTTTAAAAAGTGCATAACAGTGATTTCAAATAAGTATAGGTATTAAACCATACAAACCTTTCAATCATATCATTGTTAGGAAATAAATATATTCACTTGTTCGACAGATACTAATTCAGCTAAATAATTGTTTACATTCTTAGTTAATTCAAATATACAATGCTTTTGTAGGATTCTAGAGAAATTTTTGTTTAACCAAAACTTTTAAAATCCCCCAACATGGTTTTAAAATACAAATCATACACATATTAAACTGTTTTAAAATACACGACACTAAGTACTAGGATTAAACATCAAACCACGATCAAACAAACGCAATAAATAAGGCATTGCTATATAATTTACAGAATGGAGAAATTATCTATAATTTAAAGTAACAGAACGAATGGAATAAAGTAATAGAGAACTTTAAAAGCATAACCAATTTTACTTAATCGATGTAAGGGTGGATCATCTCATAGCAGAGTGTATAAAGAAAATTATTAGTCAAACACATCAGTATTACAAATTGAAATCTGAATGTCAACTTATGAGATACAATTATGATAAATACACATACAAACTTTTTAACCTCTAAAATCGGGAAGAAAAACATTGAATAGGTATACTCACCACAGCAGGCACAAGATACTGCAGAAAAATATTCGTTTAGAAATGTGAACTCCTTTCATGTTCTCGTGCTGTTTTCATTGTAGCAAAATATCAATACCAACATGTGTGATGCTATTAACATTTCAGCATTGTACACATAAATATCACGCACCCACACAATTAAAACTGACGTGTATTTGAGATCATTGCTGAGACATTTCAAATGACAGATTGCGAGGTTTTTTTTGAAAATCGATTTCCTCGGTCTGGGAAAAGTTTCTATCGATATAATCGATAGGAGAAAAATTGCGTGTTTGTTTTGATCGAAAAAAAAGATCAAAGTTTGTTTATTTCACTGGATAAAATATTAAAATTCGAAATAAGATTCATTAAATTTATTACAGATGCTTTTGGTTAGTACAAACCATATTAAATGAATATTTAGCTTGGATGAAAAACTCGTATGGTCTTTACTTGGCTTTTACTGCCATCTAGTATCATAGTTTGAAAACAAAAGATGAGTCAGGAAATTTGGAGTCACTTGGAGTAAGTATGGACAATGGACATAAAAATTATATTAAAAATAAAAAGGCTAATTTCAAAAATCTAAATAAGTAATACACGATTTCAGAAAAAAATAACTACCTAATTGAAATCTCATAAACTATGGCTTTAAAGTTTTAAAACTATTGTTTTAACTAAAATGTTTTTTAGAAATCCACTTAAACGTCATGGTATTCAAATCGACATACACAAAAAGGCCGTATACAGAGGATATTAAAGTTTAATCCCCATCCCTCAAAAATTTGAGGATTAATCATGAACTGGGTTTTTTTTCTAAAAATATTTCGTATTGTCAGCGTTCGAAATTGTGGTGGTCTGCTGGTCCGCCCCGAGACCACTGAAAAACTGAAATTCAAAAAATCACTGGTCCGCTGGACCAGTGGCAAAATAAACCCCAGTCTCAAGTTCTAGCCGGATTCTTTTTTTCTGCGAAACTTATTAGAGGTTTTATGTGAATTAGTACAATATTTTTAACATTTAATATCTTTTAAAATATATCTAAAAATATCTTTTTAAATAAGATATTTTCTTAAATTGTTTGTTAATTTAGTTGTTTTGCTTATTAGTCTGTTGTTTAGTTCATTTTTTTAATTAATTGCTGGTATTCCCTTTAAATGCAAAAGTTTCTTTAAAAAATTGAAATATGTCCTTTTTAATTTGGCAGGCCAGTCATTTTGGTTGAGGACCAGTAAGGTTTACAAAATAGTGGGCAGCGGGACCCAGTATGTTTTTTCCCGATTTCTAATGGGCTGCGTATTGTTAGGTGAAGGCATCCCCAACTGTCCAAACGTGAGTTAAAACTCTCTATATCAGGGGTTCTCAAACTTTTTAACATCGCGACCCACTTTTGAGAGGCAAAATCTAACGCGACCCACCGACTTCAGTTATTTATAATTAACTGAACTGAGATAATTATCTCATGCCCCCTCCCCACAGAATTTTAACTTCTCTGACTGGGGGTGTTCACCAACTATTTAAGTTACAAAGAGTATGAAATAGTTTAATTGTGGTCTAGCAATGATCCCTGCAGTAAAAAGGGGAGTCTGGGGGCACTCCCCCAGAGAAAATTTTAAAATTTGACCCTTAAAAACATGGTTTTAACTTGTTTTTTAGCAATATGGGATAAATTACATCAGTTGCATCATTTCCCAAGAAAATTCTTAAAATTTGCATTGACCCCCCCAGTGTGGATGGGGAGAAACACTAAATATTTTTTCAAATCTTATTTGAATAACCGACTAGATTTGCATTATCTGCACATTAAAGTGACACACATAGTACGTATTTACATTAATTGCTTTTTCCGTTCCACTCCAAGTAGTGTTGTTTTTCCTCAAATTTTTATTCTTTTTACTATAGTATGGTAATTTGATAATTTCAAAAGTTCAACAGTTTGATAATTCAAAAGTCAATAACACCGTTTGTGAAAAATTAAAAATCTTCTCGCGACCCACCAAAATCTGACTGGCGACCCACCAGTGGGTCGCGACCCACAGTTTGAGAAACTCTGCTCTATATTTTAACAATCAAATAACAAAAACATTCTGTACCGCCCGAGATTGCCATTGAATCCCAATTAAAGTTTGGGACGGTCAAAATTCAAAATTTATGTTAAGAAAGGAAGGGAAAGAAAGGGTCAATGTTCAAACAAGATGTCAAGAAAACATGGGTGCCCATATGTTAAAACTCAAGGAGGGGGCAAGAAAAATTTTAGGTTTTCCATCAGGCATTTTTTTTGTTTCGAGGGGAGGAGGGTTTGTTTCAAAGTTATAGAAGTTTATGTTTCACTCATGTATTGTGCGTAGTATTTTTAAAACCCTCTAATTATAGCTTTTAATCTTTTTACACTTAATGTAGAAATGTACTTGTTCACAACATACCTAGTCGGGGGGGGTCTGGGGGTCCTCCCCCAGAAATTTTTTGAAATTTTACTTTTAAGAGTAGAAATTTAACTCATTTGGAATGGAACACTTTTGGGCAACAACCTAATAGGATTGTTACCCATGATAAAAATTATTTATTATGGTTAAATGAAGATTTTATGTAATTTTTTCCGATTCCAGGGGTATTCCCTTATATGAGCGCCCATGCAAGAAAGGGTTAATGCTCTAAAACTCAAAACATATTCAGCTCCTATTTTTATGCGGGGGTGCCTAAGAAATAACTCTTCGAACAAATCAGGGATGAGATTGGAGGAGAACACAGTTCACCAAAATTTTTCTGTCATGTTCCCAAAATATGAGATTCTTTACCCAAAAAAATTAAAAATGAGAAAAAATAAATTCCTAGATAAGATTATATGTCATTATGAAATTGTTCGTTTTTTATCTTGAAAACATTTCAACTATCCAAGGATTCTAGTGAAAAGTCTACATAAGAAATTAAAAAAACAATGCGTATTTTAAAATATTTTCACCCATAAAAAAGATTTTTAGAATTGCCAAAAGTTCGTTACATCGAGAGTATAATGTAAAAAAATAAAAATGCATATAAGAATACTTTATTGAAAATAATTTAACATTTTTGCAAAACCCCTTTAAAAAGATCCCTCTTCCAAATTTTCTCTTTGTTTGCCGAATGGTTTCAAAACCCTTTTACTCTCTTCGATATCATTGATTTATCATGAATAATTTAATAGCCCTGTTTATAAATATAATGATATTAAGATATAATAATGTAATGAGTAGATATTAATCCATAGGAAATAATGTTCATCTCAAAATAAGAGTGTTATAGGTAGATGATGATGAAGAATAACTAGATTTAAGCACAAGTCAGTTAAACATTTATTTACAAAAAATAAACAATAAATTTACAATATACAATAAGACAATCATAAAAGCATTTACACACTGTTTTCCGTTTCAGTAGGTCGTTTCACCATCCAGATCTCATTTCTGCGATCTAAAAACTGCATAGGGGAATCATATCCTACTCGGTAGTATGAGGTTGAATCCACTGAAGCATCGTCCTTAACGCTTTCGGCTAACTTCTGAGCCTCCTCTTCCCATGTGGCCTGTCTCCACACATAACCAGAGAAGGTTCTAGAAAATTTAGAAAAAAAATTAGTATTGTACTTCATCAAATAGTCTACTACTTGATGAAAAGATTCTATGGCACTTTCTCGCTTTTACGAAATTTAATAAAGTATTTTCATATATTGCCGAGAATATTAAGATCCTAAATGCATCGAATATACAGGGTGTATCTGAAATGGTGCAACAAACTTTCAGGGATGATAGTACTCATCAAGACGAACAAGAATTGGTATAGAAAGGGGGGTCGCAAATGAGTTTTAAGGGGTGAAACCCCGGGGTGAAAATCTGCTAAAAAACTTGCATATTTGTGTAGGAAGAGACACAATGGTTCGATTCCGGTAGTTATTTTGTAAAACAACTTCAAATATTACTAAGCTAGTTTTCCCACCAGTAACACTTTTGCAGTCGACAGGAAAAAAACTTCGCCAATCCGTGATCGCCAAATACTTTTTTTGTGATTCTTACGGAAACTCAAATTTCTATGTAGTAGTACCATTAATGATTAAATTATAGCTTAGTTGGTAGCGTAACAGTCTTGCAATCGTAAGATTGCGAGTTCTGTCCTACTGTATGTAGTTGTTCGTTTTTAAATTCATATAATTTTTTTGAAAGCTATAGTTTGAAATACATTGCAACATGTTTTAAAGTATTAAGATTTCATTTGGTCCCTTTTAAATAAATTTTTTTAGCTATACTAAATAAGTGTTTTTTTAAATAGAAACAAATTGATTAATTAATATCGTACCTTTAGAAGTAAAATACTAACACAAAATGTAGAATTAGAGATCCCTGCATTTTTAATTCATTATTAGTACTATTTATGCAATTCAGGACAATGCACAGCTTTTAAAGACAAACACGTCCTTTAAGCCTTAGTCTGTGAAAGCAGCACTCCCTTCTCAGCTGTGCAATTGCCCGCAGTTTCGCACCCAGGGGTCAGTTAAAGTCCTGGATGGAACAAGCGTAGCTAACTCAAATAAGCAATGCATGAGTACTGCTATCGAGCTAGCTGCTGTGACACCGTAAGGATTCATAGCGATAATAAACAAGAGAAAATTATTTTAAAAGTGGTAGATTGCCGCTGAGCCATCCAGCTGGCTCGTTTTTTAACGTGAAGAAATTTAGCATTTTGAAGATAATGCCTACAGTCTAAATAAGAATTGAATAAAGAAATTGATTTCTACAAGAGATTTGGAGAAGTGGGGAAAGATTAACAGACTGACGGCCAAGCGAAATCGAATAATTTTGATTGAATAATTTAGAAAATGATGGAGTGATTGGAAAAGCCATGATTTGTTAGGTAGGAGGAAGAAGGATTTATGCCAAAAACTGATAGCTGAAGTTTTAAAGGAAAAATAAATTTAAACACAAAAATTGGAGGAGGGGGTGAAACATCAATAAAATAGTATTAATTTTACTAGAAACTAGTTTTAATTAAGTCACCACTCTGTTAATTAATTTTAAATGACTTTGTCTGTGTACTGAGGATGGGCTGTACAATCCGCTCCTAGAGTGTCGGTGCGTTTGAGGCTCATAGGTTAAAACAATTAGTTTGTCCTCGAAGGCGGATAACGTAAACCCCTTAGGGAAAGTGCCCGTACTACGTTACCCATTTATTTTCTATTTTTGACTCCCTACCTCATTTTGGTGTCCACCCGTAGTACAGTACATGCCAAGAACCTCCCATCCCCTTCTAGTTTTCACGTAGTAATTCATAAATACGGTTTTCAATTATATTTTTTGCAAACAGAAAATTTTAAAAATTAATTCGGCTTAATTTGTCTAATCCTAATAATTAATTTGGCTTAATTTTGTCTTATTGACAAGAGGAAATTGACTACGAGACGAAACCCTAAGCTTCATAAACTACCCTCCCCTCCTTCAGCACAAAGAAATACTAAAATGGCCGAGCTCGCAACCCATCTCGACCGTGTATTGCTCGAACTTGTAATTTTTTTAGTTTTGTCTCGTCATGAAAATAACAGTTATAATTATGTAGTCACATCTAGAATAAGAGAATTTAAGTATAAAACTGTATAAAATGCTTAGGTTTTTAAACTCTTTTTTTTTCTATTAACACATATGTTTCATACAAAATTTGAGTCATCATTACATGTTCATAAAGGGTGTTTCACAAAGAGCTCCCTAGTTTAAAAACTAATAACAAATAGACAAAACAAGATAAAAATACCCCGTGATCTGAAATGTCTTTTTTTAGACTAAAGAAATTCTTAACACAATTTATTTTAAATCGGTAGATTAAAAAATTAATACATGGCAGAACAAGATTTTGTGAAACGAAGGAAAAGCAGTCCTCGAAATCCTTATCATTCATTGTAGGGAAATAAAATTTACGGAAGAAACGATTTCCGAATAAAATGAGAATCAAAACTTTGTAATCTAATTAATTGATCGTTGATTTAAAAACAGGGATTTCAAGGATTGCTTTTCCTTCATTTCAAAAAATTTTGTGTTGCCAAATTTTTTTGAACCATCAATTTTCAAAAATTCGTGTAAAAAATTTTAAACACCTGTCAAAGTTTTGCGTTGAGACAAAATGCGATTTAAAGCATTGTAATTACCTGAAAAAAAAATTCCGTAAAGAAAAACACTAATTTAGAAAAATCAATAAAAATTCTCAAAATACTGTTACACATCCTTTAATTTTGTCCGATTTTTGAACCTCAAGCCATAAGACCCCAACCCACATCCTTTAATAGTACTCTTTCCGTGTATTGCCCAAAAATTATTGTCATGACAGAATCCACAATCTTACGATTGTGAGTTAAAAGATTCCGGCTCATTACTCTACCAAGTTGAGCTACCGTTTTAAAGATAAAATAGGAAACGAAAAAATTGCGCCAAATGGCTAATAATTTGCCAAATTTGGTTGAACATGCATTAAAAAAGAGACTGATCGAATAAATCTTTCGCTACTAAAAGATAACTTCCTGAAAAGTTACAGTTAAAATTTCTTTTTGCAAGTACGGGTTCTATTTTTTTGGTGTAAAAAATTACGGAATCGAACAATTGTGTCTCTTCCTGCACAAATATGCAAGTTTTTTTGCGGATTTTCACCCCGGGGTTTCACCCCTTAAAACTCATTTGCGACCCCCTTTCTATACCAATTCTTGTTCGTCTTGATGAGTACTATCATCCCTGAAAGTTTGTTGCACCATTTCAGATACACCCTGTATAAAACTGACTGATTTTCAACATTACATTTAAGCCTCAACCTAATTCAACCCCTTTTTCACATTTTGAACCTTTTATAAATCATCTAATTTGCATATTCCAGTTCTCTATGAATATATATTTCATTGTTATGGGAATAAATAGCGTTAAATATTAATTTTAATTAAATTAATAAAGCATTATTTTCTTTTCAAAAACCATAATTTAGATTAAACTAAATAGATCTATTCATTAATGAAAAACTACCTACCTGACAACGTATTTCATAGGACCCTCTTTAGAGATCACCACCTTTTCATTGTCTGGAACGGGAGGGTTTTCCGCGTGTACGGATGGCACCATGAAGCTCATCTCATGATGTATGTTCTCTCCGTCCGCAGTGTCTCTCATTCTTACAGGAACAGTCATGTTGATTTTCATGTCTGAAACGAAGGACATTAAAAACGAATACCTTAATGAAAGATAATTTTTTATCCCTATAATGCTCATTAGCTTTTTTTTAATGGCCGATGGTGAATAACAGGGTTTGAAACATGGGCGTAGCCAGGGGGAGGCAGGGGGGGGGCAGCTGCCCCCCCCTAAGTCTTAAGTAATATACTTTTAATTAAGTTAAAACCCAGTTTTTTAGGGTCAAATTTTCAAAATATTTCTGGGGGAGGGCCCCCAGGCCCCCCTTTAGTATTGAAACCTTTATTATTCTCACTTTTTTATATTAAGTTCATTGAAATCAAAATTCTACCTAAAAATCTATGTCCAAATTTGGGTTTACGTGTACCAAAAAACAGTTTGAAACCCTGTTCTTAGGGTCAGATTTCGAAACATTTTCTGGGGGTGGGTGGGCAGTCAGGCACTCCTTTAGTATTTAAAACTTTATTATTCACACTTTTTTATAATAAGTTCATTAAAATCAAAATTAAGTTCATTAAAATCAAAATTCTACTTAAAAATGTTCGTCCAAATTTGGGCTTACATGTACTAAAAAACAGTTTAAAACCCTGTTCCTAGGGTCAAATTTCCAAAATTTCCCCAGACCCCCTTGAACCTTTATTACTAAACCTTTATATATAAGTTTTTCTTTCACACAAATTTTACCTAAAAAAAAGTTGAAAAAAGGTCAAATATCCCTCTCGTAACAATACTGTGATTACGGCCCTTTCTCACATGGCTTTAAAATTGTTCTCCAAAAACATAAAAAAAGTCGACCCTGCTTGCCCCCCCCTAAGTGGAACCCTGGCTACGCCCATGGTTTGAAAAATATCAAAATACTTACAAGCCCGTAAAAAGAACTTTTACATGTCCGAACCAAACATCTCATTGAATTACATCTTTTCAAAAATACATATTGCCTAATACTTCACTTACGTTCGAGGAATGCTGATTAATCTTTTTAATGAAATAAAAATACATTTAATTTTTTGATAGGTATTTTTGTAGTACATATACAGGGTGTCCCACGAGAAGTGGCCCAACCCCTTTAACTTTTGAACCCCTACAGATATAGTCATTAAAGGGGGGTCTAGGTATAGTAAAGTGACCATGCTCTATCCGATGAGATAACTTTCAACGCCCTCTGGCGGAAACTTTAGGAGTTATAATTTTTATTTTAAAAACTATTTGAGGTATGTGAAAAAAGTCAATGACTAAGTTGTAGAACAGAATCGATTCAGTAGGAGAAGACACCTTAAGCAGAAAAATATCTTGAATAAAACCCCTAAAACGCACGCTCAATTAGGTTGAATTTACGTAGTTTTTACGTCTTAAGACGCTCCTCACGAGGCGAAAATGAGATATTTTTATTTTTATGATTTAAGTAAATGACTAAAAGTATTCTTAGTTCATTAAATTGAAAATTTCTCATTTTCGCCTCGTGAGGAGCGTCTTAAGACGTAAAAACTACGTAAATTCAACCTAATTGAGCGTGCGTTTTAGGGGTTTTATTCAAGATATTTTTCTGCTTAAGGTGTCTTTTCCTACTAAATCGATGCTGCTCTACAACTTAGTCATTGACTTTTTTCACATACCTCAAATAGTTTTTAAAATAAAAATTATAACTCCTAAAGTTTCCGCTAGAGGGCGTTGAAAGTTATCTCATCGGATAGAGCATGGTCTTTTTACTATACCTAGACCCCCCTTTCATGACTATATCTGTAGGGGTTCAAAAGTTAAAGGGTAGAAAAGGGTTTAGAAAGTGGTCCAATTTCTATCAAATTTATGATGTAAGTAATACGGATACTGCTGCCTCATGCAATAAATTTTTTCATTTCATTATGTTTTTTTCGTTAAACGGGCCTTGGCAAAACGTCCTTTTGTAACGCTCTCGCACTACATTAGGACCTAGCTCTTTAACGGTGTAACTGCGACCCCCCTATCTATACCAATTCTTGTTCGTCTTGATGAGTAGTACTATCACCTCTCAAAGTTTGGCGGTCCATTTCAGAATCACCCTGTATGTTTACGTTTACATTCCTAACGAGCATGTAGATAAATTGCATACGCAATTTAAATTTTTTTTTAGGCACGTCGGGAAATTTATAACTTTCTGGCTTTGGTGGATAAGTAAAATTACATTATTTGATAATTGCATTAGGCATTAATCGCCTTCAAAAGTTGCAAACTAAATTTGCGGGGCAGGTGGTTTCCACACTCGCACTCTTTCTTCATCTTACCACTAATTAAGCCAGTCAGGCTATTTTAACTGTTTTAACAAGTAGATAGCAAAATTTTATGACTAATTTATAATAGCATTTAAATTTTAGAACCATTCATTGCAATTAACAGTGAGATCATTTTAGAGATACTTATAATGTCGTATAAAATAGTTTTCAGAGACATTTATATATAAAGCTTTTATGGATTACATTTAGATAAATGGATATAAATAGCTACGTTTAACACAAATTTATGATTTTACTGCAATGAATTAATTTGCTAACGAGGACTATTAAAATAAATGAAATAGTACTTGAACAATAAATAACACTTACTCTGATCATTTTTTCCACTAATGTAGTTAAAGAGACGCATAAAAGCGTTGTATTGTGCAACTCGGATGATGCTGTTCTCTTCAACCGTTTTCACCCAGGTAATAGCTCCATATGATCTAACTTCATAATCCTATGAAAATTTGTAAAAAAATACACTTCATAAGGAGGCGAAATTTGTTTACATACAATTTCTCACAATAAAACCACTGATAGATGAAATCGGAAAATATTATTATGACTTGAGTTACCTGATGTTGCTCATCGACTGTATACGGTGCACATTCCTCATTTTTGTAGGTGCATCCCTCCGCTAAAGTACTCAGGGCCAAAACAACCTTGAAATGAAGATACAAAAGGAAATATTGAATGAGTAGGCCAATTAATTAAAGACCAAGATAATTCAAGGCTCGGAAGTCCCTTTCGAAGGGAAAAGCCTGATTGAATTTCAAAAAGGAAAAGTAGGTATTTATTGAATTCTAAAATAAAAGGGAAAACTGCAAACGTTTTATCTGCGGGTTTTCACCGAATTCCTGAGAAGACGAAAATTCCTGAGCCTGTTATCGGTCGATAACCCCAGACAAGTCTGCTTTAGGATCGGGAATTTTAATGGTTAAAGCTTCGAAAACTTTTCAGCAACGACCATACAGGTCGATAGTTGGAAAAAAAATATAAATTACACTTAGTTTTAATATATAGCTAGGCGCAGTGTTATTCTTAGGACCTTTTTGGAGAGGTAAAAATACTCCTTGACTTTTTTAGGAGGCGTGAAATTCATTTATGAGGAGTTAAATATGAAAACATTTTCACATTTTTTTAATGGACAAAATGAAATAGAAAAAGAAAGAGGATGCTATTTTGGTTTTTAAAATATAGCATCTGTTAAAAATTAGTAGAAAATCTTAAACATTATAAATAAAACAATTTATTTTTCATTAAACATTCTAAATGAAATATTTATTTAATATAACAAATTTCAGTAAAAAAATTATTATTATTCGATTTCAGTGGGGCGACATACATTTCATTAAGGAAAGCCTTTGTTAAAAACTCAAAGCGTGAAAATACACCTGGCTAGTTTTTAAAAGCGTATTTCCGATTTTCAATGCGTGAAATACGCTCTCAGAGGCGTTAAAAATATCTCTGGCTAGGTGTCATTGAAATTTTCAAATTTAATAAAGGAAATCCTTAGATAAGCTCAAAAACATCGACCAATATCGTTCATTCACTGTTGACATTTGTCAAAACGAACCCATCTGAAATACCACATTACATTGCCCACCCCAGTACTATGGGTTTTTGTATGTAAATATTGCTTCTCCAACATCAATCATAAAAAATGGTAAAGAAACAATTTTCATTCTTTTTAAGTTAATATATTTTAAATATTGTTACTTAAGATGTTTTTAATTTTGTTTTTAATAGTTAAACATTCCATAAAATACCTAATATTTTTCGATATTCACGATATTGGCCAATATTGTAGTAACACTAGGTAATGGATGTTCTTGTGCTACCTGGGTTATGGAAAAAATAGTTTAGAAGTCAACTTATTGCAATGATATATTTATATTTGATACAATATGTTTTTACTACAACTAAAAACAATTCGAATAAGCAGTCAATTAACCCTTTAAGTCCTACACCACCCGAAATTGCAATGGAATTCTATGGAAAAATTTGGGCAGCTATGTTTGAAAGTGTCAAGCTAAAAAAACTAATTTAATTATACAAATTTATTACAGTGAAAAGATTATGGGATGAAGTGACTATGTTTCAATAAAAAGATTCCGATATGGATCAAGAGATCCCTGGTGACTAAAAGTATTGTTTCTTTGTCTTTCTCCTGTTTTTATGTAACTTTGTATATGTATGTAATAAATACTTTTGATTGCGGAAAAAAGCTAATGGCAGTTTGATATTTAATTAGAAGTTGTAAAATATTATTTAAATTTGTTATTTTCACTACATATATCTGCATCTTCTAAATTTCCAAAAAAATTCATTTATCCTGCAACTGGAAATCTTGATGTAGCACGTTTAGAGAAACACAGGGTAAAAAAATACCTCGAATAACCGATTATAATTACAGGAAAAACAAAATTATTTCTTCGACAATAGTTAAGAAATCAGTACTTACCAGAACTCCTGCTCTCCACATTTTGAAAAAAAAATTTCTGGTATCTTTCTTATACTTAAAACTAGGGTTCTGTTAAATTTGCTTTCCATACGCTAAGCAGCTTGCTTTTATGTCTATCGTATTATCAGCACGTTATTTTTTCCCCATTTACCATTGATCGCACCATTGATCTTGGCGATACGCCCAAAGTTATCAAGTTGACAGTCTGTAAATACTCGGGGCTTCTTATGTAAGGTTAGAAAATATACAACTTGAAGTATTATAAGAGTATATTTTTATTTTTAAAAATATTTCTTCAAATTTGGGAAGATATTTTTTGCCTTGTCACCATTGATATTAAACATTTCATTGTTATATAACTAAATTTCACGCTTACTTGCAACGTGTGAAGTTTAAACTAGAAAGATAAAAATGTCTGATGTTTTGTTTGTGTTCGATCATTATTATATAATTAACTCTTCCACGTGCCAAAGAGTGGAGAGTTTAAAACGTTTCGTTACGAGATTTATTTAGAAGTTTGGTACAGGTCCATTATGAAGCAGTTTAATATCCCGAATCGTTTTAAATAAAGTATCAATAAGTAATTAAATTAAATTGAACTCTATTTTACTGCAAACTGAATAATATGGAAATGGTTCAATAATATGCTATTCTACTTGGAATACAGATATCTGTAAATTCAAAAAGAAGTTTATCCTTGTTACCAATAGGGGGTATATACTTAAATTTTTTAAATAACCTTTGTCAATTCTTTTAAATAAATGTTTTGTTCAAAAACAACAAATGGGGCAAATTGATATACTACTTTGAAGTGGGGTACTTAGATACACTCGTGTATATCTCAGCAATTTAAAATAAAATCAGTTAAGGTTAAGTTAGATCTACAGAGAAGGATATTTAAGTCAATTTTTGAGTCTTTGGGTTTATTATAAGTGTTTGAGATTAAAAACTTCTTGCATTCTAGTTATGAGTATTTATAAAATTTCTAAAAGCAAATGTAGTTGATAAATACATGACCAAACAATGGAATCAGGGAATCTGAAACATCTGAGAAGTTCTTAGCATTTTTTCAGGTAACAAAGAGCTGTATAAAAACAGTGACTAAGTAATACTATAAATGGTCAAAAACTAACCAGTTAATTAGTGTCGTACTTTTTTAATTTTAAATGATTTTCAACAAAGATATCTCTTGAATTTCATTCAACTAATTCAGGAGCAACTATACCCATGAAAATTAGCTTCTTATTCCCCAAATTAGATATTTGTTAAAAATGACCATTTGTTAAATTTTAGGGGTTTTTTATCCTTGAATGTTGAATGGAAAATTTGTGATTTGTATTCAAAAAACGGTAATGCAAAAGGGCTTAGGATCTCTCTTATTAAAATAACACTTATTATTTTCCAAAATATTTGTTATTAATTACTATTTTTGAGCAAATTGATCACTGTATCAAAATTTCTCAAGCAATGTATCCAACTGCCCCACGGTGGGGCACTTAGATACAAAATTGATTCTTTACAAAAGTCGTTATATTTTAATTTTCATTAAACTTATGTATTTTCTCTAATTGTTTTTATAAAATTGAGTTATTCTGAGATATTTTTAGAAAAAAAAGTATCTGAATGAGTCATTTTTTCTACTCAAAAAATTTATTTGAATTTTGCTGTATCAAATTATCAAATTGTCATTTACCCTACCTGTTATTTTTTTAAGAATACTTTAAAAAATGCAAATGAAATGTGTTATTAATTTTTTAAATTATTACTTGATAAATTTATAAGGTGTTAAAGTTGATAAACAAGCAAGAAAATCAAAATTAGCTATCGATTTCATTGCTGAAAAGATAATTGGACAATTAAATTAACTCCCACTATTATTTTATTTCCACATAGTCTTCAGCTAGTTTTATAGTTCATCCTCACAAACAAAAGCATGTGTTACTTTTAATTTATTTTTCAATGCTAAAGTCTAAAAATTCAAATGTCTCGGGGGTTCAAAAATATTTTAATGTTATTTTTGAAACTTCTGCATCTATTTTTCATAATTAAAGGTTTTATAAATTTAAGATCTTGATATGGAACTAATGTTGCATCTGGCGCATCAAACCAAACTTCAGTGTAGAAGTTTATTAGAATAACACAGATTCTTCTGATTACAGCTATCTCGTAAGGGTTAGTGGCAAGTCAGACCTAGCGACCATAAGACGTGACAGCAATCAATCAAAGAGGGGAAAAAGCATGGAGTTCAGCCTGAGACTCCACCTATCTTGACAGGAATCTTCATTCCTGTCAAGATAGGGGAATAGGCTTTCTCCATGCTTTTTTATGGAGATTGATTGCAGTAGCCGCGCAGTGTGTTTTGAGCCTTAGAGGGAAATGGTATTTGAAACGGACAATTTTCGCACAGTAGAGAGGGCTTTTGCATTACACCCAGCATCAGTGGCGTAGCTACGGGGGGGCGGGGGGGGGCGGTCCGCCCCGGGTGTCACCCCGAAGGGGGTGACACCCAAACTAGTGAACTTGGCACTTTTTTCAAGTTGTATGCTTTCCTTGAAAAAATTTTTTTCAAATCACTCTACCAATGAAATAAATTAGGGTTTAGCAAATCGGTTGTTACCCTCAAACTATCTGGGAGAGTGATATCGAAGTCTTCGAATTTTGCCCTAAGTTAGTAAATATGCCTTCCTTGAACAAAAAAAATTATCATCCTTGAAAATACTCATTTGGCTGGCTACCTAAGAGGGGTGACACCCACCGAAGCTTAAAAATTTCGAACGTACTTTTAAATGTAAATGTATGAAATATAAGTGTAAGAATTGATTTAAATAATTAACAGTTTTTAGGGGTATGAACTGGGGTGTCACCCATCGAGCATTATTTAGATTATTATGCAAATTTTCTCGATCACACATAAATGTTTTTATTGAGCGAAAAAAACCATAAAATAAATTAATAAATAAATAATTATTAAATGAGTTATCAACCCATTTTGAGAGGGGTGTCACCCCTTTGGATAGGGGGTCCAAGTAGTTCAACAAAACAAATTCAACTGAAAACTACTATGAGATGTAAACCCTTCAACCCGGGTGTCACCCCTTTGGATAGGGGGTCCAAGTAGTTCAACAAAACAAATTCAACTGAAAACTACTATGAGATGTAAACCCTTCAACCCGGGTGTCACCCATTCAGCTAGCTGGGAGGTGTCATTCAAATTCAAACTCTAGTTTAAATAGTTTTAAAAACCAAGGTAAAGGGTTGGCAGAGAAAAAAGTCCATCAGATATTTATTTAAATCTTAAATGAGTAAATTTTAAATCCACATTTTACCTCAGGAAAAATCTGAATACCCCAACTGTTTCATGTTCTGATTTCGCTAGTCACCGTTTGAAAATTTTTCCCACACAAGAAGGGTTTTATCAGGGGTGTCACCCAGTGTCACAAATATCCAAACATAAGTTTGTACACTATATTTAAAGATTACATTTCAAAAAATTTTCTAGGGGAAGGCCCCCAGACCCCCTTCTTTGATTACTTGGAACTCTATTAAATGCAATTTTTTATATTAAATTCTGCAAAATACTAATTTTGGTTAGATTGAGCGTATTAAAAATGCTTTAGGAATAATATTTTAGGCCCCTCTCGAAAGAAACTTCCCTATACGCCAAATGGATTGAATTATCCGAATATGTTGACCAAGGGCGTATAAAAGGGGGGAGCCCGAAATTCGGACTACTTAGTATACAAAAACAAATTAAAATCCTGTTTTTAGGGTCAAATTTCCAAAAATTTCCTGGGAGAGGACCCCACACCCTCTTTTGTACTTGGAACTTAGGTTAAAATGCAAATCCCACCTAAAAATGTGTCCGAAATTCGAGCTAAAGGCCTCAAAACTAGTTAAAAATTTGATTTTTGAGTCCATTTTTCTAAAATTTTCTGGGGGAGAACCCCCAGACCCCCCTTTGGTAGTTCGAACTTTATTATACACAGCTTTTCCTATAATTAGAACTTCTTCATGACGAAAATTCCACCTAAAATGTATTAAGAAGCTACATTAAACCTATTAAATATGTATGAGAGATGCTGAGGAATAATTTTGGGCCCTTCCTGAAATAAATTTCTATATACGGTTTGGACTGAAGAATAACTTACATCATAACTCGTTGCTGCAAAGTTTGGAAATTAAAGGCAATGGTAAATTAAAACCTTCAATTTTGAAATTTTTATATGATAAATTAAACGCCGTAAGAACATAAATATAGAATGGGGTTCCACCTGAGACCCTCAGTTCTAGACTGGTGTCGCAAATTTTATTATTTTTTGTAACCGAATTCCAAAAGGGGGTGACACCGAGAGCTTCCGCCCCGGGTGACACCCAGGCTAGCTACGCCACTGCCCAGCATGATGCTGATGCACCATGCTTGATACATCACCTGGGGATGGTTTGATGTATCAAGCTTTATAAATACCAAGCACTTGCAATGATTTCCTGTATATTCCTTTTTGAAAGATATTTTGTGTTTTTCCTACCCCCACAGACATGAAACTTCCAATATTTTCAATGTTATTTAATTTTCACTCGACTTCTTTATCATCAACTGTAACTATTTTATTTACATCAATCAATCAATTTTAAATTTTAAACTTTCAGATTGATGCTGTATTTGATCCTATTTTTAAGTCGCATAATGCTCTCAAGACTACTCTAAAATTGATCGATCTTATGGAAAAATACCTCATTTAATCTCCTTATACCCAACAGAGTGAAGAAAATAAAATTCCACATTTTTCAAAAATATAAAAAAGTAAAAAATTTATAAATTTGGGTTTTTTGGCTTGTTTTCAACTTTTAAAACTTATACATTTATCAAGTAGTTAGAAAAATAATTTATATCTTTTATTTGAATTATTTTACGATTGTTAAAAAGTTAACAGAGGTATGTACGAAAAAAAAATTTTTCGCTTCTAAATTGCTTAAATTTTATATCTATGCAGTAGGGTGGTCCTTATTTTTAAAGTTTGGAAATCTTTATGCAACGCCCCCCCCCAAATTGTTCCATCATACAAATAAATGATTTTTGCAAAATTTTAGCTCAATCAGAAAATTTTAACCCGTGCTGCAAAAGCCTTAAAGTTTCAAAAAAAATACTGATTTTTTTACAAAACATCAAAACAACCAAAGATTAAACGCTCCCATCTTCTTCTTGTTTTTTATGAGAATCTAATATAGTTATAGTTATAATGTTCCAGATTCCATTCTTCTATCACCCCTCTTTCGGTAGTGAAAATTTTTAAAGTAAAAATAACTCTTGTAAAGTTGTTTTTCCTGCATTTTAAAACAGCTAATAACTCTAGAACTATACAACTTAAAAACCTGAAATTAGTGCTATTTTGTTTGTAATTTTATTATCTTTGTTTTGATGTGCCTTTCATAATTTTTTTCAAAATAAAAAAATGCGAAAAAATTAAATAAAAATTCTGAAAACAATTTTATTAAGTAAATTTAAAGCTTTTCAACCCCCAAAATAAACATTTCTGCCAAATTTCAAGTTAAAAATAAAATTTTATCATGTAGAAAAAAATAAAATTTTCGAAATTTTGGCAAGTCCCTAAACATTCCATGTAATTTAACAAAAAAGTGATTCACTCATGGGGAATTCAAAAACTCCCTTGAGGGTGTTCATACGATTTGTACCATGTAAAAAAATTCACTTAAATTTCAGAAAATACAACTATAAGCCGATTCCGTACAAAATCTTACAGAGCTAGTTTCCAACTTAATTCACTGTGGCTAATTTCACCTGAATTTTCCTTAGAGTTAAGTTTTTACGTAATTTTTTTACTTCCAACATGTCAAATCAAAGTAAATTTAAAGTGTTTGAAGATAAAAGAATAAAATAAACTCATAAATTTCGTAAAAACTTAATTTTAATCGTACAAATCGTATGAACACCCTCAAGGGAGTTTTTGAATTCCCCATGAGTGAATCACTTTTTTTGTTAAATTACATGGAATGTTTAGGGACTTGCCAAAATTTTGAAAATTTTTATTTTTTTCCCACAGGATAAAATATTATTTTTAACTTGAAATTTGGCAGAAATGTTTATTTTGGAAGTTGAAAAACTTTAAATTTACTTAATAAAAATTATTTTCAGAATTTTTTTTATTTAATTTTTCCCCATTTTTTTTATTTTGAAAAAAATTAAGGCCAGTTATGTTGCACATCAAAACAAAGATAATAAAATTACAAACAAAATGGCACTAATTTCAGGTTTTTAAGTTGTATAGTTCTAGAGTTATTAGCTGTTTTAAAATGCAAGAAAAACAACTTTGCAAGAGTTATTTTTATTTTAAAAATTTTTTACTACCGAAAGAGGGGTGATAGAAGAATGAAATCTGGAACATTAAAACTATAACTATATTAGATTCTCATAAAAAATCAAGAAGAAGATGGGAGTGTTTAATCTTTGGGTTTTTTGATGTTTTGTGAAAAAAACAGTATTTTTATGAAACTTCAAGGCTTTTGCGGCACGTGTTATTATTATCCGAATGAGCTTAAATTTTGCATACATTATTATTTTCTATAGTGAAACAAAACTAGGGGGCGTCACCAACGGAATTCCAAAAAAAAATTTACCATACTAATAAGGACCACCCTACTATGCAGTCTAAAACCATTATTTATAAGTTATTGAACCATTTTACAGGAGCTGACAAATTTACAGAAATTTCCCGGCAATCCTTAAAAAATAATATTACGGGGGATCTTATGATCTGTAAGTTCTACAAACAAGCTTTAAGTATAAAAGTTGAAGCTAAATAAATTATCTACAAAATGAGAGCCACTTTGTATTTTTACAACCACTGTTTCGGATTGTACAGCTAAAAACGTGCAAAATTTGGTTTTTAGTACAGTCAAATTAGGCGAAAAAAGGGCCGGAGGTAGACATTTAGAAATACAAGCAGAAACCCCCTGGGATGTGTTTAGGGGGGTCTGAGGATACCTCACCTGAAAATCCCAAAAAATCCGGTGACGGGTTTTCCGCCATTTTGAAAAAGAAGTCGGCCATATTGGATTTTTCCATAGTTCATAAAAACAGCCATAACAGGCGAACTAATTGGTTTAAAATGTTCGTTCTTGTTTTAAAATGCGTAATTTAGTGCGTTCTTTAAGTTTCATGCATCAATTATTGGTTCTAAACCATACATTTTTTTGAAATTAAGCTAAAATAGCAATTTTTTCGTATTTTTTTCGGTTGTAGTTCTTTCGTTTAATACTGTATCGTAACTATTATAGATATCAAGACCAAAACAACTGGAACTTGTTAAGAATTGTCTTAGGCTATACCAAACCAAAATTCTAAGAAATCTCGCCATTAGTTTTCCGCCATTTTGAAAAAAACTGTGGCTATACTGAATTTTCAATGTTTCTTAAAAACTGCTATAACAAGCGAACTTATTGGAATAAAATGATCAATTTTTTTATAAAATACATGTCTAAGTGTACGTTTTTGAAATATCATGCAGTAAGTTAATATCCTTAAAGATTTAATTTTAAAAACTGAGAAAAATAGTAATTTTTCAGTCTTTTTCTGTTGTAGTTTTTTTATAGTCCATGCAAATTAGATATTCAATATAACAGGCTGAAAATTGGTGGAAATGTAGAGAATAGTGTCCGCCTTGATATCCTGAAATCCCCAAAAAATCCCTCCTGGAGAAAATCCGCCATTTTGGAAAAACCAACGCCATCTTGGATTGAGTTTTCAAGCATAGCGACTGAACCATGGGGCCGATTAAGTTCTTTTTTGTCCCAAATTGTTTAATATTGTGTATTTTAAGAGAAAACATCAAAAAATTCAAAATGAAAAACTTAATTTAATAATAATTAATTTTTATTTAATTACTGATTTGCTGTGTTAAAATGTAGGTAAGCATTCAAGATTACAAGCTGAAAATTGGTGAAAATATAAAAGACAGTGTCCTAATTCATATCGCGAAATTCCCAAAAAATCCCTCCAAGGGAAACCTCCATTTTGAAACAACCGCCGCCATATTGGGATTTATTTTAAAGCATAGCGACTGAACCAAGGGTTCGATTGAGTTTTTTTTGTCCCAAATAGTTCAATATTGCGTGCTTTAAAGATAAAACCTGAAATAGTTCAAAATAAAATTTTTATTTAAATAAAATTAAATTTACTTAATTAATGATTTGTCGTGTGTAAATGTAGATAAGAATTCAAAATAACAAGCTGAAAATTGGTGGAAACGTAGAATATAGTGTCCTGATCGATATTCCGAAAATCCCAAAAAATCCCTCCAGGGAAAAATCCCCCACTTTGAAAAAACCACCGTCATTTAGACTCTCAATTTAAGCATAGTGATAATGGAGTTTTTTCTTTCCACAACAATGAAATTTCCCCAAAAATGCATTATTAAAGCTGAAAAAAAACTGCAATTTTTAAGTCGAATATTTCAAAAACTATACGTGCGATTTAAGTAAATTTAGGCTTGTAATGTAGTTTATTTATTCAAAAAAAACATGCAGTTCCGTGCATGGTCAAAAATTTGACCGTTTGATTGCTATATCGTTTGAGTATAGTTTGTTTTCTTAAATTTGACCGTTTTGTCCATTCTTTTTTATTTAGTTTCAACTAAACGGTGATATTTTGGACCATGCACGGAACTGCATGTTTTTCTTTAATAAATAAACTACATTTTAAGCCTAAGTTTACTTAAATCGCACGAATAGTTTTGAAATATTCGACTTTAAAATTGCAGTTTTTCAAGCTTCAATAATGCCTTCTTGGGGAAATTTCATTGTTGTGGAAAGAGAAAACTCCATTATCACCATGCTTAAATTGAGAGTCCAAGATGACGGTGGTTTTTTCAAAGTGGGGGATTTTCCCCTGGAGGGATTTTTTGGGAATTCCGGAATATTGATCAGGACACTATCTTCTACATTTCCACCAATTTTCAGCTTGTTATTTTGAATTCTTATCTACATTTACACAAGAAAAATCATTAATTAAGTAAATTTAATTTTATTTAAATTAAATTTTTTATTTCGAACTATTTCAGGTTTATCTTTAAAATACGCAATATTGAACTATTTGGGACAAAAAAAACTCAATCGAACCCTTGGTTCAGTCGCTATGCTTTAAAATAAATCCCAATATGGCGGCGGTTGTTTCAAAATGGAGGTTTCCCTTGGAGGGATTTTTTGGGAATTTCGCGATATGAATTAGGACACTGTCTTTTATATTTTCACCAATTTTCAGCTTGTAATCTTGAATGCTTACCTACATTTTAACACAGCAAATCAGTAATTAAATAAAAATTAATTATTATTAAATTAAGTTTTTCATTTTGAATTTTTTGATGTTTTCTCTTAAAATACACAATATTAAACAATTTGGGACAAAAAAGAACTTAATCGGCCCCATGGTTCAGTCGCTATGCTTGAAAACTCAATCCAAGATGGCGTTGGTTTTTCCAAAATGGCGGATTTTCTCCAGGAGGGATTTTTTGGGGATTTCAGGATATCAAGGCGGACACTATTCTCTACATTTCCACCAATTTTCAGCCTGTTATATTGAATATCTAATTTGCATGGACTATAAAAAAACTACAACAGAAAAAGACTGAAAAATTACTATTTTTCTCAGTTTTTAAAATTAAATCTTTAAGGATATTAACTTACTGCATGATATTTCAAAAACGTACACTTAGACATGTATTTTATAAAAAAATTGATCATTTTATTCCAATAAGTTCGCTTGTTATAGCAGTTTTTAAGAAACATTGAAAATTCAGTATAGCCACAGTTTTTTTTTCAAAATGGCGGAAAACTAATGGCGGGATTTCTTAGAATTTTGGTATGGTATAGTCTAAGACAATTCTAAACAAGTTCCAGTTGTTTTGGTCTTGATATCTATAATAGTTACGACACAGTATTAAACGAAAGAACTACAACCGAAAAAAATACGAAAAAATTGCTATTTTAGCTTAATTTCAAAAAAATGTATGGTTTAGAACCAATAATTGATGCATGAAACTTAAAGAACGCACTAAATTACGCATTTTAAAACAAGAACGAACATTTTAAACCAATTAGTTCGCCTGTTATGGCTGTTTTTATGAACTATGGAAACATCCAATATGGCCGACTTCTTTTTCAAAATGGCGGAAAACCCGTCACCGGATTTTTTGGGATTTTCAGGTGAGGCATCCTCAGACCCCCCTAAACACATCCCAGGGGGTTTCTGCTTGTATTTCTAAATGTCTACCTCAAACCCTAATTTGACTGTACTATTTTAACTTTGACGTTTATGGGCGGGGTCTAAATATTTTTTGAGCTGAAATTTTTTCAGAATATTAATTTTATACCAAAAGGCAATTTTTTTTAAAACTGTGCAATAGAGTTTTGAATATACACTTTTTTATGATTGTTCTGTATTCTAAATAGGGTCTTGAATTTCTAGTAAAAATTTGGTGGTTATACAATGAAAATTCAATTACAGTTTTTCACGATTTCCTCCCGAGTATATGCGGAGTACTTGCTCTTTAAATCTGTGGGTCCGAAAGTCCTGTGGTCGGTCATGGCGCAGTTTACCATGGGTCCAGGTCTCTGGAGACCATTTCCCTCCCCTTCAGAGATATGGCTAAATTGTGGAGGTGGCGATAGATGGTAGCAGCATCTGTCATCCGAGGCGTAAGTCGGATTCCTGCCATTCATTGGGCCTCACTCTCTCAGGAGCACTTTGCCTCAAATCCTGTACGTTTTCCGGATGGAGCTTAAATATTCCAAGTGGCATAAGAAACAACAACACGATTTCCTCAAAACTTGGTTTGGATTTCAAAACCTTTGGACCCTTTTTCAAATTGACGATTCATTTGTTTGTAGTGTAGGAGATGAAAAGTGAAAAATATTCTTGTATAAATTTGGGATGTATTTTTTGAAGAAAAAAGTAGAAACAATTTTTTGATTGGAATATTCGGTCTTGTTCTTTTAATTTTGAGCCAAAACAAAATGTTTGTTTTTAAATATTCTAACCTTGGTAGTACCTATGGGCCGAATGCAGCAACGTTCTGCGACGTGCTAAAGAACCGTATTTCACCTAATAATGATCGCCCAAGAACGCCTGCTCCCGAGGTGGCGTTCTACGATCGTTATCCTCCTGATTGGTTGAACGCGCAGAGCGCGGGAAAGGCAGGGTACAATCAAATGCACGTGGTTCAATGACGTAGTTCGTGACGTTCTTGAAAACCAATCAGCGGCATGCTGGAAAAATGACTCAGGACAACGATAGTTGAGTTGTTTGGGAAGTAGGATTTGACCGGTCCCAAAATCGCCGCAGAACGTAGCTGCATCCGGCCCTATAAAAAGATATGTAGATGTTGGCTTATCCGCCGAGCAAACTGTCCTCTGTAAATGTTGTTTCCTTACAAGAATACCCTTATGGAGAGAAAAGCATAACAAAGGATTCTAAGGAATATGCAAACGCATCCTATTTTTCGGTTTTAAAGAACAAGACTATCGAAACACAGATATTATATTAGTAACTACCAAATGTTCGCCAACATAAAAAAATAGAAGAATTATGCTTCGCATCCTTTTTCAGTCTTTAATCTAAAAATTGTAAAATTCGGATAACTAAACTTTAATAAAAGCTATAACTAGACAGTACTTAAATTTGCTGTGAAAATTTTGATTCAAAATAATTTACCTATATTTCCTTAATGAGTTTTCAGATAACTAATGGGAGTGCATCTGCCTACTAAAAACGTTATTACCGATTACCTTGATCACAAGGTCACTTCCTTGAAATGAGATTATTTAATATAGTATACTTTTAATTTATAAATATTTATTCCTTTTCTCTTTCCTTTTTTATCCGAAGAGAAAATTTCATGTGGGGGGCCGTTCAAATATTACGTAAGCACCTAAGGAGGGGAGGGGGTTTGCTCTTTGCTTATTTTGCCTGACAAGGGGGAGGGGGGATATGAGTGATGCTTACGTAAGATAATACATTTTAGAAAATATCTTGTTTCTTGCATAAATAATTTCAAAACTCAACCAAAAATAAATTTAACAAAAAATTGAATTAGGAAATCTGACGTAAGCACTTTTTTCTGGGGATGGACCCCTTAAGCATTTAGAAATTTTAACCCCGAAAAGTAGTGTTTCGACTCATTTTTGAACCCTTACGGTTACACCCAAAAAGGACAGCTCCTTCTATAAGTCACCTAATTTTCAAGGAAAAAACAGTACTTACTAAAAGGGATGTCAAAATTTCGGGGGGGGGGGGGGTCCGGCAGTTTCTTACGTAATTATGGTGGGGGGTTTGAGGTTCGCTTATCTTTGCTGACAAAGGGGGAGGGGGGTTAAAAATGACCAAAAAAGTGCTTACGTAATATTTGAACGGCCCCTGGGATGAAATTTTGATAAACAGGGAAATTAGAATTCGTTTATTTATTATTAGGGCTAGGATTTATATGTAATTACATATTTTTTCAGGAATCTGATATTAAAGTGTGCTCTTGAATTCTATACGTTTTAAAAGATTTTGAATCGATTTAGGCCATGTTTATTTTACATATTTTCACATATTTCGGTTTATTTACATATTTAACCTATAACTACATATTTTTATTACATATTTATCCATTTTCAAGTTTTTCAAAAAATAAATCAAAATCACACGTTTGACCGACTTTCAAATTAAAGTAACCCATAAAATGAATAACGCATTCAAATTGTAGTTAAAATTAGTGCACCCAATGCTGAATTTAACTTTTAAAAGGTTGTGGAAGTTGGGATTGTCAGATGAAACGAGTCAGGCGGGCCGAGAAGGGAAGTAGGCACATGGTTTTCGTTTTTTCTTGCGACAAGACAGCAAAAAAACATGAGCTGTCAGCAAATTGGGAAAACCACCCTTCCCTACATGCTTACATAGTATTTGAAGATCCCCTTAAAAAAATTACTCAACATTTTCTTTTTATTATTACATATTTGGCATTTTTAATACATATTTTGCTAATATAAACACATGTTATAAATACACATTTTGGATTTTTAATTACATATAAATCACAGCCCTATTTATTATTTACAGGGGAAATATTTTTTATGTAAAAGGAGGAAGGGGGATTTCCACTTGCTGGATTTACTAAAGAATAGTAGTGTGACAAAAAATCTTTAAAAATGCATTACTTGAAGTCAAGTCATGAGAACCATGTTTAACTACACAAATAAATTCTTTATATAATTTCGAATAATTTTATTAATTATTATTGCATGATTATTACCTCCATGGTATATACAAAACGTCATACAATAACTGAGTACATAAACAAAAACAACCATCATAGAACACAACAAGAAGTTGCATTATAAATAAAGAATACCACGGAACCACAACTAAGGTTAATTCAATTTTAAATTTGTGGTTTAGAATTCTTTTTTCTCCATCCAAACCTCATTTAATCTATCGCTTTCTCGCCACGGACTGTCATAAACACACATATAGTAGAAAGAAGGATCAACGCCACTTTCTGCCGCTGCAGCATCTAGCAGGCGTTTAGCATGGTCATCCCAAACAGCGTCTTGACGAACTTGACTACCGAAAGACCTGTATAAAAAGGTATAAATAATTAGAAATACATAAAACGCTATTACTTTTTACTTTTACGTTTTTTTATGTTACTAGGGGGCTCTGCCCCCTGCTCGCTATCGCTCACCAACCCCCGGAACTGCTTCGCAGTTCTTTGAGGATCGCTTCGCGATCTAAGCGAGCAGAGCTCGCTTGTTTTATCTCAACTATCCAGTACAACCTGGAACTTGTCTGCTTATAGTCTATTCATTTAGAATAGGCGCCTGAAACAGGATCAAAAACGCTCAATACTGCTTAATAATGCTCATCAGACAACTTCAGTGACCGATTGTTTTTACAGTATTTTAACTACTTCTGCTTAGGCTGCCTTGTCATTGCAGAAGAAAATGTTTTTCGACGATAATTGGAATAATAACGCTTCTAATACATTACGTCTCAGGCGCTAATTCTTAATGAACAGAGTATAGTTAATGATCATTTAATATCGAAACTTTTTATCTCTCAAACTTTTGCATAATTTAATTCGGATCATTACCACGAAAATATCAAAATAAAACTCTTACTGATATATTCCTCTTTAAATTATCAATAAATTTAATGGATAGAGGGCTACCGCCCCATGCTCGCTTACGCTCACCAACCCCCATAACTGCTATGAAGCTCTTTACAGATCGCGAAGCGATCTGTAATATCTGTAATGGAACTTTAGCAGAGTAAAACAAACTTCCTGAAAATCCTCTTTCTTTCATCGCCACAAATAACACTCAATAAAGTTAAATTATTTATTTCTCTAGTGGTTCAAAAAATATCGAAGTATCTTTAAAAGATTATTAACCAAGTCTATACTATATCGCTAGCAAACTCAGAGCAAAAATGTGCACCTCAAAACTTTTAAATTTAAATATCCGTGCTCGCGACAACCTAGTGAATAGGCAAATATAAAATTGAAAAACATTAAACACGTCTGATAAAGACCTACTAAAACTATGAAAAGAAATAAAACTTTGATGCTTAATAATTCCAAAACTAATTAGAATTTTTAAAGAAGTAAACGCCAATCTCTTTCTAAAAAATAAGAATATAAGTGTTTAAAAATCATATTGATACCGTGATTAGTTTTTATTTTAGATAGAAAAAAAACGAAAAAGTGTCAAAAATTTCGAAAATTAAAAAATTAATTACTCTAAACCAAATTCGAAATTCGAAAAAAGGGTGACGTAGTGCACATCTTCATACTTCAGAGTATTAGGGTGCAAAAAATCATAGTTCTGCTGCTGATAGATTTTGCTGAACTGGATTACGCGGCGAAAAAACAAAAACTTCAACTTTGACCTTAAAAATACCCCAGAACTAATTATCACATCAGTTAGCTTTTTGTTCAAGAATGTGCCCCAAATATTCCTCTACAAACATTTCAAATTTCATAAATTTTTATCGAGTAGTTTTTGCGTTATGAGAGTTCAAAGAGTTAGAAAATTAAATTTTCTGAAACAGCGGCGGCGGCGGCCGCGGTGACAGTAACTTTTTTTTAATATAGAGAGAAACGATAACAAAAAAAACAATTAAATCATTTAATTCAAATAAGTAAGAATATTTTTAACCTAGAGTTTTTGATATAAAAATCTTAACATTTAACCCCATTCGCGATATTGACCGATTGCCGCAACATTGATCGACGCCTACCTGGAATAGTTTTATATTTTAAAATGTATTCAGGTTTTAACAATGCAATATTTATCTACATTCGTGTCTAAAAATTAAGGAGATTTTTTGAGTTTTATAATGACCCAAATCTTAGGTCCTTGTCTATGAAATTCATACCATAGGATCTTTTAAGAGTGGAAATATGTCCGGAATTTAATTATCAAAATTATAGTTTAAGGGGGTACAGAGGGTATTCAATGTCCATTGATAAAGGGTTACAAGCATTTTTCGGAACGGTAATAGAAACGTTTATGTGAAAGTCGTTTAGCGAAAAAAAATCCCTATTTCTGTAAAGGATATGATATTCCTGAACTCTATGCGGTGATTTCAAATGCATGGAATACCTTTAACGTATGATTTTTAGGTGATATTTAAGTGACCTCCTCAATCTTCATTTTGGGCGAATTTTAGTTTTTTTTTATTGGCAGGTGGTAACTATATTTTTGAAGCTCTCATTTGTGTTTGTTTCAATTTATGTCTAGGGAAATTACATTACAGGAACTTATTACTAGTGTTATTCCCCCAAAATCAAATTATCCTTGATTTTTGGACACATGTGTAGTAATATGTTACAAACTAATGGAATTTTTTTTTACCATAGCATATTACCCCTATAATTTTCACTTTACTAATTACCTAGAAAAATAGGTCTTAGTTGGTTCTCTCGTCACAGACACGGTAGGATTATTAGGACGAGGAGGATTTTCACTCCTACTTGGTAGCAAAGCTACAGCCATAGTGTATTTGTTCAGTCCTCTTTTCGACTCCTTTTTGGTTCGAACCGGCACCATCATTTCAAATTTTTCACCTGGAAGGAAAATCATATTTTTTTTCGAAAATTCAAGACACTTTGACTACTGACACAACTTGCCTAGTAATTTTGATAAGCTTTAGTTCAAATGTATGTAAACTTTAAATTGTTTTCTTTTTTTGAATTGTGTTAAGTAAAAGATATCGTATTTCATTGCGTTAGAAAACCAGAGAGGGAAAAAATGTTTAAGGAATAAAGAAAGCCCTTTCTTAATTCTGTTCTTTTGTTTGTTCAATAAAATTTGTTATTGTTATTGTTATTGTTATTGTTATTATTATTATTATTATGCTATTTATCGTAAAATTTGTTTAAAAAATATCTAAAAAAATAGGTTCATTTTACGATAAATAGCATAGCTCCTTTAATTTTCAAAATTTTGCTTAGCTTTTAGGTTAATGCACAGGTATTTATCTAAGGAACATGTGATTTCAAGAATTTTCAAAAACACTTTTATATTTTTACCTATAGAGGTGTTGGCGTAATTGTAAATTTCCGCCAAATTTTAGTATAAATTGCTATTTTTAAGAATATTTTTTATAAAATTAGGGTAGTTTTTACATATATTAGTTATTTGGTTACATTGGTTAAGAAAAAATATGTAAACAAGTTAAATATAATGTTTTTTAAAAACCTCCTAACGTAGGCAGTCGCCTTAAGTATGTAGAAACTGCATAAAGAAATGGACATTTTAACTGCGCATTCTATGCTTACCAGCTTCATTTTCACCACCTAAATAAGCATACAGCTTCTTAATGAGTTTTCTGGAAACATTTGCTTTCGATATTCCATCCTCGGAAGCACTTACCCAAACTAAAGAAGGGTACAGACGTTCTTCGTAATCCTAGTGGCAAATTAATAAAATAAATCACTTTTAAAAGCGCTATTCAGTGTCTTTAACACAAGTTCGCCAAAACTCTGCACAGCCAGATTATTTGCGTGGAATGCAAAAAAGATGCTCAAAAAACTATACCTCTACGACCTTAAATAAAAACGTTTAACTGGTAGTTGAATAAGGGAAACAAGTATTTTTAGCCAATCAGAGTTATCGCTTAATTCCAAGTAAACCTTAGGTAAAGATAGTGGTGAATACAACCAAAAGAAGTGAAAAATATCAATTGTGCATGCATGCGAGCAGCGTGGATTAAAATAGTCAAATTGGATAAATTTCATCTACTCCATGCAATGGAATCTTTCTGTGCAGAGTTTTAGCGGACTTGTTGAAACACTCTGTATGTATACCACTTAAAAAAAGAAGGGGCACAAGTGGACAGTTTGAAGACCAAGTATCTATTTCACCTAAACGAAAAATTATCCCCTTCCTTTATTTTCATACTTCTTGTTATTAAACCTAAACACTTCTCTGAGAATTTTCCTAGTTTTTAGATAGCACCCGCGACCTATCGCATGCTAAGCACGCACGCTATCCACTGAACCAAAGAAGATTCAGTATAACGTTGCCAATAGCTGTATTGGTTTTCAATGCAGTAAGTTTCTGTTTAAGTACAGATAAGCTAAAAAACTAGGTAAAAGCTGTTATTTTACATAAAATAAATAGAAGTGCGGTGGGAATGTTACATGACAGAATATCTCTGTAAACATAAAGTCACTGTTATTGAAATTTCTGTTTTTCTACAGTTTTTTTTACAGTGTGGATCAACCATTTATCTGCAGTAATAGAGTCACTGAAGCAATACTTTCCGGATTTATATAATCGTCAGTCCAACTCTTGGATATTAAGACCCTTTTGTACTGATGATGACATTATTAAAGACGAAGATGTAGCGGCCAAAGTAGAATTTCTTGGACTGCGCGAGAATAGTACTTCAAAGTAGAATTTCAAATGTATGATCTCAGCAGATTTTGGATTAAAGCAGGTGCCGAATATCCTGTTATAGCTAACAGAGCTTTAAAAATGATAGAACCTTTTGCCATCACTTACAGATGCGAGAGTGGTTTTTCAACTTTAGTTTCATTGAAAACAAAGGCCAGAAACCGTCTCAATGTGGAACATGACATGAGATGTGCTTTAAGTGACACTAAACCTAACATAAAAAAACTTGTAAACGCAAAACAATTTCAACCCTCACACTGATTATTATTATTATTAATTCATAGTTAAAATATCGTAATATTGTTGTGTTTTTATGTAGCCACAATGTATCCAGTTTTCTGACTAACTGCTGGGCAATGACAACTTTGTAATTAATAAACATTAGAATTGCTTGCATTGAGTGTTTTTATAACATTTTAAAATTGGGGTAAAATTTGATTTCCTAACAGGTTACAGGGGTAGCAGTATTATAAAGGTTAGGAACCACTGGTCTAGCTATAGTGATTTCTCCCCATAATGGCGGCAGGTTGCTTGATGTCGCTACAAGGTAGAGTATCCAGGGCTTTAGTTTTATATAAAGGAGGTGCTTGCCCATCAACAAGTTAACTCCAATAGCTCTACATTGGAATTACCACCCTGTTGCTGCAAGTGCATTAATTGATCTCAAAACTATACGGTTTTACACATGGAATTTTTTTATTTTGTTTATATAAGTGAATAAAATTAGACATGAGATGAAAAGGGGCATATATGGGTTATCCTACATCACATTAATCAACACATCTCGAAAAGTCATCTATATATAATCCAAATACCATTCATTCATAACACTCATCACGAAATCTCCAAAACTGCCGGACTGATAGGCTTGAAATTTGACAGAGACCTTCCTCTCAGCCATTAGACGCGCACTAAGAAACGATTTTAAAATCGAACGACTCCTTCCATGTTTTTCGGCACTTTTTCGACTCCATTTTACCCATTGAAATAACATTATACATTGTTGAAATGCATAAAATGCAGGGTTTACTTCTCTATCTTAAGGCGACGTCTTGCCTCTCTTGAATAAATATAACTTCAAAACAATTTATAATTTTCAACGAAATTTAAGAAGAAAAACAGTGTGAATATCTGTATTTAAATATTATAACAGTAATCAGAACACCGAAATATATTAAAATAATTAATTACTTTCTTTAAGAGTTTAATTTTCTTAAATTTATGGATCAAAAATTGAAAAGTTTCCATGAAAACAGAGCTAAAATTTCAGTGTTTCACACACATAGCATGGTTTACTAGACTATAATCACTAGATTTTTTTATTATAACTAGCAATCTGTTTTTACTTTACTTTTTAAGTAGCTTTTAAAGAAGTTGGTTATTTTAAGAAGAAGGCAGGATTTTAATAGTTTTTTACTAGATAACTTTTTATCGAGGGATTTTTGAAATTTATTTTATTTTGAAATTGAATTTTTGAGGAATTTTGAAAGGGCAGCGGGAATACTTCATAAAAATTATGTTTAAGACTTTAAACACTAGATTTCAAATGACTGAGATGATTTCATTTAGATTGTTTTTATCACATAGAAAGGATAAACGTTTAATAGGCAAAAAATCGGGATGGAATGAGTAATCACATTTGGAACTGGGATGGAAAAAAAGGCACAGGGAATACAGGGATGAAAATTTTTGGGAACACCAGGAATGAAAATTATCGGGAACACCGCCGGGATATGAAAATTATCGGGAAAACTGGGATATGAAAATTATCGGGAACACCGGGTTAAGAAAAAGTACGGGGAACACCGGGTCATGGAAAAATACCAGGAACACTGGAATATGAAAATTATCGGGAAAACCGGGATATAAAAATTATCGGGAAAGCCGGGATATAAAAAGGTACAGGGAAAACCGGGATGTAAAAATTATTGGGAAAACCGGGATATCAAAAGGTACCGGAAACGCCAGGATATGAAAAAGTACCGGGGACACCGGGATATGAAAAGAGTACAGGGGACACCGGGGTGATTCGAAAAATCGGACATAAACTTGGGAGAACTTAAAAAAAGGAATAAATACACTCCATACACATCAGCTAGTGTTAAATAAATTACAAAATCCAAGGAGATGACAATACCTGATGTTTTTGAACGACCGTATAATCAGGGCATTTGGCACCGTGTCTTTCACATGATTGGCTGCTCGCGCTCCCAACGAACAGCGCCTAAAACAGAGGAAAACTTAAAAAGTTCGTTTACTAACCCATTCATTAGATCTTGAATACCAGCAAATTTTCCATTCCATTGGTGGAATAATGACCGACCCACACACCCTGGCATGACCTGAAACCTACGCAATCCATCTACCAAGAATTCGATAGGAGTCTCTTCGCTTTTCGGAAATCATGGAGTTTCGAAATTTGTATATTTTTATTAAATACAAATGGAATTAGAGAGTTAAGGAAAATCCGACATATATCTTTTAAAATACTTCGTAAAGCCTGTTATCAAATTAACTATAGGTATTCTAAATCAAATATTTTTATAGTTCACACATTTTTTGTGCGTTTTTTTTATTTGCGCGACTTCTTGTGCGTGTTTTTTTACTTGTGCGAGTTTATTTCTGCGATTTTTTTTGTGCAGTATATGAAAATTTCAATCAACTTAAAACAAAATCTTGTATATCTGGCTACCAAGGCAACGATTGTTGTTTCAAATGTAGGTATTCTTCAATGTTTTTTGAAAATTATACATAGGGGAGAGTGCTGTACCTAAGGACGGTTGTACCTTCAACCACCGCATTTTAAAATTCGGCAACAAACGGAAATTTGAATTTGGGGTCGAATTTAGATGTAAACAGATGCTATCTAGTTGCTAACGTGAAATCAGATCTTTAAAATAATATTTAAATTTAGTATATTAAATTTACTGTTTTTAGATCAGGGGTTCTCAAACTTTTGAACATCGCGACCCACTTTTTAGAAACAAAATCTAATGCGACCCACTTCACCTTCATTAAATTATCTCATGCCCCTCAACGGAATTTTAACTTCTTGACTGGGGGGGTTCACCAAGTATTTTGTTACAACATTAAATTACTATATGCACGTGTTAAATAAGAGAAATTAATTTTTTAGAAAATTAAAAGTAAATATTTGAATTTTAGCGTATGAAATAGTTTAATTGTGAGTTAACAATGATCCCCCACAATATAAAGAGGGTCTGGGGGTCCCCCCAGAGAAAAAAAATTGACCCTTAAAAACAGGGTTTTAACTTGTTTTTTTTAATAATATGGAATAAATTGCAGTTGCATCATTTCCTAAGAAAATTCCTAAAATTTGCATGGCTCCCCCCGGTGAGGATGGGTCCTACGTTTAGAAACACTGATTTTTTTTCCAAATCTTATTTGAATAACCGACTAGTCTTGCATTATCGGCACATTTAAGTGAGGGGCACACGTATTTACATTAATTGCCTTTTCCGTTCGACACCAAGTAGGGTAGTTTTTCTTACACCTCTCTTATTGCTCTTATTTTTATTAATTTTATTATATGGTAATTTGATAAATTTCAAAAGTCAATAACACGTTTGTAAAAATTATAAAAAAGATATTACATATTCAGAAAAATTAAAAATCTTGTCGCGACCCACCAAAAACTGATTGGCGACCCACCAGTGGATCGCGACCCACAGTTTGAGAAACACTGTTTTAGATGATCAAAGTTTTTTTTAGTGGATCACTACATTAATATTTTTCTTCCCCTTTAATTATGATATGATAAAATTAGACGTAAGAGCCGAATCCCCGAGATTTTGACTTTTTATTTTTGATATTAGAAATCGTCAGATCTCAATTCGTTTATTTTTTATAGAATTTTGAATACAAAAACACCTGATGTTGTACCTTCGGACACCATAAGTGTTGTACCTACGGACACGTTCTTGTGAGTGTCTGTAGCTAATCAGCATTTTTGAATCAGGTTTAATTAAAGGGAATACAATTTAATGCATATTAAATTAATTCTAAATGGTTATCTATTTGTCGGCGATTATTTTCAAGTGATTTTTAGATGCAAAATCAAATATTTTGTGATCTAAACTACTTTTTGAAACTTTTGATTCTACTTTGCATTTGATGTAAAATATGGTGTAAGATCTTAAGCCCCCTATCCCATCTAAGCATTCCCCTTTCCAGTAAAATTTAGAATGCAGGTTTCGGGACATTCATTAAAAAAATTCCATAGAGAAATCAAACATCACTTACTACGCCAAGTGCTACAACAACCACAGCATTCATCGCCTCTGATGCAGTCGTGATCAGATAAAACAAGCAGGACGGCGCGTGCCTTTATATAAGCTGTGGTTATGCGAAGGTCAATCGGGGCGAAGAAAATGAGGATGCGTGGTTTTGTTTTTTCGGAATGGCCGGTGACCAATTGACAGCACCACGACCGGTTGTTTCTAGTCGAATCATTACTGTTTGGTGCGCCTACAGAACAGCTTCAGGCGATTTTGAAATCCGAAGCCGGAATTCCCAATTCTCTACCAAGCATAAAAGTATTTTTGTTAAGAGACACTAAAAAGATCTTGGCTTATTTTGAGAGGGATGACCTTTTATTGATCTAACTTATACTATTAACCCTAAGTAGTAAACCATAGAAAGATTGAATTTGGAAAAAATTATTGTATTCTTTGGTCCTTTTTTCCTATTAAATTGCGTTACCTCCTTAAGATATTATCTTGGGTTCACATGAAGTGGGTGAATAGAAAAATCAGGACAATTATGTAAAATTTAAATACTAGGATATATATGTTCAGAATCACTTTTTTTAGCTCATATTCAATCATGGTTCCAAACCAACTGTAGTCTTTCGGTCAAGAAATATAAAACATCTAAATGACTGACACGTTAATTCCCAGCCGTTGGTTCTCAGAGGACACTGTAAGAGATGTTCTAAGACACTTCTAAAAAAATTAAGGGTCACCTAAAGAAATTAAGATAAATGTGCAAGACTGCCATGAACTGGTTTAAATAAAGGTGACTGAAGCAAATAGCATCAAGATCAAGTTCAAAAAAGCTGAAAAGCAAAGAGATGCAGATGAGTAAAAAGGAAGCTAAAGCAGAGGGACAACTCCAGAGTAAAATGATGAAGAGCAGAGTGGCTTAAGAGCAAATAGATTTTGAAGAGCACAGAGGGAGACTTAAGAGCAAAGGATGCTGAAGAGCAGTGAACTAATGACCAAAAAGATGCATGCACAGGGTGGTCCAAGAAAGATACTTTAGGCTGAGATTTCACCTATTTAAGAAACAATGGAATCTCAACTTCATTCAGCTTCATTTACACTTTTAAATTTAATTTACAAAAGTCTCAAAATATTAACTGTTCTGTCTTTTTTTACAACAGATTGTTTTACAACAATAATATGATCTCTGATCAAGTGAAATCATGAAGTTAATAGTCCTCAAAATCATTGGAATTTTAATATTCTTAATTTCTACCATTCCATTAAATTATCTGTCAGTAAAAACAACTTAATTAAAAAATATCTCACCACAACTACACCAACACCCAAATTCTTAGAAACTAATATTTTTCTTAAATTTTAACTCAAAATAAAGAAGTTTATGAGAAAAAATGGTAAATTTGAAAAATAAATAAAACATTTTTACAACAGAGCCCCTTTTATTCCTTTAAAAACACATAATATACATCAATATATGTACATTGAAATGTATAAGAATATAGATGCTCAAGTAGATCAGATCTTTAACAATAACAAGAGTTAAAAGTACAGCTGCACAAAAAAGGGTATTTTTAAAAATATATATTTAGATAAATATTTTAGAAATTTTTCTGTATAATGTGTCTACAAAATGCAGAGCTGAACACAAGACTCTTTCATACAGGTTTTTACATAAAATTTAAATTTGTCAACATTACAGAGTTTTCAGTTTTTGTGTACAACTTATAAAATACTACGGTTCTTGCGTATTATCCCATTGACCGTACCACTTAATCAAAACCCATTGAGTTTTCTATTGATGTGCCACTGAATTAGACGGCCACTGAACGGTTGATGGGATAATACGAAAGTATCAATACAACAATTTATTCATTCAATACAATTGTGAGAAAAAGTTGATATCACATTCTCATTGATTAATGCCACAGCATGGACAGCTAACATACTTGTGCATTACAATTGCAATGCAAGTTTATAAAAAACATAATATTTTCATCACACATAACATATTACTTTCAGAAAATAAAGATTAGGATTTAGGAGATTTAGATTTATGAAACATTCAAGAATAATAAAGAGATTTTTTAAGAAGATGAGATCAAATAGATTAATCCAATAATCCATGTTAGGAGTTGTCAGTAAATCAAAAGTTGTGTTGCCAGGTTTGCATTACTTGACATTACTATGTGTGAATACTGCTTTCTTTTCAAGCATATCAAGGTAAATTCATTTTGGTTTCATTAAATTACAAGTTAAAAAATATTTTGATAAAACTGACTAGATCATAGTAGGCATTAACAAGACAAAATAATATTAAAAGCAGGGGTTTACAAGCTTTTTGGCTTCTCTGGTAACAATAAAAAGAGCTTTAAATTTAACCACCAAATTTAATTAAAGAAATTAATTTACTAAATTTTAAGAATTATTTTGAAATTTTAATTTAATTATTTAAAGTTAATTAGATGATAGATGCAGATAAATACAGAGAGGAAACAAGAGTTTTTCTATTTAAGAGAGGTTTTACAGAACTGACTTCCAACAAAAGTAAATAGAACTATTTTCTTGGTTTTTAAATCTTACATTATCATAGAAAATTAAATGAATTCAGAGTTCAATAATTCTGAATTTTTTAGAAAATAATTTTCACCAAGCAAGTTTACACTTATTAGCGTAAATATGAAAACATTTATTGAACTTATTATTCATATTGATTTTAAGAACTAATTTTCTGAATCTGTGAATTACCAGTGTTATTCAATTTGAATTGATACAGAATCAATGGTGGGCATCAATGGTGTATATTACTTTTCAATCATAATGTAATATTATTTAAAAATTGTTTGAAAGCTGTATTTATTTTAAAACACCATTATAATTAAATTTGGCACCAGCTATGATGCAATGCTTTCATATGATGCTCTCATTTATCACTTTAGTTTATGATACACTTTTCATAAGCTAAGTATGATACACTTCACTTTTTTATATTAAAAACATGCAAAATTCAATTTTCTCTACATCATATAAAATTTTAAATAGAACAATATTGCACAGTTAAATATATGCAAGTTATAAAAAGGTTATTTTTGACCAAAAAATAACTTCTGTGTATATTTTATAGAATAAGTTTGGAAATTCTTCAGATAGTTTTTCAAAAATATTTTGTTCTAAAAATACATTTCAAAAGGCAATCTTAGAAGCTCATATATAACACACCACAGCACTGCTTTTCCTTAAAATTTACATTCCAAAAATACAAATGAGTACTGTGTTGCAAGTTAGTCACATATTACAGGGGAAACAACTTTAAAACAATTAAAAATGAGTATTCTGAACTGACAAAGAACAATGTAAAGAAGCACTAATACTACTCTAATGGGTTTCACATTCAGGCAAAATAAGATTAGGAGATCTTTTAAAAACTAAACCACACCAAAAAACAAAACTACTAAAAATAAATCTACCAAAAAAATCACAACCCAAAACCAATATCAATAGATACATAAAATAAAGTTTATCTACTACACACACATTTGACAAAAAATAACTCCACAAACATAAAGGAATGAAGTGAAAATTAAACAGAATACAGTCAAATCCACTTATGACAAGCAAAATGGGTTGTAAACATTTTAAGTCCTGATAAAAAAAGTCAATCTTCCTCTTTCACTCACTTTATTTTTTTAAACAAATTTCAAGTTTTTCTTTCATTAATTAATTTTCTGCTTCAAACTAATGACCAAAATTCATTCGTTTTTGTACATTGAATGCAGACTATTTAGATAGAATGCAAGTTAAGCAGAATCACAAGTGCTACTACCTTTAAATGCATCTGACCATTCAACAGGTCGTTGATGGGTTATTCAATTTCAATTCAAAACATTCCCTCATTCCAAAATGGGGATGTTTTTAAAAAATTTCTGAAACAATTTTAAAACAAACTGGGGAAAATGTAAATTGAACTACAAAAGGAAAATTTTCATGAAGTGCTGAATTTAACAATACTTTTAAGTTACCACAACACAAATAACTGTAAGAAATAGATTTTATCACCAGGGGTGGGTTGAAAATATACTGTTCCCCAGTAAAATAACTTAAATCGGCAAAATTAAATGGATCTGGAATGGATGCTCATTCTGATAAAAAATAATACTCAATAGCCAAAAATTTTTAAGTCGTGCTTCTGTTCTCAATGCATAGAGAAATGCTGTTCTCAATGCTATGAGCAAAATAATTTCCTGATATCATTGTTAAGCAATCAATTGAAAAGAAACATTTTCCTTTCATGTATTAACATTTAAAAATGATTTTACAATCACAAACACAATTTAAAATTACCCTTTATATTTATAATCATAAAGTGACTACTTGTAAACAATTTAAACAACAAAATAAATCACCGGAAATCAACTTTTAACAATTTTTAGGAATTTCAAAATATACATATATGGTTAAAAAATATAATATGATACAACCTCGTTCACAAGAAGCTCTTAGTGACAAACAACGAATTCAGGCAATATATCTAATAAATTCCGATGGTAATACTGAAAACAATCTTCAGCTTATAATTTCAAACAACAAATGGTTAGGAGATTATCCTAATAGATGAGTCTCAATATGATGAGTTAAATTGCACTTCAGTAAAATTATACTTAATTACAGCATATTCTCAATAGCTTAAAGGGACACAAACCTTTGATGTAACTAAATACTTATAAAAATTACAAAAATCTGTAGAGAAAAAAATACAGAACAGAAGACTTAAAAAGAAATCTGAAAAACTATGGACCGAGAAATTTGAATGTTGTGATATTTCTTATTTTTATAAACTTTAACAAATTCGATTATGTTTTCCAAACATACCTTTTCATACGAGATGGCTGTGCATTTAAGATATTTGATTAAATTGTTTTAGAAAGCTATATTAGCTTAATACTAGAATAGTTCATATAATTTGTATGTTAACATAATTTAATAAAAAGATACTCCCTAAAACTTTAAAAAACAAACTGGATAATATCCAGTTTGGTGATTGACAAAAAAAATTCCTATACTGTGCTGATGAGTCCTAACAAGGACGAAACCGGTCCACAATTGGAGGCGACGCTTGAGAGTTGTGAGCTTACACTCATTGTCCGCTTAACCAGCGCTAAATGATGAAATTCTCCTTTCATCAAACAGCAGTATTTCACCTCTTCTAACCAACTATTTAAAAGATGTATCATATGACTTCTCATTGTACAATTTTAAGTTTGCTTGTGTTGTATAAATAACCTGCTGGATAGAATGTATAACATTCAAATGTTTCTTGAGGGATTACTTAGAAGGAACCAAAACATAACATTTTTATAATCGATGTGCACTTGCAGCAAGATTCAGCTAACTCCAATGTAAAGCTGTAGGAATAAGCTTGTTGTTGCTGCTGCAAGTAACTCAATTGTAAATTTCCAGTTGGGATGTTTCAGTTTGATCTGACAAGTATGGATAGGAAGCCTGGAGAAGAGTGGAAATGTGTTTATTGAAGAGATTTTTCAAAATTTCCGTTTGTAAAATTTGTTTGCTGCATAACAAAAATCAGTTGTTTCAGTGTTGAGGTTTGTATCTGTATAATTAAAGGTTTCAAGGTAGAGAAGTTTAAGGTATTGAGAGTATACTGCATTAGATTACAACACATCACAATATGATTCTGCGTAAGTTTGATTTTGAAAAAAAAAAAGAAATGGGAAAATAGATTTTGAATAAAAACTGAAAATAAAATTATTTAATCAAACATAAAAAAAATTACCTCTCATATAAAAACCAACACCTAGTCAGAAAAACTTGTTTCTAGTGTCAACAACAAGTATAAATATCTAAAACTTTCAAAAACACCAGAACAAAACATTCTTCTTTTAGACTGCAAAACCAAGTCACGAAAAAATTGCGCTTTTCAAATAAAATAATAATTTAGTTAATAATCAATATTAAAATATCTTTCACATAACTTACCTCTCAACTTCCAGATATATATGTGTGCTTTAAATAATTGTGAAAACATATGTACCCATCACAAGCTCATACTCAACCTTATGCAGAAAAATATATTCTTTTCAACAGCCTCAAACGAGAAATGGAGCAGTTAAAATACTAATCAGAGTTGTAGTGAGAAGCCATATATTTTTCATAACCCCACAGCTGATGATATGTCTTTAGGAGAAAAGCTCTCTGATGTTGCACTTGGTGCTTGGCTTAAACCTCAAGTGCTCTTCTATAAACTGGCATGGGCACCGTGCCGTGGCACAATGACGAGGTGGAGCAGGGGGACCTGTTTCCAGGGTGCCATCTGGATGCAACGGCAGCCGCAAGTCCAATCGCTTTCTAACAAACTCTTTAACCCATCGCTGGCTATACCGCACAAAAAGTTTCTCAGCGTATTTCTGTGAAAAATAAATAGGAGTTATTACAATGAGTAAAAAGTTTCATTATTTGTTTGTTAACAGAAAAAAATCAAGGTTGTTTCCATAAAAATTATATCTTTTAAAAATGAAATTACCAATAAAATGAATGTAACTGAAAGCCAATTTGATAGAGCTAAACATTAAAAAAAACCTAAACACTATAGAAATCTAGCAAACTAACTAAAATCATGACAAGTAATTAACTTACTATGAAGGTTAAGAAACAACATTTTTTTATTTTGCACAAAAATAAAAGTTTTATTCATGTGCAAAATAAAAAACCTTGTTTCTTAACCTTCATTGTACCTATTTACAGAGCATTACATTATAATTAACTTACTGTTAGTGATATAAATAAGGAAATTGTTTAGGAATACCTGAATAGATAATTACTATTAGCAATATGTTTGTGAATTAAAATTAATATTCAAATTTAGAAAAATAAATTAAAAATAATAAAAGAACTTAGGCAAGGTTTACATGTTACCTGATGTCAATGTTCATTCATTAGCAGTTGCAACCAGTTTAAATATTTTTTATTTATTGAGATAATCAATGGACTGGACATAATTGTACAGCAGCCAAATAATTATTTAAACAAAACAGTATTCAAATGAGCAAACACCTATCTAACTTATTACAACTGGTCATGGTCAGGCACGGATCCAGCATGGCTCCAAGGGGGGGCAATTTTTCAGACCATCACCTTTACCTTTTGACACAAAATGTAGTGGAAATTTTAAAAAGTATCACGCAAGATCTCTTTGTGGTACCGCTGGGGGGAATGGGGACCCTCCCCCCAAAAAATGTTTTGAAATGCGACTTGTAAAAATTAGGGTTTTAACTCATTTTGAAAAAAAATTTTGGGTCCAAGGGGGGCATGGTCCAGAGTGCCACCCCCTGAGTCTGTGCCTGCAACTGGTTATAAGTGTAAACCAAACCTTTGCACTTTTGAAAGTAGCTATCTGTTACAACTCACTTCCTTCTGAGAAACTCGAGTGCTGTTACTCCCTGTGATAATGATATCAGATCTGTCAATATCCATTCTGGACTGATCAAATGATGCAGGAGTTTTAGGCTCAGTTGCTGCATTCTTTAAGAGAAAGTAGTTTGAAAATTAATTAAATAGATTTAACATATATTAAACAGAAAGTCAGGTAATGAGTAATATGAGCAGTATTAAAAGGGTTTTTTATATTAGTTTTAATATTCTAAATGCATTGCAAGTTGGATACCTCAAGTGTCTTCAATTTAAAAGATTTTTTGATCCTTTGAGAACTTTTACTTATATCAATATTAAATGAAACATTTGAAGCTAACTTCTTCAATTTGAAATGTTTTCACAAGACTTTCAAACCATCAAAACTTATTGGCCTTCAATCAAAATGAAATCATCCCAGGTAGAACAAATGAGTAAGTCTTTGCAAGGGGGTTTGGTACAATCTGTCCTGATTTTTAACAAAAATAAGAAACATGTTATCCCAAGAAGATATACCTATGAAGATGTTAATATGAGTATTTGAACGGACCTGGAAAAAGTTGTAACCTTCCCCTGAACATAATAAAATTTACCCAAACCTTATGTATTGATCCTATGGAGCTTGACAGGGGCTTCCCCCGAACAAGGTTCGTAGGTTCGGGAACTTTTTCCAGGTCCGTATTTGAATGAACAAAATTTTGGGGCAGTTCTGAGTTAGAAAGTTATCATTCAAAGAAACAATTTTCAATGATCAATAATTAAAAAGTTATAAGATGAAACTTCTTTAATTTTGGGTAGTGGATAGTTCAAAGTTTTTCAATTGTCCTTTCAGCTTTGAATTATCCAAGTAGCACACTTGTACAAGACAGAAATAATTTATTAACTTTAAATTATTAGCAATGAGAGAAAAATGATCATTAAAATAACAATGTTTGTCTGAAAACAAAATTCTACATGGCAAGTAGCTTATAATTCAATAAGAAACTTCAAAGATGGAAGTTAATAGTTCCTCGCAGCAGAAAAATATTAAATATATCTCAATAATAATAAAATTATTAATATTGATTTAGGTAAATAATTTATCTAAATAAATGTCTATAATTGTTTGATTGTCATAGTTTTAACTTTTAAACAATTTTAAATTGTTTAGCAGTTAAAACAATGACTCTGAGAAAAGCAAATGTTATATATTTATTTAAAGGATGCCAGAAACTAATGTGTAAAACACAAATATGTTTATTTCTATCATTCTAAAATGCGATGTGATATTTTGACGAGTTCAGAAAATAATTCCTGAAACCCATGAGACAAAGTTTTGAAACTTGACCTAACTATTATTTAGTAAGGTTTTTCAGTACAATTTTTAGTCACACACATTTCTTTTTACTTTTCATACACACAAGATTTATAAGTAAAAGCTATAATAAAAATACAAAACATATAAACAAAACAATAATTCCTTACTTCTAGCTTTTCTTCATTTTCTAACATGTCTTTGAGATACTTCTAAAAATTGAAAAAAAAAATATATTTTTAAACAATTGCTGTGATCCTAGTAGAAAAATATATTTTCAAATTAAAAGTGGTCTACTCGCAAAGACAGAGAATCTTAAACTTTACACTGCAGCACCATGGGGTGCCAGACTATGAAAAATCAGTCAGAAAATGCAAAATGTTTCTCTTTCCTATTGTTCAGTTCAAGAATGAGTAAAATATTGACTTTAAAGATCAAACTTTAAGAATGACCCACTGGGGATAGGAAATCTCAGCCAATGGCCTCCAAGGATCGTCATCGGACCTGGAAAAAGTGCCCAAACCTACGAACCTGGTTCAGGGGAAGCCCCCTGCCAGCTCCATAGGAGCAATACATAAGGTTTGGGTAAATTTTATTAGGTTCGGGGGAAGGTTACAACTTTTACTTTTTCCAGGTCCAATCGTCAGTGAATCAACTTTTGAGGGCTTCTATTTTAAAGAGTTAAAAACAGTAGGAAAGAAAGTAAATATAAAAACTGGAATCAATAAGTTGGCCGAGATATTTAAGAAGTAATGTTTCTAGTCATTTCTGAATATGACAGTATCACAAGAATGAGAATATGTTAAACCCATTTTCAAGGGCTGGGTTTTCAAAAATTTTGCATAAACCATAAATTCTTATTAAGTCAACAAATTAATTTTGTAATCACAATAGAAAAATTGCCTAAAATACAATGCTGGCAAAATAGTATGATTATCTTGTCTAAAAACCAATTAGAAATGACAAAAAGTTTTTAGTCACCCATAGATGCTTTTTTTAAAGCTTTATCTTTTTAGATCATAATAGAAAAATACTTACAATGCAATAGCTCACGTCAAAGTATACAAAAATAAGCTGATTAATAAGTTAAGGCAAAAATTCCTGAGTAGGCAATACTAAAATTTAAAAAGTGAAATATCATTGTAATAGCAAATATCCAACTCCAGTTTCGAAGCAAGAAGAATTTAGTTTTTAAAATAAAACTTGCTAAAAAAAAGTTAACAGTATATTTGATCCAAAAAGGATACATTCACTTTATGGCAAGATATTTTGCCTCTGTCATCTAAACCAATGAGAATGCGATGTTTGTACATAAGTGCATTTACACTGGCCATACACTGTTCCAACATTCGATAGAGCTATAAAATAAAAACAAATACCATACAATTATAAACATTAAATTATAGGAGATCAAAGTTTAAACAATATTCAAATAAATAAAATATCGGTTCTTATAATTATCCTGTCGACTGTGCCGCTGAATTTGAAAATGTTATCCAAGTCTATCGACTGTTCAGGGGCCGCGCTAACCATTCGCCAATTCGCCAAATGCGAGTAAATCGCGAAAATGGCGAGAAAAAAGTAATTTTGGCGAAATACTGGCGAATATTTTTTCCGTTTTAGTGAACTTCCAAAAGTAATCGATAAATTTCAGAACTTAACTTTCGTTTTTAAAAGTTTTCGCCCGTGTTTCGTGAGTTTCGCCCGTGTGTACGTTAAGGCCGCACAGTGGAGTATTTCACCCAAAATCCGTGTCAAAATTATTTTTCGAATTTTGTAATTATAAAAACCACAAATTTGATGTAAAATATTTATTTTATGAGTATATGCACTGATTTATCAGAGTGTTTTAGAATTTAAACATTTTTTTTATCAAATTAGTGCAAATCCATATATTTATAATGGCTGGTATATAAAGTGTCCTGAAGAAAATGCATTTTATACAAATGATTATCATAAAAATCCAATTTAGAAATTCAATTACTGATCTTAGTTAATTTCATAAAGCGTACAAGAATAAAAACAGAAATAAAAAGCAATTAAATGTAGTAGAAAATAAATTTGTCCTTACTGTGTATCTTTTTCTTTATTTTAAATACCATAAAGATAAACTATAACTCATCGGTCTAAAAGTTTAAACCAATTCAAGAACTTATATAAATATAATGTTGAATATGTTGCCGTCCTTTTGTTTTTAATTAAGTATAAATGGATAAATATCGTTTGCAACATAAAAATAAGAGCAGAAAAACAAAAACAAAAGCGTAGTTGATATAAATAAAGTACTAATTAAAAACCATGCTCCTATCGAATGTAGACGAGATACTCGCGAAGCCAGATGCAAATTTTCATCATAACAAAGGGAAAAATGCAAACGTTTGAACAAGGTGAGTTTTTAAAAAAATAATTGTAAAAAAAGTGCAGGTTTTTGCACCCTAAATTTAACTGGAAGTGTTCTCTATAGTGTGAACTTTATCGGTAAACTTTGATTTGGGCGGAGCAAAGCGGTGAACCCTTTTAAAAACCTCTCTACATATAAAAAAATGCAGTTATAAAGGCAACAAATTGGCCAATTCTTGATTTTAATCGCTTTTTAGGAAAGGAAAAACATAACTATTTAAAATTTAAAAAATACTAGAAGAAAGCTCATGCAATTCCTAATCAGACAATTTTTATTCCGTTTTAATTAGTTTATTTTTCCATTCACAAAAAATTCTTGCGTAAACCTCTTAAAAAGACAAAAATCAATGAAAAATTGCCTTTAATAAGAACGAAATCTCAACTTTAACTGAGGCTAGCAACAAAACTAAAAAACCAATGGCCAAAACAAGTATACCGATGAATGCACAATTTATTCAGCTTTCAGAAAATATAATTTTTATTAATGTTCGTTAAACTTTTTGTTAAGCCTTTTTGGCACACAAATACTCCACTGTGGGCCGGTCCAGACGCTACGTTTTGCACAACATTTTGTCTGCACAGTTCAACTCGTTGCAGTTAAAACTTTGCGTGTGGACAGGAAAATTGCGCAGTTTTGACACCGGCGCGAAGACGTTGCAGTTAAAACGAAAACTGAGCTAAAGAGCATAGATATCCATGAACTGTGCAGTCAAGTCGGCGCGTGTGGACGGTAGTTCAGTTTTCGATTCATTTTGTACCTCAGTTTCTTTGTATATTGCAGTGGTTCCTAAACTATTTTGGTCGTGGAACCCCCAAATTTGTTACCAATGATCGCGGAACCCTGAATATTATTTAATCAACGACTTTTCAAAATTTAATATATGATATTAAAGGAAACCAGGCGCGGATCCAGCACGGGTCCAGGGGGGCACTTTTCCAGACAATCACCTTTACCTTTTGGCAAAAATATCAAATTCTTGGGGATTTCTAAAAGTATCACGCAAGATTAACAATAATAAATACTGAGCAGTTCTTTTAAAACTGACTGAATTTATTTATAAACTCCCCGACACCAAACCGTTTTGCCACTTAGTACATCTCTTTTTTTCTCATATGTATTTTTTTCTTTTTTTAACACTTTCATTTTTCCGCAAATTCCATTTCTATGAATTTTTAATTTATTACTTCTTTTTTTTGTATATCACAAGTAGTTTTTTTATTGTATACTTACTAGTGTTTATTTTTATTGTATATTCACTTCAAGTATAATTTCAATGTATTTAATTTTCATTGCACTTTCATGTTAGTATTATACCTGTATAGGATCTTTTCCTCCAGGTTATGGGTTTCTTCTTTCTCATTTTGTTCATATGTCAATTGTCAATAAATTATTATTATTAAAAAAAAAAGATCCCGCTGGGGGGTATGGGGGTCCTCCCCCAGAAAAATTTTGAAATTTGACTTGTAAAAGTAGAGTTTTAACACATTTTAAGAAGCTTTGTGGGGCCAAGAGGAGAATTTTCCAGACCAAACCTTTATCTTTTGACAAAAAAATGTCAAAATGTTGGGGATTTTCCAAAAAGTATCGCGCAAGATCCCCTTGTGATACGGTTGGGGGGTCTGGGAATCCTCCCCCAGAAATCATTTTGAAATTCGACTGGTAAAAGTAAGTTTTTAACTCATTTTGAGAACATTTTTGGGTCCAAGGGGAGAGGCGCTGTCCATTCTTATTTCTTTTTACACCATTCTAGTTTTTTTAATGAAATAAAGTTTGTCCCATGGAACCCCTAAATTTTTTCGTGGAACCCACTTTGGGAACCACTGGTATATTGTATAGGTTTGTTAATTTGAGCGACAATGGCTGATCTTCGGCAATGTTCTCGGGAATTTCTCACAGAATTTATTGAAATTTACGAAAGTTCCCCATGCATTTGGCGTGTCAAATCTAGTCAAATCCATGGAGTATAGTGACAGGGATAAAAAGGTGCTGACTTATGATTAGGTTCATCACGTACGTAATTCACGCAGTAATCTAATATGGGAAAAGTTCTACCTTCTGCGACCACCTTGAACGTACCCGCCGGCGTTCCAATCTTTTATTTTTCTTAACAAGACAGCATGCCATTGACCAGAGTAGTACCTCCTCCATGACGATGGCACTAGAACTGTGCGAAATATACAGTTATCACTGCACCGTGTGGACACTCTAAAAGTTGCTACGTTTTCGTTTTCATTCCGTCTTACGACTGCGCAGACAAAAGGTTGTGCAAAACCTAGCGTCTGGACCGGCCTTTAATACCGGTTTTACCCGATATCCGATTACCCCGGCGCCAGCCACGGACTGCCCGCGAACGCTTTAATTTTTGGATGGAGTAACTTAAAAAAATCATGCAATTAGATTTTACTCAAAAAAAATATGGCTAATAGCTAATAAATTTGGCTAATAAATTTATGATTTGGCTAATTCACTGGCGAATGTTTTGAAAACCTTAGCGCGGCCCCTGCTGTTGTATAACTGTGACGCTGAATTTAACTGCTGGTAAACGGTTGATAGTATAACACGCAAGTCTATTTTATTAAAAACCTTAAAAAATCTCAATAGATATTTTATAACAGTTCAACTTAAATGAGAAATTCAAGGTAGTTTCATTACAAGGGCCTAAATTTACATAAGAGAACAATTATCTTAAATACTAAAATTTTTAGACTTGATTTTAATTTACAAAATAGTAAAATTATTACCTTGATTTTTAACCACATGCAAACAAAAATTCCAACAGCATTTACAATCAGCCAAACAATACCCCCTCCAAAAAGGGCAAGTCCTCGTACACCAGAAAATAACAGTGACAGCAGAATGAGGAATCCAAGCATTATCCACAAAATAAGAACTCTTTTGTAGCAAACGTTATAAACGTTAAATCGCACATCATTCACAAGGACCTGCATTGTCATTACATAGTCTTCGACTGTTAGCTATAAAGAAATCGAAACACATTTTAAGAAAATTGCCTGAAACATTAAACCAAAGTTTAAAAATTCAATAATTACCTTCACAACAAAAATTATTATATTTCTGGATAAAAGGATTGTTTCCTCTAGTCTGAATCTTGCTGCAGAGAACACATTATTTTCAATAAATAATGATATTTACGGCCGTATTCTACACAAACGTCGTAACTCAATATCATGTGGTTTTAGGACTTTTTCGTATTCTACTCCTCCCATAAAACCACATATCATGGTGGTAAATCCAATCTCATAAATTCGGGCGGTAAGTTGAATTACGACGTTCTCGGGCATGCGTGATAAAGACGATATTTGGCGAGAATGACGCTCATTGGTTGAAGCCGTAAACTTCAATGGAGGCGCTTGCAATGGAATTGAAAATATCTTTAAACTTATCGGAGTCTAAAATTATAATTAAATGGATTTCAGTCGTTTTAGGAGTTCCGTGTTTGAAATCGAAGATGACATTGATGATATTTTTTCTTTTACAATTATTAGATTACGTCGATCGGCGGTCTCGGCTTGTTCATTCATCTAGAACACAGGATCTGGATGTAATGGACGAATTCGACTTCCGAAGCAGATATCGCTTCAATAAAGCAACAGTTGAAAGTAGTTTTTTCTTTCATTGTAAAAAAGTGTTTTTAGAAGATTAAAGGTTATATTAATGTATTTAAAATAGTCTGCTGGAGTTCCAATAATCAGAAGGGATTTTATTTAGCTTTCTGATTTATAGATTACAGCACGACTGCTGATTGAGGTAAATAATGTTTTAATTTTTAACCAATATTCTCTGTACCAAAATCAGTTTTTTTATTGTTTGAAGAGTTTTTAAGTTCATGAAATATGTTATAATTATTGAAACTACCTTATAGTAGTCAGATTAGTTAATAATCACTGCTTCTTATTTTTATCGCCAATTTTACGACATGCGGCCGCCAACTTACAACCCGAGTAAGTTTACCAGATGCAAAACAGATGGATTAGAACAGGGGTTCCCAACCGGTGGTACGCGTACCACTGGTGGTACGCGGGAACGTTTCAGGTGGTACGCGTGAGTCAAAGCACTAAAAGAAAGTTTTATCAATCTTACAGAAGATAGTTCCATGAAAGATTACTTTAAAGAGAAATCTTTAATTAATCTTTAATTGATCTTCCGGCAAGCTCTGCTATTTTTGAAGCCATTTGTTACGAGTTACTTGTGTGAGAGTGGATTTTCTGAACTCTTGTACATAAAAAATAAACAGCAAGAATAAGAAGCAGAATAAGTGTTGGAGAGGACTTAAGAGTGAAGATAAGTTCCATTACTCCTAATTTTGATATTTTAATTTCAGGCAAACAACAACAAATTTCGCACTAAATGTGTTTAGACCTATGGGTTTAATAAATAAGACTGTAAATTGATACCATTTTCATCTTTTTATTTCTCCTTTATTATAAGCATGTTATAAATATAAATAAATAAATATCTAACCATAACCATTAAATGTGAAGTTTTCAGGAATGTAATTCAAATAGCCATTGAACATTTTTAGAAGAATAAATATTATACGTTTATTAAAATATTTAGGTCTGGTGGTACGCCAAAATTTTTCAAAAAGTCAAGTGGTACGCAGGGGCAAAAAGGTTGGGAACCCCTGGATTAGAATATCAATTTTTATACTACACGTCGTAACACGGAATCATATGGTATGGTTACAACATCGTAAACTCAATGGAGTAGAATACGGGCATTAAAGTAACAGAAATAAATTTAGTTTTAATATCTCTTTTATAAGATTGATTTTGGGTAGTCAGAAACATAAATTTTAATTCAGAATGATTTGATGATCTTCATTATAATAGTGTGAATAGGTCTGTTAACTAATTTAATGAAGATCATCAAATCATTCTGAATTAAAATTTATGTTTCTGACTACCCAAAATCCATCTTATAAAAGAGATATTAAAACTAAATTTATTTCTGTTACTTTAAATATCATTATTTATTGAAAATACTGTGTTCTCTGCAGCAAGATTCAGACTAGAGGAAACAATCCTTTTAACCAGAAATATAATAATTTTTGTGTAATATAATGTGCCATGTTTATGCACGTTTGACTAACCCTTGATCTTAAGTTTTTTATGCGCACAGTAAACTGCAAAAATAAAGCAACTTACTGTTAAACCTTGTGCCATAAGCTCCTCGGGAACTAACTCTGGTTTGAATTCTGCTTTGGTAACCCAAGGGCATTTTTGATTCACAGGTAAAAGTGTAACAATAATATCTCCATTATCTGAATTAAAGAAAGTTAATTAAGGTATTCTGCATAAAAAAGGCAAATTCAACATCAGTTAAAAAAATAATTGATTAATATAAGAGAAATTGCCATAGATGTCATTAAACAGCCAGAAAAACAAGAATTTTCATTTGTACCATAATTAATAAGTTGAACAATTTCATAGAAATATCTGGGACGAAATTATTATTTTGTAGCATAATTAGATCTAAAGACAACATAAATGCTACACAAACTTTCATGATAGGGGGAATAAAAGACTCCCCTCAACAATTAACCTTTTACCTCAATATTCCTAAATGGAAACATCACTTTGAGACTTTATCATTTAATTTTTTAAGCAGGAAATTGATTAGTAATAGAAAGCAAGACTAAGATATGAATATATTTTACATGCAAATTTTTTCACATACACTATTTAATCCTTTTTGTAGAGTTTATGTAAAATTTAAGTTAAATTTTACTGTTATGTAAAATTTTTTTAATGTTTGGAATTAGGATAAGTTTTAAAAAGTTTCAGTTCCAACCAATTTCAAATAAATTTTGCTATGGGTCGGTAGCTACAAATATTCAGTATAGGTTGGTATTCTACCATTTGGATTGACAGAACAACTTCATATTCCATATTTAGATAATTCCTTACCCATTTAACGATGTTCCCAAATGGGAACTTGTCATTCGGAGTTAAGATTTTAAAGGAATTTTTAACATGTAAAAATTCAAGTTATTTCCCATTCTCTTTAATTTTTGGAACTTTTCTGTCTCAAAAGATCTACAGATTAAGAAGAATGCTTTAAATCTCTAAATCAATAATTTTTACTTGTTACCAGATTTATGAAGGAATAATAAATCTTTACATAGCAGATAACAACAATAAAATAAATATGCCTTACATATACAATAATAATTCCAGGCCCAACAACAAATCAAAAGGGGTCATACAAAGGGCAAAGTAGAGTATTTATAAGACCAAGTTCAAGTACAATTTTTATAAAAAGGTTTTGGAAAAAAATTGAAGAATTTGAAATACAGTCGAGTCCGCTTAATGTGATCGCAATTGTCCGAGACTAAGCTGATAACATTATCCGATCGATAACAATAAGCGATCTCAACACAAGGTAAAATTCAAATCTTTTATCAGACAACTGCAAAGCGCCGATCTAGGTGGTTTCTTTAACCAATCACAAGCATGGATTTGGACCCCCCATAAGCGTTTTCTTTCAATACATGCGGAATGTTTTCTTTATCTTACTCATGCTGAGTTTCAGAAAAAAGAAGCCCCAGATGCTCTCATGGGACAGATGTTTACTTGTAAAAATTAATCTTCAAAATGAAACTCGAACTCAAAAGCGGTTGTTTTACAGGGGATATGGACAAATTTTGATAATATTAAGCAGAGCGATGATTCATAGTTGATCACATTAAACGATGTATTTTACATTAAATTAAATAGGAATGATCGGGATCTGTTGATTTTGATAACATTATCCGATTGATAACATTAACCGTGATCACATTAAGCGGATTCGACTGTAATGAGAAGTGTGTTGTACAGCTGGATGTGATACTAGAAAATATTCTATCTTAGGTTGAATTGAAGAAATATAATTCAGTTTGGAATCTACCACAACAAATTTAGCTTTAATGGATCAATGGAGTTAATTATGCTTATCACTTTTGAAAGCTAATTAGATTTGAATACAGTCCTTTCATTTTATGCTAAATATCCATATAGGAAAGTAATTTTTTACAACATAATTTTACCCAGCCAACACATTGCAATGATTCCAAACACTAAAAATGCAATGTACTTACTAAACCCTTGAGAGATGCCATGATTATTTGTGTGTCTGGTCTGAATGACATTTTCGGATAAAGGCACATTCTGCATAGTATGGCTATTATCCTGACCAAAATCTGGAGGGCAGGAATTTCTGGAAGAGGGCACTTCAGAATTAGTCATTCTAACAGGCCGAATTGGAGCAGGAGGTGGAGGTAAGGCACTCTTTGGAGATACCCTTCCGGGTGTAGTGTAGCCCACATGAGGTGGAGAGGAAGCTCTATCTGAAACAGCCTTGTTATCCAAGACAGATGATTCTGCCTCCTTCAATGAGAGCACTTCAGACAAGGGATGGGAAGTGTTGAGAACGCTATCAACTTGTATAGTTTCAGTAGGAACGATGGTGGCAGGCACTGTGTTTCCAGACTTCTCGTCTTCAAAGCGTATCCAAGACTGGACTGGAGATCGGCTGCGGTCGGATTGAGCAGGTAGAGAATCAGAGTTTTGTGATTCTTGGCTTGCATTGGAAAAAGGGTTGTTAGTTTCACTGCTCATGGTTTAACTTGTGTATGGTTCTGCCTACAAAAAAAACATTGCTCTTAAGGTCGAAACAAAGCCTAAAATTAGGTATTTTTACAGTCTATTCGATTCTTTATGTATTATTCCATCAACCATGCAATGAATTAAAAATCGTTCCCAAAGACAATTGACTATTCTTTCTATAGCTGTGCCGCTGAATTTGATGGTTGCTGAACAATGGACAGGATAAAACGCAAGATAAATAATTTAATAATTTTAAAAGTAAATATAAATTTATGGAACAGATTTGATGTAGGTCCTCCACAGCATCTGCCAACTAGAGCAGTGTCCATTAGTTGGTCAGAATTTTTCAGATGATAGCAGAAAATGTTTCAGTACTTCCATATTATGCTGTCAACTGTGCTGCTGAAAACAAAAATGTTTAGCTAAAGCCAATGGACTGTACTGCTGAAACTGATATGTTAGAAGCAAAATTTTCTTTTCTAAAAACTTTTTCAACTTTTCTGTAAATTTTTAATCACAACCATCCTGTTGGCCATCCTGGACCAAACTCCCCCACCCTTGTTGTTTATGGGGTCATAGGGAGGACCCGGTAGAGTGGGACGCCCAAACCAGGCGAGATCCAACAGCTCACCCCAGAGAAGAGTCGCTTAAGGGTTTAAAGAGGAAAGAGAAAAAAAGAACTTCTGATGAATTAAAAAAAACTGAAATTACTAATTAACAAATTACTTATAATACTTAATTTATATACAGTAACGGACCCTTTATCCGGGAACCCAAAATCCGGCTCGCGTTTAGAATTTATATTTTGAAGAATTTTTAGTGAGCAAATGCTGTTACGACACGCAATAGCGTTTTAGCTTTAAATTTTATGAAGGACTCATTGATCTCTTTGTCAAATTACAATAAAAAAATTACATTTGATAGTTACATAAACAACTGCCCTCTATCCCATCCCTCCGATAATTTTTATTTTTGAACTCAACACTCAGTTAAGATTAGTGATGGGCAAAATCGATAATTTTAGGTATCGAATACTTTGGTATCGAATACTTATAGGTATCGAATACTTTGGTATCGAATACTTATAGGTATCGAATACTTTGGTATCGAATACTTTGGTATCGAATACTTATAGGTATGGAGTACTTTTAGGTATCGAGTACTTTTTTTCAATGTCGGGAAATGAACCTGAAGGGACAATTTTTTTAGGGCCTATCCATAATCAGACTAATATTCAAAAAACTGAAAGCGATCCTTCAAAAAGCCCCGTAGCTACGGGCCTGGAGGTGGATAGAGGCGAAGGATTTGGCGGGGGAAAAACCTAGCCGCGTCAAATTTCTCTCGCGGATGATAACGACTTGGGTTTGAGCGCTGCAAAATGAAAACGGAAACAGGCTGCGTTTGATCTACAGTAGGTATTATAAAGATTACTTCATTGAAAAATTTAAAACGAAATATGTCAATAAAGTATCGATACTTTTGTGGGTATCGAATACACTCGATACCTATAGGTATCGAGTACTTAAGTATTTGGTATCGATACCTGCCCATCACTAGTTAAGATCTAGTTTTTGAAATTTAGAACTTGATGAGGCAACTTTTTAATGAGATGAAATTTCAATTTATTTTTAAATTAAATATTTCCAATTAAATTATTTTTATGGAGATTTTTATAGTGTGCAAATAGTAGTTTTTCTACGTCAGCACTTGTACTCTCCTTTCCATGCTTAAATAACAATTGAATGACCTCCAAAGAAATTCCTGACTGGAAATCTCAAAATGATCCATGTCTATGGGGGGATATTGATCAAGGGGTACACAAGGTGGGTATGTGCTTTCTTAGAAGAGAAAATTAGAAGGAAATAATTTAAAAGTTAAAGTAGATTTTAACTGTACTTCACCTTATCATTTCAAAGGGAACTCTAATGTCAATTTACCTACATTTTTCAGAAAACATTATTGTTTAGTTTTTAGCAGATTTTCGTGTGATTTCAATTCTCGTGAACCCCTCCCCTTGTCCAGGCGCAGATCCAAGGGGGGCACTCTGGACAGTGCCCCCCTTGTATCCAAAACAGTTCTCAAAATGAATTACAAGTCAAATTTCAAAAAAATTTCAGGGGGAGGACCCCCATACCCCTTAGAGGTAGGCTGGATCCACGCATGCCCTTGGCACAAATTTTCATAGATTGATGAACCCCTTCAAGTGTGACATTGACATCATTTAAGGATGGTCTTTTACACCCAGAATTTGAAAATCATTAAATTTAGTTGAGGAGTAAGTAAACAGTTATTTAAATAAGTCTAACTCTCAATGGAATTGTTAATGGAAAGTTCAATATTTGACTCACTTAGAGAAAATTTCTGACTCTTTCATGTACAAATTAGGTTTTGGAAGTAATTTAGGATATGTCTGGTGATAAGTTGCTGTAAAATATGTAAAATCCTTGAGCCTGGCTAATGCTAAATTAGTGTTCAATTTAATTCAACAATGCAGGCTCACAATGTAGCTTAAGCTCTCAATGTATATAAAAAGACTACAAAATCCAGGTAGGTTTTAAGTAAAAAAGACCAGTCTTCAATTGTAGTAGAAAGTGAATAAATTAACAGCATTACTAGTTACTAAATATACACCTGCATATTCAATCTATTTACTAATTAGTTAACTAACGGATAATCCTAGGCTTTACTTTTTACAAAACAATGTCCGCTTATATCCCCCAATATACTTAGATTAATCATTTATCTCTTATCTTAATGATAAATTGAGTTTTGTAAATAAAACGCCCCTGCCACTATTGCTCAAGTCGGATAGTGTGTTACCGCTGAGTTTCAGTTTCACTTTTCCTACGTGACATTTGATATGTACCCTTCATCATGTAAAAAGAATCTTCATACATACGAGAGGAACATTTTTAATTGATTATTTCCACAAAATTTCATTTAAAATAGTAATTATGAAATACAAATTAAATACCTTTTCACCTAGCAATTATTTTACGTCCACCTCCTACTTTAAGCGATTTTACGGTTGCAGTTTACATACACCTGAATACACTGATCAGTTGCTTTTCTGGAGAATCTTCAGTCAAGAAGCTCCAGTAGCGTTAATTCGTACAGTACAGGAGGAAGTACGTGGGCAAGCAAACAGGCGCAGCGCCAACGGAAGGTGAACTCGAACACTCAAGGCGATGTTTTGGGATAGGGGCGCCACAGACCCTCTGTTAGCTCTTTACTCTGTGTGGTATACTAGGGTTGGTTTCAAGCGCCCCTTAAAATTTGGGGAGTTGGAAGGAAAAGGGTGTCATATTTGAATTCAGAATGTCATTACAGAAATTCTGTTATTGCCTTTCTGACTTTTTGTACTCTAAAATGCTGCATTCGCGATTCAAAGTACCTATAGGTGGCGCTTTGGAAGCGAACCACAAACATTAGCACGTGCTTTTCCGCTCAACACGTGCTTGTGTTGTTATTTCGTTTTACATTCAGGTAGGTTAGTAGTCAGCGTAAAGATGGAGGAAAGGGTCATGTTTTTAGGACTTGTGGATATTTTAAATTACACTGAGGTAGAGATGTAAAATTCCCACATTTTTTGGGAGGCGGGAAAAAACCCGGGATTTTTGGGAATAAACCAGGAATTTTAGGGGAATATTGGGAATTTTGACCGCAAACAAACACAACGATATTTCACTATCAGTTTTCATTTTCTAGGACTTTTGAGGAGCAGGGTTGGGTTTCTTCCGGAAGAAACTAGTTTCTTCCTGGACAGTGGAAGAAACTGGAAAAAATGGAAGAAACTAACAAAAAGCTTTACAGACGCACCCAATTTTTAAATCTGTTAAATGAATAAATCAAACCATAATTTAAAAAACTCTTAAATATAATTTAATTATAATTAGTTAAATTTATTTATAGTAATTAAATTTAAAAAAAATTATATTTGACTTTTAATTCCGGTTATTTAAATTAAATTTTAAATCTATTGTGTTGACTGAATAAATTAAACCACAGTTTAAAAAACTCGTAAATGTGTAGACTGAAAAGAATATTTTCATCCTTTGCTTTTATTCATTCTAAGTTAAGAAACAGATTGCAACCTGGTACTGCAAAAAAACTACTCTTTTGTTACACTATGTTGCACAAAAATAAGGTAGGAGATGACCTTTTTTGATGCTGTATCAGTTCCCTTCATAAATGGATCACATTTAAAATATGTTTCAATTTCAATCTGAGATTAAGTTCATTTTTTCAGTCTAAGTGATCCATACAAGTAGTATTTAGTTATTTTAGTGAATAATTTCAAAGGGTTTATATTCAGGTTAAAAGTTAAAATGAAATGGATAACTTTTTAAATAGATTTTGTTTGTCAAATTTTAAAAAGCAGTAGTCATTTCAGCTGTGTGTTATGTAGTAAAAAAATGTGTATATAACCTGAAACATATTTGACTGGAAATAACACCAGACAAATATTTGTCAGAAATATTCAAGTTTAATACTTTGTTTTAAATTTTATGTCGGGCTTATATTGTTTTATTACTATATGGAAGATTGTGTATTCTAGAAAAATTCAGATTATTAAAACATGTCTTTTCTGTTTAACTTTTATACTTTCTTGTAGACAAAAACTCATCCAATACTATGTAATTCTCAGACTTATTCAAAACTACTTTTCTGTTAGGAAGAAATTAATTTAAAATCACTGGAATAATTTAATACATGCATGCAATAGGTATTTATAACAGTTTTGAGTATTTAATTAAATTTTAGACTACAAAGTAAATATTGTTTATTAAAGGGTTTTTTTTCCAAATTATTTAATAGCATGCTTTTCATACTTTGGAAGAAACCTACATTTACTAATTTAATCATTAACTAATAGGTGCAAATAGTTAATGACATTTTGGAAGTTTTTATGTAAATATAAGAGTGTTTGTGAGACAAATATTTATAAAACCTGAAAATTTAAAGCTAATTCTTTAAAAAAAGAGGTTTCTTCCAGTTTCTTCCACATGGAAGAAACCTATTTCTTCCTTCGGAAGAAACTTGCCAACCCTGTACAGTTTTAAACATGATCGAACACAAGTAAATGTAGTTCTTTCTATAAACTATTTAGATTATTTCAGGAGGTTTATAATATTACATCGCTTACTTCTGTTTTTAGATTAAACCGAAATCCAAGTCTTAGAATTAAAATTAATCTTAAAATTACTCCAAATTATAGTATTATGACATATGAAATATTCTTGAAAACACTTACTTTTACAAAAAGCTAATCAAAATTCCCAAAATTTCACCATTCCTTTCTAAGTCTAAGATTTTTGTCTCGATTTGCCTTCGCCATAGTATCGGTAACGCGGGGAAAACGATGGGAATGTAGATTTGGATTCTTTTTAAAAGATCCATTTCACTGTGGAACGCAACAATATGCATTCGAGGCACTTAATAACCTTTTTGTATCGTTCATTTCAAATTATTACGCTAGAAATAATGAAAAAATTAGTACTCATACAAGCCTCACAATGTTAACTCTACGCAGCAGCAAATTTACATACCCGTACCCGTTGATTTCAGGAGCTACCACCAGAGGGCGAGCTTCGGGCTGGAATCGCGAATTGTAATACTCAGATTTGTATCTGTCCGTTGATAGCTTGAAACATGGAAGAATCTCTCCTCACCTGGTCAGTTACTAATAAACTGAAGAATTTTCACTAAAATACATAAACATAAACCATGTCATTTTAAAACTTTCCAAAGCATGCATATTAATTCCTAGACACAAATGTGAAAGTGATTCCTAGTCCTCTGAACCCTTCTGCGGGTGCTTCAGGAGAACTAACACCTCAACCGCTTTTAGTAAAAAATATTTTAACATATTTTCATTAAATTTGGGTCCTTTAGGAAGGGTAAGGACCCTTTAAAAATAAAATGCGTAAAACAACGGAAAAATAACCTATTTTCACGACTTTTTTGCATGTTAAGGAGTTAATCCACCCTTAAACTTATCCATTTTCTTCAAACTTTCATATTTTAGAAACTTTAACCTTTCTTGTCCTCTTGGGAGTAATTTAAAGACTTAAGTAATGCTTTTCGACTCTGAAAATCGAATTCAAAGTCATTAAATCATCGAAAAACGTAAACAAGGGGGAGGGACTGTTCCCCGATAATCTGAGGATGATGGAGAAACACGGAGGTCAGATTCGGATTCAGGGGGTCATTTTACATAAGAATCTGTTAATAATTCACATTTAAACACTTAGTGTTATTTCCCTTTCTGTTTCCTCAAATTTACCCCTAATTTTAATATCTCAAATTTATATATTGTAGCATATTCTTTTGAAAATACCTCTACCAGGGGCGTCATTTCAGTTTTTGGTTGGGGGGGCAAGGCATTTTTTTAAATGGGTCTGGACCTTGCTGTAACGTTTTTTTGGCGGGGGTTGCCTCAACTTCATTTTTAAGGTAATATCATGTCAAAATTTGACAACGTGAACTCCAAGGAAAAATTGGGGGGGGGGTCTGGGGGGTTCACCCCAGGAAAATTTTGCTCTTAAAGTAGTGTTTTAGCTCGTTTTGAGACCCTTTGGGCTGCATTCAAAGAGAACATCAGTTTCTTGAAAATCACATAATTTTCTAGGGAAAAGAGTTGTAAATAAACTTCAAGTTTTAAGGGGGGCAAGGGGTCCTCCCCCAGGAATTTAATTCCCCTTCAAACTAGTGTTTTATCTCTTTTTCAAACCCTTTGGGGAGCTTCTAAAGAGAAAAGCTTCTTGTAAGAGGAATAGTTTTCAAGGGGGAAAACACTAAATAAGAGACTTGAAAATTTTAGAGGGGGGCTGGGGGTCCTCCCCCAGAAAATTTTTGAAATTCAACCCTCAAAAGTAATGTTTTAACTCTTTTTGAGACATTTTGAGTTGCACTCAAAGCTCCTTGTGAAAGTAACAGAATTTTCAAGGGACTTGCAGCTATTTTTCCCATTACAGTGGAAACCTTGGGGGGGCAGTTGCCCCCCCTAAATGACGCCCCTGCCTCTAACTGAAGCCTTTTCAATGCACAAAATGAAAAATACCAACATAAAAATCTAAAAAATAGATTTGGTGCAATAATATGTTTTTGGTTTTTGCAGGAAAGCTAACTTTCAAGGCGTTGTTCTTCGATTTCACCTGAAAAAATGCTGATAGGGTAGGTGGGGGCAAAGCCACGCAATTTTCATTATTTATAACATTGTCGTCGAAAGGGGGTAGATAATCCCAAAATTTCAATTGGAGATGTTAGATTGAGATCCTACCTACAAAACCAATCCAATTTTAAACTCTTATTGATGGTATTTTAGGAGAAATTTACAATTTAGTAGAAAAAAAATTCGCGGGGCTTTGCCTCGCAAAATGGGGCAAAGATCCGCACTTGCAAATCTTGGTGCCCAAATGAAATAAACAGTTATAAACAGAATTTTTCATTATAAAAACACTAAAAATAATGCTCTTAATGTTGTTTTAATATTTCTAAGCCAACGAACAATATTAAATATAAATATGATCAGTTTTAATGAAAATTGTCAATCTGGGGCTATTCCATATGAACAGGGACATGATCAAGAAAAATGAAAAAATAAAATAATAAATTTTTCTAATTATTTTAGGGAATAATTATGCAGTATTGATCTAATTGTGCTTTGCATTGCTTAAATTTTGTGTAAAATTATTTTTATCGGAATGTCAGCATTTAAAGTCAATATTTAGAAATATTTGTTTTAAAGGTTAATTTGTTAATGAAAAATGTATAGTTTATTTAGAAAATTAAAAATAAATTAATTAGTTTTTACAACTTTTTTGTTAAATGTACTCATAAACTTTATAGTAAAAATGAAATAGTGTTTAAATCAATTTAATTATATTTATATTCATGAATAACTGAACGCTTATACACATGTAGCGTGAGTTCAAAGTACTGTAGCGTGAGTTACGAACAGCTCTCTATATTTTATTTTATTTCTGATTTTCTAAAGCAGGGGTTCCCAACCTTTTTGCCCCTGCGTACCACTTGACTTTTTGAAAAATTTTGGCGTACCACCAGACCTAAATATTTTAATAAACGTATAATATTTATTCTTCTAAAAATGTTCAATGGCTATTTGAATTACATTCCTGAAAACTTCACATTTAATGGTTATGGTTAGATATTTATTTATTTATATTTATAACATGCTTATAATAAAGGAGAAATAAAAAGATGAAAATGGTATCAATTTACAGTCTTATTTATTAAACCCATAGGTCTAAACACATTTAGTGCGAAATTTGTTGTTGTTTGCCTGAAATTAAAATATCAAAATTAGGAGTAATGGAACTTATCTTCACTCTTAAGTCCTCTCCAACACTTATTCTGCTTCTTATTCTTGCTGTTTATTTTTTATGTACAAGAGTTCAGAAAATCCACTCTCACACAAGTAACTCGTAACAAATGGCTTCAAAAATAGCAGAGCTTGCCGGAAGATCAATTAAAGATTAATTAAAGATTTCTCTTTAAAGTAATCTTTCATGGAACTATCTTCTGTAAGATTGATAAAACTTTCTTTTAGTGCTTTGACTCACGCGTACCACCTGAAACGTTCCCGCGTACCACCAGTGGTACGCGTACCACCGGTTGGGAACCCCTGTTCTAAAGCATTCCCAGTAAAACTGTTTGCTATTTTAGAATAAAGGAAGTATATTCAAACACCTTAGGGAACGTACCCATACTACGTGACCCGTTTTTTGCCATTTTTGACCCCCCTCCCCCCCTTGGTGACCATCCGTAGTATATGCCAAGACCCCCCCTCCCCCTCTAGTTGTCACGTAGTAATTCATAAATACGGTTTGATATCATTTTTTGCAAACAGAAAGTTTAAAGAAATTAATTTTGCTTAATTTGTCTAATTTTAATAATTAATTTGGCTTAATTAGTCTTAATTTGGCAAATTTCAATAATTAATTTGGCTTAATTTTGTCGTATTGACTAGAAGAAATTGACTACGTGACGAAACCCTAACCCCCCCTCCCCCCTGTGACCGAGCGTGGTATTTTGAAGACCCCCTCCCTCCCCTGAATGGGTCACGTAGTATGGGTACGTTCCCTTACAAGCATATAGAATTATTGAAACACTATTTAAGCAGAAAAACAAATTTGAATTTTATACTCATAAATCCATGTCTTTTTCTTGTAGCGTGAGTTACGACTCTATTTTAATTAATATTTAAAAAACTAAAATTCTTAAGAGATTCGCAATACTTATTTTAAATTATTAACATAAATTTCAATATGTATGAATTTTTTAGAAAGAAAATAATAGTTATTTCTATATTTAAAAATTATTTGAAATTGCAATTTTGAAAAAAATGTAGCGTGAGTTACGGTGGAATTGCCTTGTAGCAATTAATTTCAGATTGACCAAATATCTTTCAAAAGGGAGAAAGGATGGTTTCAGGTAGAGGGTTGGCATCTCGGACACCTTTATTAACCTCTTTAGAGATCAAGTAGTCACATTTTCCTTTTGGGACGAATTCCTGAGCTTTTTAAGCTGCGTAGATTTGCCCCCTTTTTACTTTATTTTGAAAAACAATCCTTATTATTTTTAGAGACATGTTGAGGCAATTCTTTCAAAATGAAACTGAAGTTGAGTTGCTATCTTTTCATTGGGCTATTTTTTTGTATTTCTCCTCAAGCCCTATTTTATGTAATGTTAAAGTAAAAGATCAGAGAAATTACATCAAAATGATGAAAAACAAACTTACGGCATTTTTTAAACTCATGAGTGACTTAGGGGTACGAACTTTCGCAGAACAATAGGTCACAGTAAGACAAACCAACCACCTGGTTTTCAACTTTTGAATCGAGAATCGATCATTAACAATTAAAAATCGCGGGGCGTGGTTTTGCCTCGTGCGGATTTTTACCCCCACCTACCCTATGCCCACTATCACTTTGAGTTAAAAAATGTGGATGGGGTCTAACTTCAAGCCAATAAAATTTACTATCAAATGAGATAAAATACGTGCTTTTGAGCCGAATAGTTTCAGTTTTATAGCCGAAAAACTACGATTTTTTGCTAAAAATCAGTTTTTCTCAACTTTGACCTCAATGAGACGGGTCTTAATATTATTCGATTGAGCTGAAACTTTGCCAATACTATTTTCTAGCCTATTGGCACATTTTAGGGGGTTGCCATCGATGATCCGGTGAAAAAATTTTTTCCCCATGTACCTTGCGACCACCCTAATGTGCATTGATTCCACAAAAACACAGGTGCTATAAAAATGTCCTAAGAAAAAATCTTAGAAGGAGCTAATGTTTAGGAGATAAAGAAAGCTCTTTGGACAGTTTGAAATGTAAAAAAAACTGCAAATGTTTTTGAATTTTTCGAAAAATTTCCATTTTATCTAGTGTGAACTTAAGGTCCTAAGGGGGAGCTATAGCCCCCCATAGATCCGCCACTGCGGGAGGGAAAAAATTTTGGGCCCTTCCCCAAACAATTTTCTGTATTAAAGGAAAATAAATACAGTTATAAATCCTGTTTTATTAATTAGTAAAACAATATGTAGACATAGATGGGTATGCACCCCCCTAAAAGAAATCCTGGCTGCGCCCATGTCCTCGCTGGAGCATTGGTAGGATGCCTATGTAGCAAGCAGCAGTTCGTGGGTTCTATCCCCAGATAATGTTTTTTAAAATTTCCAAATAACAGCAAAAATAAAGTCCATAAGCATTGTTATAAAAAACCTTGCTGGCTTTGTGAATATGTATTTTGTCCCCTCCCTGACTCGGTCCGGTCGCGCAAGCGGTTCTTGGATTTTTAAGCGCACAAAGGAAAACAGCCTTCTTCAAATGTACACTACTGCGCACTCATATTTCTTCTCTCTGGATAGGTCCCTTCGAAAAAATTTTCAGACTACACCCATGTATTTTATCCAAGTCTACTTTGTTAGATTTTTTTAGTTGGTTACCCCAAATAGTATTACTTGGTTAAAATACAGTGATAAAGCTTCTATCTCATAACATTACTTCTCAGTTAAAATGCCATTTGACTTCGTAAAAGTATCAGCTATATCTATTTGCAATATCTCCTTATACAAATCATCCCATCACTTTTTTAAAGGTGTAGTGGCTTTAGCAGGTTTAAATTAAACTTGTATAAAGATAGTATTCATTCTCCTCTAACATTTCTCTAGGTTCTTAATATATTTGGGAAATTTAGAGACTGACATCACTACAGTGGAATTACAAATTAGAAATATTTCTAACTTAGTTAAGTTAAACTAGTAAGTTAATTTTCCAAACACGAAATGGAGAACTTAAATTTGCAATAAAAATACTGAAATAAATTTTCATACAACTTAGAGATTTGGTAATAAGTACTTACTAAGTTATAACTGTGTTAGAAGAGGTTCAAAGAGACCAGCTCATTGTAGCAGCAGAATTTTGAAGGAAAAACAGGTAAGAAAACAACTAATGCCTTATTCACTGCCCACTTAACCAGTGATTAAATAAGGATTCCACCTATCAGAGTAAGCAAAAAGCTCTCTTTAGCTGTTGGTTAACTGCTGGTTTAGTGGCAGTGAAAAAGGCCATAAGTCATGGGGGGTTTGGGGGTCCTCCCCAAGAAAACTGTTGTAATTTTTCCCACCCGGGCAATTTGATAGAAAATTTTTTAATTCCCCAAGTGGGGTGAGCAGCCCAAATTGGGAATCACTGATCTATGTTGATTAAAACTTATTTATCGAAATTTATATTTTATTAATTCTCAGTTGCGTATATTTTTAATTGTCATAATAGAATGTTGCTGGAGTTGGGGAGACTTCTCAAGGTTATAGGTAAATTATTGATAATCTCATCCCAAAATTAAATACTTTCAGTTGACCAATTCAGTTCACCATTATATTATAGATCAAGCAAGTCCTAAATACAGTAGCATACCTCTAACCCCATTTCACTTTAACTGGAAGCAATAAATTTAAGTCAGGGGAACCAGGTTTCGAAAATTAATAGGATTGCCCATATTTATTTTATAGTCAGGGCCTTAACCAGACTTTTGTATCGGGGGTCTTGACGATATTTCTAAGGTGACATTGAAACAGTAATTTGTACATAGTTCTAAGAAATTGTATAAGAATTGCATAGCTTAAGGCGCAAAATGACATGACTGACATTTTGAGTTATGCATCAATCTTTATGCGAATCCCGGCCCCGGATCACCTGTCACCAACGATTTTGCGAAAAAATGACTCAAATCGCTGCAATCGTCAATTTTGTCATTTTAGCATAACTGCATTCGTAAGGCAAAATGACATAATTGCACGCCTTTCATTGATATTGTTAGGGACGCCGCCACAGAGAAGCGTTTCATCTCAATCCCCGGTCAAAAAGGCCTAAAATGAAGGTTTAAAACTATAATAATATTATTTTCTTTAATTAATAGCCAAACTGTTTTTTTCATCTCCTGCAAAATAGGGAAAATGCAGTTATGTCATTTTGCGCCTTAAGCGACGATTGTCTTGTACGTAATGTAAACATTTCATAATGTGAGTATGGGGAACTTAATTTTAAACCTTCAGCAAAAGCTAATTTAATATCCCTCCTAAGAGTAATTTAAAATTATGTAAGGATTCAATGATTAAATGCAACACAATTAAATACATTACATATTATCTTTCATTTTTCACTTTTATAAAAATAAAATTATTAATCATCTAATTTATCCTGATCCCATTTGAGCAAGATAATATATCAATGCTATTATTCAGAACAGAGCTAAATAATTTACCAGCTTTTCAGATTCAAGGTGATTTATTTTACTAGAACTTTGATTTATAAATACACTGTTTTATATTAAAATACTCAATTAGCCAATAGCTAATTAATACAACAATTTTAAAGCAAACCACTTGTCTATAACAACTATTTAATATAAGGTAAGGATTATTTTCAAATTATTTTAATTCCCAGTTGGCCTAATATTTTAAAGCAGCACGCGCACACATACATTTTATACTGTATTCTCATTTTTTTATAAAAGAAAGAGTACAACATGTTACATACTTTACAGTGCTTTATTGCAGCAAAAGTCGACTACATACAACAGTCTTCTGATGGGGAAAAGCAAATGTTTGATCTTCATTTCAAAAATTTATTGTCCGTTCACCTCTGCACATGCACAGGTACCCGGTGCATAATACATTATTACAGTCAACATTAAAAGCATGCAACTGTGTGTAATGATTTAAAATAAAAATGAATCTAACTAAACCCCACAGATCAACTTGGCCGGCAGTGTCTTACAATGTGGTATGTATACATGAATGAAATTTGACAAGCGACAATTTATAAATCGCACCACTGCAGTAAAGCACTGTCACACATGGCGGTGCTTCACTTTATAAACTTAGGTACAGGAAGTGAATGAACATTTTAAAGCCCAAAAAACTCCCAATTAAATAAAAAAGACACCTCTACCTGAGGGTGCCAAATGGTGGCTATTTAAAGCCATTAGTTAAGCAAAGTTTTAATGCGAGCTCATTTAGTAAATAGAACTCGCTTTCTATACAGGGGCACAAGAGTTATAATACATCACTTCCCTAAATATATTCAATTCAAATACGAAAATAAAACTGATCAATTTAGATGTATTTGTCCCAGACATAGGAAGAACCAATGTGCCAGACTGCAAGCAAAAATATGTCCACAGCACTGATGTGCTGATATCAAATTTGTATTTGAACTACCAACACATACAGTCAATTTACAATTCTTATACATACAAGGGAGATAAGGGGAGAGAGTAGTTTCAATGCTTCCAAGTTAAAAGTTGTACTTTTTGTTCGCCATTTTGGTCCACCTTAAGATCCCCACTTGACACCTTACCCTACTAATCTCCCTTCATGTATCACTTGTGCCAAAAAGCAATATATTCTTAGTAAGTATATCAAGCAAATAGCCCGGCCACTGCTGCAGTAACAACATTTTAAATTCACATACACTCACATAATATACATATAATTTATCTGAACCCATCAACTTTAAAATATCCTCCGCTGACTTGACAGACAGCCCAAAGGCTATAATTACAAGGTTAGCAGCAATTCTTTAATACTTTTCACAAACCATTAGTCTCTTTTTACCCAGAGGAACACACAAAACATTCGTTCAGAACTTACAGTAGTAATAACTAAAAGTATTTCTTAGAAAAACAAACTTTCCAACGGAATAGACTAACTATCAACTCTTGAGAACGCTATCAGTTCTTTGCAGATAAACAATTTCTAGATATGACACGGTATAGATTGGAAAGTCTCTGGTAATTTTGGAAGAAATACAGAAAAGACCAGTTCCAAGCATTATTAGCAAGGAGACATTCATGCAGTATCATAGTTTAATGCAAATTACATAAACCATTGTTAAGACAGAGCAGCAAAGTATTCTTACAAAGCTGGGTACCTTTTCAAAATATTCAATTAAGACCATTTCCAAGAACAGAATATGGCCCACAACCTAATACCAAATAACCACTATTAGTTCATTCTTCCCCAACTAATGTTTCTCCATTTTCATTAGTATCTTTGCCTTCATTGGGAAGAGCATTGCTTGTTGTTGAAAGGCATGATTTCTCGCTCTCTTCAGACCCAGAGGTTGACATGGGTATCTTCTGCATCCCAGCTTGCATACTATTCTTTTCTTGAGAGATCATGTTACCCACATTTTCTTCAGGTTTTCCAGATTTCGATTGGTTAAAAAACATGTGGGTTGCTTGAACAGCATCGGCTCTTTGCTTGGCTTGCTGGGCTGATGTTAGTTTTCCTCCAGGTACCTGTACCAAAACAATTAAGCATATAAATTTGGCAAAGCAAAACTAACATTTTGCAGGTAAAGCTTGACCTGCATGGGAAAAACTTAACTAAGCACTTCCGGATAAAGAAGCTATCCAAAATAATACAGACTTAAGAACATTAGCTTACCTGTTCATTAATTTGTAAGTTCTTTTAAAATTAAAAAAGATGAGGTTTAAATATTTGTTTGGTGATGGCATGGGAACTAAGCTCAATCTATATTAAGAATATTAATTACTGTATGCAAAATGGTTTGAACTAAGACAATTTTAAAGTTTTTTATTAACTAAATATATATAATAAACATCCCCATTAAAGGACAAAGAAATAATGTTGAACAAATCCTTGAATCAGACTGGTTAAAATAGACTAATATGCAAGGTAGATAATGTTTAGGACTTGTAAAAGATCAGTTGACATTTCAATACAGCTACCTGAAACATCTCCTATGATAAACTTAAATTGAACAAGAACCTCACTCACCAGAAATAAAAATACAGTATTATCTAAAAAAGACAATACTGTAAGTAGACATACTTTACAATGAAACCATAACTGAACCAAGTAATAAGAATTGTGCCTTATCTAAATTTTACCCTTAGATCTGTACTACTCCATTTCATAGCTTGCTATAGGGTAGGTTTTTTAAAAGTATCTTAAAAATTCCTCAAATAAATGTTGCCCAAGTCAGACTAAAGAATATTTTAAATGCATTTGGTGTTAACTTTTACAAAAATACACAAGATTTAACACTTTATGGTGTGGATTAAGTAATAAATATTACATACACAAAAGCTTTATTTAACAAAAATTTAAAAAAAGGAGCACATCAAAACATCTATAAAAAGGTTGTACTTAAAAAATCAAGACAGTCATCATAAGTTTGCATGTGGGTAATGCAAATGAAGAGGAAAAGATTCACATACCAGTACACTGGCTTGTGGTCTTATCCCAATTTTAGGTGGATTTGGAGGGACTGCCACAGGAGCTACTGTTGCAGGTCCAGGCCTCTGAATCGGAGGTGGATAATGCAAGTTGGATGCAGCAGCAGCAGCTGGGATCTGCTGATGAGGAGGATTTCTCACAACACTAGGAAACAACACTTGAGGTGGCCGAACCGAATTGGATTGAACATGGCTGAACTTCTGCTGACTGAATGGATAAAAGTGTTGCTGAGATTGAGGAATCGAATACTGAGAAGTCTTTCCAGCAGCCGGATTCATGCGGTTAGCTGAAAGAGAGTTTCCTTGAGGCTTGACAACCCCTGTAGAGGACATGGGTGGCACAGCAACAACCGGAGTGGAGTTCAGGGTGGTCGAGACTGCTGTGCTAACATTGAACATGGTGCGATTGGTGGCCACATCTACCGTGGGAGACCGCGTAGTAGATCTCAGCGTGGAGGCATCAGGCACAATACTGTTCACAACACTGCTGGGAGCCTTGTACTGGTGACTTCCAAAGTTGCGAAAGTTCGGGTTGACGGTTGCTGTCTGGGGAAGTACATTGAGGGCAGATTGAGATCCATAACTCTGATGGGATGGATACTGGGGTTGCTGCTGCATAGGTGACCCAGGAGTTGCAGGTGGCTGGTGGTAGTAATTAGCCGTTTGGGGTTGGGCAGAGGTAGAGAAGTAAGATGTTTGAGGGGCAGGCTGGACAGCTTGTAGGCTGTGCAGGCTTTGCATATGAGGGGCAGCTGGGGAGTGACCTGCTGCAGGTCTTGTCTGAACTAATTGAGAACCGAGTAAGTGGGAACTGGCAAGATTTTGCTGAGCACTTAAAACCTGTAGAAAAGAAGAACACATAAGCATGAAGGAAAAACACCCAGAAAGAACCTAGAATACAATACTACATTTAAAATATAACTGGCCCAGAATGAAACGTGGCAAACATAGTCAGAGTCAAAACACGAGAAAAGAACGACTTTATGACCAGATCTGGCAACACGACCAAAACTGCATTGCCAAAAAAATCCATATAACAGCAAATATTGATTAGATATTGAGGTTTAATGAGAATGAAAACCATTTTTCTAATAAACAGTTAAGAACAATACTAATTCTGGACCAAAATCATTGATAAATCAAGTTTTTTGCATGTAATACAAATGAAAGAATAGAAAAGGATTATTTTTAAGGTAAGCAAAGTTCTGAACTCTTTCTCTACTTTAAGTATGTGTAATTAAAATAGGCTGTTGGACGTCATCAGTAGAAGTTCCTCTCCTTCGTAACGAAGGAGAAAACGTAAGCAAATCTGCTTTATTTTTGCACATCAGATAAGGCAGGGTGTGAAATTAAATTGAAACATTGAATCTTAATAATTATAAAACTAATTCAAATTAAAAAAAAACGAAACAAAAATCTTTTTGAAAAAATAATGGTATATTTATTTAAAATTTTGTACTTCTACCATGAGTAGTTTTTTTTCTTTTATAACAAAAAAGTGTTCCTATTATTTCATTGGCTGCTGCGACATGAGTTAGATTCAATGACCATCTCGGGCGGTTTTGGAATTGGCGTGCTGTGGGAAAAAAATAAGACTGTTGGAAACCATGGCAACGCACAGGGGAAAGGAGTGGAGACTGGGGAAATCGCGTGACTTTCCAACCGCCGATTTTAAAACACAAACTATAATATGAGGTCTCCAAGTCAATGGGTCTAGTGTGGGAATATTCTAAACTATGCAGTTATATCTGTGCTCCCCTCCTATATTAAACCTTTCCAATTTTAAACCCAGTTTTGCCTTTATGTAAGTATGGGATAGGCTGTTTAAAAATAACATAACAAAATTCCGCACTACACCTTTTGTTTACCACTTGCTTTTACTATGAAATACTAAAAACTTGAATTTCCCCAGAGAAAATTGGATAAAATAACAAGTATACATTTTAAATGTAACAAAATCTTAAAATTGTGGTTGGAGAGGGTGAAAATAAGGCAATTCCAATCAAATTCCTAAATATGAAATACCATTTTCTCACCTGATTTGATGAAACATGTTGACTTTGAGGATATGGAGGTTGAATTCTGTATTGATTTGAAGAATAAATATCTTGACCCTGATGAGCTGCTGGAGGTTGAACAAAGAGGGACTGCTGACCATATGTATTAGACAGCTGAGGATTAGGAGGAGCTTGGTGGGACAAGCCATAGGTACCCAGAGGAGCATAGCCATGAGGAGACTGCCCAAACTGAACCATCGCTGCAGCCACAGCAGCTGCATTGGGTGTTCGGGTATCCATTTGAAGAGGCTGATACATTCCTGTCTGCTGCATCTAAAATTAAATCAAATGAGTTTAATATCATGTTAATACATACGTTGAAGAGATGAGGTTAATACATACGTTGAGAGGGATGAAATTTTATATCTGACTAGGTCAAGGCATTTATAAAAAAAGTAGAGGGTACCTCTTTTCAAATTCGCAAAAATAAAAAAATTCTGTCACAAAAAGGACAAAAACAGACAAATTGACCAACTTTAATTAAGATTTTGCACATGATAATACCATCGTAGAGGGATAAAATTTTGTATCAGAATAGCCTAAGGCATTAATAAAAAGAATAGAGGGTAATCGTTTTCAAATTCGCAAAAAATTTTTTTTCTCTAAAATAAGGGACACCCTAATATATATATAAACCAGTTTAAAATAGTAATTCAGTAAATAATGTTTGGCACTAGTTAACTAAAAGTAGTTAACTACTAGTTGCAACTACTAGTTAACTAGTAGTTCAACTACTTTTGGTTTAGAGTAGTTTAACTACTTTTTTCACCAACTACTAGTTCCAACTACTTTCAATAAGTTCAACTACTTCAAAAAAATATTGAAAGATCAAAATTTTAAAAAATATGTTACATCTACTAACAATACCATTTTTCGGTATACATTTTACATTATTTATTACATACGTGAAAAATTGGCGAATCTTTAGCCATGATATTTTTGCTATAGGTAAGAAAAAGTAATCGAAAATTTGGGGGAAAATATCTTTTGAAATTAAATAGACTAGTTAACTACTTTGGAACACAATCAACTACTAGTTACAACTACTTCCAAGAAAAAGTAGTTAACTAATAGTTACAACTACTTTTTGCCCAGACTAGTTGGTAGTTAACTACTTTTTGCCCAGACTAGTTGGTAGTTAACTACTTTTTGACCAGTAGTTGCCAAACACTATCAGTAAATAGTTTTTCAATATTTTGGATCTCAGAGGCTTGCAAATAAATTTATTTTGAGAGGGGCCCAAATACTGTTTGAAATATTAAGTAATATCAGGTCCAAAGTTAGATTTTGCATATTTCCATAGGACTGATGGGAGAGCATCATGGGCAGCGGTTTGGAGACCCCTGCTCTAAAGGCGGCTTTGCACCACGCGATTCGCGACAAGAATTGACCCTCTTCCCTCAATTGAACAGCGCCCTCTTTTGAGAGGTCGCTGAGTTACTGTGGTTGTTGCAATAGCAGAAAATCGCTGTCACAAACCGCGTGGTGTAAAGCCTCCATTAATCATAGAACAAGTACACATAAGGAAAAATGAACCACTAACCTGTTGAGAAGAATTGAATAAAACTGGTGGAGATGGTATAGCAGGAATACCAGCGACTTGAACAGAACTGGTTAAACCAGCCATCGCTCTGATGCCTGTCATGGTTTCTAGCCCACCCATCAATGGAGGACTGAGTGGGGCAGGACAGTGAGGCCCAGCAATAGCATTATGCTGAGTAGCCATCTGCAAATGGGACTTCACAGAAGAAACATTGTGATCTAAACTTTTTACCATAGAAGAACTGCTACAGGCAGGCTGTAAAGGTGAACTTTCCCTAAGAAAAGAACCAAAGTTAGTTACTTCGACTGAAATTCTAACAAAGCAACACAAGCGTCAAATTCAATATCTACCTGAAATTCATTTCTGCAACATCCGATTCTTTCCTAGGTTGGGAATTTGATTCCAGGTTAGAGTTGTACACATTTGATGCAGAATCTGGATTATTAGTGTAAGAGCTGTAGGAGGTAGTTGAAGTGTTTTCATCAACAGTTGATGATGGGTGTTCCATGACAGTTGGCAAGGGTGGATCTGTTTCCCATACCTACACAAAGTTTAAAAAGTAACCATTTCACATTTCATTCATACTATTTCTGAAAAACATAGTGTTAAATAGATAAAACAATTTTGTTCATACCTTTTTAACAGATTGTATTTTCAGATTTAAATCATCAGTAGATGGGGATATAGGAGACTGGACCCCCACAGCTGTGCCACCACTTTGTACCTCCATAGATCTAGACATGTTGAGTGATTTGTTGGGCATATGATTTGATCCATTGGAGTTTCTTGAGTTTTCCTCTGTGAGTCTTTCTAATCCAGATTCAAAATTGAAATCCAATTTCATGTCAGTTGTTTCTTCATTCTAAAAATTATATTTAATTTTAAATATAGAATGCATTTTCACTGACATTTGTTGATCCATTCACATTTTTACAATAGTAAGTACCTCATCATTACACTACATACAAATAGATGAAGTAACTACCAACACACAAAATATAAGATAAAATCTGATTTAGTTTTCCTAATAAAGATATAGGTATTTGAATGGATTTAAAACAATATTTTACAGTTAATAGTATGCGGTGAAAAGGCACCTTTTTTATGTGCCACCCCAGGGGTTCTAAAACATTTCAACATTACGAACCCACTTTTTATAAGCAAACTCGAGCACGACCCACCTCCATCTTCAGTTAATTTTCCCATTACCACTACAAGACTTAGCGTAATGCATGTGGTGTTTGGTCACCAACTATTTGTTACAATAATAAATTACACACATTTATTATATTAGATATTACCTTTTTAAAAAATTAAAAAATTTAAACCTGATTGCAAACTGTTTGATTATGAAACCAACAATGAGCTCCACAATAAGAAGGGGGTTCTAAAGGGTCCTCCCCATGAGATTTTTGAAATTTGACTCTTAAAACAGGATTTCAACTCTTTTTTGTAATCTTGGATGAATTAATTGAAGTTGCATCATTTCCATAGAAAATTCTTGAATTCAAAAATATTGTCGTGACCCACCAAAAAAATAACTGGCGACCCAGTTTGGGAACCTCTGTGCTACCAGTAATGAGTACACAAAATAGAATTCAAAAGCTAACTGTTTATTTTTAACATTTCCCTTACTTATTATAGTATAAGATCAATATACAAAACATCCTAATTGGAAAATATTTTGATAAATAATCAGTTTAAAGCAGCTTTTCAGAAATGTTTAATTTCCATTTTTTATCTTAAATGTCTGACTCAACTTATAAAATTCATTAGCTAAAATCACACCTCAATTCTTCCTTCTTAAAATAAAGGATATAGTTGAAATTTGAAAGTATTACTCAAATACCTTGGTAGACGATTCTTTATTTTGAAACTGCACAGGCAGGCAGTGAGATTTATCTTCAGCATCAGATGAAGTTTCCTTCGATTTAGTAGAATTTCCACCAGGAGCCAAGTTTTCACATGGGGGTGAAATTTCCTACAAAATAAGTGTTTTTTATATTAGGGACTGTAAAATGCCATTTGTACAATCCCTTCAAAATAGCTGAGCAGCAATTACTTAATTTAAACACCTAAATCAGCAGAAGAAACAAAGCATTTTAAAATAATTACATCTAAATGGTAATTAATAACCCAATAAAATTTACCCTAACTTTATGTATTGCTCCTATGGAGCTGGCAGGGGCTTCCCCCGAACCAGGTTTGTAGGTTCGGGCACTAAATATGTACATTTAAAAATGTGAAAAAGCTTCCCCACTTTTATAAAACCCAATACAAGGATTGGAAGACTGCAGCATTGTTTATTGAGTGGTAAGACAAATTTTCATCCATGTGAAAAAGCACCAAAAATTTCTAGGAAATAGTTTTTTTCACTCATTTTCAACAAACATACCGTAGTTTATTCAGACCCTTTTTTGGGGACATAAATATATATAATTATCCGAATGGGGTCTGATCCCAATTGATTAGGATAATTGGAGTTCTACTGTACTATCTATTTTAATACTAGAAATAAATGCCTTTTATGTATAAAAAATATTGAAATTCCTAGCAGTTCATGGAAGAGGTATTATTAATTATTAAAGTTTCAGATTTATCAGGTCAGGATTTCAATCTGAATCAGGATTTAAATTATGTATTAAATACTTTAGCTAGCTTGAAGACTAGTATATAACCCTCTTTATCTACCTTTTGATATTGACCACAAATCAGTTAATTTATTTTACAGAGCTGAGTAAATGCATTTACACCAAGATGAACACTGTTTCTAGATGTGGATACAAGTCTTGTTGAAGTATATAGCTACTTAGAAGCATTTTTTTCTAAATCTCAATTATTCAGACCATATACTTATAACTGAGATACCATCAATGAGTGAAGAACATGACATGCTAACCATTCTTTCATTATGTTCCACAGAAAATTTGCTTACCTCTCTTTTAAAGGTAGATTCTTTACAATAAAATAAATTGAACAGTGAGAAAATAAATATTTATCAAATCATTAGTATTTTTATAATTAAATAACAGTTATAATCAAAATTAATAAAGCAATCATAAATGTGGTGTAGATGATTATAAGTAATTTGACTTTCAAAATATCACTCATGAAGTACGGAAAATAAGAATGGTTATAATTACTTCTAAAAATACTATTGCTATAAATATTGCTGCTCAATAACTTGTCCATATTACAAAGATAACTCTGTTTTAGTGAAGTATAATTTCTTTGGTGATTAAACAATATTTAATACATAAATTGTAATTATGGCTTTCAATCCTTAAATAAATTGAAAAGTAAACTAAGTATTCAAAACTGGATCTACATAGTCTACTTGTTAAAATAAGTACTTCCTGTTTTTTCTCTTCCAGGTTTATAGCTAATAACTTCCTCAAGTACATTTCCATAATGTTAAAATTCTACCAAACTCAAAAACACTATGATTTCATTTTAATTTAACAAAATGTATATTCTATGCAAGCATTTCCAAAGGGCTGTTAACAAGTATTTTAAAAAGTTAGTAGAATCAGGGTTCATATAGTTTAAAAAAATTCACACACAGAGCTGTCAGAATTTTCTCGTTTATAAATATAGATCGACAACTTAACAAGAAAATATTTAAAAAACAAACTTTTAAAAATACAGTCGAGTCCACTTAATGTGATCACGGTTAATGTTATCAAAATCAACAGGTCCCGATCATTCCAATTTAATTTAATGTAAAATGCATTGTTTATTGTGATCAACTGTGGATCAACATGCCGCTTAGTGTTATCAAAATTTGCCCATATCCCCTAAAAAACGCCCGCTTTCGAGTTTCGTTTTGAAGGTCACTTTATTTTTTCTGAACCTCAGAATAAGTTCACAGTTGCACTGTTATGTTTCTTTTCTTTTGATGTTTTCCGACCTCATACATTGAAAGAAAACGATAAAAGGGGGGGGGGCAAATCCATGCTTGTCATTGGATATCACCATCGGCGGCTTGCAGATGTTTCTGATAAGAAGAGATTTTTGATTTTTTTTGTTAAGAGGAATTCAGAAGAAATTTAATGGTTAATTATGTTTCTGAGCATTTTCTATGTAAAATTTTGAAAGGAAACAAATTTATGAGGGGAATCGCATAGGTGTAGTGCCAACATAAATGAAAATACAAAGTAAGCTATTACTTATTTTTATTAATTGGACTACTCTTATATTTTACCCCAAAACTTTTAAGTTGCCAAGTACATATATAGTGTAAAAATTGTTTTGAAAACATCAATTAGGGTTACATAATTTTAATATTAAAGCAAATAATCTAGTTACACAGTTTGCTACTTTTTTATATAGGAAATCGCTTATTTTTATCAATCGGATTATGTTATCAGTTTAATATCAGACAAATGCGATCACATTAAGCAGATTCGACTGTAAAATAAAAGTTAAATACAGTAGAACTCCAAGTATCCAATTCAATTGGGACCGGACCCCATTCGGATAATCAAAAATTCAGATAATTGGATTTTCCTGCAAAAGATTTTAAAGCATAGCGGCCAACATTTGAAAACATAAATTAGGGAGATTGTGAGAAAATCTCCCTAATTTTTGTAAACAAATTAGGGAGATTTTTACGATTTCTAACCTTGTTAGAAATACAGTACTACTCTAAGACTTAAAAGTAAAAAAAAAAATTAAAATAACACTATGTAAGGATTCTTACAACAGAAGTACTTAAACGTTTTTATTACCTTTTACTATTAATTTTTATCTTAAAAACATTGCAAAAAAAAGCTTGCCAACATCATTTTTAAACATTGCCCACATTTTAAACTTGCCCCTAGGCTATTATCGATCGGTTTCTTAGACACTCGCAATCGGAAAAACGAAAATTACCGAGAAAATCCTCAAACTTGATTTATAAAGAAATTAGGGAGATTTAATACTTTTTCGGGATATCGGGAGATAACAGTGAAATTCGGGAGTCTCCCGAAAAAATCGGGAGAGTTGGCCGCTATGTTAAAGGGTTCTTAGCAAGCCGTTACTTGCTTTAACCTCTTCAGTCCTAGCGCCCCAAATTCTCCACAATGGTAATCTCTGGCGTCATAGGATATAAAGGGTTAAAGTATGGACAACTAATCTGAGCTAAGATCTTGGTTTTTATACAAAGAATCAGACTCGAAACTAGTGATGGGCAGGTATCGATACCAAATACTTAAGTACTCGATACCTATAGGTATCGAGTGTATTCGATACCCACAGGCACAGGTATCGAGTGTATTCGATACTCACAAAAGTATCGATACTTTATTCACATATTTCGTTTTAAATTTTTCAATGAAGTAATCTTTATAATACCTACTGTAGATCAAACGCAGCCTGTTTCCGTTTTCATTTTGCAACGCTCAAACCCAAGTCGTTAATCATCCGCGAGAGAAATTTGACGCGGCTAGGTTTTTCCCCCGCCAAATCCTTCGCCTCTATCCACCTCCAGACCCGTAGCTACGGGGCTTTTTGATGGATCGCTTTCAGTTTTTTGAATATTAGTCTGATTATGGATAGGCCCTAAAAAAATTGTCCCTTCAGGTTCGTTTCCCGATATTGAAAAAAAGTACTCGATACCTGAAAATACTCGATACCTATAAGTATTCGATACCAGAGTATTCGATACCTATGAGTATTCGATACCAAAGTATTCGATACCTAAAATTATCGATTTTGCCCATCACTACTCGAAACAGGGTTTTCCAGAACTTTGCAGCAAAAAAACACTTGAAAATAGCATCTCTTAAATCTTTGTGTTTGCTGCCTTCATTATTTTTCTTAAAGAACTTCTAACTTCGTTTTTTAATCACTGACAAAGTTTAAAAACTTAGTTTGAATTCTGAAAGCAGGTCGGATAATTGGAGTTCTACCGTATGTAAAATTAATAACATAATTGTAGCCAAAGATATGAATTTTATTTTATTTACTGGTTTAGTAATTAACAAGATTGATATTTCCTCATGCATACTAGCCAAATTTTGAAAACTTACATCTGTAAAACTTTTTGCATAAAATTACAGAGCTACAGAAGCTTTCCGAGTTAACAAGCCTGAAAAACACCAATTCCAAACTCGGTTAAGTTGTTTTTTCAGCATTGCGAACGGAACATGAGAAGAAGCAAACTTTAAAGGTGAGCATGCGTCGAGACTTGCCGGCGAATCCGAAAGAAACTTGCACAAAAGCCAAATTTCACTCAAGAAAAAGGCCAAAATTGAGAAAATCATAACGACAGGGACTATACTCAGTTGTAACTTAACTTGAGCCTGTAGAAATATGCTGAGAGCCACCAAAGAAAGTAGTTCCCTGTGTGGTGTCGGTATTTTGAGTGAAATTAAGAGATTCAATTTTAAAACTCGATTAGTTTTTTAAATCGCTCGTATATTAAGCGTCTTTTCATCCCGATCTGCAAAATGTTGAGTATTATTATTTTTTCAAGTGGCCCAGCACGTAGTAGTACATTTGTTTGAATAAAACTCGCCAGCCAATAAGAGCTTACAGAGCCCAGCGAACTTTCTGTTCACTCAGATTTTCTCCCGCGCTACCGTGATGTCAGGCTCAACTTAAGTTGTACCAGTATAATATAGAAATCTGGTTTTAAAGTTAAATATACAATTCAAGAAAATCGTTCTCGTCGCAAGTGTTTTGAGTTTTCACAGATAGTTGAGTGGACAAAATGCAAAATCTGTAATATTTTTCAATCAAACCGTAAAACTAAAGAAAATCCGAAAATATATTTATATAACTCAGAATCTTACGCTGCTTGTAAATATCAATGAAACTTTTAACTTTATTGTTCTTATCAACCTTTAGTTATGTTGCCCTTCATAGCAGTATATCAAAGCCATAAACCTATATTTAACATATACGCTTAACTGATCTAAATTAAGTTTGAAATAATGTTAAATTAACCACAATATTCATGAAAATAAATTACATTATTTATTTACAAATAACGAACTACAAAATACATAAAGAACATAGGAAAAAGGAATATTAAATGACTAATAGCCACAAGTACTATTATTTCTCTTACTTTAGCAGTGGGACCTTTAGCTTGACCACCAAATTTGTCTAATGCAGCATTCTCAGCCTTGAAATTTTTATTTTCAAACACAACTGTGCAAAGAGTCTTGCAAGTATCGATTTCAGTAACCTATAAAGAGCATTAAAATATTGTAATTAACATTCATCAACCTATCACCATAAACCGTTTGAGAATCTTGCACTATAAAAAATGTCCAAACCCTTTTAAGAATTCAAAATTTTAGCTGGTACGAAATTCACTCACCAAATCTGAAACCTCATTTGTTGATGAGCCACTCTTTCCCGGTGTGGTAGGGGTAATTATTTTGCAATCATTGCTAGGAGATGAACGTTGAGATGAGGCAGCAGATGCAGGCTGATCACTGACATCAATCCCACTGTCATGCTGATCACTCCTATCAAAGCTACTCGACTTTGATGTAGTTGCTAAAGCTTGGATATCAGAAGAAACCACTGATGTACAGGAACTGACTATTGGGTTGGTTGTATTGTTGGCTGTTGATGTAGTAGCTACAGGAGAATGAGAGTGCAGAGAATGGTTGATAGGCTTTTCCCAAGCATTCACAGAAGGTGGAGGAACAACTGATGGTATATCTAAACAAAAAGAGCGTCAGCCCAACACATTCACTATTGGATACTAGAATCAAGAAAATCTCAAATTATTACCTTTAAGAGAAGGAGACCTAGCAGTTAAGTCAACATTTATATCCCAGGCTGTATTTGGACATGAAGTTATAGACTTCACAATACTCTCTCTTTGTTTTGCAAATCTTGGGGGAAGACGACTTTGCCTAGATCTAGATCCACTCTTATTCCTGGTGTGAGGCTAAGGAAAACAAATTGCCTTTAAGTAAAAGCTATACCCAAGATATTATGTGTCAGACTTTGATAACTTAAACAATAAGAACGATTTCTAGACTATAATAGCTACAAAAGAAAACTTGACATCCTTTTGCTCTTATAAGACCATCATAACTAAATTAGAAAGTACTTCAAAACAAGGCTCTTATACAATAAATTGATAATTCTTGATAAATGTGTAAAATATTAATCTGCCATTTAAAAACTTTTTAAAATTGAACTTGTCTTTCTTCCTGAATAAAAAAAGAAAGGTTTCCTAAATTTCTTTACTAAAAGTTAATTAAATTACTTATTTTAAAAACTTAAAATATTATGTGAAACACTCTATACAATGCTATTTTTCAAACACCAACTGAACAAAGTAAAAGCAACTTAAAAATCAGTACTTAAGGACAAGCCATCTTCAAGTAGAAGAGGCCGAAGACATTGTCAGAACTTTGTATTCCTTCTACACACTTTTTTGATACTTACAGTGACCATTGATCATGATGAGCAAAAAATTAACAAAACCATGGAAACTTAGAAACTGTCATATTTCACTATTTATGGCTGGGGAAGAAAATTCATTACTACATTCAGTTTAGCAAAAATTCAGAAATTATTATCTTTCACTCTTTTCAGACGGGGAAAGAAATTTCATCACAAAGAGAAAAAACATCCAAACTCAAAATTGGTATCTTTTCTGAATGCAACTTTTGGTCGGGGAAAGAAATTCTATCACATACTTCGAATTTCATTAAAAAACCAGGAAAAATTCAGATATAATAATCTTTCATTCTCCTTGTGGGGGATAGAAATTTCATCAACTATGTTAATTCAGTTTCATTGAAATAACCAACAAAAATTCAGAAATAGTTATCCTTCACTCTTTTCAGACGGGGAAAGAAATTTCATCACAAAGAAAAAACATGCCAACTCACCAACTCAGAGGTATCTTTAAAGCAAATTTCGGTCTGGGGAAAGAAATATACCATATACTTTCAGTTTCATTGAAACAAGCAAATATTCAGAAATGATTATCTTTCACTTTTTTCAGACGGGGAAAGAAATTTCATCACAAAGAAAAAAACATGCCAACTCAAGAGGTATCTTCAATGCAAATTTCGGTCAGGGGAAAGAAATCTACCATATACTTCCAGTTTCATTGAAATACACCAGCAAATATTCAGAAATGATTATCTTTCACTCTTTTCAGACGGGGAAAGAAATTTCATCACAAAGACAAAACATGCCAACTCAGAGGTATCTTTAAAGCAAATTTCAGTCAGGGGAAAGAAATCTACCATATACTTCCAGTTTCATTGAAATACACCAGCAAATAGTCAGAGATGATTATCTTTCACTCTTTTCAGACGGGGAAAGAAATTTCATCACAAAGACAAAACATGCCAACTCAGAGGTATCTTTAAAGCAAATTTCGGTCTGGGGAAAGAAATATACTATATACTTTCAGTTTCATTGAAACAAGCAAATATTCAGAAATGATTATCTTTCACTCTTTTCAGACGGGGAAAGAAATTTCATCACAAAGACAAAACATGCCAACTCAGAGGTATCTTTAAAGCAAATTTCGGTCTGGGGAAAGAAATACCATATACTTTCAGTTTCATTGAAACAAGCAAATATTCAGAAATGATTATCTTTCACTCTTTTCAGACGGGGAAAGAAATTTCATCAGAGAAAAAACATCCAAACTCAAGAGGTATCTTTAAAGCAAATTTCGGTCTGGGGAAAGAAATGCCATATACTTTCAGTTTCATTGAAACAAGCAAATATTCAGAAATGATTATCTTTCACTCTTTTCAGACGGGGAAAGAAATTTCATCACAAAGACAAAACATGCCAACTCAGAGGTATCTTTAAAGCAAATTTCGGTCAGGGGAAAGAAATCTACCATATACTTCCAGTTTCATTGAAATACACCAGCAAATAGTCAGAGATGATTATCTTTCACTCTTTTCAGACGGGGAAAGAAATTTCATCACAAAGACAAAACATGCCAACTCAGAGGTATCTTTAAAGCAAATTTCGGTCTGGGGAAAGAAATATACCATATATACTTTCAGTTTCATTGAAACAAGCAAATATTCAGAAATGATTCTTTCACTCTTTTCAGACGGGGAAAGAAATTTCATCACAAAGACAAAACATGCCAACTCAGAGGTATCTTTAAAGCAAATTTCGGTCAGGGGAAAGAAATCTACCATATACTTCCAGTTTCATTGAAATACACCAGCAAATAGTCAGAGATGATTATCTTTCACTCTTTTCAGACGGGGAAAGAAATTTCATCACAAAGACAAAACATGCCAACTCAGAGGTATCTTTAAAGCAAATTTCGGTCAGGGGAAAGAAATCTACCATATACTTCCAGTTTCATTGAAATACACCAGCAAATAGTCAGAGATGATTATCTTTCACTCTTTTCAGACGGGGAAAGAAATTTCATCACAAAGACAAAACATGCCAACTCAGAGGTATCTTTAAAGCAAATTTCGGTCAGGGGAAAGAAATCTACCATATACTTCCAGTTTCATTGAAATACACCAGCAAATAGTCAGAGATGATTATCTTTCACTCTTTTCAGACGGGGAAAGAAATTTCATCACAAAGACAAAACATGCCAACTCAGAGGTATCTTTAAAGCAAATTTCGGTCTGGGGAAAGAAATATACCATATATACTTTCAGTTTCATTGAAACAAGCAAATATTCAGAAATGATTCTTTCACTCTTTTCAGACGGGGAAAGAAATTTCATCACAAAGACAAAACATGCCAACTCAGAGGTATCTTTAAAGCAAATTTCGGTCAGGGGAAAGAAATCTACCATATACTTCCAGTTTCATTGAAATACACCAGCAAATAGTCAGAGATGATTATCTTTCACTCTTTTCAGACGGGGAAAGAAATTTCATCACAAAGACAAAACATGCCAACTCAGAGGTATCTTTAAAGCAAATTTCGGTCTGGGGAAAGAAATATACTATATACTTTCAGTTTCATTGAAACAAGCAAATATTCAGAAATGATTATCTTTCACTCTTTTCAGACGGGGAAAGAAATTTCATCACAAAGACAAAACATGCCAACTCAGAGGTATCTTTAAAGCAAATTTCGGTCTGGGGAAAGAAATACCATATACTTTCAGTTTCATTGAAACAAGCAAATATTCAGAAATGATTATCTTTCACTCTTTTCAGACGGGGAAAGAAATTTCATCAGAGAAAAAACATCCAAACTCAAGAGGTATCTTTAAAGCAAATTTCGGTCTGGGGAAAGAAATGCCATATACTTTTAGTTTCATTGAAACAAGCAAATATTCAGAAATGATTATCTTTCACTCTTTTCAGACGGGGAAAGAAATTTCATCAGAGAAAAAACATCCAAACTCAAGAGGTATCTTCAAAGCAAATTTCGGTCAGGGGAAAGAAATCTACCATATACTTTCAGTTTCATTGAAATACACCAGAAAATATTCAGAAATGATTATCTTTCACTCTTTTCAGACGGGGAAAGAAATTTCATCAGAGAAAAAACATCCAAACTCAGAAATGGTATTTTTAACGAAACTTTTGGTCAGGGGAAAGAATTCTATCACATACTTCCAGTTTCATTGAAATAAACCAGGAGAAATTCAGATATAATAATCTTTCATTCTCTTCAGCCGAGGATAGAAAGAAATTTCAAATACATTCAGTTTCATAAATCCACAAAAATTCAGAAACAATTATCTTTCACTCTTTTCAGCCGGGGAAAGAAATTTCATCACAAAGAAAAAACAAGCTCACTCAAAGGTATCTTTAATGCAACTTCCTGTCTGGGGAAAGAAATTCTACCGTATACTTTCAATTTTATTGAAATAAACCAGCAAATATTCAGAACTGATTATCCTTCACGCATTTCAGATAGGAAAGAAATTTCTTCACATATATACAGTTCAATTGAAACAAACCAACAACTCAGAAATAATTATCTTTCACTCTGTTCAGCCAGGGAAAGAAATTTCATCACAAAAAGAAAAAACCTACAAACTCAGAAATGGCATCTTTTACGCAATTATCAGACAGGGAAAGAAAATCCATTCAGTTTCATTAAAATAAACCAGCAAAAACTCAGAAATTATTATCGGTCACTTGTCAATCATGGAAAGAAATTTACTAGCAGAGAAAAAAAATTCATGAATTTGCAAACTCAGAAAGGGTTGATCTTTCATTATTTTCAGCCGGGGAAAGAAATTTCATCACTTGCATTCAGTAAGAGCTCTCTCGTTTACGCATTATTTAATAGATCTGTTTTAAAATCAAAGCTACGTGGATTTCTCCAGACAAAAGAACAAGAAACCAAATTGATCACATTATTGTTGATAAGAAATGGAGAAGCTCTCTCCTGGATGTTAGAAGCAGAAGAGGAGCAGATGTGAACTCCGACCATCTATTGGTCATCGGAAAAGTAAGAATTAAACTTACTAACATGAAGAAAGATAAATGCCGAACAAAATTTAATGTTGAGAAAATGAAAAGCAAAACAGTGCAGCAGGCTTTTAAGCTGAGTCTGGAAAATCGCTTTCAGGTTTTAGACAACATCGCTGACTTGGATATAAATGAAGAATGGAATGTAATTAAGAAGATCTATACAGAGACTTTAGAAGAGATACTAGGAAGAAAGAAATTCGAAGATAAAGAATGGATTTCAGAAACAACAAAGGAACTAGTTCAGGAAAGACGAGATATAAGAGCTAGATTTCTTGGGAAAAGACACCATGAAATTGATGCACAAACCCTTGAAGATTACAAAAGCAAAAATAAAGAATGCAGGAAAAGTGCACGTAACGACAGGAGAAAGTACTACAATGATCTCGCCACTGCAGCTGAGGAAGCGGTTTTGAGTAATGACTCAAAAAAACTGTACAATATTACATATCAAATCAGTGGAAGGAGACGAACTGGCGAGAAACCTATCAAAAATAGACAGGGACAGAAACTAACAGCAAATGAAGACCAGGCAAAAAGATGGGTAGAACATTTTAAAGAGACTCTTAATAGACCTAACCCTGCTGTGTTGGACCAGATCCCAGATGAAGCCCCCGAGCAATTGAACATTGACACAGGCCCAATCAAACTACCAGAAGTGCAGAAAGCAATCAAATTGCTTAAAAGCGGGAAAGCTGCTGGCAGCGATAACCTACCAGGGGAACTTTTCAAGGAAAGTTCCAAAACTGCACTAAAGGTGTTAACTGACCTGTTTAATAAAATTCTTAAAGATGGTGTAATTCCTGAAGACTGGGATGAAGGTCTACTTATAAAACTACCAAAAAAAGGCGATTTGACATGTGATAACTGGAGGGGAATCACATTGCTGAACATATCCAGCAAAATATTCACTAGAATACTACTAGAAAGAATGAAGGGGGCAATTGATGAAAGACTAAGACCAGAACAGGCTGGATTCCGAGCTAATAGATCTTGTGTCGACCACATTGCAACCCTGAGAATTATTGTTGAACAATCCATTGAATGGCAATCAACAGTTTATTTAAATTTTATTGATTTTGAAAAGGCATTTGATAGTGTACATAGAGATACTATTTGGAAGCTCTTGAAATATTATGGGATACCGGAGTGTTTTGTAGACATCATTAAAAGCATCTACAGAAACTACAACATTCGAGTTATTCATAAAGGACAACGATCAGAATCCTTTAAAGTAAATTCAGGAGTCAGGCAAGGCTGCATCCTCTCCCCAACTTTATTTTTGATCACTGTAGACTGGATCATGAGGAAAGCGACAGAAAATAAGAGGGGTATTAGATGGACACTCACGGAATTTCTTTCCGACCTCGATTTTGCTGATGATTTATGCCTGCTGACTAGCACCCTGAAAGATATGCAAGAAAATACTAATATGTTGAATGCGGAGGCAAAGAAAATAGGGCTTAATATTAATCAAAGTCCAGATCCAGTAAAGAAAAAAATCCAGATCTTCATTAACAAATGCTTGAGAAGAATTCTGGATATAAAATGGTTTCATAAAGTTAACAATGAAGATCTTCTAAGAAAAGCGAAACAGAAACCAGTGGAATCTGAAATTAAGAAAAGGAAATGGATTGGCCACGTACTTCGCAAACCTGAAAAATTCAAAGTTAGACAGGTCTTTTGACTGGAACCCCCAAGGCCATCGAAAGAGGGGAAGGCCGAAAACAACATGGCGAAGGACAATTGAGAGGGAACTGAAGGATATTGGAGTGACATGGAGGGAGGCAAAACACCTTGCCACCAATAGAGTCAGATGGACACTCATGACGGAGGCCCTATGGAGTGGTAGAGGTAATGGAGTCCAGTAATGGAGTGTATGTAAGTAATGGTCCAGTAATGGAGTGGTAGAGGGATAAGTAAGTCAAGTTTTAAAATCAAATCATTATCATGTTTTTAGTAGTGTCACAGTTTAATTTTTATATCTAATCTTTTTGTAAATTCAATAAATTTTGTCAATTTTAAATATTTGCGTCTTTATTTGTGACGCTGGCATCCCTACATCTTCTGTCTACGTTTGACAGTAATAATTAAAAAAGTAGCAAATCTATAAATTTCAGATATGTTTATCTTTCATTATTTTCAGTCGGGGAAAGATATTTCATCACACGTATTGCATAAGTAAAAACCACACAGGAGTATATTAAAAATTATGATACATAATTTCACAGGAATTAAAACTTTTGAGGATAAAAATTCTAGGTTACACTAACGTTTACTTTTATTCAAGCAGTGCATGGATAAAAAAATGCAATGTAAGCTATCAATTTTTTTAAAAAGCAAAATATATTTGTTTTCAAAATCTACATAAGAAGCAATTTCTCAGATTTTTGCATTTTATCATAGAATATCAATGGATTGACAGATAAAACAATCATCACAGAAATGTATTTCAGAAAACAGATATTTCATTACTTATAAGACTGACAATCAATTATAACAAAGGCAAAAGAAAAAATTCCACAAGCTGGATGTGTACTAAAGCACCAACTTCCAAGCAAATAGGATTTAAGAAAAGTATGGGGAAAAAGTAGAAGGGCAGAAATATTTGGATAGAAATTAACACATTTCATAAATAAAAACTTACCATTGATCAGATTTCTTATTTTTATCACTAAAATCAATGGATTGACAGATAAAGCAATCATCATAAAAACAAATGGCAATAACTTTGTAAGGTTATTGTGTCTTTTGTTACCTTTGATGTCTAATTTAATTTCCCTTAATCTTTTGTATAACTCATACTTAACTGTATGTTAAGCAGTTTTATTTGGATAGAAATTAACAAATTTATAAATAAAAATATTAATATTGATCAGATTCTTAATTTTTATCACAAAAAATCAATGGATTGACAGATAAAACAATCATCATAAAAACAAATGGCAATAACTTTAGTAAGGTTATGACCTTTTATAACTTTGTCTAATTTACTTTCCTTTCATCGTTTGAATAACTCATGCTTAACTTTCTGTCAGGCAGTTTCATTTGGATAGAAATTAATACATTTCATAAATAAAAATGTTAATATATTGATCAGATTCCCAATTTTTATCATAATATATCAATGGATTGACAGATAAAGCAATCATCATAAAGATAAATTAAATTTCATCTCCTGATTTAATATTTTCACAAGATGTGTTCAGTACCTAACAATAGCTATTTCTCAGCTTATAATATTCTTATCATTTGAAATCAATGGATTGACAGATATAAGACAGACATCATAGAAATATTCTTAAATACAAGGCCCAGAACAATAATATCATTACAGGGATAAGATAATCTAAAATTCCAAAGAGGAAATAAACAATTTTGACTTAACTAAGCACAACTGAGACACATTCAAATGAAAGTATAGATTAGTCAGTGTGAAAAGGGCACATACACACATATCTTTTAGAACTTAAATCCAATAATGTAATACAGCTGTTAGGCTAAAAACTAAATAGAATTTTAACTAATTTGGATTTACCTCTTTTTTCATCTTTTTTACTTCACTTTCAATCATAATCTTGTGTCGTTTTTTAGATGTTACTTCCTGAAATCCATCATCAGCACCACATAATAAATTAGTTTCATCTCCGACTTCAGGATGATCATCTATAATAACTACACCTAGAAATAGAAAATAAATAGATGTAATTCTTTTGACTTGAAAGTTTGAGAAAAAATTATCTTAATGAATGGGAAGTAGCACTAAAATACATACTTGCATAATTATTGAGGTCATAGCCTTCTAAGCCACTTGATTTATCTTTATCACTTTTGGGAACTTTAGCTATTGCTACCTCTGTTTTCATACTCCTTCTAAACAAAAAGGTTATTAATTAATTATTCATCAATAAAATATTTCATTTTACTAAAATGAAACATCCAAGTATTTTTAAATAAATAGAGCAATATTTTTACAAATTACAGAAATATAGAACCAAACAATGAAACTGCATACACTCCTACATTGGTAACCCTTTATTGCATTGGCATTTACCGACATAATGCGCATCCATAACGGCTACTTATGTTATTCAATAACAATATAAACATTTTATACACTATTCAATATTATTTAAAAAAATTATCAGTCTAAATAAATGAACTAAAATATATATTTAAAATAAACCAAGACAAGGCAATTTTGTTGATTATAATTATTAAAAAATATCTAACATTTCAAAGCATTGAATAACACACCCAAGTCTTAATTCATTTTTTAGGTTTGGTTTTCCATAATTTATTAAAAAGCAGTTAAGCAAGCACAAAAGACGTTAAATATTAAGCCACGGATTAAGATGGAGGTAGCAGAAAAAACAAGTTACGCGAAAAATCACTATTTCCCGAATTCCGGGCTTCTAACCACGGAAATGTTTTTTCCACATCGCAAGAAGAAGCCAACTTCTTAAGTCCTGAGGAATTTACTTTTACTTTACTGTTAGTTAAGTTAAAACCCAGTTTTTTGGGTCAAATTTTCAAAATTTTTTTGGGGGGGACCCCAAGCCCCCCTGTAGTATATAAACCTTTATTATTCAAAACATTCATGTAATAAGTTCATTAAAATCAAAATTCCACCTAAAAATGTATGTCAAAATTTGGGATTACGTGTACCAATTAACAGTTTGAAACCCTGTTCTTAGGGTCAAAATTTCAAACATTTCTGGGGGAGGGCAGCCAGGCCCCCTTTTAGAATTTAAACCTTTCGTACACTTTTTTTGTAATAAGTTCATTTAAATCAAAATTCTTTCTGAAAATGTATGTCCAAAATACAGTTTAAAACCATGTTCTTAGGGTCAAATTTCCAAAAATTTTGTGGGGGTGGACCCCCAGACCCTCTTTGAAACTTGAACTTTTATTACTACAAACTTTTCTTTTATAAACTTTTTTGGACGCAAATTCTACCTAAAAAGTGTTGAAAAGCTACACTAATAAACCTATTAATATGAGTGAAAGGGGTTGAAAAATATTTTTAGGCCCTCCTGAAATGAATATCCATATTCGCCAGCACCGATTCTAAATTAAAAGAGCAACTACAGAAATTCCGTAGAAGTAGGAGTGCATGAAACTGTCATACAACCTTGGAGAGACGGGAAATAATTTGATAGAGAAATAGAACGAGTAAGGAAACTGAAAAAGCAGGTAGGGGTTCAAGTATTTTCAATTTTGATTCCAAGTTAAAAATTCTCCACCCGCGATTGCAATTTGCTTTCTACAGGATCCATACCTAACACAGGGGTTCTCAACCTTTTTGACTCCGCGACCCCCTTTTCAGGGAAAATATTTTGGCGACACCCTCAGACCTAAAATGTTAAAGACACTTGGTCTCTCTCCCTACTCATATTGAAGCCTTGACTGAACAATTCAGATTATATTCCAGCAAAGAATATGGAGGGATATTTATGGGTAGTCAGCAAGCTGTTCAAAAGGCTGAATTAAGTATTCATCTGCATGATGATTTAATAGAATTACCTTGTGATCAGAGTATGAAGTTGAACTTCAACAATGCTTGTGTTGACAATTCTGAATAGGTGTTAAGAAAACCCAGAAATATTCAAAGTAGCGATGAGGATATTAATACCATTTGCAACATCCTACAGATGGGAACAAGGGTTCTCTAAAATTTTGCACTTAAAATCAAAGGAAAGAAATTGTTTGACACTTGAAAACGACATCCTCCTATGTGTTACTGACATTAATCCGGACATAGACTTCTATGTCTGTATGTAAGTAATACCTTAAGACTTATTAATTCCAAACAAGCTCAAATTTCTCATTAATTTAATTGTTAAGATCTATTAGTTTTGAAAATTGCTGTCTGTATAAAAAATAACTGTAAATATGACTGTTTGTCTCGCGACCCCCCTAGGCAGGCCCTGCGACCCCCCAGGGGATCGTGACCCAACGGTTGAGAACCCCTGCCCTAACATTGTAAAATTAAATTATCTTTAAGAGGTTTTTCAGGAGTAAATTACTTAAAAATTACTGACCAATTATTTCAGTTCTTGATTAAAAGTACTAACTTACATATTCATTTGTCGGTCACATAAAATAAAACAATCCCAAACAAGTGAAAGACAATTCTAATACAGGGTGACATGTTCAAATGCATTTGATTTATAAAAATTGCTTAATAATATGAAGTCTGGAAAAAATCAAAAGGGAAAGTTTTAAAAAAGTGAGGAAGAAATGTGCAATTCTTTGAAAATAATAAAGTTCACAGAAAGGTTTTATGAGTATGATTCTAATAAATGACTGTTTAAAAACTCTTAAATGATTATAAGTACTTAAATTACATTAAAATACCCAACAATTCAATCAATAAATTTGTACACATCCTCCACTTTAACCAGAAATTTGTTTAACTGGCCATTTCTATTTAAGCCAGTTAAGTAGGAATACTACTACATGCTAATCCCAAGAAAATTTTTAAAACATCACTTTCTTACCTATTAGTGAGATCAGTAAGTGCAGCTTGGACACCATTAGGATCCTGCAACTTAATTTCATCTACTCTATACACAGCAGTGGTAGCTTCATTTTTTGGTTGAAAGGCACCAGTCTTTGAAGAAGGGTTACTACCTCTTCCCCCATTGTTACGTCCAACACCTCCAGAGTGACCAGCACTGCTGGAAGGTCGAGAAGTGTTCCCATTGTTATTTACTGTTCTCCTTTCACCACCAGCAAAGTTATTTTGTCTCCCCCTACCAGAATCTCTAGAACGAGTTTCCCGAGGGAAAGCATCTCTTTGACGGTTGCGATCACTAGAATTTTGACCACCACGACGAGATTCGTTATTTGATCTTCTACCTTGGTTGCCTTCATTAACAGGCCTTTGACTCGAGAAGCTCTTCCTTGTAGCAGACCCTTTATCTCTATGCTCTTTTTTTCTTGGATCATCCCTGTCATCAGGCCTGTCACGACGCTCTGCTACATCACTGCTTTCAGAAGCCGTTTCCCACTCTTCATTAGCTACATCTGATAAATTCTCTTTACCACTAAGTCCAGATTTAGAAATAACTTGACCACCAGCCCCTTGGTAACCACTTCGGCCACGACCGCGTCCCCTACCTGACTGATCAAACTTCTGAAAGCGAGAATCTTGTCTTTTTTGGAAACGAGGAGGCAGGTGCTCATACCTACCAGGCCTCCTTTGTTGAGGCCTTTCAAGAGATCGAGATTTGTTAGGTTCTCTAGAAATATCACTGTTCATATTATCAACATTTGACATACTATTTTTAAAGTCACATTGGTTATTATCAATGAAATTTTCTTCTACTATTTTTTGCTCTTCTAATTTTTCAGATTTATTTCCACCAAATCCAGCTCTAGATGGCGGGGGGCCATAGCTACTAGGGCCATACCTACTACCTCCTCGAGAATTTCTAAATGATAAAGTACTTCCACCTCTACCCCTTCTAGAAGGCTCGCCCCGTGGAGCAAACCCACCCTTATCTTCCTTAAATCTATCTCCATCATAAGGTTTAGAATCAACTTTTAAATTATCCTTCTTTTCTTTCTTGTATTTTTCATTCTTGGCATTAATATCTTTAACACTAGACAAATCATTCATGCGAATCTCCTCCTCGGGGGTTATCTCGTTACTTTGGTACTTTTCAGCTTGTGCACTTTCAGTAGTTGAAGCACTTGCTTCATCAACAGACACTTCACTGTCTTCATCTTTTTGCCTTAGATGACCCAATTTGGCATCATCTACCTCAGAGCATGAAGTGTCGTCACTATGCTTTTCTTTCTTGTCATCCTTAATTTTATCTCGCTCCTTTTGTCGGTCAAAGCGAGGACCCCTTTCTACTTTAGACCTTCGGTACTCCCTTTTGCCTCTGTAAGCAGCTACGCCACCTGGAAGAGCAGCAGGTGGCTGAGAATTTTGAGTGCCATGGCTAAAAGTTGACCTAGAACTGCTTCCACCACGCCCCCGCGAATTATCGTAACGAGCATTGTTTCCAGTGCCAACAGGAACTTGGTTTGCAAAACCACTAGATCCTCTAGAGCGGGAATTTCCACCTCTTTCTCGAGCATCACGCCTCCTTTCACGATTTGACTCACTTTTCCCTGAGTGATCATGTTTATCTTTATCCCGAGATTTTTCCTTATCATCAGATAAAGACCCATCTTTCTTTGATGCTTCTAAGGTCCCATCCATTTCACTTTTTTTAGAACCTTGTTTAGGTTTGTCAAAATGCATCTGGTCAAAATTGTCCACATTCTTTTCTGCTTCTTTTACAGAACTTTCACTTTTAATTTTTTCATTTTTTTCCTCTTTTGCTTCCTTATCCTTTTTAATACTCAAGTCCATTTCAGATTTGTTACCGACATCTTCTTTAGCGGAATCAGATTTCTTTTCAATACTAGCTGAGTTAGCTTGAGTATTTGACCTCCTCAAGGTTGTTAGATTTTTCTTTGGAGGTCCCATACTTTCAAACTGCTTAGGGGTTATTGGTGGGGGATGATGATGCCACTCACGTCCTAAAAGAATAAAATAAATTCTTGAACTAAACACTCAAGCCATGAAAGAATTGGAATGCATCAACTTAAAACTTAATCCTTACTTTTAGATTCCACAGGATAAGGACTTTCGCCCCAATCTGTTGTTGGCTTTTCTTTCTTGTCTTCCCTTGAGTTGCCCCCTTTTCTGTCAGAAGTTTTTGCTTCATTCCTTTCACTGTACCTAAAGAGAACAAAGTAATGCTTTAAGTAAGAAAAGAAATAACCCCTTTCATTAAAATATAAATTTGCTGAATATTAAGTTTTTAGATTAAAAAATTAAGGAATTATATTTATTTAACACCCAAAAAATACAAATGTCAGCAAATACTTTGTAGAACCAAAATACCAATAAGTTATTTTAACCATTAAAAGAAAAAATTAGATGTAGGCCCATAAAAAACTAAAATTTGGGGTATGCCTCAACAAAATCACATCTGCCTTTCTAACATCAAGGAATCAGATAGTAACATTAATTTTAAACTATTCAACTTATTACCTTTCTTCTTTTGCAGAATCTCTGTTGGCACGCGAGTCCCGACTATCTGGTCTAGGTGGTCTTTCTTTATCCCATCTATCCTTGTCTTGCCTTTCATAACGATCAGACCTATCTTTAGATGGCCTCTCCCTTGTACTTGTGATATCTTGAGGTTCATCAAATGGATCCTAGGAAAAAAGCATGTGAGATGCATGACCCGATTTGATATAACTAACTGCATGGAAACTAAATTTAACTTACAGACACTCTTTCATCATAATCTCGAGCAACAGCCCAAGAGTTAGACTTCTTTTCCTTACTTTCTCTTCCATCACCATGTTTTTGAGTTTCTTTAAATGAATCTCGAGCTTTGTAACGATAATCTTGAGAGTCATAATCCTTTTCCCTAGAAATAAACCACATCAGTACATTTATTCCATAATTTTTAATATTTTAACAGAAAGAAATAACTTATGCCATACAGTATACAATGCTTTACACTTGATCAGTGGCGGCTCGAAGGTAAAATTATAAGGGGTGCTGCTCCGGTGGTACCAAGTTGGCAACGTATTTTAAGCGATATAATGCCAAATTATATTTCTATGAAACAAAAACGTGGACAAAATCAAATAGAAAAGATGGGAACAACATAAAATTTCGATTTCGCACTAATAAGCATTCAAAAACTGTCACTTACCTATATTTAGCTGATAATTACAAAAATGAAGAATCTAAGATGAAGTCTATTTCATTTAGTATCTCAAAAGCAAATGAAACTAAAATAACATTTCGAATTCAATTTGTTCATTATAAAAAGAAATAAAAACTTAGCTACAAAAAAGTAAACATAAATCTTGATTGACTTGCTGAAACATCAGAAAAAATTTTGTTCTCTCTCTGTTGAAAAGAAAAAAAAGAAGCTATAAATAAAAAAGTAAAACAGCGTAGGAGTGAGAAACAAGCTAAAAAGCCAATGTGATTTATTAGTAGTATAGTAGAAATCGTTTATTTTTCTTCATCCTCACAGCTCTCTCAAGAGAAAAAGCTATCATTCTTTTGGTCGGGGCTGCTGAAAAGCAGCCCCTTTTCTCCTAACAGATTCGCATGCTAAATTCTTGATATTTTGATTTGATATGATTGAGCTAGTTTTATACCACGATTGGTATATCTCCGGGGGCTGATCGACCCGGAAAGAAATCTGTTGGCGAGACGGCATAGCAGAGAATTATTAATTGAAAAAGGATTATAGAGGATAAAGATTAAAGGGGAAAATAGATATTTTTTTAAATATTGGAAAGCAAATAAAAATTGGAATTTCGGGAAATTTTGGTTGGGGGTGCTGCAGCCCCGCAGCCCCTATGGACGAGCCGCCACTGCACTTGATTTCATTTCTGAATATTAAAGCACAATACAGAAACTTACCTTTTATCCGAATCTCTTGGATGAGAATCAAACGCTTTTTCCTCCTTATCAACACTTCCCTTTCTAAAGTCATGCCGTTGGTCATACATTTTGGAATCTATTTTTTGATCAAAATATCCATCATTTGAAGAGTGCCAACTGTCATAATCTGTTGAGAAAATGATAAAGATTGTACCAGAATATTTTTTATTCAAATAGGACTTTTGCTTGAATGAGATCAAAATTAAAATAACCATGAACACTTTTTATACAGATATCATTTAGTGCAGTGTTTCCCAACCTTTTTCGGTCCATGCCCCACCAAAGCCTTTCTAAATTTTCCATGCCCCCCCGGGTTCAGTGGCATGTGTATATATTTTGAGAGGGATCCAAAATTATTTCTTAGCCCCTCCCTCTTATGTATATTTAATAAGTCTAAAGAAGCTTTTCACAACATTTTTAAGGAGAATTTCCATGCTAAAGAACTAAATCAAGTTATGAGTAATTAAGTTCTAAGTATCAAGGGGGGTTGGGGGTCCTCCCCCAGCAAATTTTCGGAAATTTGACTCTAGGAAGCAGGTTTTTAACTAGTTTGGAACCCCTAGGTGGGAAATTTCGAAGTGTATATTTGGACGGCCCAAATGGCCCGTGCGCTGTAGGTCTCGTGGTTACGTAGCAGTCTTGGCGCTTAGTGATGGAACCAATGGAACGCCGGGCCGTGGAAATTATAGTTTAGTTGAAAAAAGGCCGTCCAAATATCCAGTGCCGGGAAATTTTGGGTATAAATTTTTAGGTAAGATTTGCATTTTGATGAACCTAATGTTAAAAAGTTTCAAATATAAGCGTTCTAAAAACAAAGAGATCTTGGATCATCCCCCAGAAAAGGTTTGGGAATTAGACTTAAAAACATGGTTTCAACTTGGTTTTGATACATACTGGTCCAGATTTCTGACATACATTCTCAGATAGGATAATAGGATCAGATTTGATTTTGATAAACTTCTTTTTAAAAAGTTTTTCTTTTTAAATTTTCCCCCTGGATTGCCCTCCACCTGGGGGGCAATTTGGTTGAAAATTTTCAAATTGCTCCCCTAAAAAATGATATTGCCCCCCGGTGGGGCGTGCGCCCCACGTTGGGAAACACTGATTTAGTGCAATAATAATATTAATTGACTATTACCATATTACAACAAGTTTAATCAATAGTTTAATTTTTAAGCATTTTAACCAGTACATTCCTGCCAACATTGGGATCATAAAAAAGGAAGATTTTAAAAATCAAGGTACCCATAGCATTTTTTTCTTAATCTAAGTCAAGACTATCTACCATCGGACCTGGAAAAAGTGCCCGAACCTGGTTCAGGGGAAGCCCCTGCCAGCTCCATAGGAGCAATACATAAAGTTTGGGGAAATTCTATTAGGTTCGGGGGAAGGTTAAAACTTTTTCCAGGTCCGTCTACCATAGTTACTACACCTAAGTAAATAGGTAGCATAAATGGGGTATTTTTCAGTTCAAAAATAAAAGAAAAACAAATTTAATACCAAATGAGCACACTAACCTACTTAACTTAACACACACATTTAAAAAAAACTAATTTCAGATTATTCAAATTTATTTCTTTTTAAACATTATTCTTATTAATTTTTTGAGGCCTGATATGCCTTTTTTTAAAAATTGTTATCAAACACCATTTTTGTCCTTTGCAAAAATAGGCTGCTTAAATTATTTGGACAAAAAACGGAAGAAAGTGATTGAAAAACGGATGACGGAAGATTCTCTTAAAAAACGGAAATCTTCCAGCTAAAATGGAAGAGTTGGCAGCTATGCCAGTATTTGGAAATAATTGGAATACATACTGTTGGCATTTGGCTGCCTTCGGTCCCTACTCCAATAGTTTTCTCTAGAATCTCTGTCATAGGGCAAACACACATCAGGAGGTGGACAGCTATCACTTTCATAGCTATCTGTGGCTGATCCTTGACTGTTGGACCTCTGCCTCGAAACTCCTTTTGAATTAGGAACACCTAATTAACATTACATTTGGTCAATAATATTCATTACACTTTTTAGTTTTAGGATTCAATTAAAGATATAAATCTGAAAACATTTAACTTAAATTGTAACATTAAATTCACGCTCTTTAAAATTGAAAATTATACCATAAAGAGCAGAATAAAGTACCCTTAGTATAAATTAAGTCTAGGGAAAAACACTCATTGAACTATGTACCTGACATTTGATTCACATAAGGTGGATGAGACCATCCTTCATAATTTACAGGCATAGGGGGAACAGGCATCACTCCATGAGGAGGATTGCCAACTGGAGCTGAAAGGGGTGCAGTTCCAGGACTAGTTTGCCCAACTGATTGAGAGCGCATGAAACTAGGGGCAGGAGGTTGCTGAGTTTGCTGCCTCATGTACTCAGCAGCCTGCTTTTGAAAGCGTGGAGGCACATTTTTCTGAAATTGTCTTGAAAACATGTAACCCTGCAATATTAAAAAAATTAGGTCATAGCCTGAAACATTTAAAAATTTACACAAGATAACCTATCTTAATTTACTAAGTATGCATACTTGATAGTTTGGTTGAGAACGATCTCTATCACGGTCTCTTTCTCTACCATCTCTACTAGGAGGTTTGTCCTCTCTACTTTCACTGCTGTGCCGAGACCTGTCAGCATCATCCCGTTCCAAGTCCTTTTCCTGTAAACAAATTCTTTTTAGTGATGCTATAGAGCAGGGGTCGGAAGTAATTTTACTTGGGGTCCAAATAATTTTGAAAATTTTTCATCGGGTCCGTAGAAAACAGGCTACTATTACTAGTTTAAATTGTTATCTTCAGTTGCACATAAATTTTTACAAAGATGTAATTTGAGTATGCTACCTGCTAAATAAAATTGTTAAGGCGACACAGTACCCAAAAAATCATCAAAATATCAAAAAACATTTTATTGGCTTAATCCAAACCATTAATATTTCTGAATGTGTCTTCAAAATTTCAGAGCTCTATCTTAATAATTTATGAAGTTATTCACATTTTTGAGATGCGATGATGAGGGTCCCCCGTGTGGGTTCCGGGGAAGAATAGTCCCACTGTATCCCATGCATGTCGTAAGAGGCGTACTAAAATGGGAACCCAGTGTCCGGGGGTATAGCTGGGCACCCCTGTCTCCAGGGGGTTTACAAATATGGAGGCCTGGTCCTCCAGGTTGGGGGTTGGGCGTGAGGCCAACTACCTCACCCCGGAAAAAAACCTTGGTTTCGAAAGCTATACTAAGAAATTCTGGATCGACTCTACGGAAACGACTTGGAAAGGATAAGGATAATGGTATTTCCAATCATAGGATTGGAACGTGGAATGTGAGGACCTTGTTAACACCTGGAAAAATGACGGAGGTGGCAGACCAGCTATTAAAATACAAAGTGAAAATTGCTGCTCTACAAGAGATTAGATGGAAGAACTATGGAATAATAAAGAAGAAAGAATTTGAAATTTATTACAGTGGTCCAGAAAAACAGGGCCTTAATGGAGTAGGTTTTTTCGTGGATAAAAAAACGAGTAAGTCAGTGCTTGGTTTTGTCCCAATTAATGAAAGGATTTGCAAACTTAGAATCAGGGGACGTTTTTACAATGTGACGTTTATTTCGGTCTATGCACCAACTAATGAAGCGGAAGACTCAATCAAAGAGCATTTTTATGAAGAGCTCCAAGCAGCCATTGAATCTAGTAACAGAGGCGACTGCATTGTTGTGATTGGAGACATGAATGCAAAAATTGGCCGAGAAAGCATATATCAAGAGGTAATTGGAAAACATAGTATGCATAAAGACACAAATGAAAATGGATCTTTTGTGATCCAATTGGCGACGGCAAACAACTTGAAAGTCATTAGCACATGCTTTCCCCATAAAGACATTCACAAGGGAACTTGGAATATCCCTGGAACTTCTGATTTCAATCAAATTGACCATGTGATGATTTCTAAAAGATGGGCTTCATCTATCCAAGATGTCAGAGTTTTTAGAGGAGCTAACTGTGATTCTGACCATTTTTTGACAGTAGCTCGTGTTCGACACAGAATATCCTCTGTTCCTGGCTCCCAGGGAAGGAAAAATAAATTATGTGTAGAAAAACTTAAAGATAGGAATATCAATCTAGACTATAAGGCAAGAGTTGAGGAAAAACTGAATAATTCAAATATTTCTGCAGACATAGAAACAGATTGGAATTTTCTTAAAGCAACTATTATGGATGCTGCTAATGCAGTTTTGGAAAAAGACAGAAAGCATATAAACGAGTGGTTTGATGAAGAGTGCAGAAGAGCATTAGAAGTTAAAAATAATGCGAGACACAAAATGCTACAACATTTTAGCAGAAAAAATGAAGAAGTGTATAAAAACAGTCGAAGAGAATCAAATAAAATATGTAGGAAAAAGAAAAAAGAGTTCCTTAGGAGTAAAATTGAGGAGCTGATTGAAAATAATAGAAAAAATGAATGCAGAAAATTCTATAAAGATTCAAAAAGATTAGTTAATGAATTTCAACCTAGAATTATTAACTGCAAAGATGTTGACAACAAAATTATATCGGATTTACCAAAAATCAAAGAGAGGTGGAAAGATTACTTCCAGACCCTACTAACTTCAGATAGTGGAGTTGTAATGAATGATCAGGAATTTGAAAATGCTAATTATGAAGAAATACCTGCTCCAACATTCGAAGAAGTTAAACATATTATTCAAAAAATGAGAAATTTTAAAGCTCCAGGAAGTGATGAAATTAGAATAGAATTTATAAAAAATGCAGGAGAAAAGATGTGGTACAGAATCTATGAATTAATCGTACAGATTTGGGAGAGTGAAGTAATACCAACAGAATGGAATTTGGGAATAATTGTCCCCATTTACAAAAAGGGTGACAAAATGGATTGTACAAACTACAGAGGCATTACATTATTAAATGTGACTTACAAAATACTCACTTGTCTTATCTACAGAAAACTTGTACCATTTGCAGAAGAGATAGTTGGTGACTATCAGTGTGGGTTCCGATCTAAATGCTCAACTATTGATCAAATTCACATTGTAAAAAATATTTATGAAAAATTTTATGAATATAATCTTGATCTATTTGCACTGTTTGTTGATTTTAAGCAGGCCTTTGACAAGGTAGATAGATTCAAAATGATTGAAACTTTAGCTGAGCTAAAGATACCAATCAAATTAGTAAAACTAATTGCAGCTACACTGAAGGGATCTAGGGCCTCGGTTCTGATCAACAATGATCTTTCAGATGTTTTTGACATTAATGCCGGCGTTCGCCAGGGAGATTCATTATCGCCCCTATTATTCAATCTGGTACTTGAACAGGTTATTAGAAATTTAGACCTTAGAGGCCTTATCTGTAGTAAAACAACACAAATTTGTGCTTTCGCTGATGACATTGTGATATTAAGCAGAACCAGACAGGGATTAATTGACTCTACAAAAAGATTAATAGAAGGAGCAAGAAGGGCTGGTCTTTTAATTAATGAAAACAAGACTAAGTACATGGAAAAAACTAAGTTTGCCAATGATCATAGGGAATTCTTGATAGTAGATAATTTTAAGTTTGAGGCAGTTGATAGTTTTACCTATCTAGGTTCAGTTATTAATACTGTTAACAATCCCTCTGAAGAAATTAAGTCCCGAATACAGAAGGGAAACAGATGCTACTTCACCTATCAGCATCTTTTTAGAAATAAGTTAATACCTAAAGAAATAAAGCTTAAGTTGTATAAGACAATACTAAGACCAGTTGTAACTTATGGTTGTGAAACTTGGACCTTATCTCAAAAAGATTTAAATAATTTAGAAATTTTCGAAAGGAAAATTCTCAGAAAAATTTACGGCCCGATTATGAATGATAATGGATTCCAAATTAGAACAAACAGAGAATTGGAGATCCTAGTAAAAAATGAAACGATAACCCGTTTTATTAAAGGACAGAGACTGGCTTGGTTGGGTCACATTGAAAGATCGGATGACAAAAATAGAGTTAAAAGGACATTAAATTGGAAGCCAATGAGCAATAGACCTAGAGGGAGACCCAAAATGAGATGGTTGGATGATGTTCTTAAAGATCTTAGAACAATGAAAATAACCAACTGGAAAAAAAAGGCGTGCAATAGAGTTGCCTGGAATAAAGTAGTACAGCAGGCCAAGGCCCATCAAGGGCTGTAGGGCGACCAAAGAAGAAGATGATGAGGGTTTTCTATGAAGAAACGAAATTTTAAGTTGAATTTTCTCCACGTTGTATTTTTGTGTATTTACAATATTTTGAAACCCTAAGGCTTTTTATGTAGTTGATATATAAGTCTGAAAATTGGTATATATATTCTGACATATATGTATTATAGAACTGTGCATGGGTTTAGCTCTAACAAAGTTAGATTTTTTTAAAAAAAATATTAAAGTCAAAAATGATGAATTTTTCAAGTTTTTTTGGGGTGTCTACAGGAAAAATTTTCTAGAAAATAAAGTAACAATGAAAAAAAGAAACCCATGCACAGTTTTGTGTAGTATGATATAACAAATTCAGAAATGAAAAAAATATTCAAAAATATCCATAATTAAAAAAGCCTTAGGGATTTAAAAAATTGTCAAAATTTTTAAAAAATTTAAATTTTAAAAATTCTGATTTTTAAAATCCAACTTTTTTTTAGGGGAAAGGGTATTTTATATTAGCCCACTAAATATGCAATTGAAATCAAAATTATAATATCAAAAACAAGAAATTTTTTGTCAGGGTACTGTGTCGCCTTAAATTTAATATGATTAGAAGTTTTAACATAAAAATGGGGGTCTGGGGGCTTCCCCCAGGAAATTTTTTCAAATTAGACCCTTAAAAAGCATGTCAAAGCTAATATTTGTTCCGTAAAAGTACAAATAAATTATTTTCAAAATGGTATGGCGGTCCAGGAAATAACTTCACGCGGTCCGGATGCGGACCGCGGTCCGCCAGTTGCCGACCCCTGCTATAGAGATTGACAAAAAAGCAAACAGTCTGAAAAACTGTGAACGACATTTTCAATATATTTTTAAGTAGAATTTGCATGTTAATAAACTTATTATAAAAAATATTTAAAATATAGAGTTCCAAGTACTAAAGGCGGGTTTGGGGGTACTCCCCCAGAAAATATTTGGAAATTCGACACTGAAACTCAAGGTTTTAGCTTATTTTTAACACCAAATCCAATTTTTTGCAATGGGAGGTTTGAGGAAATAATCTGAAAATTCTCAGAAAAATCGGAAAATCCGACAAAAATTGGAAGAATCTCATGCCTGACCTTAAGAAACATTTTTATACAGTGTTAGAATTAGAAAGAGAGGCAAAAGTGTGCCAATATTATCCAATCCAGTTAAATTTGGCAAGTATTTTTTCATCAAACTAGGGGCAAAATCAATCCGAGAAAATCACACCTTTAGGTAAGATAAACCCTAGCCCACATTCTCTGCCTGATAAAATACTTTTAAAATATAAACAAAGCATACTGTAAATGCAGTACCTTCGGCCCAAGAATCGGAAAGAGATTCTACGTGCTGAATCCTATGAAATAATGTGATTATTTCTAATTAAATTCTTCAATTGTCCCACAATACTGTGAAATGTTTCACGTGAAATCACCACTTTTAATCATTTATAAATAATGTTAAGTAGCAATTTATCGATTCAGATTTTTTCCGATTACCCATGTTTTATTTATATTTCTGTCATAATTTGTAAACACACATACCCAGTTAAGTCCAAGTTTTGAAACACCCACCTTATCACCCTTCTCAAAACTCTTGGCCTTTTCTTGGGCGCATTGTTTGCTTTGCTCGTAGTGTTTCTCCTCCTCCGCTCTCCTCTGTCTAGCTCTTTCAACAGTCATGGTCATCTCTTCAGTGTGTTGCTTTCTTCGTTGACGCCACACCTCGTCATCATCTGCTACGGAAGAAGATCGCGGACCAGGTCGAGCAGCTCTAGGAGGTGGGTAATTTCCATGCTGCAATAAGAAGTTTTTGGGCTAGGTACAAGCTAACTACCAGGTTACCCATGTTCACGCTGTCCAATTTTATTTTCATAACCAAGCTACAACAGCTCAATTAACATTCATTTTAAGAGTATATGTATGTATTTAATGCAGGTATGAATTTAAAATACTAATCAAAGAGTGAGCATTAGCATGCACAAAAATGACTTGGTTTTAGGGCAAACAAAATATATTCTTAAAAATTGCAGACCTGGAAAATGTGCCTGATCCTAGGAACTTGAGCCCCTGGTCAGTAAACTGACCTGATTTTTTCCTAGATGAACCTGACATCATAATTTAGATGTGGATCTGCCTGTTCACAGCTTATACGATAATGTGACTTATTGTAATATTTCATTTAATGAATGTCAATAATAAAGCAAACAAGCATTGAACAAGCGCTTAAGCCATTAAAAAGGATGGGTCCTTAAATAGTCATCAATTTTTGAGCCCATTGCATGCAGTTTTGGAATAGTATATCTAGATGTCACAAATATTAAGAAGTTTTTTAATAATCTCAGGGCTCACACTCACTTTAAAATATTTGTATCAATTTTTGTATCAGATAAAACCAAGTTTTGTATCACAAAAAATGTCTTTTGTATCAGGTAAAACTAAGTTTTGTATCACAAAAAATGTCTTTTGTATCAGGTAAAACCAAGTTTTGTATCACAAAAGATGTCTTTTGTATCAGGTAAAACCAAGTTTTGTATCACAAAAATTGCCTTTTGTAGCAGGTAAAACCAAATTTTGTAGCATAAAAAATGCCTTTTGTAGAAATTCGATTGCAGGGAAGCTTTTGTAATTTACCCTTCATTACATTTTAAACTTGCATCAGTAAAACTTTTCGTACGACATGAAAACCATTATTTTTATTACAACATATAATGTTCGTATAGATTTAATTCATAAATAACTTAACTCTCTATTAAATAACTTAAACCTCTATTAATTTATCAGCTCTTATCCAATTTTTATTTACTTGAGGTTATTAGGTCTAGTGATAATTCACCTCCTAAGGGAACGTACCCATACTACGTGACCCATTTTTTGCCCTTTTTGACCCCCCTCCCCCCCCTTGGTGACCATCCGTAGTATATGCCAAGACCCCCCCCTCCCCCTCTAGTTTTCACGTAGTAATTCATAAATACGGTTTGCCATAATTTTTTGCAAACAGAAAGTTTAAAAAAATTAATTTTGCTTAATTTTTCTAATTTTAATGATTAATTTGGCTTAATTAGTCTTAATTTGGCAAATTTCAATAATTAATTTGCCTTAATTTTGTCGTATCGACTAGAAGAAATTGACTACGTGACGAAACCCTAAGCCCCCCCCCTCCCCCCTGTGACCGAGAGTGGTATTTTGAAGACCCCCCTCCCTCCCCTGAATGGGTCACGTAGTATGGGTACGTTCCCTAAGTAATTAGTTCTGCCCATAGTATACACTGGCATATATAGAAATTTATTTCGGGAGGGGCCCAAAATTGTTTCCCATCCCCTCTCATGTGTATTTAATTTTTTTTTAATATATTCTTAGGCAAAATTTGCAACTTCAAGAACTTAATATTAAAAAGTTATGATGTATTAAGTTGCAACTACAAAAGGGGGGTCTGGGAGGTCCTCCCCCAAAAATTTTTTGGAAATTAGACTCTAAAAACCAGGTTTTTAACTAGTTTTGGTACCCCTAGTTAGAATTTTGGATATAAATTTTCAGGTAAAATTTGATGAATTTAATGAAAAAGTCATAAATAATATAGTTTTAAGTACAGAAGGGGATATATGGGGGTCATCCCCCAGAAAAATTTTGGAGATTAGATCCTAAAAACAGGATTTCAACTTGGTTTTGATACACTTTCCGAATTTCAGACATACATTCTCAGGTAGGATTTTGAACTTATCCTAAAAAAAGTTTTGAATAATAAAATTCCAAGCACTCTAAAGGGGGGGTTGGGGGGGGGTCCTCCCCCAGAAATTTTTTCAAAATTTGACCCTAAAAAACAGGGTTTTAACTTGTTTTACTGGTTTCGGGGCGGGCCAGGGCCCCTTCGCCCCCCCCCTTATATACGCCACTGATAGTAAAGTTGTTTTTTCTACAATGTAAATACAATAGTGAAAGGAAGCCAACTTCAATTAGGCGCCGGTAGGAAGCAATCGCGGATAAAACGGAACTTTCATGAAAAATCCTATTTTTCGGCTTTTCAAGATCGTGATTCTAACCATCGGACATGATGGCTTTGACCACGTTAAAGTAGTTTTTCCTGCATTCTAATACTGACACGAGATGAAGCCGACTTCAACTTGGCGTCCGCGGCCGTCTAAAATAGTCGCGGAAGGAACGGAATATACGCGGCGCACAAAACGAAACTTTCGCGAAAAATCGCGGCTTTTTCCGCAATTTATCCGTTTCCAAACGCCTAGAAAAGCCAGACAAGACTTTAATTTGGCACAACAAGATTTGTTTATGTTTTCCCGGAGGAAAAATGTAAAAAAACGTAAATTCCGTAAAAATTTCGGGTCGATCTGTAAAACCGTAAATTTTGGTGCAAATCCGTGAATTTTACGGACAATCCGTAACATTTGTCAGCTATGCGCGAAAAATCGCTTGCTAATACTTGCGCAAAAAATCGCTATTTTTCGACTTTTCCGCAGAATAAGCGATCCTAAACACCGAACGACGGCTTCTAACCACTATAAAGTTGTTTTTTCCACATCGCAAGAAGCCAACTTCAACTTGGCGCCCGCCGGCCGTCCAAGAAAAAATATCCTAAGAATAGAGCATAATTGGGAAAAAACTTGCGTTTTACGATAGATTTCCGATTTTCCGTAGCTTTTTCGATGTTATCCGTAGTCCGTAGTTTAACGACGGCATCTGTAGAAACTACGGAGAATCCGTAGTAGTAGTCTCTGAAATTGGCGCAGTTTTGGCGCAGGAGCTGGTAAAATATGCAATTTGTATCAGTATGTATCAAAATTTGGTTTTGGCGCAGTTTGGCACAAATGGCGCAGGCGTGTGAGCCCTGTAATCTTCTAATCTATTTCCAACATGTACTAATTTCTTTAGTTATACTTTTTCATACCCGCTCTGTTTCATCCTTTAAAAAAAGCATTCATTTATCACTTTACAGGCAATGTCAAGGACTAGGTCCTTACTTGCATCAGGGGAACTGGACCTGCTGCCATTCTTCCATGAGGTGCAGCATAAGCTGACCCTGGAGGCTGGGGTGGTGGGGGTCCCCTGTAGTCAAAAGGCCTCTGGGGAGGCTGCTGGGAAGATTGCCATTGGCGTTGCATTTCCATGCCACCCAAGTTGGAAGACCTACCCTGGGGAGGTTGGTTCCAGGTTTTCCATCTTTCGTCCTAATTAAGACATGGGGTTGGCCACTTTTATAAACCCGATAAAAATACACTGAGATTAAGAAATTTATGTTCCTTTTGATAGCCAGCTTCAGATTTAAGAAAACCAGCATGCATCTAGCTAGAGGTAAAAGCTTAAATGTATGATCAAAATTAAAAACCAAAATAATCTTAAATGATTTCAAAACTGAAATCCTTTTATAAAAGTTAGGCTTAACAATTAAAATACTTTGCTTTTGTAATAAGCGAAAATTGCAAAACTCATTTGGGTACTTACTCTTTCTCGCTCAAATCCTTCATTTCTTTCAAAGTTCCAATCAGAATCATGCTCTCCTTTTTTGTCCGGTCGACTTTCTCTATTCCAATCGGAATCTCTACCAGCTCTTTCTCGTTCCGACCCAATTTTCTCTCTTTCAGACTTTCTTTCTCTGTCTTTGTCACTTTTGGTTACACTGTGGTTCTTAGGCTTTTCTTCAGTATCTCTATTAATATGCAATAGATAATTAAGAACTAAACCATTAGGATACTCATTGATTACTCAAGTTTAAATAATTGCCAGTAATGCTTTCAGATACCACTAGTAAAATGGTAGCTGAATAATGAAAACTACATGGTGGAAGCCTACCTAAGTTTAAACTCTTTAAAAATTGGATTTTCATAACTATGCTTCAAGTAAAGTTAAGTAGTATTTTAGAATTATTTAAATGTTCACACAGTGACTAATCACAAGAGAAACAAAAACATACCTCTTATCTTTCTTTTGGGTGCTGGAGGAGTCTTCATCATCACTAAAAACCAGCTTAGCACTAAAAATAAATCAGCCAAATAAGAATTATAAAAATTAAGGAGACAAAAAATGAAAAAACAATTACACCATGACATACTTATAATCTATCTCTCCATGAGCAGTAGCCCACGTATCTTGAGTGTCATTTTGAAGAATTTCATCAAATCCTTTAAGTGCCTTCTCAGTAATGATAGCTGCAGGTCTCTGATAAGCTTCTTCTTCAGCAAGAGGACGCACTGGTTGAGGTCGTCTGTAAAAACTCGAGAATTAGCTCGTGTTAAACTAACACCAATTTATTACTAATATACCAAATATAGATATACAAACCTATTCTCACTGTAAGGATATGGAGAACGAGTATTCTGTTGAGGTTGAGGAGGAGGAACGTTTGAATAGTTCATTGGATATCCAGAGGGGTAGGTATTTCTCCCAAACATCTACAAAAACAAATGACTTTCAATATTTTCATCTATATACCTAAGTATATCAAAACAATTCAATACTATTAAATTAATATTTGAAATATCTATTATATTTACACGATTAACAAAACTGGTTTACCTAGATGAAAGTATCTGGGTGATCAGAAATAAGATAAAATTAATAGGCATATATAAATGGCAAAACTTACATATGAAGGCATCATGCCTCTAAATTGTGGAGGAGGATGAATTCCAGATCCAGGCCCCATTTGTCCACCCATGCCAGGCCCATGACCCCCTAAAGGTGGTTGAGGTCCCATGGGAGCAGAAGAGGAACCCGAAGAGACGCTCCCCATGTTGTTGCCAGAGAGAGGTGCTCCTCGCTGGGTAGAATACTGGCGGTCTCTTGGGTGTTGTGGTTGGGAATCGGGAGGTGCCTGGGGGCCGTTCACGCCACTGCCACTGTTCTGTGGTTGGCCGCCGGCCGGTCCAGACGGCGGCTGTTGCTGCAACGTTCCTCTGCCCCAGCTCCCTTCCGCTAAAAGAGGAACTCCACATTACAAAACATATCACATTTTAGAAGTTTCAAATGTATTTAGTTTACAAATGAAATTTATACTGCTAGGTGCTAAAAAAATTAAAAGAAGGTAACATTTATCAAAGATTTCCCTTTAAATGAAAAAAAAACCCACCAATGTTAAATCTTACAATCATCACAAACTCAAACACTGATCCTCATACTTTTATAAAACTTACTTTGAGGTCTGAGACTTGGTCCTGGTCCATATTGGGAGTCTACATTTGATTTCTGGTTGCCTTCTGTTGGTACATCTCCACCAGCTAACTTGGGGAATTCCTGAGGAAAAAATGGCGACTGCTGGCCCAAGAAGTTCCGTTCTTGACCACCATCCTCTTGGCTTTGAGTTACACTGCTCCATGTTTTGTTTACTCCAGATGTTGCAACTGTGTTTGTTGTACTTGTCTGAAATGAAACATAGTTCAAATAAGGCTTTCATTCTTTAAGCTTCATTATTACACTTTACCAGCGAATTACACTATTTTACAGGTGGGTAACCACTTGCTTTCACTAGGGGTGTAGAATATGTCCTAATGAGGTTCGGGGGAAATTCAAGCAGCTCTGGGGAAATTTTTGCCCCAAGATTTTTTGCAAATTTTGCAACTTTTTTTTTGCAATTTATTATTTTACTATTTTGCAATTTAAAATTATTTTGGCATTGGATTTCGTAGATTATTCAATACTTTCGAACGGAACCACGATGAGCGTGTTCAGGGGGCGCCAAATTTGTGCCCGAACAGTTTTTGGCAATCAAAATTATTTTTGTATTGGAAGGGGGTGCCGAAAAAGCCATCTGCCCCGGACGCGATTTTTCCACAACACGGCCCTGGTAGGTGGTATTTTCACAGCGACGGTCTTTTGAGTCAAAAAACTTTTTGCACAGAATAGTCAAACCCAATTTTTGTGTTGTACAAATGTTGTGACCATTATTAGTGAATACAGTCAAACCTGTTTTTGTGCGAGGAAAAAGGACTGCACAAAAAAATCGCATAAAAAAATTCTCACCAAACTTCGTGAGTAGCTATAAAAAATTGTTTTTGCAGCACATTTAAAAAATCCTTTTTTTATGCGGTGAATAAGGACCGCTTAAAAAAGTTTCACGTAGGACTGTAGCGAAAATCCCTCAGCATAGCTGAATTGAAAAGCTCTTAATGTTCGGACTGTAACGCAATCCCCACCCTACAGCTGAATTGAGAAACCGTTTCTATACCTACCGTAGACTTTTTTTTCACTTACCATGTAGTTGGCGACGACTGTTGTTTCATGAGACCCATGTATGTCTCGGTAGCCAGATACTATGCAAGATTTTTTTTCCAATTTGAATTTTTCATACATCGCACAAATAAAAAATCGCACATAAAAGGTTCGCACAAAAACAGGTTTGAGTGTACTGACAATAACAGGGTAGAAAGCCATACACATAAGTGACAAAGCACAAGTTGGAAACATGAGGGAGTGGGGAAAAATTAACACGGTATACTTATAAGGGTGTTAAAGTAATAGTTTTTGGCCGAGTTACCCAGATATAAGAAATTATGCAACATTCATATACATGGTGTTTTGGGTGTTTTACTTGCTCATTCTTCACAGAAAGGGGCAAAAATTATCTTACTATTAGCAACGTGTGAAAAATTTTGATTTTTAGGATTTAATCATTTACCATATTATTTGTTTGGTGCTATATGCTCTTATTTAGGCCTTGCACTAAAGATTCACATGGTAATTCCTCTCATGGAAATGGGTTCAAATTTGCTTACTCATAGCAACGTGTAAAAAAAGTTTGATTTTTAGGATTTAATCATTTACCATATCATTTATGCTGTGCTATGCTCTTATTTGAGCCCTTTGCTGTGAATTTTTTTAAAATTACGTCGAGGAATGGGTCACATAGACCATTTCCCTCCGTGCAGCCCAATATAATCTGTGAAAAATTAAACCCATTCACTACGCAATTCAGAGTTGTATTTGCAAAACCATTAAAGATGTGCTAGACTAACGAAGTTAGTGACCGCTTAGCGAGCGAAGCGAGCCTGGATCGCGAAGCGATCCAATGCGAACTGCGAAGCAGTTCGCGCGGGGGTTGGCGAGCGATAGCGAGCAGGGGGCGGCAGCCCCCTAGTAACATACTAAAAACGGAAGAAAATCGGACAATAAAAAGTTTCAAATTTAAAAGAAAAATTTTTTCAAATTTTAAATTTTTTTGGCCTCAAAAATCGACCTTTTTAAAATTCTTGTTAAAAACGTTTGAGGCATTTTCCAAAGATGTTGTAGGTATATACCTCTATAACCTAAAAAAACCACAATTGGTGATTAAATCCTTTGTTAATTAATTTATAGAGATTTAATTACAGATTATTAATTTATTTAAAATAAGTGGAAAAATTGAAGCATTGTTATAATTTTGTTTTCTATGCTTCAATTTTTCCACAGTAAATTTAAATTTTATTGAAAAGTACGCTTGATATTCGTAAACAGCACTAAAATAGAGCCTAGAGACATGTATCACATGCATATACTACAAAATTTAAAAATGTTTAAACTAATTTAAAATTTAAATTTTTTAAAAGATATTTTGTCTTTTTTCAATTTAATTACACTGTTCAACAAATTTGACCTTCAAAATTTTTTCCTTGATGAAAATAGTCATTTCCTATAGATTTTGGGTCGCTGAATACGAAAATCACCATTAAAATTTTCGATTGACTCAGGATTTTCAGGGAACAGCCCCTTCCCCTTTTTACGTTTTCGACGACTTATTAACTTTAAACTCGATTTTCAGGGTCAAAAAGCATTATTTTAGTCTTCAAATTGCCTCCCAGGTAACAAGAAAAGTTCAAATTAATAAAATATGATAAACTTGTAACAAATGGATAGGTTTAAGGGGTAATTACCCCCCTAAGAATACAAAAAATAGCTAAAATTATAGAGGTTTCTATATGCAATATTTTCTTATTTTTTACACAATTCCCGTTTGAAGGGTTCTAACCATTCCCCAAGGACCCAAATTTGATGACAATATGCAGCAATAATTTTTACTAAAAGCGGCTGAGGTGTTAGCTTCCCAGAAGCCCCCGCGGAATAGTTCGGAAAACTTCCAAAATCGCGAAGGCGCTCGCGAGCTCAGGAATTAATATTGATGATTTTGAAAAGATTACTAATGACGTTTTTCTTATATTTTGGGTCTATCCTAAGTAGAAACTCTTCAGTTCTTTAAAAACTGACCGGTTTTAGGGAGTGAGGATCCCATGTTTCAAGATGTTAATAGATGCACGGCTGTGGATAACAATTAGGGGGCAAATTCAGCAGATCATTTTACACAAGAATCAGCTGAAATTCAGTTAGTGGCTTAAAATTTTTTTGTACAGCACAGATTAACTCTATGTGCGACATTGAACCCTTCCGTGGGTGCTTTGGGGGCGCTCTCACCTCAACCGCTTTTAGTAAAAACCATTGCTGCATATTGCCATCAAATTTGTGTCCTTGGGGAAGGGTTAGGACCCTTCAAACGTGAATTGCGTAAAAAATAAGAGGAAAAAATAGCGTATTAAAACCTCTATAATTTTTAGCTAATTTTTTGCATTTTTAGGGGGGTAATTACCCCTTAAACCTATCCATTTGTTATAAAATATAAATTTATCATATTTTATTAATTTGAACCTTTCTTGTCCCCCGGAGGGCAATTCGAAACAAGCAATGCTTTTTGACCCTGAAAATCGAGTTTAAAGCTTTAAAGTCGTCGAAAAACGTAAAAAGGGAGAGGGGCTGTTCCCCGAAAATCCTGAGTCAATTGTGAATTTTAATGTTGATTTTCGTATTCAGCGACCCAAAATCTATAAGAAATGCCTATTTTCATCAAGGAAATTTTTTCATTGTTGAACAGTGTTATTTTTAAAATGATTTATTACCAAATAGTGTCTAAATATTTTCTGTATTACTTGATTGAAAGATTTTACCTGTATTTTCAACATTAATTAACTAATGATTTAATCACCAATTGTGGTTTTTAGGTTAGGCTAAAACATCCATGGAAAAATGACCTTGGAAAATGCCTCAAACGTTTTTAACAAGAATTTTTAAAAAGGTCGATTTTTGAGGCCAAAAAAATTGAAAAAAATTAAACTTTTTATTGTCCAATTTTCTTCCATTTTTAGTGTTATTATTTAAGTCATTTCTAATAGAAAACCGTTTAAATTACTTCTTTTTCAATAATTTTGTGGTTTTGAGCGATGTTTTAATTTTTTCGACTTTCCAAATTTTGTATAATTTTTAAAAATTGAAATTTTGAATTTTTAAAATTTAAATGGTATATTCGTATTCAGCACTGAAAAATAGCCTATAAACATGTATAATCAGGGGTGCCACTCTTCAAAATTTACAAGAATGAACTTTTTTGTAAAAAATTACACGGTTTAGCGTTATTTCAAAAAATTCTCAAAAATTGCACGTATATATACTTTACCATCAAATTATTCTCTCTTTTAATGTTTAATAACATTTAACATTATTTGTTTAATAATATTAAATAATTAAAAATATATTTGATACTTAAAAATTTCCCCTTTCAATTAAAAATCTGCAGTACTTGTACTTTCTCTCTCTCATTCTGAATACAGAGTCAGACCCTTTATTCAGAAACCCGAAATTACCCGAAATCCGGCTCACGTTCAGAATTATTATTTTTTATTCTGAAGAATTTTTAGTGAGAAAATGCTGCTACGACGCGCAATGGTTGCGCCGCGCCTTTTGTGACATCGTCCAGGGTTTGTACGGGGCCTTGAAAACCTTGAAAGTCCTGGAATTTCAAATTTAATTTTCAAGGCCTGGAATGTCCTGGAAAAAGCAAATTTTTGTACTAAAGTCCTGGAAAATCCTTGAATTTTAATTACTAAAAGGCTGAAAAGATTTCAGGGTCAACTTATTATGTTAAAGTTTGAAAATCCTATGACGGTCCGGAATTTCATTGAAAAACCTCAAATTTTCGTACGTTTCCAGACGTTTGCCTGTAAAGTTGGCATTTTGACGGTGTGGACTAGGGCAGAAAAAACAACCTGACGGTCGGTTCGTGATCGCATTTTTCTTACTTCGCGTCAAAATCCTTGGTTTTAAATGCTTGTTTTTGGAGAAAGTGTTCATTTATTATAGTTCAAATGTTATACCAATATTTAGCTGGCAAATTAAAAGGTTAATGAAAAGAATTTCTTGTTTTTGAAAGAAGGCAAATAGAAAATTATAGTTTGAACTTTTGAGTTTTAATATCAAAGAATTACAAAGTGTGTAGATAATAAGGTATATGAAAATTGTGTAAGGCAAATTACATTTTTTAGGCATTATTAAATTTTTTTCAGAAATAGTCTTAAAATCCTACATAAAAATAATTTCCGGGGGGTTGAAATAAAAGTTCTTGAATTAAAATTTTTTTATGTGAGGTAGTTTTAATTTTTCATTATCTGCAATTCACACATTTTTTTCAATGCATTAGAATGGCTATTGATAATTATTCAAAGTTTTACTGTACATATATGGTAGTTTTTTATCTTTGAGATTAAATCTGTCATAATAGGTTCATGTATTTAAAAATTACTTGAAAATATTTTTCTAATATTCTATATCTTAATTAAATTTTTATCAAACCTTTTTTGTAACTCTGAACTTGTTTAAAATTTGCTTTTATTAAACACTATAAGATAAAATTGTACAAAATGAAACAGCACTACTTAAAAAATGGTTGCAAACCATATCGGTCATCCTTGAATTTTTAATCTGGTAGCCTGGAAAAGTCCTTGAATTTTTTTCCTCAAAGTGTGTACGAACCCTGATCGTCTCTGTGCGGAATTTGACGATTTGGAGCGGCCATTTTGGCCCAGGCCTATGCAGCCGAATCGTCTCCGCGCCGAAACGGTCATGCCAAAATCGGCTGCTGCTTCGCAATCGGTTCTTGCCGCGACGATCCACTCGCTTCGCCGGAATTTTTTGCGGAACCCGCTACTATTATTCGTCACCTTAGTATCAAAAACTACCATCTCCATTCGGCAAACTTCGGGGATCCCGATTCTTGGCATTTAGATCGTTGAAGAAAATAATTTGATTGGTTTTTATCTTTTCTACTCGATCATGTCGGCTCTTACTACAAACCAAAAAACAAGCTTCTCCATCGATCTGATCGCCAAGGATCGGGATTCCCGAAGGTTGCCGAATGGAGATAGTAGTTTTTGATACTAAGGTGACGTATTATTGTTCCAGTTTCAGCGGGTATTTATGTTTCGAGGGTAGGAGATAGAGGCTCGGAGATGCAAGTATATAAGTACCGGACATCGGCGTTCGGGATGTAATTGGCCTGTTTCAGTCACAACCAACCAAAAAATATTCTTCTAGAATAATCAAAAAATAATATTTTTTCCGAAATTCGGCGGACGGAATTCCGTCCTCAGTACTGAAGAGTGGCACACCTGTGTATAATAACTCTGGATTACTATAATTTGATTTTTCTAAAAAAAAATTTCGGCCATTTTTTAAAAATTTTAAAAAATTAAACTTCCCGCGAACCGATTTTGTCCGATTTTTAGTATGTTATTATTTAGGTCATTCCCCAGTGAAAACCGTTGAAAAACTAAATGTATCAATTTGTTCCCGGTTTGACCCTTTTTTTCAGTAGATTTACTGGACTATATAGAGATCCGAGCACAAAGAGGGTCTGGGGGTCCCCTCTCAGAATTTTTTTTGAAATTCGACCCTTAAAAACAAATTTTAGCTTGTTTTGGACAGCTAGTCTGATTTTTTTGGAGGATGGGTCCCCTGCCATCTCCCTCCACATCGCAATAAGAAGCCGCCTTCAACTTGGCACCCACGGCCGTTCAAGAAAGAAGTCGCGGGAAGAAAACACTCTGCAAGCAACACAAAAATTAAGTGAAACATCGCAATTTTTCCAACTTTTTTTGCTTTAAATCGTCATTTTCTCGGAAATAATAGGCAAAGTAAAAAAACTATGGATTATTTTGAAAAATCCAAATTAATTCACGAACCATAAACGGGAGCTTCGGAATGAAAGAAACACCGACCTCTTTCGCTTGCAATAGCCGACGTTTCTCGGAAAACGGCCCACTTTCAGATTCTTGCCGTTCAGTCAGATTTTCACGGAAAGCGGAAGAATCACACCCCTGTGATTCTTCCCTGATCGAAGAGCAGAAAAGGGAAGAGGAATTTTTTTCTCCGTGATGGAAATTTCTTCAGCGGAGAAGAGTTAGTTTGAGGAAAATTGTTAAAAAAAAGCAGAACATAATACAAAAAGTCTCAAAACGCGGAATTCCGCGGAAAAATCACAATCCTGCTATCTGAGGCGGCTAACTGTATCTGAAACTGCTGACTACCCCGTGATGTATAAGGGTGATTCTCTAGAAATCTAAAAAAATGAAAACACAAATTTTGAAAACTAAAATTTCTTTCAAAACTTCTGAATTTATTAAAAATGTCAAATGAACACGTCCTAGTTGATATACAATAAGCGACAGTAAAGTTTAAATACATTTAGTGTGGGGAAAAAATTCCTATCTAAATTTCACGGTGATGTGCATTTTCGGTACGCCGAGTCAGAGTGGCCGCGCGCCTGCTGCTACTTTGAGAATGACACCGTAGAACAGCGTTTCTCAACCGGGGTTCTGCGAGGCTTCCTCAAGGGTTCCGCGAGGGATCCGAAAATCTTTTTTGTAAATTTTAGGATAACCCCAAATAAATTAGGGAACAGCCAGCCAAATACGAGCCAGTGTTTTTCCGTTGAACATTTTCTTCTGCTTCCGTAGCATTTCGGTGTTTTACGAAAAGAAGATAAACACTAGCTTGAAGGGGAATTTCAAAATAAATTTCTGAGGGAGGACCCCTAGCCCCCCTTAAAATTTTGACGCTAATTACATTTCCCCCCTTGAAAATTCTGTGTTTTACAAGGAACTGTTCTTTTCAAATGAAACTCAAGGGGTCTTAAAATATGCTGAAACTATTTTAAGTGGCAAATTTCGAAACATTTTCAAGGGAATACTCCAAAATTCCCTTAAAAATTTTGAAGCCTGTTATACAGCGTTTTTCCATTGAACATTCTGCTGTCTCAAGAAGCTTTTCTCCTTGGTTGTTCCACAAAAAGTTTGAAATGGAGATAAACACTAGTTTAAAGGAGAATTTTCAAAATAAATTGAGGGAGGACAAAACAGCAAGAAAAAATATTGTTGCATGGCAGTGGCGTATATAAGGGGGGCGAGGGGGCCCACCCTCACCCCGAAATTTGGACTAGGCATACCAAAACACGTTAAAACCCTGCTATTTAGGGTCAAATTTTCAAAATTTTTCTGAGGGAGGACCCCCGAACCCCCCTTTAGTACATAAAATTCTATTTTTTTTTATTAAGCTTTCATGAAAGTTATAGTCCTCCCTAAAAATGTATGTCCAAAATTTGGATTAAATGTTCCAAAAACAATTTAAAACCCAGTTTGTTGGGTCAAATTTCTAAAAATTCTCTGGGGCAGGACCCCCTTTCCTACTTAAAACTTTATTAATCACAATTTTTATGATATTAAGTTCTCTTGAATGGAAATTTCACCTAAAAATGCATTAAAAAGCTACGTTTAACCTATTTTAAATATGTATTGGAGGGGTTGAGTAATACTTTTGGGCCCCTCCCGAAATAAATTTCTAAAACGCCAATGTTGCATGGACACTAGGGTTCCCCGGAACTTGGACTTTTTCAAAAGGGTTCCGTGAGAGTAAAAAGGTTGAGAAACGCTGCCGTAGAAAATAAATATTTCGCCATTTATTTACAGGGGTGGAAAATCCAAAATTGATTTTTGTATCAGCTTTAGGGCAGTTTTGTATCAAGTCAAAATGCATTTTTGTATCAGCTTTTAGTGGTTTTGTATCAAGGCAAATTTCATTTCCGTATCAGTTTACAGTATTCCAGGAGTTTTCAAGAAGTGTTTCTTAAAAAATTCAAGGAGTACTTTTTTTTACATAACTTAAGAAAGACAAATTTTTTACACGGCTTCAAACACACACTGCATTTGTGAATCAGTTTTTAAAACCACTTTAAAAGTCAAAATGCAACTAAAATAAAATAAAAATAAAGGAAATTACTAGTTAATAGAATAATTATTTAAGTAAAAATTAAATTGCAAAAACGATATTGTCAAAAACTTTAAGTTAAATAGAAAAAAGTAAGAAATTATTTTTGAAGGTATTTTTAGAATCTTATGAATCAGATCAGATACCTAAAACAGGTAATAATCCAACAAGATTTAAAAAAACACTGTATTACCAACTTATTAAGTTGCTATAAAGCGACCGTTCATTAAAATTTACAACTTTAAAAAGAAAATCCTCTTAAGTTGAAAATACTAAATAAAATAGAGAAAAAAATCATATTAGACTTATCAGGCTGTTCTGACCCAAGTAAATTTGTTTTTTCTGCATCGCAACAACGTCCGTAAGTCTGTTGGAAAAGCAGTCCCGAAAAAAAACGGAACTGTCGCGAAAAGTAGCTGTTTTCCCGATTTCCGGAACACTAGACGGAACACCGGACTTGATGGCTTCTGACCACGGTAAAGTTTACGGTTTTTTTTACTTCGCAATAATGACGCAAGAAGAAGCCAACTTGAATCAGCACCCGCGGCCATCCAAGCAAGTCGCGGGAAGAACGGAACACTCCGAAAAATTGCTATTTTTCCGACTTCCGGGACACCGGACTTGTGGGCTTCTAAACACGGTAAAGTTGTTTTTTTTACTTCGCAATAATGACGCAAGAAGAAGCCAACTTGAATCGGCACCCAAAGCCGTCCACGAAAGTCGCGGGAAGAACGGAACATTCCGAAAAAAAAGCGAAACTTTCGCGAAAAATCGCGATTTCCGACTTTTCAACGCACTAAACGCTGCGGATTGAAACCTATTTTATAGGGGAAGTAAATTTATAGAAGAAATATTCAGGTTGAAAATCAAAGAGTTTTTAAGGAGTACAACCCAAATTCAAGGAGTTTCCATAGTGCTTGAAAATGAAATTAATTTTCAAGGAGCGTACGAACCAGGGATGTGATTGACCAAAAAGCAAAAAAGAGGAAATTCAAAATTATGTTCATACTTTTTTGGTGTTTAATTTTAAGATTTTGTTTAACATATAAAAAGTGGTTAATTATAGAGATCCAAGCACAAAGAGGGTCTGGGGATCCCCTCCCAGAATTTTTTTTTTGAAATTCGACTCTTAAAAACAATGTTTTAATTTGTTTTGGACAGCTAGTCCGATTTTTTGGGGAATTGGGTCCCCTGCCATCCCCCTTGATATCATATCTGAAACAGGTTATAATCTAACAAGATTTTTTTTAAATACTGCAATTTTATCTTATCTAACTTCAAAGTGATCTTTCAGTAAAAATTTACAACTTGGGAAATCCTTAAGAGAAATTAGTTGAAAACACTCACTGAAATCGATAAAAACGCGATCTGAAAGGTATCACTACACTTATTAGGCTACTTTGACTACGCTTAAGTTTTTTCTGCATCACAATCACAATGTGAAATGATACCAGCTTCAACTAGGCGCCGGAAAAACGGTTCTTACGCGAAAAATCGCTATTTTTCGACTTTTCCCGCAGAATGTGATCCTAAAGACCGGACTCGATGACTTCTAAGTTCTAACCACTGTAAAGTTGTTTTTCCACATTGCACTAACAACGCAAGAAGAAGCCGACTTCAATTTGGCACCCGCGGCCGTTCAAGAAAGAAGTCGTGGGAAGAAAACCCTCCGCAAGCAACACGAAACTTGCGTGAAAAATCGCAATTTTTCCAACTTTTTTCCACTTTAAATCGTCATTTTCTCGGAAATAATAGGCAAAGTAAAAAAAACACTATAGATTATCTGGAAAAATCCAAATTAGTTCACGGGCCGTAAACGGGAGCTTCGAAATGAAAGAAACGCGGACCTCTTTCGCTTGCAATAGCCGACGTTTCTCGAAAACGGCCCGCTTTCGAACTCCTGTCGCTCAGTCAGATTTTCATGGGAAGTGGGAGAATCACATCCGGGTCAATCCATGTGAAATCATCCAGGCCATGTTGCTCGACATTTTTGATTTTTTTCATTCTTTGCCAGTTAGTTAACCTTACTTTAGAGATACTAAAACAAGTGTTAAAAATTTTTTAAACCTTTCCAATTTTTTTTGGCGGCCATTTTTTGCCTGGTCGAAACCTGTTTTCGGTGAAAAACACACTTTACAGAAACCCTTATTACTTTTTTTCTTTCCAACATATTTAAATGATTTCAAAGCCATTTTATTTATTAAAGAATGAACTAATTTAATGTGTTAAGTATTTTTATGATAATAGTTTAAAACATTTTTTTATATATTTTTGAAAATCTCATTTTTTGAGTGAAAAATTCGGTTTTTGACCTAAAATTTTTATAGGAAAAAACTGAAACTCACCTTCGCAAATTTTTTCCTCAATATATCCCTTTCTAAACATTGTTTTAGAAGTGAAATGAAACAATTCAAGCCTGTCCCTTTTTTATAAAAAATAGTCAAACTTGGCATCTCGGCTAAAAAATGCCAAAATCAAAGTTCAATATCTAAAATTGGACAGATAGGAAAATTATGAAATTTTTACAGGATAGTCTTCTAATGTATATAAACAAGTAGTAAAAATTTCAGGAGTGATATCTGGGTGGTTTAAGAAATATGAAGCTTCGAAATTGCATTGAAAGACCTATATATTTACATTCATTTTTTAACACAAATAACTTATATATTGCACAAAACATATTTTTCTCACTACTTAAAATAAATATAGATGTATTTTTTGATTTCAAAAAATTAATATTGTAAAATATATACAAATCACTATAAATATGAAGCCTCGGAATTACCTTGAAAGTCCTTGTATTTCTTGACAAAAACAACTGATACTGTATAGAAAATTCTTAACTCAGAACCACTCTCAGGGGTGGATCCAGGCGAAAATTGGGGCCGTTTTGCGGCCCCTTCACAAAAATTAGCTTCGATAAAACGGCCCCTTCACAAAAATAAACTTCAGAAGAACGGCCCCTTCACAATAATAAACTTCAGAAGAACGGCCCCTTCACAAAAATAAACTTAGTAAAATCGGCCCTTTCACAAAATTTCTAGTGACAAAAAATTACCGCTTCCAAATTTCAAACGAAACCCTTCAAATTCTCCAAAACAAACGCGATTCTCGGTTGAGAAAGAACTATGGAAAGAACCATACAATCCATAGATCGACGAAAACAGCAGTTTGCTTTTTCAATCCGGCAACCCTATGCTCTCAGATTGTCCGTAAAATTTGCGGATTTCAGCTAAGTTTTACTACAGTGGCGTTTTACGGATCAATTCTAAATTTTTACGGAATGCACGTTTTTTTCCCATTTATCCTTCATCGGAAACATTTACAAATAAAAAAATCGTGATTTTTTGAGAAAGTTTCCATTTTTTTTTTCGCGGAATGATCTGATTTTCCGCAACCCATTCCTTGTAGAACCACGGGCGTCAAGAGATGTCGGCTTTTCTCGTGTCCGTATTGTATTGTAATGAAAGAAAAATCCCAACGTTAACATAGACAAAAGCCAACATGTCCGATGTTCAGAATCTCTATCTTGAAAGCTAAAAAGTTGCGATTCTTCGTGAAAGTCCCTTTTTTTCCGCGACTGCTTCCATCGGGCCTCGGCGCCTAATTCGCGATGTAATTGGTACTAATCACATGCGTTATCGCGATATTAGTCGGTATTTTAACTAATGAGGATTTTCTAGAGTAAAGTACTGTACTAGAGAAGAGTACTAAAAATTTTTCTGGTATTATATCAAATCGATTTAAAAAATGTAAAGATAAAATAGCAAATCAAAAGTTCTAGGTTTTACGTAAAAAATATTTTTTTCACAAAAAAAATTCCATTTTCACAAAAATAACTTCATTTTCACAAAAAATAATTTCATTTTCACAAAAATTAAAAAAACAGGCCCCAAAAATTAAAACCTGGATCGACCCCTGACTCTTATTGCTTCATATATTCTAGTATGAAATATGAAGCCTTGAAAATCTTTGTGTTTTGTGATGAAAAAAACTGTTGTTGTAAATTGCATAATAAATTCTTGACTAATAACTCATATTGCACATTAAGAAAAAGAAAACAATGCAGAGGTATTTCTTGACAAAATAAACTGATTTTAATAAGTTTTTGACTAACAACTCGTATTGCACAGCAAAAAAACTAGAAGAAAACAATGGAGGAGGTGTTTCTCTACAAATAAAACTGATATTGCAAATTATTGACTTAAGATTCGAATTGCACAATATAAAAACTAGAGAAAGCAAACAAAGAGGGTTCAAAAAATCTGAAATACTTCTTTGGAAACTGAGGTGTATCTGTGTCAAATATATGTGCATAAAATAAAGGCTTCAGGGCAAGACCGCTAACATGCCTATTTTGTTATGTAGAGGCGGATTTTAAAAAATGGGTTGAATGGTGAAATTAGAGGTTTCAGTGGTTATTTAGACATTTAAAGGTTCCATTAACTTTTCAAAATTAATAACTACATTGTGTGCATTTATGACAATAAGTGGTGGATTTGGAAAGTTCTCGAACTAAACGGGGAAAACAGTGACCTTTTAATTCACTTTATTCATCCATTATGGTCCCAAAACATCCTTTCAATTATCCAAAAATGACACAGTTTGGGTAGAAGTATCCAATGTACTTGGGACATTAACTCCATTGAAATTAATTACTGTTACAGGACGCAGTTATAATATTACTGAATCACTTTGTTATGAAATATCTCTAATATTTATTTCACACACTTCATAACCAGAAGAAAAACCCATTTTATTCATCAATTAAATTTCTGATATTCCAAAATTTCAAATACCACATCACTTTCAGTTCACAGATTTTGATTTGATTCAACAATTTTACCTATTTTTAATAAAGTTAATGGAACCTTTAAGTGTCTAAATAACGTCATATTTATAGTGATTTGTATATATTTTACAATATTACTTTTTTGAAATAAAAAAATACACCTATATTTATTTTAAATAGTGAGAAAAATATATTTTGTGCAATATGTAAGTTGTTTGTGTTAAAAAATGAATGTAAATATATAGGTCTTTCAATGCAATTTCGAAGCTTCATATTTCTTAAACCACCCAGATATCACTCATGAAATTTTTACTACTTGTTTATATACATTAGAAGACTATCCTGTAAAAATTTCATAATTTTCCTATCTGTCCAATTTTAGATATTGAACTTTGATTTTGGCATTTTTTAGCCGAGATGCCAAGTTTGACTAATTTTTACAAAAAAGGGATAGGCTTGAATTGTTTCATTTCACTTCTAAAACATTGTTTAGAAAGGGATATATTGAGGAAAAAATTTGCAAAGGTGAGTTTCAGTTTTTTCCTATAAAATTTTTAGGTCAAAAACCGAATTTTTCACTCAAAAAATGAGATTTTCAAAAATATATAAAAAAATGTTTTAAACTATTATCATAAAAATACTTAAAACATTAAATTAGTTCATTCTTTAATAAATAAAATGGCTTTGAAATCATTTATATATGTTGGATAGAAAGAAAGTAATAAGGGTTTCCGTAAAGTGTGTTTTTCACCGAAAACAGGTTTCGACCAGGCAAAAAATGGCCGCCAAAAAAAATTGGAAAGGTTTAAAAAATTTTAAACACTTGTTTTAGTATCTCTAAAGTAAGGTTAACTAACTAGCAAAGAATGAAAAAAATCAAAAATGTCGAGCAACAATTTTCTCTTTTTCTGGATGATTTCACATGGATTGACCCATCCCTGTGTCCAGATCGAAGAGGAGAAAAGTGAAGAGGAATTTTTTTTCTCCGTGGAAATTTCTTCCGCGGAGAAGAGTTGGTTTGAGAAAAATTGTTAAAAAAAGCGGAACATAATACAAAGTCACAAAACGCGGAATTCCACGGAAAAATCACATCCCTGGTACGAACCCTGCTTATCACCGAAAAACACTGCCAAAAATCAAATCAACGCACTTGTCTACGTCGGAAGGCGGACGAAAACCGGTTTTCTCTGCCTTCCACAATGGAGAGAAACCGGTTTTTCTCCGCCAAGCGACCGTAGACAAGTTACTAATCGTCCTATTTCCACCCCGTTTCATAGCGATCCTAGCGGTAAGAGAATCGATCATAGTGGCTGAGGATTGGTTCTTTTCTTATCAGTTGGATTTTCAGGGTTACTGATTCAGATTGAACGGATTATCGGGTTTTTGGCGCAGTTTGGCGCAAAAATGTGAATTTTGCCCATTTTTGGCGCAGTTGGCGCAGGTAACCAATTTTGGCGCAGATTTTCCACCCCTGTATTTATTTCTTTGAATTTAGACCTGAAAATTTCACAATAACCATAAAATGATACCTCGAACATATCCAAATTTCAATCATTTACTCCTTTTCGTTTAGGAGATATGGAGGACAGGATTATGACGCGCCAGGAAAAGGAGATTTTTAGCATCCCGCCATTTCTTTATTTTTTCAGATTTAGACCTCAAAATTTCACAATTGCCATAAAATCATGATACCTCTAACATATCTAAATTTCAATAATATACTCCTTTTCGTTCAGGAGATGTGGATGCCAGGATAATGACGTTTTTATAAGTAATTCCTTCGCCATTTTTTTATTTTTTGATATTTAGGGCTACAATAGTGATGCACAACCTGCGGCCCGCGAACTAATTTGGATATTTCAGGTTACCCCTAACTTTTGTTACTTTCCTTATTTTAACAGAGAAAAAGTGACAATTTATAGCGGAAAAAAGTCGGGAAAATCGCGATTTTTCGCGTTTCGTTTTGCTCGTGAAGTGTTCCGTTCCTGCCGCGATTTTTGGGTGGGCGCCAAATTGAAGTTGGCTTCTTCTTGCATTGTTTGTGCGACGGTGCGATGTGGAAAAAACAACTTAACAATGGTTTTAAGTTTTGAAGCCAGAAGTCCGGTGTTTAGGATCACGCGCTGCGGAAAAGTCGAAAAATAGCGATTTTTCGCGAAAGTGACGTTTTTACGGAGCCTAGTTGAAGCTGGCTTCTTTTCACATTGTAATTGATTGCAATGCAGAAAAAATTAAAGCGTGGTCAGGTCAGAGGAGTCTAATAAGTCTAGTGATACCTCTGACATAGATTTTTTTGCAAAAAGATCACTTTGAAACAAGATTAGATAATAATGCAGTGTATTTTTTTAATTCTTATTAGATCATAACCTGTTTCAGATATGCTATCAAGGGGGATAGCAGAAGGCTGGGGGCCTGTCCCCCCAAAACAAATCGAACTTGATTTCTAAAATAAGTTTAAACCCTGTGTTTTAGGGTCAAATTTCCAAAATTTTTCTGGGGTAGGACCCCCAGACCCCCCTTTACATTTGGAATTCTACAATTACCATATTTTATAAATATTAAGTTAATCAAAATGCAAATCCCATCTCAAAATATATGTCCAATATTTGGGCTAAATGTGCAAAAACTAGTCAATGCTTTGTTTTTTAGAGTTAAATTTCCAAAAATTTTCTGGGGAGGACCCCTAGAACCCTTTAATGGTACAAACTCAATTATTCACATCTTATATTATATTAAGTTCCTTCAGATGCAAATTCTACCTTATTGTATTAGCTGTATTATATTATTTTTGCTGTTACTCTGTTTGCGGCCCTCCGTGTCTCAATCAACTTTGTGAGTGGCCCTCCTCCCAAAAAGGTTGTGCATCCCTAGGCTACAAATTTCACATTCACCATAAAATCATAATACCTCTAACATATCCAAATTTCAATTTTTTACTCCTTTTCGTTTAGGAGATATGGAGGACAGGATAATGACGTTTTAAAAGCATACGCTCTGTTGTGAACTGTTCAAAGTAAAAACTTTCCAAGTAAAACACTTTATAATTGCACTAAAAGTAAATATCCACTTATTCTGACTATAATTAATTATTTAAAAGAGTTGCTTTATTTTTTCATTTTTATATGCCTCATAATTAAATAAAATTTTCATGTCCGGTAAATAACGCTATTGGCTGGGACAACCATGTTTCTATTCGAAAATGTTATTTAAAAAATTCAAAAAAAATTTCTTCCACAAATACATATACTATAAGATATGATTAATAATATGATATAAAAAATCGGGTGAAAATTTGCTTTTAGTACACTAAAATTCCTATTATTTGAGCATGTCAGTAGTGGGACAAGCCGAAATGATGAAATTTTGAGCTTTCAAGATTTTAATTCCTTAAATTTTGCTTTCAAAATTTTTTATACTTAGGTGCCATACTTATCATAAGGCTATTTATCAGAATGTTGGAAAGAAAAATTAATTTTAGGACAATACATGGATTTTTGACCCCTGGACCGGAATTTTTCACATTTCTAGAGAATCACCCGTAAGTGTGTAAGAAAGACTAAAAAAGAGTATCAAGATCACATTGAAATTGAAATTTATGGATTATTTTTAAATTATTGAATCTTAAAGAAGTTTAATAACTGAATTCACTATTTTTTTAATGAAATTTTGGAGAAAACAAATTGGTGTTCTGGGAAAATTTAGGGTCTTAAAACATTTTCTGCACCACTGCTAATGATACCTACCTTCTGAGTGGTTTGTGATAGTGAAGAGGCTGGCTGCGATTGCGGTGATGGCTGCTGATTTCCATTGGTCTCTTCGGTTTTGCCTTTCTCTTTGCTGGTACTGCCCCATCCTTGACCTCCGCTTGGAACAAGACTTATATTTGGATTGTTTCCACTGTTTTCACTTTTCAGACTTGGTAAATTAGCAGGAGGGGGCATACGCCGCCCAGTCCCAACTTTCCCCAGTGACTGTAATCCATGTTTGGGTTGTACTGAAAGAACAATATTTACCAATTTATACTAAAAATTTATTCTAACTTGAAAATATTGATGCTATATTTATTTGTTTAAGTTTTAAGGGTTATTCAACCAGAAACTCAAGTTTTAAAAAATAAACTACCTTCTTGTTCAGAATAATGAGGTGTCCAAACAATGAATGAGGTTCAGAACAATGAAATGAGGGAAGAGATGCCCAAATCTTAAACTAGTCGAATCCGCTTAATGTTATCAATGGGATAACGTTATCGAAATCAACAGGTCCCGATCATTCCTATTTAATTTAATGTAAAGTACATCCTTTAATGTGATCTATGAATCATCACTCCGCTTAATATTATCAAAATTTGTCCCTATTCCCTTTAAAACGACCGCTTTTGAGTTCGAGTTTCATTTTGAAGATAAATTTATACTAGTAAACACCTGCCCCATGAGAGAACTTGCTTTCCATTATCATTTTTTGAAAAGGGGGAGAGAAGCAAAGATCGATAATAAAACTGTTGCGGCTTGCAGACCAAACAGACTTTTGCGGTCGTTAATCTGCAATCTGAGCTTTATTTCCGGTATATTACCAATAAAATGGGTTGTTTTGGATGAATTCATGACTACGCATGCTTGAAATAATAAATTTTAAAATTATTTATGAAATATTGGGTGTTTTAGGCGAAATTTCAATAAATTTTTTAAATTACCATATTAAATTATGGGAGTGTTTTAATGAACGAATTTATATGTTTTTTGCATCGCTAAATCCGAATTTCAAGTTTATTTTAATTTTGAAAGTAATCTTCACATCAAAAATTGCAAAAAATCTCAAATTTTTGGGGGGGTTTTTTCGGTTTTTTATCGATTTTCTAAAACAATATTAATTTTACGAAAAATAGCATGAAACCAAATTTAAGTACGTAAAATTTCCTGGTTCATTTTTATTTTACAAGGAGAGGTGTATGTTTTGAAATGAAGATATTTTTTGCTTTTCTACAAAAAAGTGATGAACGATTTCCCCCACTACAGCTCTAAATAAATTCTAGTTACCGACAAATAGCTTATACCAAATGAAAGAACATTTAATTTCCTACAAAATGCACTGCTTGATTTTAATTTTATAATGAGAGGTATTGACGCTAGAACGCGCAAAGTAATATAGAGCTGTTTCCCGAATTAACACAAAAACATGAAAATTGATTTTCTTCAAAATGATATAAAACGTACACCGCTCCTCGCAAAATAAAAGTGAACGAATGCATCTTATAGGAAATTTTACGTAATTTTATTTGGTTTCATGCTATTTTTCGTAAAATGAATATTTGTTTAGAAAATCAATGAAAAACCGAAAAAACAAGCAACAATTTGAGATTTTTTGCAATTTTTGATGTGAAGATGACTTTCAAAATTAAAATAAACTTGAAATTCGGATTTAGCGATGCAAAAAACATATAAATTCGCTTATTAAAACACTCCCATAATTTAATAAAGGAATTTAAAAAATTTACTGAAATTCCACCTAAAACACCCAATATTTCAAAATAAATTTAAAAATTTATTTTTTTAAGCATGCTAAGTCATCAATTCATCCCAAACAACCCATTTTATTGGTAATATACCGGAAATAAAGCACAGATTGCAGATAAACAACCGCAAAAGTTCGTCTGGTCTGCGAGCCGCAACAGTTTTATTATCGATCTTTGCTTCACTCCCTCTCCCCTTCTCAAACAATGATGATGGAAAGCATGTTATTTATCGAAAATTAAATGCTCTTTCACGTGGTATGAAGTTTTTGTTGATAACTGGAATAGTTTTCATTTTGTAGAGGGTAGAAGCACGCGTTTTCCTTTTTCTTTGCGTAAAGACCAAAAAATCGATGTTTTTCAGTGCACTCTAGCAGCAAAACCACCTGTCAAAGTTGATGAGCGCATTTTGTAGGAAATTTTGTTTTCTTTAACTTTGTGATTGAAATTATCTTCGAGAAATTTATAGTTTTTGAAATATAAGCGAAGAATCGAAAAAAAGAGCAAAAATTTATAAATTTTTTGCGATTTTGGATAAGAAGCCGACCCCCCACGTGGGAGCAAACTTCAGATTCGTAATCAGCGCCCTCAAAAACATATAAAACCGTCAAAAAAACTTCTATATGACAGCTTTGCCTCAACGGGAGAGGAAGCTCCGCAGGCGGCCACGTCGCTTCCTGCTGGAAGGAAACTAATCACTCCATTTCGTATGCTAAAGCGTTGACAACGGACCGATAGTATTGACATCAATCCCTACCCACAACAAAACATAAACGAAGAAATTCGATCCCAAGGGTTAAAAAAATAGGAAAAAAAGGAGAAAAATGCTGAAAAAAGGAGGAAAAATAAAATGGATCGCAAAAATAGGAAAAACGGAGCTAATGTGAAAAAAATAGGAAAAACAGGAGTGCTGCGGTGCCTGTGAAAGTAAAAAATTAGTAGGGACTATCTGAATTACAATTAGTTCGGGGGCCGCGAATCAATGAAAATGCGGGACATCCCGATTTTCTGTCGAAGAAACTCATGCCTGGAAGAAAGGTTCAGCATTCCGACCTCCCTCAAACAAAACCATAGACCAATAGCAGGCCTAAATTCCACTCAACATTGATGGAAAGGAAACGATAGGGAAGTTTCCCCAGTTTGTCATTCAGGCTAAGAGTAGTTGACGAAACCAAGAAAAATCGTACTTTACATGGAAAAAAGGGAAGCAAATACATTTTTAAAGTGCAGAAATTTTCGAGACTTCAAAAATCCGTAATTTTTAATCGATGTCCGTAACACCGTAATTTTCTATCAAATCCATAAATATTACGGTCAAATCGTAATACTTGGCACCTCTGATTAAATAGTGCAGCGATCCAGCGATCATTCCTATTTTTCTGGATCATTTTAAATGGATTTGTTGGCATATGCATACACTCCAACATTGGCAACCCTTCAATCAGTAGTCTTTACCGACATAATGCATTAACGGCAAAGTACTAGTCATTAATAATATGTTTAAAAATATTCTCAATATTAGTTAAGAAAATTATCATATAACTAAAAAAATTAACTTAAATATATATTTTTAAAAACAACACACAATGCAATTTTATTGATTATAATTAACTTTATTAAAAAATTTCCATTTTAAAGCATAGAATAACAAGCCCTTAATTCACTTTTTATGTATTCTATAACTTATTTTAAATAAAGCAGTTAAATAACCATAAATTAGTAAATAAAAACAAATGTGTTAAGAATTAATTAAATTGATAAAATGAAAATAATTCCTGAAGAAAAAAGGAAATTTTATGCAAATTAACACTTTTAACATTAAAAACTATGAATTGAAAATATTGCATTATTAAAAAGCTGGATCCGTAGTTTTCGATAAGTATCCGTAACTCCGTAGTTTCCACTCCATTTCCGTAGCAACCACGGAAATTCCGTAGAAGTTGGAGTGTATGGATATAAAAACCCTTTTAGAATGTTATTCAGGGTGGCTACAGAATTTGAGGATGAGGAACAAATTTCCCTGATATACATCTAAAGAGTTTTTGGCTTTTCTTAATAGTTTTAACACTTTCAGCTAGTTACTTCACACAAAGATAAACTTCTATCAAATAGATGTTTAAAATAAAAATAATTACATAACTTTATTATTTATAATTTATCGGGTGTATATTTTCATACAAAGCTGTTGACTCGCACTAACAAGTCCATCCAGCACCCTGAATTCTTGAGACAGGCTGCTCTAGAAGTAATTAGCGATATCCCTGCTGACACGGTTCTGATTTACACAGACGGTAGCAAGAGAAGTTTGTACTGGAAGTGGGGCTACGGTAACTGCGCCATGACCGACCACAGGACTTTCGGACCCACAGATTTAACGAGCACATACTCAGCATATACTCGGTGGGTCTTTGGCAGTGTCGGGAATCAAACGCGGGACCCTCCAATCCCGAAGCCTTAACCACTAGGCTCCCCACCGCCTCTTTGTGATATTTAACATTAACAGTCTAGGTCTAAAATAGCTTCATGATATTTAATGGGACAATAAATGGAATTGAACCAGTATTTTAAAATTAATCTACTATTCTGTGCATCCTAACTTAATTATAAACAAATGTAGGATCAATTATTTTACTCACCCGCGGCTTTAGGGTTCTCTAAGCTTTTTCCTTTATATATACTATTTATATCCAGTGCAACATACTTCGACCTTCCTTTCTCCGCCTTTGCATTTAGCCCCGAAACTGCAGACATGCTGATCAGAAGAAGTCATTGAGTACAGAGCACTGCACCCAGGGAACGGTCCGCTCCCTTAAAAGAATAAAACAATATTTATTGTGTAACTTTGAGTCTATAATATAATTTCAAAACTTAGATCGTAATTGAAAGGGACAAGGATAAATATCAATGCATTTAGCATTAGGTTACATTGCCTTTACTGAACTGATTTTTAATTACATTATCATAGCTGCCAACTTTTCAGAAACAGAAATCGGAACACTATCCACATTTTGCATAAACATTTTTAAAGGGGTATAATTCTCAAAAGGCATTCACAAACGTTTAACTTCATTTTTTTAACCTTAACCAAAGAGTAACTCACAATATCAATAAATCAATTAAAAATAAGCATGCATAATATATGAATGAGGATAAAGAACCCATATACGCTGTATGATGCAAAGACGATTCTCGCTCGCTGAGAATCGGTCGAAAAGGAAAGACTCACCAAGAAAGGAGTAAAATAACGAACAATCGGAACTTTTTTGGCTAAAATCGTATTATCGGAACAAATACCATTTAATCGGAAAGGTTGGCAGCTATGCATTATGATAAAAATATGGATTAATAACATGTAACAAAATTAACCGATTGAATGCGATATAAATTAACACTATAACATAGTTTACTAAGCAACAATATTGGGATAGTTTTGGATAATAGGTTACCTAGTTATAAATGAATATGCAACTAATAAGATAACTTAATGCACTCCTTTAGATTCCACTTTATTTTAGTTTAAAACGATAAGATAAGTACGGTACGTGCAATCGGCAACCAATCAATGAAAATGGAGAACATTGAAGTCATAGTAACAAAGAAATGGATGTCGATTGCAAGTTTCTCCACATCATAACTACAAATGCAAACAAACACAACATATAAAGATACTTTTTTTTAAGAAACTGTGTACCTTACACTAGTAATAAATGTGCATTATCTGTGTTCAATTTCAATACCTACTCGACACCCACCTAATCAATCTGACAGCAGTGTTTATCGTAAGCCTAAACTACACAAAAACCACTAAGGAACGCAAAATATGAATACAATTACATTAAAAGACCAGGATTTAAGAGTGCAAGACAAAATAATTGCAGATATTTAAACCCTACCCTGAGAGTTTATTGACTTCGATCACAAAAATACTTAAGTAAAAGCTATGAATAATTGCGCAGTATTAAGGAGACGCGATTCACACAATGATGTAGTCAAAATCTAAATTTAACAATTTTACAAAATAGAGATGAGATATAAACGATTTTCAGGATCAGCAGTGCTATAATTGTGAAATACATGAACAAAGAGGACACCAAATGTCAACAATAGCAATCAGGATCACTTTCACTGCAACAGATATTATAATCACAGACCCTCAATATTGTGAAAAATACACACTTACCTCGGTCCGTCCAAATGGGTTTCTTGTGAAAAAAAGAATAGAAATATTTAGTAATAGGTGCAAGGGATGGATGGTGGCAGATTGTATTTTTTAGTTGAAATAGGCCCGATTTCTAGGGACCTTTCCAAAATGGCGAACAACAACTCTCTTTCTACCGTAAGCGTTTATAACCTAACCGCTGACGTCACTCGGGATGCACCCTTCCCATAGGTCCGCGAAGACGTCAACTACGGGTAAAGTCGATCTCAAAAATAGTCTGAAACACGAAAAAAAGGAAAATAATGAGATAATTGCGTATGAAAACAATATATATTGTCCTAAACAATCATGTATAATAATTTCTGACAAATGGATATAGAAAGGAAGCAGTTAAGGGTATAATTGATGAGATCCGACAAAACACATATTAATATAACCCCTATGAAAGAAAAGTGCGAATATCCTCAAATAATAAGAAACAATAACAAGTATCAGGATAGATAGAGCTTATAAGATAATAAAATAGTAAATACCTTTAATTTTACAATTACATGCACTTTAAATTATCACTGCCAGATTAAAACTCTAATTAACTAGTCATTGACCCTGCTTTCAATTTCATTCAACTTCCATATAATATTAATTCAAGTTGTTAAAAAGAACCAATCAGTAATTAAGTGTTTAAAAAACCTCGTTTAAAAATATTATATAGTTAGTTAAAATTTTTCAACCTCAACATTAAAAATGTTTTTCTATTTATTTATTTTTTTCTTCCCTTCACTTCACAAAAGCTTTCAAAATTTTAGCCCAATGTATTTTAGTAAATGGGGTGGCTTAATGACACTAGTCACTGCCTTTTTTTTTTTCGAAGTGTATATTTGGACGGCCAAAACGGCCAGTGGCGCATGCGCTGTAGGTCTCGTGATTACGTAGCAGTCTCGGCGCTTAGTGATTGAACCAATGAAACGCCGAGCTGTCGCCTAGCCGTGGAAATTAGAGTAGAGTTTAGTTGAAAAAAGCCGTCCAAATATACAGTGCCTTTTTTTTTCACTCCGCTTCCTTCTTTCATAAGTTTAAAATCTTTATTTTAGGGCCAATCTCACCCAGGGAGATCTCACCAACTTTCTGTAAACCTACAGTTAACTAACTGGCAGTTTAATATAACTGGAGCTTTAAAATCGCAGTCGTCTCACCAACGAAACCTCCAGTTAACTTTTGGCACTGTCTATTTGGACGGCCTTTTTTCAACTAAACTCTACTCTAATTTCCACGGCCCGGCGTTCCATTGATTCTATCACTAAGCGCCAAGACTGCTACGTAACCACGATACCTACAGCGCATGCGCCACGGGCCGTTTGGGCCGTCCAAATAAACACTTCGTTAACTTTTCGCCGTTTAACTAACCGGAGCTTTAAAAGCTCAAATAAACTATTTTGATACTTAGCATTTTGAAATTGGTTAAAACATAATTAGAAAGACACTCGAGTCCTTAAACGTCTACTTTTATTTGCCAATATAAACACTATAAACAAATATAATGCCAATATAAACAAATTAGACATCAGCGCTCTTTTCTCCAGGACGCGCCAGCGCGTCCTTGGCAGTGAACGTGTTAAATCGAATAAAAAGTGGTTTAAATATATATAATTTTCTTTGTATCACAGGTTAAGTTTAATTCCTTTTAATCCATTTCTCCTAATACCTCATAAGCCCGTTTTTATTTTGCCCAAGATTTAATTTTCAAAGGCAAGGTTTACCAGTCAAGTTCTCATCCCAAGAAATGCTCTTCCACATTAGTTTTACCAAGACCCTCTATTTAAAGGCCTCCCAACTCGGTCGTGCAACGTCATAACTTTCACTCATCTTTGACGTCACTCCATAGACTTAACATGGCAATTTTCACTCACGTTTGACGTCATCGTCTGGAGTTGGGTGGCCATGTATATAGAGCAGTGGTTCCCAACAGGTGGTCCGCGGACCACTGGTGGTCCGTGAGGCCTTCAGAGGTGGTCCGTGAGAAGATTTTTAAATAACTTATCGAAAAAATTTGTGGAAAATTTTAAAAAATAGTTTTTCTAGTCACACATTCCAGGAAATAGTAAAAATGCTACAGATACAAAAACATATGTAAAAAATCATACGTATCATAAATAAAAAATGTATGTTCTCTTTCTCTCCTATGAATCATTTGTTCATTTCTATTATTTTGCACAGTTTGATTCAACAGTAGTTTATTACAGAGTAGAAACGAAATACGGAAAAGTATTGCATCAGATTAATTAAAACCGAGAGTCGTCGAGTCGGGGTGGGGCAAATAAAGAATTAAATTATCGGACTTATACTTGGTTTGATTGGAAGAGAAACGTGGAAGTGTTGAAAGATACTTCAAACTGGGATGCTATGGTCAGACAGAGGGTTTCCAAGAAATCGTGGTATGAAAAGAGGAAAATTCTGAGATACAAGTGAAATAGGTTTGTTCGAAGATATGAGAATCGAAAGGAACCTACCGAAAATGCGAAAGTTTTTGAACACATAAATTAGTTTCTATTTTAATCGCTCCTTTCAAATAGTTATTGACTTTCGATGCGGTTTCTTCGGGAGAACATCAGTTAGCCTCGCCTATAGAATTTCCTCTGCCACAACTCAGTCACAGTGCATGTCCAGTTTGCTTTTTTTTGTGATCAACACAATTCCTGATTATCTCATTTGTCCTGCAGTTTAATTTCAAGTTTAGAACTTTCTTTCAAATTTAAATCTACTAATAATATATTACCTTATTTGTTAATTATAAAAAAGAAGAAAAATAACTATTGTATGCTGTTGTTTTTTAAACCTGTAACTTTTGTGTAGGTGTGAACCCTTCCAGGGTTAATAGATAATAAGGCTTGATAAAAATGGTTAAATGTCTTTTATAAAAGGTATATTTTTAAATAATTAGATATAAAATTAATTTAATGCAAATTTTTCTTTTAAGTTTAATAGATTATTTGATTTTCTAAGTTCTATTTAGAAATATTGTAAAACTCGGTTTCCCTAACTTCAGAAAAAAGTCAAAATTTAAGACCCTCCATGAGGAATGAAGGCACTGAAAAAAAAGTTAAAATTTTGGAGATACAGTCAGGGATAGAGATGGTCCGCGGAGGTTCAAATTTAAGTGAAGTGGTCCGCAGACATATTTGAGTTGGGAACCACTGATATAGAGGATCTTGGTTTTACTACAGTGGCTAGAAGGGGATAGTGTGTCGTTCGAAGATGAAAACTGAAAAAAAATTACTCCTCCGCTTGGTGTCGCTGCTGTTAGACGTGCATATAGGCGCCTGCGCATTGCGACTCTCATTCTCAGCGGCTATGTTATTGTTTACGCCGTAACCATGGCTTTGGCCGGCTTGGTGCTGAAAGTCGCAATGCGCAGGCGCCTATATGCACGTCTAACAGCAGCGACACCAAGCGGAGGAGTGAAACGAGGAGAAAAATTTTAGCATTGCTGGTATTGGCGAACGACACACTATCCCCTTCTAGCCACTGTAGTTTTACCCACTGAGTAAAGAGAGTCCAAGTGGACGTGTGTGTTATGTGAGAAAATTGACATGTCAGTTTTATCCTCTCTCGAGACGCAGTCGCCAATCAGAGAGGGTGAAATAGGCGAAAGTGATCCCTGATTGGATGTGGAACTTTTAACAGGTGGAATTTTAATTTCATCGGGGCGGCGCTGCTCTTTTCCCTCCACTGTCGATTTGAGTGACGTCGAGCTATTATTAATAGGCTGTCTAGGAGCTAGGAGGCGTTGCAAACTTTGCAACGCCAGTCTATGGGAAAATCAATGCTATAAAAAGTTTCCATGCATCTTTAGACCCTCTGTTAGCTCTATACTCTGTGGTTTTACCTATAAGCTCTCTAGTTTTACCCAGGGAGGAGAAAGTTAATCAGGAGGCGAAATATACCACTGAGCGAATGAAGTACTGACCACACCATTCTGCCAGTTCTGCGCATTAGCTCGTTATTTCGAAGGCTCGTTTCCCAGAGTGCCCTACCAGCATTCCGCGAGTGTTGGCTGGTGTAGGCTCGATCAGCGGTTCTTAAACTTTCTATCGTCACGGATCCCTTTATGTAGCAGCAGACATCGCGCATCGGGGACCCCCAACATTTTAAACACCCACCCAAAGCAGTAACCAGTCTTTTTTGTTTTGAGTTTTAGATGAATTAAAATTAATATATAAATTATAATAAATTTTACAATTACTCCAGAGGCGAAAATAGAAATTTACGAATTTTTTAGAAAATTTAAAAATTTCGGTAGGGGACAAAAATTATTCCTCAGCCCCCCATGTAAATTTCATAAGTCCAAGTGGTTCTCACCCAAAAATTTTTGGAAATTTGACTCGAAAAAAAAAACAGGTTTTTAATTAGTTTTGATACTCCGAGTTAGAATTTTTTGAATATAAATTTTCATGTAAGATTTTCATTTCGATAAACTTAATGTTAAAAATTATTTATAATAGAGTTTTAAGAACAAAAAGGTCCTCCCCCAGAAAATTTTCGGAGATTTGACCCCAAAAACAGGGTTCTAACTTGTTTTGATACACCAAGTCCAAATTTCAGGTGGGAGGGCAAGGCCCCTTTCACTCACCCTTATGGCTTTATGTATGCACCTGAATTACTCTAGTCTGTGAGGAAATATCAAGGAAAAAATTATGCATTGAAGTCAAAATTTCGAGGGGGCTGGGGGTTCTCCCAAAAAAATTTTTTTTTTGAAATTTGTCTCTTAAGAGACAAATTTCAAAAAAAAAAATTGAGAATGAAAAAAATGAGATGAAACACTAGTTTTAATTAAAACTAGTGTTTCATCTCATTTTGAAACTCTGGGGAATTCTAAAAGTAACTTGAGGAATTCCCCAAGGTAACTTGCGGACCCCCTAGGAAGGCGCCGCCATTAGCAAATCCTATGATAGACTGCATTCTAGGACGTATTATGGAGGATTTACACCACTGCTGTAAAAGAGACATCAGCGATATTTTCGGCATATTTTAGTACCCGCTACTCACAAAAGATGGCGCTCGTCAATTGGTTTATTGGAATAACAATTCCCGTTTCTTCCGAAAATATCGCTGATGTCTCTTTTACAGCAGTGGTGTAAATCCTCCATTACAGTGGCTAGAAGGGGATAGTGTGTCGTTCGCCAATACCACAGAGTACTAGAACAAAGAGTCCGTCGCCATAGGCGCTAATGGAAATCGAAACTTTGGATGGGTTGGGTGGCGCTGCGATCGCATCAACGTCACGAGAGGCGGGACGGAAAAGCCTGATTGGTTGGGAAAAACTTTTTCCTTCTCCTTCGAAATAGAAGATTGCGTGACAGCCAATCACAGGTTTGATCTCTCTGTCAATCATTTAGTTGATCGTGGCGCCCTCAAACCCATCCAACTTTTGAATATATCGTTTTGGACCCTCTGTTAGGATTTTTCTCTGTGGCCAATACCAGTAATGCTAAAATTTTTCTCCTCGTTTCACTCCTCCGCTTGGTGTCGCTGCTGTTAGACGTGCATATAGGCGCCTGCGCATTGCGACTTTCAGCACCAAGCCGGCCAAAGCCATGGTTACGGCGTAAACAATAACATAGCCGCTGAGAATGAGAGTCGCAATGCGCAGGCGCCTATATGCACGTCTAACAGCAGCGACACCAAGCGGAGGAGTAATTTTTTTTCAGTTTTCATCTTCGAACGACACCCCTTCTAGCCACTGTTTTAGACGTATGAAGCCAAGCAATGAGATTTGAAAAAATGTTTGTGCGCATGCGCCCAGTAGCAATTTTGCAGCAAATATTTGGCGAAGGAATCGCTACTTGGCGAAGCTCTTATCCCAGTGCCAAAAAGGAACTTGCATGTGTCAGATTTTCATAAACTTTCAAGTGTTTCGTATGGTTTTTTGTATAGAAAAATGAAATATTTTGTCAAATTTTCAAAAAAGTAAACAAGTACTTAAATATTTTAATTTAAAAGTCGAGAAAAAAACACGTGACTGAAAACGCGAAGTGTGTTTACATGCACTGTGACGTAGAATCCATCGAGCCAAATTGCAATCAAAATTGAATTTCTATGTTTTAGTTGATGATTTCTTTTTTCAGAAGTGTCCGGTATGAGTGTTTTAATAAATATTTACCTTCTAGACACTTCTGGTGGCGGTCAGAAATCCACGGCAAACATGACAATCCGAGGTAAACATTAGTGACGTCACAGTGCATGCAATTAAGCGTTTTCAGTTGCTTCGAAAAACACGATTTTTGATAATTTTTTTGCAATCGAAAAATTTCTCAATCGGCCTCAAATTTTGTGTAGTGGCTTATTTTTGCGTGAAGAATAGATTAAAAAAATAAAAAAAAATAATGCAAGTTCCTTAATGGCGCAAGTTCAGACGTGGGGATGCTTGGCGAATTTTGGCTGTTTAGCGGCCCAAATCATTCACTTATCCCTAATATTAAAATATTTAAAATTATGAACATCAGGCCATCAAAATTTATTTACTAACATCATAACTAACTACACAAAACTCTCAAAATTTTTAAATACAGTCGAATCCGCTTAATGTGATCACGGTTAATGTTATCAATCGGATAATGTTATCGGAATCGACAGGTCCCGATCATTCCTATTTAATTTAATGTAAAATACATCGTTTAATGTGATCAACTATGAATCATCAATCCGCTTAATATTATCAAAATTTGTCCACGTCCCCTTTAAAACGACCGCTTTTGGGTTCGAGTTTCATTTTGAAGGTAAATTTTTACTAGTAAAAACTATGAGTAAAAATCTTCTCCATGAGAACATCTGGCGCTTCTTTTTTCTGAAATTCAGTATGGGTAAGAAAAATAAAACATTCCGTATATAATATTGAAAGAAAACGGTTATGGGGTGGGGGTCCGAATCCATACTTGTGTTTGGTTAAAGAAACACCAAGATCCACGCTTTGCAGATGTTTCTGATAAGAGATTTTGATTTTCGCTTGTTTAATGAAATTCAGATTATGTAATAAATTAACAAGTGGTTTATTGGAGTGGAAGGATATAATGGAGAGGAAAAAAGAGAGACCTTTCAATAAAAATACACAGCAAGCGATTATTTTAATTTTATTAACTGAAATACTCTTATATTTTCCCCTTAAAAATTTTCCCAGTTTAAAAATAGAGTTCTAAATACATTTATTACGATTACATGATTTTTATTTTAAAGCAAACAATCTAGTAACACTGTTTGCTGTTTTTTGATATGAGATCGCTTATTGTTATCGATCGGATAATGTTATCAGTTTAGTCTCGGACAATTGCGATCACATTAAGCGGACTTGACTGTATAATAAAATTCTTAACAAATTAACATTATATTGAATAATAAGGCACTGTATATTTGCACGGCTATTTTTCAACTAAACTCTACTATAACTTCCACGGCTAGGCGTACCATTGGTTCCATCACTAAGCGCCGAGACTGCTACGTCATCACGAGACCTACAGCGCATGCGCCACTGGCCGTTTTGGCCGTCCAAATATACACTTCGGAAAAAAACTAAATTCTTAAATTAAATTAAATAATGTTATCCAATTTAATAATTAAAAATATTCACATAACTACAAAACTTGTATCAAAATATAAATCTAATGAAAATAATTCTAATATTTAATTTAAAAAAAACTAAATTCTTTAAATTAATTAAAAATTTGGTAAAACAAGAAAAGTGGTCACTAAAATTCGACGGCGCAAGTTCAGAGTTGCGTATGCTTGGCGAATTTTGGCTGTTTAGCGGCACATTTAGACGCCAAATAATACTTTTAACATGAGTAAGGGTTACCATATTAGCCATCTTTAACGCTAAAAACTTGGCGCATACGCAAGTCTGAACTTGCGCCAATTCGACAGCTAGCATCCATATGGATGATAGGTACGTGGTAGGATGCATCCTACCCACGGAGCTGAATTCCCGGCGCAAGTTTAGAACTGCTGATGCGCCAAGTTTTTAGTGATAAAAATCAATATATAGTTACCCCAACTAATGTTAAATGAATTATGTGGCTTCTAAATATGGCGCCAAATAGCCAAAACTCGCCAACCATCAGCAGTTCTAAACTTGCGCCAAAATCCCATCCGTGCGCACCAAACATCTGTCGCCAACTCGAGCAGATTTTGGCTTCTTCCGCTTCTTCCTCGGTTCAATCGGAACTTCGAATTTATTATTGTAACAACTAGTGATGGGCAGGTATCGATACCAAATACTTAAGTACTCGATACCTATAGGTATCGAGTAGTGATGGGCGATTCAACTCTTTTGCAAGATCAGATCTGAGTAACTCACTCACCTTAAGGAGTTAACTCTTTAATGTAACTCAGTAATTCCCAAAATCTATATCGTCGTGGAAGATGCAATACAGCACATCTAACATCGGGAAAAGACACAGTTTGATGAAGTTGTCGATCGTTTCAATTGGCAGTGAAATAAATAGCCAAATATGGTTTCGTATGTATGGTTGCTGCTTAAATCGAGTCAAAACCAACACCAGCACATTTATTCATCACCGAAGTTAAGCACTTCCAGGTACGGGCAATACTTGGGAGGGTGACTACTTCGGAACATCGCTTTCTAATAGAAATTCTCGTTCTCTTGCCCACATCGAGCATTTTTCTGCTTTTCAGAAAAGAATATCGATCATTTCTATTAATTTTGTCTATCATAGATAGATAAAATAAACATTTATATTTTTTTTGTAAATAAGCACTTTTTCTGTTATTATCAGAATTAATTGTTTGATAACTTTATTTTCAATACAATTCTTATGGGAAAATTTTTCTTGCCTCTTATCGTTGTATAAAGCAAAAAAATCATAGGAACATAAAAAGTTACAAAACTGTGTACATTTTACTTACATTTTAATCACAATAAAACTGTAGCAGGTAAGGTACCACGACATAAAATAAAGCATGCTTTATTTGCATTATTCGGGAACTTTACAAAGCTAATTAAAGGAAAAATAGGTACATGTAATAAAAAAGTAACACATAATCGAAGAGCCAGTAATGTCTTTTTTTAAATTAGTTTAATAATATTCGGAGGAATTGTCAAAACAGAATCGCATTCAAAATAAACCAATATCTTTCACGCTCTCAAACGGTTTCATCGAGATTGATTCTCTAAATATCAGATCATGAAAGATCATGATCTTTGGATCTATGACAGATCATGAAAGATCGGCAACTTTTTTCTGACCAATGTGAAAACGTGTCAAATCACGGCTTACTAGAGCTATAAAGATGTTTAAAAAATTCTTTTAATACTTTTAGGTGCGAAGCCTGATCAAGTAATCAAATATCTAAGCATCAATTTCTGAAAAAATTTTGGTTTACAAAAAAAGCACAGCCATATTAAAACCGCCAACGAAGTCACGAATAGAGCCCTGCACGAGCTCGATTTAGCGCGTCTAGCTCGTCTCTGAAAAACCAGCGCGCCGAGGCACCACGAGCTCGATTAGATTCGGCGATCCGGAAAAAACTCGCCGCGCTTTTAAAAGCCCGCCGGGTTTTTCCAAGCCCGCCGCTCTCCACGTAACTCGCCGGTCTGAAGCTTGCGCGCTTCCCTTAAGTAGGAATCGCAGTATATCAAGTCATAATGCATTACGTCTTAATGAAATGAGAAAATATTTTATCTTACTATAACATTTTGATAAAAATTATCACTGATGTATAGATTAGGGTGAACCGACCAGTAGTTGACCACCTACCAGTAGTTGACCAATTGAGCATAATTTTGCAAAAAACAAGAACTGTTGTGTGTTTATTTTGAATCTGTTGCGTTGAAAACATAGCTGACATTTTATTAAAAGCTCATGCATAGTCTAAAATTCTAGTATTGTTCTTAAAAGACACAATAAATAGTTAAAAAAAAGTTATCAACAAAGCTTCAAAGCATGCGCTCTCACTACTAGCAATAATGGTATGGAGTATTTAGTTCAATCTCAAATCATCCAGCTAGTTTTTATTCCAATATTTTATTGATTGATGTATTTAGATCCTAAATGTTTAGTTGAATTAAATAAAACTATCATTATTTGTATATTAACCATTTAATTTGATATTTGAGGGGTGGTCAACCACTGGCTGTCTAGAATAGAAAAAGTGCTAGTATTTGACCAAAGTGGTCAACTACTGGATTTTATTTGCTTTTAAGATTTCTTTTTAAACCAAGAGCGATCTTAAAGATTTTTACCTGCAGTACAATTTTTGGTTAGATTTACTGTAAAAAAAGTTACATTTCCAGTAATTAACCAGTATTGTTAATAGGGACTCTTTATTCAATATACCTCTTTCATTGGTTCTTCAAATTTCCAACACCTGCGCTTTTAAAATATGTCGCTCCTCTCGCTAAGCCCTAAAGTACGTACCTACGGGTAGTTGGTTGGTTGGTTGTCAGACATATGCGCATTTTTAGTTTTTTTAGATAGCCTTCTGTAGTAAACGCTGGAATTGAACGGTTCGCGGTGCAAGCGCTCGCTAGGTGGCCTAGGTGGCAAATCGTGCTGGTTTACAGTCTGGTTTTAAAAGGTTAAACAATAAAAACAATTGTTCTACTTCTTGCTTAAAATGTATAAGATTTTGCTAATACATCTTAAAAATCATTATAATTACTAATAAAGTAGATATATTTTTCCAACAAAATATATTTTAAATTGACAGTGATTTAATATTAATAAAGTATGAGAATTAATAAATCGGAACAATTTTCCGTGTTCTCTTCCAGAGTTTAATTTATTGATTGCTGATTGAATACAGCTTTTAAGAATTTTCTAAGACGTATTCAACAACTGGAAGAAATTTTAGTAGGATTGGAACAGTTGGTTTTCAGATCATAGGATTTTCTGCCAAAAGGCATGGGTGTTAATAAGAATGGAATATTAGTTAAGTTCAAAATTTTTATACCATTCAATAAAACAACTGATTTTTTCGCTTAAAACTGTCAAGAAAAACTATAAACTTAAAAATTTACTAAAATTTGCCAATTCTTAATTTTTGTGAGAGAATTTTAAAATCATCAGATTGAATGAAAGTTTGTGTAAGTGTTTCTGAAACGTTTTCTTCAAACGTCTCCGTTGCGTATTTTTTTCAGCCAACTTACCCTTAGCCATGTTTTAAAGAAATGGGGAAAATTTCAGTGGGACTCGAATAAATAGCTCTTTTGGAAATGATAGGTTGCGTTGTGGATCAGTTGGTTGATTTGTGCTTGAGCTGTATATTTGATTTTTATTCTGGAAATGGTGAATATGGCAATGGTCAATTACTGGAATAATGGTGCTCAAATACTGGATGTAGGTGGTCAATTACTGGCAAAATCTCAATTAATTGCTTTTAAAATAAATAAAAAAAATTCTATAAAAGTGAAAGGAAAAATGATTATTAGTTATTATTCCTCATACTTTCATTGATATTAAACCAGTGTCAATTTTTTTAGAAAAATTTTTTTTCTAAGAAAGAAAAATAAAACTTGGAGGAATTTCCACTAACTGGTCAATTACTGGTCGATTCACCCTAGTTAACATTTCAAGATTTTTTCTTCTTATTTCAGAATTGTTTTCATCAGATTGAGAAGTTACTAGGATAAAACCTTAAATAACGGTTAATTAATAACGGTTTCGAAGTAAACTGCTTCCTTTAAATTAAATTTAAATCCTGTTTCCAGTACTTCTTGAAGATAAATGAAACTATAATGAACAAAATCATGATTATTTCTATTTACTGAAAACCCGCAAAGCGCGCATCTAATCTAACTGCTCGAAAACCGTTTAACAGCCGGAAACGATTCGGGGAAAAGTCGCCGCGCTTCTAAAAACCCCGCGAGCTTTTTTCAGCTCGCCGAGTTTTTCCAGGCCCGCCGCTTTTTCCCCAGCCCGCCGCGCTCGTACAAACAAAATGTTACTTACGGGCTTATTTTTGAAATCGCGGGTTAGACGCGCTATAGCGAGCCCGTGCAGGGCTCTGGTCACGAAAACTGCTTGGCGAGAAAGAGGATTGGAATACTAAAGGTGCTTCAAATGTTAGATGTGCCTTATTGCATCTTCCACGACGATATACATAAATGAATGTTCATCTGAATGTAAGTCCGTTTTAGTTTTAAACTTTTCGAACCTACATTCACTTTAAACCATACCAGAAAGCTACTCGCTCCCAGAAAGTTTCCTGAAGAATAATAATTTGAAATTGAAGCATCCCAATAACTTTTTTGGTCTATTTTCGGCTAAAAAAACCCGTATTTCATTCCTAAACCATGACATCATGGCAAAACCACCAATTGTTGTAATTAAAGATAATATAATATTAATTGTTGAAGGTATAACATCGATTGTTGTAGTATGAACATAAAAATGCTCCTTTTTACATATGGACTGGCGAAGCCCGTGTCTAGCGCGCATAGATATAGTAATAGGAGTAGATATAGCACACAATACTTTTTCTCCCCGAGAAACTGATTCCTTTTAAGTTATGTGGCAACAGCCATGATATGGGCGCCAAATGTGTAAACAAAGTATACTGTAAAACGGGGTGAATCGGATCAATTTTAATTTTGAACTGCTGCCGAAAGTTTGATTATAAAGATTTTGGAATGCTTTGAAAATAATATTTCGAGTCCAAATTAATACTTTAAGAACCCGTTGAAAAAATTCAATTATCTTGAACGGTTTATTTTATATAAATTTTTAAGTGCCGTGATCCGGTTCACCCTCAATGTGGGGTGAATCGGATCACTGCTAGTTTTTGTGGGAAAACGCAATTTTTACGTCTTAAAGTGATACAGGATCTTGAAATTAACCTTCAAATAGTCTAATAAGGTAAAATGAATACATTTTACTAAATAATGAACATTTTTAAAAATAAAATATAAGGTTTTTAGAAATGTTATGATTACTTTTTTACCAAAGTTTCATGTTTGAAAATTTTTTTTGAAACACTGGTAATAGGTGGAGATTTCAAACGAAGGTTATTTTGGTTTATGTATAATTTAAGAATATAATGTGTGTTTTTGGAAGTTCTGGAGGTATTATTTCTTTTCAAAATGATAGTTAGAAAAGAAGACTGCCAACGATTTTCGTAAATGTTTTTCGGCCGCTTTAAAAACTGTTAAGAATGCACTATTCATGGCTAATAAAAGTTTTGCTGTATATTTGCAATGTTTAAATTAATATGTGAAAGATTTGAGATGATTTGATAAGTTTAAGATAGCAAATTTTGGCTTTAAAACTGCATATAACTGGTAATTTTCCATATTTCTTTAGCACTTCACTCGCTCCGTTGAGCAGCTGGTGTATGAAATAAAATCAAGGCAGATGTTTTTCTGAAATAAATTAATTATTAAAGCATTGAAAGTTTTTCCACAACATTATTGTTTTATCTGTTTCCAGTTTCGAACAATAAGAGTGTTGCTTTTTTTAGTGTTTTCATATGTAGAAAACAATCGCTTCGTTCGCTTAATCGTAAGTTTAGCGAGTATTACAATTCTCAGAAGCTAAAAAATAATGCGCTCTTAAATATCGCACTGATTTCTGCACTTATATTCAAAGATAATTTAATATACGGCATATTACTAAACAGCTGGGTCTTTTTCTTGTTGATTTTGATGTCGTTTTAGTGAAAATTTCTTTCGAATGACCAACAAATACTGAGAGAGGTTTTTCGCAATATATTTTATGGTTGAGATCAAAATTTCCAATCTAAAACTTATTGGTTAACCTTAAAACTTTCACACATTAATGTAAACATACAGCAAAACTTTTATTAGCCATGAATCATGCATTCTTTCCAATTTTTGAAGCGGTCAAAAATTCATGGAATCTTTCTTGAATTGGAGAAAAAAAATTGTGTGTGAAAAAAATGTGTTTTATTGTTCATTGGACTTGAGTTTGAATAAAATTAGTTTTTAAATTTGAACCTGATTTCAGGAATTCTTTTTATTTATATTCTTAATTATTTATCAGTATTAGAGAAATCTCATTCAAAAGTGAAGCTTGTTAAGTACTTAGGTTTAAACTAGTAATTGAACTAGTAATTGAAACTAGTAACGGCTTAAAAAATCCTTGCCCCCCCATACCAAAAACTGAAATGACGACCCTAGTTTTGAGGTAATAATTATCTAACTGAAGCTAGTTCTTGCATCTTTTCTGAAGCATTGTCATTAATACCAAAACAAGAGAAGGCTTGGCAAAGTTCGAGTGTTTGAGGCTTGATATCATCTTCAGGAACGCTTATGAAAATAGGAGCTGCAATTCGTGAACTGTTGAGGTATAAAGCTGGTATAAATTAACCATATAGTTCAGAATATGTATTGCATATCGAATGTGGATGGACATTTAAATTTCTTTAGAATGGATTCAGAGTAACATCTTGAAAATGCTTTTTATGGCCTTGTTTGGTTAAGAGGGTCTCCTACTTTTTCAGCGCCCTATACCTGTAATGTTAAATTTTTACGCCCATCCCCACGGCCCATAATTAGCTTACAGAACCCTCATTTCTGTTTTAAAACGATGAAAAGTGACCAACGTTTTACCTTATGCACAAAAAGTTGACTATAATTCTAATAATTTTCTTAAAATAACAATTGAAATATTTCTGGATCGAAAGGAAATTATTTCAACCCTTGTAAACATATGGCGCCATCTATACACTGAGTCAGAGATATTTTCGGATTTTATTTTTTTAAAAATATAACGAGTTAACTTTTTACTTTGAAAGAAAATTTAAAAAATAAGTTGAAAATCCAACTAACTTCAGTATTTTTCTCAAGTGTTGTAATTTTATGGATTTTTTAAATGGATGTGCGTAAAATATATCGAGTCTTACGCGCTCAAGAGTCCCAACATTGGCGATTACTCTGGCGAGAAAATCTTATGAGTCGAGTGACGTAATTTGCAACCCTACCGCTGTTTACAATGTGGCGCGCAATTTGAGTTGTTCGGTTTTTCATAATTTTAGTTTCTATTTTTATGCTTGTCTAATTTCGATTCGATTTCAGCCAACTCTTGTCCTGGTAGTATTCAGTGTTGAAACACTTATACATAACTCAATGTAAATTTCTTAACACTACACTATATTGAACAAAGTAAGAAGTAGTTTTCCCCATCATTTCTAACTATTATTTTCAATTATAATTCTTAACATTTTTATGCGTTAACCAAAAATAGAAATGGGTCAGTGAAGATAATTTTTTAATACATATTGACAACGGTTTCTACTAAAAATACTTTAAAAGAGTAATTTTAACGTTATGGAGTTATAATTAGCCTATACACATTACATTTTTCAATACCAAGTTAATTTATTACTTTTTTTGAAAACTTTTCAAAACTCTTTGTCCTAAAAAATTGTAGGATTGTGATAAAAATGCTTTTTTATTTATCTTTTATCAGTTTATTAAATGTATGATATTCAATAAACAGAAGAGTGACTGGTATCATGACATTTACGCCAAATTTAGTTTGGAATTATCTTATTTTTTTACTTTGGAAGAAACAATCTTATTCCCCAAAACATATTAAACGTCATTATATTTTTAAGCTTTCGAAATTTTGTTAAAAATATCTTTAATGCTTTCATCTATGTGGCATGTGGGGTATAAGGAGTTCATGTTTATATACACTTTTTAGTATATTGCATATTAGGTCACTACAAAAACGGACTTCAAAATGTACTATGTTTAAAAACCTTTCAAACTAACCCAATATTAATAAGTTGGTTAAATATTTTTTATTAAGTGTTTTTTCTCTGAAAGAACAATTCTATAGCAATAGGTACACAATCAATAATGCTATTCACTAAGAAAAAAATTAAGATGTTTTTTTCTCGACGGTGTTTTACATGTTTTCGAGAGTGGTGAATCGAATATCTCCTTTGTTAACAACCCCTGAAACTTTAAAAAAATATTAAAAATTCCGAAAGTTTTTTTCCTCTAACACGTAACACGTAACTTTTCTCAAATTCCCGTTATTTCTATTTACACTGTAAATATCATACTTTTAATCCTGTTTGGAGTCTTTTCTATATAAATCGAGAACTTAGAACACGATAATGAGGTCAAAAATTAAATTCGAGTGTAATTTCTTGAAAATATTTTAAAGTTTAAATTATTTAAAAAAACAGTCTTGAAACTTTTCCAGTTTCCTTAAACTTTTACCATACATTCATAAACAAATAAATACCCTAAATCTCAAATTTCTAAGCTTTATCTTAATTTTGGACTGAGATATGGTACCTTTAAGTTTAGAAATTTTCAATAAGGCGGCCATGTTGGATTCCTAAATGGGGCATTCGAACCCCTTCAAATATTGATCATGATTTGGAACTTGAAATATTCATTCTAGGGACCTATAATATGAATTTTCAATCGGAAGCCAATCAAAAATTTTCTTATAGTTTAAAATTTTAAACTTTTTAAATATTTTTAAATTTTTGTCATAATATATATAACTTTTATATATATTATATATATGTGGGATGAGGCCACAGAGAAAACGACTAATTGATAAAATTAAAATGTTTAATAACGGTGCTAGGGGTAATTACAATTATCTGAGCGGGGCGGGAAAAATCATGGCACGCGCCCGCTCGCTCGCCGATGAGAACAATAATAAAAAGAGCAGAACATATGCATTTGAAAAAAAGGAATTCAACAACAAAAAAATAAAACAACCAATCGTAAGCTGAGAGAGAAAAAAAGAAAAACGCGCGCCAAAGAAAAAGAATTAAACACGAGGCGGAAACGAGAGAGAGAGAGAGAGAAACCGAAGAAGGGTAGTTTCTCTCAAATCCCACAACTCGGCCATCCTGCAGAGTCGCTGACCTCAGCGAAACTACAGTGGCTAGCGAAACCGAGAAAAAAAACAATTTGGAAGAGCTCTTCTTACGATTGACTTACATAATGAATGAAAAAAAATTGGAATATACTATAAACACTCTAAGAAAAATACAAAAATCACAACAAAAAAGAGCAGATGAAAAGACGCCTTGGTATAAAATACAAAAAAATGTCCAAATCTTCTACCAAAGTTACCAAAGTCAAAAGGTCCTCTAAAGTCAATAAGAGTCTTTCAATGTCAAAAAGAGTTTTTCAAGAGTTTATGAATTTTCAAGAGTTCAAAAGTTTATGACTGTTCATGAGTTCTTGTTATTGTCCATTTTACTTTCATTACATCTAAAAAAATAGATACCAATATTTTAACATTTTAATATTACGCAGGTACCCAACTTAAGGGTGATACCTATACTCAAAATAACTCAAATTTGATGAATTAATATAAAAAAAACTACTTGTAAATACTATTATCTTATTCTGAAATTAGCATCAAAATCTTGAAAGCTACAATTTAAAAAAAAACTGAAGTTCGTTAATCAGATCCTAATCTTAATCATTTCCCTTAAACTGATACCCTTATTAGGAACGATTGTGTCCCGTCTTTGAGAAACACCACAGTCCATCTTAGATAGTTAAAGTTTCCCATGGTTTCATTAAATCTGCAGAAGATGAAGTAAGGTTAGGTCCCTCGTGACTGCTTATCTTTTTGACATCGTAACGATCATGGGGTTTGATCTGGATCACCTTGTATGGACCAAAGAATTTCGCTCTCAACTTCAATCCTGTTCCATATTGAGTACGTTTTATCGCAACCAGATCTCCAAGTTGATACTTCTTTGCCTTTTTACATTTTCTGTTATAACATCTTCTGTTCTCACTCTGAATCTTCTGTATATTTTCTGTATTTTTTTCGGCTCTCAATTCCTCTCGACTTCTAATGAAAAAATTGCAGTATTCTTCCTCTAAAATCTTCTTTATCTCCATCTCTTCTTTACTCTTCATTAGGATACCAATCATCAATTGAAACGGTGTTGTATGAGTGCTTCTTGATATAGTACTGTTGATTACCTTCTGCACTTTTGGAACGTGCTTGAACCATTTGGATGGATCATCTGCGGACATTTTTGCCATTATCGGGATCAACGTTTCATGCAATCCTTCTACTTGTCCGTTTCCTCTTGGTACTCCGGTGGTGATTTTTACGTGCTGAATGCCTTCATCTTGGCAATAGGTTTCAAATTCTTGGGACGTAAATGCAGATCCTCGGTCAGCCCTGATGGACTAATAGGAGATGATGGGTTATTGGAGGTAAAATGCCCCTACTCAGCCAGAAATGTGCAAAGTGATATAGGAGAAATATGTGATAAGCATAACATTGGGATAAGAAAAGGGAATGACGGTAGCTACTATCTCCCTACTCGCCATAAGTATTTCTACCAAATACAAGGACAATTGCACATTATAGTGATAGAAAGTGGTGTGATTTATTCGTGTGGTGTCCGAAGAATAATATCACCATAAGAATTCAACGGGACTTAAAGTTTTGGAAGTCAATAGAAGAGAAATTAATTCTTTTTTATAACGAATGCTGCCTTCCAGAACTCATTGATCCCCGGGAAATTAGGAATTTGCCTCTAAGGGAGCCCAAACGAATTCTGGAAGCTGTCGCAAAGAAGAAGGAAGAAGATATACAGAAAAAGGAAATGAAGGCAAAAAAAGACAAATTGAAAAAAAGTGGAAAAAAGATTGACACAGAATATGTTCTTCATTCCACTCCAGTTCATAGGCCAATTACAAGTACACCAACGTTAAACAATAGCCCCGTAAAACGCAAATCACTAAGACCTGATTGCAACGATATGCCTGATGGATGTCAAAGGCCTAAAAGAACCCGAAGATGCAGAGACATTTTAGATTTATAGGGTACAGCACACAACCTTTATACCTTGTAGCATTTACTCTTCGCCTAAAAATTTTGCTAACCTCAGTAGCAACGATCTTCTTGTAGCTGCCATTAATTGCAACAAATTATAAGTATCAAATATTTAGGAATTTTTCAAGGATTCAAATCTTTGAGGGTTCTTGGAGGTAAAATTAACAAATTACTTTTAAAGAGTAGGCACCAGAAATTATATTCCTTTACCTTTCTTTATTCGTCTCTTCTGATGTAAATGTATCAATAACTAGCACCCAAGCTTTTATTTTTTGTGATTTACTTACTGAAAAGTTATTTTCTACTCCCCAATAAGTTAATTGTCAACACTCAATAAATTATTTTTTACCTTTTAGAACATCCTAATAAAAGCTTTTTTAAAAAATCTTTTATTTTATTTTCATTTTACACTTCCCTGAGAAACGGGAGGAAAAAAACTAATTTTCAGGTTAACCTAAAAGGTTAGGCTAATTGTAAATATGGCCGTAAGAGGATGTGAATTTGCTGTGGAATTCACGGCGCTTCACTCAACTCTCAAGCGCCGCACGGCTTATGACTCTTATGAGCCATTGGTTTTCGGGTCTCGACGTAGATTGTATAATATAATTGTGTTCTGAATAGTCAAAGGAAAATTTAAATCCCCCTTGACTCCCTGTTGACCCTTATTTAAAACTTTTTATTCATAAAATAAGGTTGGGCAGTGGCGGCTCGTGGGTAGTTCCAGGGTAGCAGACCTCCTATAATTCCTATATTTTGGAAAAATTAGTAAAAAACCACCTATATTCTCCTATATTTTGAAAAGCCTCCTATATTTATGCTGTTGGTGCTAAAATTCCTGCTTTCTTCCATTCGGTAAAGAACAGTTCTCCCTCCGGGTTGGGGAAAAAAACAAGGTTATCGAATTAATAAGAGTATATACTGAAAAAAAATGTTCTATAAAAATTTTAGTTAAACTGAAAAAAAAAACAAATAGTTTTTATAGAAAAGAACCAACATATCTTTGATTTGATCTTTATAAAATTACCATTTATTTGATTTGAAAAAAGCAGTTGGCTTATGTATAATAAATCAGTTATTTCTCAATAAGCAAGAGTTACTTTAGTTCTTTCAATGCATAGGCTTGAATGTATTAAAGTAAGATAATTTTTAAGATAAGATTTAAACTTGGTGAATTTGCAAAAATGTTTCAGTAAACGTTTTGTTAATTTTTTTGAAAAAAAAAAACACTAAAGGTTTTTTTTTACTAAAAACATTTGGATTTAACCAAGTGATTTAAACTGATCCACCCCTTGCTCAAAGTGTATTTTTTCCTCCTCAGTATTTCTACAGTGTAAAATGCAATTGTCTTGTCTTAGCAGAATTTAATGAAGAGTATTCGTATTTTAAAAAAGTATCCATAATGCTACATTTTTGTGCAATATTAATGTAGCACAATGGACCTCAAGAAAAAATGTATGCAATACAAATAAAAAATGTTTAAAACGTTTTTCAAGGCTTCTTTTTTTAGGGATCCTATATATATATTTTAGAATCCTATTTTTTTAAACGTCACTGCTACCCCTGTAGTTCAAATGGGGGTTCACAATTATATTTTGAAAATGCAATTGTAACAATCCCAAAAATAAAGCATAATTCTCCGAGACTAGGAAAAAAATATTTTGATTAATTCAGTCATTTATATTCATTTTTATATTTCGTATGAAATATCCTTTTTAAATTCGCTTTTTATCTAAATGCTTGTAATTAATTTTTTATCAGCGGCAATTAAGAAAATTCAATGCTCGGGTTAAAAAACTAAATTTTTTCCACTCAGTTTCAAAAAATTCACAACCAATAACAAATGAATTAACTAATAACAATTTATTGACCAAAATGAAAAATAATCATATTTTGAAAGTAACATCTCATTTTTCAATTAGCAAAAAAGAATCCAGACCCCTAACCAAAAGAAGCAAGCTGAGCTTCAAAATCTCAGCACACAAAATCTGTGCTATGTGGAATTTCCAATTCGTTACCGTGCGCTGAATTTCCTCCCGCCCAGTGGCGGATCTACGGGGGGGGCTTTCGGGCTGAAGCCCCCCCCAAAACGTCTAACATTTTACTAAGTTTGTCAGAACGCAAAAAATCTATATCCGAAATTCGGATGAGGCGTACCAAAACGTGTTGAAAAAGTGGGAATTTGGGCCAAAATTTCCAAAAATTTTCTGGGGGAGGACCCCCAGACCCCCCTTTTAATGGTTTTAGTTGGATAATTCGCTACTTTTTCCGTTTTACCATTAACAAGAAAATTCAATTGGTTTATGAAAATTCTTAGCCCCCCCCAAAATCAAATCCTGGATCCGCCACTGCTCCCGCCAAGCAATTTGGTTTCTTTGGCATCTCTTATTTTTCTGGGTCTCGAATGGGGAAAGAAAAAAAAAGCCACTTTCTTTCTTTCATTCATATTCCATTAGTAAATTGAACATTGTCCGTTTGATAACAATAAGCAATTTTATATTAAGTGTATTTATAGTAACCGGGACCTGTTAATTTCGATAACAATAACCGATTAATAACATTAACCGTGATCACATTAAGCGGGTTCGACTGTACATTATTACGTGTATTAGTATTATAATGGTGCAAGGATGCAGACATCCCAGAACTAGTAACCATATTTAATTAGCTTTGTGAATGAAATAGTTCCTCAAACAGTTATTTCTTTACTTTATAATAGTTTAGTTTTCATAAGGAAATCCCTAAACAGCTGCGTGGTCGATAATATTTCTAAAAAATATTAACGTAGTGAACATATTTATTTTTTACATTCTTTCTACCGCTTTTATTTTTAATTGTTCAGAGTCTTGCAGAACGATAAATTTCACTAAAAGCAGTGGAGATGGAAGTTGAAGAGAACACGCCTGTGAAACAATTTTTCTTGTATAGTTCATGTATGTCATTAGTTTTTCATAAAAAAATCTGTGTTGAAAAAAAACTATTATAGACATTATAATCGAATAAAAGTTTTTGAAATGACGACAAATATCATCAGTAGCAATTTCGTCCTGGTTACACTTCCGCTTTTTTTCTTCATCAGATTTTAAGAAGGCGCTGCTTTCCGCCACATTTGGCATTTATCGCTTCTCCGGCTCTACCCGAGTTCGTAATTCGTGGCCGAGTGGAGTGCCATCTAGTGGGAAAAGGCGCAGTAGGAGTCAAGTAGGACATCCTCTTAAGCAAAGAGAAGTATCTAAATTGGAGACGCAACTGCTCCCTGGTGTCTGAAAAAGGTAAACCAAAATTAGTTCAATCCGAAAAGGTTTCCTAAGGGTGAATGAAAGCTTTGGGAGATATGTCTGTCTAATGAATGCTTTCTACGTCTCTTACAAATTGTAAAAGATCAATTTACCGTAGCTACTTCGACTGATAGGGCTTCCTCCCTCTTACATCTCAAACTGCTATGTCAAGTTTTTCTTAAAAAGGGACTAATTCCCTATTTGAAACATTGATGTATTATTCACAGTTCTTGTAGCTAGACAAACATCTTGTCGTTAAGTAGCAACCCACACAGGATACTTTTCGAGTGTGTAAAGGTGCAACGTTTCCTACGAGTCTTGCGAAATCCGACCATGTAGCACGCGCGTTAATTCGACTTTGAAAAAAATCGTGTACCTCTTCTCGACTTCGCGTGCCTACTACGCACTCTCTCCCTAATAGCCTGCGTGTCACTCTTTGACACTTGTGCTCTCTTTAACGCGGAATCCCTCCTCTATCTCCTCACGAAAGTCAAACACGGGTGCTCGAAAATAAATCAAACGAAACCGTTCGTCGGTGTTGTCCACCGCGTGAAACAAAGAAACTTATGAATTCCATAAATTCAAACCTATGCTCGAATATCTATTATTGATTGTCTTTCACCTGCACCTTCGAAATGTGAAGCAGGAGGAGCGGTGCAACTTAAACGTGACTCAAGGCCGAGTGGCCCGCAGGCACGTGCTTGCTGGGTTCGGTGCAGCGTTAAATCTTCAATCAATAAAATTCTTACGTCAAAGTTCCCTCAGGTATTTCCGACTTTTCCCGAAAGGAACTTTTCCGTCCTTTACGGCGGGTTTTTATGGTGGTTGTCGCCCTTTGGAGTGACGCACGCTCCTTTCTCCTTGGACTTGACGTTGGATTCGCAAGGACGGGGTATTAGAGAGCACGGGCGTCGATCCCCTATGGAAAACGTCCCCCACAACCTTGATCAGTTTGAAACTTTATATTTTTAGGAATGAAAAAAGCCTTTTCTGAAATATAGTAGTTTCAATTCTCCTGGTGGATTGTTTTATCTAAGTTGGAGCGTCTGCGGCAATGGATAAGCATTATTTTGGAATGATCACTCCATTATATGCCCAATAACATAAGTATAAGTGATAGTTCATCTCGCTACCACTCCACAGACGCTAGTTCTGTTCCTGGTTTGGGAAAAGTAGAATCATCCTTTTGATAAAATGGACAAAATTTCTTCGATAAAATTTTTATCTGGTATAGATAAAATGAGGAGTAATTTTTGGAAACAAGTGCTTTGCCTCAGCTGACTGCGACTTTCAGTCTCACATTCTGTAACAGTTCTTCTCATGGTCTCACCCCCAGCGAGGTTCGTTTTACTGAAGTTTGAAAGTCTAAACTACCTTAGGTACTCCCTCAAGTATCCCCCATGTTTTTTTTCGTGATGTGTTGCCTGCCAAAAAGCTGATGGAATATATTTATTTTTATTTCGGACAAAAACCTATCACAGCTGAGCTAATTCAACACCCTGAGTTGTCATAAGGGTGTGGGATGGGCGATAAATATTTATAATTATCTATCCATTCACAACGACCACATTATTAATCAATGGAAGTTATTCTCTCTAATAACTCCTTAAATTTAGCTTTAACTCATAGGGACATTTTATTACTTTTTATATGTCTGAGCAACCCCTCTGATTATAAAAATTCCACAACCCTGAAACCAATTTTCTAATTTGATGACAATAAAACTATCTATTAATTATTATTATTCATCCAATTGAATTAGATTCTTATCAAGTTAGCACAAAAAAGTCCTTTGACATTTAAAAAAATAGTATGTATTTTCTAACAGTATATTTCCTTAGAATTTTGAGTTGCACTGCCTTTTAAATATCTAAATCTCGATTCTTTTTACTCATAGCCGAGTTATTAATAATAGATCAAAACAAGGAGCTAATTATCATTCGTAAAGATTAGTGATGGGCAGGTATCGATACCAAATACTTAAGTACTCGATACCTATAGGTATCGAGTGTATTCGATACCCACAAAAGTATCGATACTTTATTGACATATTTCGTTTTAAAATTTTCAATGAAGTAATCTTTATAATACCTACTGTAGATCAAACGCAGCCTGTTTCCGTTTTCCTTTTGCAACGCTCAAACCCAAGTCGTTATCATCCGCGAGAGAAATTTGACGCGGCTAGGTTTTTCCCCCGCCAAATCCTTCGCCTCTATCCACCTCCAGGCCCGTAGCTACGGGGCTTTTTGATGGATCGCTTTCAGTTTTTTGAATATTAGTCTGATTATGGATAGGCCCTAAAAAAATTGTCCCTTCAGGTTCATTTCCCGACATTGAAAAAAAGTACTCGATACCTATAAGTATTCGATACCTATAAGTATTCGATACCAAAGTATTCGATACCTAAAATTATCGATTTTGCCCATCACTAGTAACAACCCAGTTTCGCTCGCATTTTCACACATCCCAACGGTTTGGTCCTGACGAGCTTAGTGCGCATGCGTGTGGACTTATTTTAGCTGGTTTTTATAGAAATTTTAATAAAACAATAAATCGGGGATCGAACCCACGACCTACCGCTTGCTAAGCACGCCCTCTACCACTGCACCAGCGGGAATTCACTAATGATAGCAATTATCCGAAGAAGATCCTTTTTTTCTCCCCGAGCATGCGCACTGAGCTCGTCAGGACCGAACCGTTGGGATGTGCGAAAATGCGATCCGCTTTTCCTTTGGATTTTCACTTCACTCACAGTCATAGAGGAGATTAGTGAAAACGTCACTTCCGGTTTCTTGTTTTGTTTGGAAACGTTGATTCGATCCGTGATTGGTTACATACGGATCCGTACTGTCCGTACAGTTCACGGAACCAATCACAGACTGAATTTACGTTTCCAAACAAAACAAAAAACGTCACACTAATCTCGTCTACAAAGCACTCTATTACCGAATGCTGTGGTCATAGGTATGGTATAAAAATTTTAAGCGTAAAAATGTATCCTTTTTTTGATAATGTTGTTTTCTTGTATATCTTATTATTATTATTGTGTTCTTGTAAACAATATAATGCCATTAAGTGCTATTATAATAATTGGTTAATGGTTAAGTAGAATTGAATCGTCAGTTTGAAGAAGGGAATAAGTCCAAAAAATGACAAATTGACTTTTTGTGCTCAAAACAATCTCCAAGCTTTGCCCTACACATGCGTGAAAAGAGGGGGAAAATAACTAACCACTATAGGGAGATATCGCCCCTTGAAGTTGTGAAATCGATATCAGTGTTCGGCAACTACTGGTCAAAAAGTAGTTAACTACCAACTAGTCTGGGCAAAAGTAGTTGTAACTACTAGTTAACTACTTTTTCTTGGAAGTAGTTGTAACTAGTAGTTGATTATTTCCCAAAGTAGTTAACTACTAGTTAACTAGTCTATTTAATTTCATAAGATATTTTTCCCCAAATTTTCGATGACTTTTTCTTACCTATAGCATGGGTGTAGCCAGGGTTCCACTTAAGAGGTACAAGCAGGGTTAACTTCATTTATGTTTGTGGAGAACAATTTTAAAGCCCTGTGAGAGAGGGCCGTAGACACAATATTATGTCGAGAGGGGTTTTTGACCTTTTATGAAATTAATGTAAAATTTTTGTGGGTAGCGTGGATTGGAAACAATGTCTCTTTCATCCATACTAATAGGTTTAATGTAGTTTTTTTAACACATTTTTAGGTAGAATTTGCGTCCAAGAAAAATTTATACAAAAAGGTTTTTAGTAATAAAGGTTCAAGTTTCAAAGGGGGATCTGGGGACATAAAAATTTTGAATTTTCCCAATTTTGAAAATCCCCATAAAAATTTTGGAAATTTGACCCTAAGAACATGGTTTAAAACTGTTTTTTAGTGCTCGTAAACCCAAATTTGGAAAACCTTATTAAGAATAATTTTGATTTTAATGAACTTATCATACAGTCGAGTCCGCTTAATGTAATCGCAATCGTCCGAGACTAAACTGATAACGTTATCCGATCGATAACAATAAGAGATCTCATATCAAGCAGCAAACAGTGTAACTAGATTGTTTGCTTTAAAACCAAATTCATGTAATCGTAATAAATATATTACACTTTTTTACACTAGGTAAAATTAAGGGGAAAATATAAGAGTAGTTCAATTAATATAAATAAAATAATCCCTTACTTTGTATTTTTCTTTGTATAGAAAGGTCTCTCTTTTTTCCTACTTCATTATATCCTTTCACTCCAATAAACCACCTATACCACAATCTGATTTACAGTGAACTAGAGAAAATCAAAATCTCTTATTGGAAACATCTGCAAAGCGTCGACCTTGGTGGTTTCTTTAACCAATCACAAGCATGGATTCGGACCATTCGGACCTCCCCATAACTGTTTTCTTTCAATATATGCGGAATGTTTCCTTTTTCTTGATGATACCGAGTTTCAGGGGGGAAAAGCGCCAGATGCTCTTATGGGGCAGAAAATTGACCTTTAAAAATTGACCTTCAAAATGAAATTTGAACTCAAAAGTGGTCGTTTGAAAGTAGAGATGGGAATGGCCGGAAAAAAACCGGAAACTTTGGGAAAAAAACCGGTTTTTTTCCAGTTTTTTTCCGAAGGGTTTATTTCTTTCCGGAAAAATTGAAAATGTTAATTTAAAATACTTTATTTAGAATATATTTTATAACCGATTTTTATATATTTTATAACCATTATCAATTAAAAGATTATTTAGATGATAATCTTATACAATAAAGTACTTAAGAATTAAGTTTTAACCATATAATAAGCATTTTTTTCCCAAAAAAGTTGGATTCCACTCGGGAAAAATTGAAAATTTTTAAGTTTGTATGCATTTAAAAATTTTCTACATTCACATTCTAATGTTTTCTCATTTGATATTTTTTATACTCAATATTTCATATGAAAACACAAATTTGGATAAAGTAAGCTGTAAGATAAATTATTTTAACCTCCAAGTGTTATTTATTTTACTCTCTAAAAACAAAAATAATTATGCAATGCAAATTAATATCAATAATACCAATTAGGATTAGAAGAAATTTAAATTTGGTATTCTTATATATTAACTATAAAATGCAGCACTTTAAAAATATTTTAACCATTAAATCAGATTGTCTGACAATCATAAGCATATGAAATGACTTACTAATACTTCTTCGAGTTTCTCTGCTTTATCTGAATTAAAAAAAAATTAGATCAGATTTCAAAGTTTGGGATTATTGGAGGCTTTTTACGGAGTTGCTTAAAAAATATTTATGGTGTATGAGTCTTTATTGAACTATGAACACATTAATATCATGAAAATTAAATAAAAAATAAGTTACAAAAATATTTAAACAAAACAATGAACGAGTTTTTAATTTTTTTATATAACGACTTCAACATTTTTTTTAAATTGGCAGAATGTAATTAAAACTTCTCAACCTTTCTAAGAAAACATGATTGCAATGATTATGTGCAAAAGGTTAGGATCAATTATGTATATTGATGTTAGATATTATAGCAAATATCTGTTATTTGTTATTGGATCTTGTTTACAAAATTAATTCATCAAAAGTACTTTATGTTTATTAGATAAATATTACATTAATGTTATTTATTACAATCACATGCTTTATATTTATATTGCATATATTATTTTATAGTTATAAAACTAGTTTTTTTTAGTTTTAAAATTACTCCTAAAATGCTGCATATTTTTATTTTGGAAGAATTATTTTTAATTAATTTTTAATGATTTAATAACTTATAATATGTAATGACTAATGATTTTTTATACAACGAATGATTATTTAGCTTCTAAAAAAATATGTATTAAAAAAACCGCTCTTTTCTAAGCAAAAAGGTCAATTTTTCCGACTTTTCCAATTTTTCCGGAAAAAAACCGGTTTTTTTCCTGTTTTTTTCCGCCTTCCCAAAATTTCCGGAAATTTTCCATCTCTATTTGAAAGGGAAAATGGACAAATTTTGATAACATTAAGCGGCGTGTTGATCCGTAGTTGATCACATAAAACGATGTATTTTACATTGAATTAAATAGGAATGATCGGGACCTGTTGATTTCGATAACATTATCCGATTGATAACATTAACCGTGATCACAATAAGCGGACTCGACTGTACTTAAAAAAATCTGAATAATAAAGGTTTAATACTAAAGGGCTTTCCTCCATCAGAAAATGTATGAAAATTTGACCCTAAGAAAAGAGTTTCAAACTCTTAAACCAAAATTTAGGCAGGACATACATTTTTAGGTAGTTTCGATTTTAATAAACTTTTTACAAAAAAATGTGAATAATAAAGGTTTAAATACAAGGGGTGCCTGACTGCCCACCCCAGAAAATGTTTGGAAATTCGACCCTAAGAACAGGGTTAATCAAACTGTTTTTTTGGTACACATGAACCCAAATTTGGACATACAATTTTAGGTAGAATTTTGTTTTAATGAACTTATTATAAAAATGTGAATAATTAAGGATTTAATACTGAAGGGGGGCTGGGGTCCCTTCCTTTAGAAAAATTTTAAAAATTTGACCCTAAAAAACTGGGTTTTAACTTAACTAAAAGTAAATTACTCAGGACTTTGGGGGGGCAGCTGCCCCCCCCTGGCTACGCCCATGACCTATAGCAAAAATATCATGGCTTAAGATTCGCCAATTTTTGATAGGTATACAGTTTTTTGGTGTCTTAAAGTTTTCTAAGTTGTATTTATATTAGTCAGTACAGTGTCGTATATAAGGGGGGTTAAGGGTTCTATAAACCCCCTTAGCCTGAACAACAATACTTTAAGAAAAAATTGGGCCGTTAACTAAGAATTGCCTTACTAATTTTTAATGCATGAAAAACATCTACAATCCCTGTAAACCTAGCCTAAAATCGCTTTTCAAAGTGCTCAAATTTCCAGGAGAGAAAACCCTGAACTCCCTAATTTCTAGAGAGGATTTCAAAAAAAAGGTTGCATTTATATGTCAATTGCTGAGATGAAATATATTTCAAGGTTGCTAAACATAAAAATGTATCACGAAAAATGGCATTGTTAGTAGATGTAACATATTTTTAAAAATTTTGATCTTTCAATATTTTTTGAAGTAGTTGAACTTTTTGAAAATAGTTGGAACTAGTAGTTGGTGAAAAAAGTAGTTAAACTACTAGTTCAACTACTCTAAACCAAAAGTAGTTGAACTACTAGTTAACTAGTAGTTGCAACTAGTAGTTAACTACTTTTCAACTACTTTTAGTTAACTAGTGCCGAACATTAATATCCATACAATGAAAATTCCATTTCTTTTTTTCGATTTTCTCAAAACTTGATTTTTGGACTTATTCCCTTCTTCAAACTGACGATTCAATTCCATTGTTCCTCTCTTTCCATTGTATGCATTCCATAGTATGCACATGGGCGTACCCAGGGTTCAACTTGGGGGGGTAAGCAGGGGGTCGACATTTTTTATGTTTGTGGAGAACAATTTTAAAGCCCCGTGAGAGGGCCATCAGGTTTCAACGGGAGGTCTGAGGGTCCACCAGAAAATTTTTGGAAATTTGCCCCTAAGAACAGGGTTGTAAACTGTTTTTTGTAGAGTGCCTGAATGAGAAAGAGTGGCGACAACTCAGTCCCGCGCGTGCGCGGAAGCACGGATGGGTTGCCAAGGGGAGAAACTCAACTTAGCCATGCTGGCATCTTTATCGCTCCTTTGGCATACAGGGCGGGTTTTACAAACACTATAATTCGGGATTTTTCTTCGTCGTTTCGTTTGTTCTTCTGGAAAAGTATAAAAGGTTTTGATAACTTGAGAACTTAAACCAAAAACATTGCTCAGATCAGAATTTAATGTTTTTAATAGTTGAGATTAAGTGCAACTTTTATTCAGAAATCTTTGTTATAAATGCTGAAACATAACTAAATAGGGTCAAGCTTTTTTAGCCTACTTAGAGCTTAAGGCCATTTAGAGCAATTTTATTTCCTTTAATCTTTGTGTCATAAATTATACTTCAGGAAACTCAAGATTCTGTTATTTAAATAAATAATATTTACTTATTTTTAAACATGATGAAATTTTCCTGTTGAAAAGCAGTAGGTTAATCCACAAACTATACTTAGACATAATAAGTAAAATTTCAATTCATTAAAGTAGTAGTAAAAATACAAGTCATCTAAATTTTATAAATCAGCATTTTATTAAAAAGTCTTGAACACACATATTGTGTGAAAAATTTACACAATTCATATCGAATCGGAGTAATTGTTAAATGGATAACTTGTCATTTCAAGTTATTAAAAATTTTATCACATAAAAACAAATAATTTTTACAAATCAACCATTATAAAACACCTGGCTCCTGCCAACATTAAGGTAGCCATTATTTCCTTCTTTCAGGATCTTTGGGGAATTTTTTTTACAGCAAAACCCTGCTCTGATCGGTTTGTGCAGTTAAATGCTGAACAACCAGGCATCTATAAAAAGTAAAACAGATATCATAATACTTAAAACATAAGATTAAGAAAAGCAGTTTGAATTAATTTTTTTTTGAAAAAGAAAATGCAAAAGTGGTACTTGTGTATTATTGCAAGCATTTTTGTTTACAGCAAACATGATGAATCAGGGCTTGATTTTAAGTTGTAGTTCCTTCAAAATTTTTTCTGAGAAGGCTAACATCAACTTTCAGAAATTTATTAACAATGGTTTAAGAATATGCAAATAATAAAACCTAAAATTGTTTCAGAAAAAATAATCTTCAAAAAAGCAATAGAATATTTTGTATACTTTAACAATAAATGTTAATACACGTAAAAGAATTGAAAGTAATATAATCATAAAACATAATTAATTAAAACAATAGTCTCCATTAAATTCCCAAGTAGTTTACCATGTTAGCAATAGCTAAGATAATACACAAATACTGTAGTGAGAAGTATAATCTTATCAAATATTTGAATTTCAGGTGTTATTATATTATTACTTTAGCTCCTCTCCTCAAAGCTATAGTACTTATATTGATAATCTGATTAAGTAGTTTATATAAAAAAATCAATGTCTGAAAACAATATACCTTTATGAAATTAAATAATGCTTCTAAACAAATATACAAGAGATGAAGCAATTAAAGAATACTATTAACATTGTTAAATAAAGCATTAAAAAGCTGGAAATTTAATCAATCTACCTAAGACAAATGAACAGTTTTAGAAGATTATAAATTGAGGAAAAACATTTCAAATCTGAAGTACAGTCGAATCCGCTTAATGTGATCGCATTTGTCCGATATTAAACTGATAACATTATCCGATTGATAACAATAAGCGATTTCCTATAAAAAAAAAGCAGCTAACAGTGTAACTAGAGTGAATTAATGTTTTCGAAATAAATTTACACTAAGTACTTGGAGCAACTTAAAATGTTTAGGGTAAAATGTAAGAGTAGTCCAATAAATAAAATAACAAAATCGCTTACTTTGTATTTTCATTTTTTAGCACTAAACATATATGCGATTCCACTCATAAATTTGTTTTCTTTACTTCCAGTGAAGATATTATCGGTATTTTTCAAAATTTTACATAGAAAAGGATCAGAAACATAAATAATCACTGAAATTCATCTAAATTCCACTAAATAAGAAAACAAATATCTTATCAGGAACATCTGCAAGTCGGCAATGTTGATATCCAATGACAAGCTTGGATTTGCCCCCGCATTTAACCATTTTCTTTCAACGTATCAGGCCGGAGAGCAGGGAATTTTTATTTTTCTTACAATCAAAGCAAATAAACATAACAGTGCAACTGTGAACTTATACCGAGTTTCAGAAAAAAGAAATTGACCTTCAAAACAAACTCGAAAGCGAGCGTTTCTTATGGGATATGGACAAATTTCGATAACATTAAGCGGCTTGTTGATCCATAGTTGATCACAATAAACGATGTATTTTACATTAAATTAAATAGGAATGATCGGGACTTGTTGATTTCGATAACATTATCCGATTGATAACATTAACCGTGATCACATTAAGCGGACTCGACTGTATTTCTCACAAAATAATAACCACGAACGTAAACAGGAATAGTACACATTGGCGAAGTGGCGATAAAAAAGCAACGCCAAACCTTCTGCCGTGGGGCCATTGTTTACAACTTTCACAAAATGCATTCATTTCACACTAAGGGTATTAAAACAACAAAAAACACAACGTATTGTATAGATTACTATAAGTGAAAGTATTTCAGACATTTTACTGCAGTTATTTCTCTTTAAAAGCGTAAAGATTACTTAATTGACGACTACTAAATAGCCATGTTGAGTAAAATAATGGAAAAAGCATAAAAAGCAGACACTTTTGGAGAATTTTTTTGGACAATCATAAACTTTAAACATTTATCAATGAAAATTTCAAGGGTGCCAAATGATACATACCTTTATTTGAAGAATTTCGGCTATTTTTGAAGAGCAATTTGAATAAGGGGTCGAAACGTTTGGATTTCTTGCCTCTAAGCCCGGAAGACTCCATTTCCACTTGAGTGAGTTCACTGGGTGAACTCACTTAAGAGGACCAGTAGAATACAGCCCTTAATGTGAAATTTTTGTAAAATACTAGTATTTATCATCACAAAATAACAATTTATAGTTTTACTTTTTTCTTTAATGATGATAAGCATCAAGGAAGTCGATCTGACACAATGGAACAGGAACCACCTAATTCTGAAAATACGAGTGGAATTCACTGTCAATATTGTGTGGTTAGTTTTACAAGGAAAATATCATTAAATCAACATATTCGAAAATTTCATCCAGACAAGGAAGTAAAGACCACTAGAAAGCAGACAGTCAATTTATGCTGCTTTTGTGATGAAGATTGTTTTACTATATCAAATCTTCATAAACATATGTCTGAACACCATGATTTTGCTCTTTCCCATACAAAAAAAACATTTTATTCTGAAACAGAGTTTTATGAATGGAAAGATCAAATGGAAAAGGACACTCAGATCCAATTTGTAGTTCATTATTCATGGAGGGAGCTGCAGGATGGTCGAAAAGTTATGCACTTTAAGTGTAATAGAAGTGGGGTGTACAAGCCGTATGGGCAAGGAAAGAGGCACTTAAAGGTATGTGGAACGCAAAAAATAGGAAGAATGTGTCCAGCTTACATAACTGTGTATAAAACAGTGGAAGAAGAGTTAGTTGAAATTGAGGTCGAATTCCAATCAGTGCATGCAGGCCATCTAAATGAAATTGGAAGAATTAGACTTACATCTTCTGAAAAGAGGCAATTAGCAGGTGAAATGTGTCGAGGTGTTCCCAAAACAACGATTTTATCCAAATTGCGTGAAAATTTTGTTCCTGATAAAAGGATTTGCTATACAAACATGAAAGATTTACACAATATAGCACAATCTTTCCGAATCAGCAATGGAGTTACATTGCATGAAGATGATGCTAAGTCAGTTGATTTCAGAGTGCAACAATTAATGAAAGAAGAATACAATCCAGTCTTGATGTATAACTCTTGCATCCAAAGGGAGAAAGGTCAAAATGAAAGTGATTTGTGTGTTATATTAGATGACCAAGCTGAAGAACATGAGGTTATTTGTCAAGAACTTTTGAAAAGCAGTACAAGAAGTGACTCTATTGAAATGGATATAAAATCCTTGAAAGTGGAATTTGAACAAGTCATCAATGAAAGTAAACACTTAACCAAGGAACATGTTATAGTTCTTAGAGAACATGTAACAAGCTTAAAGCATCACTTTAAGGCTATAGAATCTTCTAATTCTTCATTCCCTGAAGTCGGTCAAAATATAGCTAAAGAACCTGTAAATAAAAACATCACTCCTCAGCGCAGATATTTCCAGTCATCAACTAAGCGCAAAAGGAAAGATTAGTAAATCAATCAAGATAATATAGGTTAGCATGCTCATTGCTGGATACTTAAGGATTTGTTGGAGGTTTCTGAAAACTGAACAAGTTTGACTCAAAGACCGATATCACTCTCATGGGGGAAAAGCCCACAACACATTCTGAGCATCCTTACAGTAATCACAACCTGAATTTCAAATTGTTCTGTTTTTCAAATGCCACAAATAGTGGAATTTACAAGTTTCCAAGTATAGTGCCAATTTTGAAAAAGCTTTTGGTAAACAGCTGATGTAATTGAATAGATAGAAAATCGTAAATACCCTTTTAAAAGCCCAAAAACTTTGTAATATTTAATTATTGATGTCAGTAATTTTCTATCAAATCTGTTAATACCTATTCTGGAAAATTCGTAATATTTGGCATCTCTACATAATGCATTGTGGTTGGTTTTTTTCACTCATTGAATGATATTAGTCTGAGTCTTATTATTTTTCATACTTCTATTGACAAAGAACTATCAGAATGCTTTGTCCTTTTCTTTATCTCCACAAGTACTGTCTATTAACCGAAAATTATGGAAATCTGAAAGGTCAAGTTCCAAAAACTGCAATTTTTGCATTGATTTGACATGGAATGACCCATGCCAAGAATTAATGAAAAGCAGTACAAGAAGAGACTCTATTGAAATGGATACAAATACCTTGAAAATGGAAACGGGTTGACACAGTTTTAAACCTAATGTTTTTTTTTCTTAAAAACCACCAAAATGTTTTTTCCCAAAAATTCTTCAGAATTTTTTTACATTACTTTTGTGTTAGGGGGCATCCATAAATTACGTGAGGCATTTTTTCCAAAATCTGGACCCCTCCCCCCTTGGTGAGATTTTGCTGGACCCCCCTCCCCCCAAGTGAGATTTACCTACAACTTTTAAAAAATAATTTGCAGTATCTTATCTGAGTGTATTCCTTTTTCATACTTAAAAAAAGAAAATAGTATAATTTCTAACTTAAAAAGTTGACGTGAGATTTTTCAAACCCCTCCCCCCCTTTTTGACCTCACATAATTTATGGATGGCCCCTTAAAGGGATTAATTTATTATAATATTATCTTTGAAAATATATTAAATCCTAAATAAATACAATGTTCTTTTAATATATTGTTTTTTTGATTAATCCAAGAATCGGGTATTTTTATGCACTTTAACCCTTTGAGGATCACTATATTAAAAAAATTTTTTTCTGAGCAAACAACACCTAAAATTCATTATTAGGACCTCAAGGATTACAAAAAAGCAATTTAAAAAAAATTAGCACTTACCGTTTCTCCAGGGGAGGTGGTTGCACTCTGCAACCAAGGCTCCGCATGGGTCTAGAAAAATGCGGTGTTTCGCAATACCGAAAACATGTGAAAATGGTCATTCTGCCACCCATTTATGAATGAAACAAGTTAAATAAAGATAATTTAATAGAAATAAAGTAAATGTTATTAATTTTTCAAAAATGAAACATTTTTTAATTTAAAAATATTTTTATTATTTCATAAAAATTTAAAATTTTGCATTTAAATTTTTTTTTACATTTATCATGAAGAGATATTTATAAATGCAACTTCAAACACTTTTTGTTATTTTTACTCGTTATTTAATATAAAATTTGCTTTTATACACTAATTTAATTGTAAGATAGTATATAGGATTCCTGTATATGAAAGAACACTTTGCAAGAAATTTTTGTTAGGGACCTCGTTTTTGGTTTACTGTTTATAATATTTTTTATAAAGATTTTAAATTACAAAATAAAAAAAAATCCTGGTTTAATATAAAATAAATTTCCAATATTTTCACGATTACATCCTATACATACAGAAAAAACTATTTACTACTACAGAAAAACTATTTCCTAAACTAACTAACTCTGAACTCAAAGAAAGTAAGACTGAAAATGAAACATCGCAAAAGCTTTCTGTGTCCGAAAATCTGTAAAGAACGCATTCTCTCTTTATTTATATGTAATTCATTCTCCCCCATGTAATAATTTCACTCACACCGCAAAATACCAAATGCTCTCCTCATGAACAATGTTGCGAAAAAAAGACTTCCTTGGCAATACAGTCAGCATCGTCTTGGCAATTATATAAACAGTTCCTTTCGGAATATTACAGACCCCTTTCTCACCCTCAAAGGCCATTCATGAGGCCATGTTCCCCATAAAAAATAGAGCAATAAAGAAGTCAACTCAAGAGGTGTGTCGATAAACAAATTCATTTTGCGCGCGCGCCGCTGATGGCCTTGGGAGAGAGAGTGGAAGAATTTCTAGACCTATGCGGCTCAGATGCATCGGACTGCAACCACATTTTTAAGGGGCCTTATGGGGGCGTTAAAAGAGCTTTTTGCTGAAATAAAGTATCAATCAAGATGGCCAAGGCCCTGGTAAATATTTTTTGAATGCTAATAAAACGTTTTTTAGCATCTTTTGTACTGAAAACTGTTTATATTTTTCATGTTTTAAACTTGCTTGCCCAAGAGCATTTTTAGAAAAATATGAAACTCTCTGTTGAATTGAGCTGCCATCTATTCGTCTGAAGGAGAATCAAAAGATCATGTTGCAAAAAAAATTGGGAACTTTGCGACAATTTAAGTTGGAGAAAAAAAATAGCAAAGAGGTGGTTTCGCTTGCTTACAATGATCCGCAAAGGGTTAAAAAAAAGTTTTATTTAAATGCTCTAAAAAGACTGTTTTTTATTCATTACAAACTATATATTTGAATGCACCATGAAAAAATTGTTTTATTTTAATCCAATAAGCACCAGATATTTAAATATAAAAACCAATTTGTTTTTATGCTTTGAAAAGAAACTATTGGTGGTTTTTATAAGACTTGTGTATGATTTTTTTAGTTTATTAAGAACAAGATACTTGAATGCACTATAAAAACGAAGTGGTTTTTTAACTCATTAAGCACTGGATATTTAAATAAGAATTATAATAAAACATTTGGGTTTTTTTGGGGGGATCAAAACCAATATGTTTTTAATTACATAAACAGCAGGTATTTAAATCCATTTAAAAACTACTGTTGGTTTTTATTTATAAATAAAAATCTTATCAAAAATGTGCATATAACTATTTTTTTCCATGCTATAAAAACAGTGCATGTTTAAGTTCTTATAGAGAACATGTAACAAGCTTAAAGCATCACTTTAAGGCTATAGAACCTGCTAATTCTTCATTCCCTGAAGTATGTCAAAATATAGCTAAAGAACCTGTGAATAAAAACTTCACCCCTCAGCACAGATATTTCCAGTCATCAACTAAGCATAAAATGGAAGATTTGATTAGCAATTTATCTTGTTACTTGATATTTTCGTTTTAATAACTCTTTCCAATTTTCCCCCACCTTTTCTAAGTTGTAAAGAAAATTCGGCCTGGTATATTCATAAACAGCACTGAAAAAAGCCTATAGACATGTATCGCTTGTCAATTCTAAAAAATTTTAAAATTTTGCTTTGTTTTTTTATAAAAAAGAAAGAAACTATCAACATTTCTAATTTGTTACCATATCCTACAATTTGAAATAAAAATCAGTACAAAATGTACAAGATATTGTACAGTATACACAAAACATGTATTTTTCAGGGGATTATTATCATATGATGCCATAAGTATGTTTTGGCAATACAAACTATTTTTGGTAATTTTTTTCCAGATTTTTATAAATTCAGATTTTCAGATGGTACATTAATTCAACATAATTTGTCTTGACTGTTTTAGTAATAAGGGGTCATCCATAAATTACGTGAGGTCAAAAAGGGGGGGAGAGGTTTGGAAAAATCTCACCAAGGGGGGTCATTTAAAATCTCACGTCAACTTTTTTTAACTTAATTAGGTGCTATGAAGCACTAAATGCAAATAATTTTTTAAAGTTGTAGGTAAATCTCACATGGGGGGGGGAGGGGGGGTCAAGAAAAATCTCACCAAGGGGAGGGGGGTCCAGATTTTGGAAAAACACCTCACGTAATTTATGGATGGCCCCTAAGCTGTGAATTTTGAGAGTAAATACAATAATACAAAATTTACCTGTTTTAGTTGATTTATTATTGAAAATGTATGCTATATTAATTACTGTCATTTGTATTTTTCATCTATATCAAACCAAAAAATATATCCTTTATAATTATATCTTAGATATTCTTTTTTCTCAAGTTGTGTTGTAACATTTGCAAAAATATTTTTCAGATGGTACATTAACTTTACTTAATTTGTCTTGTCTGTTACAGTAATAAGCTCTATATTTTGAGAGAAAAAAATATTATAAAATTTACCTGTTCTAGTTGATTTATTATTGAAAATGTATGCTATATTAATTACTGTGATTTGTATTTTTCATCTATATCAAATAAAAAATATTTAAAATAGTATGTGTTTTTTAATAAAGGCGTTGTATTTTAAATTCTTTAAATGCAGTAACTTAAACCTTTTACAAGCCAATATTCATAATTTAAAACATCATGTTTGAGAACTCATAAAAGAAATGTTATCATATTTAGTTGAAACATGACTTGATTTTTAAAAAATTAAAATGGAAATATGATAAAAATTAAAAAAAACTTGGATTAGGTGTAACAAAACGAGTAGAAAACCTGCTTTTCTGACTTAAATTTCCAAAAATTTTCTGGGGGCGAAGACCTCCAGACCGACCCCCTCTTAAGGTAGTTGAAACAGTTATTCTTGATATTTTATTATTGCATTTATTAAGGAGATTAAATTTAATTTGAAAATTCTTTGCCTAACTAATCCTGGATCCACCACTAGCATGGGCGGATTTAAGCCATTGTAAAATGCCATTGAATTTATCACATTGCCCGCCTCCACTTAGGGCATTATTAATAATGCCCAATTTATCACATTGCCCATTACATATATAGAGATTATAGTCTATTCACTTTTAGAATAGGGTGGTGAGACTTTATGAATAAAAGTGAAAACTAATAACGCTTAACGAATCATTCATCTTGAGCAATGCGATTACTAGCCAGCCTAAACTGAAGTAAGAAAGAATACTATGAAAGAATCCTCCACTTAGGCTGCGTTAAGAGCATTGTAATGGTATTTGCTTCTAGTTCATAACATCTCACAGGTCTGTTCTAAATGAACAGAGTATAGCAGTGCCTTTAGTAGACATTTAATTTTAAACCACAGTACTAAAATATGCATAGTAAATACAAGGAATAGGAGATGTTACAAGTTTCTAAAATAATAGAATCTTGAGTCCTATATGTTAATCCTCCCACTTATGCATCAGAAATTTTTCCAAAAATTCTAGGTGGAAATATACTTTACTTTATGCTTTTTCCTTATACTTTTTATGCAGTTTTCTTGAAAAAATACAAGAGTTTCTGAAGATCTCACAAGAAATGCCTGTGGTGAACAGATGAGAACGTCAAATGTAAAATTATGTTACACAGAGGGAAATGTTTGAACATCATAAAATTACAAAAAAAATCCTAGATTTAAAAGGACTAAAAACTTAGTTAATATTTAAAAATTATCAATATAGAAGAAGGATGATTTAGAATATTTCTACCATACAATGTTACTGTACCTGCATCTCTAGAAATTATACCCTAAGTAAAGCTAATAAAAGCAGACAGTACAACAGTTTTCTTGCATTTAATTGATTTAAATTATAACAAAATGAAGTTATTTAATAGGTTGGGATGCTGGAGCAAATATATTTCCACTTTGCTTGTTAGCTGTTCTTGAAGGAGCAAATCCTAACAACTTTTGAATGTTCTAAAAGAGAAAAATTTTTTAAGGAAAATAAATTTGAGAATCTTTTAAATTAAAATCAAGAAAAAAATTTAGTAACTTTAAACCTTAGATATATTTTGTATATATATGAATTATTTTACTAAAGTGTTCCTTTATGGCAATGCATGCATTTAGATTTTAACCCACAACAAATTTAAAACATTTCCCCCCTTGATTTTTACAAGTTTGTAGCAGAAAAAAGTTCTTTATTAGTAAGATGATAATATTTAACATGTGAAAAAACAGAAATTTCTTATTTCAAAATAAAAAGAAATTGGATCAATTAACTAACCATTTAAAGCAGATAGAGGGGAAAATATTGTTTTCCTACACATTTTTCAATAAAAAAAATCAAAGTCTGCCCAGGCCTAGGGCCCATCAGGCAGTGCCCATCTCCGTTTATGTAGCCTTTGGGCCTGGGGTGCTAATTACTAGAGTGTGTTCAGGCCGAGTGGCTAGCCCGACGCTGGACCCCCAGTTGATTCCCCAAGCAAGCTTGGTCCTCATTTATCGACCCCGGAAGGATGAAGGGCTGAGTTGACCCATGACTGACCAGATACCCAAGGAGAAGCCGCAAGGCATCGAACCTGGGTCCGTAATGCTCGGAGCCACTTTTAAATAATAACTCATAAAACCACTTTTTTGTACTTCTTTGGAGCATCATATATGAGTACTTAAGTTATAAAGGGGCTGTCTGTAAACGCTCCAAATTTGGCCTCAGTGGTCCGCAGACATCTAAGAGTTGGGAATCACTGCCTTAAAGCCAGGGTTTGAAAAAAAATGTTTTTTTTCATAAAAAACAAAACACATGTTTTTGGTTTAAAACGTTTTATTTCTTTTTTTACCCTCGACAAAGAATTGCTAAGAAAACCCATGATTTTTTAAAATTCAAATTTGATTTTTCAAATTGAAATTTGATTAATAAAGCTATACTTTTAAATACACCACAAACAGTTTGTTCATTTAAATTATTTTTGTAAGTTTTCTTCACAGCATCATGCTCTTTATCAAGTAATGTACTGCCTATGTCATAGCAATTTGGTGGTTTGTACCCAAGCCTTATACTTGACACTTCTTTTTAAGCTGAGTGATCCATACTAGAAAATGGTAATTTTGATGCCTAAATAAAGGGAGCAACTGGCAAAAAAATATATGTGTTTTAAACAAATTTTTTTGCTTTATTTTAAACAAGTTTTAAACAAAGTGTTTTAAACGTAACAAATCTGCTTAAAGCAATTGTCAAAACCATAACATACAATACAGTAAAATCCCGTTATAATGAACTTTACGGGACCATAAAATTTCTTCGTTGTAACCGTACTATTACCAATTCAAATAAAAACGGTTGGGGACTTTCGTAATAACGGGATTTTTCGCTGTATCGATATTTGTTGTTACAGGATTTCACTGTACCTATTAAAATGACTGCATTTTCAAAAGAGAAAGCTGTTAAAAAGATATTTGGGTCAAAATCCACATCAATTAGGGCAGTGTTTCCCAACCTTTTTCGGTCCATGCCCCACCAAAGCCATTCTAAATTTTCCATGCCCCCCCGGTCTCAGTGGCATATAGAGAAATATATTTTGAGAGGGAGCCAAAATTATTTCTTAGCCCCTCCCTCCTATGTATATTTAATAAGTCTATTGAAGCTTTTCAGAGCATTTTTAGGTAGAATTTTCATGCTAAAGAACTAAATCAAGTTAGGAGTAATTAAGTTCTAAGTACCAAGGGGGGTCTGGGGGTCCTCCCCCAGCAAATTTTTGGAAATTCGACTCTAAGAAGCAGGTTTTTAACTAGTTCGTTACCTCTAGTTGGGAAATTTTGGATATAAATTTTTAGGTAAGATTTGCATTATTCCCCAGAAAAGATTTGAAAATTAGACTCTAAAAACAGGGTTTCAACTTGGTTTTGATACATACTGGTCCAGATTTCAGACATACATTCTCAGATAGGATAATAGGATCAGATTTTGATAAACTTCTTTTTAAAAAGTTTTTTTTAAATTTTCCCCCTGGATTGGCCCCACCTGGGAGGCAATTCGGTTGAAAATTTTCATATTGCCCCCCTAGAAATTGATATTGCCCCCTGGTGGGGCGTGCGCCCCACGTTGGTAAACACTGAATTAGGGTGTTGCAAAAATCTATGGGAAAATTTTTTTTCTCGAATTTTCCAGTTGCCCCCCCTCTCATGTTGTTACAAATACTAAAACATTATACCTGCAAATCTTCAGGTCTCTAGGACAATTTTTGACCCCCAAGCCCTTCAAAAGTAGGTTTCCCACGTTAAAGTATAGGGAAAATATTGAAAATATCGTCATTTTTTGTTCTTTTCCATTTTATGAGCCTGAACGCAGTCAATATCAAATTAAAACCTATAAATGTTGTTGTTGTCATGTCCCACTTGGAATACCCAAGCTCCACAAGGATTCAAGGCAAAGGGGGTGCGGCTCCTGAGAAAGTGAGGCCCATAAATAGCAGGAGTTCGACTTCTGCCACATGAGATGATAGATGCTGCCACTATCTAACGCCACCTCCACAATTTTGCCATGCATCTGAAGAGGAGGGAAATAGTCTCCAGACACCTGGACCTGTGGTAAACTGCGCCATGATGGACCACAGGACTTTCGGACCCACAGATTTAACGAGCACGTACTCCGCATGCACTCGGTGGGTCTTTAGCGGTGTCGGGAATCGAACCCGGGACCCTCCGATCCCGAAGCCTTAACCACAAGGCTTCCCACGGCTCAAAACCTAAAGATCATCTTTGGGATATCATTGTCTCAAGATCCTTTTGGAAAAGCATTCAATGGCACCTACTGGGGCCAGTTCCACGGGGGTGAAAAGCGCACTTTCCCCGAAAAAAGAGGATACTCGCTGGTGCTTGTGTGTGGTGGGAGCTGGATGAAGGACTCAGATAGGGTTTTACTTCCCAAAGCTGAGATTCAAGGCTATCATGATGTCAGCTTAAGTAAAATAGAAAAATATTCAATAAAACCCATGTGAGTCCTTCATCCAGCTCCCGCCGCAAGCGCTGGCGAGCATCCTCTTTTTTCGGTGAAAGCGTGGTTTTCACCCCATGGAACTTCCCCCAGTAGGAACCTGTAGTGTATAAGTTAACTATGACTGTAGAAGTACTTCAGTTAGTTCTGTTTTGGAGTTCCGAATAACGGAACCGGCACTAGAATGTTAATCTCTTAACTTTGTAAATTCTTGTATATAGTATATTAAATGATTAATACCTAACAAGCTGCAATTCATGACCAATATCTACAAAACTCTCTGCACGAACGTGGCAGTGGCGACGAGTGTGTTTATTTATTCATGAACCCGCGTTGAAAGATAAAACGCAGTCTCGCGGCGGAACTCTTTTTGTTGTGTGCGCTTGGATTCAAGACTCGCTTGGAATAGGGTATTGAAGAACCCGAAAACTGCAAATAAGGTAGGAGCTTTCCAATTCTAAGCATGGAAAAAAAATTGCTAGAAGAATTAATTGCGCAAAACAAAGCGCTAATGGAGGCGCTCCAAGCCAAAACCGAAAGTACCGGAAAAAACGTTTCGGGTGTTAGTTTCGAAAAAATATGATGAAACTTGCGAGGACTTTAGTTCTTTTTAGAAAGATTCAATGCATTCTTGGATATCCAAAACGCAAAAATAACGTCCACGCTAAAAGACCATTTAAACCCCAAACCTTTGATTATTCCCATTAGGCATGTTTTCCTCAATCGGAAGCAGCGGGAAGGAGAGGGAGTGAGTTTTTGGCTGAATTAAGATCGTTAGCAATACCGTGCAAGTACACGACAAATGATCTTAACATGATGCTCAGGGACGTCTTCATTAGCGGCTTAAGAGAACGAGCTATTTTGGATCGCCTTTTTGAAAAAGATGATATCGATCTCGATAAAACCCTTGAGATAGCTTTAGCCATGGAAAAGGCTATGAAATCCACCAAAGAAATGATGGGTAGCTCAACTGAAATTAAAGAATTTAGCGCCGGGAGGAAACCGCGAGTACAAAATCAAAAGCAGAAGTTCACTCAGCATCAGCAGTGTACACGATGCGAGGGGACTAACCATAACAGAGAGGAATGCAGGTATAAGTCAGCTAAATGCAGCTATTGCAAAAAGGTTGGGCACATTGCAAGAGCTTGTTTACGGAAAAAGAATAAACAAGAAAAGCCTGTTAAACAGAAACAAGTCCAGGCGGGGAAACCCACAGAAGGGGAAGAAGGGAAAACAGTACCTTTATATTCCTTTGAAACCCAACCAGAAGTCATTAAAGAGGAAGAACCGAAAAGACCCCCATCATGGTAGTGGTCAAAATTGAAAACAAGCCAGTACAAATGGAAGTTGACACGGGAGGAACGGTTTCGGTCATGAGCTTAAAGAAATTCCGAAAAATTTCGGCGAAAAAGATTCAAAAAACAGATATAGTCCTTAAAACCTATAAGGGTGCAGTCTTTTATGGGTCTGGTTAACTTCTACTCCAGATTTTCAAACGATATATTGCAACCCTGGCATATCCTCTTCACAACTTAACTAAGAAGGATGTTACCTGGAATTGGGACACTAAATGTCAAAGGGCATTTGAAAACATCAAAAAAGAAATTTGTTCTGATAGAATACTGGCCCATTACAACCCCAAGCTCCCTTTACTGCTATCCACTGATGCAAGTCCAGTTGGCTTAGGAGCAATCTTGTCTCATAAGTACCCAGACGGCTCAGAGAGACCTATAGCATTTGCATCACGGACTCTAAGCGCTACGGAGCAAAGGTACTCCCAAATTGACAAAGAAGCCTTGGCCATAGTGTGGGGCGTTCAAAAGTTTTATCTCTACCTAAAGGGAAACAGCTTCACACTTATTACGGACCACAAACCTCTTGTGGCCATTTTCGGATGCAAGAAAGGGTTACCAGTGCTCTCCGGGACGAGACTACTTCATTATTCTCTGATACTCCAGGGATACCAGTTTGAGATCAAGTATCGAAACACCAAGGATCACGAAAACGTTGATGCCCTGTCGTGGCTTCCTGTCAATTCTGAACATCTACAGCAAGGAAGTGACGTTGATATTTTCCACCTAAATCAAGTCGAAACCCTTCCTGTCGAAGCTTTAGCAAAGGCAACAAGTGCTGATGCAGAATTGGGACCTCTACTGCAAGCATTGCGTTCCGGGGAAAGTCTGGAGGGGAAGGAAGCACAGTACAGCCTACAAGACGGATGTATCATGTACGGGCAAAGAGTTCTGGTCCCGAAGAAGTATCAACAAAGGATCCTAGATGAATTACATCATGGACATCTAGGAGTAGTCAAGATGAAGACAGTAGCAAGGTCGTACGTCTACTGGAAAGGTATCGACAACGACATTGAAGATGCAGCAAGGAACTGCATAGCTTGTGCAAAATACAAGATTGACCCTACCAAAGCAAAAACCCATTACTGGGAATACCCAAGTTCACCGTGGGAAAGGATACACATCGACTTTGCTGGACCTATCTTCAATCACATGTTTTTGGTGATCGTTGATGCCCATTCTAAGTGGTTAGAGGTATACCCCTTAAAAACCAGCACTACTCAGAAAACCATAGAATGTCTTAGAGATTGCTTCGCACGTTTTGGTCTTCACGTTGTGCTAGTTAGTGACAACCGCGCACAGTTTACATCTCATGAGTTCCAATTGTTTCTGCGGAACAACGGGATAAAACACAAGACGTGCGCTCCATTCAAGCCATCAAGCAATGGACAGGCAGAACGCTACGTATTCTCCCTGAAGCAATCCCTCCGTGCCATGTCGGAGTACGCAGGAAGTATCCAACAGAAAGTCAGCACATTCCTGATACAATACAGGAAGTCACCCAACTTGACCACCATGGCTACTCCAGCCAGGGGCGGATCCAGACCAAATTTTCGGGGGGGGGGGCCATTTGAAATCCCCCCCAGAAAATTTTTGGAAATTTAAGTCAAAAACCCCACTTTTTCAACTCGTTTTGGTACGCCTCATCAGAATTTCGGATATAGATTTTTGGCTTAAATCTAGAAGTGGTTTCAAACGCCAAGCGAAGTAGTAGCGCCAAAGTATCAAAGTGAAGTTGGCGAATAAAAATTAGCCAAGAGGTGGCAACCCGAACACACTTCTAGATTTTTACCAGATTTTTTGCGTTTTGACACAAACTTAGTAAAGTATAGTTAAAATAACAGAGTTACAATGGCCAGGGGGGTCTGGGGGTCCTCCCCCAGAAAATTTTTAAAAATTTGACTTTAAAATAACAGGCTTAACTCATTTTGGTGCATAAAATGTCATATTATAAAGAGTAAAACTTTTTTTTGGGGGGGGGGCTTGAGCCCCCAAGCCCCCTGAATCCACTAGACTAGTGGAGGGGGCTAATGCTGAATTTTGGATAAAGCTCATTGAATTGTGAACAGGCTAATTCTTTATAGGGGCTAAAACTCAGAGGCCCCTTTAAATTGTGAATCGAATCTGCAAAAACTAAAGTAGGGGACTATAAATCGGTAACGAGCTAAAGCTTTTTAAATTAAAAACGCAAGAAGGCTAAAGCTCATTGTTTCATTTAAATTGTGAATCGAATCTATAAAAATGCAGGGAAGCTAAAGATTTTGTAGTGGTTAAAGCACATTACAACTTTTTTTTTGAAGTTAAGAATTCCATCTTTATAAAAGAGCAGAGGGCTGAAGCTCATCTATCTTGGAGGGGGCTAAAAGCTCATAAGTTGATGTGAACCAAATATATAAAAATACAAGGGGACTAATGCTTTATAGGGACTAAAGCTCATTGGTTTCTAAATTCTTAATTTATAATACAAATACAACGGTGCTAAAAGTTTTGAAGGGGCTAAAGATCATGAAATAGGCTAATATTTTGAAGGGGGCTTAAGATCACGAAATGGGCTAATATTTCGAAGGGGCTCACTGAATCCTTTAAATTGCAAATTAATTCTACAAACATGCAGGGGACTCAATGCTTTGTAATGGCTAAAACTCTTGAACTCCTTAAATATTAGAGAATTAATAGTCTACAAAAATGTAAAGAGAAACCCACTTTCCCTATACTGCCGTCCTAAGCGAAATGTACGTAAACGAGTTTTCTTAAAACTTCATTTCCTTTCTCCCTTGGCGCGTTTTTCAATTGGCGAGAATGTATCTCGCTACTTCCAAGCCACTAGAATGGTTGGGAAATTCACGCAGCTTAGTCGTTCATTCTGCTCGTTTTGTTGGCGGTTTTGGTGTTGCTAAAGGGTTGCTGCTATCCATTGTTAAACTTAAAAAGGGAAAAAATTAAAACTTTAAATCTTAATAATTCTAAAACTAATTCGATTTTTTAAAGAACGAAACGACAATATTTTTGTAAAAAATAATTGTATATGTGTTTAAAATACTGTACTTCTACCATGATTAGTTTTTCTTTTATAACGAAAAAAGTTTTCTAATTATTTCATTGGCTGCTGTGAAACGAGCTACTTTCAATGTTAATCTTGGCGGTCTGATATCGTAAGCAGGTTGCAACATAGAATTGAAAATCCGCCAAATGCTCTTTTGGCGAGATTTTCTCAAAGTAAATCTGTGAGAAATTGCGTTAGTGTACACTTTCGCTTAGGACGGCAGTATAATTGTGCATTGATCCTACAAATTTTCATGGGCTAAAGATCTTAAAAGGGGCTAATGATTATGAAATAAAGCTCTTTGGGCCGTTTGAAATGTAAAAGAGCTACAAAAAATTTTTGAAAAGGTTTTAAATTTTTCAAAAATTTGTTCGAAAAATTTCAATTTTATCTAGTCTGAATTTTCAATTTTTTTCTGAATTTTCAATTTATCTTTTTCTAGGGGAGCCATAGCCCCTATAGCCCACCCATAGATCCGCCACTGGCTATATGAGCAACGTACCATACCTAAGAATTAAGACTTCGCATGAATTATAAGGGGAACATTTTTTGAGTTTTAGCTCTAGAAAGGGGTTCTAGAAGGGAATTTTCTTCGGGATGAGCATGGCCCCCCTTACGTTGTTTTTATTCTTGTCAGACATCGCATGAATTTCAATGAATTTTTTTAAAATTTTAGTTCTGAAAAAGGGGTTTTTAACTATTTTTGAAATTTTCTCGGGGGGGGCCATGGCCCCCCCGCTGGATCCGCCACTGACTCCAGCGATGCTTTTCCTCAAAAGAGAAATAAGAACGCAGATAGACCTGGTGGTTCCAAACTTAAAGAAAAGAGTCGAAGAAAGAATCCGGAAAGGTGAACACCTATTCAAGGATAGAGTCTTCGAGGTCGGTGACTGAGTTGCAGTAAGAGACTACCGTTCTCCAAATGCCAGATGGAAGTTCGGTGAAGTTCTAAGCAAGGATGGAGCCCTCCACTACACTATCAATGTGCAGGGAAACCTTCTTCTTCGACATATTGATCAGATTCGAGGGGCAGGAAATCAAGTCACTTGTGACGCGGACCCCTACCCTTACGGAGAAGTGTCTGCAACTGCAGATACCCAATCTTCAGATCCAGGAGCCAGCGTGGAACCTCAGCCTATGGAGACCCCAGCTAATCCTGAACCTGGTGGTGCTACAGCTGATGCCGTGACTTCGGGAGATCCAGTCCCGCCAGAGCCTCCGAAATTGAGAAGATCAAAAAGAACAATTCGACCCTCCAATAAACTTAATTTGTGAAAATTTAAGGGGAGGGAACTGTAGTGTATAAGTTAACTGTGACTGTAGAAGTACTTCAGTTAGTTCTGTTTTGGAGTCCCGAATAACGGAACTGGCACTAGAATGTTAATCTCTTAACTGTAAATTCTTCTATATAGTATATTAAATGATTAATACCTAACAAGCTGCAATTCATGACCAATATCTACAAAACTCTCTGCACGAACGTGGCAGAACCATTGAGTGTTTTTCCGATAGGATCTTGAGACAATGATATCCCAATGAGGTTGTATAGGTTTTATTTTGATATTGACTGCGTTCATGCTCATAAAATGGGAAAGAACAAAAAATAACGATATTTTTAATATTTTTCCTATACTTTAACATGGGAAACCTACTTTTGAGTGTCGGGTTCAAAAATTGTCCTAGAGACCTGAAAATTTGCAGGTAAAACTGTTTTGGTATTTGTAACAACTTGAGAGGGGGCATCTGGGAAATTCGAAAAAAAAATTTTGCAACACCCTAATATTAAATGATCCAGAGGTGGTTGCTCGACCATTTTACAATCAAATAATTTTTTGAGGGTTGAATCTAACATCATTAGACATTCTTACATCATCATCGCATTACAGAGTCCAAAAACACTACCTTTAATGTTTTATCTGTATTTGAATTTTTATGGCACCCATCGATGTTCTACGAAAAATGCTGCTTTTTACGTTTGTAAGGGTTTACGTTAACTTTAGTTACTCCTAACTAGTTTAACTTAAACTCATACAAAAAAAGCAGGGTTGGAAAAAAACATGTTTTTTTAAATAAAAAACAAAAAACATGTTTTATTTGTTTTAAACGTGTTTTTTTTTGTTTAAAACGTTTTATTTGTGTTTTTTACCTACGACAAAGAAATACTAAGGATACTCATGATTTTTTAAAACTTAAATTTGATTTTTCAAATGGAAATTAGATTTATAAAGCTATACTTTTAAATACACCACAAACAGTTTGTTCATTTAAATGATCTTTGTAAGTTTTCTTCTCAGCATCGTGCTTTTTATCAAGTAATGTACTGCCCATGTCATGCAATTTGTACCAAGCCTTATACTTGACACAATCTTTTTAAGTTTTGAGTGATCCACGCTTGGAAATGGTGAGTTTGTAGCCCAAATAAAGGGAGCAACTTGCTAAAAAATATATGTGTTTTAAACAAGGTTTTTTTGCTTTGTTTTAAACGTGTTTAAAACGAGTGTTTTAAACAAAGTGTTTTAAACGTAACAACCCTGAAAAAAAGTCATTTTACTCAGAAAGATACAGCCTTTATATTGTACAGTACAAATTTAAGGAGTACTGCGTCCCAAATATCGAAAATCAGCCTGAAAGTTGAACTTTAAAAATGATGATTTTTCAATTTTAGAAGGCGTAGTATTACCAAAAGATCTGTTTTTTCCAAATGTTTTTGTAGCCAACTTACTGGACTATATAATGAAAAAAATCCAACCCTGGTATTTTGTTCGTTTTTGTGGTAATGGGCCTCCAAAGTAAAGTTGAGAAATTTCAAAACAATCCGAACTTTGACCCTCTATATCTCTGTTGGAACAAAGTTTAAAAACCTGAAATTTTTACAGGTTAATCCTCACAAGGGTATCATCCAACTGTAAAAATTTCATTTTCGGTTTTTGCTTCCAAGTCGAGTAGTAAACCTTCTCAAAATTTGATGATTTAAAAAAATCCAAACTTTGAAAATTTTACAGGTTAAGCAACACTGAGGTATCATCCTCCAGTGGGGGCTCGTCCATAGGAGCACAAGAGCACGTGAACACCCACTGAAAAAGTAGAACAAAAATCGAATGTAAAGATAAATAAATATCAAAGGAAATTTATTCTCAATTTCTTTTTTATACTTAGAATTATGTTTCTCCCCCCTTCTCTCCTCAATAAGAAAAATTTACTACCGGAAAAGCGAAAGAAATCGAAAAAAGACTGAACTCTTATTTTTCTTTCCCTTTTCGCACGTGTGAGCGAAAAAATATAAGAATCCGAGGAAACCCCGACCGCCCGCCGGAGATCATTTGAGCTTACGGCAACGCGCAGGAGATCTCCGCTAGCACAGATTTAGTGTGCCGAGGCTTTCACTTTTGAGGTACAGCTTTCTTTTTTAACATCTGATAAAAGGGATTTTATCGGCTAATTGGAAAGTACGAGTAAGAGCATTGGCGTCGGCGGCTCCTGAATATTGGGGGGGATGCCTCAAGGATTCGGGATCCTCTCCAAATGTTTTTACAAACTACTGGTTAACCACCCCAAAATAATCGTTTTTCTTATCTGCCCTCGTTTAAGAATTTTAAGGTGGTTTTGAATCAACTAATTAACTTCTGTTAAAATTTTTTATAAACCGTTTGCAACTTTGCACTATAAATGGGGTCTGGGGGTCTTCCCCCATAAAAATTTTAGAAATTTGACTTTTAAAATACAGGTTTAAACTCATTTCAAGTGTTATAAGATTACAGTTTCAAAATTAAATTTGTTATGCTTTAACCAGTGCTGTAGCTGGATTTTTTTTAGGGGTCTCATTAAATTATTATTTTTTTTTAGCTAGAAACAGAATTTTTTGTTGTGATAATGTTTTCCAAATCTCTCACTTGCTTCAACCTACTCTAAATGAAATCGTGTTCTGAAAATGAGGTGTCCGTCTCCTTCTTGTATACGCCTCTTAAATTAAGTGCCATTGGTATATTGGCACCATCCTTTATGATTCAAAGTCAGAGAAACACACATTCAGTAAATTTTTGGTCGCCTTGAAAAGTTAAAAACATAGTTTTTTACACAAGTTTCCCAATTATTGGAGGGGACACGTCCCGCGACGACGCCCGTGAGTAAGAGCACTCTTTAAATACAATTTAAATCTTTTCATCAAAATATTTTAATACTTTTGTTATTAATTAGGATGTTTTTTAAACGATGGCTTTAAGTAAAATTTCCGTGTTTGAATTAAAGCATCTGTATTTTTCTCAATTGCCACTGGGAAAAAAAGTTGAAATAAACCTCATCTGACCATGGTCCAAGTTACAGAAGGAAAAGAAAGGGACTTTAAAAGATAATTTAAAGATGACATTTATGACATAAATGGATTAAATTAACCCCTTAACTGCCACGGAAATCCGCAGAAAGTGACTCCCCAGTGCCAGCGTTTTTCTCTCGTGCGAGCGTTTACACTTTTGCAGAGCGCGCGTTTATTTTTCAACTCTTTAACTACTCAAAAGACTATTTATTTCGTTCATACAAAGAAATCGCACGCTCTCAATGTATGGAGTACCAGTTAAAACCAGAATCATGACCTAATATAGAAAAAATAGTAATAAATAAGAAGTAAATCAAATCGATACGTTATAAGCATTTTTCTTTATTCCTTGCAGACAAACAAATTAAAAAAAAATAAAATTCCATTTTCTATGAAAAACGAACTAAAATGGAAGTGTTAGACACAAAATATAGCATAAAAAGAATAAAAAACTCAAAATGAAACACAGGCCATAACTTAACAGCTTTTATTTTTATCGCTAAAGAAAAAAACGCAGTTCAAATTCATACTTCACAAAAACAAGATATTCCTTTGGAAAAACTGTCAAGGTTATTCCTGGTATTATTTTTGGTAAAAACACAGTGCAGCACATCCTACTTTTACAGAGCATATATATACGCCATTGGCACTTAACATTCGAGATTTCCAAACCGTATATTTACGTCGACGGCAGTTAAGGAGTTAATGGAAATTTTATTTTTTATATAATTGGTGTGAACACCCTATTAATTAACTCACGAGCCGCCATTGTCATCCTCCAGTAAAAATTTCATCCTTGGTATTTACTTCCAAGTCAATTTACAGGACCATAAAAATGCTAGTTTAGAACATGTTATAATCCATTAATGGTAACGATACCTCATTGTTAAATTTAGTGTTTTTTCATTTTCGTTAAACATAACATTTTTATGGTCCTGTAACTTGACTTGGAAGTTACTACCAAGGATGAAATTTTTACAGGAGGATAATACCTTAGTGAAGCTTAACCTGTAAAATTTTCAAATTTTTAAACTGTTCCAACAAAAATATAGAGGGTTAAACTTTGGATCTTTTTGAAATCATCAGATTTTGAAGGTTCACAACTCAACTTGGAAGCCAGTACCAAAAATGAAATTTTTACAGTTGGATGATACCCTAGTGAGGATTTATCTGTAAAAGTTACATAGTTTTAAGCTGTTCCAACAGGGATATAGAGGGATACTGATATTTCTCAACTTTGGAGGCCCATAACCACAAAAACAAACAAAATACCAGGGTTGGATTTTTTATTTTCAGAATATAGTCCATAACGTGGCTACACATTGACTACAAAAAACATTTGGAAAATACAGATCTTTTGGGAATACTAAGCCTTCTAAAATTGAAAAATCATCATTTTTAAAGTTCAACTTTCAGGCTGATTTTGGATATTTGGGGCACAGTACTCCTTAAATTTGTAAAAAAATTAAAGAGTGTTTTTGGACTCTAATGATGTAATAATCAACCCTCAAAAATTTTTGAATTTAAAATGGTCGAGCGACCATTTCTATTTTTTCTGGATCACTTGATATAGGGATTGACCCATTAAGGATGCAAGGTATCATTTATGGTGAATCAGGACTGAAATTTTTTACATACCTGTCTAATGGACATGGTGCATAATATGTATAAAAATATAAATGAGCAATCACTAAAATCATCTCCCAACAAGTTTCTGTGAGACAACCCTTGGATCCAGCCAATAGGTATAAATGGAAGTTTAGCAACTATTCTTCCATCAAATCTAGAAACACAAATTTTGATATTTGAAATTTCAGATTGGTGAGAATTGTTAAGTATCTTTCATTTTTTCAATATGGTTAAGTTTATGCTGTCAAAATGTCAAACAAAAGCTTTGAACTTGTCCCTTTTTTTACTAAAAAATAATGGCAGCAAATCAGTTTTTGTCGCACATTTCATAGAACATGGAAGTGAAAAAATATAAAAACTGTAAAGTTTTGATTAATTTTTATGTTTTTCCCTATCCAGATAGTCGATACAGAATTTGTTAGAAACATTGTGCAAGTAGTTTTCATAAATGAAAATGTCATTTGATTGTTATAAGTTTTTATAAATCAAATAAAGAAATAAACATTTACACAACTTTGGGCCTTTTTACAAAACTCCAATGGCCTTGGGGAACCTCTTAATACAGTGGTTCCCAAAATGGGCGGTTTCCCCCCCAGGGGGGCGTTGGAGAATTCTAGGGGGCAGTGATGAGTTGATAGAAAATTGGGGGTGTTATTGGAGTTAAAGGGGTGTTGATTACTTTTAAACTGTTACATGGTTCCCACTCTTTGAAAACATTGAAAATCAAGGACTTTCAAGTACTTTTCAAGGACCTTTTTCGCAGACATTTAAAAATTAGTCGGATTTCAAGACAAGTCCTTTTTCCCGCATACAATCGGAACGAGGGGAGAAGTCGCTCTTCACTGTCAGTTTGTAAAACTGGCTGCAAGTTATGTTCATAACAGTAGTTTCAAAGAAAATTTCTAGAAAAAAACAAAGAAAGATCTGAAAAAATTAAGTTTGATTAGTGGCCGAGTGAAAATTCAAAGACCTAAGTCATTTTTCCAGGACCTAGAACGTTTTTCAAGGACTTTCACCTACCTAAATTTAGCCTTAAAAAATTCAAGGACCGTGGGAACCCTGTATTACTTATTGTCTTTTTATGCTTAAAAAACATTCAAGAATTCCCTAAAAGTAGCTTAAATCACTTTTTAGCATGCTAAAATTCAAAAATTTCCCTCGGGGAGAACCCCCAGACCCCTTCTACCTATAGTTTGAGGTAACAATACTTTAAGTGATTTTTAGGATACAAACTGGAACATTTCAGGTGGGAGTATCAAATTTTCTTTGGATGTAGCAAAGGGAGCATGCACCCTGGGTAAAGGCTTTAGTATTCAGAATTAGGTATAGAATTATTTTAGAATCAAATTGTGTAAAAGGCAGAGGTGCCAAGTTTCAAGAACAGTTTTCAGTAACCAGAGCTGATGTAATCAGTAACCTTTGCCAGTGACTCACGGTCCTCAGGATGTAACTTCATTACAAATTTATGATTGCAATTTGGGTGATTCCTTTGTGTGTGTTACAAAAATATCACAATTTTTGAAAAAAAAATTTTAATTTATTGAACTCTTATTTATCTGGAGTAAACAGTAATAATGTATGTCATTGTGAATGATCATTTAAAAAGAAAAACATTTTAATTCTTTGCATAATTGAAATAGCTCACTTATTTAAAACAATCATCCTTGCATAAATCTTGTGTTAATAAGCGAATTCGGTCCTTAGATTTTCAGCGCCAAATTTGGCGATAACAATTCAACGCACGCATGCCATGGGTTTTCCACTTGGCGACTAAAAAACCGCCAAATTCAGCTTGCGGGCCGGATTTGCTTCATTTACCAAATCTTGGATATTTCCCTTATTAAACAAATTGATACCCCTAAAATGCTTATTAAAACAAATTACTAATTAAAATAAAAAAATCCTGATAATTTTTATTGCACTAAACACGGCCATTCTTTCGAATATTCTGAGCGATATTTTTGAGCTTTCTTTGTTTTCTTCGCTGGTGGCGGCTCACTGTCCTCAGAATCATCCAACTGCATTACAATTGCCGGTGATCATGAACTTGAGTGATCCCGAATTGTAGAATTGCCGGAAGAACTTTTGGAATTTTTTTCCCGATCTGAAGGATTGCCGGGAGAACTTTCGGAACATTTATCCCGACTTCGCTTTAACCATTTATCTATAATTGTTCGGAGAAACAAAATACGTTGATACAATTACGTTCCGCGTGGCTCTGAGATAAAAATGATAACAAACAAAAAGTTCATTTGTATTACTGCTTCACAAAAAGTTTAGTTGCAATGGTGCTTCACAAAAAGTTAAGTTGCAATACTGCTTTCGCTTTCAACGTTCAGGAGAAAGGTTCGACATTGTTCCGCCCTCAAAGAGCACCATTAACCAATAGCAAGACCAGATTCCACTCAACACGATGAAAACGATAAGGAAATTTCCCAGCGTTGTCATCTGGGCTACAAGTTGAAGAAACCATGGGAAATCTTATTTCGCATAGAAAAAATGGAACCAAATATTGTTTTTAAAGCGCGAAAATTTTCGAGAATTCAAAAATCCGTAATTTTTAATCGAAGTCCGTAACACCGTAATTTTCTATCGACTCCGTAATTATTACGGACAAATCGTAATACTTGGCACCTCTGAAAAGGTAGCGTCTAATTATTATCCTAATTATTTCAAAGAAAATTTTTGGGTGCATAGAAAACTTAACTTTTGAATATGGTCCAAATACTAGCCTTACAAAATTTTATTTTGTTCAGTTATAAATTAAAGTATTTTAACTACAAAACTTTGATATAAAAAGCTATTACATATATGAAAATTAAGGATAAAAATTTGTAAGGGGCGGTGGAAAATTTTCTCCTTCAAAAAAGGGCGGTGATCCTAAATAGTTTGGGAACCTATGTCTTAATATATTTATTTTTTGAATTACACAAAGAACATTTTAGGTGGGTAAGATCTTGGATTTCTTTAGGCCACCCCATTACAAATAGGTGCTTTTGAAATTTAAATTTAGTCAGGGTGGCTACAGAGTCTGAGGAAAAACATTCCCTGACAATAATTTTAAAATTTCCCTGATATACATCTAAAAGTTTTTGGCTTAAAGAAATACTTCTATCAAATAGATCAGAGGTTCTTAAACTGTGGGTCGTGACAAGATTTTGAAAATGTAGAATCTCTTTTATATATTTTTTACTCGTAGTAAGAAAAATAAAAAAGGAATAAGAAAAAAATACCCTGCTTGGTGTTAAACACAAAAAAAATTAAGTGAAATAGATATGTGTGTGTCACACTTTAATGTGCTGATAATACAAAACTGATTAGTTCTTGAAATAACATTTTTTAATCAGTTTTTTTAAACGTGGGCTCCATACTGGGGGAAAGCAATACGAATTTTAAGAACTTTCTTAGGAAATGATGTTGTGAAAACGAGTTAAAACCATGAATTTTTTGGAATTTTTACCCTTAACAGTAGCGTTTTGACTCATTTTGAGACCCTTTAGGTTACATCACTCCTTGTGAATCAACTAATAAAAATCCTTCCCTGATTTTTTCAATTTTTACAGAATTTCCCTGATTTTTCCAGATAAATGAAATTCCCTGATCTGTAGCCACCCTGTTAGTGTTTAGGAACTTAAGTATTATCCCATTAACCATTTAGCGGCCATCTAATTAAGTGGTGCAGCTTTTGAACAGTCAATGGGCTAAGATAACATTTTCAAATTCAGCAGCCCGTTTGCTGGAATCGAATAGTACATAAGAGAGAACCAGTATTTTTATATAGGACTAAAAAATAATATAAAAAGGAAGTTATGTACTTACATGGAGTTGAACATGCTGAGAAGAGCTGTGAATGCAAACCCTATAGCAAACATAGACTTCATTTTAACCTAGAAAAAATTAAATAGATAATCAACATTTTTCATTTTTTAAAACAAAATAAAAGAAATCACTTTTTTAGGTAAAGGTGGGTTATCTGGGTCACAACCCACCAGGCGCGGATCCAGCACTTCTCCAAGGGGGGGACACTTTTCCAGACAAGATCCCCTTATGGTACCATTGGGGGTATGGGGGTATAGATTTAGAGATAAAGCATAATAAAGAGTTAGGAAGCATAAAACATTGCAGTTCACAGACCTTATGTATCTATGAATTATAACGTCTTTTGATGCCACTATTGAACCTAATATTTGGGTTCTGGCTTCCCTATGCAGCCTATTTCTTACTAGTACTTCCCAGGGGTGTAGAAAATGTTTCTAGGTCCAATTTTTCCCCATAACCCATAACACAATTAACTTTGTATGAAATTTCCCCAAAAATGTCCCCACATTTTCATTCTAGTTTATGTCACTACACTACTAAAATACCATAAGTTATAAACTACAGTTTTCCTAATTACTGAACTTCTGAAAGGTTCAATAATTACCAAATAGTTCATAATTTTAAACTATTTAGACTTAATTCTTTCTTTTATTTCCTTTCACATTAGATCAAAAATGTCTAGTGCTAGTCTTAAAATATTAATTTTAAACTGTTTTTCACAAAAATTGGAGCTCAAAGTCTACTCTTAACATCGTTGTGATTAACAAGAATGTGAGACTTGTACTGAAAATCACCGCTCCCATTAGGTACATATCCTGCTTATCCATTAAAATGGAAAGAAAAGCCAAATTTCATGTGATCACCTAGAAAACTCGTTTTTTCGGTGTAGATCAAGATCTGTAGTTCTCTGCTATACAACCATAGTTTTCCCCTAATTTCTGTGGAATTTGGAGGATGTGATATATTTTCAGAAGCCAAAATATTTGTTATTAACCCCTTAACAGTGTCGCCCAAACTGAGCTTGGGCAACTACTACGTGCATAATTTGTGATGCCCGAACTGAGTTCGGGTTGGAGAAAAATTAACGTTTACATTTTGTGAAGCCCAAACTGAGTTTGTTTTTATGATGATACTGATTTTTCTTCGTTTAGAGATTGGGAGACATTATGTTTGGCTAATCTTCCTCCAAATTGAATAAGATGTGTGTGTAATCCAATACTTTTTTATGTGTATGCTAAAATAATTAACACACTTGTAATTTCATTTAAATTTTGATTTTATAAAGAACAAAATTAAACTGTCCAAAAAAATCTCCATTTTTGGTCAATTTTTCTGAAATAAATGTATTGTCATAATAAATGTCACTGTTAAGGGGTTAATAACTTGGATTTGTAAAAAGCTTTTCCTTATAAACTTGGGCTAAAATTTCCCTACAACCGCCTGAATTTCCCCCGAACATTGTTCGGGCGTTGGGACATTTTTTACACCCCTGGCAATTCCTTACTTTAACTTGAATTTTTTTTAAAAAGTAAGTTTTTCTTGCTTAAATTCTTATCAGAAGTCAATTTTCTTGATTGTACTGACTTATGTTTTCAAAAGTAACATTTTTACAAAAGAAACATATAGCCAGGCTATAATTTTTTGTAGATTTCAAAATATGTTTGAAAAATCCACCTTTCATAGCAAGTTTTGAAAAGCCCTATGACTATGAAACTTGATACTTGCTGGTCTTCCTAGGAAAAATTATGTAGTCTTCTCTTTTCTTGCATGAAAATGAGAGAATATTCTTAAGATAAAGATTGTGCAACAATATATCATTAAAAAATTTTAGTATAGATTTCTTTGACGTACTGTAATTTGTTCACCTCATTTGTGCTATGACGAATACCTAAACATGGCCCTATATTTCTAACTTATATAATTCACTATATATGCCTCCATTATTAGTGTCCATTCTATCCACCACACCTTAAATTTATAAAAACTTATTTCAAGATAAAAAAAACAACCCAAATATGTAAGAAATATATTACCAACCAATGATAGATCCCTATTGTTATTCTTTAACTTTTCTTCTTCTCTTTCTGTAAAAAGTTAACTTTTATAAATCATATATACTACTAAGTATAAAAAATCCTTTTAAACTTGACACTTATACTAAACTATTGAATATTAGAGTTTATTAAAAGTATTTCTGTTATATATTCATATTCAAATTAAATTTGTTACTTAGCAAAATTTTATAGAATTACAAATTGTTTTAAGATAACATTTAAAAAATATTATATTTTGTTCTATGTTTCATTGTATGCATTTAATTTTTCCTTTATTATTACTAGATTATTTAAGTTATGATTTGTTTCCCTAGAAAATTTAAATGACAAACGTTATGATGATTTACCAATTTTTTTCTTTTGTTGACGATCAACAGTATCACCATGAACTTCTTTCTTCTTTTCTACTGTGATATTTCAATAAAAACGTTAAAGACCAAAGGTTTTTTAGAGACCACAATTAAGAAAATATTCACATAAAACAGCAAAGAAAGCACTATACATATTAGACATTTAGATACATTTTAAAGGGCTATTTTCAGCAAATAATTTTACACACTACACTAAAAGATACCCAATTACCCACAGTGGCAACAAATTTAGAATATTTCATCTTCAGGATCTTATTTAGTATTATAATACCCAAACTAATATTCTTATACAACTGAATTACTTTGTACTATTTAATCTTTACTTTAATATCAAATCAACTTACATCTTTTACTTTGCCTTTCAACCTCAGCTTTCAATTTTTGATACTTTTCTGTACGATATACCATAAGCCATGTTAAACCTAGGAGAAATAATTCAAATACAAATTAAGATATTTTTTCATGAAAATGTTTACCCTGTTTTGCTCTAATAATAAAAATTGTAAAAAAAAGTTTTGTCAAAATATGCACCAATGAAATCTTAGCAGAACTGATTAAAACCGAAGGTAAGTTGATACTTTTTAGAAATGTTTCTAATGTTATGTTAGGGAGGGAAACGGGACTTATACTAATTATATTTGCCATTTTACCAAGAATGACAGGTATATTATGATTGACTGCGCAGCTGTTTAGTTCATCATGTATCCCAACAAATTGAACTAAACATTGATTGGCACAACAGCCCTAGTGGGCCAAGGTCTACGATGCCCATCTCGTTTTCTTGACTGAGGGGATCTGGGATGCCAAGCACATGTTTTGGTTAAGTGCTCAATCTAACGCAAAACCCCCAGTGTTTAGTTTCCAAGCATGCTTGGTCCTAATTTATCGACCCACTGATTGGACCTTGCCAGTAGCGTATATAGATATTTATTTCGGGAGTGGCCAAAAATTATTTTTCACCCCCTCCCAAGCAAATTTATAACGTCCAATGTAACTGTTTATATATTTTTTGTTAAAATGTACATCTGAAAAAACTTATTATAGAAAAAAAGTTGTGAGTAACTTTGTTCTAAGTACCAAAGGGGGGTCTGGGGGTCCTTCCCCCGAGAATTTTTGAAAATTTGACTCTTAAAAACTGGTTTTTAACTCGTTTTGTTACACCTAGTCCGAATTTTTTATTTATGTTTTTAGATAGGATTTGCATTTGGGTGAACTTAATATGAAAACGAGTTGAAAATAGAGTTAAAAGTAGGAAAGGGAATCTGGGGGTCCTCCCTCAGAAAAATTTTGGAAATGTGACCCTAAAAACAGGATTTTGGTACTTACGTATTATACCGTCGACCGTTCGGTAGCCGTCTATTTTAGCGGCTCAGTCATAGAAAAGTCAATGGGTTTTCATAACGTTTTTGATTTAGCGGTACGGTCGACGGGATAATACGTAAGAACCGGATTTTTACTCGGTTTCGGTAGGACCTGGAAAAAGTTTTAACCTTTCCCCAAACCTAACCGAAATTAACCCGAACCTTATGTATTGCACCTATGGAAGTTGGCAGTGGCTTCCCCTGAACCAGATTCGCATCCTTTTTCCAGGTCCTGTGGTACACCTAACCTAGTCCTAATTTTGAAAAGATTTGGAATAATAAAATTCCTATCAGAAAGGGGGGTTTGGGGGTCCTCCCCCAGGACATTTTTGGAAATTTGTCCTTAAAAACAGGGTTTTAGCTTGTTTTGGTACACCAAGTTTGGATTTCGAAGGGGGGGCAGGGCACCCTCGCCACCCCTTAACACCACTGGACCTTGCCCAGCCCAGGACCCAGGGTTTGAAAAAACCCGGGTTTAAAAAAACCTAACCCGGGTGGGTTTTTAGGTGTTATAGTTTTTTTTGTCGGGTTTGTTATGCAGGTAAGGTAAGTTAGATTCATATTTATAAGAAATAGCAAAAGATTTAAAGTAACTGTAACAAAAATTTTATGTTAAAATAACACTTAAAATTAAAATAACTTAACTTAACATTAAAATAACAGTTTTATTGCCCTTCATATAACTTACCCAGTATTATTTTGCAATAATAAGAGTTTTCTAGTATATTTCTCCTCAAATATAATAGTTTAAGAATTTTGCATCATTCAAAGACTTAATCGTGCTGTTTTTAATGAAATTTTGCCCAATGTTTAAAAAATAAAAAACCCACTTAGGGTTGGGTTTTGTAGGTTTTTTAAGGCAGGTTGAATCCCGGCGCAAGCTATAAAGTCACCAATAATGATGAAACTGCTGGTAACCCTCATTTCTGTTTCGGAAGGTCATGTGTGAGCAGCTGTCGCCAAAAAATCTGCTCGGCGTGATTTGCACCAGTATTCTAGAGGAGTACCAAAAAAATAGCCAAATTAAGCTTGCGGGCAGGATTTGCTCTATTTACCTCAAATCCTATTGACTATTCTATAGTGTACCACTGAATTTAACGGCTGCTGAACGGTCGACGGTATAATACGTAAGTACCGAAAAGTTGGAATAGCTTTAGAATAAGTCCGCTTTTGCTGACCTTGGCCCTGGCCGCCGTATTTGAAACCCGGGCGCCATGTTTACCTACAATTTCACGGCCTGTCGGCCGTGAAATGCCGCCAACTTGGTGACCGTTCAAAAAGCGGACTTATTCTTAAGTTGTACAGAAAAAATTTCACTTTTTTTCATGTACACAGAATTTTTGTTTTACCCTATTATTTTTACAATTTATATAGCTGGCGGTCGCCATAGAGGACCAGTTTCAGATCTGTTCCTTATTTTGCTCTACAAAACTTCGCAATTGAATCCCTACTAACTTTAAAACCATTAGTTTAAAATTACCTATTTAAAGAAATACTTTTTATATTGTAAAATACAAAACCTTCCTATTAACTAATTTGAATAGGTATCAGATTAAAACACATTTTTTCTAAATTTTTAGAACATACCTTCTCCTAATAATGCTGTGAAAATAGATATGAATAAAATAAGGAAACTGTCGTTATACATGGTTGAATTTTATACAACCTAACAAATAAATAGAAAAGGTGTACACGTTTTTTAATTAAATTTTCTCTGTAAAAGTAGTTTCGTCTGCAATAAATAAACAAAAACTAATGCAGTTGCAGTAACAGTTAATGTTTATAGTGTGCTGTTTTCCGACTATCTTCCATCAAAGAAGAAGAATCTGTGACTTCAGCAGTCTGAAGCTGGTAGCCGAAGGCCGAAGCTTTGGTGGTAGTTTTTGAAACTATTGCAAGTGAGAACACAAACATACACAAACTACTTGCCGATAAGAAGCAGTGCTGAAATGACAGCAAAGATCGGTCCATTAGTCAAGTGGTCCCCAACCTTTTTACCACCATGGACTACAACGGACCGGTCAACGTTTGATAATTTTACCACGTCCCGCTGGGGGGGGGCGTTGATTGTTTACATTCTAGATTATTTTGATTTATTAATTTTAATTTAATTGTATTTAAACATGCTTTCAACAGTTACACCAAAAAATAAATATGAAGGGATTTATAATTAATTTCATTCATTAATTTGGAGTATAAACCTAGGAATTTAAATTCATTTTCAATGAAATGGTCGGCCCGAGGCCTGGTACCAATTGATCCACGCACCGGTGGTCCGCGGACAGGGGGTTGGAGACCACTGCTGGTCCACCACCACAGCTGCAAAAAAATCGAAACAGAAACGATTGTGAGCGATTGGTTGGGGTAAAAAGGATACTGTAAACTCAAATTTTCATGATTTAATGTCCACTTTAAAACAAGCTATAATTTAAGTCCTTAAGGGGCCGTCTACATATTAAAACAAAGCACCAACTTTCGTTTTTCCCTATGGGTGACATCAAATATTATTCCCGATTCTGAAAGGGCACCACCCCCAAAAACCAAGTTTTGTGGTGTTTGGCCCACAAACGAAGCCAGGAGTGGGGGTTGAAGTTCGTCGAATTTACGTTGAAATATCGTACTTTACGATGAATTTTCGATTTTGATCCTTACAACAACCATCAATCCCGCGTGATCAAAATCGAGAATTCAACGTAAAAAACGTGATTTCAACGTAAATTAGACGGCGCAAGTTCAGAGGTGCGGATGCGCTAAGTTTTTAGCTGTAAAGATGACTAATATGGTCCTAACTAATGTTAAGTGAATGATTTGGCTTCTAAATGTACCGCTAAACAGCCAAAATTCGCCAAGCATCCGCACGTCTGAACTTGCGCCCTCCTGTGACATTATTTGAGGACCAAATGACATGAAAATTGGTTTTGGAGGGTTTTAGGGGATGCTCTTTCAGAAACAGGAATAATCTTTGATGTCACCCATAGGAAAATGAAAGTTGGTGTTACTTTTAATGTGTAGACATCCCCTTAAGGACTTAAATTATAGCTTGTTTTAAAGAGGACATTAAATCATGGAAATTGGCCTTTTCAGTGTCCTTCTGGCGCAAGTTAAGAGTTGCGTATGCTTGGCGAATTTTGGCTGTTTAGCGGCACATTTAGAAGCCAAATCATTCACTTAACATTAGTTAGGGTTACCATATTAGTCATCTTTACCGCTAAAAACTTGGCGCATACGCAAGTCTGAACTTGCGCCGTCCTTCTAACCCCAACCAATCGCTCACAATAATATATGTTTCGATTTTTTTGCAGCCGACTGTACTTCGATAAGAGCAGGAGAAAAATCGGTATTTATTTAATTTGAATGTGTGTGAGAAAAGTAGAATTCTTTTTTGTAAGAGCGCAGTGACTATGGGGTTTTTGTTTTCAACACAATATCACTCACTAATCATTCTTAAATACATTATACAGGGTGTTTCAGATAAAGTGCTTTATAACTTCTAGGGGGGATAGTAGACAAACGAGTCAGAATCATATAGGATTTTGGGGTCCCAGACCAAATCCCAGGGAGTTAAAAATGGAGTGACACCTCAAAAAAAATATTGAAAAATCCAATTTGTAGAAGAACTACTATTGATAAAAATTTAATTATTGTCTTAAATTTTGTGGTTTAATATGATCTTTAAAATTATCTTAAAATTTTTCACTTTAAAATTTGTTTTATTATGAAAAAAGTTGAAAAACCACAAAAAATGTGAAAACCCAAAACCTTATTTTGTATTTCGAAATCCTTTCTTTTGGTTTGATAATCTGAAAGTTCGTAGTTGAGAACCCTTAAGTCCAAAGTTTCACGAAAATAGAATCAATATTAAAAGCTTGAGGCCAATAAATGTTAAATATTTTTCTCAGACATTTTGTCTGGAAGTGGAAGGCATTTGAGGCCCCTAGTTTCAAAACCGGACATATCCATTTTGGCACAGCTTCGGTAAGAGTCGACGCGGTCGCCAAATGGAATATTACGGTATCATGCTACAGTGGCGTAGCCAGGATTTTCCTATGGGGGGGGGTCCAGTGCGAAAAATTTACCATTGGATATCAAAAAGTTTCTACAATTCGCTCACTCCTTTCAACAACGTCATATCTCAAAAATCAACGATATTTAGTTATGACTGTTTTCGGAAAGCTCTGAAGGAGTACTACAACCCTGCGAAACCCTCATATTTTTAAACTGAATATTAAAGAAATTAATCAGATTCTTATTATTTATTTTCAATGCATTTCAATGCAATTCTAAACTTTCAAATGGCTCTCCTGAAAATTTAGTTTTTTTGAGATATGACGTTCTTGAAAGGAGTGAGCGAATTAGTGAAATAAAGTTATAATTTTCACATTACTTTTAATTTTTTCTCTGTGTTAATTAATATAGTTAATCATTTATTAATAATTAAGATTAAGTATTACTACTTCGATTGAAAGTTCTGATCCACATAATTTTTTTATTAAGTACAGAGACCGTGAAGAAACAGATTAAGAGTATTCAATTCAGTAGCTCCATATTAAAGAGGGGGGTTTGGGGGTCCACCCCCAGAAAATTTTAGGAAATTTGAATTTTAAAAGGAGTATTTTTACTTCATTTATGAGGTAATAACCGAGGAACACCACTCCTTGTAAGCTAGATAATTTTTAAAGAAAAAAATAGAAAATCGGACGTTTCTGAGGCAGTAGTTGATCCAGGGTTCTGTTTTGGGGGGCTAAGAATTTGAAAATCAAATTGAATCTTCTCAACGAATATAATATTAAAAAGGTTGAAAATAATCGTGTTCGAATTACCTTAGGGGGGGTTGGGGGACCTCCCCCAGAAAATTCTTGGAAATTCAAGTCTAAAAAGCAGGTTTTCAACTAGTTTTGGTACAACTCTAAACTAAACTAAAACTAGTTTTGGTACACCTAATCCGAATTTCGAACATTATATTTTCAGGAATTTATTATTTGCTAGGAGTTTTGTATTTTGACGAACTCATCATAAAAAAAGTTGTTTATTATAAAGTCCTGAGGCGACACCGCCAAAAGAGCGCTCAAGCGCCAGAAGAAAGACTTTTGGCGAGCGCAACACCAGCGCCGCGAAGCAACCTTGCCCGGGCAGCTCTCGCCGGGCAGAACACGACATTCCTCAACGAACGACGGACACTCTGCGCGCTCTGTTATTTCTCTCGTCCTCGTATCGCGGCTAAGCCTAAACGCCACGCGCGTTATTGTTATGTTTTTAATAAATAGTTCATAAAAAGCAATCAGCCTTAGTTTCATTTAACAAGTAGATGGTGTAGTACTAAATTCTTCAGAGCACCATCTCAGTGGTGATACGGACGTTCCAGGACTTTGGATTTTTCTTCTTCTAATGGAGTCAAGCAACGACATGCCATGTTCTAAGTAAGTGCGTGATTTTTTTTTCGTCTCGTTTGGTCAGCCCTCTTTCTTTCCCTTACTTATCTTGTAATTTATCAGAATTAAAACTAAATATGGGTAATACTGATAAGCTTACGCTAGAAATAGCCACGCTAAAGGGGGAAACAGCTGCACTAATACAGCAGATAGCCGAAATGGGCAGGGATAGACGTAATTCTAGCTCAAGGTACTTGCACTCTCCCCATAGTAGACGGCATAGGTCCCCGCCGGCACACACAAACGGCGAGCTATGCTATTACCATGACCGTTTTGGGGACGAGGCCCGTAAATGTAAACCTGGCTGCCCCCGGTTCGTAACAATCCAGGAAAACTAAATTCGGCTGTCGGGGTAAACATATCGGCAGCAAATCTGCCGACAGCCGCTAAATCTAGCCGCCTGCATGTTTACGATAGAAAAACCCATTTTAAATTCCTAATTGACTCTGGCTCCGACGTTTCGTATATTCCGGTCCCTAAAAACAGCAAATCCTTAAAACCTGATTCTTTAGAGCTATATGCAGCAAATAACTCAAAAATTTTCACCTACGGTACCAAATTACTCAGCCTAGATTTAGGTTTCAGGAGAAATTTTGAATTCAAATTTTTAATTGCCTCCGTACCAACCCCTATTATTGGTGCAGATTTTCTTCAGCATTTTGGCTTACTCATAGACTTAAAAAATAAACGTATAATCGATAGCACCACAAAATTCAAACGACAGGGGATAATAGCATCAGTAGATAACTTTTCGGTCAAGGTAATCTCTGGAGATTCCCCGTTCCATAAAATGCTCGGAGAATTTCCAGATTTGTTGAAAGTTAACCCTAATGTAACAAACATAAAGCACAACACGGTGCATTATATTGAAACGTCCGGACCCCCAGTCTATAGCAAACCCAGACGACTAAATCCTAAATTGCACAACGAAGTAAAAAACGAATTCCAACACTTGATGCAGCAAGGGATATGTCGACCCTCTAAATCTCCTTGGTCGTCCCCTCTCCATGTTGTCACTAAAAGTTCAGGTAGCATTAGGCCGGTAGGAGATTACCGAAAATTAAACTCCTCTACCATTCCGGACCGCTATCCCATTCCTCACATACAGGATTTCTCCAATGCTCTCTTTGGCAAAAGTATCTTCTCAAAAATCGATATCGTCCGCGCATATTTTCACATCCCTGTACACCCAGACCACGTGCAAAAAACAGCCGTGTGTACACCATTCGGACTTTTCGAATTTCCTTTTCTAAATTTTGGCCTTTGTGGAGCTGCTCAAACTTTCCAAAGGTTCATGAACGAGGTACTTGGAGAATTCTCTTTTTGTTACGTCTACTTAGACGACATTTTGATTTTTAGTGATAACGAGACGGAGCACGAGAATCATGTGCGCAGTGTTTTGAAAAAATTAAACGAATACGGACTCACTATAAACGCTTCGAAATGCGTGTTTAATGTCAAAGAAATCTCATTTTTAGGACACCTAATTTCTAAAGACGGTACAAAACCCTTACCGGAAAAAGTGCAACCTATACTAGATTTCCCCCGACCTACCACCATTAAGGAACTACGACGGTTTCTGGGATTTATTAATTTTTTTCGGAGGTTTTTGCCAAAAATTGCTAGCAATCAAACCACATTAAATGGGTACCTCAAGGGTGTTAGGCAGAATAAAAATACTAAAATCGACTGGACCGAACAGGCAGAAAAAGAATTCCAAATTTGTAAAGAGCTCCTTTGTAATGCTACACTATTATCCCACCCTAAACCGGATGCAAAATTAGTGCTGCAAGTAGACGCCTCTGATTTGGCTATAGGAGGTGCCTTGTTCCAATCAATTGATATCGAGTTACAACCGCTCTCGTTTTTCTCTAGAAAGTTATCAGAAACTGAGCAGAAATATAGCGCGTACGATAGAGAACTGCTGGCCGCGTACGCAGCAATCAAACATTTCCGACATATGCTCGAGGGCAGAAATTTCACCCTAGTCACGGACCACAAACCCCTTACTTACGCTTTTCGACAAAAAGCGGATAAAGGATCGCCGCGTCAGAGTAGGCAACTTGACTTCATTTCCCAATTCACAACAGATATACAGCATATTAAAGGAGCCGAAAACATAACTGCTGACACATTGTCCAGGATAGCCACGATAACCATACCAAGCGCGATCGACTTTAATGAAATTGCACAGGCTCAGCTGAGGGACACAGAGCTAGGGGAGCTACTAAGAAATCCTCGGGGTTTGCAGTTAAAAACGGTTACCCTCTCAGAATCCCAAACCCCAGTTTACTGCGATATCTCAACGGGAGCAGCCTGACCATTCATTCCCGAACAATTTCGCAAACAGGTTTTCTTAAACTTGCATAACTTGTCCCACCCCGGCACTAGAGCCTCAACTAAACTGGTCAAATCTAGATTCGTTTGGCCCTCAATTAACAAGGATTGCACCACTTGGGCGAGGGAATGTTTAGCATGCCAAAAATGTAAAGTGTATAGACACACTAAGACCCCCCTCGGTTCCTTTCCTGACCAAACGAGGCGATTTGACCACGTACACATAGACTTGGTTGGACCCCTGCCGCCATCCAGAGGATATAGCTACGTCCTCACCATGATCGACCGCTTTACCCGATGGCCGGAAGCCGTGCCTATCCAGGATATCACTGCCGAGACAGTGGCACAAGCGTTCTACACCACCTGGGTGTCAAGATTCGGCGTTCCAGCGTACCTGACGACGGACCAGGGCAGGCAGTTCGAAAGCCAGCTGTTCCGATCCCTCTGCAGTCTTCTGGGCGTCAAGAGGATCCGTTCCTCTCCTTACCATCCGCAAGCCAATGGACTCGTGGAGCAGTTCCACCGTCCCTTCAAGGCGGCATTGAAGGCCCACAGCACGGAGCAGTGGACCTCTGCCCTCCCGACCATCCTGTTGGGCTTCCGTTCCGTCTTCCGGGAAGACCTACAAGCGACCACCGCAGACCTCGTGTATGGGCAGAGCTTGCGTCTACCAGGCGAGTTCTTTTGCCCGTCAACTGACGAGACCACGTCGTCACCCAAGCAGTTCCTGGAGGACCTGAGGAGCTCCTTCGCCGACGTCCGCCCAACCCCCACTTCCAGCCACGGCCAACGCAGTGTTTTCGTGCACCCACACTTGGAAAAGTGCACACATGTCCTGCTACGACATGACGGTGTACGCACACCGTTACAACCGCCTTACGACGGCCCGTTCGAGGTAGTTTCTCGCCGAGAGAAAAACTTCGACATCGTTGTGAACGGACGCCGAACAACGGTGTCCCTCGACCGTCTTAAACCAGTGTTCCGAACTGTAGACAAGGACTATTTGGTTACTCAGCGCGTATCTACGCCACCTCCAAGCAAGTGTGATAGTGACAATTCAAAGACTGTACAAGATACGTCGCCGACTGAGCGACCGGTGACAACACGCTCGGGTCGAAAGATTACCCTTCCCAGAAGATATGTCACATTCCGTTGACACTGGGGAGGGAGTGTGAGGCGACACCGCCAAAAGAGCGCTCAAGCGCCAGAAGAAAGACTTTTGGCGAGCGCAACACCAGCGCCGCGAAGCAACCTTGCCCGGGCAGCTCTCGCCGGGCAGAACACGACATTCCTCAACGAACGACGGACACTCTGCGCGCTCTGTTATTTCTCTCGTCCTCGTATCGCGGCTAAGCCTAAACGCCACGCGCGTTATTGTTATGTTTTTAATAAATAGTTCATAAAAAGCAATCAGCCTTAGTTTCATTTAACAAGTAGATGGTGTAGTACTAAATTCTTCAGAGCACCATCTCAGTGGTGACCAGACGTTCAGTCCCAAGGGGGGTCAGGGGGTTCTACCCCAAAATTTGTTTGGAAATTTGACCCTAAAAACAGGGTTTGGTTTACTTTTTTAGTATAGTATTACTCTTTTGTTATAGAGACACCGGGGGTTCCCCCGGAAAATTTTAAATTTTAACATGCAAAATAGGTGGTCATAGGCGCCGACTCCATAGGGTTTGAGGGGGCTTGGCCCCCCCCCCCAATGTTGAAAGAAGGGGGGCTAAGCCCCCCCCCCCAATAATTTCACTACCCTGCGATGAAAAAAATACAAGGGGTCTGACAGCTGTTCTTGGGGTAGTTTTTGGTGCTGATTTCGAAAATACCAACGAAAAGTTTCAATCACATCAAGTTTTTTTAGAAAAATTCAATTTTACTTTTTTTGGATTTTTATGACTTTTTACCAAAAAAAATTCTTTTGGCAATGAATATCTTCCCTCTTGGCCGAACCATTATTCTACAGTGGTTAAACATACAAAATACCGATATGAGAAACTCCATATTATGTTGCCATCCCTCCCTCTCCATCGAAACAATTGCTTTATGTACCATCAACCAATAGCTTTCACCAATGACGCTCGAAGGACTCGGATCATTCGTTGGCCTTGCAGGAGTGCAGAGATGACCACGGTTGGACCATTTGCGGGGATTTGAAAGTTATACCCATGCTTCTTGGGCAACAAGGCGGATATAAAAAATATCCATGTTTCATTTGTGAGTGGGACAGCAGTGATAAGACTCAACATTGGGTCAAAAAAGAATGATCGAAAAGAGAAAATCTTGTACCAGGCACCAAAAATGTGATTCGGAATAGCTTAGTTGATCCAAAAAAAAGTATTTTTACCCCTCTACATATCAAACTAGGTTTGATGAAGCAGTTTGTGAAGGCTGTTTCAAAAGAGGGCGATTGTTTCAAATACTTGTGTAAAAAGTTCCCAGGCTTATCCGAATCCAAGTTAAAAGAGGGAAAATTCAATGGTCCAGATATCCGGAAGCTTATGAAGGATAAAGAATTTAAGACTACCATGACTACAAAAGAAAAAGAAGCTTGGGTTGCCTTCAAAGAAGTCGTCAGTAAATTTCTCGGTAATTACAAGGATCCTGACTATAAACCAATTGTGATGGATATGCTAGAGCTAGACAAATATCAAGCTTTGGGTTGCTCCATGAGTGTCAAAATACATTTCCTTCATTTACATGTGGACTTTCCCCCCGAAAACTTGGGATCAGTCAGTGAAGAACAGGGTGAAAGGTTCCACCAAGACATCAAAGATATGGAACGCAGGTATCAGGGAAGATGGGACAGGAATATGCTCGCCGACTACTGTTGGATGTTAACGCGTGATAGACCCGAAATTGAGCATAAAAGAAGAGCCACAAAAAGAAGTTTTACAGGAAAAAGAGTACGTACTTAACTACTATAAACTTTTTTATTTGCTTTTGAATAAGCTTAATTTTTTTTCAAGCTATCATGTATACAAACATAATATTTGCGTTTCTTGATTAATCGTCTATTTCATGAAAGATATCTTAATAAAAACAAACTAAAATAATATTTTGGCGATTTTATTTTGAAGAAACAATACTTTTAATTAAAAATTTTAACTCTTGAATTTTTTTTATGTTTTTCTCGACCAGAGGTGGGTCATGGGATCTGGCAACATTATTTTCATAAATTTAAGTATATAAAAAATAAAAATATGGTCAATAAATAATAAAACCAACTTTCCTAACAAAGATTTGACTATATTACACATATTTAAGTGGATAAAACCACAGTTGCTAGATAGTAAACCCACGATTTTTCGCTATAATGTCTCTTTTATAGGATTTTAGCAAAAATATTGATTTTGATTTTGCAAAAAATCCTGATGTGATTGGAGAAAATGGAGGTCATTTTCGTAATCAGCACACCAAATAATATAAAAATTACTTAACACTTATCTTGTATTTTTCAAAAAGTTAAATTTCGCAGGGTAGTGTTTTATTAAAAAAGTAATCTTGCTATTTTTTCTTTCATAAACGAAAGAAGGCAATGTATTGAACGTCGTTCATTTGTTCCTAGAAAAACTTTCCAAAATCGGTCTCAAAATGAGTTAAAACACTACTTTCAAGGGAGAAAATTTAAAACAATTTCTGGGGGGAGGACACCCAAGCCCCACTCAAATTTTTAAATATTTTATGTACAGTTTTTCCTGAAACTTCGGTGACTTCTCAAGTGTGATCCTTCTTTTGTATAACATATAGAGAAGAAAGCAGTGGCGGATCTACGGGGGGGGCTTTCGGGCTGAAGCCCTCCCCCAAATCGTCTAATATTTTACTAAGTTTGTCAAAACGCAAAAAATCTATATCCGAAATTCGGATGAGGCGTACCAAAACGAGTTGAAAAAGTGGAGTTTTTGACTTAAATTTCAAAAAATTCTCTGGGGGAGGAACCCCAAACCCCCCTTTTAGTGGTTTCAGTACGATAATTCACTACCTTTTCCGTATTATCGTTAAAAAGATTCAATTGGATTATGAAAATTCGTAGCTCCCCCCAAAACCAAATCCTAGATCCGCTACTGGAAGAAAGCTACAAAATGAATTTAAACACTATTTTTAGGGCAAATTTACTTACTGTTTTTCCTTAAAAATTTGTCTTTAAATGAATAAAACCCCTACTTTTAAGGTTCAAAATTTTTCTTCGAGAGACAGCCCAACCCCATTTAAATTTTGAAATTTATTATTACAGTTGTTCCTTGAAAATTTTGGGCCTTACAAGGAGTGCTCCTCTTCGGGTTGCGTTAATCCCCCCAATAGGAATATAAGTACTAACAGTGGGAACTCGGGAGAGGAAAAAAGGGAAAAGCGACTCCAAAACGAGTTAAAATCCTGTGTTTAGGGTCAAATTTCCAGAAATTTTCTGGGGGAGGACCCCCCAGACCTCCTTTTGGAACTCTATTATTTTCCACTTTTTTAAAAAAAGTTCGTCAAAACTCAAAATGCAAAAATCCAACCAAATTGGAAATTAAATTCTTGAAAATGTATGTCCGAAATCCGGATTAGGTGTACCAAAGCGAGTGGAAAATCTGCTTTTTAGACTTTAATTTCCAAAAATTTTCTGGGGGACCCCCAACCCCTCTTTTAGAACATTAGAAGACGATTTTGATATTGAAAATTATGAGCCCCCCCCCCAAAAAAAAACAAATCCTGGATGATCCGCCGCTGTCTACTTACCTTGGTCACCAACAAAATCGAATTAAGTTCCAAGAAAATTTTTTGCCTAAAGTCCCACCCCGAAAAAAAAAGTCTAGTTACGGCCCTGTAACTAGGTATTTATTGTTTAGTAATGGGCCCCCCCAATATTTGATAAAAGTCGGCGCCTATGTAGGTGGTTTTTAGACACTTTTAAGGGACATAGACGCCCTCTTTTGAGTATAGGCACTGGAATATTTAACGCCTAAAAAAGGGTTCAAAAATTTTGGGTCGGGCCCATGGGGGGGTGGGGGGGTCCGGACCCGGGGACCCCCCCCCTTCGCTACGCCCGTCATGCTATATCACGGCTGGTCGCCCGTTCCGGCCGCCATGTTTTACACCGACTCAAATGATAACACTTAAGTGCGTTACGAAATATAATTTTGTTCTTATTTTTAAATTAAACAGTTACCGGGGATTGAAATATGTATCTCCCGCATGCAGAGCGTGCACCTTACCGCAGATCCATCGGGATATACTGAAATCGTAGAAACTTGTTATAACATCCTTTTACTTGGGTTAATCTTTATTTGAGTCGTGGTAAAACATGGCGGCCGGAAAGGAGACCGGCCGTGATATAGCGGCAAAAAGTCTTCCATTTGGCGACCGATTCGCGGTCATCAAATGGTCGACTCTTTTATCAAAGCTGTGTCAAAATGGATATGTCCGGTTTTGAAACTAGGGGCCTCATTTATTTTATCATGCTGTTGTTTTCCATGTCTAACTTCCGTGTGGAGCCGTCCATAAATGAATCGTCAGTTTGAAGAAGGGAATAAGTCCAAAAAATGACAAATTGACTTTTTGTGCTCAAAACAATCTCCAAGCTTTGCCCTACACATGCGTGAAAAGAGGGGGAAAATAACTAACCACTATAGGGAGATATCGCCCCTTGAAGTTGTGATATCGCTATCCATATAATGAAAATTCCATTTCTTTTTTTCGATTTTCTCAAAACTTGATTTTTGGACTTATTCCCTTCTTCAAACTGACGATTCAAATGATGTCACACTTTTTTGCCCATTTTTGACCCCCTCCCCCCCTTTGTCACATGTCACGCTCTTAAACCAACTATATGTCTAATACACAAATTTAAAAGTGCCCGGAACCAATTTTTTTATTTGATCTTAATTTTACCCCCCCCCTGATTCTATCAACCTAAGATGCCTTTTGAGAGAACAATATAAGGTCGTTTTAACAATTTAAGGGTTTTTTCGTTGATTTTCAGCTGCAGGATGTGATGTACCCCCTGCAGTCCCCCCCTTGTCACAAATTGATTAACCCCCTCCCCCCTCTGAGCGTGACGTCATTTATGGACGGCCCCTATACAGGGCCGCCGAGAGCCAAGTCGGGCCCCGGGGAAAAGGTTGGGAAGCGGACCCCCAGTGACATACATATACTTCTCATTTTGAGGTAGGGCGCAAAAATTTTCTACCTACCTCCATCACCCACCATATAGGCTTAATGTAAGTTTTAGAATATTTTTAGACAAGATCTGAATTTCACTCCACTTAAAAATATCGTGTTCTTTTGATAATACAATGAGATACAAGCTATAAAGGGAGTCTGGGGGTCCCCCCAGAACATTTTTGAAATATGTCCCTAGAAAACTGGGAATTTACTCATTTTTGGACCTTTATGATAACAAATTAATTTCCAAAGTATTCAAAAATATATCCCTCTTAGTATCCTTAGTTTCCTCAATATGAAAATCTTTGGGTCCCGGGCCTCCTACAGGCCCGGGGGAATCGTACCCCCTCGCCCCCCCTCTTTCGTCAGGCCTGCCCCTATAACAAAATTGATTTAACCCTAGTATTGTAGTTTCTAAGATTTAGAGATAGTATTTAAGTTTGATGACTTCCAGACTTTGGTCAGCATTCTGAGCCTTTTTTATCCTACTTTAGTGTTAAGGACGTAGCTTTAGCTTTTCCATGGGGGGTGTCTAGAATTCACTTTGCAGATTTTTTTTGTAGTGAGGATTGACTGAACCTCATTTTTAAGGTACCCCCTAATGAATGCTTTTATACATTAAGTGTTAGGTCACTTAAAAGTATTATTTTAATGGCATGTTACTCATAATGTAAAAACTTAACCATATGAGCTCGAAGTAAAAAGGTGGGGTCTGGGGTTTCCCCCCAGAAAAATTTTGCAAATTTGCCTCTTCACTATTATGTTCCAACTCAATCATTTTCAAAGGAAAAGCAATGTATAACCGACGTCAAAATTTGAGAGGGGTTTGGAGGTTCTTCCAATTACAATTTAAAAGTTTGTATTCTACTGATCCCATACACGATCCACTTGAGCCGTACATGCTCCAGTTGAGTTGAGAACCACTGCTTTTCAGAAGGCATTCCTGTTGTGATTAATCTTGGTTATGTGGTTACTCTCATGGGACCACCTTTGGGGAACTGAACTAGAGTAAAATTTTACATGGATATAACTATAAAACAACTTAACATATTGGTTAAAACCAAGATTTTTCCCTTTGTTATATGCACACCAAGAATAATCTGCAAATTGTTAAATTTTCCAGGGCATTTGTACCCCTCAGCTATCACATTTCGGTTACTTCCTTCAACTGAAATTTGACTTTTTTAAAGTTGTAATTTGTGAATGGTTGGTAATTAATGATTTGTTTACTTATTTCAAGCAATTTATTAGGGTTTATAGAATTCATAATTACAGTTAAAATAATCACTTATTTTGTATTCATTGACCTATAATGGAAATGTGCAGCTTTGTGAAAATGTAATTGCTATTTTTTTTGAAATATCCATTTTTTATATTTTTCTCATTTAGCTGAACTGAATTATAAAAGGGGGATGTCTGGTCACAGTTAAATTACCTGTATTTTCTGAAGTCAAACCACTTTAAGAAATTTTTTAAGTTTTGAAACTTGTTGTGCAGTCATCTGAAATAATTACTCATTCAGCAGCTGAAGCAATAAGAAAGCATTCAAATTAACCAACAAGTATTAAAATTGCTAGCAATTTATTATATTTCATCTACTATTCAATCACAACAGCAAAACTAATATGCAACAAAAGGCACTTCTAAAATGATAAAAAATAATATTAAGGCAATGCTGTTTGAAGCTGAATCACAGTCATAAATAAAGCATTTCAGATATGTGGCATGACTATGTAAAGAATGTTTTCATATACACATTACATTAAAACGTAAATCAAACACATAATACATCATTACGGTGCATCACATGGATCTTAACACTTATGAACATATTAGTTACCAAATGCTCAAATGCAGAAGTGTTACCCCCCAAAAAAATTGCTTTGAGCAAACAGTTTAAAAACTTTTAATTCACATAGCAAGAGAAATGTTTGAAATTCTATCTACTTAACTCTAACTACAATAATCTTGTTACATTAATAAATGTGCACCCAAGAAATAAAATGAACACAATAAAATCATACATGCAGTTGTGAAAATATGGATATACTTTTTCGTAAATTTGAATCTACTGGAATTTTACATTTGAATGTTACATATGTATAAGGTTAACAACTGAACTCTGTTCATTCCTATATTTTAAAAACATCAATTATTAAGTTTACACGTTTTAGTACAGTCGAGCCTATTTAAGAGGGTACTAGTGTTCATTATAACCACATTTCTTTAATATGCTTCAGTCAACAAATTAAAGACCATAACAAAAATGAGTAAACTGATAAAAAGGTTGAGCAAAAGATAAAGCCCTTCTTAAAACAGAAGTATAAAACAAATTACATTAATAGATCTTTGGGAAGTAATATTTTGCTTGAGCAATTATAAAGATAGGAAGTTATCAGACAAGGGTTAACAAAAACTGATGGGGCGGAAAAAGATAAAAAAAATTATACAAAAATGAATGAAATACTATAAGGAATATAAAATATACATTACATATTAACTGATATAATTTGAAAATGAGAAGCAAAAAAGAAGCATGCTGTACAATTCTGTGTAAGCAATACTACTCTTAAGAGGTCTTTATTTAAAAAATTATCACGGTTTCAATGCCTTTTCTTTTATGAAAATGCATTCCAGAATTGTATATATCAACTTCATACCTCGACAAACAAAAGCTCAAGTTTTTTAAATTTTGTAAAGAATCTTTCCATATAAATCTGGTGATAATCATAATGTAAACAAAAGGCTAAAAAAGTATGGAAATTGATAAACAGTTATACCTTTCTTAAAGTAAGAATGAAACATAATTTGCATGTTTTTACATGCAAAATTATAACGCATGAATTTGACCCAAACAGTCGACAAATTGACTTTTGCAGTAATATGCAAGTTATATATTTAATTGCAATAAAAACTTCTATCCATTTTTAAAGCCCAGTTTAGTAATGATGTAGTCTACAGACTATTTAAAAAAATTTATTATGAGACTGCTTATTTAAAACTAGGGAAACTTAAATTAAGCCAGCATTAACTTTTGAAAATGAAACCATATGGTTTAGAGATATATAACCTTAAAATCCTTAGTGGGACTAGCTAAAAAATTTAATTTTTTAGTCATTAACTTTATTCTTGAACTATAGTTAAACAAAACACATAACTTTGAATAATTTTTATAAATTTTAATTTATAACTATTAATTCATTTTAAAAAGATTAACTTGATGGCTAAATTAATGAGTTTACAAATACAAGGAGAGAACCAAGCAATTCTAACATTGGATAACATATTCTGTGAATCACAACACATCATATTAACCAACTATTTTAAAAAGAGATTGTTTCCATACAATTTCAAAGGATGTTTTTAGATGACATTTTTAAGAATAAGTTGCAAAAAAGTAATACACAGACATGAATACAAGGCAAAATTACAACTGCAACCACCTCCCAAATTTAAAAAAGTGAAAGAATTGTTTTAATATTAATACACTGAATCTAGAGTTAGTTCAGAATCACTGATGCTTGGCAATACTGAAACTTTTTGCATCATTTGAGCTGATCTCTGGTAACCTTAGCCATGTTAATTTGGGTAATAAAAGGCCTTTTAATGCTTTAAATATGTTGCCAACCTGGCACATCAGCTTGCTTCTTAATCTATTATCAGATGAAGCATAAATATTCGGTGAACATAAAATGAAGTGTTATATTACACATTTAGGAACATTGATGCTGATAAAGGGTGGAAATGATATTTTAAGAAGTTCCAAGGCTTTATTTGTAACACAAAGTTGAAAACAATAACTCAAGTAGCTCAGGTGAGGAATCTTCCATTAATAATATTCTGTGTATTCTTTTTTAATCAATTCTTTTGAAATGCTTAACATTCTTTATCACATGTTAAGTATTGGTTTTATATCGTGATACATTTGCCTTAGTTCCCTTTTCAGCTTTACAAAAAAAATCATACAACATAAAGTAATGGTTGATTACTGAACAGTAACTGAGAATATGAATTTTACAAATTTAAAATTGCCAATATGGCTGAATGAATGAAAGTTCTAAACATGATACTTGAAAAACATGGGAAATGCATTTACACATATTTACAGTTTTACCTCTTTATACAAGCACAAAAATCTACAGTTCTGTCTTCAGCACACTTCATTTTGTTACAAATAAAAAGCTGCCATTTAAATAAGTTTGCCTGCATGCCAGTTGTTATGATAGACCTTCAATTTGATGGAACAGTACTTATATTATACTCTAGGTCTGCAGCAAAGCAATGGAAAAGTCTATGGCACATAGTCTAGGCACTTGACATCTTTACAATCATGCAATTGACAGTAAAATATTCCTATATAAAACTATTCAATCACTCATCATTCAAATGTCATAAGGTTCTCCAAGTGCTAAAAATAAAGAAATGACAAGATTTAAATGCCTGTAATAGTGCCCAAAAGTAAGAAATGGTTAAGAAATTTTATAACACAATTTACGCAACCTTTGATAAAAAATCAAGTAATTTCTTTCAAAATTATTGAAATCTCAAATGATTTCTCATTAATAGACTGAAAGCAGTGGTGCCAATTTAGCTATTCCATAGAATAGATAGAAAAACGTTGCAGGAAAGAAGATAAGTGTGGAAATAGTTACTCATTTAGAACTGATTAATATTGATTCTATAAATGTTATTTTTCCTGAAGAGAGGTACAGGAACACTGCTCAGTCTCAAATCAAGCAGTTTATTACAAGATATACTTACTGTGCATTCATCATACTGATTAGTTGCTTTTCGGAGACAGTTGTACCACTGGACGGTTTTAGATGGTGAGCCAGTTCTAAATTTGTACACATTGCCTTTAGCAGCATCAGTTAGTTGGAATGCATCAGGTTGATTTCCAGATTCTGAACATATCACAATACACCCAGAAACATCAAATGACTTAGATGGAGTGCTTTTGAACTGAAAAATAATGGAACTCTATAGAGCAGAGGAAAAAGTAACAAATGAGCAGATATTCTAAACAATTAAAGCCTTGTTGACTTGAGTCAATAAAAAATAAATAATACCTACTTAAAACTAAACTTTAACGCAGTAAGTGTTCTTAGTGCATTGAACACTAGTAAAAATAAGAATACCTTACTCAATTTATAGAGAAAAATGGATAAAAGGTTTGTAAAAATCTTTGTGGTGTTGACCTATTAAACGAAAAAGGATAAACTCTTTGCAAGATAACGTATGCATTATGCAATGTTACTAAATCCTGTTCTCCCTTGTGATTGAGTAGCGTAGTATAATAATATTATACAGATATTATCTAATGTTTATATGGTTTTAGATATTTCTTAAATTGGTTTTAATTGCTGGTATATATTTTTTTACTTCAAAATTAAGTTTTAAATTACCTTTAAAAATGAGATTTGGCTTAAACCATGCCAACCCTGGATTAAAGAATAAAAATTTGGATTGCACAGTTAATTTTGTATGTTAAGCTGCCTAATTGAACTCTTAATTTTAACTCTTTCGGGACGGGTGGCACATATGTGTGCCGGCATAAATAACATGAGTAATGCGAATTTAGTGTGCTTTCTTTCAACTTCTTAGCTAATATTAACTTATATAAGTGTTCTTATAAGTTACTTATATAAGTGTTAACTTATATACTTATGTTATAAGTGTTATAATAATGTTATGTGATGTTATAAGTGTTAACTATTATACTTATATAAGTTAACACTTATACAAGTGTTCTACTAGCCTCAATGTACATTTTTTATTAGTTTTTGATAGAAAAATGGATGTGTTGATGGTTTTACTATGAATTATTGCTATAGGTTTCGTTTGCATTGATAGAATTATTTATTGCTTAAACAGAAATAATCCATATGATTGAATGTCAAGTTGAAGTTGGGATTAGAAGAGATAGGTTTTTAGTATTCTTAGAATTAACCATGTTTCAACGATTTCCGAGCAATTAAAATAGTGGCGCACATTGCACGTAATCAGTAAAAATGAATTAAAATGGTTTTGATCCAGATATGTTCACAATGAACCTTTATGAATAAGTGTCTGGAGGTAAAATCTTTTCATTTTCAGATATTTTTCCTAGAAAAATTAATCTTTAAATGTTTAAATGCTAATTAATTACAAGTTACTTGTTTTATAAAATTTTTCAAAGAAAAAAAAATTGTTGAGCATGAACTTGAAAGGTGTTTCTTTCATCATGTGCCGAAAATTAGATACTTTGGACGACAATTTTAATTTTTATAATTTTTTTCTCGAAGTTCGACATAGACACGAAAAGTGTCCGTCCCCAGGGGAAGTTCTTTCTACTCGTGCGCTGTCCTGTGAGAGCAGTTCGGTGGCATATACGCCCGTCCTCAAAGGGTTAAGATTTAAAAGAGGTATTTCATTTTGGTGTTTCTTTACAAGTGTGGAAAACAATGAATGAAAAACAACTTACATCAGACTTGTCTGTTCCTCTAAGAGTCTTTGGTGGAAAATAGATAAGGGTTGTACCTTTTAAGACCAGCCAGTAGCGCATCCAAGGAGACATCTGAAAATATCAAAATAAAATTATTTATATTCAACAGAAAGAGATCGATTTAAATAATGTGAATGCATGAATCTTGTATTGATACACTTTCAATACATGATATTGAAGTAAACTTAAGGGAATGAAAACTAGGAGGCATTACTTTGGGTAGAGAAAATTTAACTTGAATTTCTTACAACGCCTATTAGTGGTGGACACTGAGCTCCTCTTAGATATCTAGAGACATCTCATTTATATTGGCATCTGTTTTTTGGCATGTAGACATTATCTCTAACTTCCTACTCTTTTAATGGCTAATATAATTTTCTTACTTGGGAGAGCAGTCAAGGTGTTTACTGAAGTAACCTCAGAAATAAATTGGTATTAAGAACATAAACAAAAATCTAGAGGGATGGGATCAGTAAAGTTAGAACAGCCTGTACAACTCACTTCCAGTAAAGTTGTTATTGCAGCATTTAAATTATTAGGTCTTAAAAAAACAGGAATGTTCTTATGATTCAATCTTAACACTGCAAATGACAGTTATCTAACATCCTTTCTTTCACTTTAGAGGAATAAATTTGCAAAAATAATTGAAGAAATGGGAAAGATGTGATTCTTAGTGAGCGGAAAAAAGTATATAGGTAAAAAATAAAACAACACCTCAATCCCTGAACTGATACTTTTTTAACAAATTCACAATTTTATTGTTTCATAGCAGGAACAATAGAGGTGCTTTCAGGAACATACAGCTAACTCCAACAGTTTTACATTGGAGAAAGCTCTTTGTTGCCAAGCCTCAACTGATTCAAAGCAGGGGAAGAATTGACAGTGCAAAATGAGTTCACATTACTGTATGTTACACTACAAAATGCTTAGTGTCCATAGGTCTAACTTATTTAAGAGATACAAATACTTACAGCTGGCTTTTTTCCTTCTTTTAATACTGTTTTCCTTCTAACATATCCTTGGAAAGTAGCAACAGCATCAATATGCCGCAGGTTAATTTCTTGAGATTCACTACGGGCAAAAAAATTTTTACCATTACAAACTCTGACAATTAAACTTATTTGAGTGCATTATAAACAGCAGAGGGATGTGTCCCTTTACCTGCAGTTAAGAGGTAGATGCTCCATCCATGTGTCAAAATGATCATGAATGTCTGAAATATAAATAGTTCTTCAATAATGAGTTAGATCAATGAAATAAACAAATAATTTTAACCAATAGAAAACCAACCTTCTATGCTGCCTAAAGATCTTTTTCTAGTAATGATAGGTGTGTGTTCTAATATGCTATCATCAAGTAGATGTCTTTCAGAAGAAAATGTGGAACATGAGCTGAAATTAAAACAAATTTTATAAACATTTCTACAAGACAAAATAAACCAATCCGACTAAACTGATACAAATAAGCTTCTACTTTACCTCAAAGTGTCTACAGAGAGAGATGACATTACACTGAAAGAAAAAAAATAGCTTTAACAATATGATAACAAATTTAAAATTATTGCAAGAAACAAAGTATCATTAATGGAACTAAAAAAGACATGACAGTACTGAAAAAAAAAATCTCCACAAATTTACAAATTATAATTACTTATTTCCTAGGCTCCAAGCTTTTCGGTGAGTAGGGACAAATCTGGATCCATGGCCTGGCATTGATCTAGATGAGCGGGCTTCTAATGAACATGGAATACCCAAGGAATTTCTCCCTGACACTTTCAGATCTTCAGTGACTAAATGACGATGAGAATTGGAATCCCTTAAGTTTGGAGATGACTTAAGAGGCTCTAGCTCAAGTGATAATCTAATGGGGAAAAGCTTAATTAGAAAAGAAAATAATACTCTAAGAATGAATTCAAGTAATTAAACTAATATTCTGCATAGAAATTTATAACTTTTAAGTAATAATATATGGAACACATACTTGTAATTTTCATCCTCAACAAATTTTTGAAGCTCATCAATATATCTAACTGACTTTAAGTAATTTTGAATATGGGGCAATACGGGAAGATGATCTGAAAAATTATACAGGCTTTAGGATAAATATTGAAACAATAATAACTGATTTTCAAAAGAAAGCAATGATAAAACATGTTAAGTTTATCGTGGTTACAGAGGTCTTGTAAACTGCAATGAGACTTTCCCCTAGAGAGCCCAAGTAAAACCAGCCAGAAAATTTGAAGATATCTTAGTAAACAAAAGTTTATTTTCAATGTTCAAATAAAAGACACTTACCATAATTTGACTGTTGATATTCAGCTATAGTTCGAAGAATATTATTCATTTTCATTTGACGATGATGGTTATCTAATCCTTGTGTAGGAGGATGAGCAATATCAATAAATACTAAATCTTTGAGAAATAAACCTGTGAAAATAAAATTAGAACTAAGTTTATACTTATTGATACAGTTTTAAAACTCTTTGATTTTTAACGACTTCACTACCTTGCTGTTCAACAATTTCTTTCTTTAAATCATTGTTAAATTTTAATTAAAAAGCTAAAATAATTTAGTGTCCTTTTAGGTACCACATAAAGAAAAAATATATGCAGTAAAAAAGGTCAAATTCCATTAGCTGTTTATTAGGTACTCAAATATTGATAAAAAAATTAACAAGTTCTAATTAAAAATAAAAATTATTAACTATTTAATCCATTAGTCTTTAAGTAAGAGTTGAAAACTTAAAGAAGCAAATTTCAATTTAACACAGATATATACAAACCTAAGTAGGGTATACATGGCAGCTTCAGATTAGTCATATGGTCTCTGAGTTTCTCAAAGTTATTAGCATCTGAGAAAATATCTGTCAATTTATCAAAAGTACTTCTTTCTTTTTTTGATAAATGCTGAAAAAAAACATAAGCACATTTTTACTAAATCTTTCAATTGAAGCATGATATTTTCAATGTTTTCCAAATTTAATTTTCTTTAAATTGAACAAAAATGTTAATTTATACCCTATAGAACCTGAGATCCTTGCATAAAATTTAAGATATGACCAATAGTTTGGAAATTGGGTTGATATTTATAAAAACCCTTACCAACTATAATTTTGTGTGTAAATGACCCCTGAAAAATTACATCCCCGTAAACAATAAAAAAATTCTAGCCCAGCCAAGCCCAGAAAAAACTTACAGGCCAAGTGTTTGACAGTCTGAAAATAGATGCACTTTGTAAAGCTGAGATGATTGCAGATTCTGAATGCAGGTTATTCAGCTCATGCAGCCTTTTAGCAACCTTAATGAAGTGAGCAATAATATCTGCCCTGGCTTTAGGTGTTTGACCAGAGAGGATTTCTTTCACAGCCCATAGACTAACCTGAAGTGAACAATTTGCAAACAATAGTATACATATATTGATAGAAGATGATCATTTAGGAAAATATCAAAGGAAAAACTTACATGGTTAAATCTTTGAGTGAAAGCTACAACATTGGGAGCATAAGTCATTTTTTCTTTTTTGTTCCAACAACAGCTGGAGAGTTCCTATGAATATAATAGATGGCAGTGAGATATGAAAAAAATCTGATTTCCCAGGTCTCATAAAATCAATTTAATCCATAACTAAAATTAAAAATTGGAAATTTTAGAGTTGAACAAAATAAAATTGAGCCTAAACATTTCAATGTAAGTTAATACTAAATTTTTGTTCCCCTTAATGTATATTAAGGATTAGGATATGCTTATTTTGAAAGCAGAGTTATTTTTACTATGCATTTTTCAGTTTTCCTAACAGATGGCATGAAATAAATGTTTACAAAAAAATACTAAAAAGCTTTCAGATATACATACTTCTGGTTGAATTTCTTTAAATACTACAACATCCATTAAAGTAAGTTGGCTCTGCAAAGAAATTAATAAATATATTTTTCTTAACACAAACAAATTACGGATTAATTTGAACTGGAAAAGTCACCAAAGAAGCTTTAAAGGTAAACTATAAGCCAAGAAAGATTAGAATAAATTGGCTTTTTTCGTATTATATTCTCCAGATACACTATTCAACGCAATTTTGGGTAGATGACATGCATCACTTGTTAAAAATTAATAATAATCGCTTATCTGGTGATGACTACTCTTTTAAATATTGAGAGTTTATATTGATTTTTTTATTAATGTTCTAATTTATTAAATAATTTTGGTCAAATTCTGCTATCTTTCTTGTTTAATATCACCAAGCTGTATTGAACACCAAAGATTAGAAATATGAATAACACCAAAATTTGCAGACCAACATATTAAAATAAAATTACTGCTTAGCCAACGATAGTAAACGGGTCACATGATTTTTTGCTTCAGTATTTTTATTTTATTTAAAATATACTGATTTTTTATGTATATAGAGGGTCTAAGGTTAGAGGGAGTAAATGTCTCTTCCACTTTTGATCAACTGCCCTTCAGCTTCTTCCTTTCTCCCTTCCGAGTCTGTCAAAATCACATGACCCTTTTACTATCGTTGTTAAGCAGTATATCATTAATAAGAATAAAAATTGGGTGATATTCAAATATTCAGCTTCAAATATTTCCATGATTTTTAACAGGACAGATAATGAAATAGAACCAATGAGATAGAATTTACTTTATAAATTCACATTAAATTCTTTTTCTCAAAAAGGTTTCTGAATGAAAAATAATTTATTTAATTGTTTTTTTATTGCTAGCTGTGATAATATAGTAAAACAGTGGCAATTACAAACCAACCAATTAAATAGTTATACTGATGGTAATGTTACCATTAAAAATTTGGCATCAAAATATTTAGATTTTCAACCGAACAGATAACAGTAATTAACACAAAAGAAACTTACAGCAAAATCTTCAGGAGGAACTTTAAGAACTGAGAAAACAACAGCATCATAACTTTTTTGATGAGAAATTTCACCGTTTAACCGGGTGTCCAATACTTCATGTGAATTAGAAATGCAGTTGAAACCCTACAATTTATAAAGGTGTGAATTAATATGCAATAAATGAGTATAAAACTAAAATAGCATAAAATTTTAAAGATAATAAACCTAGTGTATATTTACCTCATTCTTACAGTAGGAATTCATGTTAGCACGAGCAATCTCAGTAGCTATTTCACAGTATTTCATCTTGCAAATTTGCTTGAAGACTTGGCAAATAATGGAAATCTGTGTTCTCTGCACCTAAAATGACAAGCTGACTATTGTTTTAAAGTTATAATTATGAATAGAATTAGGGATTAAATAATAAATGCATTAACTTATGGTCGGAGGAATTTTATGATCAAAAACTGGTACAATATAATGGCTAGTGCATGTGAATTGTGCATGGCTAGTGCATGTGAATTATGGGTCTCGGATAAGATTTTCTTATAAAGCTTATCCTTCATGAATTGAATAATTTTATTACTGAATTACATTGATTTAAAAGTTTTTCACAGTATTAAGTTAGAAGTAGAGGCTTTTTAATACTTTTTTTGGGTACTTGCAAATTATCTCGTTGACTATTCAGTGGCTGTCAAATTCAGCGGTATATCAATAGAAAAGTCAATGGGACTTTAAAACATTTTTGATTAAGCAGCATGGTCAACAGTATAATACGTAAGAACCCCTTTTTTAAAGATAACAGCAAAAGATTTTACAATATGAAAATTATACTTAACAAGTTACAGTAATCTATTCCTCAAGTAAGAGGTATATTTACTATTTAAATGAAATTTCGGTGCTTCAGTATCACCCTGTCAAGCCTGTGTCTCTGAAACTGATGATTGACAGGTTTATACGTAAGAACCAAAACCGCTTCAAACAATCTACAGTTTTTTTAAGGTGAACCTATCTATTCCTAAAAATTGTTCTTCCTCTCTATAAAATTTTTTCAATCCTAAACTGCCTGAGATTGTCATTGAAACCTAAAGAGAATTTCGGATGAGCAGGACTGAAATGAGTTAAAAACCCTGCAGACACCATTGTGAATACAAGGTAGGAGTTACACAACCAGTATTTTGAACATTCACCATGTGAGGGATTTAATGGATAATGTAGGGTAGGGATGCACAACCTTTTTGGGAGGGGGGCCACTCACATAGTTGATTGAGACACGGAGGGCCGCAAACAGTAACAGTAAAAATAAGGTAGAATTTGCATCTCAAGGAACTTAATATAAGATGTGAATAATTGAGTTTGTACCATTAAAGGGTTCTAGGGGTCCTCCCAAGAAAATTTTTGAAATTTAACCCCAAAAAAACAAAGCATTGACTAGTTTTTTCACATTTAGCCCAAATATTGCACATATATTTTAAGATGGGATTTGCATTTTGATTAACTTAATATTTATTTAAAAAATGATAATTATAGAATTCCAAATGTAAAGGGGGGTCTGGGGGTCCTACCCCAGAAAAATTTTGGAAATTTGACCCTAAAAAACAGGGTTTTAACTTATTTTAGAAATCAAGTTCGATTTTTTTGGGGGGGACAGGCCCCCAGCCTTCTGCTATCCCCCTTGATAGCATATCTGAAACAGGTTATGATCTAATAAGAATTTAAAAAAATACACTGCATTATTATCTAATCTTGTTTCAAAGTGATCTTTTTGCAAAAATTTAGAACTTCGGAAATCCTTAAGAAAAATTTGTTGAAAATACTAAAATTGATAAAAAAAAAGCTATGTCAGAGGTATCACTAGACTTATTAGACTCCTCTGACCACGCTTAAATTTTTCTACAATGTGAAAAGAAGCCAGCTTCAACTAGGCGCCGTAAAAACGGCACTTTCGCGAAAAATCGCTATTTTTCGACTTTTCCGCGGCGCGTGATCCTAAACACCGGACTTCTGGCTTCAAAACTTCAAACCATTGTTATGTTGTTTTTTCCACATCGCACCGTCGCACAAACAATACAAGAAGAAGCCAACTTCAATTTGGCGCCCGCCCAAAAATCGCGGCAGGAACGGAACACTTCGCGAGCAAATCGAAACTCGAAAAATCGCGATTTTCCCGACTTTTTTCCGCTATAAATCGTCACTTTTCTCGGTTAAAATAAGGAAAGTAACAAAAGTTAGGAATTATCTGAAATATCCAAATTCGTTCGCGGGCCGCAGGTTGTGCATCACTAATGTAGGGAAAAGTCAGAAGTGTATAGAATAGTTAAAATGGGTCACTAAAAAGGACAATATTTTCTTAAAGTACAACATAACTCATAATCCCCAATTTTTGGAAGGTGAAAAAAAATGCAACTCTGGACAGAGCAAAAACAATAACAGTGGTTCTAGACTGTTTTCTGCAAAACTGTTTACTTCAGGCAATTTGGTGTCAGATTTTGAATAAAAAAGTGAAAAACAAATTAGAAAAAATTTAATTAATATCTTGCTGTGCTCTTTGATTATAAAAGTGGCAAGCGCACACCAAGCTTCAAACAATTCTACTCTCTAAATTGAATTTATGTTAAAAAAAGCATCTGCACATTTCATGAAAATACAACTCATATTCTGTTCGAGCTATGGATTTAAAGGACTCAACTGTGTCAATTCCAAAATTATAAACAAACAATTGGTCCAACATATTCACCATCTCCTCTTCATGAATATTATGATGATAAATATGAAAATTTATTAAATATTTTACATGGGAAAATTTATTTACTGTTGTGCTTTGATAAAATATGCATACTACATACTACCTACGACAAAATTATTTTGTAAAACAGGTATATTTTTATTTTTACACAAGTATTGGAAAAAACGACAAGATAAGTAATTTACATTTACAGACAATAGTTTAAATGAAAATATCATATAGTAGTTGTATTTGTTAGATGGTTAAGATCTGGTCAGAAGAATATGAAAATAACAATGGCTAAACACAAACTGATCCTTTAAAAAGGATATACTTTCTCACAATCTATTGATTTGTGATAAATAACGAATAGTTTAAAATCTAACGGAACCTTTGTTTTGATCCGCTTGCTTATAAGATAGGTAAATTATTTGAATTCTGAATCATTAATGAAGGAAAACACAAGAATTTAAGGCAGCCTGTCAAATAATTAACAACCAAAATATATCTTTAAATAAAGTACATTCTAACAATTCCAAGCATTTTCTGACTCATGAACAATAAAATAGTATTGATATACTTACATAGTTTACCAAAGTTAAGAAAATGACACTTTGAATAGAGAACGAATGGTTAAAACAGTAGCAGTATGTTTTCACTAGTTTTAATCACTTCTTAACAAGAAGTTGATCGTGGGAGATATTTTCGAAAGGAATACTAAAAAAATTAAATACACACAGCAGCGCATTCTATTTCTTTAACGACTCCAGAGATAGCTTGTTTGCAAGTGTTTATTTTCTTGACAACACACACACTAATTAGATTCCCCGAACTATTCGTTTGCAAATCAGTAGGTCGATGACCAGCACACCATGATAATTTAATATTTACAATTTACACAAGAACCATCTAATTTGTGGGTGTTTCGAGATTTCAGTGATAATGTACGCATCGCATCTCTAGCGGAAACGCAGAGGCCTATTCCTGCTGCCAAGGTTACCGGCAAAAAACTGCTCCTGATATAACGCCAACTACGCCAAAGTCGCCAACTCCTACGCAGGTTAGTGGTTAGTTGCAGTTAACGTGAAAGTTTTTTTAGTTGGTCTGTTATTTCGGTTTTGTTTTGTCTGGGTTTTGTCAAGATTTGGATTCAGGGGTTTTCAATTTTTTGCTTGGGAAGAGAAGATATTTTGAGTTTTAAAATTTAACCAAACCAACAAACCATGTTAGTTTATTTCAAACTTCGATTATTTCCATGCTAAAAAAGGGGGTTCGGGGGGTACCCCAAGAAATTCCCTTAATATAAGCATCTTTCCCCTTAATGTTGGAAATAAGTTCACTTCGGGCACACTGGGGCACACTACATATCAATCAGTAAAAAGAAGCGCTACTAAGAAGTACAGGGTGTTCCAAAAAAGACTGACATTTTAAAAATCAACAACTAATTATTCGAAAACTATAAAAGATAAAAATATGCGATTTGTTTTTGAGTTATTACTTAGTTGTTGATTTTTAAAATGTGTCAGTCTTTTTTGGGACACCCTGTAATTTTGTTCACATTTTTACCTTAATTGTTAATTGGAAGGTAAGAAATCATGTTTTGAAGATTAAATATTGTATTGATATACCTAATATATTATCTTACAGGTTTTGGGAGCCATTGGCTTCACGGAAGTGTCTCAAATTTGAACTAAAAGGATAACTAAAAACACTCGTTAATTACCTTCATTACGGAGGTTTTGACTAGTTGATTATTGAATATTGCATTGTCATCGAGTTTACACCGTCTTTATAGCGTTTCGCTTTAATTACTGTTGGTATGGCCCCGACAGAAAAAAAAGTCATGATTCATACATAATCACACAGCATTCATAAAGCCCATGATTCCTTTGCAAAAATTATGGAGGGTATTCCAAGCGCACTAAGCTTCCTCTGTCCTGCGCTTCATTTGAATGCTAGAGATGGTATGGGTGGTTTTTCGATATGGTTGGTTGGATTTAAAGAAGCAAAACTTGGAGGTTATGAACCTCATTTCACATCCATGCTAAAAACAATAGCAATAAAAAGATAAAAGCTTTAAGCTAGGCAAGGGTGAATCAAGATGGTGGGGCAGGGACTATGGGGCTGCAACCCCCTAGAATTAAAAAATTCTTCAATATTTTGTTCAATGTTTTTAATAATTTGAATTTTTTCCAAGTTTATTTCGAAAACAGATAGTAATAAAGAGTTTTTTATTTCATTTTATGAGAAATCCTTTAAAATTTGAAAATTAAATCCTTTTTATCGTGAAAATCATTGTACACGTTTTAGGTGCAGCCCCCTAGACAAAAATCCTGGATTCGTTGCTGTGGCTAGGGATATGTAAAAGCAGGTTTTTGTCCTCTTGGTGATATCGATAGATAAGATCATCTTGCGAAACAAAAAAAAAACGTTATTTGTAAGATTTATAGAATCGGATAGTATCCTTTTAAAATTTAAAGTATGATCAGAATGAGAAAAAACCATTAAGATAACCGTAAAATGTTTTAGAATTTTTCATTAAGTATTTTGCAATTTATATGGAATGTGTTGGTACGGGAAATTCTTTTTGCTTACACAACAGTTGAATTACCGAGGATCTTAACGATATGGAACTATTTCAGAGAAAATGTATCTATAAAACCTCTCCTAGTCCCTGAGATGAGAATGATATACCCAAATCATTCCGCGTCAACAAGCTAAAGAGCTAAAGCATTTTAACTACTAATAACTATATATAATAATACTAACTAATGTTTAGTGTTTTTTAATTTTTCATTTTACCTCTTTCTCTTTGACCAGTGCCGTTGTTAAGAAAAATATTTAAGGTTGTCCCCTCCTTCGCGGGTTTTTTTCACTTTTTTTGGCTAAAACCAAGATATTTTGCGGGGACGGCCAAAAATACATATAATTTTCCCCCAAGAAAAGTAAAGGGTAACATATTTTAAAAATTCCTCTGTTCTCTGTATATGTGATCAGGATTTTCTCCTAAATACAGCAGAATGAAAGTCGAAAAGTCAGATGAAAGATTTGGACAGGCCCACTAGCGGATCCAGGGGGGGGTGCTAGTGGGCTTTAGCCCCCAAAATTAAAAGTTTTACACTGTATAATATGGCATTTTATACACCAAAATGAGTTAAAACCCTGTTATTTTATGGTCAAATTTTCAAAAATTTTATGTGGGAGGACCCCCAGACCCCCTTGGTACTTGTAACTCCATTATTACAACTTTACTTTAAATTAAGTTCGTCAAAACGCAAAATTTCTACCATAAAACCAATATCCGAAATTCGCATGAGGCGTACAGAAACGAGTTGAAAATTGGGATGTTTTGACTTAAATTTCCCAGACCCCCCTTTTAGTAGTTGAAGCAGGATAATTTACTACTTTTCACATATTTTTATCTTCAAGAAGATTCAATTGGATTATGAAAATTCTAGCCCCCCCCCAAAAAAAATCCTGGAACCTCCCCTGGATAGGCCGCATCTTACCATCGGGTCGTAGTTAGGTTTGAGAATAGAGCTAATAGAATTGAGCATAGGAATTGAGGGACCAGTCTTGTATATCCTTGAAAGAACCAATGAAAGTCAATTATAAGTTCCCAAAAATTTCAAAACTAAGATACCCAATGAAATACCAAAAGCCATCGTAAGCACGTAAGCAGATGGTTACTGAACATCTGCTTCACCACTCAACACCTGTGGTTTTATTTAACCCAAAGGAGAAACAAAGAGTGGAGGCAGGGAGCACGTTCCTGACTTCACGCTTCGAATATGAAAGCTGGTTTTGGACAGTTGACTTTCAGAGCGGTCTTCTAATTGAGGTGACGTCGATTCCCCGTGAAAAACACGAAAAACAGAGTCCCCAAAAAACTAGCCATTGCTTGACTGACTCCACTTATGTAGGTCGCTGAGTTTTTGAGCATGTTTGTAGTGTCTTTTCAAAGGCAGGAGAAAAGCAGATTTAGTTTTATTGTATGTTTGGAGCTTCAACATCAAAGGAAAACTATTGCAGGACTTTTTGAATGTGTTTTGCTGATATCATTCATGTTAAAGAGGAAGTTAAAATAAAAGCCAAAATTTTCTTTTGTGTCATTCAAAGTGGACGTTTTCAGTAAAACACGCGAAAAAAATATTAATGAAAACATTCTGGTTGTACGTAATGTTGTGAGCTTTTGGTCTAATTTTTTTAAAACTCTATAAATAAAGAACAAATGTTGGAAACTAACGACTATTCGTGTGATGAGGGAAAATGATACCATGTATTAAATTGAATTAAATATAATATTTTTCTAAGTGTGTGTAGATTTCACAATCGAAAATATTTTATTAAAGAGTATTGAGAACTTGCAAGATAAAAAACAAAGGGTAACTGGATAGTCTTAAATTATATTTAGGAGATTTCATAGGAGCTAAATTTATCTTGATTACATACTATTTTCACTTAATTTTTTCATCATATCAAAATTATAGAAACAATGAAACTTCTTTTAAAATCTAAGAATAAAGTAGAAAAGAAAGTTGCATAATGAATTCAGTTTTTAACATATTGATAAAAATCTTCAATTATGAAAAGCGGTAAAAATAACGCAAAGTATATATATATATATATATATTTACTAATTTAAATTACAAAATAGAAAGTGTAAAATATTGTCCCTGTAACAGAGTCAAGCTGACAGAATAGCTAACTTTATACATTTCAGCGTTAGTAGTCCTCAAATGTACGTTTCACCTTTAGGAATGTCATAGTTGAATGAACCGGTAAGAACCCAAGATAACCAGAGTGGTTAGATTTCAAAGAGAACAAATGTAAAAAGGCAATAGGCATTCATGTTAACCTTGTAAATGAAAATGGAAAGGAGAGGACAGATTTTACGCCAAGATCGCAGCATAGAAATCAAAAGGGCGTGTAACATCGCTAGAGAGTTCTTTATTTCATTAAGCAACTCGTTCTGTCTGAATGGATTGTCATAAAGAGTGAATGCAGTATGAAAAGGAAGACATTTGAAGTCATATATTCATTTTGAAGTCAAAGAACTTCATTTACGAGGAACCTTTGTGTTCAATATTACTATTATAGAAATGATAATGACCTGTGTTCATTAATCAAATTTCTAGTCCTTTTTGCTGTATCCCTGGATCTTCTCATGATTGCCTTTTGGCTATAGGTATTGGCGTACCCAGAAAAAAATTCGGATATGAATGAGGAGTAAACAAACAAAAAGAGGAAAACAAACTTTGAACAAAAAGGGGAAACGTCCCAACAAACGTCCCCAACCCAACCCTTAAATGTGTTTTAATGAAACTAACAGAAAATGTACTTAAAACTGACTATAACTCAAACCCACTCGGTTTTCCTGTAATCACTCCAGATACAACACAAACTAGCACAGTTTCATAATTCGAGATTACAAGGGTCCATAAATTTAAGGTCTGCAGACAGATTTCACTCACGTATTTCAAACTGAACTTACCGCATGTAATCATGAGTATGACTCTGTACTATGTACAGATGAGTGACCGATATCAAGGCTATGTAAACACAGCTCCCCGTATCGGCTTAATACAGTCGGACTCTCAATTAAATAACGCAGCGGATATCCTTTTGGGGTTGTGAGCCGTTGACCCAATAAACGGAGCAGTCATATTACGATTCTGATCGTTGGTTTAAGCTGTTCTAATAGAAACATTCCAAAATCTCCGGCTGATCAGATACAATTGGAACTGGCGTGTGCTCGTGGCAAAATCAGTCGTTTAATCAGGAAGTCAATAAAGCGGGGACCGATCTGGGACTACCTATCCATTTTGTACACCCCGTTCAATAGGGGAATTCATTGTATCATACAATTTATACTCTGTTCATTTAGAATAAGCGCCTGAGACGTAATGTATTAGAAGCAGTTACTATTGCAATTATCATCGAAAAACTTTTCTCGGGCAATGACAAGGCAGCCTAAACAGAAGTAGTTAAAATACTGTAAAAGATTCTGTCACTGAAGTTGTGTGATGAGCGTTATTAGGCATTATTAAGCGTTTTTGATCTTGTTTCAGGCGCCTGTTCAAATGAACAGACTATAAATTATTGCGGTTTTGTATTATGCACATGCACACTGCACAGTGGCGGCTCGTTCATTAAAAATGAAATAAGTAAGTAAATAATTAAAATACATGAAAATGACAAAAAAGACTATCGTAATAATTTTTAACTACTGAAAATATTTTATTTAACCAGAGAAAATTTAAAGATGTGGAAATACTACATTTGTAATGTGATATTATAAGGTATTGGTATGGAGGTGTAAAATATATTAAATAATCAGGTTATTTAAGTGTGAAATTCCCAAGTTACTCTAAACTGAAAAAGGTTCTAGCTGTCCAATGAGTCATGAAGAGTAACTTAGGTTGGAAAAAATCTTGCTGCCGCGTAATTTCTGTTAATTTTTCAAAATTAATTTCTTAAACAAAAACGAGACATAATTTAAATTCCTTCCTTAGAAACATTGTAAACTTGAATAATGAAACGAGCTACGTTATTCGCAAGCAAGTAGTTGAATCATGAATTTCACGACCAACATCAACTAGTCGACTCAAAGAAAGTGTAGATCTAAATACCTCAAGAAAAAGGTTAATTACTAACATGTAATAAATTCCAATCCCGTAGAAATGATGCTCCAAAGTAATTGTCTCATCTGGATTGAAAATAGAACAAGTCAAATTCTATTCTGCGGAATGCGATTCCCATCACATTGCTCCAAATATGGAATCAACAAACTCCATGCAAAGAAAGTTTTGCTACAAAACTCCAGCTTAAAATTTTTAACATACGTTTTTTTAATCACTATTTATTTATCACATAAAAATAACAAATTACAAAAGTTTATAGTCTACTGGGATCTTAACAGGATCTTTTATAAACTAGGAGGATTTGTACTTTGAGTTTCATTTCTCAGAATTTGAAATAAGGTAAATTAGCTCGGAAAACTGATTAAAAACATTAAAGAGAAACGTTTTTAGTTTTTTCAAATAACACAACGTTATTCTTTTCACCCCATGAATGTTTTTATATTGATTTGCATTCATAGACTTGCATCTCACTAACAAGTGATGGGAAATATCTTTCTTTACTGCCAGAAATCGAAAAATCTTATACTATTTTCTTTTTTACGCAAGTTCTTTCAAACATGAAACGGATTTACTTAAGTTGGTTGTTTAAGAGTATTTTACATAGTCTTAAATTCTAAATAACACCCTCCCTCTCAAATACTCTTCAATATATTAACGATGTACCATTTCCATAAAAAACCCACTTTCTTTTAAAAAGAAAATTAAATTTGATCAAGAAAAAATGAGAAGTAACTCGTAGTTTTGAAATAAACTACAATTCTTTTAATCAATATACAAGTAAAACTGGAACTTAAGATTAAAACCGGGACCCTTTCCAAGAACTAGCAAAAATTCCCAGACATACGTCAAGATGCGTGCATTGGGGGAATACTCTATCCTCTTCCCTCTTCTAACTCTTCATTCAAGCGCCTTAAATTAAAATTATTTCCCATTTCGACACAACTTGCGGAAGTGTGACATTGACTGCCATTTCCTCCCTTCTTGATTGCGATTCTCCCCTTTTCTGAAAATAGATGCGTTCAAGAGCAAATTGGGGAAAAATCCTTCTTTACTTCAAGACTGATTTGAGATTTAACTCTGGTTTCGTTATAAGCAGAGAAGGAGTCCATTCCTCTTCTAGAATTTTAGGATTTGAGGTATATAAGAGATTTATTTCAAAGTAGTTATGACGCCAGAGGTCGGATGGATTTTTCATAATTTAATAATTTAAGTAAGAAAGCATCTCTGTAAAAACATGTGTGTTCGAAGATGTGAATTTAATAGAAATTTAGTACCTTCTTTTTTTTTCAAAATTATTTGGACCCCACGAAATATTACTTTCTGGCTCCTGCTACAGATAGACACCCTTTTGCACAAGTCAAAAAAGGAAAATTTTGATCTATCGGGAAATTTTCTAAATTGCTTTTTTTATAAATCAATGAACTCTTCTTCCTACTGTGTTGAAGTTAGAGAAGCAAAATCAGAGCTTAATATAATCAATATGCGATTGGCAATTTGTTAAAATCAAAATTTTTAAGATTGGAGCACTTAGTTTTCAGAAAATTTTGTACACGGAAATTGGTTAAATTTAAATCATCCCAAAAAGAAGACTATTATAAAAATCTTACGTCCTCTATAAAATCTCAAACCTAAAATTTTCTGACTACCTAACATAACCATCTCGTAGTATGAAAATTAATTTTTCTTTTAAAATCCATTGAAAATAAATTGCATCAATTATTTTTGAAACTAATTACTCTGGTTGTTGGTAAAAAGTTATTAAGTTCCAGCAATACTAGTGTCCTGCTAAAAATTAATTAATTCTTTTAAAATTAACTACTACTTCCAACAGCAAATCCTAAAGAGGGAGAGCCCCGAAAAATGAAGACGCTTCGCAGATCGTCAGTGTGACAACATAGCTAATTGTATCCCTGACTTATGTTTGTAAATAGGTCGTTGCACTCTTGGAAGAAGAGGATGAGAGAATGAATCATGACGAGGGACTGTGCGAGAAAAACTCAGGGAACGGAAAAAGGAAGCTTAGGAGAGGAGGTATAAGTAAGTAGAACGTGAAAAAGCACTGAAAAGACTTACTTGACTTGTTAATTGGTTTAAATGTTTTTGTTTAGGAACTGGGATGAACTATAGACTTGCCTAGCAGTTTAAGAAATACTATGTCCCTAAAAATTATGAAAGTAGTTAGAAACTATAGAGATTAGGAAAGAGCAAGGGATTAAATGTTATATTTAGAAAACAAAGCTTAAGAGTTGAATGTTATGAGTGTCCAAAAATCTGGTTTTGGGTAATCCATTCTTCTTTTAGCATGCAAAATAAATCTAGAAAGATCCTTTTAAAGGTCCTAACAGTATGGCTCCTTATTTCTGAAGCTGAGAAAAATAAACAATTTTAATTAATGCTATTTTTATACTTTTAGTTTCACCATTTAAAAGCGGGACCAGAAAAACAAAAGGTGACATGGATTAAAAGAATTCTAAAGAAAATACTAGTGTTCAATGTTATTTACATTTTACATAGTTGAAAAAGCACACAAAAACATCCTCAAAATTTTAAAACTATATGATACTTCGTCTTGATATTCTCAATCAACAGACCAGATCCACCAGATTCATCCCTTTACCAAACCTATGTCTTGAATTGAAATATTTTTATTTTATTACTTGAGTTATAGTTATGATGGCATTTTTATGATGGACGGAAAGTATAATGACCATATGAAAAACTAAATTAGACCATATGAAATTAAATTTGATCCAAAAGCAATTTGAGCGAGTTGAAATTCCTTGAGTCAAACTATATTAGGAATTCAAATTAGTATCCGGTTTAATTATAAAATTACGCTAGTTATCAAAAATGTTTAAAACCCGACATAAATCTTGAAGAATATTCACAAAGTTATGTAAATAAAAATTAAATATAAAAATATATGTATAAATAAAAAAAATATCGATTGAATCATCAAAATTGAAACACTTTAACGGACTTCGTTTATAGCAGATAAGTGACTATACTTGCAGTGCGTAAAGACGTTGAAATCATCGAAAAAAGTTTAAAGAAAGTTATAATTTTTAGAAATTTTCGTAGGTATCTTAGGAAAGTAATGTAAATCGCCGAAGAGGTAATGTTATTTAAGTTTTATTATTTTCAAAAGGGAATTTCGTTTTGATGGGAATGACTGTCTAACTGATTATTTTGTTATCACCCTCTTAAAATACGACTTACATATATGGCATTCATTAAGCACACACAATCTACAATTATAGGTACCACCAACGTATAAAACCGCATCCCCAGAAAAACCGCAAGCTAATGGCAATCTCATTTGAAGCAAACCGGCGCCGGCAGTCGCAAGGCTAGCCCGTTTTTTGGCATGATTTCGAGACCCCAAGCTTAAAAGAATTAAAAATATCCACAGACTTAACAAATTTAGTCAATTGAGCTAAAAGGGGAATGGCGACGGAGAGAAATCAACATTTCTCTCAACGTGTTTTGAATGAGACACGGGCTAATTTCAATTTGTTTTGTTGGGGATGAATTAACGTTTCTCTAATTGAAATGTTTTCCATCACATGAGGGTCGCGCGGAGTAAAATTAGTTTCGTTCGGAATCGAGGTTATCATGACAAGTCTAGTAAGTGTGTATGGTGCAAAAAATGTCAACAGCATGTCACGGCCCCTTTCAGCAACAAAACATCAGTTCATCGCTCCTGGGGAGGATGAAGAAAAAAAAGACACACATAGTCTGGGGATCATTTGGCTCCATTTCAACCTATGATTTCCAACGAGACCAACAAAAACAGCTGGCACCGAATTTAGCAGACGGCAGATAGTAAAACAAACTTTAAAATTAGAATTTGGAACGCACACGTGACTTGCAGGGATGGTGAAGCCCATGCAGGCATTAATGGGTCAAGTTTACTAGCCTCCAGAGAGCGTCGGATGGTGGCAAGCGACAAGCTGAAGTTCAGGGATGTTGCTTTGACAAAACTGGTTCAGCAGAGAAATTTTTTTCTCCCTTTTTGCTTTGTTCGGCTTGGGAGGAAGGAAGGTCAAGGCTTGGAGGAGAGGGAGAGAAATAAACAGAGGAAGAGTGTGTTGGCTTTAGGCTTGGAAATCTCGGGCTCTATCCAAGGCTGCATCAACCTTCTGCTTATTTGGTTTTTTCCACTTCTAAAACATTTCTGTGCATAGGTAGGCACCCCGGAAATGTTCCTTTACGAGTTTCTTTGCCGAAGAAACATATATTGGTATAAGATTGTATAAGATTAGATTTCGGTTACTTTAACTCGAAATTATCCATTGTTGTCGTGTACTTAATGCATAGTAACAAATCATGTTAAGCTACTCAAAAGCTATCAACTTAAACATTTTAATTATTTTTTATCTTCCTTGTTTCATAAAATCTGTAACGTTTGGAAGTAACGTATTCTTTTTAAAAATCTCCCTTTTTCACTCCCTTACTTACAGAATACTTTTACAGTAATTCAATATGTTTTACATGGACGTATTTCAAGAGGTTTGTGAAAATTTATACATTTCTGTCATTCTATTTAATGCATTATTTCTTTCATAGGAAAAAAAATGTTTCATATTTTAAATCTACACAACATAGAAATTTTATTTATTTCTCTTATAACTCCGGTATTGCGGTTGACAAACAGCTTGAAATAAAAATCATTATTTATAAATTTTTTAGTAAAACCTGGTACCTAAAGATATTCTTCCCAAAAATTTAAAAATGGGTTTCAAAACATTTACACTAGATTATATTAAGGATTAATGCTTAATTGTATTCAATGATTATACAAATAAGAAGGGAAATGAGAAAGGAGTATTCATTGTGATAGTTTTCAAAAGAGCACTTGAACAGAAACAAGTATTGAAATTATATGAACTTATGAAAGTAGCATTTGAATCCAGAGGTGACTAATAGGTCAAGATTTCTCTAAATTGATGACGTGAAACCGAGGAAGTGTACCGTAAAAATTGGAATGAGTAACAATAAGATTACTTTTCGCTTTTACGTGAGAGTTGTTTAAGAGAATGGATGACTTCTCGGATATCAGTCTTGATCACTTGACCACGGTTTACCATGTCAGAGACCGACGTAGTGTCTCTATCTCATTTATTAACCAATGCAGTGACGTCAGAGAAGAAAATAATAACACAAGTGATTGTGACGTAGGAAAGAGCGTTGATGCTTATTAATGAGACAAAATAACGGTTCTTTAATTACAAGGTTGTTTATGAAGATGTATTGCCAGGAACACTTGATCTGTTAGTGAATGACAGCTGAAGTTATATTTTTAAATGAATTGATCTTTACATTATAAACCACCTTGTTTCGGGGATTACGATTTCGCATTTAAATAAATTTGACTGCAGTAATTTATTTTCTCTTTCAACTAGTTACGATATGATTTAAATCGTTAGTTTCTTAATACAGCATAATTCTCTTGATGAAACTTCGAAAAAAATACGAGTTATTAAAAATAATTACAATTTATCAAAGTTTAGTATTATTAAGTATAGTGTGTATTTCCTGAAAAACAGACGAAATTTCACTTTAGTATACCATTCTTTGATCAAAAATAATCTTGTTTACTATGAGAACTCCCTGTATTTGAAAGGTTAAATAAACGTTAGCACGCATTTGAAATGTAGACAATAGAACTTTATAAACGTTATACCGAGATCCATAAGAGTTGATTTATTGGGTCAACCATATTTGTTCTTAAAAAGATCCCAATTTTAAAACTATTGGAAATTAATCAATAGAAAGTACTTACAGAGACGTCCCGTTATGTTTCAATATAAAACGTAGACTATAGCGGGTATCATCAAGTTTAAAAAAGTAAAGGATAAACTACTCAATTAATTGTGGAAATTCGAATGCATCAAAACCCAATAAGAAGGGATTTCGAAACTGGAATTATCGGTTAAATGGCGAGCCCGATTCCGATAACCTTTCAATTTCACCCGATAAGAGAGATAATCAGATAATGGTGTGATGCGTTGTCCTTAAAAATATATTTCGCAGATAGTGGTTGCCCAATGACATTTTGGGTGATGTTTGAGAGCAGTATATAATTCATGTAATGTGTCAGTATGTAACATCTACTACAAAGAGTATAAATGATAAAGAGGAAGAAAGAGAAATGTATTTTAACATATAATGATAAACGATATGACAGTTACAAAGACAATATGGAGGATTAGTTTGTTCATTGTTCTAAGATTATTTTACTACAAAATTATAAAATATACGAGTGTTTTTTCCATACTCAATCATTGGAATGGATTACTCGTATTTTAAACTCAAAGACAAATTTTTCGTGTACATTCTCGCTTATAGAGTTTTTAAATCAGAAACACAATGGAATTAAAAATGAATTCATATCAAGTGATGTAAACATACAGAAATCCGAAAATGTTTCTATCAATTAAACAAATTGAGTATTTTTCATCACACGCACCGTTTCTTTAGTTGGAACCTAGGAATTCAATTTGAGCTGAACTAAATTTAGGTGGAATGAAATTGCATAACACTTATATAGAAATTTCTCAATAGCATAATCAAATCTAAAACCAGACAACGATCCTGAATTCTTGAGATAACAAATGATTTCTCTTCAATTTAGAATTATAGAAATATCTAGAACATTTCTCGTGAAAAATATCCTTTGATAAGCACATACCTCGACTCGACTCGACTCTTCATAAGATAAAAAACATTGTCATAATACAACTGAATACGACTTCGTCGCTAATCTACTCTGTTCCTTTCCCAGATTTAACCATAAAAAGTGAAGTTCCCAATTTCAATTCAGGCTTAGTATGAAGCAACCCTTCGAAGAAATTTAGATTTCTCCATAGAGAAAGCTTATTGGCAACAATTGTGAACATCCGTATATAGAGGACGTATCTATTTAACGTAGGGTTAAGTACCCTGTGTTTAGTAACTTTCAAAAGTTAGTGTAACATATTTCACCCTTTCAACAAAGGAAAACGGGCATTGGTGTAGTTAACTCCATTACAAGTTTTTCATTCATTCCTTCATTTCATTTTATTTCTTTTGTAAATATGGTCAAAAAAATAATAAATGTAAAATTTATGAGAGCTATAAATTTGGCTCTTTTGGTCGAAAATGACCAAAAACATGCCTACGTAATATTTGAACGGCCCGAGGCCGGACAGTAGTTTAGGAACTTCTTAATTACATGAACATTCCTACCAACATTTGTATTATAACGTGCCACACCTTTTAACTATAGTAGATTTCATGATGTGATGTGTTTTTGATTATTACAAATGCATGATGAAGATAAGACTTCATAAAACTAGTCGGGTGGGTTGGTATATTCCAGTCTGGGTTATCATGCTCGCATTGCGCTGTTTCGTTAAACAATAGAAGGAACACTTTCACTGCGAAACCATACGAACGCGCGGTCTGTTGCTCCACAATATCGAAAAGATCTAATCTCCTCATTAACTTTGTAATAATGATTTCAATACTTGATTTCAAATCGCTTTTTAACAGTTAGACTAGTAAAAAGAAATCTTAACCCTTTACTTCAGGAGAGGCGTTTTTCTTGTGTTCTACAACAGGGGACCCAAAGAGACTGATTTAATGCAATATTTCCCAAAAAGAGGACACATATTACCAATTAAAAAAACGGGTACCAAACTTCATAATGAGATTTAACTTTGCAAGTGGTATATATGTTACGGGTAAGTGATTATGTGAGCATTATTAATAATGCCCAGAGTGGAGGCGGGCAAAGTGATAAATTTCATTGATACCCCCTCCATTCCATTGAATTTATCACATTGCCCTCCTCCACTTCGGGCATTATTAATAATGCCCGATTTATCACACATTGCCCGTAACATTTATTTATAAGTTGCACTTTCATGGGGTTCTATTTTAAAAATACAGAAAACCTTATAGTTTTAACTTCCAACTATTCTTTTTTATTTAGAATTAAAAAAAAATACTCCATTGATATCATAACTAAACTTAACCTAACTAAGTAAGTGTAAAAATTCCAAATTAGTGACATAACCTTTCTTAGAATAGCGGAACTCAACTGAAATACAAACACAGATGGGGATCATTTCTTGAAATTGTTGGTGTTTATGGAATTACACTAGTTTTACCCTGAATGTGTGTGTCTTTTATACAAATTCACAGTTTTTTTTCCAATTTGCACAAAACTTGGTATACCTACGTAAAAAAACTCCAGAAAAAACATATAGGCTATGTTTCGAAAACTTTAATTGACCCCTTGACCCTCTTTCGACCCTTTTTATGGTCATTTTGCTGAAATAGCTTTATTTCTCCTCTAGAAGAGATCTGCTTACTCCATTGTTACAAAGAAAATTTAATGCTAAACAACAAGTTTTTAATAGAAACACTAGGTACAAGTCTATTTAAAAATTATATTAATAATTTAAAAATCTATTTCAATCTATCTATATATAACTAAAAACGTTTGTGGCTATGTATGTGGGTATGTGACACATCTCCTCTTAAACCACGCCGAAGGCGTGGTCAAAACTCGGTACATAGACGTATCTCGAGGTGTCGATTGTCACTGTCAAGTTTTCCAAGCTCGAAAATCGAACAATTACGAGTAATTAACGAATTTATAGGCGAAAACGCTTATTTCTCCATTTCTCTACCAGAGTAGATCTGCTCGACTCACTATTGTAAGCGAGATGAAAACCTTCAAAAATAAAATATTTTAACAGGAAAAACTCGATAATTGTCTATTTAAAAACTATATCAGTTGTAAAAACACCAAAATAAATTCAAGGAATTAATTTTGAAACGTTAGTTTCCCCTATTTTAGGATATTTTCCTTTAAAATTTAAATATTTATGGAAAAGTGTATATTTTCTTCATGGAAAACGACTTAAAAATAAAACATTGTTTTAAATGAAGCCGTTCACTAGACTTTTAAATTTACTAGATCTTTTATTATTGTTTCAAATTTGTTATTTTTGTTCACTAGACTCATTAATTTACCAGGAAACATTGCCGAGAACACCGGGAAAAGAAAAATTACCGGAAACATTGGGATAGGAAAAAAAGTACCTGGATTACAGGGACATAAAAATTATCTCTATCATCGGGAAAGGAAAATTATCGGGAACATCGGGTTAGGAAAATTATTGGGAACATCGGGATAGGAAAATTATCGGAAACATCGGGATAGGAAAATTATCGGGAACATCGGGATAGGAAAATTATCGGGAACATCGGGATAGGAAAAAGGCGTCTGGGATACCAGGATGATTGGTAATTGCTGATTTAAAAATTATAAACATATTTTGAGAAAATTTAATTTAATAAAAATAATACACTCCACCCGTGCAAGGCCGGGCATATCCGCTAGTATATAACTAAAAACGTTTGTGGCTATGTATGTGGGTATGTGACACATCTCCTCCTAAACCACGCCGAAGGCGTGGTCAAAACTCGGTACATAGACGTATCTCGAGGTGTCGATTGTCACTGTCAAGTTTTCCAAGCTCGAAAATCGAACAATTACGAGTAATTAACGAATTTATAGCCGAAAACGCTTATTTCTCCATTTCTCTACTAGAGCAGATCTGCTCGACTCACTATTGTTAAAGAGATGAAAACCTTCAAAAAATTAAATATTTTAACAGGAAAAAATCGATAATTGTCAATTTAAAAACTATATCAGTTGTAAAAACATCAAAATAAATTCAAATAATTAATTTTGAAACGTTAGTTTCCCCTATTTTAAGATATTTTCCTTTAAAATTTAAATATTTAAGGAAAATTGTAAATTTTTATTCATGGAAAACGACTTGAAAATAAAACATTGTTTCAAATGAAGCGGTTCACTAGACTTTTAAATTTACTAGATCTTTTATTATTGTTTCAAATTTGTTATTTTTGTTCACTAGACTCATTAATTTACTAGGAAACATTGCCGGGAATACCGGGAAAAGAAACATTACCGGGAACATCGGGATAGGAAAAAATACCGGGATTACCGGGACATAAAAACTACCTTGAACATCGGGATAGGAAAATTATCGGGAATATCGGACTAGGAAAATTATCGGGAACATCGGGATAGGAAAATTATCGGGAACATCGGGATAGGAAAATTATCGGGAACATCGAGATATGAAAAATTACCGGGAACATCGGGATATGAAAAATTACCGGGGACACCGAGATAGGAAAAAGGCGTCTGGGATACCGGGATGATTGGTAATTGCTGATTGAAAAATTATAAATGTATTTTGAGAAAATTTAATTTAAAAAAAATTATACACTCCACCCGTGCAAGGCCGGGTATATATCCGCTAGTGAAATTTAAAAGTTTTAAGTATAGTTTAACATATTTTTATTTGAGAGTTTATTTAATTTTCTTATTTTAAAAAGCTTTATGGATTATTGTATTGTTAAAATATTCTCCATTGAAACGAGAATGTAAAATCAAAAGGTGATAATATTTTAGCTTTTAAGAAATAGTTGGTTAACAAACAAAAAATTATTAAAACTCCCTTTCAACTAGAAAATATTGATTTTTTCTTAAATTGCAAAATGGAATAAACTTTAATTCCTGAAGATATGATTAATCAAGGGATCTAAGCAATTTAAAATAATTTTTAGAACACTATTCCCCCCATATAAATGTGGAAATCATTCAAAAATTATATTGCTTGAGAACAGAAGGAATTTTAATCCACCCGGGAACACCGGGATAAGAAAAATTACTAGGAACACCGGGATAGGAAAAGTTACCTGGAACACCGGAATATGAAAAAGACGCCTGGATACCGGGAGGATTGGTAAATGCTGATTATACAAAATTAGAAATGTATTTGGGAAAACTTAAAAATAATAAATTTATACTCTGCACCCGTGCAAGGCCGGGCATATCAGCTAGTTAACTATAAAAAAATTTGGTACATCCAAGTTTCACAGTGAATTTTATCAAATAAAACCCAGAGATATAGCAGCAATTTGAATTATCAAATTTCAAAAAGAAAATGATACTACAATTAGAAGTATGTGTTTCAGGATAATATAGTAAGACCCAATTCAATCATAATGAAATCTCAGATGAAAAGCTGATTTTGATCTAGAAAAAAGTGCCTTGTTTTGAGTATATTCTTTATATGCAAGAATGAACTTGACTTATTTAAAAAATGACTGAGGTGTGTCCGTCACACTTTATTAAGGGAACTGTTCGTCCTCGAGATATCAAGCCAGGAGATTATGTCTGGTTGGGAATAAAAGGCAAGATTCAAAAGTAGTAAATGTTAAAAAAAATAAAAAACGAATCAAAAGCTTATTCCTAACTCTAAGAATAAAATAGAAATGAATATATTCCGGAGCGAAAAGTCAAGTAAGAAAACAAGATAAGAAACTTTTTATGGAAATCCCTATTTTGAAATAGTTATTTAAAGAGGTATAAACGTGTTTTACATTTTGTCAAACATTTAGGGTACTATATTAATCTAACACCTCGACAACGATCGTTTTTAAGGGAATAAAGAAAAATATACATTTAATATTTTAAAAAATATTAAAGGAATGAATAAACAAAGTCTTCAGGTTCCTGTAATCAGACTTTAAACTAACAATCTTATCTGGACGCGATTTTTAAAATTACAACTGATGTATAGAAAGAGAATTCACCTTCAACAAAAGTTAAGAATTTTTATACCTAGATATCTTCATATTTGTTAAGATACAGGTTCAGCTGCATGGCATGAACAAGGGGGATTCGGGAGGAAGACGTAAGGGGAAATGTTTGCTAGATGGTCAAATTGTCTCTGATTACTACAATTACCTTTCCCCCTTTACCATAGAAATATTGAATATCTTGAAACAGAGTAAATAATCAAAGGATGATGCTCTCTTAAATCTGAACATGAACCAGAAGAAGTGGAAACAACTTCAAAGGATGCTAAAGAAATTCTTGAATGAGGGAAGGAATATTTTAAGCGAAAAAACCTCAGGAATTCTCCAAACAAAGCATCCCACCAAAAGTAAACGCCTCAGCAAGATCTATTCCGAAACTAGTGACGCACTTTGTGTAGACCCCCACCCTTTTCAAGAACCCCAATGGCTAAATATTCATTCTGAAGACGGAGGGAGTCACGGGATCACTATTTCTATTCACTCCTCCTCCCTACGATGAGGGAAAATTTCGGGACTCTGTCTCTTATAATAGAACGGTATTTGCCCTGCTCAAATGGGCACTCAATGAAGTGAAAAGTGCTCCGTAAAATAGAGTAATTTGGCCTTCGCGTTTCAAAATGAAGCATTTTAATTAATAATAAATATTTTACCATCGCTTTTCTATTATGATCAGAAAATTGAGAAAAAATAATATCTGGGAGTGATCTTACATAAATTAATTAAAGAAACGTTTTTGACATTTTCATTCCAGTTTTAGAAAAACTTCCCTTAAATGATTAACTTAATGATTTAAGATTTTATTGTTTGCTATTCGATAATTAATCGTCCAAATGGTAGTCAAAAATGTCACACACACAAAGGGCTTCAAATTGTACAGAAAGGAGAAAGATAAAACTTCATGTTTAAGTTAATAAAATATAGGAGAGAGATAAAAGATAGGTTTGAATGACTTTATTAAGGAAGATAAACTTATGAAGTTTGTTATGACAAAAAAATATAAGAAAAGTAATACATTCATGTAATATTTCATAAAATAACTTATTATTTCCTAAAAAACATAGTTTTATGATGAATAAAAAGGAAATTAATGGATTTGCCCCAAGACTCAAATAGTTATGAAAGGTCTGCAGTCTGATTTTCGCAACTGATGTTGTAGAGTAGAAAAATATCGAGATTATTTTTTAATAGTCTACTTATCTCCAGCTATCCTCTACCTTTGATGCTCTCTATCTAGAGCAAAGCTGTCCATTGTTATTGAATAACATTTTCCCATTCGTCATTTCATTTAATTTAATGAAGAGAAAGGGAGTATTCGATGCCTCAATTAATCAACCGTATTGAGCACAACAGAACTTCGGTGGGATCCGTTCCTCAAGTAGTTCCTAATAAAATGCGTCTCTAGCGAAACCAGGTTACAGACCGATCCTGATGCGCACGAGGATCATGCATCCCGATAGCCGACACGGAGCAAATGCTATCGCATCCCAAATCTGCCAGACGCAGCGGATCAAACAAGATGATGCAATGTCAATAAAACAACAGAGGGTTATAAACACCGGAACATTTATGGCTTTAGTACGTTATCCACATCAGGGCGGTTTTAGTCTTGCAAATCGGATCTTAGTGTCTCGGTTAAGTGTATTGGATGTTCACAAAGATTATTGTTGATTAAAATGAAGAGATGGGGAGTTCAAGGTTCTTTCGAGACATGTCTCTTGAATCTATCAAGTCAGTTAAAGAAGAGTTTAACTGCTATCATGTTAAGTTTAGGGGTATTTTTTAGTGTCGCAATTTTAATTGCTATAAGGAACGTTTGTTCAAGTGCAGGTATAAATATCAAACATTTGTGATGTAGGAAAGATTAAAAGCTTCACGAAGTAGTTTCATGATTTATTTTAAGTGGAGAGAGTGGTTGGTAGAAAGGTTATAATAGGAAAGGAAAAGTTTGCTGCTGCCAAACAAAAAACTAAATTGCACCGAAATTTGTTTCAAATAATCTAATAGGACTAACATTGGAGAAGAGCAGGATGGAGCACGTGACATATCCTCAAAGAGATACCCATGATAATCGCAAGGAATAACTTTTTGAGAATATTATTCATAATCAGAGGTAAAAGCATTTACAGTCGAAAAAGCATGCATACTCCATATTTTACAGCCATATCGTGAAAGAATCCAGAAGAAATAGCTCCCTCTTTACCCTCAAAACCATGAACCCCCTTCTGTATATGTTTAGGGCAATGTGATAAATCCGTGCATTATCAGCCCGCGTATTTCTGGCAAAGTGATAAATACTTGTTGATAAATGTCATTGAATTCATCCGAGTATTTATTTGCTTTATTTGCAAATATCACTATCACTGGTTTATCACTTTTCCTGTAGTGCACTAGCGTTGAGATCGGCTCCACATTTTTTGGCAGACACAAATTCAAGTTTAAAAAAAAATCACGCAGCATGTTCCTAATAGTACCTATTTAATGTAAAAGAGATAGAAAGATTGGGATAATAAAAAGTTTTTGAACTTTGGTAAAATCACAATTTGAAAAATTAGGTGTTGCAAGTTTTCCCTGAATCATATTTTGGATTACACAGCATACTGTTGATCAGTATATTAACGTAACCAACAAATAAAGAGGATCAACCGATGAACTAAATATTGTTTTTGGGTAGATTTGTTTCTATCCACGTAGAAATTATTTCAGTGAAAAAATATTGCCGTTTTTGAATCACACAAGTGAAAATTGAAGTCGGAAAAGGAGAAGAAAAATTAAAACTTGAATATCATGTTGAATATGAAGAAGAATCGCGAAAAGCTTACAAAATTTGACGATTTAAATTGATTTCTAATCCTTCAAGGGATTATGACACAATTGTCAAAAAGGCAAGTATAAATGCATCAACACTATCGGAGAGCTTTCAATCATACTTTCAACACATTGGATGAAGATAAGAAATGGACGAAAGGTTAATAAATCTACTGATAACATCAGAGTATATTTTTAGGTTTGAAATTAATCTTTCAAATTAATGGCTATTAGTTATGATCTTTTCTGGGAGATGAATACCCTATTTTAAAGACATTAATCAATCGAACTTAGAATGAAATAATCCTTTAGCAAATCTAATGGCCATCTGATAGTACTCAAAAGATATCTAACCAATAATTACCGTTTCAAGAAAACATGAAAAAACAGTTTATTTCAAAATAATTGGTTATCACTGTTTAGCTGAGATTTTTATCTTTGTTTTTTAACCTCAAGTAAAAGATAACATTTTTTCTCTGAAAAAAGTGATAATCTAATTTAAACAATCATTAACTTGACATAGATAGAACTGAAAAACGTTTATTTTTAACTCTTACCAATGAAAAATCGTTGTGTAAAATGATTTACGCTATAAATGAAGGATTTTTTCAACTTAAAAATCATGTGAAAAGAAATGTATATTTTGATTAAATCTTGCTCAGTTTTGATAAAGGGGAAAAACCAAGGGCTATTCTAAAATGATTCAAATGGTAGAATATAAAAATGATTCCCACAAGAAACTGGAGAAAACATAGTAATCCGGAATTTACCACCAGAACTTATCACATGGGATACAGAAAAAAGAACACTGCGCACAAGATAATGCACCAAATTTTTATAACTTACCGAAATTGCTGCAGCTTAAAAACCTGAAAACATCCTGAACTGTTCTCTAAAAAAAGGAACACTCCAAAGAGAATGTCTCAGTAGAAAGTATATGAAGTTTTCACTCAAGATTTTCTAAAATTCACCAAGCCGCTTTCTGTAGCACCTCACGGAACGAAAAGAGCACATGCATTGCAAGGAAAACATTGATAACATCTGGTAGAGAGAAACCGCAATCGGAGGAGAACTCGTGCTGTTTTAGTTTTGGGGCTGCTCCATGATACGAAAGGATCGCCAAAAGAATACGCTGGGTTGCCGTAAATTCTAAATATCGCCGTAAAGTAGAGAAAACGTCGCTCGGGGCAGACTTTTTTCCCCTGTGAAAGGGACGGAGGCGGCTTGGGATGTGGAAGTTTTGAGAATTTTCAGTTTTACCCAAAAAAATAAAAATCTACCAACGAATTTAGGATATATCGTTATAAAAATCTATTGAATAGGAAATACACAGTGGAGTAGTTTAGTCATGAATCGGCCCATAAATTCCAAATCAATATTTTAAATTTGCAAAATTATGTTTAGCATATTGATTAATGATAATAGCAAATGTTTATAAAAGGGCAATTCCACCGTAACTCACGCTACATTTTTTTCAAAATTGCAATTTCAAATAATTTTTTAATATAGAAATAACTATTATTTTCTCTCTAAAAAAATCATGCATATTGAAATTTATGCTATTAATTTAAAATAAGTATTGCGAATCTTTTAAGAATTTTAGTTTTTTAAATATTAATTAAAATAGAGTCGTAACTCACGCTACAAGAAAAAAGACATGGATTTATGAGTATAAAATTCAAATTTGTTTTTCTGCTTAAATAGTGTTTCAATAATTCTATATGCTTGTCAGGTGTTTGAATATACTTCCCTTATTCTAAAATAGCAAACAGTTTTACTGGGAATACTTAAGAAAATCAGAAATAAAATAAAATATAGAAAGCTGTTCGTAACTCATGCTACAGTACTTCGTAACTCACGCTACAGTACTTCGTAACTCACGCTACATGTGTATTACACACGCTATATGTGTTCAGTTATTCATGAATATAAATGTAATTAAATTGATTTAAACACTTTTTTCATTTTTACTATAAAGTTTATGAGTATATGTTACCGCTAAAGTTGAAAATTAGTTATTCTAAAGAATACCTAGGTAAACTTAAGATTAACTGATTTCTGTCGTTAATGTGCGGATATTTGAGTTTTTCGCATTTTACCTAGGGAATCTACACTATAACGGCCTCTTGATAGTTGAAGTTCAAAATAGTTTGTTTCGCTCAATCCTTTCTGTTAAAATGTTGAGGTGCTCACTGCGCCATGCGCTTACCCTTGCGCAGTCGGGTTTCAATACGTAGTTTGTTGTCATATTTTGTGTTTTGATTTCAAATTTAGTACGTAGCACTGGTAGTTGTCAAGTTGAATGTTAAACAAACTAATACGAGCAAGTAAGTACAGTAAATTTACAAGCTTAAGTTCAGTAAATTACTACTAAAACTGGTATTTTAAAACAATTGTGTTGAAGCTCCGACTTCAGAGTGACAGAGATTTCTTTTAACGAAAGCAAATGTCCCAGCAGTTGAAATATCTTTTCAACAAACGTTAATTCAATAATCACTAGAACCTGGGCAAGGGTTTAAGATATGTAATCGATCGCGAATCCTAGCAATAGTTTAGGATAGGCTGGCAGCCGATTACACCGCGCTTTCATTAAGATTTGCTATTTTAAGTGCTCATTGAAATATGTTGTCAAATCGAGATCGAAAAATCACAATTGATACAAAATCTAAGTTGGTACTTTTATATTCTATTCGTATTAAAATTCCTATTTCAATACTATTTTTGTGTGATTTGCGTGCTTTGTGTAATATCAAAAAGTACCGAGTCCCTTTTTTTGATTCGTCATTGTTACTGTTTACCCCCAAAATGAGTTTGGTTATAGTTAGGGCAGGGGGGTTTGGGGGGCGGCAGCCCCCCCAACCACCTTAAACTTTTTATAAAAATTAAATAAATTTTTGTACTTTAACGGATCACCCTCGTTAATATGTAAAATAACTGATTACAGGTAGTATGCAGATTAACGAGTGTCTAGTCGGTAGAGTGCAGAATACCTAGGTGCAGAATACCTAGGTAATTTCAAGATTACCTAGGTAATCTTAGAAATTGAAAAAAATTTCGCTCTTTAACGGATCACCCTCGTTAATCTGCAAATTACCTAGGTTATCTGCAAATTAACTGATTTCCGGACTTTAACTGTAACATATGTTCAAAAAAGTTGAAAAAAACTAATTAATTTATTTTTAATTTTCAAAATAAAACATATATTTTTCATTAACAAATTAACCTTAACAAGCAGTTCTAAATATTGATTTTTAGACGTTGACATTCCGATAAAAATAATTTTACACAAAATTTAAGCAATGCAAAACACCCTGTTCATACGGAATAGCCCAAAAGTGTTTTCGATGGATGGTGCTTATTGTTATGTGATATCTTTTTAATAGTATAATAAAAATTAGATTTAATTAAAAAAGTTTTGACTCTTGAATCTTTGAGTTATAATATTATATTAATAATTTGTCGTGGAGTTGTACTCTAACTTTAAAAAAAATATTTACATAAAGTGTTCTTTTTTTGAGAATTTCAAAAACTCTTTAAAAGTTTTTTGTGACTATTTAGAACAATAATCTAGGAAATTATTGAACGGAAGAAAGAAGTTCATTAAAAATTTTTTTATGGAAAGCCCTTTAAATCAAGCAAAAGTAAAATACTTAACATTTAAAGAGAGTTAATGGTTTGACTCCTTAACAGTCTGGTAATTTTAAATGTTTCTTGGAAGACAGATATTTCTTTGATTTAGCAATCTTACAGATAAAGATTAATGGAATCAAGCACACAAATATGAAAACATACGAGCATGTATCCTAAGTAACCAGCCAAAAGCTGTACCTTGGATCATCTTCTGTCACACTAATAGCCATATGTGGTCGTAAATATCAGTCGGGGTTCTAGCAACCAGAAATAAAGATGAAATCATCTTTCTTGGAAAACGCCCGAGCATTGAACTCCGCCAGGAATTATGTCCGTAGTGACCATTCAGCGGTCACGAAAACACTAATTAAGTTTCTTGTGAAGGTTTTCGGCTAAAAGCTATGAAAGGTCTGTCGGGTTCCATCTAGATCAAGTTCTTATATTCAGCCAAATGTTGGTTATGAAATGATAGTTATTATTTATTGAGAAGCTTTAAATTAATTCTCTAGGCTAGGCATTGATCCTTTTGTATAAAGAAACTAGCAAAACAATAGATAATTTATAATAACAGATACAGGTAAAATATGCTTTCTAATTCGTAGAAAATATAATATTCAGTTTTAAAAGAAGCTCATTTTCACCATGTTTGAATTTAGGAGGAAGACCCTATAGGTGGACAAGCTAGAAACTTTGGGAGGAGGAGATATGCTGTCCCTGATTGCTCTCGGATGCTTCATTTACCATTTAATTAGAGAACTAATAGGATGTATGTTGGAGAAGTGCTACCCTGCCCCCATGACGACCATACTCATTCTTTTCTCATTTTGATGCAAACTTTAAATTTATGTCCAGCTACAATTCCATTTTTGAAGTAGATGAAGAACATTCACTTTGACATTGAACACAATTAGTTATTACGTCTTGTTTATATCCGGTCCCCATCAGAACCATGAAATGAAGATAAGAATTATTTCTACACTATAATGGCTGCTTTTGGACGTGTAATATCCGCCGCACCATCTTCCTTTTCCGGTTTCTTTCGTCATCATAACACGGATGTTACATCTTAAATGCTAACTAAATCTTGTAATGGTCAATGTAAAATGCAATGGAATAGGAATCCCCTGCATTCTTTTTATTTCCCAGAAAATAAGTGTGTTAATTTCTCTATAAACCCTGATTTACGTGAATTATGCTTGTATGTTTTATTTAAATATCTTGTTAAAGTGTTTTTTAAAACAATCTTTTAATATTCTAATGTTAGAAACAAAATATAAAGAAGTTTTGTAAAAGAAAATTTTTGAATTTATCTGGTTATGTGTTCATAAACTTCCAAAACTCTCCTTCTAATGCTTAAAACTCATCTTTAGAATAAAGTAATGGAAAATATCTAGCCTCAACTTTGTTATTAAATTTTGATAACATCATTAAAATTTAATAATAACGTAATACTAAATACTTAAGTAGTAAAGTTATTAATTTATTCAATAAATTAGTGGTTAATAATAAAATAATAACAGTAAATTTATTCCACAACTTTCAATTTTTTAGATTTTAAGTTGCAAATTAGTAACAAAAAGTAAACTTTTAATTTTAAAATTTCTGTGTCTATAGTTTTCTAAAAATATTTGCAATGCCACCTTTCTCTACCACCCTAAAAACTCAACGCACACATGAAGGGAAACAAAACTCTCAAACAACGAGACAATCTAAAAACGTTTAAGAACCTCAAACGTAGGAAGATAATTACTTTCAATAAAAAAACCTACGTATTAACAACCGACACTAATTTTAACACGTTTAAACTGGAGCCACGACTCCAAGAAAGAAATAATTTTCTGGGATGTACTATCGCATATTATCGTTTCACTTCTTTCGTCATTAAGTGATTGTTTATGAGTCTGCTTCTTAAAGAAAATTAAACTTACAATATAATTTTGACTGTTGTGAAAGATTGTGAAATCACTTCATACTTCTAAGAACTTGCAAAATACTCATTTCGTTGTACAGTCTACTCCGCTTAATGTGATCACTTTTGTCTAATAAAACGATACCAATATCCGATTAATAATAACAAGCGATTTGACACCAGAAAGTTTCAAAAGTGTAATTCGAGTGTTTACTTTAAAATCCCAAGTATTTTGTAATAATTGAACTATTCAAAACGATTAACCTAGTATGTATTTTACAACTTTTACATTAGTAAAGAAAAATATGAAAGTGGAACATATAATACTAAAAATTTAATGTATCATTTTGTATGATGCATTAAAATTGGCCTTCGAACGAGATTAAAGGAGGTTTTTAGCGAAATTCACTAGATTTTGATAACTTTAAGAGAAATATTGACAACATAAAACAATACATTTTGCGTTAAGTTAAATAGAAATGATCGGGACCGGTCAATTTTGATAACATTATCCGATTAATAACATTAATCGGCGGATTAATAATTAATAAGCGGCTATTTGTTAAAATCGATCAAGATGTAATATTTAATTTAAAAGATCACCACAAGATAGTATTTTAAATCTAAAATACTATTTCTTAAATTTTGCTAGGTTCATTTGAACTGCGTTTTGAAATAAAGTTTTCTTTTCAAAATGTTTAAAAAACTTATTCGATGCTGCATCCAAATTGAAACATGTTATTAAGTAGGGTTTTTTTACTAGAACTCATGGTAACTTATTTAGACTAGGACTAGTTTAATGTGAAAATCCTCTTTTTAAGAAGTATTTGCAAATATTAAGTATACAACAAAATGACAATTCCTAAAATTTTTCAGACAGATATGTCAACTTAAACGACAAACTGCCAAAATGCAGTTGATGGGAGAACTCAGAACAAAGATTTGGATAGGATTCTTTTATTAAACCAAACAACAATGAGCGTGAAGTATGAGTCAACTTTCCCAAAAGAGATGATTGGAAAACCTCTTGCCGCCGGAAGCAAGGCTGGCTTACTAGAGAAACGCATGACTGATGATGTTTGTAAACTTCCTCCAGTCTTTTTTTGGTATTTATAATTAGCTGCCATGTGACAGTGCTTCAAATCAAAACAATGCACCATCATTGGGTTTTTCTGGCTATACAGGGTGTTTCAAAACTCCGCTTCGCGGCTTTTATTAGAAACCAAAGTCTCCTAGAGTCATGGAAGTAAGACCCGATAGGTAAGTGACCCAGGAGAATCCATTCAGATGACTTACAGCGCCCCTAGCGATGAAATAAAAAGATAAAAATTAATTAAAAAACTTTTGGAGATAGAGCAAAAACCTCAGTGATAGTATCGTTGCCACCGTTATGAATAACTCACTGAAATAAATTGCATGAAAATATAGCGAATATTCTCTGAGATATTAGCATGTGAAAATATCACTTTTTCAGGCATCAAAAAAGAAAAAAATCGCAATTTGCAAAATTTTCAGTTGTATTATGTAGTTTTATGTTTTTGTTAAATATATACAAAAATTAATCATAAAATTTAAAAAACTTGTAATTTGCGAACTTTTTCTTTTTTAATGCCTGAAAAAGTGCTATTTTCACACATGCTAATATCTCCGTGAATATTCTCGATATTTTCATGCAATTTTTTTCAGTGAGTTATTCAAAACGGTGGCAACAATACCATCACTGAGGTTTTTGCTCCATCTCCTTTAGTTTTATAATGAATTTTTTTAAACTTTTTTATTTTGCCGCTAGGGCACTTTACGCCATCTGAATGGATTCACCAGGGTCAATTACTTCTGGCATCCCTTTGCAAATGAATTTCTTTCTGCTCTCTAGCATCCCTTTGCTCTCAAGAAGCGCTCTGCTCCATCAGCATTCTTTTACTCTTCAGCAGCCTATCTTTTTCTTCTCTTTAGCAGTATTTCGACTTTAAGCCTTTATCTGCTCTTGAGCATCATTTTATTCTTCAATTCATTTGTTTTTTAGCACCCCATTGCTCTTCGAAATGTACTTTGTGCGCTTTGATTCACTATACTCTATTTATACTCATGTAAAGCACTCTCTTTCTTTCTCTCTCTCTTTGCACCTAATCCATCTATACATAGATATAGAGAATTTACATATAACTTTCTTTGGATGCCCCCCTAATTTTTTAGAAATTTCGTAGGTCCTCATTATTACACGGACCATTTTCAACTATCTAACGGACCACATAAAGTCCCGAGACCCTTGGTTAGGAAATACTGGTCTAGTGTGTCTTGTGCAGATAAAAATGGTTTCAAGTTGTATTAAAATCGCTTTTCAGTCATCAGAAAATATAGGTTTTTTCTCACTTCGGTATGCAAATTTAACACCTTTCCCGACTTGCCAAACTGAGAAAACTACCCATTGTCTCTACGACCGAGCTTTCGCAAAAACGTGTTTCTTGAAGTGTGCTTTCTCTTGACTCTCAGGTGAATTCCTGATGCTGTCAAGGTTTCGAACGAGAGAACTACCTTGCCTTTTTACTGTTTTCGTGCTCGACCGGCGTTATTATTGAAGAGGTCTTGTGTGTTGGTGAGGTTGCGGTTGTTGTAGCACACGACCCGATTAAATCATACGGCGGGTCTTTTTGGCGCGAGTTGAGGTCTTTTCAAGGTCGGTCAACCTGTTGTGGACTCCGGTCCTTGATTTGCATTCCGGCTCAGAAGGGTGAGGGTGTTGTAAAGAAATACAGGTGAACTTTACATGCTCTGAGAATTCAGTGATGAGAGGTACAGCAGGCATGTAAAAAATTTACTGTATTTGAAACGTTTTGTACAAAGGCAACCCCCCAATGCTACTTTTAAGGTTTAACACTTCACGTTTAAATTTGATCGTTAGGGGATACCTTAAAAATGAAGTTGAGGCAATTTCCCCCCCAAAAAAGCCTTTGGTAACGGCTTAAAAAATCCTTGCCCCCATACCAAAAACTGAAATGACGACCCTGTTTGTAGTAATACTTATCTAACTAAAGCTAGTTCTTGCATCTTTTCTGAGGCATTGTCATTAACACCAAAACAAGAGAAGGATTGGCAACGTTCGAGTGTTGAGGCTTGAAATCATCTTCAGGAAGCAGGGCCGGATTAACCACGTCGGGGCCCCTAGGCAATGCACACTTGGGGCCCCCTTTCCTTTCTAAAATATTTTTTAAAACCACATCGCAATATTATTCATAATTAAACTTTTACTACAGTGAGAAGGAATATGAGAGGTCCGTCTGTGGAACCATTTTAGACGATTTTTTCACGGGCCCCTTGCTTAGGACCGGACTCGCATATAAAATCTTAAAATTTGAAATTAACTCAAAGAAACATTTTAGAAGTCACCCAAATGAGTTGAAACATTTCTCTTAAGAATAAAATTTCAGAACTCGGGACTTAGGGGGGCAGCTGCCCCTCCCCTATGACTATAAGATAATTTTTTGGAGAAGCCCAGGGCCCACCCGGGGCTGTCGTGCCCTCGTAGCAAGGGTATGAGGAGAGCATCGAATGTTTTCTTTTTCTTTCAATCAAAGGAAAAAACATGAGTGCAGCTGTTAACTCCTTTTCAGGAAAAAGAAATTGACCTTCCAAACGAAACTCGAAAGCGGGCGTTTTTTAGGGGATATGGACAAATTTTGATAACCTTAAGTGGTTAACTCTATCGTTTATTTCTGAAAATAATATTTTATGATAAAAAAAATATAAACTTTCCTAATAAATTGAATCAAAGTTTAAAAATTATCTTTCTTAAATTTAGATATTCCTATCATCTCAAATTCCCTGTCATCCTGCCGGGGTTCGGTCTCTATATGGTCTCCCGGTCACTGCACCATAGCAGCCAATAAATAAAATTTTTTCAACCAGCCCAGATCGGGACCCCCCCAGCAAGGGGCGTGCTTGGGGTATAGTGGGGGTGCAAGGGGTATCTAAGGATATCCCTACCTAGCATACCCCGCACCCATTCCCCAAGCATGCCCACTGCTGGGGGGAGATCCCGTTGGACTCTCCCAAATACGAATGAAATATCTTAAGGACAGATAGTAATCCGTGCCCCCATAGGACCCCCCTCAAGCATACATCTTGATAATTTTCAGTGGATAGAAAGGAATCTGTAATTTTTTATGAGAGATTCGAACATGTTTTGAATTTTTTTACGAATATTGGAAATTCTTGTTAACATCAGATGACCTCTCGGTCTCTGGGGGGGGGGGGGTTCGTCCCCTTGGTCCCCCCGTCGCTGAGCCCCTGCTCGTGAGGGCCCCTTTGAAGTAGTTATGAACCAACCCCTCATAAAACCAGTCTAGTTACTGCTCGAAAAAAATAAAAATAGTTACTACTTTGCAAGCATTTTTCATGGACCCCTTCCTGAATTCTAACATATAGGTACCCATCCTCCGGGGACGGGGCCCCTAGCTGACGATGGGCCCCTAGGCAGTTGCCTACTTTGCCTATTGGATAATCCGGCCCTGTCAGGAAGGCTTATGAAAATAGGAGCTGCAATTCGTGAACTGTTGAGGTATAAAGTTGGTATAAATTAACCATATAGTTCAGAATATGTATTGCATATCGAATATAGATGGGCATTTATATTTCTTTTGAATGAATACAGAGTAATATCTTGAAAATGCTTTTTATGGCCTTGTTTGGTCAAGCAAAGAGAAGTATCTAAATTGGAGACGCAACTGCTCCCTGGTGTCTGAAAAAAGGTAAACCAAAATTAGTTCAATCCGAAAAGGTTTCCTAAGGGTGAATGAAAGCTTTGGGAGATATGTCTGTCTAATGAATGCTTTCTACGTCTCTTACAAATTGTAAAAGATCAATTTACCGTAGCTACTTCGACTGATAGGGCTTCCTCCCTCTTACATCTCAAACTGCTATGTCAAGTTTTTCTTAAAAAGGGACTAATTCCCTATTTGAAACATTGATGTATTATTCACAGTTCTTGTAGCTAGAGAAACATCTTGTCGTTAAGTAGCAACCCACACAGGATACTTTTCGAGTGTGTAAAGGTGCAACGTTTCCTACGAGTCTTGCGAAATCCGACCATGTAGCACGCGCGTAAATTCGACTTTGAAAAAAATCGAAACTCGTGTACCTCTTCTCGACTTCGCGTGCCTACTACGCACTCTCTCCCTAATAGCCTGCGTGTCACTCTTTGACACTTGTGCTCTCTTTAACGCGGAATCCCTCCTCTATCTCCTCACGAAAGTCAAACACGGGTGCTCGAAAATAAATCAAACGAAACCGTTCGTCGGTGTTGTCCACCGCGTGAAACAAAGAAACTTATGAATTCCATAAATTCAAACCTATGCTCGAATATCTATTATTGATTGTCTTTCACCTGCACCTTCGAAATGTGAAGCAGGAGGAGCGGTGCAACTTAAACGTGACTCAAGGCCGAGTGGCCCGCAGGCACGTGCTTGCTGGGTTCGGTGCAGCGTTAAATCTTCAATCAATAAAATTCTTACGTCAAAGTTCCCTCAGGTATTTCCGACTTTTCCCGAAAGGAACTTTTCCGTCCTTTACGGCGGGTTTTATGGTGGTTGTAGCCCTTTGGAGTGACGCACGCTCCTTTCTCCTTGGACTTGACGTTGGATTCGCAAGGACGGGGTCATCTCGCTACCACTCCACAGACGCTAGTTCTGTTCCTGGTTTCGGAAAAGTAGAATCATCCTTTTGATAAAATGGACAAAATATCTTCGATAAAATTTTTATCCGGTATCGATAAAATGAGGAGTAATTTTTGGAAACAAGTGTTTTGCCTCAGCTGACTGCGACTTTCAGTCTCACAATCTGTAACAGTTCTTCTCATGGTCTCACCCCCAGCGAGGTTGGTTTTACTGAAGTTTGAAAGTCTAAACTACCTTAGGTACTCCCTCAAGTATCCCCCATGTTTTTTTTCGTGATGTGTTGCCTGCCAAAAAGCTGATGGAATATATTTATTTTTATTTCGGACAAAAACCTATCACAGCTGAGCTAATTCAACACCCTGAGTTTTCATAAGGGTGTGGGATGGGCGATAAATATTTTTAATTACCTATCCATTCACAAAGACCACTTTATTAATCAATGGAAGTTATTCTCTCTAATAACTCCTTAAATTTAGCTTTAACTCAAAGGGACATTTTATTACTTTTTATATGTCTGAGCAACCCCTCTGATTATAAAAATTCCACAACCCTGAAACCAATATACTAATTTGATGACAATAAAACTATCTATTAATTATTATTATTCATCCAATTGAATTAGATTCTTATCAAGTTAAGCACAAAAAGGTCCTTTGACATTTAAAAAAATACGCCTTAAGCAAAGAACAATTGCATTATTTCTTATAAAAACACCCATACAACTTTTAATTGTGATTTTAAAGTCGAAACCAGTTCCGCCTCAAGATTTCCGACCCTCACCTGTAAATGCTGCTTCACCACGAGGGCCCATTTGTTGCAGGAAAGCGATGAAACTTTTCTCCTCCCGAAAGGATATGCAATATGCATAGACGTTTCCCTAACGAGGTATAATTATGATGTGGTTGGAAAAAAGTAAAGTTAAAACGTTTGACACTTTATAACCCAAAAGTTGTTTCATTATAAGAGCTACACACTGAATTTCGTTCAATCAGTGCTCAAGGTTAAAGCAATGTTTGAATATTACAAAATGCAGCTGCGTTGACAAGAAAATCATAAAGCACCTCGGACTTACGTCAAACCCTTGATATTAATAAAACTTATTTGTCTTGCCTATTCCTTCAGCAGTGTTGTCAAACAATCACGCCTGAATTGGGATTCACTCTCTTATGCAGCGCTGCGCATTTTCTGGAAGAAATTCATATTGTTTCGAATTGTTTTGGGAGAATTCGTCACATATAAATCGACTCCAAACATTTTTATCTGTAAGGTTCAATATTTTTTTGTCTTGATATCACCTTCCATTCATGCTCACTGTATGGGTTTTGAAATACAGTGGAATTTCTCAATTGAATCGCTTATTTCAGAAACGTGTTAAACGCAATGTTAATCCTATGTAATCCTTATATTATTATTATTATATTATTATTTTTATTATTATAATATATTATAATATATTTTATTTATCTATATATTTTTATATAATAGTGAAACTTACTATTAATTTGTTGTAGGTTTCAACTAGCCTATGATAGTTTATGATCCATCAATAAAATTTCGTTACACTATATTATATCTCTCTTCACTGAAATTAAATAATGAGATAATCTTATATTATTTTTTCTGAAAAAAAAATTTACTTTTTTACCCAGTTGAATGATTTATAAAATAATTCTTAATTCACATTTGAGGGGGTTGAAAATAGCTATTGAAGCTACAACCCATATTGTCATTGAGCAAATAAAACGGATCACCAAAGGTTAGTACCAAAATAAGTCAAATGTGATAGTAACTTTATTAGGGCATGCCGATATCTCTTCACGGTCTTTAAACAATAGAACTCTACTGAATATCTCGTAGCGACTCCCCAAAGCCGCGAATATCTCTACAAACATCAACATCGCTATCTTGAACTTCAAAATGCCTCAACGCCTCAACTTTGAAGATTATGGTGAATGGGAAAATACTTTCAATCAGCTTCATTTTCTATTTATTTTTATTTTATTTTACGAATATGCGTCAACTTAAAACTGTTAGTTGCTTCTTCAAATAGAAATACATCTCACTTTTGTTATTTTTCTCGTATACTGCTTCAAAAACTCTCTCCCTTCTCTGAAAAATACTAAACTCCAACCAAACCATCACTCGCATAAAAAAACATCACCACGGGCAATTAATTCCCCACGCAGGGCGCTCTCAATAACCGCTCACAACTCACCCCCCATCCGAAATCCTCCCCTACTATCACTTACAGCTCTAAACCAGCTATTCATGCCGGCCAACAAAAGGTCTCTTTCAACCGGAATATGCGTTCATCCCACGACAGATGGGGCGCAGTGTGCCCTCGTGCAAGGGCTGTGATGCACGAGTCGTGTGCACTTGCTTTGACGAATTTATTGCCCAGAAGGTGCCCTTGCACGCGATAGAGCGATTTAAACGTGGGTGAACTCCCGTCTGGGGCACGCGGGATAATCATCGTTCGAGGGTTGTGTGGGCTGCGACATGTGTGTTGAAGTTTGGTTGGGACTTTTTTTTGTGGGTGGCAAAGGGGAGTCTGTGGTGGTGAGGGGTTTGTCGATGCTTTAGTTGATAGAAAAGGGGATCTGAAAAGTTTACCTTTTTAGTAATCCCTGCGCTCAGTCATAGAGGTATGGTAAGTGAAATGAATTTTGTAGGTTCCATTTTTGTAGATGAAATTTGTATTTTCCTCCTCATTCTTCGATATTTCTGTCTTACAGTTAAGTACCATATACATTCTCTGCGTTAAAACGAATAAATGTAATGTATGAATACAAATAAATGCAAAAGATGTATGCTAAAAAATTTCGGTCATTGATTACAGCGTTTCTATATCTATAAATCGTATGATGAAGAGATAGAGACTTCATTAAACATTTTTCCTTCATGTATGTAATAAAGATGGACTAAAAAACAAAAGTGCCACTAAACTGCTAAATATTTATTTTTAATTAAAAAAACTTATTAAACATTTATTTATTCAAGCTCGAAAGGAAATTTACCCAACTTTTCAAATTATGTATTAGTTACAATTTTTTCTTTGTACAAAATTAAAAAGGTTTACACTTATTAAAATACTTCTAGATAAAAACCTCGGTTTGTAAGAGACGCATTATGTGCCCCTTTTTCTAAGCATATTTTGAGCTCTAAAACCTTTTGCATATCTAAAACCTTGTCATTGCAAAATAATTATTAGAATATTTAAACAAAATATGTAATGTAAACTAAATTGTATGGTATTTAAAATTATTTTTAAGATTAAACATTTCTCACCATAGAGATTGTATTTATATTATAAATTTCAAAATGAACCCGACCTGTTTTTCTCTCGCTAATATTTTTCCTTCATAGAAGGATAATTCCATTTCAAACGGTAGCAATTACGAAAAAGTAAACCTAAAAATGTTTTAACTAATAGCTTAAACCTGTTCAAAAACTAAACAAAAATCCCACTTTAAGCTGCTTGCCAAACCCTATCTTAAAATAAAAATTTTAAAGCCCTTCTTAGAAAGCCGCTTTTAAGATTCGGCGAAAAACTCTGCAAGGAACCATAACATTTCCTTCCGTACGTTTCATAAATACATCTTCGAAGAATCTGACCCATATGTAAACTAAACACCCTGCTACGCAAAAGGAAACTCAAGAGAAAACCTCACACTGGGCATCTTTCCCAAGGATCATCAGGGGTTTATTCCAGCATATTTATAATACCATTAAGCGGACCATCAAACCAATAGACTACCAGGTGGGCCTGAAAGCTTTGATTTTTCTTCTTGAAGTACCGATTATTGAGTCAATGCGCAGTGGGATAGAAAGAGAGCGTTCAGTCAATTTCGAGAGCAGCCACTTTTTTCTATCTACCCGTGTAACTCAGCCACTTGAAAGAATCATTTTGATTTGAAGATCACTTGTGATCTCACACTCTACCAGAGGCATGAGAACAACTTTTGTGCAGTCTCTTTCAATGAGGAAGTTGTGTGCTAATGTCTCTTTGGAGTAAGGACAAACCTCAAGAGGGATGCTCTACTCAGCTTTTTTCTAACACCATCTTTTTTCTTATCCTGCGTATTAAAATATCCAGTTTCAGAGCAAAAGGTTTTTCTTACTATATTAACTCTTGGCATTTTTGACTTCTATGACTTTTGACTCATAGAAAAGGGGTTCACTTCTTCACGGACCCTTTTCAACAATATTACGGACCACTTTTTATCCGTGTACCATCAGTAGGGAAATACCGTTTTAAAGAAATAAATGAATCGTTTTATGCTTTTACTAATTTAAGAAAGACTCAAATTAAAATGACATTCAAATGAACAAAATAAAAATACACAAATATTCAAATATACAAAAGGAATTAAGAAAAATGTTATGCTATTTTTACTTTTTATTTCCTTTGCTTGCTATTGTTGTCATGAACTAAAGATTGGATTTGAAACTATCATGTATAGTTCCAATTCCTTTGTTACAAATGTAATTTAGCAATGAAACTTCATTTACATAAAATGTTCTATTTATGACAGCAATCCCAAAGGAGTTTATATCGATCTCTGTCGGGTTTTCAGAATCTTTGAAAAGAGAGGAATCAGTTAGGTGTCTATGTCCGTAAACCTTTAGAAATGGGTTGAGCGGACTAAAAATAATACATACGAGTCTTTATTTCATGATGATTTCCACTTGTGTTAGATAGAAGAACTCTATGGATAGAAGATAGAAATTTGCGTATTTAGTTGTAAGCATACGATGAGAAAAAAAATTCAGTTCGATATTTTGATGCAAAAGCGGTTAGAAAGCGGGAAGACCTCCAAATGCTGGCAAACTTTTCCAGGTGTGTTGATTTCTTCCGAAGCAGTCAGTCTTTGACATTGAATTGGGGCTATATTTACCTGCCAGAACTGTAGAGGTAGGTAACCGGAGCTTGACTTCGAAAAAGTAAGAAAACATTTAAAAAGAGAAGAATAAAGTGAGTGACACAAGCGTAAAAGGCTTGGCAAGAGAGCAAAACTTCATTCATAAGTAGTGTATTTAAAATGAATTCAAAGACTTATTCAAAGCTTGTAACCTATTTTAAAGCATAAATAGGGTATGATAAACTGGTTTAATATCAACCCGTAATAATAGTTCTCAATGTATAAGAATGCAGAAAAGTAATACTCCCAGTATTCGATGTCCATTTAAACAGTTATCTAAAATAAATATGTTTTTAGCATTAAAAAATTTGTGGTTTTTAAATTGCAGATTTTGTTTTCATGGAGTCAATTGATTGCTGTTTAATACAAGGGACATAGTTTAAAATTTAAAAAATAAACACCGACCCTTAATTTAATAATCTTTTGATAAGAGCATAAATATCACATAGACTATATATAAATCCATTTTATTCTTAACGAAACATTTATTCTTTATAAGGCCCTTCACTCTTCTCTTTATTCATTTAACTATATTAATGAGGTTACTTATTGTTTAAGATTGGACCAGTCTCAAGACTATCAATTCTTTGATGAACTCTTAAATGAGGTGTTCCTGTTTCAGCCACTTTGTTTTAAAGAGAATGATTCATCTTTTTAATAAGAAATAGCTAGTTTCTTCTCTTCCTTGTGTGTTCGATATTTAGGAATCAAAATTTCCATAACCTTTTCTCTGTACTCCACTTTTCTCAATTCTTTAATGATGGAATATAATGATATCTAATAAGAATAATTCTAAGTTATTGTCTTCGAATTTTAAAAGACGGGTATCTCATGTCAAAAGAAACTTTTCATAGATCTTGATTTGTAAGTCTACTTAATGGACAATACCCACACTGTAAAAAAACGGCACTTTCCACAAAAAGTGGTGGATAGAAATATCCTCCATACATGGAGAGATACGTAAGGGACCTCCCATCTAGACTCGAAGGAGGTCCCTCGGTAGTGGGACCTCTCTCCCCATAGTGCACCCCCTCCGAGTCTAGGTGGGAAGTCCCTCCGTATCGCGATGTAACATCTCTCCATGTATGGAACCAATTTCTATCCACAACTTTTTGTGTATTATAAAGCTGTATTTTTTACATGCTTTAACTTTCTGGAGCTTCCTACTTTAACTTGGGTCCAAAGTTCACTTAATGGAAATAAAATCTGGAGAACAAACGACTATACGGAACTAAATGAGTATATATTCCGATTCCAAGGAAGGGTTGCACTATATCAGGAGTTGCAAAACCAGGTTACATTTTTGACCGGAGATCTATCGATCATTTATTATCTTTCATAAAATGGAAAACAATAAAGGGGTGAATAATGGAAAACTTGAGTCGAGGTTTTGTGTCGTAAAAACGAAATTCGCTGCTTCGTTATTGCGGCCAAAATGACGTAGCGTAGATAACAGCCTATGACTAAAGCGATAGACTAAGCAAAGCTTGAAATACATACTTAAGAGAACAAGTCAGATACCAATTGATATGGAATTGAGCATTCACAGTGACTCATTCCGGCACTTGAAATTTATTCTCATACCTAGATAGCTATAACACAGACTTCTAGACACAGCTTCTGATACTATCGATAAATAAGAAAAATGGGAATATACTCAAGATTGTGGGATTATTATGTAAGACTTCACTTTGCCTTATTGAGCAACGCGACAAGGCATTGTTTTGGGACATCGAACCGTACGTCTTAAAGTTTTTTTGCCAATGTTTAATGGTCTTAAAAGCAAAGGATTTCATTGTTTTAAACGTGAAAACCTGCAATGTCATAAATGTATTAAGGATGAAATATGATAGACCTCTTTAATATACACGTATATTTTCATAAAAAATAGGGAAATTTTGTAGCTTTATTTAAATTTAAAAAAATTATTTTGGATTATTAGTTTTTAGAGCAAAAAGAATATGAAATTAAAGACAAATTAACCTAAATTTCAAATGAAAGAAAAAATACAATTAACGGATATAGATTTTGCCAAATTTAAGGGGTTATTTCTGCCTATAGGGGGTAGTTATTTTTCCTTCATATGTAAAGCGAAGCTTGGAGATTGTTTTTAGAATAAAAAGCTATTTTGCTATTTTTGGTCTTTATTCCTTTTAGTATAACTACTGGCGAAATATTACGTGCATCTATGGGTATAAAAAGTACGATTACCATTGTGACTTGGTTCTGGCAATCTTACTCATATTATTATCCATAAATAGACAGAGGACAGAACATCAGGATAAATTCTCCCAAAAGAAACTAGAATTAGAAGAAACTAGAAAAAGAATTAGAAAAAACTAAACAAACCTTTAACACCCCGAAAATAATACCTCATTTCTACAATTTTTTTAAGTTAAATAAATCAATTCCTCCAATTAATTTTTATTCAATTAATATATAAATCTATAAATAATTAAAATAGTATCCAGTTAAGGTATCCGTACACCTTTGACAACTTTTTTTTAAATTTTGATAATAACCTAATTTTTTCTATAAAATATCATTAGTTACCCCAAAACTTAGTTATAAATCAAAAAAAAAATTGAAAAAAAAATTTTTTTCTTCCATTTTAGAGTAAAAAATAGGGTCAAAAAGGTCAAAAAACAACCATCACGCATTTTGAAACTACACAAAAAGTTATTAATATTTTTTACTTTTGTAAATTGGATTTCAAAGAGTGATATGTACTCTGGGATCTAGACTAAAAGTTTTGAAAAATATTAAGTTTTAAAGTTTTTAGAAGCTTTTGAAATTGAAATACCTTAAAACTCATAAAAAAAATATAAACAATGATATTATTGGGTTGTCCCATAAGTTCTGTTACTTTTTACGAAATTTCGTGTTTGAAAATTTTTTATGAAAAACTGGTAATAGGTGGAGATTTCAATCAAAGAGGATTTTGATCTATGTATATTTATGAACATAACGTGTGAATTTGGTAGTCCTCATGATATTATTTCTTTTCAAAATGGCGGTTTGAAAAAAAGACAAAAAACGACGATTTTCACGTAATTTTTGTCTTTTGTTTAAAAAACTAGGAATAACGCATAATTCATGGCTAAAAAAAGTTTTACAGTATATTTGAAATGTTTCGATTAAGGTGTCATAATTTCAAGATGATTCAACAAGTTTAAGGTAGGAAATTTCGGCTTTAAAACTTCATATATTGCTAATTTCACGTGTTTTTTAAAGCACGCCCATTGTTTTTCTAAGCAGCTGGTATGAAGCAAATAAAAGGCAGATGTTTTTTGAACCATAATGCTTTTTTACACAGTTTAAACATTGAAAGAACCTTTTCTTATTATAGGTGAATAGATATATTTCTAAATTCCAACGAGTTGTTTTTATTGTACCTTTTTCGTATGAAGCAAATAATTGCTTTGTTCGCATAGAGCGTATAAGTTCAGCGAGTGTAATTCGGATAAGCTAAAATGTTGCGCGCTTGAATTGTGCGTACTACTTTGTAAACTTAATTACAGAGATAATTTAATATACTGCATATTTTAAATACTGGGGTCTATCTGTAAGCTTTTTTGTTGTTTTTGATGATTTTTTGTGAGAATTTCTTTGAAATGACTAACATTACTGAGGAAATTTTTTTGAAATTGATGTTATGTTTGAGACCGAAATTTCCTAAGTTAAACTTATCGAATTATCTTGAAACTATGACATCTTAATCTAAACATTTCAAACATACAGCAAAAAAATTTTTAGCCATGAATTATGGGTTCTTCCTAGTTTTTTAAACAAAAGAAAAAAATTACGCAAAATTCGTCGTTTGCGGTCTTTTTTTCAAACCGCCATTTTGAAAAGAAATAATATCATGAGAACTACCAAAATCACACATTATGTTCATAAATGTACATAGATCAAAATCCCCTTTGTTTGAAATCTCCACCTATTACCAGTTTTTCATAAAAAATTTTCAAACACGAAACTTCGTAAAAAGTAACAGAACTTATGGGACAACCCAATACATAAGCTGTTAATTTTTTTCTACTCAACATATTACCATGATTGTAGTCTAGATCCAACACCTATATATCTAGAATATGTATACCAAATTTCATGCAAATCCAACAATAACTTCAGGAGATATTTAAAAATGCGATAAAGCAAAAACACAAAAAACCCATTTTGAGAAAATACGAAATTAAACTTTTAATTGTACCTAACTTACTATAGATATGTAATTTTTAAAATTCTATAACTTCGGTTCTAAATGTCCTAGACACAAAATTTAAAGTGTTTTTTGAAGCTAATAAAAAGGGCTACTATTCTAAAGCAATTTTGGAAAATCGAGGTTTTCGTGCAAATTGACCTAAAAAAGGTGTACGGATACCTTAAATTTGAAACTACTACGTGATCAGTTTATTCTTCTTGTCCGTATAGCGTCAACTACCCTTTTAAAGTGATACAACTTCTCAGTATTTTTTCCACACTCTCTACCACAGTTCTCTCAGTAAACATTTTCATTAGAATAAAGGTTTGGAAACCTTGACCTTAGATACTGTTTAACAATATATTCACGGTATTTCACAACCACAGAATCTTCCATATTTAGCGTAGGGGTTTCTCTTTGTCGCAGTAGAAAATTCTTAATGAGTTAGTGAAAAGTGTCAGACCAAGGACACTCACTGCCAAGGTTTTTATGAATGTTATTGTGTTGTTGAGAGCATAAAAGAAATCTGAATTTCATCGAACATTTTGTTTTGAATAATTCCCGGTTAGTCCCGGTTTATTGTTCCAGCGAAACGCGATATATTGTAAAGGCTAAAAGGGTCAATTAAAAACTAAGACGTAGTTTCAATTAAACTGACATGAATGAATGAATTTGGAAGATGAATTACTTTTATAGCCATATTAATGATCAAGGTGGTGGTGGAGTAAAGGGCAAACAAATTTACACAGATAAGATGCGGATCTTAAATGCCCTTTCTACTCTGAAAAATTGTATTTCCTTCAAATAATTCTATCCTTTTCCCTTTTCATAATATTTTTTGTTTTTCTAACTATATTTTATCGAAAAATTTTTTTGAGTATAATATGAACTTCTCTATAATAACCTCAAGACATGAGGGCTTTTATTTATTTATATATTTTTGAAGTCTTACATGAATGTTTATTGAAAATCTCTCTGTAGTGTTTGATTAAATAATTTAACGTATGTGTGTTGAATTATCAATTAGAACATTTTATATATTTATAATTAAGAACACAATAAGTTTTTAATTTAATCTTTATAATATTACAATGATATAAAAAAACAGTGAATAAAATATAGCAAAGTTTTCCTTCAAATTTTTACCTTACTAAATAATCTGTGCAGAAGTTTAGGAATAGTATTACATTTTTCAAAAACAATTTATGTATATAACTTGAACTTGTTATATTCCTTTAAAAGTATAATTTGGAAAGAAAGGTATAGTAATTTTTTAGTTTCTAATAATAGCAAATATGGTGGAATTTTATTATATTGCTCACACACATTCATATTCACTTATGATTTCAAATGAAGCTTACGTCAGAGATTTTTAATTTTGAGTGATATACTTTTATTTAAAACGCTTTCCTTCTCTTTAAAATGGAACCAACATACGACCTGACCTTTTTCATAAAAAAAAATGCATCAGATTTTAATTTTAAATTGACTTTATTACAAACTACAAGTGACTTAAAAATTTCTTACTGTTGTTTGTTAATTTTCAGCATTAAACCCAAACATAACTAAATAACTACCTATCCAGTCCAAGTGAATAATAAAAAGTGTTTCTAAGAATTTCAGCATTTCAGTACGTATTATTAAAACTTAGAAATCCAAGTCATCCAAATCAAATTAGTCATCCAAGTTGAACTTCTAAAGGACAAAATACTACTTTATTACAAAGTGAGATAGATAATTATTTTTTTCTCTTAATCTTAAACACATATCCGTCTCTTTAAACATTAAACGAATAGTAATATACTAAAACTTTTCATTTATAATGTACGCAGAATAAGCCGATGAGCTATTTCTGTGATGGTTGCAAATTGCTGAAAAGTTGCCAAAGTATGACTCTATCCATGACGTGATATTTTATATTTTGTCCCATTGCACGAGAGAGAAATGCTTTCTACGAAAACACCAAAATCTGCCCTGTATCGATCAAGCCACCTTTAGCCATAAGTGATTGCACATCCGTTTATCTAAATGTTACAGTGTCAGGGCAATCACAGGAATTTATAGTCCGAGAACTCGCCACCTGCAAATTCGTCAGAAAGTTCTAAAAAGTATGTTTTCATTTACTATTTTTTTCTAACTAAAATTCTGTTGGTTAGATGGTGCTAAGCTGTTACGAATGTTAATAGCAGCCAACTGAAAGGTTAAATTTTCTACTTTGATGATAATTTGCTTTATGACATAAGAGCTTGTAGAACACTTTTAATTTAAAACTTTTTAGAGCCTCGAAGTTACGTATTTTTAAACCTTTATAGAAATCATAATTCTTTGGATTGAACTTTTAGAGTAAATATTTGAATTGAATGATAATCAACTTTTTTACAGTGGGCATATAAATGAGGAGCAAACAATCAAACCATGCTTTCTCCTTCAAATACAAATTTTCAGGAAACACAAAAAACTAATAACTTAAAAAATAACTAATTTAAAAACCTAACTATCGTTAGTTTAGTTCTATAACGAGTAACTGAGAAGATTTGTAGTCATAATTTACCTAAAAACTTAAAATTAGTTATTAAAAAATGCATTTGAAATTTGGAGAAATCACGTTTTGATCGAACACATAGGAGGAAACATGATTTGAATGTTTGGGGATATCCATAAATTACGTGAGGCGTTTTTTCCAAAATCTGGACCCCCCCTCCCCCCTTGGTGAGATTCAGTGAGATTTTGCTCGACCCCCCCTCCCCCCCAAGTGAGATTTACCTATAACTTTTTAAAAATAATTTGCAGTATTTTATCTGTGTGTATTCCTTTTTCATACTTAAAAAAAGGAAAATTGTATAATTTCTATCTTAAAAAGTTGACGTGAGATTTTAATCGACCCCCCCTCCCCCCTTGGTGAGATTTGGTGAGATTTTTCTAAACCCCTCCCCCCCCTTTTTGACTTCACGTAATTTATGGATGTCCCCTTTCCAACATGGACAAAACACTTTTTTAATGAAAAAAATTATACCTTCTCTTCTCAAAAACTATTCTTTTTATTTCTGATATACAATGTAAATTTTTGAAATTAACATTCGGTGATTTCGTATCAAAAAGTCCCCACCAATATTTTTACATCACCAACTTTACGCTGACGAATGAGTGGGTCACGTGACGAGTAAGAACAGCTATGATTGGCTGTGACTGGAGGAATCACTGTTTGACTGAAAACAGGATCTGGAGGAATCACTTTTTGATTGGAACATCAATTTTCTAAGTAGTTTTAGAATAGGTTAAAACTTGTTTTAATTGAAGATAATAGCATTATTTTGTGCATGTTTTGTGCAGTAACTCATTTTTTATTTTTTTTGGAGAAAACACGGTTTGATTGTTTGCTCTTCAAATATAGAATGTTAGATGATGACCTTTTATACACATTTATCAGTTTCTTTCTTCTGTTTTCTGAATTTTTTCATGCTTGATGGGATAGGTACTATCTGACATTAAGTATGTGAAAGTCATTTTTTCCGAACAAAAATGCTGCTCAAGAGTTTTTTTTCAAGATGGCGTTTTTTTCTGATACCATATTGTAATATGTCCTTAATGATGATTGATACGAAAGAATTAAAGCTCTTCCCCAAGAAAATTTCAGGTTACAAATTTTGACGTTTTCAACGATTTGATCAATGGAAAACAATCCACCCAAATTCAATAACACATTTCGCCCGAAGCACAGAATTGCATCATTTATTACTACAGAATGTGTGCGAAAAGAAGTGTTCTTTACCCCGACTTTCACCATTTCCTGGAATTCTCAGGCCAGCAAAGATGCCGCGGACCGTAGGCGTTTTCACGGGAATTTTCCCTCATTGCTCTGGATGAGCGCTTCACTTTCGAAGGATGAGAGAGAAAAAACGATCATATCTTCAGTGTTTGTATGGCCTCTCAAGCGTTTGAACAGTGTCGAGTTTGCACTGGATTGCCCGCTCAACCGGTAGACTGAGTTCTTTTCAGAATGCCTAACTTCCATACACCATATTCATCAATGCTCTTTAGGAAATTTGTGTTGGGAAGCTAGCTGACTAGATACGTATTGAAGTAATTTTAATTAAAACTTTTTTAAATTATGAATTGGAAAATTTCCAAAAATTATAAACAAACAGTTTTCTCACACAATCCTCTAACCAGAGGTACTGGTGAAGAACTCTTCTTTTCATTATCATATTGTTATGAACTTATGAATCTAGAATATAAAAGCTTAGCTTTTAAAATGCCTCCGTAATTCAGTTGGCTAAAAAATTTTCTCGAAAGCACAACTAAAGTTTAGATATTTTCGGATTGAATGAAAGGGGAAAAACATAATTTATAATTAGTGTTTTCATTTCTGTCGTTACTTCCTTCATTTACATTCTTCAAAAGTTCTCAAAAAGTCATTTAGATATACTTTGGAAAGGTAATAAGATAATATAAGAGGTGGAAAAAGATTGAAATGAGGAATTAAATTATGGTTAAAATGTCTAGAAGAAAGAATGAGAAGGGAAGTAAAAAAAATTAACAGAAACATCTTTATCAAAAATACTGTTAAGATGTGTTCGGACAAAACTAATAGTAATATCACACTCAAATGGGATTGGTTGCTTTGTTAGGAATTAAATTTCATTTTTTTTGGGGGGGGACTTTGTAAGAATTGAGAAAGAGGGATTTTGTTTGTTTCTGGGAAATCCCCTATTTGCCATTCAAATTACAGATAATGTTCATAACTTCTATTTAGTCCAAGAAGCAATGGGAGAACAGAACACGTGCACTCTTATTCAGTAGTAAACATAACACTCAAACACAACTAGATGACTCACGAACAGTGGACAATTGGTCTTTTAACGAACATCGTAAAACTCAGCCAGTGGAACTCTCTGTGAACGCATGCATACAATGAATACTAGTCCTTGAACTTAGCTGAGCAAGAGTGACAATTTGCACTCTACATTCTACTGCTAGTAAAAGTTTTTAGGAGTAAATTTCTGAATACTTAAAAAGTGCTCCAATATCAGTTTTTTTTCGTTTTCATTTATGTCAAATATCCAATTTAAATACAGATAATTCATCATATTTGTTTCACAATATGAAAACAAGTATTGTAGAGTCCATTAAATGCAATATTTTATAAATTTGAAAAATACTTAATCTAAATGCCAAGTTACCATAAGTGGGCATATCAAGAGCTTTTTATCTGTAAAATTGTTTGAACTCTTAAGAATATCCCTTCTGAAAATTAAATTTAGAACCATCTAGACCAGGGGTTCACAAACTTCTGAGCATCATGACCCACTTTTTATTAACAGATTTTTGACTAGAGCAGAAAGTTTAAATCAATGTGTCTCAACTTTTTAACGCCTTGCTCCCTCCTTCCCTATAAGTCTATCTAATTTTTACACGCCCCCGAACAGGACCGCAATAAAACTTGGTTAGGTTTGGTTCTCCTGGCCTCATTATGCTTTTTAACACCCTGTTGAAGCCAATATCACGTTGGTAAAAACTGTAAAAAGATCCTACGTTTTGACATAAATTCCAAATTATTCAGTGACTCACCAAAAACTGACTTGCGACTCCCAGTTTGGTAACTTCCGTTCTAGACTAACCCTTTATCTATGCAACGGTTAATATACCGTTGAATGGACCATAATCTTCTACTGGCTTCTGTTATTTCGGAAAGTTAGTTTTGGAGCAAGGTTACAGAAAAGTGAGGAAGTAAAATGATGAGGTAGTGGCTGATGGATGTCCTGACATCTTACATGTTTTACCTGACAGCCATATTAAGAGCCATCAATGTCAGTGTTAAATCGTCAAAGAAGGATTCCACCGGAGTCAGCAAAAAGCTAATTTTTTAAACTGCTGGCTAACACCAGTGAAATGGTGATGGCTGTGAATCTTTATCTCATATTCCGAAATTTTTTTTGACCATCAGATTTTTCAGAAGACACTCGAGAAAGAACAAAAAACCTATACTTCCTTGAGAGCGGAAGTAATCAAACGAATGATTCAAGAGAGATTAATCAGCAGGAGTCGAATTACTCGTCGGATCCGCCGAAGACCACCAAGGGCATCGAAGAAGCCGCCACATCACTACTTCCATCTCATCCACCGTTCTTTCATCCTTCGACCACCAAAAGAGCCGTGCTGCTCAACTCATTATCGAAGCGGCCTATCCTTCCAGACAAGGCGATGACTCACTTATCCCATTTCAATCCGCCCTCTCATCCACCGATAAGGAAAGACTCGTCGATGATGAAGACGATCAAGTGGACGCACAACAGAAAGCTCCTGTAAATACAAAGAAGCGGCATTCGTGCCTAATCTATCTTTAATAACGAGTCTTCCCCATTACTCATTACTTTGGAAAGGACGAAAGGAGGTACTCAAGGTTGGGGGAGTGGAGGAAATGGTCTTCGCGGTCGGTTCAGGTTTTTTTAATGCTTTCTTCTATCAAGATGGCTCACGTTCAAAGGATATAGGAGACCAGTGTTGACATTGGGTGGGGGCCAAGATTTGGGGTAGACACGAGAGATTCAGGGACCTTTGGCAAGGGAATCCCTAAGATGAATTTGAGTGTTTGTAGTGGCATATTGGGACTCAGCTTCCTGCTGGAATCCAAACACTTTCCTTTACTGACCATAAAAATAAATTAAATTGTTCAAAGGAAATGCAAATAAATTTTTACAAGATCCGGCAGCATTAAAAACTTAATGCGGTTGATATACTTTACAGAGGATTTTTTATCCATTACAAATTTAAAGTTTCTGTTTACATATTAGAATGTATGATTTACCTATAGAAATCCTTAAAAGATGTAAAAACAGGAATTCCTTATAAACGTTTGTGATCACAGTGTATTTTGATGAGTGAGATTTTCATTAAGGAAGAAAATTCGTCAATTTCTCGATATTGCTTATAAATACATAATACTTAATACATAAACATAATACATATAGATACAATAATAACATATTTCTTATTGTAAAATATAGAATAAAGTAAACAAGAAAACATAATCCAAAGTTAGTATTGGTTGCTTTTATTTGATTTAACACAACACAATTTGGGACAAAAATCTCATTTCTCAGTATGACTAGGACTAGGACATTCGAAATCCTTTCTTCTTCTTTACTAGTTGATTAAAAATGTGGGTATGAAAACTACAAATTGGTGACCTACTAATGTGAACTCATTCGATGTCAATTATTAAAGGAATGCTCTCTGTAAGATAAATAATAACAAGAAATATATATTTACACCGAATTTAGGAATTTTTTAAGTGTAATTGCAAATACCTGTCGTTTCAGCATCACTCAACATCCTTATTTGAGAGTCGATTCATATTTCCCTCAATTATTAGAAACTCATGTTAAGTGACTAAATTCATGCAAAACTTATTTCGTTTCGCTGTTTCATTTATCCGATTCATTGTAAATGTATTATCATTCTTATTAATGAATTACATATTTTGACATTAGCCATTTGATAGGAATGCTTCAAATATCGAAACTAAAAATTTCAAAAGGATAATTCCAAAATTCTCTGTTTCTTATTTTATCTTATCTTTCTTATTATTGCTCCTTATTATTAGCGAAATATGGATAAATTCCTATGTAGTAATTTATCTTCCCAAATTACTCAATTATACAATACCTACTTTATCCTCTCTTTAGTATTTTTTTACCATCTAGTAATTATAAATAGATTAACATAAACATAAATTAACTTTTAACGTTATCTATTTTTCGTAAAATTTTGTGGTGTTACTGCCTGATATAATATTATAATTGCGGGAGTTTGGATGGACCCCTAATGACCTTAGCTTCGCAATTGACCTAATTCTTTTGATTTAAACTAATTTAATCGTAAATGTTCAAACTTACCAAAAAATTATAAAAGAATTATATAGAAATTTATATAAAACTAGCGCTGACGCGCTAGACCCGGGCTTCGCCCGGGTTTCAGTTTTCTAATAAATATCATCTGGTGCGTTACAGATGGGCTTCGCCAGTCCATTTTTAAAGAAAATTATTCTGGTGTGTTACACATGGGCTTCGCCAGTCCAAATGGGGGAAGCGTTAAACAAAGGATCCATTTTTATGTTTATGCTACAACAATGGATTTTAAGCTACAACAATTAATTTTACATATTATCTTATCATTTTTACAACAATGTGGTTTTTCCCTGAAGTTAGGCATGAAATATGGGTTTTTGAGCATAAAATTGACCAAAAAAGTTGTTGGAACGCTTCTATTAAAAATTATTTTTATTCAGAAACCTTCCCTGGAGCTAGTAGATCAACGTGGTATAGTTTAATAGTTAATGTAGGTTCGAAAAGTTTAAAACTATAAAGGACATACATACAGACAGACATACAAATATTCATTTTTTGCATTTGTACTGAAGATTGAATAGTCCTGCTTGTATTTTACACATTTATTTGAATCCCTTCCGCCAAACTTTTTGAAGAAACACAATATAAATGCATTGCACACAACAAATAAATACATTGTTCAATGCATTTATTTAAGCAGCTTCCACCACGTTTCTTTGAGGAAATTTACTGAAAATAATTATCATCTTACTAATACGTTACTCTGCTAGTAAAAGAAGAAGAAAAAGCACGATGAATTAATAATTCTATTGTGTAATTAACTGTATTTTAAAATTGACATTTTCCTCAATTAACTAAATTAAACTTAATAACATTGTTAAGACCAATTCTAATTTAGCACCACTATACTTTAAAATATTTAAAACAACTTTTTAAATTTCACTTAAAAAACCTTAATTGCGAACCGCGTAAGGAAGTGTAAAACCTGGATATTGTAAAAATGAATTCTGTATGAGATGGATTGAAAAAAAAAAGATTCATAAGGATTTCATTTTGATGTAACGGCCCTTGAAACCAAGTCACGTTGCGAATTCAACGCAAGCGTGACTCAGTCCATTTGTCCTTTTTTCCATCCTCACATTTGATCTTCATCGTCAACAACCCACTTGAGGACACGCCTTAGCTAGAGAAAGTTGATTAGAGGACAGTTCCTAGGGTACACTAACTCTATTGTTTGAGGACTCGCTTCGAAGATTGACAACACTGTCGGTTTCATGGACGAAGGGCTTCAGGTCGAAAATGAACATTGTTTGACAAGAGTCTCGATTTATTAGTTTTCGTTATTAAAAGTAAAAGGCCACTCTCTTATTCCGTCTAATGGACAAAATTGAACGAACATGTAATTTATTTATTTCTAAATACATAATTTTTGTAAAGGGGAGTTAATGGGCCGAACCTGATCTGCGTCCCAATTATAAAAAGAGGGCAAGAAGTTTTGCATTTTTTATAGATATTAAACACCAAACTGTAAGCATTTTCTAAGAAGGAGAATTAAACAAAAACAAATAAATGATGGCAATAAGAGTTAAGTTAAGCCATTCGGAGTCCGATGAGTTGGGTTTTTTAGATATATTTCGTCACATCTGAATCCGCATTTTGCATGATCAAATTTAAGTAGGTAGAAAAATGTTATGTTGTCATTAATATTATAGCTATATTTGAAACTAATATGATGGATGATAAAGCTTTTATGAATGCATTTAAATGGGTCGTTAACTTAAGAGGAAAAAGACACTCGGAGTCCAATGGGTTAGGTTATTTTTTCAGATAGCACTCTGTCACATTTAAATACCGCATTTTGCATTATCAAAATTAAGTATTATTATTATTATTATTATTATTATTATTATTATTATTATTATTATTATTATTATTATTATTATTATTATTATTATTATTATTATTATTATTATTATTATTATTATTATTATTATTATTATTATTATTATTATTATTATTATTATTATTATTATTATTATTATTATTATTATTATTATTGTTATTGTTATTGCTATTATTATTATTACAACGTACAAAATATATACTTTTATAAACATTATAACTATTCAAATGATAAAGCTTTTATAAATGTAGTTAAATGTGTCCTTAACCTATTAACTAAAATTTGTAGCAAACCACTGAATACTTGCGTACTAAGCATAGTAACAAGGATGGATATAAATTACTGGATAATCTGAAGCAATTTACTTCACTTACAGGAAGGAAGATTATATGGAATGTTCTCCATATTCATTGTTGAAACACGATTTAGAAACATCCTTTGTGATTTTCTCTCGATTGACTGATTTTCCTGGAACTAATAGAGGAACTTATAACCAGAACGTTATTTCTATGTTATGAATGTTATTGATAGATATTAATCATTAATCTATGTTATTTAATTATGTTTTGAAAATGATTTCCCACCTAAAAACCTTTTTTTGTGTTAAATTATATTCCTTCCATTGAAATAAATAAAAAAGGAAAGGTAGAAGAAATATAAGGATCAGGAGACTTTTTCAAAAGTTATTCTAATTCCACTCCTTTGAGTTTTCCATTTCTTCTGAATTTTCTTTCAAAATGGCATATAATGGGTACTACTGATTAGGGTGGTCTTTATTTTTAAAGTTTGAATAATTTTATGCGACCCCCCATCCAATTTGTTCCATCATACATTTCAAAATTTCAAAAAAATTGGTGAATTTTATTAAGAAAATTTAAAGCTTTTTAACTCTTAAATGAACAATTCTATCAAACTTCAAGTTGAAAATAAAATTCGATCATGTAGAAAAAAATAAATTTAGGCAAGTCCCTAAACATTTTCTAAAATTTTACAACAAGAGCTATTCACTCATGAAGAATTCGTAAAATCGCTTGAGGCTGACTAGTATGATGATGAAAACTCATATGACTAGTTTTTAGTCAATGTGCATCAATTTCACCTGAATATTCCTTGGAATTGTGTTTATATTTAATTGTTTTTACTTTTAACCAGTAAAATCAAAGTAATACATTAAAAATATAGTTTTAAGACGTTAAAAATAGATATAAACATATTTCTAAGGAATATTCAAGTGATATCCATTCACATTGAATTAACGTTGACGCTTATAGAAACTTGCCTACATTTTAAAGATTATAATTTTTTTGCATGATTAAATTGTATTTTCAACTTGAAATTTGGTAGAAATGTTCCATTTAATGTTAAAAAGCTTTTAATTTTCTTTAAAAAATTTAACAAATATTTTTTTCTTTAATTTTTTCCTTATCTTTTGAAATTTAGATTTTTTTAAATGGTGGCTATGATGCACACCAAATCAAGCAGAGAACAAAATGGGACCGAGTTATAAGCTGTTTATAAATGCAGGAAAAACCACTTTACAAAAGTTATTTTGACATTAAAAAGTTATTACTTCCGAAAGAGGGATGATGGAAAAATGGTACCTGGAACATAACACACACATCTATAACTATATTAGTTACTCATAAAAATAATGAACAATGGTTTAATCTTTGGTTTTTTAGTTGCTTTGTAAAAAAAATCAGCGCTTTTTCGAAATTTAAAGGCCTTTGAGGCACGTGTTATTGTTGTCCGAAGGAGCTTAAATTTGCATTTATTATTATTTTCGATAAGGAAATAAAACTTAGGGGCGTCACAAATTGAATTTCTAAAAAAAAAATATATATATTTTTACCTTACAAATAAGGACCACCCTAGTACTGATACATATGGATCTTCACAGCTTTTATACCAGATTATTTGAAACTGTTAGTCTACATTTCAATCTTTCGTGGATGGATGTTTTTTTTCTTTGGGTCACAATTATGGGGAAATGGGCATGTTAAAAATATTGGTTCTAACAATTTATAAAGATTAACATCCCTCGTTTTTATTATCCTTTATTTATACAAAGCATCTTGAGACACCTACTGTTTAGAGTTTGGATAAACTCTGTTATAGAATACCTCTTATAAATAAACTTGATTTATCTAAAATTGTTTATTATAAGAGCAATTAATAGGTTAGCGTTACGGGAAAACGGGAAGATTATCTCTGAAAATAAACAAAGAGGAAGAGAGTGAGGAAAAGGCAGGAAACCACTTAAGCTCTATTTATTAGTTAATTACTTTTAAAGAGGTTTTCTCTCCTCTTCTCCTCGAAGGATTAAACCAGCTTCCTCAAACTGACGATGCCATTCGCACGCGCCGTTGTTTCTTTTGGGAAGTTGGCTTCTTATAAAGAGAAAGCCAAGCTATAATGAACAACTGTGATAGAGAACAGAGACATGTACGTTGTCCAGAATTAAATTGGGGACATCAGTTTGCTCTTCCTGCCATTTTATAGCCACTTGATTACTGAGAGTTAGACATGACCTTCAAAAAGTTTTTTTTTCGAATGGACTTCGTCCTTTTTCCAGGCCCGAGTGTCTGGTAACGACCGGTCTGTTCTGCAGTTTTCTGACTGCATTAAATTGGGGAATCGGAAGGAGTCGTCTATGTTTTAGGGATGCAGACGAGTTAGTGAAATTAGCGTTCATTGTATCTGAATAACGGTATTGCTTATAATTTAAGACTGTAATAGTTGTTCAGAAAACTTTGCTTCAAAAAACACAAAAGGATATAATATCCATGATAAAAAAATTTCAAAAACAAATTCATCTCTTTGAGGAAAAACGTGCTTTGACACTTTACAGTCTCGTTTTGTTCTCCCCCAGTAAAGAAAAATTTAAAACCCCCTAAAAATTTAGTTTAATTTTTAAAGTTATTTTAATTACTTTTTGTTAAGTTGATGTTTTAATTTTTGAACAGTCTTAAACGTTGGAAAGTGACTAAAGTGACGGGATTGAACGGCCCCAGTCAATACAAGAATCTTCTAAAATTTTTCAGAGTTTCTTATAAAAGTGTTTCTTATTCCCTTTTCCAATAAGGTCCAAAATAGTTTCTTGTATAATTTCAACCCTGAAAATTTCCAGATATTATACTTAAATTTTATTGCTGTACTGTAACTTAAATAAAGCTCTAAAATTTCATTATTTCTACTCTTTTTTTTAGTGTTTTGTAAACTTTTGTGTGAATGTAATACTTAATTGTTGAGTAAATGTTAATCATCAGAAGTTATAAATTTTCTTTTTGTTCTATTAAAATGTTGCGGTCATAGAATAAATATTCTACCTCTACCAATAATACAGTTTTCAATTTTTTGGAGTAATTTTCTTTTTTAAAAAAACGACTCACTCAATTATTTTCAAAATCCCCGGGACATAGTATTCCTTTGAATTTTTGAACCTTATAATGTGCGAGTATGATATAACAGGAAATGAATGTTACAGATTGTGTATCGTTCAAAAGATTTTTTTCTGCCTTTCTTGTGACACTTCTTAAAACTAAAAAAGAAAGAAAATTATCTTGGTCTTGAATTTAAAGTATTTTTTTAAATAACTTACTTAATAACTCTCCTTTTTAATTCACTCCACAACTTCTTTTTCCCACCAAATGTTATTGTTTATTCTTCTTCTATGTTTAGCTATAAAAGAATCTTATACAACTACATAAAATAAAACTAATTTAGCTTACGTAAAGTTGGTTTGTCTTGAAGACTAGTAATTTTACGTAAGCTAATCATAACAACATAACCTCTTTTAATATCGTCTCGATTCATTAGAAAACTTCTAGAAGGATGCGATAGGAAAAACAAATGCAATACTTCCTATCTTTTTTATTAACTGATATGAGTCTGTTCAGATTCAGGTAGCTGGTTTAACTAATCGAAAGGATGACTCAATCTGATGGAAAAATGATAATGATTTTTTGTAAGCACAAACGCGCCGTGAGTCCATCTTGCTTAGCTATAGCCCTACAGTTTTTGAGTAAAAAGTTACTACTTTTATAGTGACGCTGCGCTCATCAATATAGGCTCTAAAGGGTACAGTTAATAAACGTAAATAAATAAAATCCATCTAAATACGTCCTAAATAACTCACATGAACCTGTTTTATCACATTATAAAACTTAAAATTTACTTTAAAAAAATTCTGAAAAATGGTCATTTTTCTCACTTTTTTGAAACTTAGGGGCCCTACCGGCAGGCTCGGACTGGCCATGCGGGCATTTGGGCAAATGCCCGGTGGGCCGCTACTCATCGAGGGCCGTTTGTGGGCCGCCTACAACCAAAATATTTTACAGTGGTATGAATGAAAAAGATCCTTTAAAAATGAATCCGCACTCCGCAGGATTTTCCAACTAGCGGCCCACAAATTCTTTTTGTGCGGCCACCAAACCATTAATTTACCAGCAATTAAATTCATTAATGATGGCATAAATTACTGAATTCAAAAACATATTACATTATTTAAAATATTTTTATGAAAGAATTTTCCTGGTTTCATCTTCAAAAATTCTACGGCATAAAAGGAGCGAACCTTTTCGGATGTCACCGAAAAGTGTCCCAAATGAGTTAAAACAGTACTTTTAAGAGTAAAATTTACAAAGTTTTTCTGGGGGAGGACCCCCAGACCCCCCTTTCTATTTTTAGCTATATCATTCACAAATTCTTTTAATACAGTAAAGCACCGTTTATACGTCTTTCAAGGGACCGACGTAAATCGGCGTATAAATGAAAAAACGTATAAACGAAAATGTTCTTTAATTATTAGGTTTATAACGCTCCTAATGCAGATTTACAAAAATACATTAATTTTTAGGTTTTTCTAAAGAAAAAAAATACTTCAAAACAGTTTTTAAACTGAAAAATATTAACTTACAAACTTTAAAATAGTATTAAATATTAAAACAATCAACATAAAAATTAAAGAAACCCTACCTTTATAGTGATAGGGTTTTATAACGGCAGTTTTATGGTCCCACTTTCTTTGTTGGGTCATTTAGGGATCAAAAGAATTCTTCTCCTCTGCAGGGGGTGCTGGAGACCCCCTAACCAGAGATAAGGGCTATAAAACTGTAGTGTAGCTCATCCCATCCCATTATCAGTTCAACGAACTGCCCTTTTACTCACCCCCACTCCATTGGTCATGCCCCCCACAACGGCCAAGGAATGCAGTGCTCTTCAACCTTTCCTGGGGAAATTTTCCCACGGAATAACAACTGATACTGGATATTTCCGAATTTTAAGACAGCCGAAAACGACGTATAACCGATATTGCGCGTTGTATAAACGAAGAATTTTTGTATTAAAATGAATAGGAATGAATTGGGACTTCGTGAAAACGACGTATAAATGATAAAGTCGTATAAATGAGAAACGTATAAACGGTGCTTTACTGTATTAAGTTCGTCAAGTTGGAAATTCTTTTTACCCACTGAATTTACCAACAAAGAATTAAAAGTCTATATTGAGTTTATTACGTATCCAATTAAGGAGTTCAAGATTGATTTTAGACTATTTTTTAGGGGTCAAAATTCAAAAGAATTTCTTGGTGGAGGTACCACGATTCCCCCCCCCCGAAATTTTCAATTCTATGAAGTTATATTTTCCATAAAAATTATGCGGTGGGCCGATTCAGACTTAAAATGCCCGGACCGAAATTTCTTTCCAGTCCGGCCCTGCCTACCGGCAAACCCTAAAATTTACCTGGGGAGCTAAAACTTCGCACACAGTCTTTTGGGACCAAAAGGAATGGGAAAATCCCTGGGGAGCAAGGTTTTTGATCAAAAGGGTTTTTTGGGGGACACCCTGGTGTTTTGTGTGTTTTTTCGAATTTTTGCCTTAATTTTCCAAACTTTAAAGCCGAAGAGGCAAAAGAAGGTATTAACCTAAAGTTTTGAAATTTTTTGCAGTTGAAGTTGGTTAATAATAGTACCTTTTAAACGCAACCCCAAAACTATGGCTAAAATTCGTAATTTTTATGAGTTTTTGAAATTTAGTCCTTTTTAGTCCAATTTTCCGAACTTTAGGCCTCGTGAGGCAACAGAAGATATCAACCCACAGTTTTAATATTTTACACCCTTTGGTAGTTGGGTAGTTCACAACTTTTCCGCACTACCGCTAAGCGATCAGAAAAATTTCGGTTTTTTCGGGACACCCTATGTATATCTTTAAGACCAATCCTGGGAATCAATAAGCCTATCGATGGTAGTCTTAAATCAACGAAAATAAAATATTTTTATAAACTAAAATTTAAAAAGCAACCCTTTGTGTTTGGTTATATTTTCATTTAATACCAGCAATGAAAAGGCTCAAAATTTCTATCCAAAGCGTTATAAATCACACTACAAAATATTCTACCATTTTTTACTGATGTTGGGAGGACAGTTGCGATAACGTAAGAGCTCCCGTGGCCTGTCATATTCTATTCGAGTCAACTCCGAATAAATCAGAACCCACTCATTTCAAAACTAAATTGACCACCTCAAGAACAATAAGATATTGCACTTAACGTGTCAAATATGTCACAAAATGACTCGCTCAAGTAGGTCGGATTTGAAGTCATTGCGGCAATCTCTCCCCTTACCAATAAAACGAGATGTGCCAAATCTGCGCCATGAATTCAAAACCATAATTGTTTGTTGAATGTTGTGTGTGGTTGAAATAATCTGTGCTTTAGTTGATGGGGGATATGCAAAAGGTGGATATCATGATTACAAACTTTTACGTATTTGCATTACTAGATTTGTTCTTCAATGAAACTAAATCATATTTGTTTTGATTTGACGTAACCGATACAATTAGTGATCGCTATTTTAAGATGAAAGTAAAAAAAGCAAATGGAAGGACAAAATATAAACCAGGAAAAAAACATGCATATTTCATTTCGTTTCAGTGGGTAAATTATGTGTTATGTTTCACATCAACAGGTTGATGTCTATGGAATATACCGTGCATTGCTCCAGATAGAAACAATTAGCTTTGCTTGAGATCCTCAGATGATATAGATTTCTGAAGAACAATTGGTAATAGATATTATGAGCTTCTTTACAAGATTTGTCATTGGAGCATGATATCAGGATTAATAACATTGTTCAGTTGTCTTCTTGAAATAACCTAACTTTTACTTTTAGGAAAGGCCTTAATCCTTTTGACTTGGTCAAAGAACTGCTTAGATTAGAGGATTCGAAGGAATGATTCTATTTCTTTTACAATGATTATTTAAAGTAAAAATACAAACGGGTACTTTAAAAGAGCCGTTATGTATAGAGCAGAATTCATACACCGTCTTAACTTTTTTCTCAATATTATTTTCATCCCATCTACAATATGTTTCATTATTTTTTTAAGGATAGATCTTAAAATATAAAACTCATATGACCGATAAAAGTTTTTAAAATACAAAAAAAAAGATTTATTATGGGGATACTTAAAATGGGATTTAAACGATTTGTGTAAAAAAATATTTGAATACAAAATATCTATTGCGTTTTTAGTTTCTTAACCATTTTTGTTATGATTTCTTCAGATGATGTACAGTCTCTGAAGAAAGTAGCGACGTTTCTCAGATTTCTGAAGAAAGTACAGAAGCAACATTTCAAGTAGCTGCTGATAGAATTTAAAGGAATCGTTTCTTAAGAAAGGAAGGAGAGATGTTTTAGTTATGATTTACCTTTCTCATGAGCGGATTTAGGGGGTCACTGAAGGTAATGACCCATCCTAATATTTTCAGGATTATTTTAGGACTGGAAATATCGTTTAAATATTATATTGGATGGTTATAGACGAGATTTCCAGTCCCAACATGTTTCCTTGGTCATAAGCTTATGTCATGTCTATGCAAAAGCCTTCTGTTGTCCCGCTTCAAGCTCAACTCTTCCAGAAAGATTTAATATTCAGCTACCCCATTTATATATACAACTCCTCAAGGTGGATCTAGGTTTGACTTCTGGGGGGGCTCCAGGATTTTTGAAGCATTGATAGGTAATATACTTTTTTGACCATAAAGATACACATTAAAGCTTTTATAAGCTTCAAAATTAATATATTGTTTTAGAAATTATCTTCAGATATCCTTTTATCCAAGAAACATTTACTCTTCTGGGGGGGCACGTGCCTCCTTGCCACCTCCCTGGATCTGCTGCTACAACCCCTGATGATGACTCGCAAGTTCATTCCCCCCTCCCACCCATTCACTTGCATTCGTCCACTTCCACTTTGTTCCAAAAACAATCTTACCAACTGATGATCTCAACACTTCAGGAGTGCTGTCCACAAAAAAAGTCTTAAGCGTATCCACTGTCTCGTTTTGTTAAACGGTTCCGAATCGAGAAGTGGTTGCATAATGAGTGAAATAACGGCATTTTTTTGTTTTGCTTCTTGCTCCCTCACTCTATTATTTGTTTCTGGGGTCTGTGTGTTCTTCACAAAAGGTATTCCCAGTCGTGACTGCCATCAGAACGGGTGTTTTTCTGCGTCACACCTGTTCACTTTCTGCATCAGTGGCGGTGCACAACGGACCACTGCCCGCGTCAAGGTTAGGGGAGAGAGAGAGAGAAGTGTAATTTCGTTCATTCTTTGGGGATGATGTCATATGAACAGGATACATGACCATTTGCCGGTTCTACCAAAATACCACGGTTGCATATTAGTTTCTGACAACTGTGGCTTTTACAAAGAAATACCTTAGAGGCCCATTAGTAGAGGATACCCCGCATATAGAAGGTTACATAGAATGGTAAAGGTTTAAAGAAAGGGAACCCCGCACGTGAATCACGGTATATATCGTTATTCGTATATCGTTATTCTCCATACATTCGGAGTCGGAGAGAGGGCCCTCTAACATACCTCAATGTGCGTAGGCAATTTTTTTACCACTTTTTGTGTAAAAAGCCTTATTTTTTACAGTGCATTTACTGAATTCTGATGCATTTTCCAAGGTTGCAAGTCTCCCTCTTCCTATTTTGAAGAGGCGTTCAGTCATGGAGAAATTTTGGATGAAAACGAAGTCCTTATTTTGATTTTAATGAACTTTTGTACTGATTAAACGTTTTTATAACTGAGAACATTTTGAATCCAACAAAAGATTAGCTACCATACTAATAAATATTACCTATTAATTAACGTAAAGCAGTAATTAAAACTAATCAATGTGAAATTAGAAATTTGTTGCAACATTAAAAAGAAATTAATTGATATTCAAACATGAATTTTCCCACTGAACCCATGGTGTCACGAAAATTTGGGTCAATTCAATTCAAAATGAATTCCGCACAGAAAAACAAAAAAAAATTGTAGCTTTACCAATTGACCGGTTTTTGTCGACCGGTTTTGGTATGGAATGGACCGGAATTTTCGTATAACCGAACCCCCAAAGGAAAATCGTGGCTATACCCTCCCGGTTCTATGAGATGTGTGTGTATATTTATTTATCCCTACACATTTTTTTGAGAGTAGGATTGAGGGCCTAAATCAGTGATGACGAGCCTATAACAGGCGTGCCACTGGGTAGTATAATATGCGACCAGTATTTCAGTGGTATGCAACATTCCCTAAAAATAACGTAAAAAAACTCTTCTGTTCTACACCTGATTTCCAACTGGGGGCTCTCGAGGTCATTTTGTGTATGCCGTCTCCTGAACACTCCCCAAAAGTATCTTCGGAACACTACTTATTACTTAGCATGCTAAAATTCAAAACATTTTCGGGGAAGAACGCCCTATTTATCCCTTTGGTTATGGAGTAGATTTGGCCGTTTCCTAAAGTAAAAAAAATTAAACTTTGAAATTTGGGGGTCATACTGAAATTCCCCCACGATGCACGATGCAACAATGAGGAAAATCAAACTTATTGTTATGAAAGTGGCCAACATCAAAAAAAGAGGTTAAACAATATTTTTTAGGGAAATTCGCAAAACTTTTCTGGAGTTCAGTTCCCCAGTTTTACAATTGGGTTACTCTACTAAAAAAGGTCCATAAATGTATAAATAACTCTGAATTTTTGAAAATGAAGTATTATCTTCACACCATTTAAATAATATTCGTCCATCCCTCGCTAGAAAAGTTCCATGTTAAAGACTCTCACTCCCCTAAAAATTTAATATCATAGATGCAAAAGGACAGTGGCGTAGCAAGAAATTATTTTTGGGGGTGCATGATGACATCGAAATGAAAGAAAAAAATTAAGCTTTTGAATTACACTAATTTTTCCCCACTGAATGAATAATTACTATTAAAATAAATTAATGGTGTATTTTAATCATGAAACATTGTTAACAACAAACTAGAACGAAGTATTTCATCAACACTCATCACCTCATCGAAATTTTGGATACAGGTTTTATGGTAGAATGTTTACATTTTGACGAACTTAATATAAAATAGAGTTGTAATAATAAAGTTAAAAGTACTGAGGGGGTCTGGGAGTCCTCCCCCAAAATTAAAAAAAAATTTAAACCTAAAAAAATTGGTTTTTAACTTGTTTTGGTGTATCTAATCCGAATTTCGGGGATAAAAGAAATTCTGAAATATTTAATTTCACAAAAAAAAGTTTGGGGCTTGGGGGTGCAAAAACCCCTTTGCACCCCTTCTGTCCACTGCAAAAGGAGTATGATTACTTTGCGGCCCGGCACCAGACCTTGTGTTTTCGATTGTAGCCATTGAGTAGTACTTGGAAGTTGTAAACCCCTGCCCTGTTTCAGACTATTGGCCATCAAAGGCAGATTTCTTTTATCAAGGGTCCAAAAGATAATTTTTAAAAATAACTATTACAAGTGGCCAGGTCCGTATTTAGGGTTTTTGCCGCCCTGTGCATATCGATTTATTGCCGCCCCCTATTTCATTTTCTGTTTCAAGTACCTGCCCCCCAGGGGCGGATCCAGGATTTTCTTTTGGGGGGGGCACCACTGAAATTTTAGTCCTACCTGGGACACGGCATATAACGAGAATTTTTCTTCAGGGGGGGTTGACTCAACGTTAATTCTAAGGTACCCCAAACGAGTACAGATATGCGTTAACTTTTTTTTAATCACTTAAAAGTAACACTCTTTCGGGATCACCCCAGAAATTTTATGAAAATTTGTCTCTAAAAGTAGTGTTTCAACTCAATATTTTGAGAACCTTTGGGTTACATCGAGAGAGAACAGCTCCTTTTAATCCACAAAATTTTGAAGGATCTAAATTATAAATAGACGTCAAAATTGCTTAGAGGGTTGGGGGTCTTCCCCCAGAAATTTTTAATTTTTTTTTATTAATTTGAAATTCTTTGGAAAACACCCGAAGAGGACCGCTTCTTGAAAGTGGCAGATTTTTCAAAGGAAAAACAATGTTAAAAGACGTCAAGTTTTGGAGGGGGTTTGGGGGTTTTCTCCCGAAAAAAATTTTGAAAGTTGACTCTAAAAAGTGCTGTCTTAACTCATTTTGAGACTCTTCAGGTTGCGCCTTATAAGTTGTAGAATTCTTAAAAAAAAACAATCTGATGTCAACATTACGGACTTGGGGATTGAACTCCTAAAAACTTTCAGATACGGCCCTGACCTATAAAAAGCTGATACTCTCAAAAACTGTCATGTATTCTTATTTTTCACAATAAATGTTTTCAATTTTACTTTGAAAAATGATATTTACTAATAATAAATATACAACATTATTTTCACAGTATTTAAAAGACACTGGTAGAAACAAGAAAATTGGTTAATATTTTCGCACGGGACATATTGGAGGATTTTGAATAACTTAAAATAAGGTAAAAAACATTTAAAAACACAGTATTTTAATGAAATAAACCTGAAAAGCTTAACTTATGTGTCGATTTTTGAATCTAAACTATTTTTTATAGAAAAAAATATTTTTTTCTGTTTTAAAACAATAAAGTAATGGCCATATACTGACAGACCTATGGTGCAAGAGATAGAGATAGTGTTTTGCTACGTGTAGAGAAAACTTACCTTAAAAAACTTAAAAGAATCGCATTAAGTCGTGATAAAAAATGACTAATTTATTAGATTCCTAACATGAAACAACTTATAATTAAAAATAAATAGCCTTTCAAGTGCTTATAACTTTTCAGTAAACGTATCATGAACAAGTGTCTTTTAGTACTTGGCGGCCTTCATTTTCAGAGTTAGTTTAAATGTGAGCATTAAATTTTAAATAATAATTTAAGACAGAAGAAATTCTAAACCTGTGGTTCTCAAACTTTTTAAAGCTACCACCCCCTTATTGTGTGTAAAATTTTCAAACGCCCTTCCCCAATAAAAAAAATTTAGAATTTACGGTATAGGGTAGGGCAGGGATCGGCAACCTGCGGCTCGCGAGCAGCATGCTGCTCTTTCGATGTAAAGTTGCGGCTCTCCAGTTCCATACAAAAAAATTAATAATTTACTATCAAAACCCTTAAAAAATCAGTAATATATTCCTAAGTACCTAATGAAATCAAAATTCCAAACAATTTCGGAAGAGAACTCCCAAACACTCCTCAAAATTTCGGAATATGTGCTGTTTTCCCTTGAAAATTATGTGACCTTTAAAGAGTGATCCTCATTTGGTCATAATAGAAGTTCTAAAAAACGAATTAAAAACTACTTTTAGGGGCAAATTTCCAATTTTTTTCGTAAGTGGGACCCCCACCCCCTCTCTAAAGTTTGCTGTTTATTATAATTATACTATTTTTCCTTGAAAATTCTTCCACTTAAAAAATGAGAGGTGCTCTTTGGGTGCAATCCAAAAAGGCCTAAAATTTAGCTACAACGCTATTTTGAAGGATAAATATCCGGGGGAGGACCCCCAGATGGTCCAATTTTTCTAGGAATTTACTTAGTTTACAAAATTTTGAAATTAATTTACAATGTGTATGTAAGTCATCTAAAACTTTATGTAAAAAAGTACCCGAACCCGAAAGGAGGTACCTCACAGAGAAAATGTTGTGTAAAAAAATACTCCCCAACTGAAATCAAATATAATAAGTATATTCTATAACACTGAAGCAAAACTATTAAGTGGCTCTTTAAAAACTGGGAAATTTTGTAAATTGTAAGTTTTGGATCTTCGTTTCAAAAGGTTGCCGACCCCTGGGGTAGGGTGATTAGTTAATATGAAAAGTAATTTTAGTAGAGTAAACCCGATTTGTAAAAGTAGCTGAAGTTAGCTAGTCCCTCAACTCCTTTTCAATAGACTTATGCAGCCCACTTACGGAGCTCTAAGGCAGTGGTCCCCAACCTTTTTACCACCACGGACCGGTCAACGCTTGATAAATTTACCGCGGCCCGCTGAGGGGGGCGTTGATTGTTTACATTCAAGATTATTTTTATTTATATTAATTTCAATTTAATTGTATTTAAACATGCTTTCAAAATATAATACAGTTACACCAAAAAATAAATATAAAGTGATTTATAACTCATTTTATTTATTAATTTGCAGTATAAACCGGAATTTAAATTCATTTTTAATGAATTAATGATCGGTCCACGGCCCGGTACCATTTGATCCACGGACCGGGGGTTGGAGACCACTGCTCTAACGGCCATATTCACAGTTTTCGAGTTGACACCGGTGTCAGGTAGCACTAGTTTGAACGGGCAAAACAGTTCACACTAAGTTGATCCGATTCCGTATTCATTGTACTCGGATTAGCTGACATTGTTGCTGGCCTTGGCGATTGCTTGGCGAAGTTGATTCACGCTCTCTGATTGGATAAAGAGAAGCGGGCCACTTGAAACTTGTTTGTTTAGTAAATACAAACACGTGGCAATGCTTTACGCTGGCTGAGCGGCTTAGGTAAAAATACTGCAATGTTTAATGCAATCGTAGAACTATAATAGATCAAATTAAATTAATTACTTTGAGTTTTTAACCTGCTGATATATTTATGAACTGGCATATAAAGCAACATATTTATCTAATTTTTAGTACTTTAAACTCAAAGGCAAAAACATTAATTATAAAGCATTTTGATGGTTTATAGCAAACAATTTATTTTACAAAATATTTCCTTAATAAATTTATTTCGGGACATCTTTCTGAGAATAAAATTGGTATTATACCCGTGATGGCATAGTTTTAATCAGTTTTCTACCGAACATATTTGCGCTCAAATTAAAAACACAAACAATCTATAGTTTATAAATAATTCAAAAGGAACTAGATTAACTTGCTATAAAGTACTTAAAACCTATGTCATAATAATGGATCAAAACAAACTGTGAAGAGAAAGGCAGGTGGCAAAAGATACTTCAACCAAAATCAGCTGCTCTCTTGGACCGAAAAATATAACCATCAATATAAAAAATAATGAAGGGAGCTCCGAGGCGAAGAAAACTAATTTTTAAGTGCTTAGTATATTACGTTTATAGTAGGTACCCGACCTTTATAAATTAGCTTTTAGTATTAATTAAAATTTCAAAACAAAAGCATAGCATAAGGTATGCGTTATGTCTGGAACGATTTTGGAAACCTGTTCTCTCTCTCTCTGTAGTAAACCTACATGTGTTGAAACTCAATAAATAGTAAATATTAAATCTATTTGAAATAATATACAAGATATTACATACCTATCAGAGTATTACCTATCAATTTAAAATTTCCCTGAAACTTTCCTTGATAAGAATATTAAATTTTAAAACTATTAAACAAAACTAGGGGTTAAAAATATTTTTCCTTTAGATGTTGACTGTATTAAACTTTATTTTTTAATGATTTTCAGTTGTTAAAGACTCATATTTTTACAAAATTTAGGGACAAAAACAGCTGTAAACATACTATATTTTTTATTTGTGGAATAAATTTTAAAATGTACTTACTCAAAGTGGTTACTCAATATTATTTAATTTTTTTAATCTAGCAAAAATTAATATGAACAAAAATGAAATAAGAAAAGAATAAGAAACAAAAGAACTTAATAAGCTAGGATTTGTATTGAGGTATCCCAATATATTAAAAAAGGCAATCAATTCTGTCTGGATAGTTCATTTAACTTCCATGCAATAAATAAGACATTTTTAAAAATAATTCAAATTTTGATTTCTTTTGAATTTAAAAATGATATCTGATTTGTAGAAAGAGAATTAAAGTTCTTAAAATATTAGCCCTGTAAGTTAATATAAAAAATACATATTCTCAAACAGCATTAAAATATAACATTCATTTTTATTCAAGAAATAGTAATTTGAGCAACTTTTTGAGCATAAAAATCCTTATACTAATTTAAACCATGAGTTTTTGAAACAATATTTGCTATTATTGTCATACTTTACCTTTCAATAATTTTCCTACTACTCTCATTACTAAAATAAACATAATATAAAAACATACCTTTATTTTGTATAATTTATTACATCATCAAATAAGAAACACAAAGAAATTATGATACTGTGGTAAAATATTTTATTTCACAATTTAAAACTAATAATAATCAATAATTTTCAAATTATTTTTCATGGCCCAAATACAGACTGAAGCTAAAGGAAGGTAAACATATTGGCAGCTGTTACATGATACCTGTAATAAAAATAAAAATCTAAGCCCTCAAATATTCAGATTATAATTAGTACTAATTGAAAAAAAGATTAATTAATTTTTATTCTTCATTGAAAGCACAATACATTAAAACAAATGATTTGCTTAGAAAAAGAATTATAAATGAGTGTTCTGGTTCTAACAAATGTTTTTTTAACATCAGAAATTCAATTTCTTATTTCATTATTTTCGTTTGCAGAATGAAAAATAAACAAACGGAAGACGGAACAATTCTCGTATATAGTGCTACTGCATTTAAATAGTAATTTAACTGATTATATTTATGGTTAATGAATATTTTAACAGCTTATTTACAATAACTTGTCAAACTTTCAATTTAAACTACAGATTATTAGATGTTCGCCGGGGCTGGATTTGACTGTTTTAAAATCATAAATAGAAAAGAACTCAAAAAGTTATTGATTGATTCAAAACATAAAAAGTTAAACAAGAAGAAAATAAATATTGTCTAGATATAGGAGTAAATGAGACATTATTTTAAGGCCGATCTATTAAGTAGTTCTCTCATCATGTTTACATAGTAGCATCAAGTAGTGTATGCAATGGGCAATTTCCAGATCGACATTTTTACGAGCGGTATTCATACAAAACTTACCTCTATGTTCTTCATTCCATCGCAGAAATTGTTTTTCGTCGGAGATTTGTTCCATCGGGCTTTAATATTCTGGTTTCATAATCTGAAATTCGCGCTGCAAAATACTTGGTTGGCCGCCATTTAATTAAAAGCTCTCCTGTTTTATGGAGAAGTAGCGACTGCGCATGCGCCGGTTCTTGATTCAGAGTTGACACCTCGGCCTCTGGGGTATCAACTCTAACACAGTTTTACGGTGTCAACCGGGTACTATGAATACGGTTTTGGGTTTATTTTGATTTGACACTTCGTCGCCAAGGTGTTAACTCTGATTCTGGTGACTGTGAATATGGTCGTAAGGGATCACCTGCGGTTTGAATATGACTATCAGTTGAGAACTCTTTAGAAAGGGGGGGTCTGGGGGTCACCCCCAGAAAATTTTTGATTTTAAGCCTTAAAAAAGTGCCAAATATGCCTTTTTATGCAGTGTATTTTTTAGTCCTCTGGGGGGGGCACGTGCCCCCGTGCCCCCCCCCCTGGATCCGCTACTGCTGCCCCCTCCCATTTGACTTTCTTTTAACTCCCTTTGACTTTCAAAATTTAACTCTACTTTCTCAGAAATGGTGAAATTATCATGTTTTTCCTCTCATAATAAATTCTTTTGGGGGTCTGGGGGTACCCCCCAGAAAATTTTTGGAAATATGCCTCTAGAAATCTGAGAATTCACTCATTTTTGACCCTTCATGTGAAAACTGTGTGGTACATTTTTTCAAAACTGTATAGTGTGTAGCATTTTGAATTGGATGGTGTAATCTGCCGCCCCAAAAAATTTTGCCGCCCTGTGCTACAGCACATGTTGCACGTGCCTAAACACGGCCCTGCAAGTGGCACACTAAAGTCACTAAACACTTGAAAACGATAAGCGTAAATAGTCAATACAATGTCTTTTGTGCTGCCATCTGATGTAGTGGTTCTTAAAAACATTTTATTATACCTTAGAACCTTTTTTGCAAAGATTCTTATGTGAGTCACGTGAACATTAGTTCAAATAACGATTGTTGGAGCGATACTATCCGAACGCGATTAACAACCAGGAGTTTTCTAGTCTGTGAGTCACGCTTTCTGCGTTCAGGCATATTGCTTGTGGCAACAACTCCTCCATTTTTTTGTATTTATTTTATTCCATTTTCATTTCATTCCCATTTTCTTTCTTCCCTACTTTCTAATCCCTACGGCCCTACGCGTCTCGTCTCGTGTAGTTTGATCCACAACGAATTTTTACACCGGAACACGATATTTCAATCAATTTTGGTAAGAAATTTGTGAATCCTTTCGCTCAATAAGATTTCCTTATTATACTTATATTTGTTTTAAACTCGTCTTCACTTTAACAACATGAATATATCTGTAAAAATCTTTGATGTATTAGGATTGTCTTTGATTGAGATGCATTGTCGTCTGTTAGAGACCTATTTTTTCTACTAGGATAGATTCATAACCCACCCCTACATCTACTAGATGATTTATCTCAAAAAAAACTGCTGGAAGAATGAAGACATGGCACCCATGATGTTACATTTTGAATGAGTTAAAATGATTAAACTTTGAACTCTCTCTCTGAGGTGTTAAGTCTTATTTATTAATTTTATGCCTATTTAATTAATAAGGTTTCATTACTGGTTTATTCTAATTTATTCTAAACTGATTTTGGTACTGTACTTCACTCTGTGAGAACAGTTGTACGAGTTTATGATTATTATTTTGAACTATCTCTGATAAATAGCTTATTGATAGTATCTTATTTAATAATGGAGTAGTAGTGCTGTTTTTTTTTAGTACATTTTTGTACTGTACTTCACTCTGTGAGATGTTAAAATGATGTCAAACAGTTGTATGAGTTCATGATTATAATTTTGAACTCTCTCTCTGATAAATCGCCTATCGATAGTATCTTATTTAATAATGGAGTTGTGCTTTTGTTTGTTAGTACATTTTTGTACTGTGTAGTACTTCACTCTGTGAGATGTTAAAATGATGTCAAACAGTTGTATGAGTTCATGATTATAAATTTGAACTCTCTCTCTGATAAATTGCCTATCGTTAGCATCTTATTTAATAATTGAGTAGTGCTGTTATGATGATAATGTATCGGATGATATTGTGATTATAATCTGAACTCTCTCTCTGATGTGACAGTACTTTTCTTAAGGAATGTTGGAATGTCCTTTGAAAATTATGATCATGGTGTTAAAAGTTAAAACGTTGTAAGTAAAGGTATTTTATGATGATAAAGTGTCAGATGATGTTAATGATTATAATCTGAACTCTCTCTCTGAAATGACAGTAGTTTTCTTAAGAAAAACACCTTTGTAAGAGGGCACTATCTTAAAAACCTATTGATATCTTTCTTTTATCTCCCATTTCCTTACTTTGTCTCGCCATAAAACCCAAACCAACAACCAACCAACCTTACTTTGTCTCATTGAAAATTATCACCATAGTAGTTAAGTAAATATCAGTGGCGGAGCTAGGCGTCGGCGACGGCCTCGCGCTCAAGAAAGAGAACCTAAAAATTAATGAACTTTTTCAAATTTTTAAAAAGTATATATTTTTTAGAAAAATTAGGAAAAGAGATCAAATCGGAACTCAAAATGAGCAAACCCAAAAAATCGCTCTTTCCAAACCCTCGAAAAACCAGCAGTATCTTATCTGTGTGTATCCCTTTCTCATTTTAAAAAAGAAAATCGTATAATTTCTAACTTAAAAAGTTGACGTGAGATTTTAATCAACCCCCCTCCCCCCCTTGGTGAGATTTTTCCAAACCCCTCCCCCCTAATTGACCTCACGTAATTTATAAATGTCCCCTAATCACTTTTTAATATTTTGGGGAAATTTTTGTATTGATTGGGGGAAATCTTGGAAGTAAAAACATTTTCTGCATCCCTGACCCCCAGACCCCCCTTTTTACTTTCAGCTACATCATTTACAATTTCTTTTAATATTAAGTTCGTCAGGATGGAAATTCTACCCACTGAATCTACCAACTAGGAATTAAAAGTCTATATTGAGATTATTACGTATCCATTGGGGGCTTCAAGCTGGATTTTAGACTATTTCTTAGGGGTCAATTTTCGAAAGAATTTCTTGGGGGTACCACGATCCCCCCCCCCCCCTCCCGAAATTTTTAATTCTATAAAGTTACATTTTCCATGAAAATTATGCAGTGGGCCGATTCAAACTTAAAATGCCTGTGCCGAAATTTCTTCCCAGTCCGGCCCTGTCCAGAACTCTCATTTCTCAGTCTCGCAATAGCTATCGTAAATATAAAGTGTGGACTCATAATAAATTATATTATTTTACAAAACCTATCAATAACTATATTAAAGTACAAGTGCCTAGGAAGGGCCTCGCAAGAATGTTTCGCGGACGCTTTCTTATGGCCTTGCTCCGCCACTGGTAAATATAGTTTAAATATTACAGGCAATGTGATAAATTGGCAGGGTTGGGTTTTAGCCGTCAAAAACTAGTTTTTGACATGACAGAGGTTTAAACCAGGTTTTAACCGGTTAAAACCGTCAAAAACCCCAAAACAATTTAAATACGCTAAAAATAAAAAAGAAAGCTGTTAATAATAGCAAGATACAGCATAGTTTTTGTTTAATTATAATGTTATTCCTTAGTATACACTGAATATGAATTATAATTAAATATTAATTTCGATTCATTTTTAAATTCGGAAATCAGGGCTTCTAAAACACACACACACAGCAGACTTTCAACAGCTATAACAACTGTTCTAGCAGCAGTTATTTTCTACTGTCAAAAATCACTCATATCTGGGGAAACAAATATTACAAGGAATACTGAATGGACCAATCTATTTAAAACAGGTGTTGTAAAACAACCAATCACTAAGTAGGTGAGAGAAATGGAAGATTGGAGTGGAAAGGAAATATTGTGACACAAAAAACTTTAAAATGAAGTAACTTTTGATCTAATATCCAGATTGTAAAAATAAAAACAGATTTGAAATCCTTGCAGCAAAATGCATAAATAGACTCCAAATACTAAAGCATTTCGCTAAGAAATAAAAAATATATTAAAAATACATCCAATTAAGCAAGGTAATTAGTAAAAATTTGAACTAAAACTTAATAAATTTGATGAATTTTTATGAAATTTTATTGATTGAAGTCTATCTAATTCTGCTAAATCATTTCTTTCATAATTTTTTTTACAAATTAGGTTTTTGACACTTTTTGACGTTTTTGACAGGGAGGTTTTTGACATGACGGTTTTAACCATGGTTTAAACCGGTTAAAACCGTCGCATGTCAAAAACCTGCCAACCCTGTAAATTGGTCATTAATATAATGCCTAAAGTGGAGGAGGGTAATGTGATAAATTCAATTTGGCATTTTGTTTATGAAATTTATCACTTTGCCTGCCTCTACTCAGGGCATTTTTAATTAGTGATGGGCAAAATCGATAATTTTAGGTATCGAATACTTTGGTATCGAATACTTATAGGTATCGAATACTTTGGTATCGAATACTTATAGGTATCGAGTACTTTTAGGTATCGAGTACTTTTTTCAATGTCGGGAAATGAACCTGAAGGAACAATTTTTTTAGGGCCTATCCATAATCAGACTAATATTCAAAAAACTGAAAGCGATCCATCAAAAAGCCCCGTAGCTACGGGCCTGGAGGTGGATAGAGGCGAAGGATTTGGCGGGGGGAAAACCTGGCCGCGTCAAATTTCTCTCGCGGATGATAACGACTTGGGTTTGAGCGTTGCAAAATGAAAACGGAAACAGGCTGCGTTTGATCTACAGTAGGTATTATAAAGATTACTTCATTGAAAAATTTAAAACGAAATATGTCAATAAAGTATCGATACTTTTGTGGGTATCGAATACACTCGATACCTATAGGTATCGAGTAATTAAGTATTTGGTATCGATACCTGCCCATCACTATTTTTAATAATGCCTAATTAATCACTTTGTCTGTAACATAATATACTTTTATGATGATAAAGTGTCAGATGATGTTAATGATTATAAATCTGAACTCTCTCTCTGAATTATAGTACCACTTTTCTCTGGGTGGTTTGTATTTAAATGATCGGAAATGTTAGCGATTGATTTAGAAATTTTGAAACATGGGAATTTTTAATGAAGCAGAACTTGGGGAAAAAAACTATTTTCATGCAAGTTTGTTCCAACACTAGATTTAAGAGTTTAAATTAGCAGACTTATAGCTTCTCCAAGATTCAAGAAGTCTGGGTTGTAAAACGAAGCTTAAAACATCAACCACCAATTTACACTATAAACTGTGCATATGATGTCATTTTCAAAATGATTTTATGATTAAAAACGAACTCTCTCTTACTGATGCACAAATATTAAAGTTAAATAAGACAATAATTACCAACTTCCTATTTATGATATAGAAACAGTACAAATATTTAAAAATTTGGTTTGAATTCTCCTGTATGTAATAACGTAATGCATGAATACTGTGTGATGACCCTACAATAAACTGTGCAAAGGATGTCATTTTCAGAATGATTTTATGATTAAAAGCGAACTCTCTTACTGATGCACAAATAATAAAGTTAAATAAGACAATAACTGCCAACTTCCTTATTTATGATATAGAAACAGCACAAATATTTAAAAATTTGCTTTGAATTGTCCTGTACGTAATGCATGAATACTGTGTGATGACCCTACGATAAACTGTGCAAAGGATGTCATTTTCAAAATGATTTTATGATTAAAAATGAACTCTCTCTTACTGATGCACAAATATTGAAGTTTGGTTACCTCACCTTAATATTACCAGAACAAGTCAGTTTCACTATCTTAACCCCATTGAACTGGGAGTCAGAAAACAGTACAAGTTTTCTGTTCTTTCTATAACCAATCTGGTTTGACTGGTGAATACAACTGAATAGTGTTAAGAAATTTAATGTCATTGGTAAATTTAGCAAATCCGGCCTGCAGCGGAATGGTGTTTTTTTTGTCACCAAGTGGAAAACTGGTAGGGTCCGAAACTTGAATTATTGCAAAGTTTGGCAATGAAATCCTGAAGGCCGAATTTGCTTAACAGTGTCATGATATATTACCCCCCTGAAACTCATGAAATTTCCTTATTGACCAAAGAAATCCCCATACACTATCCCCAATCACTAAAAATACCCCATATCCCCTCCCGAAATATCAACCTCCCCCTCTGAAATTTTTTTCTGGCTACGCCACTGTGAAAACTAGTTAATATTTTAGGTGATAAATATGACTAGCAAATTGAATCGTAGATCTTGGGAAATTTAGGTGCCATAGAATTTTTTTTATATTTTCTGCCAATTTATTGTCAGAGTAATCACATGTATGTATATTAATAGTTTGACAAATTGTGAATTGTATTTCTTGTTAAATGCAGTGCAGTTATAATTTCGGATTGTTTTAAGTTGTGAATGATGTCATTTCCATAATGAGATCTCTGATGGTTAAAAATGGACTCTCTTACTGATTCATATGAGATTTAAATTTAACCCACATGAAAACTGGTAAGTTAGTGTTTGGTCTAATAATTTGTATTGGTTCTAGGAGGAATGGCACAAGTTAAAACTCTGCCACAGAGCAAAGAGGCTCTTCTTAAATCATACAACAAGAGGTTGAAAGATGACGTCAAGTCAATGATTGATAACTTTGTTGAAATAGTCAAATTAGCAAGACCCACACATGAAGATGACGGAGGGAATGTCATCCGCCCTCTTGCTACATCTCAAGACCAGTGTGAGATGCATGTAAGAGCTGCAAACATAGTAAGTTCTTTCAAAAGTTTTATTAAACTAACTTCATGGTGTATGTATAGTGTTCTAATTCTTGTCATAGCCTTGTTATTTATTCTGCTGGCTAATATGATAAATTGCATTAAGTCATGAGTCCTGTAAAAAATGTTAAGTAACAAAAACCTGGAATGGATGAATGGAAATGGAAAAAATGCCAACAAAATTATAATATGAAGTTGGTGCAACTGATGATAATTTTGGGAATCTCTCAGAATAAAATGATTGAAAAATCGGAGTACTGATGCACCAATGAAGAGTTAAACTGTAGCTCAAATTTGAGGAAAAGAAACAATTCCTTTTTCAAGAATCTAGACTAAGATTCTGGTTGTGACATGTAATATGATGAGTCAAAAAATCCCTTTTTAAAAATTGCTTTGAAAATTTTAATATATGAAGTTAGTTGGTGCAAGTGATGATAATTTTGGGAATCTCTCAGAATAAAATGATTGAAAATCTAAGTATGTACTGATGCACCAAGGAAAAATTATACTGTACCTCAATTAAGGAAAGTAGTTTATAATTCAATTTTGAAGGACTAAAATTACAGGGTTGTTACGTTTAAAACACTGTGTTTTAAATGAGTTTAAAACAAAGCAAAAAAAACATTGTTAAAAACTCATGTAGTTTTCATGTAGTAATTTGAAGTCAAATTTAAATTTTTTAAAAATCATGGATTTTTTACCATTTCCAGGGCTCGTACATGTCCTGATATTCCTTAATTTCCTGAAATCTAAAAAAGCGTCCTGAAAAGTCCTGAAAAAACGTAATTTACCCCGATTTTCCTGATATTTTTTGGAAAGTCTAAATATCAATTGTATACCAAGACAGCTTAGTTTTTATTGTGTAAGAACTGTGTGTTTACCAGGTATTTTTATTGGGATATTTTAAACATTTTGAGGTTTTTAACCTAATTTTTTCATTAGTGATGAGGAATTTCATTTATTTTGATTAAGACTAGAATTAATCTGAATGCTTAGAGTGCAATATCTATTGTAAGCTATTGTTTTGTGATAATATTGTGCAATTGGGATATATAACCAAGAGATTTTCATTTTTTTTCTTCCATGTGTTTTGATATAATGGGAAGATATTAATGATCACATCATTTCTAAGAATCTTAACATTCGATTGAAAGAACTTTACTTTCTTCTTGCGTAGAGTTAATTGTGCAAGATCTATATGTTTATCAGGAATTTTTATGTGATATTTTAAACACATTATGGAGTGCATAACCCAGTGGTTCCCAAAGTGGGTTCCGCGGAACCCTGGGGTTCCACGAAAAAATTTAGGGGTTCCATGGGACAAACTTTATTTCATTAAAAAAATCAGAATGGTGTAAAAAAAAAAGAATGGACAGCACCGCCCCCCTTGGACCCAAAAGTGTTCTCAAAATGAGTTAACACCCTTACTTTTACCAGTCGAATTTCAAAATCTTTTCTGGGGGAGGAACTTCAGACCCCCCCCCCGAGGTATCACAAGGGGATCTTGCGCGATACTTTTTGGAAAATCCCTTACATTTTGACATTATTGTCAAAAAGTAAAGATGGAAAATTCCCCTCTTGGCCCCTAAAAGCATCTTAAAATGAGTTAAAACTCTACTTTTACAGGTCAAATTTCAAAATTTTTTCTGGGGGAGAACCCCAAACGCTACATTATAAAGTAAACGCTACATAAAAAAGTAAACGCTACATTATAATATCCAAAATGTCCTGAAATTTTGTCCTGAATTTTTTATAAAAATGTGTCCTGAAATTTTTTGAGGGTCTGTACGAGGCCTGCATTTCTATCTTTTGTCGAGGGTAAATAAAACAAATAAACGTTTTAAACAAAAATAACATGTTTAGGTGACATGTTTTATATTATGATATGTTGTAAAAAAGTGCTTTTTTCGAAATCGAATGTGGGTACATAGATATTGAAATTTTTTCGGCCTACCTCTGCTCCACAAACAAAAAAAAGTCGACCTTAAGATATTTATTAATTATTGAATAGTTTATTTTGATAATCAAAGCAAAGATACAAATATAAATATAATTTGTCTTAAATGTTCATTTTCGCTTTCATTGCACGTTATCCTCGGTCTGTTCCCCATAATTGGAGGGTTCGACAGGGCCGCCCATAAGGGGCAGCAAACCCGACAAATGTCGGAGAGCCCGGAGCTTTAAGGGGCCCAGGCCCACGAGTTCCACCTTGTTTTTTTAGTCAAAGTCTACTAGGTGTTTTTTTATTTTCCAAATAAAAAAATTGAACTCGCTGAATTCATTTCATTCAGCATATTCAGTTCCCTAAACCAGTGGTTCCCAACAGGTGGTCCGCGGACCACTGGTGGTCCGTGAGGCCTTCCGAGGTGGTCCGGAGAAGATATTTAAATAACGTATCCCAAAAATGTGTGGAAAATTTTAAAAAATAGTTTTCCTAATCACACATTCTAGAAAATAGTAAAAACACTACAGATTCAAATACATAAGTAAAAAAATCATACGGATCATAAATAAAAAACGTTATGTTCTCTTTCTCTCCTGTGAATAATTTTTTCATTTCTACAATTTTGCACAGTTTTATTCAACAGAAGTTTATTATTACAGAGTAGAAACGAAATGTGATGATGTGGAAAAGTATTGCATCATATTAATTAAAACTGAGAGGCGTCGGGGTGGGGTTAATAAAGAATCGAATGATTGAAAAGAGGAAATTTCTAAGATACACGTGAAATAGGTTTGTTCGAAGACATGAGAAAAATTTACTGCCGAAAATTCAAAAATTTTTGAACCCATAAAATTATTTTCTATTTTAATCGCTTCTTTGAAATAACTATTGACTTTTGACGCGCCTCCCATATAGGATTTCCTCTGCCACAACTCACAGTCAGTGCATGTCCAGTTTGCTTTTTAAGATCAACAGAATTCCTGGTTATATTATTCGTCCTCAGTTTAATTTAAAGCTAAGAACTTTCTTTCAAATTTAAATCTACTATTAATATATTACCTTATTTGTCGGTTATGAAAAAGAAAAAAAATATCTTATTTTATACTGTTTTTTAAAATCTGTAACTTTTGTATAGGTGTGAACCCTTCACGGTTAATAGATAAAAAGGCTTGATAAAAATGGTTAAATGGTCTTTTATAAAAGGTATATTTTTTAATTATTAGAAAAAAACTAATGTAATTTTTCTTTTAGGTTTAAGAGGCTGTTCAAATATTACGTAAGCACCTAAGGGGGGAGGGGGGTTTGCTCTTTGCTTATTTTTGCTGACAAGGGGGAGGGGGGATATGAGTGATGCTTACGTAAGATGGTGCATTTTCGAAAATATCTTGTTTCTTGCATAAATAATTTCAAAATTCAACCAAAATAAATGTAACAAGAAATTGAATTAGGAAATCTGACGTAAGCACTTTTTCTGGAGATGGACCACCCTAACATTTTGAAATTGTAACCCCGAAAAGTAGTGTTTCGACTCATTTTTGAACCCTTAGGGTAACACCCAAAAAGGACAGCTCCTTGTACGAGTCACCTAATTTTCAAGGAAAAAAACAGTACTTACATAGGCAGTTTCTTACGTAATTATGGTGGGGGGGGTTGAGGTTTGCTTATATTTGCTGACAAGGGGGGAGGGGGGGTAAAAATGACCAAAAAAGTGCTTACGTAATATTTGAACGGACCCTAATATATTATTTGAATTTGATTTACTAAGTTTTATTTAGAAACATTGTAAGAACATTGTAAGTCAAAATTTTAGACCCCTCCATGAGGAATGACTGCACTGAAAAAAGTTAAAATTTTGAAGATACAGTTAGGGATAGAGATGGTCCGCGGAGGTTCAAATTTAAGTGAAGTGGTCCGCAGACATATTTGAGTTGGGAACCACTGCCCTAAACGGACGAGCCCATCAAAAATGGTCGGTCTCTTTTTCAGAAGTTTCATCTCCAATCAAATTCTGAAACATGAGATAACAAACCCCTTCCCCACGTGACCACTTCCCGCACACTGGAAAAAGCTACCGATATTTCTTGCTATGGCATTTTATGCACCAAAATGAGTTAAAACCCTGTTATTTTAAGGTGAAATTTTGAAAAATTTTATGGGGGAGAACCCCCTTGGTACTTGTAACTCTATTATTACAACCTTATTTTATGTTAAGTTTGTCAAAACGCGGAAATTCTACCATAAAACCTATATCCGAAATTCAGATGAGGCGTATCAAAACGAGTTGAAAAAGTGGGGTTTTTTACTTAAATTTCCAAAAATTTTCTGGGGAAAGACCCCCAGTCTCCCCTTTTAACAGGTTAATTCCACTACCCTTTCCATATTAAAATCAAAAAGAAGATTCTATTGGACTTTGGAAATTCTTAACCCTCCCCCAAATCCTGGATCCGCCCCTGCCAGCACAATTTAATGACATTCGGATTACAGGGGTTTTCAAGGGTGCTCTCTCCGAATCTAATAATAATTGAAATTTTCAGTAGAATAAAGTAGTTATAAATGCTACTCCTTTGCCGGCAAACATTGTCCTCTAGCGCAGTGGTCCCCAACCTTTTTACCACCACGGACCGGTCAACGTTTGATAATTTACCGCAGCCCGCTGGGGGTGCCGTTGATTGTTTACATTCTAGATTATTTTGATTTATTAATTTTAATTCAATTGTATTTAAACATGCTTTCAAAATAAAATGCAGTTACACAAAAAAATAAATATGAAGTGATTTTTAATTAATTTCATTCATTTATTTGGAATATAAACCTAGGAATTTAAATTCATTTTCAATAAAAGAGTCGGCCCGCGGCCCGGTACCATTTGATCCACGGACCTGCACCGGTCCACGGACCGGGGGTTGGAGACCACTGCTCTAGAGGATTTGGGTTCCTATGAAAATCTTGTTGGGCATGACAGAGACAGGCATGCATTCAAAGTTTCTACTCGACCTTTTGAGATACCCTTTATGTTTTACTTAAGGGATACTTTGTGAAATGTAAATTCCTTATTATACTTCAAAAAATTAAAAAGTTAGGGGGCCCGTGAAAAAATTTTGATAGAGTTATGGGTAGATAGAGTTATGGGCGGCCCTGGGGTTCGATTTGAAGCTTGGATCCTTAAGTGACCAACCTTGACTAGTCAATGACATTTTACTTTGGATCTGTGGATAATCCTTCAATCCGGGAATAATCTGTGATGGTCCATATGAGTGTAAGATAAAATGTTGGCATTTTTTGGTGGAAGTTTTATATTTTTGTCTCTGACTGTGGAAATATTGGGAAAGGAAAATGAATTTACTGAAACATTTTCTACACCCCTCAAGTACAGGCAATAGGCATGACACATTTTCCTATGAATGATGTGACCATAAAGGTTTAATTTTTTGGGGCCCATTTTTGTTAAAAGAAAGGAACCTTCTAAAGTGCATTTGTAAAAGAGCCTACTTGTTTTACTTTGTTGTACATTTTAATAACTACTTACTAATAGCATACGTGCGACTCCTCTGCCAATTGGCAGAAATCTGCCAAATTTTTAAGAAAAATTAAAATCCGATAATTAATCTATAATTCCACTTTCTTATTTTCCAATCTTTTTTTTACTGAAAACTCTGGCTGAAAGTGATCCCTAGTAATTAATTTCAAGTAAAATCGAAAAATATATCAAAGTAATAAAAATCTAGTCAATATTTAAACTGAAAAATAATGACTATCATATTGAATCTTGGATCTCTGGAAGTATAAGCCAATGGACCTCCTGAAGGAAAATTTAGGTGCCATAGAATTATTTTCAAAATATTTTCTGCCAATTTATAGTCAAGAATAATCGCATTTATGTTCGAGTTTAAAAACTTTGAATTCTTGATATTTTATTATATAGTATTGTATTTACTTGAAAGTAACATTGCAATTATGGAAAAAGTGTTGACACTGTGCTAATGATGATAATTTTGGGAATCTCTCAGAATAATTAGTGATCGATAGCACAATTCTGATGCACAGTTAACTTATAAGCTCATTTATTAATTACATTTGCAGGGGTAGCAGGGCTCCCATTGGCGACTAAAAAGGCGACTATTGCTACTATTTTCAAGGTTGGGCGACTATGGCGACTATTTTAAGCTTAAAAGGGGCAAAAGCGACTATTTTCAATGATTTTCAGAGATTTTGGCTACTTTTTTTTAGTTTGGGCGACTATTTCCGTTTTTTTATCGTCAATCAGAATCAATCAATCACCATTTTCAGAGACTACTACTACGGATTCTGCGTAGTTTCTACGGATGCCGTCGTTAAACTACGGACTACGGATAACATCGTAAAAGCTACGGAAAATCGGAAATCTATCATAAAAAGCACTTAGAAGCGCAAGTTTTTTCCCAATTATGCTCTATTTTTAGGATATTTTCAGTCTACATAAAACAGGGTGCGAACAGTCGGGTTTCGTGTTGCTTGCGGGGTATTCCGTTCTTCCCTGGACTTCTTTCTTGGATGGAAGGACGGCGGGCGCCAAGTTGAAGTCGGCTTCTTGCGTTGTTAGTGCGATGTGGAAAAAACAAGTTTAATGTGGTTAGAAGCCGTCGTTCGGTGTTTAGGATCTAATTTTGCGGAAAAGTTGGAAAATAGCGATTTTTCGCGCAAGTGCCGTTTTTCCAGCACGTAGGTGAAGATGGCTTTCACATAGCTGCCAAGTTTTACGTTTTGTCCGTAAAATTTACAGATTAGCACCAAAATTTACGGCTTTATGGATCGACCCGAAATGTTTACGGAATTTCGCCAAAATAAAGTCTTGTCTGCCTTTGCTAGGCTATTGGAGAAAGTTTCGTTTTGTGTGCCGCGTGTTCCGTTCCTTCCGCGACTATTTTCGACGGCCGCGAACGCCAAGTTGAAGTCGGCTTTATCTCGTGTCAGTATTAGAATGCAGGAAAAACTACTTAACGTGGTCAAAGGCAACATGTCCGATGGTTAGAATCACGATCTTGAAAAGCCGAAAAATAACAATTTTTCGTAAAAGTTCCGTTATATCCGCGATTGCTTCCTACCGGCGCGGCGCCTAATTGAAGTTGGCTTCCTTTCACCATTGTATTTACATTGCAGAAAAAACAACTTTACTATGGTCAGAACTAATTACTTAGGTGAATTATCACTAGACCTAATAACCTCAAGTAAATAAAAATTGATAAGGGCTAAAAATTTGATAAGAGCTGATAAATTAATAGAGGTTTAAGTTAAGTATTTATGTATTAAATCTATGCGCACATTATTTGTCGTAATCAAAATTATGGTTTTCATGTCGTACGAAGAGTTTTACTGATGCAAGTTTTCAAAAGTTGGCAGCTATGTTTTCACATTGTAATTACATTGTAGGAAAAATTTAAGGGTGGCCAGAGGAGCCTAATAAGTCTACTGATACTTCTCAGATCACGTTTTTATCGATTTTAGTCGGTGTTTTCAACTAATTTTTCTTAAGGATTTCCTAAGTTATAAATTTTTACTGATGGATCACTGAAGCTTAATGCAGTATTTTTTAAAAATCTTGTTAGATTATAAACTGTTTCAGATATGATATCAAGGGGGATGGCAGGGGATCCATCCCTAAAAAAATCGGACTAAGTGTCTAAAACAACCCTGTTTTTAGGGTCAACTATGAGTGCTGTGAGTTAATTACCCAAAATGAACATAATTTTTCTTTTTAAACTTTAAATATTATTCTATTTTTGTTTGATTTGTGAATTTTCAGAGTATTTTCAGCTTTTATCTATTTTATTTGAAAAATCTACTGCTATTTTTTATGCGATGGGAGAATTTTATTTGGGAAGGCTATTTAGGGGGACTATTTTTCGTAATTTAGGCGACTATTTAGGAGACTATTTTTCATATTTGAGGAGACTATTGCTACTATTTCTGAAAGTGTAACTCAATGGGAGCCCTGGGGTAGAAGTCGTCCTATATTTCCTATAAATCCTATATTTTCAAAAAACATGGAAAAAGCGTCCTATATATCCTATATTTCAAAAAATAATCCTATATTCCACCAAACGACCCTGTACTTTCAAGTTCAAGTATTCGAAATTTAAATTTGATGTCTTGAATATCCTTGAAAAATATTTTTTAATATTTCCAACTGCCTAAAATTTTAAATTTTAGATGCCTTTATAATTTTTACAGATGTTAACTGATCATTCAGAAGTCCTAAAATTGTATCAGTCCAGATTTCTTCTGAAAGTTAATGAGTTTTCATTCTTTGAGCTTTTGCCTATAAAGTTGATTTTTCAGATTCGAATAAGGCAGGAAAAACAACTTTATTCTCTCACGATCGCAATTTTCTTTTCTCATGTCTATATTCTTGACTTTAATACTTGGTTTTGGAAGAAGTGTTTGCATGTGTCCCAAATATGGACAGTTTCAGCGGGGATATTAAAAGATCTACCACTTAAATTGCTTGCTATTATGTAAGAAAGCAAAGTAGTTTGATATTATATTCAATATTTTTTTATCAGGAAAACAATCTTAAAAGAACTTTTCTGTGTATTTTTTTAAATCTTAAAATTATTGGAATTGTTTTTTTTAACAAAAAAGCATTTTTTAAATATTTTCCATTCATGCATTTTTACTTTTTGCGTTATACATTAATTTAACTATGGTTTTACTAGAAGTATTTTTAAAATTAAATACCTCAATTTTGTTTTCAATATTCATTTGTTTGAAAATTCATGAAAGTATTTAGTTACAATACAGTTTGACACTCATTCTAGACAATTTTCGGAGCCAATTTAAGTAAATTTGTGGTTGTTAGCCTACATACCAAACACTTAAAACTGATACAAAAATGTCATTAGTCCTGTTACCAAACTATGAAAAAATTATTTTTGTCCTATATATTTTTTTGAAAAATCCTATATATTTTTATTTGGTCACTTCTACCCCTGCATTTGGATTTTACTTATATTTTTTAAATTTAATTATTGTGTAGTTAGATTTATTAGTTCTTGTAAAGCTTAAATATTTTTACATTAATTGATGTACTAAAAAGTTCCTATTTTCCAGGTGAGGGCTGCTGAATCTTTGATGAAGTTGATTTCTGATATCAAACAATACCTCATTCTGAATGATTTTCCATCTGTCAATGACTCTATCTCACAAAAAACAAAGGTGTGCCGTGCTGTTCAAGAAACGATTGATTCAAAGCTAACTTCATTGCGTGATGATATGGCTAGTGAATTGTATGATCTTGAGGAAGAATATTATGCATCTGCTTTTAAATTGAAGCCTATGTTTTCTGAAGACAATGTTTTAAACTGAAAGGTTCTTAATAGATTTGGAAAATTTGATTTACATCAGCTAACTCTTGGATGAGTTGCTGGGATTTTGACAGTCTCTAATTATCAGAGGAATAAGAGTTGTTGGCAATCACACCAATGATAGGAAGAGCTTCACTATGAACCCATGAAAAAGTGTCACGTGTATTTTGTTGTAGACATATAAAGATGCCATTAGTCTGCCTTAAAAAGGAGTTACCAACATAAATATACTGCAGGCATTGTATGGAATGCCTTAACCAGATGTAAGCTAAACATTAACAATTTTATTTTACTGTTGCATGTGGTTTTTATTTAGTCAATATTTGTATCGTTCCATCACTTAGATTATTTTTCTCGAGTGCAACTTAAGGGGCCATCTATAAATGATGTCACACTTTTTTGCCCATTTTTGACTCCCTCCCTCCCTTTGTTGCACACTTTCCCATACCCCCCTCTGTCACATGTCACGCTTTTAACCAACAAAATTGAATTTCTTTATTTCACTCAAAATTCTGACACCGCACGGGGAACTACTTTCTTTGGTTGCTCTCGGCATATTTCTACAAACTCAAGTTGCAACTGAGTATAGTTAAGGTTGGTTGAGGTAAAAGTCTGATTCCTCTGAAACTTTGCAATAATCACTCCATCTTCTTGTAGTCTCATCTCCAGGCATGAGTTTCTTCCTCGGGATCACGTTTTTCCTCTTTTCCCGCTTTTTTATGAATTTCAGGCCCGCCAACTAATTTTGATTTTTTCAGATAATCCTTACTTTTTTAATTTCCAGGCAAAAGTTGTAAAATCGCGATTTCTTGCGAAAGTTTCGTTTTGCTTGCAGAGTTTTTTCTTGGGCAGCCTGCAGGCGTCTGGTTTAGTTTGGCTTCTTCACACTTTGAATTGCGATGTTGAAAAACAACTTAACCTTGGTCGGAAGCCATTAAGTCCGGTGTTCCAGAAGTAGAAAATTAGCATCCCCCCGCACGAAATATCAGTCTTCTACATGAGCTGTGACTGTATTACGGGCAGGGGGGCCTGCTGTCCTGTTGAAGGTGACTTCTGCTGTAATAATTGTGGTGCTGAAAAAAACTACTGTGGTCAAGGCAATCTAATAAGTCTTATGTAGGGAGATCTTTCTCAGAATTGCATGTTTCTCCATTTTAGTCTATACTTAGCTTAAGAGGTTTTTCTGAGTTGTAAATTTTTATTGTAAAAGGTCACTATGTGTGAAGCAACTTACGGCCGTATTCACCGGTAACCTAACCTGACCGGCGGTCAGGTCAGGAAACCATGGTTACAGCCTCTGATTGGTGGAAAAACAATTCAATATTTTCCTTCCACCAATCAGAGGCTGTAACCATGGTTTCCTGACCTGACCGCCGGTCAGGTTACCGGTGAATACGGCCGTTAATATAATACAGTGTTTTTAAAAAATCATTATTGTTAAATCATTTAATCATTATTGATTTATTTATTGTAAAAAAATATACATAATTAACCGTGCACGCTTTTTCATCTTTGGACAAACTTATCTCTGCATGTGCATCTCATTTGTATGATTTTAGGAGTGAAAAATAAAAGTATTTTATGTCATTGTGAGTTTTTTTCCCAATTTCAGTATTTAGCTGCAATTTAAAGATTCTGAGCTTGTTTTGCTGAAAAAATTATAAATATACTCCTGTTCATAAAAAATGCAACACCATGAAGGACTTGTTAGATTTTGATGAAATTTACACAGCAAGTGATCTTTGTGTATACAAATAAATGATATAATTTTCAGAACAAAGGAATAAAATTTACCATCGAAAATCGGTGTTTAATGTCTTCCATGCGTGCTGCAATGAGATACTCTATACGACAGGTCATCGAATCAAACAAATTGAAATTTTGACTGAAGAGGTGATTTTCATCTAACAAGGAAACATTCTTAGGGTGAACTCACAGAAATGCACGAAAATTTTACAGGCATAAGAAGATGACTCAAAACACTTACTGTGAAAAAATTAGCTGCTGAATTTCAATAGGAGAGGAGTTATTTAAATTTGAAATTTGGGTTCTGAGTTGCCAAACACATTCATTTAGCACCACTTGGCGACTTTCCAATCGGATGGAATGAGAAATTTGATTCGAAGTGTCTAAATCCACGAAAGTTGGCCCGTGCTAAAGTATTAGCGAAATTTGTTAGAGTTGAGTTGTTACTTTCGTGGATTTAGACAGTGCCATAAAATATATAGTTTCCAATGCATTTTTAAAAAATATGCGGCAAACAGATAACTATAAAAATTAAATGCTAAATAGATGTTGGATTCTTTTTAATTTGCATATAATTTTGTATTGCTTCATGCGTTATTTACTTTAATTTTCCTTCTTTAATTAATTTTTATTCCTGTTTTGCTGAACTTTTTTTATTCGCTCATTTAAGTGGCATCAGAGAAAACGCGGCCAGTTCATTCTAGCATTTGGCATTCTCTCTGCGTTTCTCGCCTTGTAGGGTTACATTTGGCGTTAAATATGACAATTTTCAATAATTTTTTACAGCTTTTCTACTGTAATTCAGCAGCTAATTTTTTTACAGAAGGTGTTTTAAGTCATATACTAACCCCTGTAAAATTTTCGTCCAATTCTGTGAGTTCATCCTGAGAATGTTTCCTTGTAAGATTCATCCCAAACCCAAAGTTTGCCAATATTGGCAACATAACAAGCATTTTAAGCATGAGGACAAACCAACGAAATCTTAGTCGAGCTCCATAGGTGAAATTTTGGATGAAGAAATTTGTCGAGAAAGAAACTGTCTTTATTGGATGTAAAGTAAGTTTGGAACATTCCAAAAAACGTGTGTACGGGATTTGTTCTGATGAGTTACAGCTTCAGAATCACTTCAAATGTAGGGTATAACTTTTGGCTCCAAAAATTTTTAGAAATTTTTTTAAGAAATGAGATTGCCCTCATTTTTTATCTAATGAGGTTGCCCATGGTACCCAATAGTGCTCCTGGTCAAAACACTTCTCTTCTTCACCACAGACTCAAGATAAAACACTCTTAAAATTGCGATTTTCGGCATAGCGTCCAAACCCAACTTTGGTGTCATGTTAACCAAAATTGATGGGGGATTTCTTTAAAAGGACCATTTGTTATCAGTAATCTTACAAACATATTTTTTTGTGGATCCCATGGTAGCTTTATGCACCGATGGAATTCCATCGATGGAGTGCAGTAAAAAAAACCGATACTTGGTGAATTTTGGTGCAATGGCGACCGATTAACTGATGGAGCAGACAATGACAGACCTGTAACAGTATTCTAACAATTTGAAACATGTCGAAAAGTCACTCAATGACCCGGCACTGACATGCGAATGAAGCCACTTTCATCCCGTGCTGACGTGACTATAAGGGGTCCAGACCCCAATTTTCAACTAGCCTCACCCTTTTTGGACCTCTACTTACAAACCCAAATCAATATTGTCCGGTTTCACTTCATCTGACCAGCGGTAAAACAGTGTGAAAAACACCCCTTCGGGACGCCTAACATTAATCCTCTTTAAAATTCTGTTAAATTTTCAAATGACATCCGTTAAGGTCTAAGGGGTATAATAACATCTAATGATAAGATAATCAACGGTAAACAACCTTCTTGACAATTTCTTCTTGGTGTTGCATTTTTTATGAACAGGAGTATATATTCTGACGAATTCCATTGGGGTATCGGGACTACTGACCAAGAAAGATATTAACCAAGTTATAAAATTTCTGAAGCTATTCAGTGATTACATGAGGTTTACCTTAAATTAATTGATAATTGCACAGTCAAATTTTTTTTAAAAATCTTAATGTATTCAGAATTAATGTATTCAGAATGGCTGAAAACCTCCCAATAACATTTTGACTTGCCTTTCAAATCTCAAAATTTTATGTTGTTTTAGAATAAAAATAGCTTCTTCTCTGAGCTGAAACAGTTTGAACCATGGGGATCTTCCTCCAGAAATTTTTTTTTAAAATTTGACTGGTAAAAGGTAGGGTTTTAACTCATTTTGAGAACATTTTTGGGTCCAAAGAGGGCGGTGGCACTGTCCATTCTTAATTTTTGTACACCAATCTTATTTTTTAAAGAAACAAAATTTGTCCCCCATGAAACCCCTAAATAATTTTTTCGCGGAATCCACTTTCGGAACCACTGGCCTAGAGTTTCGATGAAAACGGTGTTTCCCACATCTCCAAGAGGCATGAGATGTCACACTGTTAGGCGCTTTCTGTAATACTAATAAATTCTCATAATTAACTGAAAAAAATTTTGTGGGAAGCATATTTTTACAAGATTTAAAAAAAATAATTTGCATGCTTTTTGAAATTGGGAGATAATTTAAAATTGAATACTCAGAATTTTAAGAGATGCTGCAATTCTCCATTTAGCTCTGTGCTGCCTCCCCTTTAAAACAATAAATTTGCTGTTTCGACCATTGGCGTCTCCGGCTCCCGAAAATTGGGGGGACCCGGATTTGGGATTCCTCGGCAGAGGGTTTTGGATGGTTAACCTGGAATTAAACTTCTGATTGGTTGTTGAAAAAGGGAAACAAGTATTAAGCCAATCAGAGTTGTCGAAAAAGATTGATTCCAGGTTAACCTGTTACCCCGGTAGCACAGCAATATTGGGCAATATTGGGCATGTATTGGCCGATGCTGGCGTTCATCGGCCTGCAAATGCCTATTTTGCCCAATATCGGCCGATATTAAATTGGCCAATATTGGCCAAAGTATATCTTGGCCAATATTGGTACATAGCAATCCGACAATATTGGCCAGAAAAAATCTCGGCCGATATCGATTTACCATAATCTGCCGATATTGGCCGCTTCAAGTTTTGGCCAATATTGTCTTACTAGACGTTAAATCCAGGAACTCTTATTTTGTTAATGCCTCACTGCACATGCGCCGGGAGTTCTATTTCCCAAGCAGTTCTTGGACGTCTTGGCGATCACTTTGACATTCAGTGATTCCATGCCCCCATCCATACTTATTTTTTTAAAAGTACATGTTTGGTTAAAAAACTGATATTGAAGATAGATTCTTTTTATTTCTGTAATAATAATTAATTCATAAATTATAACTCAACTTTAAATCAAGCAATTATCACATTAAAGGTTGACTTTAATTTTATTTCTATAAAGAGGTAATATAAAAATATTGGAATATATCACAGAAGCAATACATTTTAGTTATTTTTATTAAATAATTAGATTATATTATTAGAATATTTCACCCAAACAAAATAAAAATAAATAAATTTAATGTTTTAGTAATCAGTTTACTAACCAAATATTAGTTTTATTGTAAGAGAGTAGATGGCGGTATGATGAAAAAATGAACCCTGTTGGATGTTGTTGATTTTATGATGATAATTAAATGATTAAATCTGTTGTGGACAGGTTCATTCAATAAATTCAATTAAATCTGTTGTTAGAGTGTGTGGATGGATGATACTTATGCTCCAACTCCAATACCAAACATATACTTTTTAAAAATAAGTATAGATGGCAGCATGGAAACACTGAATGTCAAAGTGATCGGCAAGACGTCCAAGAACTGCTCTTGGGAAATCCAACTCCCAGCGCATGTGCAGTGAGGCATTAACAAAATAAGAGTTCCTGGATTTAACGTCTAGTTATTGTCTTTGCTAGTCTTTGCCAGTCTCTGCCAAGATAACGCATGCGCAATCGTTAATAAAGACGTCGTGACGTCATCCTTAAGCGACCGATTGCACGCTGCGAAATTCAAACCAACGACAACGAGAGTGAGCATGTTTATTTTCATTCCGATTTCATTTTCGTTTTGGCTCAAGTTCCTTTTACCTTTAAGACTGATAAGTAGTGTGCTTCAGCGTTCATCAATGTGATTAACTGCCCGATAATAAAGTGGATAGCTGCTATTCCAAGAGAAAATTTAAATGTCGGAATACACTCCAGAGTAAGTAAGAGTTTTATGGTATTTCAAAATTCAGATTCAAAGATAGCTTATTATGACTTACTGTGTAAGATTATGACTTACTTTGTTACTGGGTGCTACTTTGATATACCCCCCCAAAAATTACGCGCCAAATCTGGCACTCCCTACGGACTTTTTAGGTTTGCTGTTTCTTGTTTTTTGTGTATATGTAGTAGTAATGTGTAGCCTAGTGAATCACTGGAAAAAATTGAAATTTTGAACTTTAATAATTCCAAAACTAATGAGAATTTTCGGAAAAACTAAATTACAATATTTTTATAAAAAATATTTTTGTTCTTGGTTCAAATATCGAAGTTTTACTATGATTAGTTTTTCTGTTATATTCCAAAAACGTTTCAGCGATTTCATCGGTTCAACTGACCGGACATTTGATTTTTCCAGAAAAAGTCGCCAAATTTCCGATTTGGGGGTGTATATCAAAGTAGTTCCTGTTACTGTTGTAAACAAACAGGCCAAGCAATTTTTAATCGTCTTGGCTTAAGTGAAATCTTTATCATAGAAAATTAAACACATTAATGAATACCCGATTATAATTTTAGATTAGGAAAGGAACAAACTAAGTTTATAACGTTTTTTTTGTTTTATAGATTTCTTAGGTTTTCTGGTGTTAAATTTAAAGTGTCCCTGTTATGTGTTTAATTGTGTGTGCTTTTTGAAATATTCTTCAATTGGGAGGGTTAAGTTTTATAGGTGAAATGCATTAGCAGATAAAGTAATTAATTATGCTGGGGTCAAAAATTAAGAAAAGGATTAATAATACCTATATTCTTAGATTTTGTTAACTTAACTAATCTTGTTGGGCTTCTAGTTTGATGTTAGCAAATTTTGTGCCTATTTGATTTTGTTTAATTTCAGTATTTCACTATATTAGTTTTCATTATATTTATAGGTATGTGAGGTCCACTTTCTGAAGTCAGACATTGAAACTGAGACAAGTACTTATTCTTACATCATACTTATCCACATCAACCAGTTCCAGAGAAAAGCCAGGCGAAAAGAAACTTAGATTGGAAAACCAACAATTAGAGACAGCAATTAAAAATGGGAAAAATTTTCTTGGTGAACAATTCAAACTATTAAATTGCCCGAAAACTCAATATAGATACTCTTCTGATACTTATGATATTTTTTACATTACTCTACACAATATCTCCCCACGGATATAAATTTCTGCGGCAATCTGGATTTCTTGTCATGCCTCATCCAAGTTCTATTAGAAAAGTGTGCACAGGAAGGATGAACTAATAGTCCTCGACATGAACAGTTTGATAATAACTTTTTACGTTATGCACGTCATAAATTCAAAACTCTAGATGATCATGAGAAAACAGTTTCTCTGATGATGGACAAAACCCATCATAAGTCTTATTTTGACTATAAGGGGGTAATATAGTGGGGATGTGCTACGATGGTAATGAACCTGCAACTTGTGCTCATACTTTCATAGTTCAGAGCTTCTTATCATCACATAAAGACAGTGTCCATATTCTACCTGTAAGAAAAATTAATGCCGAAAAGCTGCATGAACTGTTGAAGAACATTATAATTGGACTGGAGGAAATAGGGTATGTAGTTATTTGTGTTGTGACTGATAATAATTCTATTAATAAAAAAGCTATGTCTTACTTTGTCAATCCATCTAAAATAAGTATTGTATATCCTCATCCATTTAAATCAGAAAGACCTTTATTTTTTGTAGTTGATTCAGTTCATATTTTAAAATGCATTCGTAATAATTGGATTAACCAAAAAAAAATGATGATAAATAAATGTTTTACCCTGACTTCAGTGCGGACCTGGAAAAAGTTGTAACCTTCCCCCGAACCTAATAGAATTTCTCCAAACCTTATGTATTGCTCCTATGGAGCTGGCACGGGCTTCCCCCGAACCAGGTTCATAGGTTCGGGAACTTTTTCCAGGTCCGCTTCAGTGATTGTAATAACATAAGTAATAATTCTATGAAATGTGCTTCATTTAACACCCTTAAGCAGTTATATGATCTAGAGAAGTCTAGCATTGTTAAGTACGAAAATAAATTAACCTTAAAGGCTTTGAATCCCTCTAACTTAGAGCGACAAAATGTCAAATTAGTTTTAAAAGTGTTTAATGAATGTGTTGTTAATGCTTTGTTAACTCTTGGTCAAAAAATTAAATTGAACGTGAAGTGTCCCAAAAAGGGAACACGATTAAGGAACGAATTCATGCATCCTTTAACTAATTCTCCAGATGATTCAAATATGCAATTTCTGTACAAATTTATAGATTGGATGAATGAGTGGAAGGAAGTTTCTGTTTCATCAAATGGTGTTTTGACTAAAGAAACACTTCGCACTCACTCATACAACTCATGCACTAACTGAATTGGCAGTGTATTGTTTTTTAAGTGCAAATTTTTTTATGTCTCAAAATCAAAGATTAGTGGTAACATCTGTTACTTATAATATTGTAAATGATGCAGAGATTTTAAATTCTTATGATGTTTGTACTTCTGGACATTGTTGCGAAGAAGTCATTAAGCATGTTTTATGGGTTTCTAGTAATATTTTATTAAAAAATTATTGTATCAAAATGAATGATAAACCAGTAACTAAAGTGTCCAAGAAAAGAAAGCTTGAAACATTAGTAAAACCTAAAATTTCTAATGCATTATAGGTGGTATAGTTTCATTGTTATTAATATCCATAACCATTTACATACCTTTAATAGTTCTTCATAATCATGTTAGTTTCTATTTTTGTATTCTGTTTTGCATTATTTTGAAAATTAAGATTTTAATTGATGTAAACAAATGAATGATTATGTATAATAATTGCCTTTTTTTATTGTAAGATAGGTAAACTTGATAATATCAAGTTTTTATGTGTTCACTTTAACAAACCAAATCCATTAGTTGGGAATCTTAATTGAAGGTATAAAAGTCATAAATAAGAGAAAGTATTCTATATTGGTATTATTACATAACTTAAATGTACTACAAGTGTATATTAATATTTAAAAAGTAATATAATATTTGTATTTATTAATACAGAATTTAGAATATTTTTTACTTAACTTAATCTGATATTAATTCAATTATGAAAAAAGAATAATGGAATATATGTGCCTTGAAAAATCTCTTTAATTAAATAAATTTAAAAATTGCTTTTTTGAGGGGGTCTTATGTAAATTTTGTGATTTTGTTTGAACTTTGAACCTACAACTATAATAATCAAAGGTATAATTTGAAAGTGTTTAATGAATATTTTATTACTGTTTATTAGTTGTGCAAAAATTATTTGGCGTATGCACAATTTATTGTTACTAATAAATTGCTACTATTATTAGTTAATTGTTACTATTGTTATAACTAATTGTTAAAAATTTAAAAAACTGTTAAGACAGGCGGAATGTTGAGTAATAAAGGGTGAACCGACCAGTAGTTGACCATTGAGCATAATTATGGTAAAAAGCAAGATTTTTTGTGCATTCATTTTGAATATGTTCTATTGAAAACATACCTAACAATATGGAACAACTGGAATGGTGGGGGTTAATTACTGGATACAAGGGGTCAACTACTGGCAAAATCTACTTAAGAGCTTTTAAACTAAATAAATAAAATTCTAGAAAGAGAAAGGAAAAATGATTATCAGTTATTATTCCTCCTAGCTTGATTGATATTAAACAACTGTCATATGTATTAGAAATTTTTTTTCCTCAGAAAAAAACATTAAACTTTGAGAAGTTTCCCTTAACTGGTCAACTACTGGTCAGTTCACCCTAAGTGTAAGTATAATCCGCCTGGCCGCTATGAGAAATATTCAACACTGCAATCGTAGTGGCCAATAATACTTTTGTATTCTTCAAGGAGTGTGGTTGTGTCTTGGAGGAAGCTCCAAGCAACAATAAAAATTATGTGTTAAAATTTACTGTCAGCTTTCTTATTTGAGTTGAGTTATTTTAAAATTGAGAGAAGTTAACTTGAGCCTCGATGGACCAACAATGCACTTATTGTAAAAGTTGGTGAATAGCTTATCTTAATTTTTAAAATATTAAAACTATAGATTTTAAATTCATGTCTTGAGAAAAGCAACTTGAATTCCTTTCTGCAAGCTCCTTTTAAAATGATTTCTACTAAAATGGTACTACCATTTATAATGAGTCTACTTTAAATCTTACTTCAGCTGATTACGCTTTCCTTTAAAATTTGAACCCATAACTTTGTTTCATATCTTTTTCATATTTGAAAAGTCGGGTTAACTTATTTCTTTCACTCTTGCCTACCTTTATCAGGTTTACAGCAAAATGAGTATTTGTACTATATTCTTTTGGTTTATAAAATTTATGGATTTGAACAACAAAACCCTTGAATTAATTGGCCTCCACTGATTTAGTCTAAGCTCCCAAGAAGAGAATTCAACCAGTAAAGGTTGTTTGTGAAAGCAATTTTATTTTGAAATGAATTTATTTCAGTTAGATTGAGAAAAAGGAATTGTGTTCATTTTTGAGAGCCAACTAAAATTATGAATTTTTAAACTTTACTATATGTGAACTGTGAAATTTCATCCTAACAATTGATTAATTTTGGAGCTTAGATTTGTAATTTGCTGATTTATTATCGATAAAATATCAAAATTTTTAGGTGTTACTAATTTCTATATTTAATTAGTTTTTGAGACATGTTTTTAAGCTCATTCTTTTATCTTGCACAAAAATTATTTTTGCAAAATCTTATTTATGTGCGAGATGGAAATTATAAACTTAAAAACATGTCTAAGAAACTATATAAGTACAGAAACTACTTTTGGCCAAGAATTCAGATATTTTATCAGTAATAAGTCATGCAAATTATAAATTTGTGTTCAAAAATTTAACTTTTAGGCTGAAATTTCACGATTCATAAAGTAATGTTAAAATATTTTTAGAATTTTAATTGGCTTTCATTAATTAACCCAACCCCATTTGCTCAAGCTATCTTAAAATATTTAACTTCAAAATAGAATTACTTTTTCAAACTGCCTTTACTGTTTGAATTCTCTTCTTGCGAGCTTTCCTCGACTAAAATCGGTCATTGCTGGATGCCATTAATGGCCAATATTGTTGCCAATATTGGCCGAGATAGAGCAAAACGCTAGCCAAAAGATATTGGCCGATTTTCATCTACCAATATTGGCCTAAAGGGGCCGGTTCTAACGTACCAATATTGGCCAGTCTTGGCTATATGCTATGTTAATATATTGGCCAGTCTTGGCTATATGCTATGTTAATATATTGGCCAGTCTTGGCTATATGCTATGTTCCAATATTGGCCAGTCTTGGCTAGCGATATTGGCCATTATCGTTCAAAAAGCTAGCCAAAAGATATCGGCCGTTACGACTTTGCCCAATATTGGCCAGTAATGCACGATCTTCGTAGCCGATATTGGCCAGTATTGCCGTGCTACTGGGGTAGTGGCTGGTGAATACAGCCGTTAGTGTTTATGATCACACAATTTTGAAATCAAGTTTCAGTGCTGTAGCTGGATTTTTTTTCTCGGAGAAGGGCTTGCTTTATTATTACGTACTTTTTTTGCTCGAAACAAAATTTTTTGTTGAAATGATGTCCTCCAAACTCAACAAATTGAAATATGCAGATGGTGAATTGGTGATAAGTGAAGTCAGGGACTAATACAGGCCAATTTTAGTACCGTTTATCGGCACCTTCACAAAAAATGTACGAACAAAAACGGCACCTTTACAAAAATTATTTTTAATTATATGTGGATTGCTTATAGTCTATTGAGTATTCAAATTGCTATAAATCTGAAGAAATGAGTAATTTAATGCTGATTTCATTAATTTTGCAGTTTTCATTAAAACTAGTTATAAAAATTCCCCATAAATAAAAAAGATCTTACAATTTTTCACAAAAAATAAAATACTGTTTAATTTTTTCACAAAAATGGGAGTTAAGTTTAAAATCCTGGATTGGTCCCTGGAAGTACAGAAACCCGACCCGCAAATATTGCAGAGAATTTCTGTTTCACACCTTCCCATATAGATGGCATTACGAGGGAATCTGTTTGATTTTTATTGGTGTTCCCCTTTTTTTTAAGCTTGTAATCATACTTGCCATTTTTAGGAAAATAACCAATTTCTATTTCCAGCCACCCCCCTCCCCATTTTAAAACCTATGAACCTTCACTCCGGTTTTTGAGAAACTGCGAATCCCCGTTTACGTTGACCCTCAAATTAAAACTCCACTCTGTTCCCACCTTCCTGAGAATTCAGACAGATTTAGAAAATGGGTCGAAATATTTTTTGCTAAATTTTAAACATTTTCTGGTGGAGGGTCAGGGGCGGATCCAGGATTTTCTATTTTTGGGGGGGGCACCACTGAAATTTTAGTCCTACCTGTGGGACACGGCAGTAACAAAACTTTTGCTTCGGGGGATGACTCAGCGTTAATTCTAAGGTACCCTAAACGAGTATATTTGTGCGTTAAATTTTTTTAATCACTTAAATGTAACACTGTGGTTCTGGGGATCACCCCAGAAAAATTATAAATAATAAATGGAAAAATTATTCGGCACCAGCCCCTCCTAGGGTCATGGAAGTAAGGTCTACCCCTAGGTAAGTGACCCTGGAGAATCCATTGTGAGAACTTACAGCGCCCCTAGCGGCGAAATTAAAAAGTTAAAAAAATTAATTTAAAAACTAAAGGAGATAGAGCAAAAACCTCAGTAAGAGTATTGTTGCCAACGTCAAGAAGAACTCGTTGAAAAAAATTTGATCAAAATATCTTGAATATTCGCGGAGATATTAGCATGTGAAAATAGCACTTTTTCAGGGGTCAAAAAGTAAAAAGTTCGCATATTTGCAAATTTTTCAGTGGAATTGTGTAGTTTTGTGTTTTTTTAGTTGAAAGAACACAATATTTAATCGAAAAATCAAAAAAATTTGCAAATATGCGAACTTTTTACTTTTTGACCCCTGAAAAAGTGCTATTTTCACATGCTAATATCTCCGCGAATATTCAAGTTTTTTTGATCAAATTTTTTTCAATGAGTTCTTCTTGACGTTGGCAACAATACTCTTACTGAGGTTTTTGCTCTATCTCCTTTAGTTTTTAAATTAATTTTTTTAACTTTTTAATTTCGCCGCTAGGGGCGCTGTAAGTTCTCACAATGGATTCTCCAGGGTCACTTACCTAGGGGTAGACCTTACTTCCATGACCCTAGGAGGGGCTGGTGCCGAATAAAAGCCGTGCAACGCAATTTTGAAACACCCTGTATAAATACTGATGTCAAAATTAACGGACCTGGGGATTGAACTCCTTAAAACTTTCGGAAACTGCCCTGACCTAGAAAGCTATGATACCATGAAAAACTGTTGTTTTAAATTTTACTTTGAAAAAGGATATTTATTTACTAATATACAGTCGAATCCGCTTAATGTGATCGCATTTGTCCGATATTAGACTGATAACATTATCCGATTAAGCGATTTCCTATCAAAAAGTAGCAAATATAGTGTATCTCTAGATTATTTGCTTTAATATTAAAGTTATGTAACTGTAATTAATGTTTTCAAAACAATTTTACTCTAAATATATACTTGGCAACAAAATTTTTAAGGTAAAATATAAGAGTAATTAATAAAAATTTTTTAGTATGCGATTTCGCTCATACATTTGTTTTCTTTCGACTTCTTGACTATGCTTCTTGACGAGATATCATCGGTATTTTTCAAATTCCACTAAACAAGAAAAAAAAATATCTTATCAGAAACATCTGCAAGGCACCGATGGTGATATCCAATGACAAGCATGGATTCGCTCCCCCCTTTAACCGTTTTCTTTCAATGTATGAGGTCGGAGAACATCCAATGTTTTATTTTTCTTACATTCAAAGAAAAGAAACAGTGCAACTGTGAACTTACACTGAGTTTCAGAAAAATTAACCTTCGAAACTAAACTCGAAAGCAGGTGTTTTTTAGGGGATATGGACAAATTTCGATAATATTAAGCGGCCTGTTGATCCATAGTTGATCACAATAAACGATGCATTTTACATTAAACTAGATAGGAATGATCGGGACCAGTTGATTTCGATAACATTATCCGATTGATAAATATACAGCATTATTTTCACAGTATTTACAAGACCCTGGTAGAAACAAGAAAATTGGTTAATATTTTCCCACTGGACATTTTGTAGGATTTTGAATGATTTAAAATAAGGTAAAAAAACACCAATATTTTGATGAAATAAACCTGAAAAGTTTAAATCGGACGCCCCCAATGAAAAAAAATATAGAATTTAGGGTATAGGGTAGGGTGATTAGTTAATAATAAAAGTAATTCTAAGTATAGTAAACCCAATATTAGTAACTTATTCAACAAATTTGTTAAACTCGGGACTAAGCTGCCCCCTAATATCATTTTCCAAATAAAAATATTTATTCCTACACATTAATACAAGTTAGACAGGTCTTTGACTGGAACCCCCAAGGCCATCGAAAGAGGGGAAGGCCTTAACAACATGGCGAAGGACAATTGAGAGGGAACTGAAGGAAGTGGCTGGGAACCAGGACGTCCAAAACCTTCAAAAATTCGATTTTTTAATTTTTATTTGATAAAATAGTAGGTTTCATGACGATTCCAAAAATGTATAATACATATACCTTTAGGACCGAGATCCCCCAGAAAATGGGGGTACAAGATGTAAACAATCACCACCATTAATGTTCCATTTTAAGTTCTTTTGCATTTTTCTCAAAACCTGTTTTTTTGAACTTTAGGTTAGCTCTTACAAAATTCTAATCAATGAAATTACATGAAACTTGGTACAAATATTCGTTTTATATAAGTGCATTCAGTGAATATCATTTTATACAGTTTATGTTGCAATAATTTTTTTAATTAAGCAAAAATACGAGAAAAATCTGCTGTTTTTTGCTGCGTTTTAAAATTTTAAGTTCAGCATTTTTTTTTAAAGTATTCATTAAATATTTTTAATTCATTAAATTGTTAATTTCGGGTCTCGAAATATTGTAAAATTAGCGTATTTTGCATGGCTGAGAACGTCCTGGTTCCCTTAAAAGTAGGTAAAGTTAGTGATAAAAATATGTTGACGACTATGTCCTTCAACTTCTTTTCAAAGACTTATGCAGCTCACTTTCGGAACTCTAAGGGTTGAGAACACTCTAGAAAAGGGGGGGGTCTGGGGGTCACCCCCATAAAATTTTAGATTTTAAGCACGAAAAAAGTGCCAATTGCCTCCAAATATGCCTTTTTATGCAGTGTAATTTTTAGTCCTCTGGGGGGGCCACGTGCCCCCCCTGGATCCGCCCCCTGTGGAGGGTCCCCAGACTCCCTATCTTTGGAGCTCCGGGTCAACCACCAAAACTTTGACAGGAATAGGGCGACGGCCTTATTTAACTCTTGGGCAATGTAACAAGAATAATGTATAAGTGTAATACAGAATTCCATTATAGCAGAATATTTTTTAAATCTATAGTATTATTAAAGTTTTGAACCGACACACCCAACTTGGTCTATTTTTCTAGATTTTAATTCAACTAATATACTATAGATTCTTGTACCATAAGCCTATATAACACAATAACATACATTTTTTAATACTTTTAATAAAAATCAGTTTTTTTAAGATGTCTTTTTAGTTTTCAAGAATTAACTTTTCAACTTGTTTGAAGAGTTTTTCAGGATTTCAATTTTTAATTTGTCATATTGGTTGTAATTAACCAATGATTAAAAACATAAGTTATAATTTTTTTCTGCTATGGGGAGAATGTTGCACCTAAGGACGGTTGTACCTTTGGCAGACCACCGCATTTTAAAATTCGGGAAAAAATGGAAATTTGAATTTGTGGTCGATTTTGAATGTAAACAAATGCTATCTACAGGGTGTCCCACGAAGAGATCGCTAATTTTAAAATTAAATATCTTTTGAACAAAAATAGATAAAAATATAAAACCAACGGTATCGTTCTAGTTGAGGCTTGGAATTTTTTGTGTTCGAAAATTAAAAAAAAATTAGTTACTATTTCGTTAACAGATGGTAGCATGATAAAAATGTCTCGAAGTTATTATTGAACTGAACGTAGCAAATCTACAGGGGGGCCAAAAGTCAGTGCACTTTTTGAAAATTCCATAAAAACCGGGGGGAATAAATCGAAAAACTAAATGGTCTTCACTCTCAGCTCAGCATCCGGAGGTCACGGGGTTTTTCTTAAGCCAATAAAAAGTAGTTCGAAAAACTCTTATTGATGTCCCCACGAACTCTTTTTGCAACATAAAAATATTGAGGGGGCCTATAGCCCCTCTTCTGCCAACATTGGGGGGCTCAAGCCCCCCCCCCCAAAGCCCTGTGGAGTGAAATCGGCGCCTATATGTGCATTATTTAATCACACTTTGGAAAGGCATTCGTTATGTTTGTTATCAGGTGGCTAATAAATTCTAATAACCCGGTCTGAAAATAACTTTGTGAAAAAGCTGTATTATGGGTTATTTCCTCGTGATATTGTTAGTGGTTTTTTTGGAGTGCCGAATCCGGAAAAGAACTTTTTCCTGGGACGTCACATTTTCTGAAAAAAAAATCGCAGGTAATTAGTCGCATTTGCCTAGGAAAAATGTGTGAAATTCTGGTATTTAATAGTAGAGTATTTGTAAGTTTCTAACTATAACACTTTTATCAGTCTTTGAAAGATTTTCTAAAATACATTTTTAAAACGTGAGAAATAAATTTGATTGATCATAAAATATGGCGTCAATTGTTCGCTGTGATTAGATGCATAATAAGCTGTTTGACAGTTCTTGCTTCGTAACTGCGACCTTATTTGTAATCCCAAAAAATTGGGAATATTTTAAATTTGAGATATATTTTTTTTCACATCCTCAAAAGAATCCTAACAGTTTGATACCAAAAATGTGCGATACAGTTCAGTAATTAAAAAGCCTTTCTCCGGAAACCATTCACAAAAAACCCTTTTTTTTTACGAATAGAGAGATTCATGAAAAATATCTCCGTTTCACAAATTCTCTGTATCACCCTTTTCTTAGAATATTAAAAAATAATTCCAGTTTACCATTTACTTTTAAACATCGTGTTTACTGGAAACACGTCCCATGCAAAGAAGAGGTCCCCTTTATCATCCCATGCAAAGAAGAGGTCGATGTCCTTTTAATCCAAATTGAAATGCAAATTTTTCTAGATCCATTTATTCATGGAAAGAGCCTTCTGGAACTTGCTTGACCTTTCTGAGTTCAGGAACTGGACTTGTCCGCCATCAGCATATCGTAGCAAAGCTCAGTGAAAGCTTGTTCTCTCAAAACTGCTATTATCGGTCACTAGCATCAATTTGCATAAATAGAAACAAAAGTTAAGTTACAGAAGTGATCGTTCATTATTACAGGCTTCAAATCAGCTCTTAACATATAATTCAAATCAGGAAGCGTTGTTTTTGTTTTTTTGTGAATACCCACGAATTTCGGGAGGATTTCAACCAGACAGATGATTCTGAGAAGGGAGTATGATGGAATAAATGGTTCCCAGGTTTCAATTCAATGAATAACTCGTTTCCCCCCATTCTAATGATATTTTTGTACTTTTCTTACTTATTCACATTGAAAATGACTTTGAATTCCTAGGGATTGTGAGTCTGTAATACTTTTCCCCAATACAATACGATGAAATTCCGTATTTTCTCGGAGTTAAATTGTAAATGTTGTAAAACCTTTATAGCTTTATGAATCGAGTAGTCTGGAAAATGAGCCCATGGTAGTTTTATCCAGAGTATCACATTGATTATTTTCTCCGTACCAATCCTCATCTGGAAATACTACAAGGAATTATACACTTTTAATGTATGGAAATTTTAGAGTAAATAGCTACGAACAGCATCTGTAGAGAACAACAGGATCCTAATCATTCTATAGCTCAGGATATTAATTTCATGTGTGATGGTTTATCACACAGAGTACTAGAACAGAGAGTCCGTCGCCATAGGAGCTATTGGAAATCGAAAAGTTGGATGAGTTTGGGGCTATTTTGGCGCTGCGATCGCATCAACGTCACGAGAGGCGGGACGGAAAAGCCTGATTGGTTGAGAAAAACTTTTTCCTTCTCTTTCGAAACAGAAGATTGCGTGACAGCCAATCACAGGTTTGATCTCTCTGTCAATCATTTAGTTGATCGTGGCGCCCTCAAACCCATCCAACTTTTGAATATATCGTTTTGGACCCTCTGTTAGGATTTTTCTCTGTGGTTTATCAGTTCATATAGAACCAAATGATCTAGTCTTAAAATCATGTGTAGTGTTCCGGAAAATGAAATTTGGTCTTCAGCACGAAGTTTTAAAAAACAGCCTGTTTTTTTAGGTAGTGTTGCTAGTTTTGTAAATTGGAATACTTTTAAAAAGTAAGGTTTTTGATTAGAAAAACATTTAGTGTTTACACAAGGAATTAGACCAGCAAGAATACAGTTTTGGAGGAGAGCACAAAATTAGTTTTTAGTACGGCGGGAGGGAAAAGTTCGGGGATCCCTGATTTGAGATATATACAGTTTAAATGAAAAAAAATTTAAGACACAAATATTATTTGTTCTATTTTTAGTGTAAGTCCATGGCTCGGTGGATGTGTAAGTGACTGGCAGGCTGCGATCCTCAGTTCCAATCCATGAAATTGTGTGCCTTGTTTTTAGATTTTAGTTTAAAAACTTAAAAGGCACACAAATATTATTTATTCTGATGCCAAGGTGTCTATGGCTTAGTGGATGTGAAAGATGACTGGCATGCAGTGATCCCGGTTCAAATCCGGAAACTTGTACTTTTTTTCAGATTTTTATTAAAAAAATTAAAACTAACAAATATTATTTGTTTTATATCTAGTGTAAGTCATGGCTCAGTGGATGTGTAAGTGGCTGGCATGCTGTGATCCCAGCTCGAATCCATGAAACTGTGTCCCTTGTTTTTAGATTTTAATTTAAAAAATTAAAAGGCACAATTATTATTTGATCCATCGCTGGTGTAAGTCTATGGATCAGTGGATGTGTAAGTGACTGGGATGCTGTGATCAGCAGCCTCAGACTGGGCATTTGAGCAAATGCCCGGTGGGCCGCTACCCACTGAGACCCGTTTTTGGGCCATAGTAGGGCCGTTAAAGGGAAGAATTGTTCAGATTTTGATAAAGGCACCAAAATTGGTGGAAATGTAGTTTCAAACATGCTGAATCCAAAATGGACCAGAACCACTCTGACGGAAGTCCCGTTCGGCACTTCCGGTCAATAACAAAATGGCCGCCCGCTGGCCTATTTTCGGTTGTTTTAATAATACAAAGGCAATTTTGGCTTCGAATATTATGTTCTAAGGGTCAGGGAATATTATTATGATGCAAAAAGGGGCAATTTATTTAAAAAAATTGATTAAAATTCAATAAAATCTCTTAAATAGCGAAAAATTCAAAGTTTAGAAATATTTAAATTAAACATATATATTTTCACATATAATAAATAATTTAGGCTTTAATAATAATGGAAACATAATTTAAAATAATATTATTCATAAAATATATTATTCATATAAATCATATTTATATTTTTATTTGGACTTTATTTACATTTTCCTTTGCAAGCGCTAAGATCAGTGCACAAAAGGTTAGCACTCAAGCAATTGCAGCGCGATGAACACATTGTTTGGAAACCACAGCAAATGAGTTCATGGTAAGATGCAGATGCTTCTGACAAAGATGTCCAATAGGGAGTCCATTTTTCTTGAAATTTATGCCGAACGGTATTAGTTTTGGAATTGGTAGGAATGTAAAAATATATTGTCTTAATATTCTAGCAGTCTTCGAAAATTGTAAAAGCCATTTTTTGCTGAAAGATACAGTTGAATCATCTAAGACATCTGCAACATTTTCACGAAATGCCAAATATATTTCTCTTCCTGTAGGGTACTCCATAAGTCCATCAATCGTTTCAAGCAACTTCTCTTTTAGTCTGGTTGAGTTCTCTCTACCTTCGATTTGTAGTACATACTTGACTAGTGTATTTCTATATAAATTAGCCATGTCAGCTAGCCTAAAAATATTCTGTCGTACACTTCAATCGTATTTATAATTTCTACAAAAGCTGCTGACTCTATTTCCGTCTGTCATTCTGGCCTTCATTGGAATTTAGACTCTTGTGTTTGATATCTCTTACGCGATTATTAAAAGAAACGAGACATCGACGGTGGTATTTAACTTCGGACGATATCATTTCGTCAACAGCAAGCTTAGCTAATAAATTTGGATCTTCCATCAACTTTGCAGATTCCCACAGCTTTTCACTGAATGAAAGGTTCGTAACCAAGTGATGCTGTTCATCTTTAATCATCTCATCACAAAATAAGCAGTGCTTTTTCTTCAGTGGTCGAGTTTATGCTCGTGTCGGATCCTTCTCGCTTTCAAGGGGACTTTCGAGGTTATCTTCTAGTTGCCTTAACTTCTTTATAAGTCTTTCTAGCTTAACTGAATTATACTTAGCTCGACAACTTTTATGCCACACTGCCCCTTTTGTTAACAATATTTCAGAGATACTTTGAGGAGCTTCACAAAGCCGGTCAAGATTTAAAGTATAGTTGGTATAGCATTTAATTTCTGAAAGTCGATCAGATTTTCTTCTTGAGTAATATAACTAGAAGCTATTGGATGCACTACAGATTTGGAGTCGTCAGCTACTTGGCAGAAAATACAAGTATCCAAATTAATCATCGGTTGATGATCTTCAATGTGATTAGAAATAGTTTGGGGATCAAACCATTCTGCCATTAGAGATAATACCTTGATTTTTATCTTCAGATATAAATCAAATTCTTCAAAATTCTTCCCCTAAACCCCCGAAAGAGGAGAAAAAGGATTTTTATTTAGGTATAACCAATCGCAGGAAATATACCTAACACGGGATTTCACGTGCCCAAACAACTTTTCTGTATGAATGTTTCAAAACGCGTACTGTACTAAAGTAGCTTTATGTTATCCATTTTATCCATTTATTTCAGGTATGATTTAAATTTTAATGTGTTTTACAAAAATTAATTCAGTTTAGTTTTAAAATATGTTTGAAAATAAACAAAATAACAATCGGAAGAGAACTATGGGATGCAACTAGTGGTCAGGAACTTAATATTTCTAAACTTAGAATTTTTCGCTATTTAAGAGATTTTATTGGATTTTAATCAATTTTTTAAAATAAATTGCACATTTTTGCATCATAATAATGTTCCTTGACCCTTAGAACATAATATTCGACACCAAAATTGCTTTTGTATCATTAAAACAACCGAAAATAGGCCAGCGGGCGGCCATTTTGTTATTGACCGGAAGTCCCGAACGGGACTTCCGCCAGAGTGGTTCTGGTCCATTTTTGATTCAGCATGCTTGAAACTACATTTCCACCAATTTTGGTGCCTTTATCAAAATCTGAACAATTCGGGTGTTTTTTTTCCCTATAACGGCCCTACTACCACTGATGACTACAAATTTGAATTTTTTAATAAGAAATGTAAAATTAAATAAATGAAACCAAAATGTCTTACTAATATTTCACAAAATGTTGGTCAAATGCCAACTTAAATTTTACCTCACCATCACCTGAAAAATTCCAGGCGGGATCCTGAGATTTTTAGAAATTAAGTTTTATTCTTTACTTTTTTTAAACTTATAAAGAAAGCTTGAAAAGGAAATACATTTCATCCATTGCCTTCCTGCTCATGTGCATCCAGTGGCCTGGTTGGTTAAATGTCAGTCTTCAGTGCAGAAGGTTCCAGGCTCGAACTCTGGCGGGATTTTGAGATTTTAATAAAATTACTTAAGTTTTCTACTTTATAGAAAGCTTTAAAATAAAATTCATTTCATCCATTGACTTCTTACTCATATGCATCCAATGGCCTGGTTGGTTAAATGTCTGTCTTCAGTGCCGAAGGTTCCAGGTTCGAACCCTGGTGGGAATTTGAGATTTTAATAAAATTACTTAAGTTTTCTACTTTATAGAAAGCTTTAAAATAAAGTTCATTTCATCCATTGCCTTCTTACTCATGTGCATCAAATGGTCTGGTTGGTTAAATGTCTGTCTTCAGTGCCGAAGGTTCCAGGTTCGAACCCTGGTGGGATTTAGAACCTTTTGTAAAATTACTCAACTTTTCTACTTGAAATAAAATACACATCAACCAGGGCTTTCATGCTAATGTGGAGCCGTTAGCCTAGTGGTATGGCATGCCTGTATGGCTAAGAAGGTTGGGGTTCGATCCTGGAGACTGAGCCTTTAATTTAAAATATTTTAACTGAGACAGTTACTGTCACAGTTAACCGTATCTAGCAATAAAATTTTGTGTTTGCGGCGATGGCGAAAGACGGGTAATGGAGTCAAAATTTTGTAATCTGATAACTGAGGGGGTCGTCTCCATATTGCACTCCATTAGGGGACCGTCCACAAATTGCGGATTGTAGCCTAAGATTAAAATTTTAGACAAAACTGGCTTCCAGACGGACCTTTCTCCGCTGACCCCCAGGGCGAAGGGGCTTTCGGGGGTTATCCGAAGAACCCCCTAGGCCCGCGACCCCCCGGGGAGCAGATCAGGTCCGCCAGGAAGACCTCCTCTCGTCCGAGCCCCGACATCTTCGACGGGTGAACGGACTCGACTCGGTCACCAGTTTCTGTCCCCTAGGTCAGATGCAACATCAGGTTCTCATAGAAAATAAAGTTCATTTTGCTTAGGTTAAGCTAGAGAAGACAACTATTATTGAGAAAGTTGACAGCATAGGGAGAGGCAGATATTACGGAATTACAATAGGAAGTTAAGATAGTTGGGTTTGAACTGAGTACCTTCTGCACACCAGGACCACGACTCTATCAACTGAGCCATCAAGGACGTTCGAAAAGCAGCTACTGGTCAAAGTGTATAGTGGAATTTTCAGTTCTTAAAATTTAATTTAGCTGTAAAATGCACTAAAATAGGAAGTTAGGTGAGTATGGGGTTTGATCTGAGTACCTTCTGTACACCAGGAGCGCGACTCTACCAACTGAGCCATAGGGGACGTTTCGGAAGCAGCTACTGGTCAAAGTGTATAGTGGAATTTTCAGTTCTTAAAATTTAATTTAGCTGTAAAAGGCACTAAAATAGGAAGTTAGGTGAGTATGGGGTTTGAACTGAGAACCTTCTGTACACCAGGAGCGCGACTCTACCAACTGAGCCATAGAGGACGTTTCGGAAGCAGCTACTGGTCAAAGTGTACAGTGGAGTTGTCAGTTATTAAAATTTAATTTAGCTGTAAAATGCACTAAAATAGGAAGTTAAGTTAGTGGGATTTGAACTGAGTACCTTCAGTATACAGACCACGACTCCACCAACTGAGCCATCAGGGTACAGATGCACTAGATTTATATGTTTATTAGTGGTTACTGAGTATTTTATTCATATCAAAATTAGTTTACGATTTTAAGAAAATGGTGTCAGACAAAACTGGAATAGATCCTGGGATATAACACCATACCCACCATCTACTCTGCCACTAAGCCGCAGCTTCAACCGACTGAGCCATCAAGGTATAGTCACAGTCAGAGTCAAATTTATTTGTTTAATTGGGGTTATGGAGTATTTATATATTAAAATTAGTATATCATTTTGTAGACATGTGTAGACTGTCACTTCAAATTTATTAGTGGTTAAGGAGTATTTATTTATATTAAAATTAGTATATTGTTTTAACAAAAGCTAACAGCCAAATCTGGAATCGAACCCAGAAATAGCACCATTCCCACCATCTACTCTGCCACTAAGCCGCAGCTTCTGCCAACTGAGCCATCAGGGTACAGTAATACCTTATTTATTAGGCAAGATGATACTTGTGTAAAAAATGACGTAAAGCATAAAAACAACGTTTTATTCATAATGAGTTAACAATAAAAAATATACAGTTGTTTCGGGGATCTTTGCTCTTTTAGTTCTGACGAAGTAGGGATTTTAACAGTTTATATTTATAAATTTCAATGTTCTTTCATACTGATTTTTCCTTTAGCCTTAATAAAATTAACATAAACGAAACTCAAAAGTTAGCCGATTCCTGTTAGATAGTCCTCTGTTTCTCAGATGGGATGAAAGGCAGAGTCGACCTTGCCCAGCCAGGACATTGAAGCCTGGACACGGCTTGCCAACAGGAAGCGGTGTTCCCAGGTACAAATTACTCTCCCAAGTACTGACTGTGCCTTATTTGACAAGAACTGGCAGTCGACGACTAACGTTCATAACGACAATAGGACTAACGTTTTCCTCGTGACTTAGGTATATGGCTGATCTCAGAACGCTCACGTGATAGATGATGATGACGAGATGCATGAGGTAATCCATAAGAAGCTCAATCTGTACACGGGAATGAATTCCTTCCGTTCCTAAAGATCAGGAAGAAACCTGCAAAGAAACGGGTATTTAATACTAATAGAAATAATTGAAAGGGTGATTTCAAGAGGTATTATGTTACAAAAGGAACTATGCTAAACAACAATATGCAAGTTTTTTCCACCCTGTGCTGCCATTTTCTTGCCACCCCCTCTCGAGCTTTTTTTTGGAGCAGGTCATCTTGGAGGACATAATTTTTTGGGGGGGTGGATGGATTTGTTGAAAAACTATTTTTAAAATAACTAGGGAGCTACCGCCCCCTGCTCGCTATCGCTCGCCAACCCCCGTTAACTGCTGACGCAGGGCCTTTCGGATCGCTTCGCAATCCCCACAAAACCCTGCTCACTAAAATTATTTATTTATAAAACATTCGTTATAACAATTAGTAGAAAAAACGGCGAAAGTTTAGAACTGCTGATGGTTGGCGAGTTTTGGCTATTTGGCGCCATATTTAGAAGCCACTTAATTCATTTAACATTAGTTGGGGTTACTATATATTGATTTTTATCGCTAAAAACTTGGCGCATCAGCAGTTCTAAACTTGCGCCGAAAAAGAAAAAACGTCAACCAACTTTCCAGAAGCACACTCTCTTAAAAGTTAGAATATTTATTGGTTAAATTATCAATAATTTAATCAACACGTTTTCCTTCAAAATATCCATCAAGTCTGCTCGTGCTATTGTTATTCAATATTTACAAAAACGTTCAGCAATGAATCTGTTAAATTTAATATGGTACCTAGTAACTCGTCAAAATATCTAGTGTTTTATCATTCAAGTTTTAGTTTTGAAACAGACTTTTTAAACAATACGATTTAAGCTATTAAAAATATTAAGAGACAAAATCTACATTGCACTCAATGTTTACAAACAATTAATTTTGGTATGTGAAATTCTATACTTGAATAGTAGATCTGTGAGTTTCTGGAAAACTCTTATCAGTCTTTTAAAAATATTTTATTTAGAAAGTACATATTTTGAAGCGCATTTTTAAAGCGTGAAAGGAATTATTTTCATCATTAATGAATAGCGTCGGTTGGTCATTGTGATTGGAGGTATAATAAATTGTACGACAGTTTCTTGCTGTTAACTGCAACCTTATCCGTAATCCAGAAAAATGGAAATATCTTAGAATTGAGAATTTTTTTAGAAATTCTAAAGGCACTTTGCACATCCTCAAAAGAATCCGAACAGTTTGATACCAAAAACATGTTATACGGATCAGTAATTAAAAAGCCTTTCTCTGGAAACCATTTACAAAAACTTTTTTTTAGAATAGAGAAAGATTATTTATACCAGGATTACATTTTAAGTGTAGATTTTCTTAACCAATGCCTAAACATATTTTCACCTAGCGAGGACCAGAATTCCAGATACACGAAGACGCTTTTATATCTGCTTGTTTTTTGATATTATTGCCCCACGGAAACCAAACAAACAATTCTAAACAACACAGTTACAGGACCAAAACAGCAGATGAATTGAATGCAAAACGCTTCAATCCCATACAATAAAAGTATTCATAGACTGGAAATCACCGTTATCATCTTCCATTGAAACCGTCTCATCAGTTCTGTATCTCAACCCTAGATATAATTATTATTTTGCCATTTATCACCGATAATAACCCAGAGCAAAGGAAGGAAAGTTCACCGAGAAACATAATTGTTTTGCGGAAGAAGCAACATCCCCAAACACTCGCTCGGAATGCCAAATTAAGCAGCGGCAAACTATTGCCCCATTCACTGACTGTCGCGATTGGTATAGCGCACCGATTCCCCTCACGTATTATAGCGTGGCATATCAGGTAGCGCCTCGTGGTGGCAATTATGCTCAGCAGCCTCTAGCCCTCGCTTATCGCTATTTTATTCAGGAGAGTTCAGGTCTCGGCGAAAGTCCTCACTCAGGTTCATTGTCCGGATGACACTGCTTGTCCCGATGTTGAGATGATTGCTGAATTGATGGTCCTCCTAGGGAGCCACAAGAGCATCTATCAGTCTTGTGACAATATTGGCCAATATCGTACTTCATTTTTTTAAGCGGGGACTTAATTTTGTTTACGAAATTCTTAACTACAAAAGAGAAAATAACGCATAATAGATTCTTTAAAAATAATGATATTTCTGAAGACTTTGTGTTCATTTTGTATAATGAAAGTCTTTATCCCTCCTGTCTTCGACGGAAACTAAATTATGAACAAAAGAATCTTGGAATTGTGAAACAAAAATAGATCTAAAATCTGCTTTATTTTAATCTGCTGCCCGGGCATTATTAATAACGCCCAATTAATCCTTTAGCCCGTAACATATATACCGAATGTAATATTTTTCCTTATATTCTGAGTGGTGACTGTTGATTGTTTTAAATAAATTCTATTAAGCTAAATATTTTGTAACTTAGATTTAGATATTGCCATTTCGACATACAACAAAAACTAAATCAATTGTTAATTACAAGCCTCACCAATAATTGGCCTCACCAAAACAATGAAAGGAAGGATACTCCTTTTTTCTGGGAAGTGACTAATAATGGATTTTTTAAACAGTATCTAAAAAAAACATGGGCGGATTTATGAAGTCATTCCCGCCCCCAATTTTCTCAATAAAATATACTTTCTTATTGGTAAATCATGTTGCCAAAGCCATCAAGGATAGCTTTCTCTTCCCTCCATGGCTTTTTCGGAAGCCTCACCTAAATGCGTCCATGCTCCTGAGCTGTTCGTAGCATCATTGCTGTAGACTTAAAAAAGTATATTGTTTTATTAGTTGAAGCGGAAGCGGTAAATGCAAAACGAACGATGGGAACACAATCCTTTGTTTCTATAGTCGAATGTGAAGATAGTATCACACCAAAAGAATCTGAATGGTATTATAGTGTGACCTCAAAGAGATCGGAATCTTCTTTTTTTAAGTTGAAAACAATAGCCCATACTTTTTAAAGGAACTTTATCATAGAAAAATGACCTAAGATATAATTTAGTTCATTTATTCAAATTCCCTTCTGTGTGAACGTCTCGTGAAATCCCCCCTAAAGATCTATAAATATAACCCTAAAGAGTTTAAAAGACTAAAAAAAAGTCTTTATATGAACTTGATAAACAGGAACATGTGAATTACATACTTTTTGCTTTTTGGGTGTATTGCATATTGTATTGTATATTGTATAGGGTATATTGTATAGGTTTTGGTGTATGCATACTAAAAAATGCATTTTACACTTGTTATTTTTTTTGAGAAAAAGGAACAGTCCAATTTTTTGCCTTGAAGTTCCTTTTATTGATTTTGGAAGCTTTTTTTAGACTTAAAATGCGGTATATTAAGTAGTTTTAAGCTTAATTAGTTATTTAAAATAAACTTTAGAATCAAGGCTTTTATAAATTCTTCAGTTTAAACTTGTATAATAAAAGTTGGATAAGATATAAAAGGGATGGTTTTATAATTTATACATAAAAATATGTCATTATGGAATATTCTTTACCATTTGTCAGGTATTTATGCATTTATTTTCCTAAACCATTTTAAAACCAGTTGTAATACATTCTGTTTTAGTAAAACTTAGAGTAAAGATTTTATCTATTTAAGAAATTTTTGTGATTTTTTACTTAATTTTTTTGGACACCTACGGAGAAACAGAAATATTAATATATTTATTCCCTAAATAGTTTATTTAAACCCTTTTTTTGGAAAGCTAATTGTTTATATATGATTAACTTCATAGGTTTGGATTTAAAAAGTATGGTTAACATCCAGCAGAAAAAGACTGAAAGGAAAATGGTTTACTAAACATACTTTATCTATTTATCATGATATCCGACAAAAATTCTCCAACAATCAATTTCCTGAGATGGGCATGAGTTGTTAGTTGGCTCACTTTCCTTAAACTCAGAACATATATATTTTTAAAAAACTTTTTCTCACTGATTTTCGTTAATGGGCGATATATTCGGTGATTTCTTTCTCTGATTACTTTTTTCTTCATCAAATAATCTGCAATAAAATATCTTAGAAATTTTTTAAAGTACAAAACTAAAACTTAAAGCTTAATTTGATGGCAATGAATGCATACTTAAATGTACGATGAATTTAGCTTGAAAATATAAGCTATTTTTATGCAGGTCTTCACGTGTGCCCCAAGAGTGTTTAAATGTGCCCCTTTACTGGGGCACATATTAACCCCAGTAGAGGGACTCATTTGAAAAAAATTTCTCATTTTTTAGAATGAGGATTCAAGTTAGAAAATTTTTTAATAAATGCAAAAAACACAAAATTTCAGAAAAATTGTAAATTAATGTAAATTACTTTAAATGTGCCCCCAGATCTCCTGCGATTTTTCAAATCCTTATTAAGTTTAAGACTATAATTTTATTTCCAGACCTTAATACTTTCAGGTATTATGGCACAATAAACGTAACGTAATAATTAGTGTTTTGATAACTGTTAAGACTTTTACCAAAAATATTAAATTTTCCATGCTTATAAAGATGTTGACTGAATCTTAAGAACGAAAAACACTAATAACTTTACAATGATTAGGTTCTGAGATCTACCCTTTCGAGCCGGATATGCAGCTGATAAATTTCATTTGTATTCTCTGGAACACGGGAACAAATGAAACAATCCACCCGAATTGGAATCGCCCTGACAGATCAGGTCTTGGGAAAACTGGGCCGCCCATCAGGGACGCTATCTGGGCAGCGCATCAAAAAGAAATATGGCAGAAGAGCTTGTTTTTAGCCTCGGACTGAACATAAGGGTGCGACGCGATCGAAGTAGGTTGGGGCTCGGCTTTGACCGGGAAAATGTTAAGGCCTTCTGACCCAGTCAGCACTGACCAATAAAAGGGACTACTTTATTTTCTGGGTGCGAATGCGGATACATTTTATGGACTCGAAACAGGAAACTGTACAAGGCCTCTGATTTATGTGTTTGGGTGATTTTTTTCACGTTTTTTATACGGGTTATCGTAAAGAAATGAGATTATTCTGGTTTTTGTTTACTTGAAATTATAACAGTGAGGCCAAGTTATACTGAAGTTCAAAGGTCCACCGACCTAGGTACTCCCTCATCCCCCTTGATTTTTTTTGAAATTATAAGAATCCTGGTAAGAGATATTTTTAACGCCTCTGAGAGCGTATTTCAAGCTTTGAAAATTGGAAATACGCATTAAAAACTAACCAGTCGTATTTTCCCGCTTTGAAATTTTAACAAAGATTTAGCTTAAAAAATTCATGGCACCCCATCGAAATCCACAAATGATATTTTTTTCTACTCAAAACACTAACTGATCTCAGCGGAGACATTTTAAAGGATATAAAAGGAGTTCATTTAGAATATTTAATGTAAAATAAAGTACTTTATTTATAACGTTTAACATTTTCTACTTAATACTTAATAAATGCTATAATGTTAAATACCACATGCAATAGCATCCTCATTTTTTCTATTTCATGTTATCCATTAAATAGAAAGCGTTTTTATAGAAAATTTATCTATGTATAATTGTATATATAGTTCATGCTATTTCTGTATATTTCACTCCTAATAAATGAATTTCACTCCTCCTAAAAAATGTAAAGGAGTATTTTTACTCCTCCAAAAAAATCCTAAAAGTTAAACTTACTACTAAAAAGTTAAAAGTTACTTTCCTAAAAGTTAAAACATTAACAAAAGAATGAAGATAATTACGTATTACCATGACCAAAATGATGAAATTAAAGGGATATATCAGGCTTAAACGGGTATATTTGTATTCCCCAAATTGACAGTTATACCATTAAAATCTTGGAGGATTACCTGTCCTGATCTTGGCTATGAAAACTGTTTGAGCTTCAAATTTATTTCTTCGTGATAAACAGTCAGTGTCACCTAAGTTAGTCAGAAATTTTTACAGTTAAGGAACTGTCAATTATCTCCATTCATTCATATAAGAAACATTTATGGAATCTGTTTGAGGAGCATAGGTTTTAAATATTTTAAACTTATTTTGGAATAATCTCAAATTGATTAAATAAAAATAATTTATTACTTTTGTATCAATAGTAAAGTGCAAAATTTTTAGCCCTTGAAATGTAAAATTTGTTCCAGAAAACACAAATAGCAAAAGTAGATTTTGGAAAAGAATGTGCTTCTTTGAGAGAAACATGCGATTAAACTTTCTTGTTAATACAAAAGCAGTTGGTCTTTAGCATTGGAGTTTTACTAAATTCAATGGGGGTTATCTAACAAAAGAGATAATGTCAAATATCAAAAAAAAATTTAAAATACCCTTTTCTTCATTAGCTTAAAAATGTTTTTTTTTGTTTCAGTAAAATAATATTTCCTTGCTTCATATTTTTGTGTTCCTTTAAAAATTTCCCGACTGACAATTTATGACAAATTTCTCATAACAAAATGGTTCGATATGAATCAAACTAACTTTTTTACTAACTTGATAACCTTGTATCGATTTCTTAAAATAACAGCCACTTAGGGTAAAATCAGAACATGTGCATAAAAAGTACTTGAAAAGAGGGAATAAAAATGAAATCACATGTTTTACGAAAAAAATCACTAAAATATTTGGAGTAGTTTCTGATACAATGCACTTTAGTTTTAAACGAAAGACCAATAAAATAAAACTAAAATTACGTTCGTTAGAAAATTCCCCTGAAAACTTATAGATCCTAAAACTGTTTCGCTTTTAATGTAGTATAAAATTATCGATTTGTACATTTCAATTTTTATTAATGAACTGATGAATAATCATGGAAGTTCAGGAGTTCAGCAAGTATTGATACACTAGAGAAAAAATACTTATATTCAAAGTTATACGAGTTATGAGTTATACGTATCTCTACGATAATGATAAAATGACAAATATGAAGAGTGACTGGAAATCTTTTGTCATCTAAGAGTCTTATATTTAAAAACTGAGTCAGTTGATTCAGTTCTCAGTATTACATTTAATGGAAAGTCAGTGAAGTCGTGTACTCATCAAAATTTGGAAAGTGGAAATTTGGAAGTGTTTTGAAGTTTTCATTTATAAATACTACTAATAATAGTAACTCACGCAAAACCTTCTTGGATGAGTTGAGGACTGCGTAGATACGCAAGTAACCTCTCATACACAAGAGACCTAATTCAATTAAAAAACAATTAAAAAAAGCGCTCCAATTTGAAACGCTTTTTTCACTCCGATACGTGACCCGCGTGCAGATAAAATTCGGCAAACCGCCTTTTTGAGAAAAATAAACAAAATTAGAACCTCTTCTCCAGAAGAAGGGGGAAAAATCATTTCAGCTGCACAATGACTTCACTCCAGTTCTCATCGTGTGTTTTGTTGTTGCAGACCCGGAAGGGTTCCTCCGAAAAAAAAGAAGGAGATTATTTGGGTTGTTTGGACCGGTCCGATCGGCCGTGACCTCCCGCTTGACCATCGCTATAAATAGGCCTCGATTTCAGTGTCAAGGTCTGTGTCTAGCGGTAGCCACCGACTGAGATCAACAGGTGAGTTTCTCTCTCTTCCTTCATCCCTCTTCATCCTCATCCGCATCCTCCTCATTCCTCCGAGACAGTTTAGACAAAACGCGTTTAGTAGGAGAACTTGTTTTCAGAAGTGCTGGGGTGGGGGAAAATGGTTTATTGTTAATGTGGTGATCCTCTTGGAAAAATATACATGTTTTAGCATTGTTTTTTTAAATAGCAGTTGTTACTTTATGACGATAACATCAAATTGATTCTATTCAATTCGTTACTCGAGATAAGTTTTGTAAAGAACTAGAAGGGAAAATGCTTCATTACTGGTACATTTAATTTTTCTCGGCTAGCAACTCTTTTCAAAACAAGGAGAGTTTGATTGAATTTAACTGATAAATATTATTAACGAATAACTTCGGCATAACCTCTATTATCACGTGGCTTAACTTTTCCCAAAAATTTTCAATCAAATGATGATTTTAACAACGTCATATCTAAAAAATCAACGATATTTAGCTATGACTGTTTTCGGAAAGCCCTGAAAGAGTACTACAACCCTGCGTAAAAATCAACCACATTCTTATGATTTATTTTCAATGCATTTCAATGCAGTTTTAAACTTTCAAATCCCTCTCCTGAAAATTTAGGTTTTTTGAGATATGACGTGCTTGAAAGGAGTGAGCGATATGTTTTGATACTCAAAATATCAGTGTATAACATTAAATATAAAAAAATGTAGGATATGGTAATCGATTAATCGATACAATAATTTATTCGATTAGAGAATAATGCGTTTTATCGTTAATGTAGTTCATCTTATGAAAGATGATACATGGCAGACTGGCGTACTTACACTATGACTGCAGACTATTAATTACAAGAATAAAAAGGTCTTGCGTCAGAAGTTCATGTTTTATTTCATAAGAATTGAATAAATATTCTTAGGGGGCAGGGGAGGAGGAATATCATTATTATTAAGTATTTCATTAAAATAATTTACATATTTTACAACTACTAGTTGAGTTTGTAAGACCTTGTTTCAAAAAATCTGAATCTTATTTACTGACTAAAGAAATCTACGTTTTTTATTTTTATGGAATATGATAAGTTATCTGCAAACTTTTTCAAAAATTTAAAATGGAGTAAGTACACAGTATTTAAAGCATTTAATTTTTTGATAGCCTAATATTCTAGAAATCAAGCGTTTAAAAATACCAACTCAAATTTTTTACAAATTGAACATTTTAAGAAGGAATTTTAAATCAAATTTTGTAGTGATTGTAATTAAAAGTAATTTAGGCTGTCATAAATCTATTTCAAGCATTTTTAAGAAACTTGGTTAAATTCTCAAAGGAAAAAGTAGTTAATGAAGGGAATCAAATTCATTTGATTAAATGTAATTCCAAGAATTTATCGATGGAGAACTTTATCAGAATGTTTTTTAAAAATATATTACTTTGATCCATCACTTTTTTACTTTCGTTCTAAACACATTAGCAGTGTCTTTGAATAAAAATTAATGAAGCGTTTACCAAACCAAATCATTTATTAATTAAATCGAGCCTTAAAGACGGGAATAAATTTCAGTTTTGCAGGAGGCTTTGGATTAAGATTTCCATCTATTTCAAAATTTATTCCTCCCCGAGCAAAGTAAAAACAGCTTGCTTAAAGCAACAAAAACCATGAATAATTAATGTCTGGAAAGAAGAAAATTATTATAGCGGTTCTCGTTTCATTAAACAACACTTTAAGATCCAGGTTTTTTCCCTTTTTCACGCTGAACTGACTGGAAAGGTATTTTCACTTGAAAGGTAATGGTTATAAAAATATACTTAAAAAATTTCCCCATCCATTTATCATTTGTGCCCTAATTTAAGACCACTAAGGTGGGGTTTTTGCCTGGTGTTTAATTTTATTTTGGATTTTGCTTTTTACAGAATATAACATATCAGTATTACCAAGATGAGTGTTTGGGCTGCAATTGTAGCTTGCATAGCAATACAGGTGAGTTGAAGTAAAAACCTCTATTTGTTTTCCTAGTTCTTCATTAAAATTCATTATTTTAAGATTGTAAAAAGTTAAATTTCGTTTTTATAAATAAGTTTTAAATTTAACTAACATTTTTAACAAGATTGATTAAGAATATATTAAAAGGAAATTGATAGAAATTATATTTATTTGTTTCCCCCCTAAAAATTAGGTTGGCCAGAGTTTGTCATGTACGCATAGGGGTGTTGAATGCATAGACTACGAAGTTATAAATAAGAATCCGGTAAGTTCCATTTTATGTAGTTTTTACTTTTAAAGAGGAGTACAAAAAGCTTTCCATATTTACCCACCCCATTTTATCACCACTTAATTATAGACTCACAGAAAATATACAAGCGTACAGAGTCGTATATAAGGGGGGAGGTTGAGGAGGCCCTTCCCCCCTAAATTTGGACTAAATAGTTAAAAACCAGTTTTTTGAAGTCAAATTTTCAAATTTATTCTGGGAAAGGACCCCCAGACCCCCCATTTGTACTTAAAACTTTATTGTTTATAATTTTTTTCATCAAAAGTTCATTAAATTCAAAATCCCTTCTTCTCTATTCCTTTATAAATACTCAGAGAAATATACTAAGCTAGTAAGTTCGCCAGGATGAAAAAGGCACCAGGAACACCGGGATGATTGGTAATTTCTGATACAGAAAATTAGGCATGTATTGGGAGAACTTAAGCTGTCAATATTCTTGCTTTGTGCTGGTAAAAGAAAAATACTAATTTAGCCTATACCTAACTAAGTTTTATTCTTGAATTTTGATAAAGAAAGTGTTTCATAAATTATTTCAAACAAAAATGTGTTTAAAAGGGGACAAATTACACTTCGTTTACACTTTATGGTTTGTCTTTTTTTTATCAAACTTTCAAACTAAACACAACAAAGCATCTCTTTTTTTCCCACCGTAAATTTTACCCATAACATCTTTTCAGGACTACGAAGAACGTCAGTATCCATCTACCATTTGGATCAGTGCGAAGGAAAGTGGACAATCCTTGTCCAGAGCTCAAATCAACCTCTACAAGAAACTCTTCCGGTACATCCAGGGAGATAACCTCAAGGGTAAGTTTACTCGCTCAGTATCAATCAATTTACGCAATATCATTACGTTATCTGAAAAAAAAATATCTTTTCTGTCCAGGAGCTTTCGTCAATAGCACTACACCCACCAGAACTAAAGTGGTGCCATGCAAAGATGATTCCATGTGTGAACCCACCTACACGATGTCTTTGTTGATCCCGAATGGGATGTACGAAGACGAAATTCCCATACCCACTGATGTCGACTTGTTCTTCGAGAGGGAGATGCCTAAGAGATATGTTGTGAGGTAAGATAACTGTGTGGAATGGGTTTAGGAGAAAAGATATGAACTTTTAAAATGTTAGGAACATCACTATATTGGGGATGCGAAAAAGGAACTTTTAGTTAATTATTTTATGATATAGTTAGGGATAGTGTTTGTTGTGTAGGATCGTAAAACGTTTGTTAAAATCCTTGTATCTCAACTATCCATATGCATTCCAGGGGAAGATAAAGCATTTAGGGGGTTAGAGAGGATTAATTAGAAAATTTCGTGTTGATGAGGTCGATTATTAAGTTAAAAGAGTTAGTTTACATTTTGAGTGCAGTTGTGCATTTGAAGGTATAAGTAATGTAGTAATTGTTGGCCTCATACTGACTACATGGTTTCGATCAAATAAATGACTTAGGGGGGACATTAAGGAAAAAAATATTTATTAGAATGTAGCTTTGGGGTTCGGAATAAAAATTTAAGAACCTGAAGAGATTTAATTTCTAAAATGCCTATTTTAAGAAGACTACAATTCATAAAGATAAATTGTGTTTACTTGAGTTAAAGTGGGAAGTACAAGAAAAATTCAGTAACTATTTAAAGGTTTTGCATGAAAAAAACATATTTTTCAATCAAATAATGTACAAATGCAACACTCAGTTATTTCTGCTTTCTACAAAAGGTGACAGAAGAGATTTTAGATCACATAAACACTATACTCACACAAGTCCCCTTTGTTTTCCCAGGAGCTTCAGCGGCCGTCCCAGCGAATCGGAATGGGTGACGGAGGCCCAAAAACTGGCCGACCTGACCCTGAAGGACTCCGGGGTGGCCAGGGACCACTACTACCTGAACTGGTACGATCCCCCACTCCAGCTCTTCAACCGACTCAACGAGGTCTGGATCCCCAAGAACGTCCACAAGAAGTTGGCTGACCAGAAGAAGGGAATCAGAGACCAGATAGAACTCAATGAAGTTTGCTGAGGGGTCCACTTAGGACGAATCGAACTAAACATTCTTTTTTTAGCTATCCACGCGTATTTGAAGTAATGTCTTAATATTAGCTTCAAACGAATTCCCTTAGCCTCAGTTGAACGTTTTGGCTGCTTTTTTTTCGCATGTGAATCTTAATCAAATTATTTTTTCTTGTTATCTAATTCAGATCAGAGCAGTTTCCGTGAGACTGGTTTAGCAATTTATTGCGGTATTTATATTATTGTTGGTGCTACTTTTAGGATGCGCAGTCTCTGCGGTACAGTATAGCTTTTATTTTCTTTAGAAATATCTTTTATGCACTTTATGTCTTCTAATTGAGCACTTCTTTTCTAATCTACAGCATTTCGCACAACTCTAAAAAACCCCCTTACAACGCCTTTCATGGCAAACCTTTACCCCAGCTTTTGGGAATTAGTTTTAACGCTTTTTTATAGCTCCCAACTTTGTTTTGAAAAAATAAATTCACCATACATAAATAGACTTTTTTAAAGGTGCTTATCGTATATATGTTGAATGTTTAGTTTCGATAGAAAAGAATTAGTGATACGTTTTGAAGTACATTTTATTTATTTATATACGAGATGTCTGTGTTTTGTCTGTCACTGCGTTGAAGTTGATCTTTCTAATTTATTTGAAACCTGTATTTTGTTTCGGATGCACAAATGCGGGCCATTTGTTCTCCGTGTGTCTACAAACGTAATAAAATATTCAAACAGTTTAACTTGGTATTATTATTATTTGGAATATTTTCACAAATTAAAGCAAATATCGTTCAAGCATTTGAAATTACCACTTCAATACCATTAAAAGAAAACTAAGTGGAGAAGAGAAATTTTCAAAAATAAAGAGAAACACAGAAGAGCTTACAGAAATGTATTGCTGTAAAAAATGATGAATATTAAAAAATAGAAGATCCATAGAATATTAAATAGGTTTCGTTTTAGTTGATCTTTCTAATTTATTTGAAACCTGTATTTTGTTTCGGATGCACAAATGCGGGCCATTTGTTCTCCGTGTGTCTACAAACGTAATAAAATATTCAAACAGTTTAACTTGGTATTATTATTATTTGGAATATTTTCACAAATTAAAGCAAATATCGTTCAAGCATTTGAAATTACCACTTCAATACCATTAAAAGAAAACTAAGTGGAGAAGAGAAATTTTCAAAAATAAAGAGAAACACAGAAGAGCTTACAGAAATGTATTGCTGTAAAAAATGATGAATATTAAAAAATAGAAGATCCATAGAATATTAAATAGGTTTCGTTTTATAAATTATTGATAAAAACAATTATTTTCCGTTCCGCGCAAAGAGTTGCTAATAATTATTGTCAATAATCTCTCTATTCTAAAAAAAGTTTTTGGTGAACGGTTTCCAGAGAAAGGCTTTTTAATTACTGAACCGAATGACACATATATGGTATCAAAATGTCCGGATTCTTTCCGGATTTCCGAGTAGGCCCTTCGATTTTTTAAAAAAATTCTCAATTTTAAAATATTTCCATTTTTTTAGACAACGGATAAGGTCGCAGTTATAAAGCAAGTATTTTCAATCAAATTATTATGCATCCAATCACAATGACTGATTGATGCTATATTTTAAGATGAAACATGTTTTTTCACCTTTTAAAAAATTACTTTCTTGATGAAATATCACTCAAAGACTGATAAAAACATATTCTAAAAACTTACATGTATGCCATTTTATACTAAAATTTCACACTTTTTGTCCAATACTTATAATTTTTAGTCTGATTTTATCGAAATTAATTGTAAACATAGAGTGATGTTTTGTCTCTTATTATTTTCAATTGCTTAAACGGTATTGTTTAACAAGTCTGGGTTTATAAAAAAATATGAATGATAAACACTAGGCATATTATACTAACGAGTTACTTTAAAATTAAAATAATGGTTTTTGTTTGGTCCTAATATTGATAAACAATTAGAATTAGTTATTTTAAAATCATAGATTAAAAATAATTAAGATGAATATTTTTAAAAACATTTCGTTTAAATTTTTGATAATTTCGAGTAAATATATATTTAAACTTTTAAGGGAGATTTATTCATAGAGGGGATTTGGTGACGTATTTTTGGAAAGTTGGTTGACGTTTTTTCTGTAAATTGTTTAATTGTTTTATAAAGTGTATGAAGTTCAGCGAGTTGGAATTTGGGGGAATTGCGAAGCAATTCCAAAAGGTCCTGCGTCAGCAGTTTACGGGGGTTGGTGAGCGATAGCGAGCAGGGGGCGGTAGCTCCCTAGTTATTTAAAGTTTCAAAAAATAATCCTACACCAGCAATTAAGATACAACATAAAAATAATTTAGTACTTTAGGAACACACTGAATTAAATTATAATTAATTGTAATATAATAACTTCAAATATTTAGTTTTTTTGAGGTATTATTCATTGTACTTTAAAACAAGTTCGCCTTTTCTTCTTTCTCCTTATTCAGAATACAAAGTTCTTATAAAAAGACAACCCCCACAGAAATCAGACAACAAATTATAAACTTTGAAATTTCGATTGAAAATTTAAAACTAAATACATTTTGCGATAGTGTTTAATAAACAATTGCATTATTTTTCCCATTTAAAGCAAGAATCACGATAAAAAATGCATTCGAATTATATGGTCGATGATACATGTAAAAATTTTAAAGGTCATTATATGCAAGGGAGGGATATACAGTTACAGAAAGGGTTATTAAATTTTTTATAAAAGAGAATTCCAATTGTCAAATCCGTTATTATGTCGTTCTGTATCGCCATCTGTTGATGAAAACTGTAGAGTAAGACTATCATGAAACTAAATAGTAATCTTATACTCGATTTAAAAAAATAGTGTTACAGTAGTACCCCATAATTTTCCTTAAATGCTTCAGAAAAAATACTAGTGAAGTAACCATAGTTTAAGAAATACATTTATCTTTTTTAAAACTTAACTATTCGAACCTTAAAACATTAAAATAAATACGTCATTTTATTAATTAAAACTGATTTTGGAGTTGTTCTATATTCAAGAGATCTAATTTATCCCATGCGTGTTTCCATTCATCCCTCGACGAATTTATCTATTTACACTTAGTCCAGTAACTTGGTGTCAAAAATAGGGTGTTTCAGGAAAAAAATACAGAAGTTTTTTTCTCGACGGTTTTATATGTTTTCGAGGATGCTGAATCCGAATCTGAACTTTGCATACAAAATTTCGAATGGCATTTTGGTGAAAATTCGAAAAAACCCTGAAATTTCACCTCATTTTTTGGTTTTTTGTTTGTAGAACGGAAAGTATGGGTTTCTCATGAAAATGTTAAATGCAAAAAATTAAGGTGATAAAACAAGCTACAAAATTGTCAATTACAACTTTTTCGTCAGACTAATAGTTCGGCCGCTAGAGCGCATTGAAAATAGGGTAAAATTTGCGCCTGAGGGTAAAAATTCAGAAAATCGAACTTTCATCTAAAAAATAAAGTATTTTTTAAAATAAGGTACTTTAAAAACTAGTTTTATAATGTTTCACATGAAATAAACCATCTATTTAGTCTATTAATTAGCATTTAAATGCATTTTCCTCAGCAATTTTGCTTAAGAACGCAGTTTCAATAGAAGACAATAGTGTAATGATAAGTAAGTCGCTTGTTGAAGAAAACGTACAGAAGTTTTTTTTCTCAACGGTTTTATATGTTTTCGAGGGTGCTGAATCCAAATCTGAACTTTGCATACAAAATTTCGAATGGCATTTTGGTGAAAATTCGAAAAAACGCTAAAATTTCACCCCATTCTTTGGTTTTTTGCTTGTAGAACGGAAAGTATGGGTTTCTCGTGAAAATGTTAAAAGTAAAAAATAAAGATGATAAAACTAGCTATAAAGTTGTCTTTTATAATTATTTTGTCCGACTAATAGTTTGGCCACTAGAGAGCGTTGAAAAAAGGGCAAAATTCGCCCTAGTGGTGGAAAAATCCAGAAAATGACCAATATATTCCTAAAAAAGTCATATTTCGATTTAGATAACTAAGAAAAACTACATTTATAATTTCTTACATGATATAATCCTACTATTTATCTCAAATATTATTTATTCAATGAATGTTCTTTTGGAATTCCCTCCCAAAAACGCAGGTTTTTTAGGCAAAGAAAAATCCAGTTATTTTCTTTTTTGTCCTATGCACCGATTCCCAATGAAAACTTTTGTTAAGCATTAAAAGTTAATTTTTCATCTACTACGCTCATTGCTTTTTATATTATCCTCTCCTGCTCACAAACTTATAAAATCTATGAATAATTTTTCTTTCTGGAAAACTACAATTTTCTGTTGTAGATTATAAAAACTCCTTGCATGATTATTAGTAATGATACCAAAATTCACAATAACTTCTTGACACGTGCAATTATAATATTTATTTATCAGTTTCTACACCAAGGAATGTGAATCCAATTGATTTGTTAGAGATGAAATTAAGCATAGCTTGGTAATAATATAAAATTGCATGGTCACAGAAAATTAACCTAGTATATTCTTGTGATGAACATAATGGTTTTCTCCATTCGGGAATGCGGTTATATCATGTAAGAAATTATAAATGTAGTTTTTCTTAGTTATCTAAATCGAAATAGGACTTTTTTTAGGAATATAAGGGTCATTTTCTGGATTTTTCCACCGCCAGGGTGAATTTTGCCCTTTTTTCAACGCGCTCTAGCGGCCGAACTATTAGTCTGACAAAAAAGTTGTAATTGACAATTTTGTAGCTTGTTTTATCATCTTTAATTTTTGTAGTTAACATTTTCATAAGAAACCCATACTTTCCGTTCTTCAAACAAAAAACCAAAAAATGAGGTGAAATTTCAGGGTTTTTTCGAATTTTCACTAAAATGCCATTCGAAATTTTGTATGCAAAGTTCAGATTTGGATTCAGCACCCTTGAAAACATATAAAACCGTTGAGAAAAAAACTTCTGTACGTTTTCTTCAACAAGCGACTTACTTATCATTACACTATTGTCTTCTATTGAAACTGCGTTCTTGAGGAAAATTGCTGAGGAAAATGCATTTAAATGCTAATTAATAGACTAAACAGATGGTTTATTTCATGTGAAACATTATAAAACTAGTTTTTAAAGTACCTTATTTTAAAAAATACTTTATTTTTTAGATGAAAGTTCGATTTTCTGAATTTTTACCCTCAGGCGCAAATTTTACCCTATTTTCAATGCGCTCTAGCGGCCGAACTATTAGTCTGACGAAAAAGTTGTAATTGACAATTTTGTAGCTTGTTTTATCACCTTAATTTTTTGCATTTAACATTTTCATGAGAAACCCATACTTTCCGTTCTACAAACAAAAAACCAAAAAATGAGGTGAAATTTCAGGGTTTTTTCGAATTTTCACCAAAATGCCATTCGAAATTTTGTATGCAAAGTTCAGATTCGGATTCAGCATCCTCGAAAACATATAAAACCGTCGAGAAAAAAACTTCTGTATTTTTTTCCTGAAAAAACTACCAAGTTACTGGACTAACTAGTTTGACATGAATTTGAGTGACAGTGTTTTAGATCTAAGGTCAACTAAATATATCAAACATGATATTTTTGAGGAACATGTTACTTATAAATAAAGTAGGGCACCAAAAATAACATACCTTTTTATCCTCCTTCCAGAACAATCGAATTGTTATACATTTATTGTTAGCGCTTTCACATTCCTACTAATCTTTTTTACAACACATACGTTTTAGTTACTTTTGCATTGAAGTAAAAATATAGCAAATAGCAGATAGGGACTAAAGAGGAAGACATGTAAAAAGCCTAGGAACCCTAAACAACAAAGCGGTGCTGAGGGTTAAAGAAATGTTAAACAAAAGGATGCCAAAGAGTAAAGAGAATATCAAAAGAAAAACGTTGCTGAAGAGCAGAGAGAGGCCCAGTAGAAAATAGATGCTGAAGGGGAAAGAGAAGCTTACAGTTAAGGGATGCTTGAGAGCAGAACTGATAAAGAGAAATGATAAGCTGTAAATCACAGGGAAGCTAAGGAGTACAAAGATGTTCTCGAGGGAAAACTCCTTCTCGTCATTATTTTTATTGTTATATCAAAATGTAAATCAAAAGAGTGTTTTACAGTGAAACATCATTTAGATTGAAGTCGAGATTATAATGGATTGTTAAGTTATATATTTCTTTCAGAGACAGTTTTATTGAAAAGGAACTCTCCTTCACACTCTTCTTCTAAAAAGTATCTGTATGTTGGTGTTAGTTGAAGAATTAGCATCAATATATGACCAATATTTTTCTCACCAGAAATAGGATAAGAAGACATTTTCATGATAGCATTTTGCTGGGTGAAAAATAATACAAAAAATTTCTGCAACTATACGCGAAACCGAAACGATAGTTTTTTATTGCTAGGTTTCTCTCTTTACAATAGAATTGCCTTGACCTAAGTGGCAACGATACTTTGTGGACAGTATTTTAAACTTTGCATCGAACATTGATCAGCAACAAGCAATGATAAAATACTAAGAAATATAAAAATATTGCTAAACAATAAATTATTAATGACACACCCACTAACCTATCCCATTCCTTTCTAGATTCATGATATTCGTTTTAGAAATTCCCGGAACCAACCTCTGACAGATATCCACCGCTCCGCACTTTCACCACTTGCCCCCAAAACCGATCGGCTCACCCCCCAGCGCCCGAAAAGGTGTGGATTCTCTGCTGAACTCTGACATTTTTCCCGAAAGCCACAGTTCCAACGGAGAAGCTAATGACTTCCCATGTAAATAATGGCTCTCGAGGAGATGGAGCGAGGATGCCCGACAATTAGGGACATTGTCTCTGGGCAGTTAAAGGGACGACGGTTTTTCGAGCTTTTCTTATTCTCCTCTTTTTTTACGTCCCGGAGAAGACGGGTTTTTGTTTCATGGGAGGCTTTGGGGGTGAATTATGGGGTTTGGGTGGGTTTTGTTTCGTAAGAGGAGTTTATGTTTAGCAGGATTTTTGTGCTGTGAAATTAGAAGTGGGGTAGTATGAGTTTTGGTTTTGAAAAGGGTAAAGGAAATGTTTTTTTTGTTTCGGTTGAATGGAGTATTGTAGAAGTAATTTTGGCAACTTTTAGTGCTGTGTTACCCTTTTTTAGTGGTGAAAAAGAACTCCTAACCCACGTAGATGGGTGGGGATTTGATTTTGCTCGTTTCTTAATCAATGGAGATTGTCAGTTAAAAACCTCTTATCAAGAAGTCTACGTCAAGAGTTCCCATTTTTTTCAGTTTCCAATCAGTGGTTTATTCCTTTCAAGCAGAGGCGGAATAAACACTGAAATATGTTTTAAAAATATTTTAGATATTCCTTTTACAATATTTTTCAGTACTCACTTTAAACATTTTTGTTACGACACACTACGTATATAGAGATCTTATAAAACTGAATTCCCTGATTGACGATAAGTAATAAGATCTCTATGGTTGCAACCTACCAAAAACTGACACTGACTAGCGCTAGCGGCTAACAGCTTGGAAAACACTGATACTATATACTATCTACTAAAACATTACGCTATAAAAATAAAAAAAGCTTTTTATCATTCTTTAATATTTTCGTGGGTAAATTTTTCTAGTAAAGAGAGAAATACATAAGTAATAGTACGCAGCTTAGGCACTCACGTTAGCATACATAACTTGATTCGATAACATTTTAAACAAAAATAAAATTAATGGGGGGAAATGGCTCAACTTTGCACAGTCAAAACAAATTTTTAAATGTTTCTTAAATAACCTCCGAGGCTGCTTTCGCACCCTTTTTATAAACTCAAACTTTGAAATTAAACTTAAAAATAAATAAGCATCGTAATATAAAAAATGCGCTTGTTTTCCTCTCTCTCTTCTTATAAAAAAAATAAAATAAAAATACTGGAATTGCCCATTCTAAATATTTACGTGCAGAATACCATCTATAAAATTAAGACTATACCTCCTTACACTATCTCAACTCGACCAACAACTACGCCACATTAACTTCAACATCAACCCAAACACCTAAACCCAAAATCCCACAATTAAAGCTCACTGTGTCGGTGGCTTCTGAGTCACACATCATAGACTCGCAGGAAAACAACTCAGCTGAGGAGTGGACGCACGTGGAAAAGAGGCGTTGCCAAGCAACGGGAGGACGCACCCACAACATCGATCTCACTGCTAAAAATAGATGGCATTTTCGAATAGACACCTGTCGCCCAGCGCCTTGATAGAGCTATTTAGAGTATCCAGACGTCGTTTGCGAAACCGAGGGGTGTTTTTCGAGAGAAGTGAAGTGAGAGGCTGATAATGAGTCCGCTCGGGACGTCCCAGATGCATATTTTCCGATTCCACTTCGTAAGATGTGAGAGAAAGCTCTGATTGGTTTGTCAAATGTTTGTCTTACCAAATATGGGTAGTGGGTTTACCAGTAGTAGCTTTGTTTAAAGCTCTGATTGGTCCTTGAAAAGGGGGTGGGAATTTTAAGGAGTGGAATTGGAAAATAAGCGTCCCAGACTTCGTGAGGGGTGGATGGTGTTTGTAATTTGAGTCGGGTGGGATTGGGAGGTTTTAAGTGGTTTAGCATGGTTTAATTTTAGATCGTTTGAAGAGGGAGAGAAAAGAAAGAAAGAGCGAGGGAAGAACTGGTGGGAAAAATAAGAAGAACAAAGACAAGATGAGGAATATTAACTTAAATAACATAAAGAAAGAAAAATGAAAGAGAGAGAGAAGGGGGAAAGATAAAAAAAATAGAAAGAAAAATTTGGCAGTAAAAAACTTAAATTTATTTTAAAATAAAACTCCAACTTAACTGAGACAGCACGGGGTTTCAATGGCTTCTCCCCTCTCATCTGACAGCTTAGAGAAGCTTCGAATTCTTCTGTTTTATCTTTAGATCAAAATTTTTTATCTTTAATTTGTTCTTTAATTATTATCATGAAAAATTGATTTATACAAAATGACTTCTTTGTCTTTTAGATGTTTATATCAATTGTTTAATAAAAGATGTAGGGATACTATCATGTTATACAAATAATTTGGAAATTTACCAAGTTGGCAACTTGTTTTTTTTTCTTTTTGAAGGTAAGAGTAATTTGGTTTTGTGTGTACTAAGTATTAACCTTATATTTTTATGCATATTTGAAGATGATAATTTGCCTTATAAGTACGATGAAGGTACGCTTTAATGAGAAAATTGTTAAATTTATTTTCCCTAGATATAGGTAAAAGTACCTTCAAAGTACCGAAAAAATATATATATCCGACTACCTTTGATTTTTAACATCATAACCAAGTTAAGGGAAAAGTAATAAATCACTGTCACCTACATCAGAATATCCTATTGTCAAACGTAGTTGTTTAGAAGTTTATCCACCAAGAAAAGATCTTGCAACACATGTGAAAAATACCATTCTATTCCTCTCAAAGACCAAAAACGCAGATTCCGAGCTCCTCACCTGATGAATTATTCATTTCAATTAGTTCCCAGGAAAAGGTTACAAATCTCGTTCACGATTTCCACAAAAAAAAAAGAATCAACCAGAAAGAGCAAAAATGCAACACATAAAAAGTCACATTAAGTCACATTAAGCGCACCGAAATTCATCCCAAATTAAAAATGCCGTCTTTCATAAACGCAATGGCAGATTTCACAAAAGGATTCTGAGAAATATTCTCCACGAAAAGAGGTAAAGAACTCGAAATAAAAGAAGGGCGAGGGCCCTTCTTAAAAGAGAATCCAGAGACATTTTGTCGGAGAATACTTCATTTCCCCAAATATTGTAATTTGAGGCTGGCAGTTACTTTTTCTTGACTCCCAGAGGCGGAGAAACGAAAACCTCTTTATCATTCCTTTTTCTTCCAATCCTTTTACCTCGCGGCAGTTAAACAGGAATTTTTAGAGGTGGGAAAATATTTTGAGATTCTCTCGCTGGCGATAATGAAACCTCATTTAAAGTTGGGGAAGGAGTATGTGGAGAATCGTAGCTGGGGCGTTTTCTTTTATTGAATGAAGTATTTTTAAATCATGCGATGGAATCAAATGAATGTAATGATGTTTTTGTAATTTTTGAATATAATATTTACTGCTACATGCGTTTTAAATGAAGCTGTTGGTTGTTTCGATTAAATTTAATAATAACTTTCATCCAAAAGTGCAAAGTAGTTTGAAAATGTCACACTTTTTTGTTTTATATTTCCTCTTTTCATAGTTCATTTCCATTTTTGATAGTACACAAACTTTTATACACAACTTTTACTTGTTACTTTATTTTCCATTTGCAAAAGAGACAGCTTGAACGGTTTTTATGTTTTACTTATATATCACAAAAACTACCGGTTGCTTCTTGTGTGCTTGTGTTTTCATTAATAAGTACGTATACGTACTATAAAATATATTCACTGTGAATAGACAAATCCTATGTTTAAAAAATTGTGAGAGGAAATTGAAGAAAAAAATTAAATACTGTCATGATTAAATCTGTTTTGATGAAAAATCATTCATCGTTTCTTATTCATTGGAAATTTCCTGATACCCTTAATACCCCTTATCCACCATAAACATATATAGGGGGAATACCCCTTACCAACAATAAACATTTAAGTTAGCACGACAAGTGCTCGAGTAATAAGGTACGTCTGAACTAGACCGTCAAATTATTGGCGGAGTGTGTGCAATAGGTTGGCCACTCTAGTGTTACGCACAATGCTTTAAAACCATCATCTTTATCTCCTAAGCATCCCTTTATTCTATATCATCCCTTTGATATAGAATTTGATTCCCCTTTACTCTACAATAATTCTATATAATCCCCATTTGAACTTTATTATATCTTTACAATTTAGCATCTCTTTACTCGTTAGCACCCTTTTATTCTCATCATTACTTTGTGTGAGATTTTTTTTGAACCTCTCTCTTCTCTCTCCATCATCCCTTTGATTTTTAATCTCTCCACAACTCGAAATACCTTGAATACACCCAATTGCACTTAATCATATCTTTGTTACATGACAAATCTCTTCTTTCCAGCGTCCTTTCCTCTTTAGCCTCTCTGCTATTGGGGGTATCTCTTTATTATTTATCATCTATTTGAATTTGGCATATCATTGCTCATGAGTTTACCTCTGTTCTTCCTTAGACCTTTTCACTTAAGCATATCTTTGCTCCTTGTGTGAATCTCTCTTTAGCCTCTCTTCTGCTTCTAGAATTCTTTCTTTACTTTTTATGCACAGTGAATAGTAAATTTTTTTTAAAAACATACTGCTAAACCAACGATAGTAAAAGGGTCACGTGATTTTGACAACGCTGGAACTAGTATTTCGGAGGGGAGACAGGTGGAAGTTGAGAGGCAGTTGATCGAAAGAGGAAGAGACATTTGCTTGTATATAGAAGCAAGACCCTAACTATCACCAGTTACCCAACTATCGGCCGTGCAAAGTCTGTAAAAATCACGTGACCGTTTCACTATCGTTGGCTGAGCAGTAATATTATTTTCCAGGGAAAACACATTATCTTAAAACCACTCTCCAAAACTAGTTTCTTTTCACTTCCAAATTCAGTTAAGATATTATTCTCATCTGTTCCTGACTCTCGTATCACAGGTTAATTGTCCAGGTTCCAAAACTGCTAGTGGCCCTCTCTTATCAGCTAGAAACGAGTACCTTTGCTTCCTTTTTCTCCCGGCATCGTTTCCTGCCCAATAAAACGCTCCCCGAGAAGAAAATAAATTACAAGGACCTTCTCCAGAACGCAGAATAACTTTTGCTCGGGGCAGTAAAAATTAAACACTCTGTAGCGACTTTTGTGTGAAATATTCCTCAGCTCTCTCCCGATTGGAGGACTCCATAAAAGTGTCGGTGGTCGAGTTGAGTTGAGTTGTTCCTTCGATAAGATATTTTTCTTTACCCTTCTGGGCGGGAAAATTCTTAGAATTTGGTATAAGAGCCTATCGATCAGGAACCGAAATTTCAAAGTCAAATATAACTGCTGAGAATTGTTGAGTGGAATTCCAAGTCGGGGATTTCCTGTACTGCCAAACGACGAAAGCCTTATTTTTTCCCCTTAAGAAGACGTATTTGAATTTCAAACGATTCACACACGCGATGTTGTCGGGAATTTAATTTCGAGATTTGTGGTGGGATCTGATGCATTCTTTAAGGCTATATAACTCCGAATTAGGAAAGAATGTGATTGCGAAGAAAGTCGAAATTTCAGTTTTTTAATACTAGAGTTCGAGAATACTAGAAACGAAACAGGACATAATCCTTTAATGAGATTTTTAGGTCTTAGACTATAACTACATTTTTATTTTGGGGGTACTTTAAGGTTATTTCTAAGGTCCTCTCTATGGTGTGTACTGTATCATAAGTTAAATGTATCTTATTAGAACATTTACATGTAGGGGAGAGTGCTGTACCTAAGGACGGTTGTACCTTCAGCCACCACGTTTTAAAATTGGGGAAATAATGTAAATTTGAATTTGTGGTTGAATTTGAATGTTAACAGATGCTATCTAGTTGCTAACGTGAAATCAGCTCTTTAAAATAATATTTAAATTTAATATAATAAATTTACTGTTTTTAGGTGCTCAAAGTTTTTTTTAGTGCCTCACTACATTAATATTTTTCTTCCCCTTTAATTATGAGATGATAAAATGGGATATAAGGGGCGAATTCCCAAGATTTTAACTTTTATTTTTAATATTAGAAATAGTCAGATCTCAATTATTTCATATTTTATAGAATTTTAAATGCAAAAACACCTGGAGTAGGGTGTCCCTTAAAATCGAAGGTCGGGGAAACTTTTGCTCCACCCCCCAATTTTTTTCCTTTTGGTACCCTAAGACTGTGTGCAAAATCTTAAATCGACCAGATAATATTAACACGTGCTCCAAACTGCCTAAAGTTTGAAAAATTTGACTTTTTTAAAATTTTTTTGAAAATTTTTAAAAATATGTTTAAAAATCCGTTTCCGAATAATAGGGATCTAACACATTTAAACAATCATATTTGACCGTTTTTTATTACTAGTTAGGCCAAAATGCACAGTTTGTAACCTAGTCATCAATTAGAAAATCATCAAATTTGTCCATTTTATACCAAGAATAGAAGAATCAAAAGGCAGTGGTAAGCGACTTAAAACCGCAAAATTCCATGCCTTAACACCATTTTTAAACCATATTGATGTGGATATAAATTTTCTGGAGCTCAAATTAATTATTGGTTGCTTAATTACAGACGCCATATTGGATTGCATTAAAACTAAAAAAGATTCTGGAAAAAAGGTATGGGCATGTTTGATATCGGTTAATAGGTCTTTGAGGTTTCTAAACTCAATTAGGACTAATAAAATTATCTTAGACAACTTTTTAAAGCTCTACGCAATTATAAGGGCCAGCATATCTCCTAATACAAGTACAAACCATGTTTTCAGAACTACAGTAGAACCCCGATTATCCGCGAGCGGATGATCCCCGGTGCGGGTTATCCGCGAGTGCCACGAAATTTTTTTTTAACGATAAGAGCAAATTTTAGATGAGATTAGAGACATTTTAGATGTAGAGCAAAGGTTTCTGCTGTACTGTACATATTTTAAAAGTCTAACACATCATGTTTTTTGTACAATAAAACATAGTTTTTATGCTGAAACAATTTTTTGCGTGTTTTCACCTCATATTTAGTCTTTTTTCGGGTTATCCGCGATTTTCGTTATCCGCGGTACCCTTGCCACCCAATTCCGCGGATAATCGGGGCTCTACTGTATAGATATGGTACTCAATTCTAAACACATAAAACTGGCAAGAGAAATTCTGGAGAAACAAGTTAAAAAACAGACTCCAGTGTGTCCACAAGTATTTTATTTCGTAAGTTAGCTGGAAAGCTGAAGTTAATACAAGATTAACCCGCTCTTTATAATAATTTATTTAACCAATCAGACGGTAAGCAATTAACCCAGGTATAGAGACTGTTCTTCTATTTTATCATAATTTTATTCGTCAAAGCAAAAAATACCTTCAATTAAACAAATTAGTCAATAAAATCTAAGACACTTATATTTTCTATTTAAGTATCATAAATATTATCAACAGTTTCTTAAAATCATTCTTTCTTTAAAGTCTTTTTGTGAGTCAGCTATTCTTCGCTCTGTAAGTTTCCTATCTCTACATTCTCACAAAGAAGGCTCTGACACTTTAAAACAATTTAATTCCATAAACAATTTTTAAGAAAAATTTACTCGAAACGTTAGTACTTCCTCGAGGACGTTTACTGATGAAAGGTTGACAGTGCAAAGAAAAACTAAGGGTAAAGTAGAAGAGTTATTAAAATTGTAGTTGATATTTAAACTTTATTACAGCCACGGACAAAATAACAGTGTTTAATTGTTTTAATGACACTAATAAATTGAACGGCTGGTATTTTTTATGTTAATGTATAAAATTATGATAAAATAGAAGAACAGTCTCTATAAACATGGTTAATTGCTTACCTTCTGAGAGTATAGCTAAATTATTATGAAGAGTGGGTTAATTTTGTATCAACTTAATCGATTTAAGATTTTGCACACAATCTTAGGGTACCAAAAGGAAAAAATTGGGGGGTGGAGCAAAAGTACCTCTTAAAGTAGTGTTTTAGCTCATATTGATACCCATTGGGTTACATCTAAAGTTAATAGATTATTTTAAAATAATAAAAAAAACTTTAAAATTTTAATAGACATCAAAAGAAAAACTTACGAAATTTAATTTTTAAACTAGTGTTTCATCTTTTGAAACTCTTTGGAACAACCGAAGGCGGTAGAATTTTTAAGGGAAAACACTGTATAACAGACGTCAAAATTGTAAAAGGGTTTGGGGGTTCTCTCCCTGAAAGTTTTTAGGAATTTGTCCCTCAAAATCAGCGTTTTAACTCATTTTGAAACCCTTTGGGTTACACCTGGAGAGGATTTTTCCTTGTAAGTTGAAGAATTTCCAAGGAAAAAAAGTATAAAAATTGCTGTAAGCATTTCGGGGGTGGGGGTTCCCCCTTGGATACTGTCCTGCCACGTGAATACGATCATGATCTTATAGTTTACTTCTCAATGTCTTCTCTGGCAAGATACAATTATTTTGTTCAGATATTATGTTTTTTTAGTCAGGATCTAATAAATTGATCACATGCTGCTTTCTTGAAGGTAAATGATGACCAACAATCTCGCAAAGGTTGAACAGTAAACGCTTTCTTTCTTTGAAACGCAATACTAACACAACTTTACACGTTTTGAGGTAAATACTTTCAGATTTGGAATACAAAACCCCCGTTACCCAATCTATATCGAAAAATATATCTACAGATTGGAATTACAAACCATTCATTTAGTTCAAGTGAAAGTAACCGAAATTTTAACTAATTACTCAATAATGGTCCAAGAATTTCTGGTGCAAGAAGCTGAAGTTTTCGGAACATTCCATCACCAGGCCAAGCAGAACACCTTCGTTATCGAACGAAATATTCACAGAGCATCGTCTTTATGCACACCCGATTAATGGTAAATGAACTTAATCCTGATTGATGAACTTCGCCTCCAATATCCATTACAAATATCACCGGTTAATGCGTTGAAAAAACGAAGAAAAACCCAAAGAGAGATGGGCATTTCATAATTGCTCGAACCTAAAAATAGCTTATCGCCAACAATTAGTCTCAACTCGATTGCCTTGATGGATCTCTTCTAAATATAGAACTTTTTTTAATCTATTTCGTTCAATATTCAAGAATTTTTCTGTTTAAGGGTGGAGTGTTGAGCTAAATTTAGAAACTGTAAATTACTTGGTCTTGTATTAAAATTTTTACAGAAGATACTAAGGTTTGTCTTTGCAGAGTGTTCCTAAAAGAGCACAAACCGGACTGATGTAATACTTTTTTCTCATTATGTAGCACGACATTTAACAACTAAGAGAATTTTTTAACTTTTTTATTTCTCCTTTAGGGGAGCTGTAAGTCATCTCAATGATTGGATTATTCTGGGATCTATAGATTCTCCAGGGATACCTAGGGGTAGACCTTACTTCCACGACCCTAGAAAACGTTGGTTTCAAACAAAAGCCGTGAAACAAACTTTAAAACACCCTGTATCTTGTATATGGGTGATTCTCTAGAAATGCGAAAAATTGAGAGCAAAAATTTTGGAAAATTAAAATTCTTCCAAAACTTCTGATTTTTTTAAAAATGTTAGATGAGAAGCTTCTAGTTGATATCCAATGAGCAGCAGTGAAGTTTAATAACATTTAGATAGAAAAAAAATATTTAAAAAAATCAAATTTTTCATATTAGGATAATGAGGTTAGGTACAATGAAACATCTTATTTCGAAGGCAAAATAAAGTTATTTTTTCATCAAATTCATCTTGGATGTCACTATTGTACCTTATTAAAGGTTTTATTAGACTAGAAAGTGTTATCTGGTAAAGAGTCCGTTTGTACCACATAACTTGAGAATACATTAAAGTTGTCGAACGAGTTAAAAATATAGATAATTATTTACCATCAAAGAATAAATGAATATTACCAAGAAAATTCTCAAGTTATGAGGTAAGAATAATCATAAAGACACATTTTAGAATACTATTACAGGGAAAATAAATTTTCTTACTTGAATTTTGACTTTATAAACAAGAACTATAATTAGTAAATAAACACATCATTGCGTGGCCAGTTTCGGAGTTCTAATAAAGAAATTGTTTGAGTTTTTAAATGGAAATTCGTAATTCCTGATTATTTCGCCAATTCTTTAGTTTTTCATATTTCGACCTGAAAATTTCACAATCACCATAAAATAATGATACCTTGAACATATCCAAATTTCAATAATATGCTCCTTTTCGTTTAGGAGATAAGGAGGACAGGATAATGACGCGCCAGGAAAATGATGATTTTTAGCATTCCGCCATTTCTTTATTTTTTAAGATTTAGACCTGAAAATTTCACAATAACCATAAAATCATGATACCTCTAACATATCCAAATTTCAGTAAAATGCTTCTTTCCGTTTAGGAGATATAGAGGACAGGATAATGACGTTTTTATAAGTAATTCCTTCGACATTTTTTTATTTTTTGATATTTAGGGCTACAAATTTCACATTCACCATAAAATCATAATACCTCTAACATATCCAAATTTCAATTTTTTACTCTGCTTGGTTTAGGAGATATAGAGGACAGGATAATGACGTTTTAAAAGCATACGCTCTGTTATGAACAGTTCAAAGTAAAAATTTTCTAAGTAAAATAATTTATAATCGCTCTGAAAGAGAATACCCACTAGGGTGTCCCTTAAAATCGAAGGTCGGGGAAACTTTTGCTCCACCCCCCAATTTTTTTCCTTTTGGTACCCTAAGACTGTGTGCAAAATCTTAAATCGATCAGATAATATTAACACGTGCCCCAAACGGCCTAAAGTTAGAAAAAATTGACTTTTTTCTAATTTTTTTGAAAATTTTTAAAAATATGTTTAAAAAATCCGTTTCCGAATAATAGGGCTCTAACACATTTAAACAATAATATTTGACCATTTTTCATTTCTAGTTAGGCCAAAATGCCCAGTTTGTAACCTAGCCACCAATCAGAATATCATCAAATTTTTCCATTCTATACTGAGAGTAGAAGAATCAAAAGGCTGTGGTAAACGACTCAAAACCGCAAAATTCCATAACTAACCATCATTTGTAGAGCATATTGATGTGGAGATAAATTTTCTGGAGCTCAAATTAACTATTGGTTGCTTAATTACAGACGCCATATTGTATTGCATTAAAACTAAAACAAATTCTAAAAAAAAAGGTATGGGCATGTTTAATATCGGGTAATGGGTGTTTGAGGTTTCTATACTCAATTAAGACTAATAGAATTATTTTAGACAACTTTTTAAAGCTCTTTACGCAATTATAAGGCCCAGCAGATCTAATACAAGTGCACACAATGGTTTCAGAACTATAGATATGGTAATAAATTCTAAATATATAAAACTGTCAAGAGAAATTCTGGAAACAAGTTAAAAATCTGACTCCATGTGTTCACAAGTATTTTATTCCGTAAGTTAATTGAAAAGCTGAAGTTAATACAAGATTAAACCGCTCTTCATATTAATTGAGTTATACTATCAGAAGGTAAGCAATTAACCCATGTTTATAGAGACTGTTCTTCTATTTCATCATAATTTTATTCGTTAACATAAAAAATACCTGCAATTCAACAAATTAGAGTCATTAAAATCTAAGACACTTATATTGGATATTTAAATATCATAAATATAATCAACAGTTTCTTAAAATCATTCCTTCTTTAAAGTCTTTTTGTAAGTCAGCTATTCTTCGCTTAAAGTTCCCTACCTCTATATTCTCAAAGAAGGATCTGACACTTTAAAATAATTTAATTCCATAAACAATTTTCACGAAAAAATTTACTCGAAACCTTAGTACTTCTTCAAGGACGTTTACTGATAAAAGGTTGACAGTGCGAAGAAAAACTAAGGTTAAAGTAGAAGAGTTATAAAAACTGTAGTTAATATTTAACTTTCTTACAGCTACGGAAAAAATAACAGTGTTTAATTGTTTTAATGACACACTAATATTTTGAACTGCTGGTATTTTTATATTAATGTATAAAATTATGATAAAATAGGAAGAACAGTCTCTATAAATATGGTTAATTGCTTACCTTCTGATAGTATAATTCAATTATTATGAAGAGGGGGTTAATTTTGTAACAACTTCAGTTTTTCAATTAACTTATGGAAAAAAATACTCGTGGACACACTGAAGTCTGTTTTTTAACTTGTTTCTAGAATTTCTCTTGCCAGTTTTATGTGTTTAGAATTTATTACCATATCTATAGTTCTGAAAACATGGCTTTTACTTGTATTAAGAGATATGCTGCCCCTTACAATTGCGTAAAGAGGTTTTAAAAGTTGTCTAAGAGAAATTTATCAGTCTTAATTGAGTTTAGAAACCTCAAAAACCTGTTACCCGATATCAAACATGCCCATTCCTTTTTTCCAGATTTTTTTTAGTTTTAATGCAACCCAATATGGCGTCTGTAATTAAGCAACCCATAATTAATTTGAGCTCCAGAAAATTTATATCCACATCAATATGGTCTACAAATGGTGTTTAGCCATGGAATTTTGCGGTTTTAAGTCATTTACCACTGCCTTTTGATTCTTATATTCTCAGTATAAAATGGACAAATTTGATGATTTTCTGATTGATGACTAGGTTACAAACTGGGCATTTTGGCCTAACTAGCAATGTAAAATGGTCAAATATTATTGTTTAAATGTGTTAGAGCCCTATTATTCGGAAACGGATTTTTTAAACATATTTTTAAAAATTTTCAAAAAAATTAGAAAAAAGTCAATATTTTCTAACTTTAGGCCGTTCGGGGCACGTGTTAATATTGTATGATCGATTTAAGATTTTGCACACAATCTTAGGGTACCAAAAGGAAAAAATTGGGGGGTGGAGCAAAAGTTTCCCAGAATTTTTGAAAAAACGCCCAAATAAGGGACACCCTAACCTGGAGTTGTACCTTCGGACACCATAAATGTTGCACCAACGGACACGTTCTTGTGGGTTTCTGTAACTAATCGGCGTGTTTGAATCAGGTTTCATTAAAGTGAATACATTTTAATGCATATTAAATTAATTCTAAATGTTATTTATTTGTCGGCGATTATTTTCAAGTGATTTTAGATAAAAAATAAAATATTTTGTGATCTAAACTACTTTTTCAAATTTTTGATTTTACTTTGCATTTAATGTAAAATATGGTATAAAATCTTAAGCACACTATCACATTTAAGTATGATGATGATTACAAAAAACTTAAAATTTCCACCGAAGAAGATTTGCAAAAGTTATTACCTCCAAATGCTTGCACAACTAAGTGTCGATCGAATTGTTTTTTTTTGGATCAGTGAAGTGATCAGATCAATCAGCATGATTGATGAAACTTTTACCTCAAACTTCGATCTGGAAATCCTATGTGATTTATGTATTTTTGGTAAAAAATCAAGACTTTTATCAATCAACTTCGTTTTAATGATCATTTACGATCTAAAACTACATTACTTTAAAAAATCTATTTCCAATTTTAAAAATGCTTGAAATACTTTATAAAAAGATAATACACCAATAAAAATGTTCATTTTAAGCTTTTTTCAACTAAAACTTTCCTTTTTAAGGGTGTCCACAGGTACAACTGGGTCTGTCCATAGGGAGAGCACGTTGTTGTACCTATGGACACAAATTTCGTCAAGATATTTAAATGAATTAAAAATCCAATTTTGAAGATTTTAGCCAATAAAAAATATTACCCTCTTTGCTAAGGTTAGGACTATAGGTTGAGCACTTTAAATGGTAAAAATGGGATTTTACCTTTCTTAGAAAAATCCAAACGTGATTTTCGTCCAAAGGTACAACACTCTCCCCTATACTATAAGATTTCAAAGTATACTTTGTGTTATAATACTGAGTCCTGAGCAAAAAATGGTGGGGGGATTTGACTTCAGAAACTAACATTTTTCTCCTTTTTGGAAATTAGGGTGACACCTGAAGAGGGCAGCTTCTTGAACATCGGATAATTTTAAAAACAGTATGATAAATAATTGTTAAACTTTTGGAGGGAGAGTTGAATTTATTTCCCCAATGGACAGAGTCGTTACCAGACTTCGGGGGTGGTTTGATTCATCGTTTATTTCCCCCTAATGAGTATGTTAATATTATATGTTAGATATTAATATATATTTGGACAACCATAAAGTAGTATTTGAATTCTGATGCACAGAATGTCAAAATTTTACAATGAGAGCTTAAAGTAAAATAGGGGGAAGGGAGATTTTCAGATTATTTTGCTTCTTAAGTAGTGTAGAAATTTGCCTCTTAAAGTAGTGTTTTAGCTCATATTGATACCCATTGGGTTACATATAAAGTTAATAGATTATTTTAAAATAATAAAAAAAACTTTAAAATTTTAATAGACATCAAAAGAAAAACTTACGAAATTTAATTTTTAAACTAGTGTTTCATCTTTTGAAACTCTTTGGAACAACCGAAGGCGGTAGAATTTTTAAGGGAAAACACTGTATAACAGACGTCAAAATTGTAAAAGGGGGTTGGGGGTTCTCTCCCTGAAAGTTTTTAGGAATTTGTCCCTCAAAATCAGCGTTTTAACTCATTTTGAAACCCTTTGGGTTACACCTGGAGAGGATTTTTCCTTGTAAGTTGAAGAATTTCCAAGGAAAAAAAGTATAAAAATTGCTGTAAGCATTTCGGGGGTGGGGGTTCCCCCTTGGATACTGTCCTGCCACGTGAATACGATCATGATCTTATAGTTTACTTCTCAATGTCTTCTCTGGCAAGATACAATTATTTTGTTCAGATATTATGTTTTTTTAGTCAGGATCTAATAAATTGATCACATGCTGCTTTCTTGAAGGTAAATGATGACCAACAATCTCGCAAAGGTTGAACAGTAAACGCTTTCTTTCTTTGAAACGCAATACTAACACAACTTTACACGTTTTGAGTTAAATACTTTCAGATTTGGAATACAAAACTCCCGTTACCCAATCTATATCGAAAAATATATCTACAGATTGGAATTACAAACCATTCATTTAGTTCAAGTGAAAGTAACCGAAATTTTAACTAATTACTCAATAATGGTCCAAGAATTTCTGGTGCAAGAAGCTGAAGTTTTCGGAACATTCCATCACCAGGCCAAGCAGAACACCTTCGTTATCGAACGAAATATTCACAGAGCATCGTCTTTATGCACACCCGATTAATGGTAAATGAACTTAATCCTGATTGATGAACTTCGCCTCCAATATCCATTACAAATATCACCGGTTAATGCGTTGAAAAAACGAAGAAAAACCCAAAGAGAGATGGGCATTTCATAATTGCTCGAACCTAAAAATAGCTTATCGCCAACAATTAGTCTCAACTCGATTGCCTTGATGGATCTCTTCTAAATATAGAACTTTTTTTAATCTATTTCGTTCAATATTCAAGAATTGTTCTGTTTAAGGGTGGAGTGTTGAGCTAAATTTAGAAACTGTAAATTACTTGGTCTTGTATTAAAATTGTTACAGAAGGTACTAAGGTTTGTCTTTGCAGAGTGTTCCTAAAAGAGCACAAACCGGACTGATGTAATACTTTTTCTCATTATGTAGCACGACATTTAACAATTAAGAGAATTTTTTAACTTTTTTATTTCTCCTTTAGGGGAGCTGTAAGTCATCTCAATGATTGGATTATTCTGGGATCTATAGATTCTCCAGGGATACTTACCTAGGGGTAGACCTTACTTCCACGACCCTAGAAAACGTTGGTTTCAAACAAAAGCCGTGAAACAAACTTTAAAACACCTTGTATCTTGTATATGGGTGATTCTCTAGAAATGCGAAAAATTGAGAGCAAAAATTTTGGAAAATTAAAATTCTTCCAAAACTTCTGATTTTTTTAAAAATGTTAGATGAGAAGCTTCTAGTTGATATCCAATGAGCAGCAGTGAAGTTTAATAACATTTAGATAGAAAAAAATATTTAAAAAAATCAAATTTTTCATATTAGGATAATGAGGTTAGGTACAATGAAACATCTTATTTCGAAGGCAAAATAAAGTTATTTTTTCATCAAATTCATCTTGGATGTCACTATTGTACCTTATTAAAGGTTTTATTAGACTAGAAAGTGTTATCTGGTAAAGAGTCCGTTTGTACCACATAACTTGAGAATACATTAAAGTTGTCGAACGAGTTAAAAATATAGATAATTATTTACCATCAAAGAATAAATGAATATTACCAAGAAAATTCTCAAGTTATGAGGTAAGAATAATCATAAAGACACATTTTAGAATACTATTACAGGGAAAATAAATTTTCTTACTTGAATTTTGACTTTATAAACAAGAACTATAATTAGTAAATAAACACATCATTGCGTGGCCAGTTTCGGAGTTCTAATAAAGAAATTGTTTGAGTTTTTAAATGGAAATTCGTAATTCCTGATTATTTCGCCAATTCTTTAGTTTTTCATATTTCGACCTGAAAATTTCACAATCACCATAAAATAATGATACCTTGAACATATCCAAATTTCAATAATATGCTCCTTTTCGTTTAGGAGTTATGGAGGACAGGATAATGACGCGCCAGGAAAATGATGATTTTTAGCATTCCGCCATTTCTTTATTTTTTAAGATTTAGACCTGAAAATTTCACAATAACCATAAAATCATGATACCTCTAACATATCCAAATTTCAGTAAAATGCTTCTTTCCGTTTAGGAGATATAGAGGACAGGATAATGACGTTTTTATAAGTAATTCCTTCGCCATTTTTTTATTTTTTGATATTTAGGGCTACAAATTTCACATTCACCATAAAATAATAATACCTCTAACATATCCAAATTTCAATTTTTTACTCTGTTTGGTTTAGGAGATATAGAGAACAGGATAATGACGTTTTAAAAGCATACGCTCTGTTATGAACAGTTCAAAGTAAAAATTTCCTAAGTAAAGTAATTTATAATCGCTCTGAAAGAGAATACCCACTAGGGTGTCCCTTAAAATCGAAGGTCGGGGAAACTTTTGCTCCACCCCCCAATTTTTTTCCTTTTGGTACCCTAAGACTGTGTGCAAAATCTTAAATCGATCAGATAATATTAACACGTGCCCCAAACGGCCTAAAGTTAGAAAAAATTGACTTTTTTCTAATTTTTTTGAAAATTTTTAAAAATATGTTTAAAAAATCCGTTTCCGAATAATAGGGCTCTAACACATTTAAACAATAATATTTGACCATTTTTCATTTCTAGTTAGGCCAAAATGCCCAGTTTGTAACCTAGCCACCAATCAGAATATCATCAAATTTTTCCATTCTATACTGAGAGTAGAAGAATCAAAAGGCTGTGGTAAACGACTCAAAACCGCGAAATTCCATAACTAACCATCATTTGTAGAGCATATTGATGTGGAGATAAATTTTCTGGAGCTCAAATTAACTATTGGTTGCTTAATTACAGACGCCATATTGGATTGCATTAAAACTAAAACAAATTCTAAAAAAAAAGGTATGGGCATGTTTAATATCGGGTAATGGGTGTTTGAGGTTTCTATACTCAATTAAGACTAATAGAATTATTTTAGACAACTTTTAAAACCTCTTTACGCAATTATAAGGCCCAGCAGATCCAATACAAGTGCACACAATGGTTTCAGAACTATAGATATGGTAATAAATTCTAAATATATAAAACTGTCAAGAGAAATTCTGGAAACAAGTTAAAAATCTGACTCCATGTGTTCACAAGTATTTTATTCCGTAAGTTAATTGAAAAGCTGAAGTTAATACAAGATTAAACCGCTCTTCATATTAATTGAGTTATACTATCAGAAGGTAAGCAATTAACCCATGTTTATAGAGACTGTTCTTCTATTTCATCATAATTTTATTCGTTAACATAAAAAATACCTGCAATTCAACAAATTAGAGTCATTAAAATCTAAGACACTTATATTGGATATTTAAATATCATAAATATAATCAACAGTTTCTTAAAATCATTCCTTCTTTAAAGTCTTTTTGTAAGTCAGCTATTCTTCGCTTAAAGTTCCCTACCTCTATATTCTCAAAGAAGGATCTGACACTTTAAAATAATTTAATTCCATAAACAATTTTCACGAAAAAATTTACTCGAAACCTTAGTACTTCTTCAAGGACGTTTACTGATAAAAGGTTGACAGTGCGAAGAAAAACTAAGGTTAAAGTAGAAGAGTTATAAAAACTGTAGTTAATATTTAACTTTCTTACAGCTACGGAAAAAATAACAGTGTTTAATTGTTTTAATGACACACTAATATTTTGAACTGCTGGTATTTTTATATTAATGTATAAAATTATGATAAAATAGGAAGAACAGTCTCTATAAATATGGTTAATTGCTTACCTTCTGATAGTATAATTCAATTATTATGAAGAGGGGGTTAATTTTGTAACAACTTCAGTTTTTCAATTAACTTATGGAAAAAAATACTCGTGGACACACTGAAGTCTGTTTTTTAACTTGTTTCTAGAATTTCTCTTGCCAGTTTTATGTGTTTAGAATTTATTACCATATCTATAGTTCTGAAAACATGGCTTTTACTTGTATTAAGAGATATGCTGCCCCTTACAATTGCGTAAAGAGGTTTTAAAAGTTGTCTAAGAGAAATTTATCAGTCTTAATTGAGTTTAGAAACCTCAAAAACCTGTTACCCGATATCAAACATGCCCATTCCTTTTTTCCAGATTTTTTTTAGTTTTAATGCAACCCAATATGGCGTCTGTAATTAAGCAACCCATAATTAATTTGAGCTCCAGAAAATTTATATCCACATCAATATGGTCTACAAATGGTGTTTAGCCATGGAATTTTGCGGTTTTAAGTCATTTACCACTGCCTTTTGATTCTTCTATTCTCAGTATAAAATGGACAAATTTGATGATTTTCTGATTGATGACTAGGTTACAAACTGGGCATTTTGGCCTAACTAGCAATGCAAAATGGTCAAATATTATTGTTTAAATGTGTTAGAGCCCTATTATTCGGAAACGGATTTTTTAAACATATTTTTAAAAATTTTCAAAAAAATTAGAAAAAAGTCAATATTTTCTAACTTTAGGCCGTTTGGGGCACGTGTTAATATTATCTGATCCATTTAAGATTTTGCACACAATCTTAGGGTACCAAATGGAAAAAAATTGGGGGGTGGAGGAAAAGTTTCCCTGACTTTTTGAAAAAACGCCCAAATAAGGGACACCCTAATACCCACTTATTCTGATTATAAATGATTATTAAAAAGGAGAATTGCTTCATTCTGTCAATTTTATGTGCCTCATAATTAACTAAAATGTTCATGTCAGGCAAATAACGCTATTGCCTGGGACAACCATGTTTCAATTCGAAAATGTTATTTAAAAAATTCAAAAAAAAATTTCTTCCACAAATACATATACTATAAGATATTATTAATAATATTAGGTAAAAAAATCGGGAAAAATATGCTTTTAGTACACTAAAATTCCTTTTGTTTGAGCATATGTCAGTAGTGGGACAAGCCAAAATGATGAAATTTTGAACTTTCAAGTTTTTTAATTCCTTAATTTTTGATCTCAAAAATTATTATGCATATGTTCCATACTTATCATAAGGCTATTTATCAGAATGTTGTAAAGAAAAATTAATTTTAGGACAATACATGGATTTTTGACCCCTGGACCGCAATTTTTCACATTTAGAGAGAATCACCCATATACGGCTTTAAAAAGGGGCAAATGTGGAATATTTACTACCTTGAAAAATTTATGTGTAAAAGGGATAAAACGGGTCAACACGTTTTTGCAATATATTTTAAAATGTCAAAGTATTAAAATATAAAATAAACTTTTGATCTCTTTTTCATAAGTTTAATAATTAACTTAACGCTTTTGTTTTGGTTAAAAAGAAAATTGTTCTTTTTTAAAAGGGTTCGATAAACTAACTGTATCTCTATATGCTTTAAAACCTTTAATTCTTAAATAGGGATCTTAAATAATTTTAAAACCTTAAATACATTATAAACTAAAGTCTTAATCCATTTACCCCATTTCTCCTAAAATTTTAATTGGTTTGGTTTAGAGGATAATATTTTTCTCTTTAGAATACCCAGTGCAAGATAGTTTAAGTAAATTAACAGCTACATTTTAAACTTAAACGTTAAGCAAATAAAATTGAGTTGATTTGTCTTCTTAATGCTTACTTGAGTTAGAATAAGATTGTTCTTTTCAATAAATGACATTCTTGAAATATCCGTTTCTTCTATGCACTTACTTATCCGATAAAAACCATCACTTCGGAAAATCTTTTTTTCTTAGGGTGTTTCATTTGAACTCTTTGGCAACGTTCCGACTTTCAGAGAGAACTCAATCCGTGATAGATTACAAATAAATTCGACGCTTTTGTGTCTGGTAACCCATCGCCCTAACCCAGATTTCACCGGCTGCAAACATTCCGGACGCGGCTATGAGTTATGGTCGGACTTCACTGGCGTCGGAAAAGTGCCCGATAGATCTTCACAGATTGAAAACTCGAATCGGAAGAAATATGCACTTAAACGCGTCTTTTGAAGAAATATCACTGCGCAAGGCATAAAAGACTCCCTGTAGCGTGGAGGGCTTTGAGATGATTAGTCTCTGCAGCTGAATTCGTTTTTGACGGTTTTGGAGACTGGAATGAGATTTTGGCAAAGAGGCCATAATTTAAGAGTTAAAGAGCTTCTTTACGCTTTCAGTTCAATGCCGTTTATCTTAATGATGTTGGTTGGTTTGTTGGGGGATGTTGAAAGCAGTTTTGGAAAAGACGCCGATAAAAAATACGTTTAACGGCCTCGGTGAAGATTTGGGGTGTTTTTGTTGATTTATATATAAGGCAGAAAATTTGACTTTAGTTTTTTGACCTTCATTTAAAGAATATATAAAATAGAGCTGGCACTAAATACTGTTTTCGAGGCCATTTTTTACTTGGAAATAATATTTTACAAAAGAACAATTCAAAGGGAACTTTCCATAAAATCACTTCGAACTGTTTGCTCCATAAAACTTTTTGAAGTGCAAAGGTCTTACGTCACTGTATTTCAATGAAGCTTTACATTCATATTTAATTTTGAAGGGTACTGCATATTTTCAATTCACTATTATTCAAATATACAATAACTTCTTATGTTATATAGCAAATAATCGTATCTGGAATTGTAAGTGACGTAAGTGATAGATAAAAATAATTCGGGTAGAAAACTTTAAATCCAGACAAGAATCTTTCAGAACTGGACTTCAAACACTGGTTTTAGGTATACTAAAATCCTCTCCAACCTCAGAATTTGTTTGACCCAAAAAATTAAGATATCTAGAGTTTGTCTCCTCTAAAAAAGTAAGTTAATGTTTATTTAGAAATATACTTATAATAATAAGTTGTGTAATATGTCATATTACCATATTTTTTACCCATGATAAAAATATTGTGACCAAAAATTACAAAATTTAAAAAAGGGAAACTTTAATTTCGTAAAAAATATTCTGTTGAATAAAGTTTAGTAAACTACAATTTAATTTTAGAATATATCTTGACTCAAGAATGTTTTTAGAGAAAGTAGATTAATTAATCTAAATGAAATGATATTTGATTTATGAGTTTTTTAGTTTCATAGTATACAGGGTGTCCCATAAATGTTGAGTCACACTTCTAGGGGGATAGTAGACACCTAGACAAGTCAGAATCACATAGGATTTGGGGGTCCCAGACCAAATCCCAGGGAGTTAAAAATGGAGCGACACCCCAAAAAATTTATTGAAAAATTCAATTTGTAGAACTACTATTGGTTAAAATTTAATTATGGTCTCAAAAATTGCGGTTTAATATGATCTTTAAAATTATCTCAAAAGTCTTCATTTTAAAATTTGTTTTATTATGAAGAAAGTTAAAAAACCACAAAAAAATGTGAAAATTCTGCCTAAACTTTATTTTGTATTTCGAAATCCTTTCTTTTGATTTAATAATCTGAAAGATCATAGTTGAAAACCCTCAAGTCCAAAGTGTCACGTAAAAACCATCAACATTAAATGCTTGAGAGCCTGTTAAAGCATGGTTTAAGTCTGTTTTTTGCGTCCGCAAACTGCCGTTTTGGAAACGGTTCTAGGAAACCAGCTTGCGCACGCAAAAAACGAACTTTAACAGGATCTCAAACGTTTAATATTGATGGTTTTTACGTGAAACTTTGGACTTAAGGGTTTACAACTATGATATTTCAGATTATAAAATCAAAAGAAAGGATTTCGAAATACAAAATGAGGTTTTGGCAGAATTTTCACATTTTTTTGTGTTTTTTTTACTTTTTTCATAATAAAACAAATTTTAAAGTGAAGACTTTTGAGATAATTTTGAAGATCATATTAAACCACAATTTTTGAGACCATAATTAAATTTTTACTAATAGTAGTTCTTCTATAAATTGAATTTTTCATTACTTTTTTTGGGGTGTCGCTCCATTTTTAACTCCCTGGGATTTGGTCTGGGACCCCCAAATCCTATGTGATTCTGACTCGTCTAGGTGTCTACTATCCCCCCTAGAAGTGTGACATATTATTTATGGGACACGCTGTATATTTAACAAGTATTTTGAATAATTTTTAATGTAAGAGTAACTATGTTCAAGTAATCAAGCTCATGTAAAAAACAACTGAGATCGACCCTTAAAAAATATTTTAAGATCATAAACTACAGTTTGGGTTGTGTTAAAAGTGAAGAAAAGTTTAAAGGGGAAGAATGTATTATATTCTCTCTAAATCTGCTGAGATTCCTAAAAAAGTGGCCCTTTGTAAACACATCGAGTAACATTTGTATCTTAGCCATGAAATCCAGGATTTTTATGCTTATATCTAAAAAGTGCTTAGTATGTGACCTTTCACTTGAAAGCTCATAACTGTGACATCAACTGAGAACTCTGGAAAAGTTTTTTCTGAATGAAAGAATCCCGGCTAGTAAATTTCCATCCCCATATCTAACCGATAGAGATAGCTGGGACCCAAGTAACCCACAATTCCCAGTGTGGATTCCTCTTCTCGAACATGGCTCAAGGGAGAAGTGTTATTTGAGACTCGACCAAACGTGAAACGCTGTGGTTCCATCAACGATCTATAATTCAGAACGACACTAGAATAAGTCCGAAATAAAAGTTTAGGTTAGGTTAATCATTCGTACATGTTGAAACAGTTAATTTGGGAAGAATATATAAAAACATTGACATTTTAATTAACAGGAAAAATTTTCTTCCCGTACCCTTTTTAGATGACCTAATTAAAAAATTAAATTAATTCTATTTGGCATTTAAAAGCGAATAAATAAAGTTCTCTCGTTTCATGGTTGCGAATGCTTCAAATCCATGGTATTTATGGTAGAATTTCAATCTAAAGTTGTAAAATCTAGAAAACAATTAACACTTGGCATCAAAATTTCAAGCAAAAAATATTGATTTTTCATCATGCTTTTACAAAAATATTTTCTTGTATTGTGGAAGAAAAACTATATTTTAGTGAAACAAAACAAAATGCTTTCAAGAATAAAACCATGCAAATAACTCATACAAGACCGGACATATAAACTTCAAGTTTTTAAAAGTGATGTGTAATTTTGATCTCATAATAGAATATAGAATCTCATATAGAACGTCTGGATTGGATCATTTTTTGGGCACAGAAAGCTCGTGTAACAAAACATGTAAAACCTTGAAATTTTACTAAACAGGAAATTTTTAAATCCATCTCTTTTTCAAGAATTCAAGCAGTTCCATCCTTTTCGGTTACTACGCCCTCTTAAAAATCTGACTTAAACCACTCTCCTTCCTAGTTAAAGTGATTAACAATTCTCACTCGGGAAAAAGCTCGAAGCGATGGGATACACGCAATGCTCGGGTGACAAGCGGGACTATCGCGGACGGTGATGATTGATCCGTCATTTTCTGATGGGAAAGGGGAGATGTCGCACTCTGCCGGTGGCTGTCAAACGAAGCTGTGATACTTGACATGTTTGTTCTCAGTCAGTTCTGAAGGGTGTCGGTTGGGGTTGGACAGAGCCGTTTGATATCTTCTGCATTATCTGGGTTCGGTTAGTGTTTGGAGAAAGTGTGTGTCCAGGTTTTAGTACGGTTTTATCTGATTAATCGTTAATAAAAACTTACTTTTTATTAGATAAACAACGAATATAAACGATTATTTTGTTTACTTTCTTGCGCAGGAGAGATTGCTTCTAGAAGGCTCCTGTATAAATGTTTAAGTTAACCAAACATGAGGTTTGTGTGCTCTCTAACTTAATTTTAATTAACTACACTTTTTAATTTTTTGAAAAGTCATCAAACTATGATTGAAAAGATAAAATTAATTAATACTCTTTCTTACACGAGTATGCACTAGACCAGGGGTTCCCAACCGGTGGTACGCGTACCACTGGTGGTACGCGGGAACGTTTCAGGTGGTACGCGTGAGTCAAAGCTCTAAAAGAAAGTTTTTTCGGTTTTACAGAAGATAGTTCCATGAAAGATTATTTTAAAGAGAAATCTTAAAATTAACTTCTGGATCGGATGTAAAAACCGAGTACCCTTTGATCTTCCGGCAAGCTCTGCTATTTTTGTAGTCATTTGTTACGAGTTACTTGTATGAGAGTGGATTTTCTGAACTCTTGTACATAAAAAAATAAACATAGAAGCAGAGTAAGTGTTTAAGAGGACTTAAGAGTGAAGATAAGTTCCATTACTCCCAGGGTTGGCTGGATTGGACCCAATTGGGTTGGACCCTATGGGTTTTTTCAAAAAAACCCATGTGAAAAAACCCACATTTTGGACCCATTTTTGGGTTTTTTCAAGAAAAATCAAGATTTTGGCAGTTTCTTCAAAATTTAGGATATTTTAAAAATTTTAATGGGTTTTTCAAAATTTAAACTAGGTTTTAAAAATTAAATGGTGCTTTTTCAATTTCAGGGAGCTTTTTTCAAAGTTAAAGTTAAATAGGATCTTTCATTATTCAGTGGGTTTTTTCATTATTGAATGGGGTTTTTCAAAATTTAGGACATTTAAAGTTCAAGCTAGATATAAAAAATTAAGAAGATTTTTTTTAAAATTTCAGTGGGTTTTTTCAAAGTTGAATAGATTTCTTTCAACATTGAATGGGTTTTTTTCAAATTTTAGGATATTTTTTAAAAATTTAAGTGGGTTTTTTCAAAATTTAAAACAGGTTTCAGTAAATAAGGGGTGTTATACAATTCAGTGGGTTTATGAAAGTATAAAAACTTTGAAAAAAACCCACTTAACTGTGGAAAATCTGACATTATTTTGACAGAACACATTTAACATAGAAAGAACTGACTAAAATTTGAAAAAAAACCACTTATTTTATAGGAGAAACCACTTAATTATGAAAAAACCCACACTTTTTCCCAAAAAACCCAGTTTTGTATGGGTTTTTTCAGGGTTTTATTGAAAAAACCCAAAAAAACCCAACCCACTTGGGTTTTTTCAAAAAAAACCCGGGTTTTTGCCAACCCTGATTACTCCTAACGTTGATATTTTAATCACAGGCAAACAACAACAAATTTCGCATTAAAGACTATAAAAGTATATTTTGCTGAGTTTGTGCTAATTTTTTATTTGTAGGTTTTAAACCTATGCGTATAATAAATAAAACTGTAAAAAAATGCCATTTTCATCTTTTTCTCCTTTATTATAAGCAAGTTATAAATAAATAAACAAATATCTAACCATTAAATATGAAGTTTTCTCAGGAATTTAATACAAAAAGCCTTTGAACACTTTTAGAAGAGTAAATATTATACGTTTATTAAAATATTTAGGTCTGGTGGTACGCCAAAATTTCTCAAAAAGTCAAGTGGTACGCAGGTGCAAAAAGGTTGGGAACCCCTGCACTAGACAGATTCCTTTGCAGAAAAATTATAGAGGCTAACTAAAAAAACCATAATTCCCCTAGGATTCACCTTTTAGGATAGCTTATGGTACATGTTTGTTTGTTTGTTTGGAGACATACATTTTCAGGTCTGTGTGCTTGATCTCAAGGATCCGCTTATAAACCATCGTCAAGTAAGACAGACACAAATAGAATTTACTGACACACAGAGAGAGAAAATACACCCAGGGCTAGGCCGGAATCGAACCGACGACGGTACAGCGCGCAGGCTGCTAGCGTGGAGGGCAGCGAGTAAACCAACCAGGCTAATCCGTCCTCTTATGGTACATGTGTCCATTAGGGTGGTCCTTATTTTTTAAGTTTAGAAATCTTAACGCGACGCCCCCCCAAATTGTTCCATCATACAAATAAATAGTTTTTGCAAAATATCAGCTCATTCGAATAATAAACACCCGTGCGCAGTTGCCTTGAAGTTTCAAAAAAATACTGATTTTTTCACAAAACATCCCAAAAACCATAGATTAAACCCTCCCATCTTCTTCTTGATTTTTTAATGAGAATCTAATATAGTTATAGTTATAATGTTCCAGATTCCATTCTTCTATCACCCCTCTTTCGGTAGTAAAAATTTTTTAAAGTTAAAATAACTCTTGTAAAGTTGTTTTTCTTGCATTTTAAAAAAGCTAATAACTCCAGAACCATACAACTTAAAAACCTGAAATTTGTGCCATTTTGTTTGTAATTTTATTACCTTTCATTTGATGTGCAACATAACTGCCTTTCTTAAAAAAATTTTCTTCAAAATAAAAAAATGGAGAAAAAATTAAATAAAAAAATTTTTTGAAAAAAATTTTTATTAAATAAATTTTAAGTTTTTCCACTCCCAAAATGAACATTTCTGCCAAATTTCAAGTTGAAATTAAAATTTGATCATGTAGAAAAAAATAAAAATTTGCGAAATTTTGGCAAGTCCCTAAACATTCCATGTAATTTAACAAAAAAAGGTGTTTTACTCATGGGGATTCCAAAAACTCCCTTGAGGGTGTTCATACGATTTGTACCATGCAAAAAAATTTACTTAAATATCAGAAAATACAGCTATTAGCCAATTCGGTACAAAATCCTACAGAGCTAGTTTCCAACCTAATTCAATGTGCCTATATTTTACCTGAATTTCCCTTAGAATTAAATTTTTACGTTATTTTTTCACTTCCAACATGTCAAATCAAATGAAATTAAAAGTGTTTAAAGATAAAAGAATAAAATAAAATCCTAATTCTAAATAATAATAGGTTGACTCAATATTAAAACTTATACTTAAATTACAAATGAATTGTCAATAAATTCTAATGTGATGTATTTTATCCTAGGTTTATAAAAATATTTTTACAAGATCACATTAAAATTAACCAATTATTTACTCTATATAATCTAAAAGTTTTACATTGAAAAATAATAAAAAGTACACCCACCTTTTTTTCTATAACGCGCGGATTTTCTAACCCAGCTAGCTAAAGAACTGACTCTGACTCCAATAAGGAAGTTTGCAGTATGGTGACAAGATGTTTAATGAAAGTATGAACAGTTCGACACAAGCCAAATACAAAAACCAAATATCTGCACTTGGTGCTCAGGTTGCACTTAAAAGAATGGACTCTATGCAAATAACATTATACAGACGAAGTAATAATCACAACATATAATAAGTAGCATCCTATCATAAGGGTTTCTCAATGTCTCTCGATTGGATTTCGGATATTTTTACGATAATCCTGAACAGTTTGTAAGATGAACTGTTTTTGAGATTCATATTTGCTAAATTGGTGGTTAAATTCCTCTATCAGTTTAACCCCTCTTTCTGCACAGTCATTGACTACTTTAATTGATTTGCTATTCTTTGTCCATTTAAGTAGTTCTCGTTGTTTTGCCATACAATAGGATCCAAGTTCTAAAAATTTCTTTTCTATTTTAAATCGATCAAATAGTTTTGTAGCTTTGCAACTAATTCGGGGGTTTTCTGATCTATGGCCACACGTTCTTCAGTAAAATGAAACCTTCGTCTTAGAATAGATAAGAGTGGAATCGATGAAGTTCCACGCCTTCCATACCAAAAAATGCTAACTTTTTCTTACTTACGGAAAGTAATTTTTACAATTCTAAATTTTTACCATAAAAAATGTTCTATACAAGCGTTAGTATTCATTTTTAATCACTATAGGACTAGATAAAAATATTTATTTTCGTTCTTCCTCCCCGATGACTACGCACAACGCAATCTACCATTTGGTACCCGACAGGGCTCTGTAAGATTTTGTACCGAACCGGCTAGTAGTTGTATTTTCTGATATTTAAGTGAATTTTTTTGCATGGTAAAAATCGTATGAACACCCTCAAGGGAGTTTTTGGAATCCCCATGAGTGAAACACCTTTTTTTGTTAAATTACATGAAACGTTTAGGGACCTGCCAAAATTTCGCAAATTTTTATTTTTTTCTACATGATCAAATTTTAATTTCAACTTGAAATTTGGCAGAAATGTTCATTTTGGGGGTGGAAAAACTTAAAATTTATTTAATAAAAATTTTTTTCCAAAAATTTTTTTTATTTAATTTTTTCTCCATTTTTTTATTTTGAAGAACATTTTTTTAAGAAAGGCAGTTATGTTGCACATCAAATGAAAGGTAATAAAATTACAAACAAAATGGCACAAATTTCAGGTTTTTAAGTTGTATGGTTCTGGAGTTATTAGCTTTTTTAAAATGCAGGAAAACCAACTTTACAAGAGTTATTTTAACTTTAAAAAATTTTTGCTACCGAAAGAGGGGTGATAGAAGAATGGAATCTGAAACATTATAACTATAACTATATTAGATTCTCATTAAAAAATCAAGAAGAAGATGGGAGGGTTTAATCTATGGTTTTTGGGATGTTTTGTGAAAAAATCAGTATTTTTTTGAAACTTCAAGGGAACTGCGCACGGGTGTTTATTATTCGAATGAGCTGATATTTTGCATACATTATTATTTTTTATAGTGACACAAAACTAGGGGGCGTCACCACCGGAATTCTCCAAAAAAATTTTTACCATACAAATAAGGACCACCCTAGTGTCCATGTTATTATACTTACGCCCACTTATACTACTGCCAACAGGAAAGAAATGCATACTTAAACCCGACTGCGTACTCTTACCCTCCTTTCCTCTACACAGTTTTTAAACTTTTATGTAACATTCTTGAAAAGCTAGTTTAAAAGGCACTTTAATCAAGATAATTTCAAGTCATACAATAAAGGTCTGGGATGAAAGTTCTGTCGTTTCCCCCCAATATAATAAAAGAATTGGGTGACTCAAGATCCTTTTTCTTAGTAGCTCTTTTGTTATGTATCAGGAACAACTCGTATTCCTTATGTACTTTGCTGGCCACACGCTATTAAAAGCTAAGATCTTGTATACTTACCATCCATCTTTACCTAATGCCGCATAAGAGGTCCATTAAGGACATAATACATCACCAGAAATGGGCAGGGTATCGATCAAACATCGATACAAAGAGAGGATAAAGAGCATCGATTTGGTTTTTTGTTTTCAATGGTCTGGATTGGAAAGTTATGGCATTGTAGGTCATTTTCAAGATTAGAAAAGGTTTTACATTTAATTTAACTATGTGAAGTTAGCTTTTCCTTTTAAATATGTAACGATTTTTCAAAGTTGTTTGGTCTTTTTTATTGATATGGATTTGTAAAATTATCAAAGGTAACAGAAAATTTGCATTAAGTAAAAAAAGTTTAAGCAAGTTGTGGTGGACTCGAACCCTCGAACTGTAGTGAAAACTTTGCAACCAATCATCCAGAAGACTGTTTATTTATGTTTGTGGAAACACCTGTGAACGATATTTAAGCCACTAACTTATTTTTTTCTCTTAGCTTTGCTGCAGCGAGTATCAAGCCCGTTTAGATTTGTTTCATATTTATATATTTTTTAAAATTTTTTAATAAAGAATATTGGTTAGTTCTACCTTAAATTATTTATGAGGTCTGACAGAGTCCACTAAAATTTTTTTAGAGTTTTTAATATAACCTTTTTTTGCCTTAATTTTAATTTATAAATTTGTGTCGTGTACCTGCCAAGACTTTCCCTTTTTGATAGTAAAAGGAAGTAATAAGTTAAAATCACACAAGTTAGATTGTAGTACTATAATTGAATTATTTATTTTAAGAAGAGAATAACACCAAGATCTTAGAGAATTTTAGGTATAAGTGATAGAATTTTAATTCTTAAACGACACTATAGTTAAATTTTAAGAGGATACAACAGTAATTGAAAAAATTGTAACACTATCCTATACTAAAGAAGTTGAAAAAAATATCCTAAAAAACTTTTAAAATTGACACTTAACTTATTTTAAAATTGTATTTTCGAGCAAAAAAATTTTAAAAAAAGTAAAATTAATGGAATCAATGAAACTACTGAGTCATAAATTAATTTTTAATTTAAAAATAAAATAAACAGTTATAAATACAACAGTTATGAAACGTTTCTTTCTCACTTTTCCTCAGATCACATTAAAAAACTTATTAACGGCTTTGATAATCTATATGCATTTCCAGAATATTTTCAGAGTAAGTATTTTCTGTCTCTATGAATATTTCATATTTAATTATATGACAGGACAAAATGTAACCTCTCCCTAAAGGAAAATCCCCTGCACTTACCATATTGCAAAAATTCATTTAATTAACACATCCAACACGATCATGAAAGGTGCCCAATGTTAACAGCTGTTGATTATAACCCACACCGTGCATTTATGTAATGAGAAACAATTACTTTAGTTAAATAATCGATGTTACACTACCTATTCGCTACCCCTCGAAATAACCTTGTCAAGATTGTTACTCTATTATTCATACCATAGTGAAATTTGTTTAATTATATAAAATTAAATAGTAATTTAATTTTTAAAGAAATTAACAATTGAATATTTTAAAGAATTAAATAATTTAACTTATTAAGAAATAAGTATCGAGAATTCAAAAAACGTAGTTTAAAGAAGCACATTGAGGTTTTCTTTTTAATTGGCGATTAATAATGATAATAGTAGTATTTATAAGAAGGTATGCATTGCATTTCATTTCCATTTCAGGAGAATATAATGCATGAAATTTTGTTTGCTTAGGAAAAACACACAGACAAAAATATATTAATTTCAAAATTATTATTCAACTATCAGAAAATATACAGATTAGTTGAAAATTAATATACTTCTGAAAATAAATAAAAATGTCGATAAATTTGTAAGGGTTTTTTATTTGAAAAACTTTCATATTAATGTTTACAAAAGAAAAAATTAGTATTTCTAAATAATTCATTTGTGCGCTAAATATACGTTGCAAAAATGCAAAATTTCTACCTTATGCGACCTTAGCCTGAATATTATGTGTGTTATGAATATTATGTGTGTTCATAGAAAAACTACTATTATTATGGTATCGGTGATGCTTGTCTTTAGCTTCCTGTAGAACTGGTTTTTCCCTTATAAGAGACGGTATGCAGAAAAACCAACTTAAGTAACATTCATATTATGCCTGACTTATTTTCAGTTATCGCCACGGCTTTTTAAATTTTTCAAAGATCAACAAAGTTGTTTGCTTAAATTATCATTGAATATTCCATTACATTAATATAAAGTGTGTTTCAAAATTCCGTTTCGCGGCTTTTATTTGAAACCAGCGTGTCCTAGGGACCTAGGGTTATGAAAGTAAGATCTACCCCTAGGAGAATCCATTGAGATGACTCACAGCTCCCCTAGTGGCGAAATAAAAAAGTTAGACAAATTAATTTAAAAACTAAAGAAGATAGAGCAAAACCTCAGTATTGTTGCCAACGTTATGAAGAACTCACTGAAAAAATTTCATGAAAATAACGTGAATGTTTGTGGAGATATTAGCATGTGAAAATAGCACTTTTTCAAGCCTCCAAAAAGAAAAAGTTCGTAAATTTTCAATTTTTTCAGTGTTATTGTGTAGTTTTGTGTTTTTTTAGTTGAATGAAGACACAAATTAATCAAAACATTATAAAAAAACTTGGCGAATTTACGAAGTTTTCTTTTTTAATGCCTGAAAGAGTGCTATTTTCACATGCTAATATCTCCGCGAATATTCACTTTATTTTCAGGAAATTTTTTCGTTGCGTTCTTTATAACCTTGGCAACAATGCAAACGGTCCTGTTTGCATTATCTTGCACTGGTTTTCTATGAGGACACCCTCCATAAAACCTATGATTTTGCTCATAAAGTTAACTTCTTTTTCCACTTGTTTCTCGTGACTAACTTGTATGTAACCCGATATCTGTATTATTCTACATCCATAATCATTGGGGGGGGGTCGTAAAGGGTCATTTAGACTTTCACTTTTTATCTTCATTTTAGATGAATCGTCCTGAGCGAAAAGTGTAAATTCATGCTTCACTCCTCCACAATTATTACATATATCTGCTCTATGCAAACTAGATTTTCACAGAAGAGGATCACTCAGTATAATCAGTTAAAGTGAAACAGTGTGAATGAGTTTCACGACGATCTGGTAACTACACAATCTTGCTCGTTCAGGCTATTCCCAACGATCCGGCCACCATCGCTCGATGGCGAATCATAGGAACCACCTATGACTCCACATCGTCCCATCCATCTAATCGAATTCCAGGAACCGTTCTTGACCGCTAATAAAACTTCCCGCCATAAACTCCTCCTCTCTTTTGTTCTTCCAAAAAACAGGCGTAACAGGTCGATACGCTCCCCGAGAAATACCTGTTTCGCCCTCCCTGGTGCTCTTGCACCCCGGGCACGCCGGGAAGGAAGGGTTGCCATGGAAACGAGATCCCGATGACGTCGGGTCCGGCACCACGTGCGCAACAGCCTCGGGCCGGCATTTTGGCTGGTGCACGCAACGGATCTGGCTGCATGTCCCTCGCTGCCGTGACGTCACAAGGGGGTGCCGAGAGATGGGCCCTGGAGAGAGGATGATGTCCCGAGTTCCCTCGCAGGTGAGCCCTTAAACACCCACTCTGGGTCTCGGGGGTCTTCTGGGGGGTGTGGGGTTCCACCACCTGGTAGTTGCTAGGGGGTTCTGTCCCTCGACGTTTCGGTGAGCCCCTTTCTCTGGTGCGGGGACTGGGTTGTTGCTAGAGAGAAGGCTTTGTTTTTCTTGAGAAAAACTTTCGTTTGGGGATTTTTTTAAGTAAGGCATCCAAGAAAAATGTTTTTTTTTCTAAGTTGCAACTGTTAAATACATCCTTTGGTTTTTGCTGATGAAAATCGACACTTTCAAACTTTAAGGAAACGAAGTGATTGGTTAGCGTCTGTTATCTTGTTCGGTGCATAACAATAATTTTTTTAAAGAAAAGTGTTGGTGCCATTGAAAACCAAGAAGATTCCTATCATTAGGATGAAAATATTTATATCTTTATACTAAACTAGAAATAAATTTTCGGGAACTCCAGTCAGTACGACTTTATACGGAAATCTCAACAGTCTTCCCTGTTTCACAACAGTAACATATTATTAACATAGTGTTTTTATTTGAAGAATAGAATGATTATACTTTATAAAATCTTTTTTATGATGCATAAATAAATGATACATTTTACTAAAAATACAAAATAAATCAATTACATTAAAAAAATACAATGTTTTGATCACAAAACCCAAAGAAAACCTTCATTATTAAGAAATTAACAAATTATAAGATTTTGGTAAACGTTTCCCTTTTGTAATTAATCTCATTTAAATTTTCACGAACACCATTTTAATAACACTGATATGCCTTAAATACCTCAAGTATTTTCAGTAAACAACTTAAGGTTCATTTTCTATATCGTAACACTAGGACTAGGGAACCGAATTTACAAAACCGGAAAACCTAATTAAAGAATTCGCTCATATTTTTAAAGATCTGAAGTTAGTGACAAAAGTTATAAATTGTTTGTACAAAAGAGGGTAAGCAATAACTGTATCTTAATTTAAAGTTTTTTGAGTCACATTAAGTAAAAAAGATCAGTTTAGTGGTAGAATTAAAAAAAAAAGCCGAGTTCTTAAAAAACTTAAAAGTAATTTAAATCAAAAAGTAATTAAGAATATTTTTGTTAATTTAAACAATTTATTTGTTACCAGTAGGTATTCAGCTCACAACCAAACATCATGAAACAACTTCAAATCCAGAGGTTACGAGTAAAATTTTAAGCAATAGATTTAAAACAGTTTGTTTTTGCCTTGCGTTTAGAGTATGAAAAGTTTAAATAAAAATGCGAAAATTTTTTTACAGATTAACTTTTATAGGTTTTTAGATCTTGTAAAATTGTTATTGATATTTTAATAGTTTTCTTTCAAATTTGTTTCATAAATAAATTTTATAGCTAACAGCTTCTTTATCATATAAAATCTATGTAAGAAGAGACTGGTGTGTTTTTGTTAAGAACAGTTAGAAACTTACTTCAATATTTTTAATACACACCACAGTAGTAAAAAATATATTAATAGATAGGATTTTTATTTTCTTCTTTTATATATTTGAACAAGTTTTAACGCAGCGCCTAAATGTTGTTTTTTTAACCAAACTCATCGCCATTCTAGAAAGCGTGCCTGTAAATTCGTTTCTTTGCAAGATGAGTCTTATGGCTAGAAAAACATTTCCTTCCTTGAAATTTGTTTTTCGCCGCAAGATATGGTTTACATTGTTTTTCAAACAATACAGTTTTTAATTAGAGTAAAGATGCAAAAATTGTGTTTAAATAAGGAAAATACAATAACAAACTGGACATATGCTGATTGTGTTATGGTCTACTCATGGATTTTCCCAAACTACGTCGTTTGTAGCATTCCATCGATGTACTGGACACATGAAGTGAAAACAAAAATAGTTGAGTGTTTATTATAGTACTAGCAATTCCAAGTGACATTTGTTTTAACCTATGACTGAAGTTTAAGTAGAGTAATAAAAAATATACTAAATTAAGATATCTCGGATTTATAGCCAATAATTGTTTAAGATTATAACATTTGCCGATGACACAATAATTTTATACTCAGGTAACTCAATAGATTTAATAGAAAGTAAGATAAACCAGGATCTAAGTTTAATTCACAATTGGTTTCTAAGTAACGAATTAAAAATAAATGTCATGAAAACTAACTATATTGTCTTTAGTTTGATGAATAATTTTGAATCAAATTTGAAATTGTACTTTTGTGACTGCAAAATCAAATTATGTGATCATCTTACTAAGCGTACATCCTCTTTGAAATATTTGGGTATTTTATTCAACCAGTACTGGAAATTTAAAAACCACATAAATTTAGTTTGCCGTAATCTCAGGTTTATTTCATATAAATTTTATCACCTAAAAAATATATAAATCTTGAATTGCTCTTAAAACTCTACTTGCTTGGGTTAAATCACGTATTGAATATGGAATAATAATTTGGGGTGGGGATTATTTGAGAAATGTAAAGCCATTAATTAATCTACAAAAAAAATTTACGATTTTTTCCTGACAAAGTTCTTTTAATTGTGAGTCAGTTGTTTATATTTAATACCCTGGTCTTCATAAAGAAGTTCCCGCCTCGAGACACAGTCAGTTCTACTGATTCATATGATTCCCGAAAGCATAAATTTTACTGCGTACCTGCCCCTCATAAAGAAATATTTATAAAACATTTCAAATACCTCTCTGCAATCTTATTCAATAAACTACCAAATGAAATCCAATCGGAATCTAATATCCGTTATTTTAAAAAACTCTGCATTTCCTTTGTTATTTGTAATATTAATACAGAGGAAACATTTTAAATCAGTCGGGTTAATATCAAATTCAAATTAATATATACTTTTACTAAATAAACTCCTTAGCCAGCCTAGTCCCCTTTTTTTCTTTTTTGTTTTTTTTAACAACTCAGAAAAATTGGAAATCTGTGAACTCATGGACGAGATGTAACTCCTTTGGGATGTATTTGCAATTTTCTTTTTTCTTTTCTTTTAATTCTGTGTAAACTTTTGTGAATCTATGTTTCAAATTTTGTAAATTTTTGTTTTTTTGTTAGTAAATTGATTGATTGATTGATTGAAAAAAATTGGAAATTGTCAAAAACAAAATTAAACAAATGTTTGAAGTATATGAAAGCTGAATAAATAAACACAATTACATTTAAATAACATTATTAATTAAGTAGTATTTTTCTTTGAAATGTGTCCCAACAAACCCGATACATTTTGTTGCTATACATTTTACGTATACGCCTCTTATTGTTTACAAATTTATAGTAGGGATGCTCCTTAATACTTTTTAATATAGTTATAGTGCACTAATCTAAGGTTTATCGACTTCCATAGTTGTTTCAAATATCAAGAAAACTAATATAGTTAAAAAAAACGTCAGGTAAACTTTAATTGTTAGTAAGTTAGGTAAATGTTAGCTGTAAAAATAAACTCTGAAGAACTGCTGATAGAACTTGGTTAAAGTTTAGGTTACATTTAATATTGTTTTATCTGGGTTTTGGATGTGTGTTTAATAACATATCCTGAGGAACATAAGTATAGTCACGGTTGAATTTTCGCGAAGATATAGGGGATGTAAAAGAGGGGTAAATAAAAGATTTTTTTTCATTCTGGTTATCTTATTTACGTTCTAGGGGTACCTTAAAGTGACCTGTTTTACGCTTTCATAAGACTTAACTTAAAATTTAAATTGCTAAGGAAATCCGAAAATTTTTAAAATGAAACTTGTTAGGCGTAGACATAACTGTTGAAATTATGATTGTTAAACTGGTGTGATTTTGATCTATAAAAATGTCTTTTTTTGTAATATTTTTAAAAATATTTTAAAGTAATGAATGTAAAAACCGAACCCTTAATAAGAAAAGTAAATTTCTTCAGTTCCGTGTTTAGTGTTTGTTTAATATTATTCAGTTTTCTTGAAAAATAACTATATTCCTGTCTTTGTAGTGGGATATTGTTTCACTAAAACCTGGACATAAAACTATCAACAGATTACATACAACTACATCCAAAGCAAACATATTTTTCTCCATAAAATAAATCAACCAATAGACCACAAATATAACTTACAAAGATCCACTCATATTATTTTATGAAATGACATAAAATTTCATTTATTTCCCTGCATAAATAACGACCACTTTCAGTCTTCTCCCGACCTTGAAAAGCACTTAAATTTTAAAGCCGAAGTCAATTCTTTCATAAAAAAATCCCATCTCTTTTGAAGCCAATTCACCCTTTACCAAACCATGTCCTCCATTTTATCTCCCTCAAACTTATTTCTCCTCTAAACCTTTATTACCTTCCTCTTTGAAAAACCCTAAAACCTTCATCTAACATCCACTCGTCCAATAAAGGCTGTATCACTCAACTCGACTCCGAAATCTGGTAATAAAAGCAAGTTATTAAATAAGCCGTACTCGACCTATCCAGCAATACATCATTTCCTTAGAAGCGTTGGCAACAGAGAAAGAGCTTTGTTTCAGCCCATATTGAAATTCGCGCAAGGATATTGGATTCTCCAAAGTGAGAGGATCTTGGAATACTAAACACGCTGGGGCAGAGGCTATTCTTGTCCCAATCTGATTGCCAATCCTGTTTCTGATAGAGAAGTTGTCTCCTGGTGTCCCTGATAGATAGGATACTAATGACAAAGCTCTGTGGAGGGCTAATTCAATAAGAGAGGCTGCTCCCAAATATTTGAGTTGGAGTATCTCATATCTAGAAGATTGGAGAGATGGGTTATGGAAATATCTTTTATTTCTAAAGGATCTAGTATAGAGAGTTATTTAATATTCTTTTGTTTCGAAAAGAAGCTCACATCGTTTTATAATAATGGAAGTTTATTCTGATGTAATGGATTTATTTGTAGCTGTTGAAAATACTATTTTAAATAAAAACACATTCAATGAGATTTGACAGAAAATAAAGTCGGGTAGCATTACATGTAATGAATTTTCAATAATCTTTCTTCAAAGATTTGGTTGCAATTAGTAGAAAATCTTGTCTTTTTTGTTGGTAAAAAGCAGATGTACCAAAAGGGATTTCCGTGACTTTTCAAATGTAAACAACTCAGTTTTTTTTTTCAATTTACGTCATATTATTCTACCCTTTTGTAATGGAAATAAGAAGATAAACTCAATTTTGTGAAAGAACGTTTATTAAAATATGTCTTTAGCTCAATTTAAAAACTGTTTTTAGGGGGGTTATAAAACCTTAGCACCTCTTCCTGGATTCACCCTTTACTTCACTGCTTAGGCATTTCATGTGTTACTTAAATATACTAGTAGGAAGACCCACTGGGGGGCCTGGTCACAGATGTTTCTTTAAAGAGGCGTTTTTAGTGGTGCTAATGCTCTAAGCTATTTATTAATTAAATAAAACTTATCTATTTAAAAAATAAACATTTCTCTTCCAGTTAACTAAATAATGAATAGCTCAAATAGGAGCCACGTTTCCCTATCCTATAGGTTAACTAATCGGGAAAGAAATTTAAATGATTATTTTTATCCATCAATCACATTAAAGTTATAAACCTTTGTAATGAAAATGTCTTTGATTCTTAGAAAACCGAAAATTTGTGGGATAATTTACCCATTTTAATGGGAAAAAATCTCTTTTTCAGACCATACCCTTTTGAACCATGCAATTAAACTTAAAACCAATTTTATTGTCTACGTGTTATAACAATCGAAATAAAATTTTTTGGAGTCAAATAAGTATCGAAAAGGTCATTTTAACTTTTGTTTTGATCTTGAAGAAAAATATATAGAATCGATTTTTATTGGGCAGGCTGCGTAAGCGTCACGATGATTGACATTTGTATCGGCCAATAACAATCCACTGGGTGGTTCTCATAGAGAACTGAATGGATATCCATCGAAGGATAGTTTTTACACTTCCGAAGATTTTCCAACAGCGTATATGGTATGGGGGCTACAAACGGACATTTTTTGTCAGTGAAAATCGTTAAAAAGATTAAAAAGTTAAAAATGCAGTTAAATGATAGAACTTCAGTATATTTACTACTTGTTTGATAAAATAGTGAACTCAGTGAAAGTATTTACACGACCATGCTCTTTTTATTGTTCAGAATTTTGTGTAATACATGAAGGATTTATGACAAAATGTGTTTCTTTTAAATTTATGTACGTTATGTTAAAAGTCCTTTATTTTCAGAAAAACCTGATTTATTAGTAGAAAAAATGAAAGTGTTTGAGATAAAACTCCATGTAATTCCCACCAGATAAAAAACAAACTAAAAACCATAGCATAAACGCATAGGCAACTGAAAATACAGATAGTTATGTCCGAAAAAAATCTAGTAAAGGTGAAATATGAACAAGAATGTTAGAGAAAACAAAAGATGTTATTATTGCAATCTATATCAATCGGAAAAGCTTATCCTTTGACTTGTAACAATAATAATATCACGAATGTTAATAAAGACTAGGGATTAATATTTTAATAATAAATTGATAAATATAATAAGTGCATGTATTAAGTCACAATGTAAAAGCATTAAGAACAGGTGATTCAGATGCATAAACACGACCTTGAAAGTAGGTATATCTTCCATCAAAACCGGCAAAATTTTAAAGTGCTATAAAGTTACCAAACGACGAAGCTAACTGTCATTTATTGACCTAATAACCGTTCTCTGAAAACAATTTCGATTTTTCCCTCAACAATCTCCCACCTCAAAAGACCTTTTCGTCAAAATTATGTAGGGCACTTCACACGCACCGTACCTTACAACTAACTGCATCTGGAGAAGACCGAACCACCGTATTTCTCTAACTTTACGATGGGAAACCAACGAACCGGTAACTGAAAGGCTTAACGTCTTGCAGGAGTGTTCATTTAATTTGAATGACTTACTGGGGAATTCCAGGCCTTAATTACAAATGAAGCGACATTAGAATAACTAATAAGCGACCGTGTTCCGCTTTGAAATAAACATGAGACTGGAATATCTTGATGTTCTCTTTTACAAAGCTTTGATTTCAGATCGAAGTTCAAAAAGAATTTATATTTTACACTAATGGAGAAAAATATACCTACGATTACACGAAAATACACAATTACGATTGACTCTGGCCACTACCTTCGAGATAGGATAAGGCCAACGCACGGAGCTATACCGTCATTGCGATGAGACCGAGGAACGGATTCTCATTGGATAGCTTCAACTACATTAAACCACTATTATTCTGAATTCCAATGCTTATTGGCTCGATCGGTCTCTTACCAATGACTCATACACTTCGTGTTCAGGCTTTGTTACTTCTCGAAAGTAACGCTCTGGCTCGGGCTGTAAGTTTACCCACTATGGCAATCTTTTTTTAATTATTACTTTAAGTTTAAAACTACAAAACCAGTAGATACGTAGTGCAATATTAATAGTGTGGGTTTTAACATTGTAACAAACCTCAACATAATTTAAATACCTCGACCTCAACTTTCATTGTTACTAACTTCTTCAAATAAAAACAAGGTTCTACCTCATTGTTACCATTGATCGTAAGTAAACAATCTTCAGAACACATATCCTTCAACAATGCACCAGGCAACCACATCCATAACCGAAAAAACCCCGTCTACATCCATCCATCTAAACATCCAGTCAGATATTAGTTCCTATAAACAAAGCGCAGAAAGTTGTCTCACACTATAGTTGGTAGCAAAAAAATGGAGAGAAAACAGAATCCGGAGAAGGTCGGGAGCGATTCTGATTCAGAAAGGGAGAGCAGTAATGTTTCAGATCTGTTTCCAGGAACCTCTTCTGGTTTTGAATTGATGGAAGACGATTTGGTTGATTCAGCGATTGACGACTATGATATCCTCATCATCGAACATCCAGTAGAGGGAAGGTAAAAATGACATATCATTATTCTTCAAAATTATCAAGTCCATAAGCTCCTTTCCTTAACTGGAACAGCCAATGAGATGGCTCCCGAAAGTCTCGATCTGAGATATCTTGGATCTCTTTTAAACTGCAATATGTATGAATGGATATTTTGCATCACAAGCATATTTAAGTGATAAAATCGTATCTGTACTTGTCCTAAACTCCATACGCCGATTCTCATTGGCCGAAGGGAAAAGCTTATGGACTTGGTAATTTTGCTGAATATTGACGTGTGGTAAAATGAATGGGATGGACTCATTAATGCCTACCTTAAAGGGAATTGGGCTTTTTTAGGCAACATTTTTCCAAGGACATGAGGGGATGGAAGTCAAAGAGTACATGTTACAATGCGGAATAACTTCCGTATATGCGTGGAGTCACTTGTTGAGTTTTTTTTTACCCCAAATGTGTGCTCTCTCTTGAAAAAAGTTTCAGCTTCAATAGGATTTCAAAGATAGTTTTTAAATCAGAGAGTACAGAATGTAAAATACCCAGAAATTTGTACAGACCCAAATTTGTTAGTGTTTACAATGTTATTTACCACTAATATAAAGGTTACCACACATTATCACTTTTATCCCTTGACTTCTCACTAACTCTAGGCGATTATTTCAATATACGCCAAAATAAGGTTTCTTTACTTCGAGTTTCGAGTACGTACTTAAATGCCAGATTAAAATTGCCAAAAAACAATGTTACCAAAACAGATTGCGAAAGGGTTATACCATGAGTCATTGCACTTAAAATAACCCAAATAAAAATTTCTCGTTGCCACCATGTCACGGATTTTCCAAACCAATTTCACCATTTTTTCTTTCTTTTCTACAACAAATCTTACACTTTTTAGCGAAAAAGATTACCGAAAGGGGGTGTCTTTTATCTTAATGAGAGTAAACAACCAAATTATGTCTCTTTAAAGTCCATGATTTTTTCCTTTTTCTTCCAAGAAGATCTAAGTTTTCAAAATTTCAACAATAAAAATTCATCTAATCATTTTAAGAAATTAATCTTTTATTGAAATAAATAGGAAAAACCAAAATTTATGAAGAGAAATACCTCTGTTGTTTACTCTTTTTAAGACAAAAACAAGAAACATGGCAAAATTGTGGAGGTGGCGATAGATGGTGGCAGCATCTATTATCAGAGCAAAAAAAAGTTAAAAAATAGAGAGACGAAACGACTCATCCTAGAGTAAGCAAATGTCTCCTAAACTCTACTAGTACAGCGTCATCCTTTTGGGCCGGATGCAACTACGTTTTGCGACGATTTTGAGACCGGTCGAATCCTACTTCCAAACAACTCAACTATCGTTGTCCTGAGTCATTTTTCCAGCATGCCGCTGATTGGTTTTCAAGAACGTCACGAACTACGTCATTGAACCGCGTGCATTTGACTGTACCCTGTCTTTCCCGCGCTCCGCGCGTCTTGGTACGTACTGGAACCCTTCAACCAATCAGGAGGAAAACGTCAGCCCGATCGTCGTAGGACGCCACCTCCTGAGCAGGCGTTCTTGGGCGATCATTATTAGGTGATATACGGTTCTTTAGCACGTCGCAGAAGGTAGTTGCATCCGGCCCTTTGTCTCCTCGGCACCTTTTGTAATGTCTCGGGTTGTCCTGGGAGAAGGCTGGGGCTGACCCATGTTGTTCTTGGATTTTGTAAATACATGATTGTATACACATGGAATGGACATACGAATTGCATACACATGGATAAAAATACATGACCTCATAGATCTGGTCTAGTTTCACTAAAGCGGAAGGGGATTAGTACCACCCCAACCAAGACAAAAAAAAACCCTTGCAAGTATGAGGGGGAATCAAGATGATGGAAGTAGATAAACTAGTATAAAGATTAAATTTTTCCTTTGTACCGTTAATCCATAAAAAGCTTCCCCAACCTTTGGTATCTTACGAATAAGATGTAGGTATAATAAGATGTAAGTCACCATCACAGATCATCACTAACTGAGCCCTTCCGAATCTAGTTCCGCGTACCACGGCGACGTCGCATCCACCTCAGCCGTCAGCGATGCCGCGCAGCAGCCCTCCGAAAACCTCCCCCAACGGACGTCTCGGAGTCCCTCGAAACGGGCGCGGCCGTCGCACCAGCCCACCAGCGACGAGAGCGACGACCCTCGAGGAGAAGACCCTCCTTCCACCATGGACGACCACCACTCGGCCCACCGAGACACCGGCATGGAGTGCAACCACCACCACGGCGGCGGAAAACAACAACAGCGGAGGAAGTCAGTCTCCAGACACCGCAAGACTTCCGTCCCCAGAGCAGACCTTGAACCACCCACCAGGAGGTCCAAGAAGAGGGGGGCGTCCGAGAGCTCCGACGCGGACGTCGAGGATAATACCACTTCCGTCCCGTTCGTCCCGTTACCGACCATCCAGGAGGTCGAAGAGCCTCCACCTCCATCCACTTCGCAACAGAAGAGCAAGAAGTCCAAGAGCAAGTGTCTGGTGTGCAAGAAGAAGCTGGGCTTGACGGCCATTGAGTGCCGATGCGGGGGCGTCTTTTGCGCGAGACATCGTTACGACAGCGAGCACGATTGCTCGTTCGATTACAGGGCTATGGGGGCAGAGGAGATCAGGCGCAACAATCCGCTTGTGATTGCAGAGAAGGTTTCCAAGCTGTAGCTGAATGGATGGATTATAAAAAAAAGAAGTGTGTCTAAATTTTTTTAGCTTTTGTTGTTTTGAAACGGTCTAAAGTTCTATTTAAGTTGGGTTCAGGTAAAAAAATTACTAAGAAAATTCGCAGGGATGACGCATGGAATGTTAATTTGGTTTTGTAATAGAATAAAAGCTTTTTAGTTCAATTAAATGTTTTCGTTTCGGTTGCCATTCATTAGTGTTAAGTATAAAATGTCAGTTTTAAAAACATTAGTATTTAATTTGTATATTTTCAAATTAAAAAATTACTTCCGAGAACTCATACCACTTGTAATTATATTTTATGTGCTCTCGTCTAAACTTTTAAAAAATAAATTAAAATTTAATAATTACTAAAAATAAATTATATCACTGTCAGAAAAAGCTGTAAAGGTCAACGATTTATTCTTGAACATGAACAGTATTGAAACAGCATTCTGGAAAATACTTGAAATGTTATCCATGGTTGAATTGATGCGTAAAGGTCAGCGACTAATGACATAGAAGTAAACATCAAACACAAAAAAAGTTATATTTTTGAACAAAACGTCTCCAATTTAGCCATCATTTACACTGATTAGATGAGTTACGAAATATAGTTATCTTTCTCGATTCTTCATTATTAAGGTTAAATGAAACACATAAATTATCAAGGTGAGTGTTTAGGATTTGGCCCTTTTGTGCTTACTTTTTTTATATACCGCTCCCTAATCCATGTTTTATTTTCCTCCAGAATTAAATTGAAAACTAATATATTACACACGGAAACGATGGATTAGCATAGAATAGCCGACTAATATATAAAAGTTAGTTTAACCTAATATTATACTAAAATGAAATATACTTCAAAAATATCCATTTGAGTTTGGGAGTATTTAATTTTCCCATGGTAAGTGAAATCGAGTTACCTAGATGAATGAAAATACGGTTTAAAATGTTATTTAATTTCGCGGATTATTAGAGTTAGGGAAACAGTGGAAAAGTTCTATAACGGTAGTGGATTCTGTAAATAATACAGCTAACTCATTAAAAATGCAAATATTTTGGGGATTTTTTTAAGAACTAAGGAAAAATATCGCATGAGTTTTGAACAACGTGAATTAAAATTATCCACTTATTTCCGAATAAATTAAAATCATTTCTTACTCTTCACTGCGTTCAATGCTTTTTTACACTTCAATGTTTTTGAAAAGATGGAAATATGTTTATAGTTTTTCCACTGCCACCCTTAAAAACTACGGGGTTTTGTTGCTATGACAGATGTTACACACGCCTAAATACGACCCTGATATCACCTATAGTTGATAAATTTTTACTAAATACTACTCCCTTATCTAAGTTGTATATGAAATCAAAGTTGCGTTTTTCGAATGTAACAAGTATTTAACATTAAGCGATTGATAAGAGTTAATCTTTTAGAAGCCCTACTCTGGATGGTTTGAAAGTTGACTCAAAGCTAAATTTAAAAATAAAACATTTATTGAAAGTTGAACAACTTAAAAATACCATATAAAATAAGAAACGCGAAAAAAATTAAAAGAGAAAATAGTTGATATCTGTTTCACGATGCAAATAAATTCAACTTCAACACATGCTATTCCCTTTTTAATGGAGTTACTATTTTTAAGGGCATATTTTCAAAATTTCTTTTGAATCATATATGGCACAATATTTGACCACATAATAATTTACTATTTAATATCTCTAAAATTTAGTTTTAATCGAAAATATTTAATTTTGTATAAAATTGATTCTTTGATATAAATAAGATTGTTTAGATTTGTTGTTAATTTTACTATCCGAAAGCGCTATAATCTACAGTCCAATCCATTTGATTCATTAAAATAATCCAGTCATTAATAGATAATGTATCTGCAAACGCCAATACTCATTGTTCCCTAAATCTCCACAATCTAATTAAGATCTCATATAATGCCATAGATCTAAATATGATAAGGTATTCTTAATAAAGCTACCCAATGCTTGTGAAATTACGCGATAATTACGCCATATGGCCCTGAATATAATACTGAACTGGTAAAATTGATAGAATTGCAACAATAATTATAATTCCATGTTGTTGTCAATCTTAATTTGAGTTAACGAAAAGTAAATAATCTTTATAACATATAAAGCAGAATGTTTCAATAGAAAATTTGCACATTTTTAATAATTTTTAAGTAGGGTTATTTTGGATTTCTTGCCTTATTTTCTACGCATTTTTCTTCATAATTCAGCATTGTATCAACTGAACATTAAAAAGGGGTAGAGTGTATAATTATTGGAAAAATGTAAGTTGGGACATGATTTTATTCATCAAAATAATCATATAAATACTTCATTTTTAAATTTATATCTATATCCATATTAGTTTTATGTCTTATCATTTCTTGTTTTGTTTGATTTTATTACAGTTTTCTTAATGCCATATGAAGATGTAAGATAAGAAACGTAAACTTAGTAATAAAAAAGAGATTGATTTTTTAATATGTATTGTACAATTCTCAAAATTTAATATGTATTATTTACTTTTCTCCACTACCTAATTGGGGAACGCATATGTTCTTTTGTTCATTAGACTAAGATTATCAGAGATATTATTGCTTTTATTACATCGAGTGGTATATAGTGGAGGTTTAGAGTTTGATCGATTTTTTATACACATAGAACAATAATATTAGGGGGATATGAACTTTTCAATTTTTTGAGTATCGATTTATTGGTTTGTCAGTTTCACAAAATCCTTGTTTCTAATATATGTTTATAGGAAACCCTGTTTTAAAATGATAAGGATAAAATACGTATATATCTCTCCCAATGAGATGTTTTATTTCTTGATTAAATTAAAATTTTACTAAAATGAGAGATTAAATAATAAATTTGAAGGGTTCAAAATGCAAAATAAAGTAAAAATAATTCATATAAACGCTCGTAAGTATTTTTGAATTGTATCTTGAGATTTTAATTTAACAATCAATTCAGAGAAGTTAAAATCATACATTCACTGCATATCATTTTGGTAAGTGTAGATGATGATAATAATGTTTCTGTAAAGGGTGTGGTGGAAAAAATTAAAAGGGTGTGGTGTACTTATAACAATAACTTTGGAACCCAAGAAAATTCCATTTTTTTTCAATCATGAATGAAACACAAACAAGGGAGTTACGTGGTGTAATTTTCTATTTCTAATTTTAGATTTGTTAAGAAATATCAAATGGTATTGTTGTTGCCCGCAGGGAATTAATTTTAAAAGAGAATGTAGGTTACATTAAGTTTTGACTTTAGTTTTATGAGAATAGTTTATAAAGGCAATATGAATTTGGATATTTTCGGCCTTAGAATGGCATTTGGTGTAACGTGGTCTTGTTTTTATCTTTCAAAACTTGACTATGTTGTGTTAAATTTTTGTATGTTTTCGGTTACTTAATAGAATTCTTTCCTATATTTTTCTCCTAGTAAAAAATTCGGTTTAAATTGTAATTTGCTTGCTACTTACGTTTCAGTATAAAAAAATTGAATTATTTATAAAGTCTATAATCTTTTCTTTATGAGAAGCTTGATATCTTAGATTCTTTTCTGTAGAAATCTGTCATCTTGATTTTTTCAAACTATCACATTTTTCAAAAAGTTATAAAATTACTACTAGTAGTATAATGTTCATTTGTTAATTTCATTCAAATTAGAGTATTTTTTTAAACTATATCATCAAATTTATATTACAATTGATTTTACTTATACTTTCTCTTATAAAAATGTCTTTTACCTTTATAATATTAAACTTTGAATCGTGTGATTTTTAATAAAGCATTTATATTTTAAATCTTTGTTGTTGTATTCTGATTTTTAGTTACTTTTTATTGAAGGAAAGGTGTTTCGAGTCCTCCAATAAAAAACAGTTGTCTTATGAAAATAACACATTAGAAATGCAATACGAAAGCAATAGACTGCAATTCGATCCCTAATCTTATATTAATGCATAAATAATGTAAAGCAATCAATTTCCTAATTGGACAGATTCATGAATTAATGACCAATCGATTGCAGAACCTCAGGATGAAGTACAGTGATTTAAACGTAAAACCTCATTTAATAATTTTGTCAATAATAATGCTCTTGCTTATCGAATCTTATTTTTTTTGTCAATAAAAAATAAAATAAAAGATCACAAAATATTTTCCTGCTTAGATCACTGAATTCAACTGAATCCCTCCACTCTATCAATCATTAACAAAAAACAACTCTCTCTCCTCACACAAAGATCAACATTCTCATTTACAAGGTCCCTACCGAAAACACGACAACCCCAGGTCAACAACCTCGTTTTCATCCCTTTCTAAAACGCCCCAGGACGCCACCTGAAAAGAAGGGGAGCACGTCCCTCCAAAACACATCCCTTGTCTTCCACATCCCCGTTATCGAGGAAACAACGTCTCTGTCGCGAGTGAAGAAGATCTCGCGCATTTTGATTAATGGGGGCTTAACATTCCCGGCCCACTTTCTTCCTTCGATCGATCCCTCCAGGGACACGGGGCTTCTCCTCCCCCCTCGGAGGAAGAGAGAGAATCACCTTGGGACGCGCGTGCATTCGTAATGGAAGGAAATAAACTATCGGCTGTCTTTTTAAGTGATGTAGTATTAATGTGTGAAGAGAGGGAATGGTTGATGAAGATGAGGATCGGTGTGAAGCTATTGAATATTCATTTCGCGACTACGTTGAAGGATATCTTGGAATGTAATGTATGACGTTTTTAAGGTAGGATTTCCCTCAATTTTTTTTAATGGTTGAGGAGTTTATCGAGTTTATCATCCAGAGGGGTTGTTAGTTACTGAAGGGGTCAGCAATCAGCATGATGATAAAATGAAAAAAATTGGTTTTGGTTTTTGCTTTACTGGAAATATATGAAACAAGGTACAGTTTGTCCAAAAATGGTTTCTTCCAGTTGTTTTCTTCAAGTTGACTTTTGTTATAAGGATATTTATTGATTAATTTGATGGGTTTGAAATTAGGACACAAAGATGTATGTTTTGTTTATTCATTTAAAGCGTTTTATTTTTAGAGTTTCAATTATCCTTTATTTTTTCACGTTCTTGTTATTTGTTCCATACAAGAAAAGTAATATGCCAAAATCTTTATTACATTAAAATTAACAAAAATTCCTCCCCCACCTCTTTTCTTATCAGTGGAGGGCAGTCCAGATTTCACCTTCATTTTGATAGCAATTAAATGACTTTATAACTTAGTTTTTTTAGAAACTTTTCTTCTATTTTGTATAAATCAATTTTCATTTGGGAGTTGCATTTAGCATCACTGCTAAAAAAACGATTTTTAGCTTTATAATGATTGTTTCTTATAACAAACCTTCTTCCTTTATTCGTTACAAAATAACTATCTATTTTTCCTGCACTAAAATGAACTTTTCACACTTCACTGAATTGCCACCCACATCCTCCATCGCCATTTTTCCCGGCATTCCCTTTCGTTTTCCAGCGGCTAATGAATTTACGATGCCACATAAAACTAATGAAACTCTAATTGACTCCGCTGACACGAGGTCGAAGAAGCTCTTCCAGTTGAATCCACACTCACATTTCTGATTAGCATTGATTAAGCATCGGAGCTCTCGTTTTTGATTTACCTTCCTCCTCGAAGTAATAAAAAAAGGGGAAAGCGGGAACTAAACCAATTATTCGGGATTGGCATTCCGCCATGCTGAACCTGATCCCGATAATCCGGTTACGAGGAGTTTTCTGGAACGAAGCTTTCTTTTCCCTGTTGTATGCCTCTGCTGTGGAATTAAACATCAGCTATCGCTATAGTGAATGCTTTTACGTGGTGATTACTGCTAAAGAGAGGAGTGGGGGCTGGAGGGACGTGTTATAAAGGCCGGATGGGGATTCGCTTATTATTTGGGAAGGGTTTCTTATGGAAGTAGTACGGTGTTTTGGTGCGAACTGTCGTTTGTATCAGATCCAAGGTCAAGATCTAGCCAATAAAATTCTCCTTATATATTTAAAATTATATATTTTACAACCAAATCCAAGCAGAAGCTGATCCAGGTTTGACTTCTACGGGGGCACCAAGATTTTTAAAACACCTCTAGCAGCAGAAACTGCTGTTTTTGAAAATATTGAAAGAATATATTTTTCTGGGCCTAAAGGGCAAAACATTAAAGAATTTAAAAGTTTCAACATAACGATATATTTAGAAATTATTTTCGGATGTCATTTAATCCAATAAACTTTTACTCTTCTGGGAGGCACGTACCCCCGTGCCACCCTCTGGATCCGCTATAATGTATCCAAGCACCATCTTTACCAAAATAAATTTATTTGATAAAGTTTTTACTACGATACTATTAGTACTGCTTTATAAATTTTATTAGACCCATAGTTTTATACTAGAAGTTAAAATAATTCATGCATAATTTAAAATTTAAACAAATCCAACACTACCTTGTTATGCAATAAATTCTCTTGCAAGGAAAATACACTTAAACAATACACTCTTAAAACGAGTCTCAAAAATGAGTAAAAATTACTCAAATCTGAGTATGCCACGCACTCAAACAGGCTCGGATCCAAATTTACTCAAATTTGAAAACATGCATGTACTCATTTTTGAAAATGTGCAGATACTCAAAAATAAAGCATCATGTATTTATTTTTTAATTCGTCCATGACATTCTTCTAAAGAGGGTGCAATGTGTTACAGTTATGATGACCATATAGCCACGTTACTTCGAAGTGGGATAAGGGGACCAGTAGGTTGTGTGCGACGTCACAACGTTGTGTTTCACGTTATCACACTAACTTAATGTTACTTTCGATAATATATTGCAAAGATTTCAATTTTCAAATATAAACTAAAAATAAGCATATTTTGAGTGGTGACTTTTAAATTGTTTGAAACTTTGATTGTTTGAAACTGTTTCAAAATTGAAAGCATTAGGTCCTTAATTTGAACCAAAAAGTTTCATACCAAAATGAGAACATCGATTTACTCAAATTTGAAACTGTCATTTCTCTCAGTGTACATTGAAAAATAAGCCACTCAGTGTAACGCTTAAAGAATAAGCAACTGAATAAGCAACTTAAATTCATGTTTTAAGAGTTTATTTTTTCTTAACAATAATTTAGTATTTTCCGCTTTTTCATGTTTTATGTTAGCATGATTAGAACCACTTTTATTTACCCCTTGGAAATAATCAGACTACTATGAAATTACTATAGAGAGAGAGAGAGAGTCGGAATCACGCATTCGAATATCATTCTCACCTTTCAATGTCGTTATCCAGTTCCACACTTCCTTATCGTCTATAGCAGTGTTTCCCAACGTGGGGCGCACGCCCCACCGGGGGGCAATATCATTTTCTAGGGGGGCAATTTGAAAATTTTCAACCAAATTGCCCCCCAGGTGGGGCCAATCCAGGAGGAAAATTTAAAAAATCTTTATAAAAAGAAGTTTATCAAAATCTGATCCTATTATCCTATCTGAGAATGCATGTCTGAAATCTGGACCAGTATGTATCAAAACCAAGTTGAAACCCTGTTTTTAGAGTCTAATTTCCAAACATTTTCTGGGGGATGACCCAAGATATCTTTGTTTTTAGAACGCTTATATTTGAAACTTTTTTACATTAGGTTCATCAAATTACAAATCTAAAAATTTTTTACATTAGGTTAGGTTTAGAACCTTTTTTACATTAGGTTCATCAAATTACAAGCTAAAAATTCCAAAATTTCCCAACTAGGGGTACCGAACTAGTTAAAAACCTGCTTCCTAGAGACAAATTTCCGAAAATTTGCTGGGGGAGGACCCCCAAACCCCCCTAGGTACTTAGAACTTAATTACTCATAACTTGATTTAGTTCTTTAGCATGCAAATTCTACCTAAAAATATTCTAAAAAGCTTCATTAGACTTATTAAATATAATAAGAAGGAGGGGTTAAGAAATAATTTTGGCTCCCTCTCAAAATACATTTCTATATATTATGCAACTGAGACCGGAGGGGGCATGGAAAATTTAGAAAGGCATTGGTGGGGCATGGACCGAAAAAGGTTGGGAAACACTGGTCTATAGAAACAAAGAGGGGATTTCCCGACAGCCAAATCGGATCTACTCCAGGAAATGGATAATCCGGTGAAAATGACAAGTTGGCCCGTCGTCCCCACTTTCTCGCAGGCGTAACGTTATTAGAGATCCCTCCCTGTGAATCCGGGGGCACTTTTCAAATGGGGGACAGACTCCAGATTGAACGATGGAACTTTTCGCAAAGTAATGTCATTTGTAAAGTGTTATCTCGAATCTGCTCTGACGGTAACTGCAACTGCGCTGTGTGTTGGAAAGAGGGGGGATTTGGAATCACTTTGAGGAGAAGTAAATTTTGTCGTTAATTTGGCGAGACATACTTTTTTTCTGAAAAGTTAGTCATTTCTAGAGATTTAAGAGATTCCAGAGTTGCTATTAATAGGGTCTGTCGAAAGTACTAGTACGTGGGACTGTGAGAATTGATTTTGAAAGAGGCTAAATTTGTAAAATAAAACCAGCTATACCTATAACTTTATAGACATCCCGACATTGTAGATCCCCTTTTAGATATCCGAACATGATTTCAGAGGAATAACTTATAGAAAAGGCTGTACTATGCTTTACTTATTACATAATAAGAAATTGCGCTAACACTCCCTGTTAATGGGGCGGTTGACTCAAGTCCAAATATTGTATTAAAAACCTAGTACAACGTTGCATACTTTCACTTTACTTTTTAGGAATGATATATAAAGTACCATCTACCAAATACAAATACTTATTATGATATATGTTAATTATTAATTTTTTAATATCAATCTATTCTTAACGTAAATATTAACATAAGAATTCAAATGTCAGGGCAACAGTACTTCACCTCCGTGGCTTCGGTCCACAGGTGCCCACTGGGTAACGCGAAGAAAGTACTAATTATGGGATGTCTGTTCTGTTGGTTAATGAAATCTGTTAATCTGTAAATGTTTAATTACCTGCCTTTGGAAAAAAAAGAATTCAAATGTCATATTAAATTTTATTTCAAAATTGGTTAGAGAAGGTTTACATCCCAAAAGCTGCTTTTATACTAAAACTTACACAAGTTCAACATTCACTTTGATTTTGGACGGAGCCAAAACTAATCAGAAAATATTGTAGCTATTAACACGCAAATTGTTTTTTTAAAATAAGCTTTTTAATCAAATTCAAATTTTTACAAAACATTTCATATTTTGTAATAATTTTTGGCAAGGTAATCAAAGTAAACTTTTAACTGGCGAGACAAGAGACATATGTCATTAAAATATTTCTTTTTTTATACCATGGACTCAATTGAAAGTGTTCGAAGACCAGTTTTGAACACGGGAGGCACTCACGGAAGCTTTGATTTGGGTAATGTCCTTTGTGTGATTTACGATTTACCCATTGATGGTTTGTATGAAAGAGTCACTTTCATTAAAAATAGGAATTACAAATACATTTGTTGCATAAACTTAATCTCGTTTTATTGATTACTAGCGGATATGCCCGGCCTTGCACGGGTGGAGTGTATAATTTTTTAAAATTAAATTTTCTCAAAATACATTTATAATTTTTTTAAATCAGCAATTACCAATCATCCCCCGGTATCCCAGACGCCTTTTTCCTATCCCGGTGTTCCCGGTAATTTTTCATATACCGGTGTTCCCAGTAATTTTTCATATACCGGTGTTCCCAGTAATTTTTCATATCCCGGTGTTCCCGGTAATTTTCCTATCCAGATGTTCCCGATAATTTTCCTCTCCCGATGATCGAAGTAATTTTTATGTCCCGGTATATAATCCCTGTACTTTTTTCCTATCCCGATGTTCCCGGTAATTTTTCTTTTCCCGGTATTCTCGGCAATGTTTCCTAGTAAATTAATGAGTCTAGTGAACAAAAATAACAAATTTGAAACAATAATAAAGAATCTAGTAAATTTAAAAGTCTAGTGAACCTTTTCATTTGAAACAATGTTTTATTTTTAAGTTGTTTTCCATGTAAAATAATTTACAATTTTCCGTAAATGTTTAAATTTTAAAGGAAAATATCTTAAAATAGGGGAAACTAACGTTTCAAAATTAATAATTTGAATTTATTTTGATGTTTTCATTGCCGATAAAGCTTTTAAATGGACAATTATAGAGTTTTTCCTGTTAAAATATTTAATTTTTGGAGGTTTTCTTCTCGTTAACAATAGTGAGTCGAGCAGATCCACTCTGGTAGAGAAGTGGAGAAATAAGCGTTTTTGGCTATAAATTCGCTAATTACTCGTAATTATTCGATTTTCGAGCTTGGAAAACTTGACAGTGATCGTCCTCGCCTCGAGATACGCCTATATACCGAATTTTGGGCACGCCTGCGGCGTGGCTTTGGAGGAGATGCGTTACATACCCACATATATAGCCACAAACGTTTTTATATATTTACTAGCGGATATGCCCGGCCTTGCACGGGTGGAGTGTATAAAAATATTTATAAATATTTTTATTTTGAGTTTTCTTAAAATACATTTATAGTTATGTAAATTAGCAATAACCAATCTTCCCGGTATCCCAGGCGCCTCTTTCCTATCCCAGTGTTCCCGGTAATTTTCAAATCATGGTGTTCTTGGTAATTTTTCCTATCCCGGTGTTCCCGGTAATTTTTTTTATCCCGGTAGTTTTTCTTATCCCGATGTTCCCGGTAATTTTTCCTCTCCCGATGTTCCCAGTAATTTTCCTATCCCGGTGTTCCCGGTACGTTTTCCTCTCCCAGTGTTCCCAGTAATTTTGAAATCACAGTGTTCCCGCTCTAGTAAATTAATAAATCTAGTGAACAAAGTAACAAATTTGAAACTATAATAAAATATCTAGTAAATTTAAATGTCTAGTGAACCACTTCATTTGAAACAATGTTTTATTTTTAAGTCGTTTTCCATGAAAAAAAATTTACACTTTTCCATAAATATTTAAATTTTAAAGGAAAAAATCTTGAAATAAAGGAAAATAACGTTTGAGAATAAGTTATTTGAATTTATTTTGATGTATTCATAGCTGATAGAGTTTTTAAACGGACAATTATAGAGTTTTTCCTGTTAAAATATTAAATTTTCGAGGTTTTTTTAATCTCGTTAACAATAGTGAGTCGAGCATATCTACCCTCGTAGAGAAATGGAGAAATAAGCGTTTTCGGCTATAAATTCGCTAATTACTCGTAATTATTCGATTTTCGAGCTTGGAAAACTTGACAGTGATCGTCCTCGCCTCGAGATACGTCTATATACCGAATTTTGTCCACGCCTACGGCGTGGTTTGAGAGGAGATGCGTTACATACATACCCACACACATAGCCACAAACGTTTTTAGTTATATACTAGCGGATATGCCCGGCCTTGCACGGGTGGAGTGTATAAATATTTTAATTTTGAGTTTTCTTAAAATACATTTATAATTATGTAAATCAGCAATAACCAATCTTCCCAGTATCCCAGGCATCTCTTTCCTATCCCAGTGTTCCCGGTAATTTTCAAATCCCGGTGTTCTTGGTAATTTTTTCTATCCCGGTGTTCCCGGTAAATTTTTTTATCCCGGTAGTTTTTCTTATCCCGATCTTCCCGGTAATTTTTCCTCTCCCGATGTTCTTGGTAATTTTTCCTATCCCGGTGTTCCTGGTAATTTTCCTATCCCGGTGTTCCCGGTAATTTTTTTTATCCCGGAATTTTTTCTAATCCCGATGTTCCCGGTAATTTTTCCTCCCGATGTTCCCTGTAATTTTTCCTCTCCCGGTGTTTCCGGTAATTTTTTTTATCCCGGTAGTTTTTCTTATTCCGATGTTCCCGGTAATTTTTCCTCTCCCGATGTTCCCGGTAATTTTTCCCTTCCCGGTGTTCCCAGTAATTATATTGTTTAATATCCTGGTGTCATTATAAAGTAACAAAATTTAAACTACTAGGGGGCTCTGCCCCCTGCTCGCTATCGCTCACCAACCCCCGGAACTGCTTCGCAGTTCTTTGAAGATCGCTTCGCGATCTTAGCGAGCAGAGCTCGCTTGTTTCATCTCAACAATCCAGGCTCGTCGGCTTAGTTAATGCTCCTTTGATACCGAAGCTACTCATCTCTCTAGTTTATAAATGATTTAATTCGAATCATTCATTCCCTCGAAGATACCAAAATAAAACTGTTTCTAAAATATTCATCTCTTAACTTCAATTCTTCTTTCTTCAATAATTATTGAATAGAAATGTTTTTAAAAAATATATCAAGCAAGTCTACCAATTATCATCAACAAACTTAGAGTAAAAACAAGCCTTTAAGAAACTTTAAATTTTTAATATGCATGTAAACATCTAGTGAATCGTCGGAAATTAAAGAAATAAGACCCATAAAAATAAGCTGTTTCCCTAGTGAAAGACCAGAAAGAGAAGAAAAAATTGAAACTTTGAATCTCAATAATTCTAAAACTAATTCGAATTTTTTAAAAAACGAAACGCCAATATTTTTATAAAAAATAACTGTATATGTGTTTAAAATATTGTACCTCTATCAAGATTAGTTTTTATTTTATAACGAAAAAATGGAAAAATTGTCAAAATTTTCGAAACTTTAAAATTGAATTACTCAAAAACTAATTCGAAATTCAAAAAAAGAGCGATGAGGTGCAAAAATTCATGCCTAAGAGTATGTGTATGCAAAAAATCACGTTTCTGCTGTAAATAGATTTTGCTGGAGGCGAACTCGCAGCAGAAAAAAATAATTTTCGACTTTGACATTAAATAACTCCAGAACTAATTATCTAATTAATTAGGTTTTGGAACGAAAATGATTATCATGCATTTGTCTACCAATGGTCAAAATTTCATAATATTCCTTTGAATAGTTTTTGCGTAGTTAGAGTTCAAAAGGTTCAAAAATTAAATTTTCAAAATCAGCGGCGGCGGCGACAGCGGCGGCGGCGGTCACTGTTACTTTTTTTTAATATAGAGAGATAATAAAAAGTGTACTAAAATAATAAGTCTAGTGAACAAAAAGTAGCAAATTTGAAACAATAATAAAAGATCTAGTAAATTAAAAAGTCTAGTGAACCGTCTCATTTGAAAAAATGTTTTATTTTCAACTCGTTTTCCATGAAAATAATTTACACTTTTTCATTAATATTTCTATTTTTAAAGAAAATATTTTAAAATAAAGGAAAATAACGTTTGAAAATAAATTATTTGAATTTATTTTGGTGTTTTTACAACTGATATAGTTTTTAAATGGACAATTATCGAGTTTTTCCTGTTAAAATATTTAATTTTTGGAGTTTTTCATCTCGTTTACAATAGTGAGTCGAGCAGATCTACTCTGGTAGAGAAATGGAGAAATAAGCGTTTTCGGCTATAAATTCGCTAATTACTCGTAATTATTCGATTTTCGAGCTTGGAAAACTTGACAGTGATCGTCCTCGCCTCGAGATACGCCTATACACCGAGTTTTGGCCACGCCTGCGGCGTGGCTTGGGAGGAGATGCGTTACATACATACACACACACATAGCCACAAACGTTTTTAGTTATATAGAGATAGATAGATAGATAGATAGCTGAGGGTAATTTTGTTGGTATATGGACTATAATCCCCATTTTTTTAAGTAAAAAATCGATTCATGTTTATTTGAAAATAATGGTTGTACTAAAATTTATCTTGAACAGAATTGGCATTTTTTAACTCTTATAAAGTTCCAACAATAGATAACCAAACATATTCTTTCCTAAATAAAGTATAAACGAACGCAATATCACAAAAGGTAGATATAATTGGAAAGTTTAAAACTTCTCATTGTTAGTATAGTTCGCAGCTTTCGAAAAATGCCATTCCCCGCTGGCCGCCATTTTGAAAAAAGTAGAATTTCCAATAGTTTCGGTTTATATTGAAGCCTATCAAAGAGAAAAGCGGTAAACTCGACGACACACTAGTTCGAAGCGATGAGAAACCGTGACTATTTGTTCGGAAGAAAATATCACAGAGGGAAAATGAAAGAGATCCAGAACTGGGAAGAAATGGCTCCGAATCACGTGACCCTTCGTGAGCGGAGGCAATAAAATTCGCATCAGAGCCCCCCTTCGGAAGCCAACTAAATAAAACACAAGTAAAAAGAATTTTCCAACCTTATTTCACATTTTTATCTTAGGTCCTCCTAACAGAGCTAATGTATCCTCTTATTCCGTTGGAAAAGAAGACTTTATTTCAAAAGACCCGACGACATTTTTTTCGGGGCACAAAAGAATAAACAGAATTGGAGGAGTGATATCTTAGAGTGGGGAACCTTTAGTTTTGGAATTTTTGTGGCACTACTTCGGAAACTGCAAATCATGCACTTATTGTGAACGCAGCGCAAACACGATAGTCGAGTTATCGTGTATCCTAAAGGGTAAAACGACATTCAGCAAATTTCTCTCAAAACTAAATTCTGAAACGTATGTTATTTGTACGAGACTTGGTATCAATTTACACAGATGAGTACTTTGAAAAAAATAAAAATGTATGTGCTTTAAATGTAGAATTATCTCTCTTCTCTAAAAGTGTAAACTATCATTAGTTTAAAATATAGCACTTTTATGCTTATATAAAGTCTTTAGTGTTGCTTCACACAATTTGTTAGCTTTTTAAGAGAAGCCCAATGAATTTGAAATAGTAGTTACATTTTCTTACTCTTCTAAATTCTAGAAATATCCTTCAATATACAAGTGCATGCTCCAGCTTATTACTGATTTACACTCTTTAACCATTCTGGTTTAAAAAACTATTTTTATAGCATAATATAGGATTTAAAGGACACATTAAATGCTTGGTAGTTTAAAAAACATTTAGCTTGTTGATTACTCACTAGGCTGGGTCGAAAAAGACAAATTTTCGAATATCGAAACGCTTCAGGTCTCAAAAGTTGCGTCTTGGCATGCTGATAACTGGAAAAATAATCAAAAAATTCCTAAAAATATCCCTGAAGAGCGCATCGCGCCTAAAGTTTAAGAAAATTGACAAAAATAACCTTAAGTTGAAAAAATTCCCGAATTTCGTAAATTGTGTTTATAAACTTCAAACTGGGAGTAAGTATATCCTTTAAGTTGTCTGAACTCAAATAAAAATATCTGAAAAGTTTACTTCATTTTTGAAATCCGAAAAGGAGGCCTAAACGACGTGGTAAATTTCAGTGAAAAAACCAAAAATTTAGCACTTGTAAAAGAAAGAAACCAATGAATGTAAAACTCAACAAATTCGCTTTTTATTGATGAACTAACTTCCTTCATACTTTTTTTATCACCTTTTGGTCATTTTATATAGTGCACAATTAAAAAAATTAGTTACACGAAGACACAAAAAATATCTCCTGTGAAGCATGCCTAAATACATTACCATAGAGTAAACCCCATTTAAACGTAGAAAATATATCTTATTAAGTCTGTGAAATAGCTTTAAAGTTGGGTTTACAATCAAAATCTGGGATACAAGATTGTGTGTGAAAACAATGTTGCTTGTAGGAATCCTTCTCCATCTGTTTTTAATAGCAAACTCCGTCACAAGTATCACACATCTTTCGACAGCTTACTTGTGGCAAGAATAGATTATAAATATTATTGTGGTACAACGCTATGTCCAAATTTATGTTTATGTCCACAGCAGCTTCGTACTATCAGCGTTAAAAGTACATTTTATGTTGAATCAAAGAAGGTCATGATATGTACAAATTCTGTTGTAATATTCTACTTGTCATTTTTAAATTGAGTTTTCTTTCAGAAATGTATTATCCTAAAACTAGAATGACACATATAAGCATCTAGACTAGAGTGTCTTAATACCTCAAGATCTTTTACAGCAAGACCAAAGAACACTCACCAACCAGTAGTGCCTTAACCATACTTAGAAAGTACCTATGATCTTATTTAAGATCAGTTTTTAATCCATGGATTTTTCACTTTAAATTCCTTTGAAAACTATAGTAGGCAGGTGACAGCCAGTTAGTTTGCCAATTGCCCCCTTTTGAAAGTAAATGGTCCTCTAGTTTCCCCATCTAAGTATTGAAGCAAGAGTCTGAAAAGTAGCTCATAGCAATAAAAACACTACTATGTACACTGAATTAGGCCCTCACTGCTAGGATCTAATGTCAATTGGTGTTCTATCACAACCTACTTCTACCCCTCCATCCATATAGGAAAAAAACTGTTCATTAAGTGGTTAAAAACTGTTATTCCCCCTGCCATTAAATTTTATGTTAATAGATTAGGTTGATTCTCTCCAGTGGACAAACTGTGTGTCCTCTTCCTCACCCATGCTGGAAAACCTAACTTCCGAAGACATATAATAAAATGTGAACAAAACATTGTACCACAATAATATTTTTAATCTATTCTTGCCACAAGTAAGCTGTCGAAAGATGTGATACTTGTGACGGAATTTGCTATTAAAAACAGATGGAGAAGGATTCCTACAAGCAACATTGTTTTCACACACAATCTTGTATCCCAGATTTTGATTGTAAACCCAACTTTAAAGCTATTTCACAGACTTAATAAGATATATTTTCTACGTTTAAATGGGGTTTACTCTATGGTAATGTATTTAGGCATGCTTCACAGGAGATATTTTTTGTGTCTTCGTGTAACTAATTTTTTTAATTGTGCACTATATAAAATGACCAAAAGGTGATAAAAAAGTATGAAGGAAGTTAGTTCATCAATAAAAAGCGAATTTGTTGAGTTTTACATTCAATGGTTTCTTTCTTTTACAAGTGCTAAATTTTTGGTTTTTTCACTGAAATTTACTACGTTTAGGCCTCCTTTTCGGATTTCAAAAATGAAGTAAACTTTTCAGATATTTTTATTTGAGTTCAGACAACTTAAAGGATATACTTACATCTAGTTTGAAGTTTATAAACACAATTTACGAAATTCGGGAATTTTTCAAATTAAGGTTATTTTTGTCAATTTTCTCAAACTTAAGGCCCGATGCGCTCTTCAGGGATATTTTTAGGAATTTTTTGATTATTTTTCCAGCTATCAGCATGCCAAGACGCAACTTTTGAGACCTGAAGCGTTTCGATATTCGAAAATTTGTCTTTTTCGACCCAGCCTATTACTCACGCACCTGAAATATAGCTTTTGATATTACTCAGGGTTGGCAAAAACCCGGGTTATTTTGAAAAAACTCATGTGGGTTGGGTTTTTTCAATAAAACCCTGAAAAACCCATATAAAACTGGGTTTTTTCGGAAAAAGTGTGGTTTTTTTTCAAAAATCAGTGGTTTCTCTTAAATAGTAAGTGGGTTTTTTCAAAAATCAGTGGTTTCTCATACATAGTAAGTGGGTTTTTTCAAAAATCAGTGGTTTCTCCTACATAATAAGTGGGTTTTTTTTCAAATTTTGGTAAGTTCTTTCTGTGTTAAATGTGTTCTGTCAAAATAATGTCAGGTTTTCCATAGGTTTCATAACTTTTTTTGTACTATTTCTATTATTATAGAATTTTAATATGTTGTGCGCCTTTATTAGCTGATTAAAACGGTGTATTGCATTAAGGTTTGCGGTCATTATTACAGATTCTATGATAGTCCGATGCTTTACCGAAAAACGTCGATAATTCTTAAATAAAGCACAATATTTTTAAATAATCTCTCTCTCTCTATTCTAAAAAAAAGTTTCCAGTGAACGGTTTCCAGAGAAAGGCTTTTTAATTACTGAACCGAATGACACATATATGGTATCAAAATGTCCGGATTCTTTCCGGATTTCCGAGTAAGCCCTTCGATTTTTCAAAAAAATTCTCAATTTTAAAATATTTCCATTTTTTTAGATAACGGATAAGGTCGCAGTTATAAAGCAAGTACTGTCAATCAAATTATTATGCATCCAATCACAACGTCCGATTGACGCTTTATTTTAAGATGAAACATGTTTTTTCACCTTTTAAAAAAAGTACTTTCTTGATGAAATATCACTCAAAGACTGATAAAAACATATTCTAAAAACTTACATGAAAGCCATTTTATACTAAAATTTCACACTTTTTGTCCAATATTTATAATTTTTAGTCTGATTTTATCGAAATTAATTGTAAACATAGTGATGTTTTGTCTCTTATTGTTTTCAATTGCTTAAACGGTATTGTTTAACAAGTCTGGGTTTAAAAAAAATATGAATGATAAACACTAGGCATATTATACTATCGAGTTACTTTAAAATAATATTTTTTGTTTGGTCCGAATATTGATTAACAATTAGAATTAGTCATTTTTATAATCATAGATTAAAAATAATTAAGATGAATATTTTTAAAAACATTTCGTTTAAATTTTTGATAAGTTCGAGTTAATATATATACTCAAACTTTTAAGGGAGATTTATTCATGGAGGGGATGTGAAGTATTTTTAATAAGTTAGTTGACGTTTTTTCTGTAAATTGTTTAATTGTTTTATAAAGTGTGTTAAGTTCAACGAGTTGGAATTTGTGGGAATTGCGAAGCAATTCCAAAAGGTCCTGCGTCAGCAGTTTACGGGGGTTGGCGAGCGATAGCGAGCAGGGGGCGGTAGCTCCCTAGTGGTTTAAAAAGTTATTGTCTCTCTATTCTAAAAAAAAGTTTTTGTAAATGGTTTCCAGAGAAAGGCTTTTTAATTACTGATCCGTATAACATGTTTTTGGTATCAAACTGTTCGGATTCTTTTGAGGATGTGCAAAGTGCCTTTAGAATTTCAAAAAAAATTCTCAATTCTAAGATATTTCCATTTTTCTGGATTACGGATAAGGTTGCAGTTAACAGCAAGAAACTGTCGTACAATTTATTATACCTCCAATCACAATGACCAACCGACGCTATTCATTAATGATGAAAATAATTCCTTTCACGCTTTAAAAATGCGCTTCAAAATATGTACTTTCTAAATAAAATATTTTTAAAAGACTGATAAGAGTTTTCCAGAAACTCACAGATCTACTATTCAAGTATAGAATTTCACACACCAAAATTAATTGTTTGTAAACATTGAGTGCAATGTAGATTTTGTCTCTTAATATATTTAATAGCTTAAATCGTATTGTTTAAAAAGTCTGTTTCAAAACTAAAACTTGAATGATAAAACACTAGATATTTTGACGATTTACTAGGTACTATATTAAATTTAACAGATTCATTGCTGAACGTTTTTGTAAATATTGAATAAAAATAGCACGAGCAGACTTGATGGATATTTTGAAGGAAAACGTGTTGATTAAATTATTGATAATTTAACCAATAAATATTCTAACTTTTAAGAGAGTGTGCTTCTGGAAAGTTGGTTAACGTTTTTTCTTTTTCGGCGCAAGTTTAGAACTGCTGATGCGCCAAGTTTTTAGCGATAAAAATCAATATATAGTAACCCCAACTAATGTTAAATGAATAGACGACATTAGTGTGACGTCACTTGCATGTTTGGATACGTTGATTCCATCTGTGATTGGTTCCGTATGGAAATCTTCTAATTACGGAACCAATCACGGATGGAATCAACGTATCCAAACAAGCAAGTGACGTCATGACTAATGTCCTCTATTAAGTGGCTTCCAAATATGGTGCCAAGTAGCCAAAACTCGCCAACCATCAGCAGTTCTAAACTTGCGCCGTTTTTTCTACTAATTGTTATAACGAATGTTTTATAAATAAATAATTTTAGTGAGCAGGGTTTTGTGGGGATTGCGAAGCGATCCGAAAGGCCCTGCGTCAGCAGTTAACGGGGGTTGGCGAGCGATAGCGAGCAGGGGGCGGTAGCTCCCTAGTTTCTTAAAATAAAATATACGTTTATATGCACATCATATCCGAATCCATGAATATACCATATCATGAATATACCTTCCATATTTTATACCAGTTGTAAGTTTTTTAGAGTTTGAAAAAAAGTTCTCGGCATCGTTAAAAAACACAAGTCCGCATTTCACTTATAAATCGATAATAATTATTTTTAAAAAAAATTTTATTTTACTTATGAGTAAAGGACCGTTATGGCAAAGTTTTTCCAGAATTACGGGTTGCCACGGTGATTAGGACGTATTTCAGGATTTTTTGAAACAGAATGAAGTCTACTTTTTCTTTTATTTGTATTTCAATATTTGTAGTTCAATAAATTTGTTTGTTTGTTGTTACATAATGCCAATTACTCCTTTTTTTCGGCTGATTTCGAGTTCAAAGTTTGTTTACATTTTGTTCGAATTACATACATCGTTGTAAAGGTAATTAAAAATACTTTAAGAAAATAAAAATTTCTAAGGGATGTTCTCCAATTTTAGATCAAAGTTTGAAAGCGTATATAGTATCCTTTTTTCTCAAAGTCATTGCAGATTTATGAAATTCTAGTATGTTGTTCGGGACATCGAGTTGATTACAATTATGTGCAGCACTAAGGGATCGGGCACATATTTCGTGATTTATATTAAGATAAAGATGTTTCCGTAATCTATAATAATAAAAGAGCTTTACGGTTCATTCACCGATTCACTCATTCATCGGTTCACCTATCAACGCACAGCAAAATCTACCGGGGCTAGAGAGTCGAAACTTGGTGTGGTGGAAGACTTTACAGTGTAAATGCGCACTAAGAAGGGATTTTTCGAAATTCTTTTTTTCTGACCCACAGGGGTGCTTGGAGAGATTTCTACGTTTTTGAACCTAGCACCGTCCCAAATGACCCCAGATCTTTGTAATTTCACAGGAAGGTACCTAGATACAATATCTAGAAAGGCATTTTTCAAATTTTCTATATTCGAATTTTAAGGGGTCTAAAAAATTCAAAAACCTGTTTTTGCTGAGCATACACAAAGTTTTACATTTTCGAAGAAAAATATACTAATAATTTGATATTTCGAAGCGACCTGTTGGTAATAGATTCTTTAGAATATTTCAAAGAAAGTAATTTCTGGATTTTTCGATATTTCATTCTGGAGAGGGTGCACGGGGGTTTGAATATTTACTCCGGTTTTTAGTTTTTGCTTTCTATCACCCACGTTATTAATGCGATTGGTATGAAATTTTAGCATGTTGTTCCTCACACAATCGGGAAGGTTTTCAAAAAAGAATTTTTAAAATCAACGCATTCCAAGCAGTCTTTTTTGGAATTTTCTAAATTCTCATGCGTAGCTTCAATGTTAAACTGATAACGGTTATTGTTCCATCCAAGTGACGCAAAACCACTATTGTTGGAAATATTTATTTAAAAATATTTTATAGCGAGTAGAATTTTTTTTAAAATATCTGATAAAGAAATAATTTGTGATAAAATAATTTTTTACAATAACCAAAAAATATTTAACCGAAATTTTTTAATTTTTTTTCCAAGTAATAAAATTTATATAACAATAGTATTTCATCAGAATCATTTTAGATGGTTGCATGGGCGTATGCAGCGAGGGGCAGGGGGGGGCAGCTGCCCCCCCCTAGAAAACTAGATTTTTTATTTAATCAGAGTAAAAAGAAAAGGCAAAAATTTCTGACCCAATTTGTGTTTGAGAGTAACTCAAACTAACCCTGTAACTAACCCAAAGGGTCTCAATATGAATTAAAACACTACTTTTGAGGGTCAAATATCGAAATTTTTTCTTGGGGAGGACCCCCAAACCCCTCTCCAAAATTATGACGCCTTTTACAGTGTCTTTTCCTTGCAAATTCTGCCGCTTAAAAGTTGCTGTTTTCTCTTTGAGTGTTTCATCAAAGAGGAAGTTTCAAAATGATATAAAGCACTATTTTAAAGGGGCAAATATCGAAAATTTTTCTGGTGGAGGACTCCTAGACTTAAGGAAATTTTGACGTCTATTTAAAAAATTTCCCCCTAGAAAAATTGGTAGTTAACAAGAAGCTGTTATCTTCAGATGGAACCTAAAGGGTCTCAAAATGGAGCTATGATGCAAATTTTTAGAGGCAAATTTTCAAAATTTTTCTGGGGGAAAACCCCCAGACCCCCCTGTATTTACTTGAAGTTTGCATTAAAATATTTTTTCCAGTTAAGATATCTTAAACTTAGCATATGTTAATGTAAAGTCACTGAGACAACTCAGAATCACTGAAATCACGGAAATGCAAAACTATCCACCTAAGGGGCAATAGTTTTTTGAGTACTCCAAATAAATTTTTTTCTAAGTTTATGACCTGCCCCCCTCTAAATCAGATCCTGCATACGCCCTTGGATGGTTGGTGTCAATTCAAATGATGCTTACATTTATTTTATGTTTGAAGGCGATTTATTTTAGTGAATGAGTTGGTAATAAATCAACGAAGGGGGGTTCAGGGGGTCTCCCCCTGACCTTTTTTAAATTTTAATTTAAAAACCGGTTATTAACACTTTAATTCCCAAAGTTTCTTTAGATTTTGTTTTATATCTTAGGAAAGTATATTTATTTTTTATTTGCTTTGAATTTTAGGAAAAGAGATGAAGGGAAAAATAAGTATTAAGTCAATAGAAATTGCTGTTCAATAAATAGACCTCTACCATTATTTTGAAGCGGAGGTGGAAGGTTTTGCCACAACTATGCATTACGAATTGGAGAAATAGATGGAGGATATTGAAGGGAACAAAGATATAGCACCTTGAAATTAGGGGGCTAACGTTTTTATAATTTGAAAAATTCACTCTTAAAAATGAGGATTTCACACATTAATTCTTAACAGGTGGTGTTTTTAAAGTTTTTTATGTCTTAAGGAAGTATAGCATGAAAGAAGAATTCTAGCGGAAAGCCAGTTGACCCTATCGCCCCTAAATGACGCCCAGGAAATTAATATAGGGAAGAAAATAATTCTTATTTATTTTATCACCTAGATTGAAAATCCTTTTTCCCCGAGCAACGGCGGGTATATCAGCTAGTACTTGAATAAAAGTATTTTTGCTTGAGATTGGTGTATGAAATTTTAATATGTTTTACCTGGCGTCGAGCGGTTTAAAACAGTGTATTGCATTAAGGTGGACCTCATGCAGTAAGCGCTCTACAGTAGTCCGAAGTTTCTCCGTAATATTCAAATGACACTATATTAAAATTAATAAATCGATCTATAGTCAGCGGAATCTTGTAGTATACTTAAAGATGCACTTATGCACTTTTTTTCAATTTTCGTTCAAATCGCGCTATAACTATGGTAGTTATTATAGTTTGAAAAAAATGTTATTTATCTTTGAAAAAAAATACTGAAATTTTAAAAAAATCCTCCTTAGTTTTTTATAACTAGTTTGAAATTTAAACTTCTTAAATTAAAAAAAAAACCATTCAATAATAAAAAAACCAACTCAAATTTGAAAAACACTCCCTTAATTACTGAAACCTCGTAAAAATTTTGAAAAAAAAACCCCACTAAAATTAAAAAAAATATCATAAGTTTTGAAAAAACCTTGGTGGGTTTCAATAAAACCATGAAAAACCCATATAAAACTGGGTTTTTTTAAAAAAAGGTGTGGGTTTTTTTAAAATTAAGTGGTTTTCTCCAATATAGTAAGTGGGTTATTTTTTCAAATTTTAGTGAGTTCTTTCTATGTCAAATGTGTTCTGTCAAAATAATGTCAGTTTTCCATAGTTAAGTGGGTTTTTTCAAAGTTGAAACTTTTTATACTTTGAAAAAACCCACTGAAATTGTAAAAACATCCCTTATTTATTGAAACCTGCTTTAAATTTTGAAAAAACACACTAAAATTTAAAAAATATCCTAAACTTTGAAAAAACCAATTTAATACTAAAAGAATCTACTTTCTCTAATGAAAGAATCTAAACTTTGAAAAACCCACTGAAATTTAAAAAATCCTCCTTAGTTTTTTACATCTTGATAGAACTTTAAAAGTCCTAAATTTTGAAAAAAAACCCATTCAATAATGAAAAAACCCACTGAAAATGAAAAAACCGATTTAACTTTTTAAAAAACTCACTGAAACTGAAAAAATAACATTTAATATTTGAAACCTAGTTTAAATTTTGAAAAAAAAAACATTAAAATTTAAAAAATATCCTAAACTTTGAAAAAACCCATTCACAATATTAAAAGAAATCTATTTCACTTAGAAAAAACACTGAAATTTTAAAAAATCCTCCTTAATTTTTTTATAAAGTTTAAACTTTGAACTTGAAACGTTCTAAGTTTTGAAAAAACCCATTCAATAATGAAAAAAACCTTAATTATTGAAACCTGGTTAAAAATTTGAAAAAAAACCCACTCAACTGCAGTTCTTGGTATGTTATTTCGTTAAATGTTTTCTTCAATATTAAAACTGCCAAAATCTTGATTTTTCTTGAAAAAACCCAAAAATGGGTCCAAAATGTGGGTTTTTTCACATGGGTTTTTTTGAAAAAACCCATTGGGTCCAATCCAGCCATTCCTGATATTACTTCATTCCATTGAACCCTATCGTCTAAAAAATTAATTAAGCAACACTAAAATCTCTATTCTAGTATTCTTGTTCCCTTGAAAAGTATTATTTATCTTCAAAGCTTCAACATAAGTTTAACACTATGAAGAGTCAACTCATTAGGTCATTTGTTAACTTGAAACTTGTTTTCTTTTCCAATCACTGGGAGGTGCATTATTTATTTGCACTTTTTTAAATGGTATATAAAGTGAAGGTAAAAAAATCTTCCCTACCCTTCATCTAGCAGACAAGAAGCCTTACAAAGATGACAGTAATATACTTAGCACCTGTCTGGAAGTACTCGGTTAATATTGAGCATTAAACAATCGATAAAGCAAATATTTTCTCTTATACAGAATAAAATTCATAACTGATTTAATTTATTAAAGTAATGCACGATGCAAACACTAATAAAAATTTGTTCAATAAGTTTAAAATTTGAATTAAACCTAATAACACACGTTTTCTTGTTTGCATCCTAAATTATCCTTTCCCTTTCGGCTAAAAAATAACAAAAGAAACAGAAAAATGTGGTTGTAAAATATTCATGGTTGTGGAGTAACATCTGATATGCTTTAACTGTATCCGTTAACATAATAGTCCAGTTTAATTGTATAAAACTTTGCAATGAAAATTCGAACTTATAGCAAATCGTTCAAACCATTCAAACTGTCCCATATATTCAACAAAACATTAAAAAATTACTTTAATATTTATCTTTAAGCTTCTACAATCTAACTATTAGTTCACCTCTTGAATTTTATAGATATCAAATGGTATTAAAACGTTCATCATAGATTTTCTTACATGGAAATACTTTCCAAATTTATATAACTCTACAAATTAGTCATCAGTGTAATTTTCATCTCAGGGTTTGCCTGGTACCTGGTAGTCTGGTTCAAGAGTGATATTAATTATTTGAAAAAAATGGCAACGTTCTAATATTTCACGAATTTATTTTGTTGAAATATCAATGATATCATGATATCATCTGGATAATTTTTTACCGATATTATTGAAATATCGTTACAAAATATAGATAAAAATAACTAGAACTGATATTTAAATAGAATTAAAAAATAATTATGAAAGAAAATAAGTAATTTTAATTGTGTCTGTTGTGGCCATTGAGCTATTATTTATGTGTTCGTGACGCCAGGTATTGAACAAAATTAACATCAACCAACACCTGGTTCGCAATGCTTTTGAGACAGAAACTAACTTTCCGGCCTCTTGTATAAAAGCCATAAATCGCACAAATAGGCAAACCTGATTATTATAGCAGTCCCGAAAATCATCAGTAATTCCAGAATTCATTAAGGTATTGCATAATTAACCATTTTGTGATTACTTTATGATGGGATACTTATTCTTCACACATTAAAGCATTAAATCATTTCCTGGGGAAAGTACCTGGGTGAATATGTCCACCACATAAACGCCGGTTAAAAGGAGGATATTGAAAATCAAGTGTGAAGCTTCATATCCCTGTGAGATGCATGAAATTAATGACTTTGGATATTGGGTTGTTTGATAAATTGCGCTAGGTTTACACCGGGAGAGAGTTATGAAACCCTAACCGCTGGTTTTAACCAACGCAATCCTTAATTATATTAAATGTTTCGATCTTTTTTGTTTCATTGTAATAAACATGTAGAGATATGGAAAAAATACATAAATAATGAATATGTAACCTTTCTCCATTATTTTCGATGGAAGACAATTACAATTAAAAAAATTGAAATCTTTCTATAATTGTATCCCAAAAAAGACTGAGACATTTTAAAAATGAATAATCAATTACTCGAAATGAAAAAAAATGAAAATTCGCGGTTTGTTGCATTTTACTCCTGAGAGTATCAAGAGAGTAGTCATGGAGTATTTTTAAAATGTGTCAGTCTTTTTTTGGGATTCCCTGAAGTATTCTAATAGTATTTGAAAATCTTCTTTCAAAACAAGAAATTTAATGTAGAACATTAGTAGATCTTATGAAAACAATAATATAACTTACCAACTTAGGGCTTTTTTTCTTTTTAAGCTCAAGATGCATAAAATGAGATTCTTTCTGCTACTTAGAGACGAGTTCAACTGTATAACGTCACAATGAGCCCGAAGACTTGCGACTTATAGTTCAAATTGAAAATACGATTTATCCTCAATTTTATGGAGGAAACATCGGAAAGTATTTGATTTAACGGTAATAAAGGGGTACCTAAAAAAGGGAAATAACACATTTAATTTATACTCAATTTGGTTAACGTGGGGATGGGAGCCTTAAAATTCCTGAATTAATGAAGCGTATTTTGGTTCATTGGTGAAGTTTTATATCACAGGGGCCCTTCTGAGCCAGGCACAAGAATATTTTATCTCATTTATAAATTAAATTTCAAAACTAGATGCGCTTCATCAAGTTTATATCGCGTAGGAAGAGGCGTAGTTTATGAATGGTCCCTCATAGCTAATATTCCCGAACTAACTGGGCATTCTGAAAAAATTCTATATTTCGGATTCCCTCCAGACAAGTCTCCGATACCTTCATTCCCCGAACGGTCCATGCTCAACAACACTAAAAACCCATCCATCCAAATTTCAAAATCCGATATAAAAAAAGCATCCTCCCAATCACATTCGATCTGCCACCCCCTCAATAATGATAAAAAAAGAAAAGAAACACCCCACGCGACATTGATGAATGGATCTCCCCCTCCTCCTCCTCGAGAACCCCCGATAACAGACGATTTCTTCTGAGAATCTCCTCCACAGAAGAAGAGAGAGGCTCGAGATGAGCGATGTGAGGGAGCTTGTTTTTTGGGGATACACGATGGCCGAGGCAGTCATATTAGGCCAGCCGTGTTCATGATAAATCAGGCGGGATGTGGGGCTCGACGGGGAAATATGGCGAGATATTCTGGGCTCTGTTTTATTGGGGAGTTGTTCTAAATGGGGGGATGTCTCACTATCAGCTGGAAATACACGGGATTAGGAGGAGGAGTGGTGTGCGTAAAGAAATTAAACGTGTTTAAAGGGTTGCTTCCCCGATATAAATACAAATTATAATAATTATTATTACGTTTTTGTTATTGTTTCTTATGCCCCTTAGAATATCCTAGCTCCATCCGCAAAGAGTGCAGGAATTGGGGCAAAGGGGGTGTGGTCTGGGAGAATATGAGGCCCATGAATTGCAGGAGCCCGACTTACGAAGTCTCGGATCATAGATGCCGCCACAATCTATCTCCTCCTCCACAATTTTGCCAAGTCTCTGAAGGGGGGAATAGTCTCCTGATGACCTCGACCCGTGGTAAACTGCGACCGACCACAGTACTATTATTATTATTATTTAATATTTCTAGAATAATAATGATGATTATTGTTATTAATTATTTATTTTTAGTTTCTACTTTGACAGGATATCGATTAACCATCATTCATTTGGGATCAAGGGTTGATTTAGGATTCTAAAAAGCTCCGATAATCTTATGAGTGTAAAACACGTCTTTTACGCACTTCAAAATGATGTATTATTGAAAATTAAAAGAACAAAAAAATACATATCTATATAAAGAGAAATAGATGCAGCAATATTTAGGCCCTGAATATTATTTATTTAAAGAAGTTCAAAGTGTTTTGTGATATTTTGTTTGAAACAAACCGTTTTGACCAGATGTAAAATCAATCGATAAAGCTGGCACGTGGAGGGTAGACGTAATAAACCTGGCACGTGGAGGGTAGACGAGACGCATGGTCAAAGAATCTAAGAAGTCGGTTTATCAAAGTTCGGATTACCGATTTCCTTCCATATTTCTCCAAGTTCCTTGAACAATTTCTCACATAAAGATTTAAAAAAACTGCAGGAACTAGGATGACTGGAAGTTGTACGCAAGGACACTGAATTTTAAAATTAAATTCCGAAAATCTGACCTAACATACTTTTTAGTTAAAAACCCCGAAAAAGTAAAAACATAAAATTTTAGATTCGCAAAAATCTGGTCAAGCAATTTCCCATAATTGCCTTGGATAACTTAAAAACTAGAAACTTCAATCTGCTTCTTACGAGGTAATTCCATTAGTTCCAAAAGAAGTCGGGGTTTATAATCCAAGACACCGAAATCTTTTCTCTACTCAAATTCCATTTTTTTTAAAACTCGGGTCTTTATCTAGCAAAAGTCAAAGGTAAAAAGTACCTTAGAGAAGATCCACCGAAACTCAGCACCAGTGGGAAATGTTGCGTTTAGAATATTTCTCATTTCACGCTAGAGAGCAGCCCGTGTAAATTGGAGAGCGAAGAAATTCGATTCGCAGCCGGGGCCCGCTCAATTTTATAGAGGTCGTATTTCAACGGCGCAATGGCAACGAGTGCCCTCAGAATTTATGAATAAACTTTGGAGTAATGGAAGTTATAAGTTTCGAAATGAGTGGATGGTTTCGCTTTCTTACAACTTCTTCAACTGTTTTTTAGAGGCAGTTGTTGGGAGTAAAGTCAAAAATGGTACCTTAAATTCACACCTGAACTAATTTTACTGGTAACTGAAGTTTTGAGAATTTTCTTATATCCTTTAGTTAGAGGCTATCCTAAGAAATCTTTTAGAGCTGAAATTAGGAAATGAGTAAGACAAAATAATTCAGTTGGATATATCGTTTCAGTGTGTATCAATTAATTATAAACACGATATCTCGAACTCCGATCTCTCCAAAACTTAAAAAAAATGTGTTCCATTTACTTAACTCTTCTTCTTTTTCTTCATTCTAAAAAAATTTGCTCGGAAGTATGAAGTTTGAAAGATTATAAGATTTATTTTTCATCACAGCTGGCCAAGGGCGGATCTAGGTTCGACTTCTGCGGGGGCAGTAGGATTTTTAAAACATCTCCAGCAGCTGAAATTGCGAAGTTTTTAAAAATATAGAAGTATAATATGCTTTTTGGGGTATAAAGCTACACATTAAAGCCTTTAAAAGCTTTACAATTAAGATTTTTTTTAAAATTATCTTCAGATGTTATAACCTCGGTCAGTGTGTGTTGTGCTCTGCCATTAGAACAAAAAAATGTTCAGATGTCATTTTATCCAATATACTTTTGGGAAGGCACGTGTCCCCGTGTCACCCCCTGAATCCGCTACTGCAGCTGGTGACAACCAAAATTGTATTGCCTACCCATCTATTAATCACAGCTATGATTAACATTTGCAGGTACTACTGTCCTCCACCATACGATGGAATTTGAAAATAGCGTTTTGGACCATCTGTTTGGATTTTCCCCTGCGGGATATTCCAAATAGCATTACGAACAACAACGAAAAATTCAGTACATTTTGAAAGATTACATACAGTTTTGAAAGTTTACAGTTTTAGTACAGCATTCGCACATGGCGTCACTTGGAAGTCAAACTAAGGATCACTGTGGAAATTATGGTAAAATGTGGGGTAAAGCACAATTTTTCAATAAAATTTCTTAACGCTTTCTGAAAGAGTACCCCTGCACCCAACTTTAGTAAAAAATCACTTAGCACTAAAAGAGGAAGGGTTAGAGATTTATCATCTGAAATTTTCATAGTAGTCTCTATATCATCCAATAACCTTTCTTGAATCCATTCCATATGGATTTATTTATCTTATAATAATAGAAATCTTTTCGTTATACCTCTTTTTTGCACATAAAACCATAGAACACAATGGAGTGGATGCCATAGCTTGTCCTCCAACACTCTTGTTGCTAGAGCCATGTGAAAAACTCTTCTATAATGAAATAACCGTGTCTGTTTCAGAGTGGTCGGTGGTCGTAGCGGGATGGAGGTGGAGCTGCTGCCGGGGCCCGAGCAGGTGGTGGAGGCCCTGGTCATCCTGGTGATCTGCGTGTCCATCGTGGTGGCCAACGTGCTCATCATCTGGGCCGTGTCCGCCTCGCCCGCCCCCAAAGAGGCCATCGACCTATACGTGCTGTCGGTGGCCGTCGCCGACCTGCTCTGCGGCGTCTGCGTCGTCCCGCTCTCCATCTACCCAGCCTTCGTGCAGGAGTGGGTGAGTCCATCACTTTGCTTGCGGTAGTAGACCATTACATTATATTAAAATTTTGAAAATTTGCCTCAGAAAGTAGTGTTTTAAGCTCCTTATGAGACTTTTTTCGTTACGCCCAAAGAGAACAGCTCCTTGAAAGAGAACCACATAATTTCCAAGGAAAAAACTATAAATATTAGTAGAAATTTCAAGGGGGCTGGGGATCCTCCTCCAGAAAATGTTTTGAAAATTTGTCCCTTTAAACGAGTGCTTTATGTCATTTTGAAACTCTTTGGGGAAGACCCAAAGGTAACTTGAGTGTTCCTCAAGGTAACGCACGGACCACTCGCGGACAAACGGAGTCACTTGGTGGTCGTTATGATTAACAGTGGCTTCGCTTTCCTCCCGGGGTTCTCTTTTGTTGGAGGGGGTCATTGGAGGGGGTTGTTTCTTGTTCCTCCCTTGTCCGATTCCGAGAAACCGGGGATGATCTGAACTGAAGAGATACCGTCTCCAATCCGTAGCTGACGTTGGGCTAAAGTAGAGGTTAGTAACAAGAAGGAACTTTTAGTCGAGTCAGCTCTGATTGGTTATTTAAAATTTCTCTGGGAAAATATAGTTTTTTTAATGGAATAATAACCGTTGTTAGAACCCAGGAACCAATGCAAAGCAAGCATCCTACCACTTCTCTAGAGGAGATTAAGTAACCTTAAAACCTATTATAACATCCCGGAATATTGGGTTATCTTTTGGCGCATTGTTGCGGATTGCGGAAAGTTTCTTCTCGGCACATAGTATCTTTTTAAAGAATAGAGAATAATGCCGTGGTTGTGTTTCTAGGTGTACGGTGACCTGGTGTGCCGCCTGACGGGGTTCCTGAGCCTGACGTTGTGGTCGGTGTGCCTGTACACCTTCATGTGGATCTCGGTGGACCGCTACCTGGCGATCCGCAAGCCACTGCGCTACGACGCCATCCAGACGCGGACGCGCTGCCAGTGCTGGATGGTGTTCACGTGGCTCACCTCCCTATTCCTGTGCAGCCCTCCCCTGCTGGGCTTCAGCAAGGGTCGCTTCGACGCCGACGCGCACGTCTGCATGCTGGACCTAGGGAACATGCTCCCTTACAGCATCACCCTGGCCGTGCTGGTGCTCTGCCCCTCCCTGCTCACCATCGGCTATACCTACTTCTACATCCTGGGCACTATGTACCGCCTGCGCAAGTGTCTGACCCGCGAGGAGCGCGAGTACGCCACGGCCGTGTCCGAGAACCTGTCCAACCCGGACCACCTCATGTCCTTCGTGCTCATCCTGCTCTTCTGGATCACGTGGGCCCCCTGGCTGGCCTTCCGCGTGTTCGAGGGGGTGGCCGGCGGTGGGGACGGGGACTACCACGCGCTGCACTTCTGGCTGCTGTGGCTCGGCATCACGGACTGCATCTGGAAGTTCTTCGTCTACCTGGCCATGAGCCCCAAGTTCAGGATCGCCCTCAAGAGACTCTGCTGCTGTTGCAGGCCCCCCGCCCGGCAACCGCTCATCGTCTAGGCAAGGAATACTCGGGTCGGAACCAACGGTGCTTCATGATCTCTAAAGCAAACTAAACCTAAACTAGATTACAACTGTCAGTGACGTCACGGGTTGACGAGACGCCACTCTTTCTAGCTACTTAACTTGCAAGCCAGAGATGACTCTCGCTCGCTCTGTCTTTTTGGCCAATTAGGTAGCTGGAAGGCGGCCCCTTTGAGTTTTTTCAATGGTCTTAGGGCTTGCATATGGTGGGTGTGGGAAGTATCCTGAACAATCTTCCTTTTATTGGCAACGCACCAATAAACCAACCAATCATTGGTTTCAACAGATTGCCGTAACGTAAGGCACCGGATAAGTGGAAACGCTTCTTTAGTGTATGAGACACTTTTTTCCACTTATCCTGTCCGTTGTTTTATGACAATCAGGCAAGACCAATGTATGAGTGCACAGGAGATTAAATGGGACATCGTTTTGAGCTGTCCGACCATGAATTCTCCAACTGATCTCGCCAAATTGCCATAACGTAACTCATCGGTTTGGTTATTGTTTTATGGCGCAAGAATCGCGTAACAGATCGGATAAGTGATGGAAATTCTGCTTATCAGTGTACCTTAATTCCATATCCGCATTTCTTACACAATTTTGTTCCCTTTAGTGTAATTTCGTGTCCTGGTTTGTTTTGATTAATTAGTTTGACCATCAATTTAATCTTACCTGATTGCTTTAGAGATCATTGAGCACCAAAAAAAGTGTCCAAGTAGTACTGGCATCCTCAACAAGTTCTTCTGGAACTCACTAACTCAGTTAAGTCAAGATGTTGTGCTACTCTTCGGTACATTGTAGAACTATTGATGATTGTGAATACCCAAAGAAGCAACATGGAATTCCAAGGTAAGCCAAAGAAATCAATTAACATCTTACGTGGTTTCTTTGATTGCATCATCTAAACTCAATCCACTATATATTTTTTGCGTGTTTTTGTGTAAAAAAATTGAAAGTGGTTAATTTAACACTTAATATATTTAGTATTTGAAGAGAGATGTTCAACTTGTACCGTCCGTCGTTAGATAATGAAAGGATAAAGCATATTTTAAGAAATTGTCATCAACCTATTTTAAAGCGTCTCTAAAAACCTTTATTCTGTTTTTCGGTTGGAATTTTTAATTTTTGGAAATAATTTGCCTCTTTTACTCATACTAATGAGTGGCTGGCTTTCACTCACATTAATTTAAGAGTAATATTATTGAAAGAATGTTGGAATATCTTATAACTAAGAAAAATTTGTTAACATTTTTTCTATTAATGGTGAATAATTGATTCAAGGAATTTGTACGGAATTTCTATGGCTTGTCTGTTTTGGAAGGCGGCTGAATTTTGCGAAATCTTGTATATATATGGAAGGCACATTTCAGGGTTGCACTAACTGCCTTGTGAGAAAAGACAGACTATACAATACCCGATAAGGATTTACGAATTTCCACTTCTCTGGTATGTGTTGAACATCTCTTACAGCAGCGAAACAAAAACTTTGCTTTATGTCGTTTGTAAGACATTCATTTCTGTTTACGTACTCGATTATTTAAGTGGAAATAATGAGTTTAGAAGAAAAGTTCTGAAGGTTACTGATGCGTTAGGGTGGAGTGATTAGTGTTCCGTATTCCCTAGAGTAGGCGTCCATTTGGCTCCAGCCAGGAAACCAAAAGTGCATGTTTGAATCTGCAGAATTTAGAATATGATGTGACTTTATAGAAGAGATTAGGTCAGTGTAGGTCATTGCCTCCCTCAAACAACTGAAAGGTATTGTAAAAGTTCCACCTGTTTGATTTGGTAATGATTCTGCAGAAGACAGTAATATGCTGTACAAAAACTTCCGATCCGGAGTATTCAAAGTGTACCGAATACTTATTTTTGAAGTTTCTCGAAGAATAGACATTTATATTTAGAGTTATCTGTAAGAGCATAACATATTTAAAAAGCATATTTTCACTCAGCGAATGACTTTTCGGAAGCTCGATCTTATTCTCTTAAAAAAAACTCCAAACCGGTATTTAGAAGCCAAATTAACTGCTAAGACATTCTTAAAATTTTTCACGCAAATGAAAACTGATGGATATTAATTTTAAAAACTGAATGAATGAAATGAACATTTCTTGTTAATAAAGGAATATCTCAATGCACATACAATGTGTGGTGTGAATATAGAGACGAATCTATTGCAACTGAATTCTCAATAAAGAGCATTAATATTGGATTCTGATAATTTCAAAATGCAGTATTCGGTTACATGTATTAATGTTGTATTGTGACGTGTGTATAGCCTTTAGTGATTGCAAAGTATTCATCGACGATTCGAGTTTTATACATTCAACATATAGTTATTATATTTCTTATTCGTTTTTTCACTGGACAGCATAACTTTTGATACAGTCTTATATTCTATGTTTTTTTCTAGGTAGCGACGGATTTTTAAACGTAAAAAGCAACATAAATTTGAGATTATAGTGAGCAAAAGTATATAAGGCTCCAATCGATATTTTCTAATACCGTAGTGATTTCATATAGGAAGATATTAAAAGTAATTTTTCGAAAATCAAAATTTGAGTAGTATGTGTACTACAATATTTTGTTGCTTAGAAAACTACACGTCAAACTAAGCATAAGAAATTCTTCAACTGTTAATATGAGCTTTTAAGTGTTTACTTGATGTAATTCAATTAATTTCTATAAACAACTATTGAATTTTAAGTTTGACTACTTGATAGTATCTTTTCCAATTAATTTTTATACATTGGATTATTCATTCAAAAACATAAAAGCGGAAATTCTGTCCTTTTTCTTATGGTTCGATGCATTTGTCATGTATTGAAATTTACGTTTTATTCACAGAAATTTTACTTTATCCATACATAATGACCTTCCTATACGATAACACAAACGGTTCTTAATATGCATTTGTAGGGGCTATTTCAAAATATTTTTCCGGACTAGATTTCGTATGTGCTAATGCAGAAAATAAAATTTTTAAACGAAGCTTAGAAACAAAAATTATATTTTGCAGAAACTATCTTTTTACATTGATTGATTTCGTATTTAAAATTACATAGCTTTACTAAAGCTTGAACGAAATCTAGAGCTTCTTTAGGAAAGTAGCATTATATACGTAATCCGTGCAAAGTAAAAGAAATCGAGCTAAGCAAAATTAGATAGACACTACACAATCAAACCGTTACATCAAAGACAATCTCGTATCCTTTTCATTTCAGGATTTTCGATCCCGATTAGAAAATTTTAGACGGAAAATCTAGAGCATGAGGAGTTTTATGGCCACTTGCTATTAGAACTTAAATTTATAAGAACTAAACTTTTGCTTCTATTTTTAGATGCAAAATTATAGTCTACCTTTTTTTAATCAGGTATAGAGAATTTATAACTAGTCACACACTATAAATTTGCCTGATTAAATTAAAATAATGCTGTTTGTTAAAAATTTTAGACGTGAAAAAGTATGTTAAGCTGCATTTTCGCATCCATATGACCCCATAAGAATGATACAAAATACTGAAAAGTCACGGATTTCTTTAAGTAATGCACATGTGAATTTTCTTTAAAAACCTGCGTTATGACACACAATGATTATCATGCCATTTATTTTGTTGTATAATGTAACTTGCGTTTTTTTAAATAAACCTACAAGTGAACCATGATTTAAGACCTTACGTTTTATATGGGGTATTACGCTTTAAATAATAAATCAAAATGCGTTAAACATGTTTAATTTTTTGGAAATTAATTAATTTTATTAGAAATTAGTTAAAAAAAAGTACTTAACTTTTCCCACTTATCTTTTCAGTAAAGAAAACCATAATAAATTTATCCTTCGGTTAAAGTTGAAATAATCTTAAGATGCATTTTTTAGCTTATGAAATTAATGTGCAAAGTTTTTAAAAATCGAATTTTAAATACTTCAGTGGTGTGTTTGAATAATTAAAATAAACATATTGCTTAGAAACTGTTTCTTTTAAATTCAACTATCAATGCACTTTTGAGGAGGTTCATAATCAAGGTACACTTCTAGCTTTGTTTTTAAGAACAAATTTAGTTTAATTTAAAACTATACAAACATAATTCCTTTCTCACTACATACTTGAACACTTACATTCTTGAACAAATCTCAGTCTACCGCTAAGAGTCGAAACAAATGAGCAAAAACGTCGAGGGCTTATAACTATACATTCCATTGTTTATTTTAAGTTTTTTTACATGTCATGTATATTTACAAATGTGGTTAACATTCCTTTAGTGAACTAAGTTACATTTTTAAAGTAGCATAGTTTGTGAAGCTTTATCTGTCTTAACTAATGATCAGAGGTTGCGTGTACGTGCTCAATATTGATCTCATGTTTAATGTATGCTCTAAATGTATACTTTGTGTATTTGTATTGTTATATGTGTTACCTTGCCTTGCTATGAATACGCAGACAAAAAGATCAATCGCGCCAAAATCAAGAACTTGCAACGAAGCTGTTAAGTTTATCCCGCTGGGTGTCAAAAGTAATATAACGTAGGAAGCTCAGGGTTGAGAAATCGGCTCAAAATATGTACTAGTTACTTAAAATATAAGAGTGAATGAAAATTCAGGAAAAATTTTCAGTGTTAATAAAAACCGAGAAAATAATATAAACTTAAAATGTTTGCAGTGTTTCATATTGTCTGGCCTTTGAATTCATTTTCAACGTAGGGGATAGAAAGATTTGGTGGCATATAATGGAATTATTTGAGTATTTTTTTCTCTGTTTAAAAAGTTTAATTAAACTAATATCACTCTTACCGGAGTCATATACAGGGATGTTGCACAACTTTGAGCATTTTGTAGCAGTTTTTGTAGCAGCTAAATTTAAAATTTGTAGCGGTTTGTAGCAGCTAAATTCAAAAGTCTTAGCAGTTTGTAGCAGCTAAATTAAAAATTTGAAGCAGTTTGTAGCAGCTTAATTAAAAATTTGTAGCAGAATAAACCATTTTTGTAGCAGCCGATTTTAAATTTTGTAGCAACTTATCTTAATTTTAAAGCAGGAACAGGGCGAATCAATTTTTTGCAACAACCAAAATTAAAATCCATAGCAGGGTTAATAGTTCTTGTTACTAAAATATACTGATAATTTATCCCAACTATTAATCTTAAAACAATGCATGATTAAGTAAACTACTAAAAATTTATAAGACAAATTACACCAAAAACAGGTGTTTGAACAGCTAGAGATCTGTCTTAGCAAAATTCAGTGGCGGATCCAGGATTTGGTTTTGGGGGGGCTAAGAATTTTCATAATCCAATTGAATCTTCTTGCCAATGGTAATACGGAAAAGGGAGTAAATTACCCTACTGAAACCACTAAAAGGGGGGTCTGGGGGTACTCCCCCAGAAAATGTTTGGAAATTTAAGTCAGAAACCCCACTTTTTCAACTCGTTTTGGTACGCCTCATCCGAATTTCGGATATAATTTTTTTGCATTTTGACAAACTTAGTAAAATGTTAGACGTTTTGGGGGGGGCTTCAGCCCGAAAGCCCCCCCCCCGTAGATCCGCCACTGGCAAAATTGCAACCCTTTAAAGGTACCTTAGAAAATTTACCATTTAAAAATAGGAGCATTTATAAATTTAAAAAAGAGAAAAAGTACATTCACAAAACAGATTCAAAAACCTCTGATAAGCCATTTTAAAGTTAAATGGTAATTCTGAACAAATTTATAATTAATTTTTAATGTTTTTAAAATAATGTTATTGTTAATGATAATAGTTTTCAATACAAATTTTAATTTTAATAACACACTATGCTTATTATATTCCTGAATCAGGTTTTAAAACCACTTTAAAAGTCAAAATGTAACAAAATGAAATAAAAATTAAGGAAATTAGTTAACAGAATAATTATTTAAGTAATAATATTAAATTGCAAAAATGATATTGTCAAAAAATTTTAGTTAAGTAGAGCAAAAAAGTAAGAAATTAGTATTTTTGAAGGTATTTTTGGAATCTTAAATCAGATAAAAAACACTATAATAATCTAAGTTGCTATAAAGCTAACTTTCAATAAAAATTTACAACTTAGAAAATCCTCTTAAGTTGAAAATACGACTTAAATGGAGAAAAAATAATCTTATTAGACTTCTCAGGCTGCTCTGACCAAAGTAAAGTTGTTTTTTCTGCACCGCCGTTGAAGACGTCCGTAGGAAAAGCAGTCGCGGAAAAACGGAACTGTCGCGAAAAATCGCTATTTTCCCGATTTTCGGAACACCAGACTTGTGGCCTTCTTACAACGGTAAAATTGTTGGTAAATGAAGCGAATCCGGCCCGCAAGCTGAATTTGGCGATTTTTTTTGTCGCCAAGTGGAAAACCGATGGCATCCGAGCATTGAATTGTTATCGCCAAATTTGGCGACGAAAATCTGCGGCCGGATTCGCTTCATTAACCAAATTGTTTTTTCTATATCACAATAATGACGCAAGAAGAAGCCAACTTGAATCGGCACCCGCGGCCGTCCACGAAAGTCGAGGGAAAAACGGAACAATCCGCAAAAAACCCCGAAAAAATTTTTTATTTTTCCCGACTTCCGGAACACCGGACTAGTGGGTTTCGGACCACGGTAAATTTTTTTTTCTACATCGTCATAACGACGCAAGAAGAAGCCAACTTGAATCGGCACCCGCAGCCATCCACGAAAGTCGTGGGGAAGAACGGAACACTTCGCAAAAAAAACCGAAACTTTTGCGAAAAATCGCGATTTTTCGACTTTTCAACTGACTTAACACAGCAAATTGAGCTGACGTCATCGGTTTTGAATTCAAGTGGTAGAAATGTGGAAAAGATTCCATAGACGATTTGAGTTTTTTTTCCTAAGAATGAAGGTATTCTTCGCGTGAGCGGAGTTTGATAATTCGATTTCAAGAAAATCGTAAATTGGCGCAGTTTTGGCGCAATTTTGCTCAAAATACGGTTTTTGTAGCAGTTTAGCACATGAATTAGGATTTGGCGCAGTCTGGCGCAATTGGCGCAGCCGCAACATCCCTGCATATACCTAAATTCTTATGAACATTTTTCTTCACACCATTTTTATTTTTATTAATTTAAAGTTTTTCCTGACTTTTCACCCACTCTGTTTACATTGTGTTATTCATGTCAAAAATTAATTCTATAAATCTTTTAATATGTATAGGTATTTTTTAAATCGTACAAGAACATATAAGTGCTTATGTAACTACTATGATCATAGTTATAAAAGCATTGGATCAGTACAAAAAAACAAAACAGTGCCCTAAAACGTAAGTCTAATTTACATAATTAACACGAGAGTAAAAAGAGTCCCGAACCGTCTTAAGTTTTAGTTTTATGTTTACATCAAGTTTTAAATTTATGAGTGTAAAACTTAACACCCCAAAAAGTTAACTTTCTAAAATTACCCGGTCAAAAGACCTTTTTAATGAAGCGGGGTTAATGAAGTAAAATATATCTAAAGCTTGAATCACAGATCGACAATCTTTAAAAACATTCATAATTTTCATTCTGGGTCATCGATAGGTTTGATTTAAATAAGTTGACAGGTTTCTTTAATGGAAAAAAGTTCAATTTGTTGATAGTTCCTGACTTGAGAATTCTTCGACCAGTACTTAATTACAATTTTTTTTATTTTAAAATCAGCAGAAGCGTAAAAAACAGTAAAATATCTAAAATGAACTCGTACGAGAGTTCTCAAAAGGGTTTCACCTAAATAGATTCTTCTTAACAAAGCAACATATATTCATTTAAAAAGCAATTGAGATATTTTTAATAGAGCATCTTTAAATCATATAAAAGTGTGCATAGTTACTCAAGAGTTTAAGCCCCATGATTCAAATATCTAAAAATTTAATTTCACCTCTAATTTTTAGAAACCAATGCAGGTGTTTTTTGAGAAATAATTCAAGGTGTTACGCGGATAAATGAACTTAAACATTTAATTACATTCTATAAACTTACATCATTATATTTATTTCCAGTTAAATGCTCATCACCATTAGTTTACTTACATCACCTTCAGTAAAAGAACTAACTTTAAATTATAAACTACTGCTAAAGGGCCTTGAATACTATTTTTCTATTCATTTTATTCCATACATAAGAATCACTAGCTTCAAAGCATAGCACATCACTTGTTTACAAGGCAATATAAATGCATAAGAGTTTATTAGGTAGAATTTAATAATATTGTATTCCGTGAAAAAAACAAAAATGTTAAATACCATCACAGAAATTCTTCCTGTTTCAAAATTAGTTATACCAGTGTTCTCAAGTCCCACAAAAAATATAATCACTTTCAGAATGTAATTCGCACAAATTTTGGAATAAAAACTTGGATATAACTGGAAAAACCTTGCAAGAGAAAAATATAGGATCTTTCTTATCTCTACATAAATTAAAGTTTCAGCAATTAGTTTTCTAATTTTTCACCCTCCAAAGTGGTATATAAAATTATTGTGAAGATATATTCATTCATTAGCAAATAATACAAATCTTTCAGTTGCAGCTACTTATCCATTTTATTTTACACCCACTCATTAATTTTTAACGTTTATAGATCCAATTCTAATAAGAACACCAGTATCACTAAACTAAGTAAAATCAAGTAGGGATATAATTTCTTTTACTTGTAAAAATCAAAGTCGTGAGATAAAGATTTTAAGTAAAATAAGTTTAGTTTGAGGGATTAATGAAATTTAAATAGTTTCATATCAACAAAGCCTTTTTTAAACTTCAACACCAATATAAGCAATTTAACTTCCATTGAATTTCTGTCAAATATTAAGCATTAACCTAAATACAAACATCAAAATGAATGGAGTCCTTGAAGTATTATACTATTTCTGTTGATTTATATGTAGCTATTCTTATCATATTCCCCAATTCAAAGGTTTCAGTGTTATTAGAAACTTGATATGATTTTTAGACTGTAAAAATATTCATGTCAATCAATTTTTGTACTGTTTGTTGTCTATGATATGATGTGCCTAATATTTTTGTGAGTCAATATTTTATATGGCAAGCATCTTTATTATACATATTGCATTGCTTGCTCGATCATAAAATAGATTGCCATCCAACTGCATGGAAATCTATGCCAAAGATTGTCTCCTCATTTGAGTTTCAAATTGTATGTGATTACTATTGGTAATACAAGTGGTCATTTTATGACAATTATTTATTGTAAGGGTTTCATCATGATAGGGAACTCCTGCCATGAAGGTCCGTTTTAAATAAAATAGATGAGACAAGCTATAGGGAACCTTTCCAAAGGACTTGTTAGTGTATGAGGTATTTTCTACTGTTAGTCAGATGGCAATCTTTGATGTTAATGTGTAACTGTGTAAAAACTAAAAGAAACTGTTTTTTCTTTCGAAGCCTTTTTTAATTGACTAATATTGTGTTATATTGGTACGATGTAAAGTAATAAAGAGTCCAAATCAAAGTCCTTCACAATTTTATATATTTAATAAATTTAAAATAATTAATTTCAATAATAATCTTCAACATAGAACCATCACTTCATTTTATCTCAGTAAAACATTTCCTAGAAATATTATATTGATTAGTAATGGTATTGATAATAACTGCAAATTATTTTTATATGTTTAGTTAAATAATTTAGAGATCGAAATTATAATCGATAATAACTTTGTTCATAACCTAGAGTTTACTTTTGCAAAATCAATTTTCAAAGCAGCTGTAAAATGATTGATATGGACTCTTTTCTTTGGTTTAAATGTAATTTTAGTGACCATGTATCCTTTAGAATGGATGCTAGACTGAAATTTAAATAAGTTAACAATAGCGAATGTTGTTTATCAATCACCAGTTGGATGTGCACTGTTGTAATAAAAGAATGAAATGATTGCATCTAAAGACTTTTTAAATATTCCAAATTACACAAAATCTTCGTTCTTTTGAAAAAATTAGTCCAATTAATAATTAGCTTTAGGAAACAAAAACAGAAACAGGAACAAAATTCGAAATCACTGCTAAATGATGAAAAAAAAGTACATCAAAGTTAGTTTATTTAAAAGTAGATTTTTAACCAGCATAAATAATGAATATGTATCTAAACATTTTTATAATATACATAAATTGTGCATCTCTAAAATATTCACTCGGGACCATAAAATAAAAATTAAGACTATACATAGTTCATAAAAATTTGATAGTAACAAATACTTGATACCTGTGATAACAAAATAATTATAACTTGGTCTAAATGAACAATTGGACAGAAACCAAAGCAGTTCTAAACTTACTCAACCATACTAAACATTAAACTAAATAAATGATTTTTTTAATAAGATAAATATGTAGATTTTATCCAGTTTTCTATTTTAGAGGTACTATTTAGGGTACAGGTTATAAAATTAAATCTGTTAATTACTAAAAAGAGAGTGTTTACAAATATGCAATGCACAAACACAAAATCACAAATATTCACACATGAGTAAATGGGTTTATTAATAAATGTCATGACTAGTTATTTAAAGCGTATGAAGAATATGAGTATAAAGAATAAATAACAGTAGAGCACAAACACAATCTAATGTTATGTTTAAATCCTTCAGTTCAAGAAAGCATACTAAGCTCACTTTGGACAAGAATGTACATGCTAAAAAATTGAAACTTTAGCATTATTATGAAAAGTACAAAAAAATGCAAGTTACAAAATATTTGATAATGTTTATAAAAGGTATGCAAAATACTGCTTAGTTTTTATTGGGTACTTTGGATTCTAGACTAAGTAATTTATGATAATTTAAATAGAGTAACTACAAATTTCGAAGACATAGTAAAGCATCCAATTTTACTTTTTATTTCGTACAAACTAAAAGAAAAAGTTAAACTACAAATCAGAAATAATAGCATTTACTTTATTGCAGCATTAATAAATATAGATGGACTTCAACACTTATGTGTTATGTGTATGATTAAGCTTCTCGCTTTATATAATTTACACACACACTTTGCTTTTATATTCAGCAATATAAAAACTACTTAAAATTTTGTGAGCAAGTATATGGATGAGCCAGAAACAGTTCCATGTAAATAACTCATTTATAATCTCAGGAAGGAGTTGTTTTAAATGCACTCATGAATGTGAACTAATAATTTTAAATAACATTATAAACAAATAGTAATATGAGATTCAAAAAAGACATAAAAAAATTCAAACAGGTAGATATTTTATATAAACAGCAATTTCCCCTACTTGAGTAATAATTTGGTAAATGAACTATAAAATGCCAAAAATCTGGATGCTAAGCACCAAATTAAAAAAACTCTTTTTAAGTAAAGGTAAATCATGCCACAAATAAAACATATTTTTTACCAAGTGAACAAATATGATTTACTCCCTTAAAAACTTCATTTATAAAACATAAAATCAAATAAAAACTTAACAGCTATTAAATAAATTATTTTAAAAACTATAACTATTTAATTTTTTCTGTTGAATACATTTCTTCAACTTGTTCAGCAAATAAACCATAGCAAAACGAAATCCTACCATAACAATTCAATATTAAAAATTATAAAACAAGTAAATGAAAAAGCCCCTTAAATATTTTCAAATATTAAATTAAAATAAAAAAGAAACAAAATCAAATTATTTTAAATAAAATTGTGAATAAGAATTCAGAAATTAACCATATAATTTCTATGAACATTTAACCTATCCTAAGAACACACAATTATAACAACCTTTCATTTCCTAAATAGCACATACATGAATATGCTTCAATATTTAAGTAAGTATAAATTATGATGTACTATTGTTTTCCATTTTAAAATAAAACCAACACTTTGTAGAACACAAAATAATTTTACCCAATGAATTTTCACAGAACCAATGACTAGGTATATCACGTGATGGAGAGGATTGAATAAAGTTAAAATATTTTCAATTAAAGTGGAATATTACTAGAACCAGAGAGAAATTCCTTTATAATAAAATAACCTTCATAAGTAAAAATACACTTAAAAATTAAAAAACAAAATCCCTGAGATATAACAACAAAGGATTGAGAATGGGCCTAATAATTAACAAATTATTCCTAATTATTAAACAAAGCACATTTCAGGGTATTTACTCACCCCATTTAAGGATTATAATTTTCTTTTTCAGCAAAATAAAAATTTTTTAATTAAAAAAATCCCTGATCTTATATGCAGGTAAGCAATTAATGAACAAAATAGTATGAAAACAATAAGGCAAAATATAAGTAGGGGATAATTAAGGAGGGGTGTAGAGTTTTTACAAAAAACCCCTTTTTATTTCACAAGTTTAGACTTGCCCTAAGTATATTCTGTAACTCTTTATTTAAAAAAATAAAGACTATTTTTTTAAAATTATTTTTATACTTTAAAACCATAAGTATTTTACCCCATACCTTCCTGACATGAGGTATGAATTGGACAAGATGTACAGCAATGATCTCTTAAAAACAAAAATATTTTATAGTAAGATAAGTAAAAAAGTGAGATGCATAACTTTGGTTCAAAGTACCAATAACCATTTCAATGCTGAAGATAATTCCAATGATCTAAAACTTGTAATTTAAAAATGAAATTTTTTATATAAGAAAGTTAAAGGTGCTATGAAAAGCCAGAACTTCCTATTAGAGATGCTCAAGTTAAAGTTGCACTGAAAGAGTGTCTCAAACTTTTCAACTAAACGACTGTAAACAATAATGATTTTTGTCAAAATAAATCAAACATTTCAAAAGATTAATTACAAGACCATTCAATATAGAAATTAAATGCAGTTGTGATTCTTTTTTATAAAACACTGTATGACTGGAATGAGTTATTTGCACAAAATAATTTTTGGTTTTGGGTGCAAGGTCCCTAATACAGACACACTGCTAACAAAGCAATTTTTCTATTCCAAAAGAATTTGACTTGACACAGACATTAAAGAAACTAGTTCTAATCTTTTATACGACTTAATAAAAAACTATCAATAAGGTCCAAAAAATTGTTTCCAATTAGAAACGCTGCAAAATAATGTCTGGACATGTAAAAGATACTAAATGATATTCCGTCTATTAGCATTTCTACAAAATGATAAATGAAAGTAAGACACCTGCATCACAAAATAAAAATGTAGAAGATAATAAGCACTGAAAAATAGGTACTTGCGTATTATATCGTCGACTGTTCAGCAGCCGTTAAATTCAGCGGTACAGCTATAGAACAGTCAATGGGATTTTAAACGTTTTTGGATTCAGAAGCACGGTCGACAGCATAATATGCGAGAACCGAAAAATTCTTGTATAAGAAATGAAGGAACTAAGAGAAGTATTATCCACCCTTTCCATACCATAGTGTCACAAAGAGGGTTTACAGTTTTTTAACCATCAACTGCATAGTACATAAAAGCATAAAAAATAGCTCAAATAAGTGTCAAAATCAGTTACACATTTCAAACCACAAAAATTACATAAAAAAGGCCATTGAGTAAATGTGTTTTTAGTTCCTCTTTTTGAAATGATTGAATTTTATGATTGGAAATAAAAAGTTATCTTAACAAAATAAATTAACACTTCTACAGGAATTTGACTTAACACAGACAAGCAAAAAAAATGCTTTATAAATGACTTTATAGAAATCATATATAAGGCCAAAGTATTATTTTCTAAATAGATTTATGAGATGATACTAAATGATAAATGTTTTAGCATTTCTACCAATAATGAAAGAAAGTCACTTATCAGATAAGAAGATCCCTGCGCTATAAAATAAAAAGTAAAATGAAAATGGTAAGGGGCCATTCATTAATTACGTAAGGATGATTTTGGCAATTTTTGACCCCCCCTCCCCCCATGTAAGGGTACGTAAGATTTTTGAAACCCCTCCACCCCTATTCTTACGTAAGATTCCATTATGTTTTTCAAAACAATAAAATGCTAGAAAACTCTCCGTTTGACGTAAATCAAAGATTTTATTTTTCAACAGATAAGTAATATTCTTGCTGTCAACTACATATTACTATTATATTATTATCTCTTGATTAGAATAATTGGAATTTGTTTATATTAACTAGGAAAATCTTACGTAAGAATTGGTTTGACCCCCCCACCCCCCAAGTAAGGGTATGTAGAGATTTTTCCAACCCCCCTCCCCCTCGGGACCCTTACGTAATTAATGAATGGCCCCTAATAGCCACTGAAAAATATTAATATGCAAGGTAGAAATGAGGCTCAATTCTGATAACTTTCCCATTGAATATCACCAAGATGTTTTAGACAAAAAATGTTCAAATATCATTATATATATAATATATTAAACTTTTCATTGACATAACCTATAATTTAATCGGTACTTACATATTATACCGTTGACCGTTCAGAGACCGTTTAATTCAGCATCACATCAATAGAAAAGTCAATGGGTTTTGATGATGTTTTTGATTAAGCGGTACGGTCGACAGGATAATACGTAAGAACCATTTAATCGATTGACTTGCAATTTTGTTGATATTTCTAATATTTAGCTTCCAAAGCAGTTCAGTGATATTTAGAGTACAGATAACGTAATTGAACCAGAAATGATAAAAATAAACTTTTTATCTTAAGACTTTTTAACATTTCTTATTAGTTAACTGATTTATAAAATATTTAGCTGGAACAAACCTTAAAAAATTGAAGAAACAAAGAGATTTTCATGTGAAAACTTTCAGAGAATAGTACAAATATTACTTTGTATGGATTTTTCATCAGATTTGATGATTTCACCAGGCTTTTTTCCAACAACAATAGCAGAGTTCCCATGACAAGAGTATGCATAATTCCTACGACTCTCGCCAATGCTCAGAAAGTTCAGAGGACGAGACTTATTTTGTCTTTCTTTAAAAAGAACTAAAGCTGTATCTTCATACCTCTGCTTTATTTCATACAAAGATTCCACAATATCTGAACTCTTTGACTTGTTCATGGATAGTCAGGGGACTAACCTTAAAAAAAACACAGGTTTATCAAAGATGTTTGAAACAGGTAGTATATGGAGAAAAGTTAACTTGGTACTTACATATATTAAGGCGTCGACTGGTTCTTAAACATTGAAACTGTGGCCGAAAAATAACTTCAGTGTTAGAGTGATCTTAATATGTTTTTCTAATTTATGCCAACAGTTTTAACAATGTAGATATGGTCGACCGTTTAATACATAAAAATTAAAGGAGATATACTTTTACAAATGCTTATTATAATAGCATACTAGCAAACATTACAATTGGATGGTTTGTTATTTTTGTTGGAATGTCCAACATTTGGCTGTCAAAACATCTTAACAGTCAAACAATCTGGGTTGACTTTACAGCAAATTTTGTTTTGCCAATGTTGTTAAGTGTCGAACAATCAATTCAACTTCTACACAACTGGGTTACCAGAATCCACTTCTCCATCACCAATTTTGGTCCCAGGGCTAGATTTTTTTTATTATCAATGATTTTAAATTGAAAATATATGGGAATTGAACCTCGAATTTTAATGGAAGTCCTGTTGAATTACAGATTTTCATTGACTTTGAAAGAAAAAGAAATACCAAAATATCACCCTATCCTGGATAGTTAAGATCTATGAATTTTAACTTAAAAGTGAGTACATTTATTTTATTACAGTAACGGACCCTTTATCCGGCAAGCTCGGGGCCGACATCATCCCGGACTTCGGAATTTTCCGGATTTCGGGTCTGTTCCGGAAAAAACGCCATTAAAGACGCAGCTGCTTTAGTAAAATCAGAATACCCGCTGAAACGACCTAGTCCGTTCCAATCGTAACGGATCCAGCAAAGCACGTGGGTCGTCCTGGCAAGAACCGATAGCGAGGCAGCAGCCGATTTTGGAATGGCCGATTAAACGCTGGGACGATACGATTCAGCCTTGTCGAATCGCCCCATTCCGCACCGAGATGATGTCGCAATAGGCGCGCGCAACCATAGCGCGTCGTAACAGCATTTACTCACTAAAAATTCTTCAAAATATAAAAAAACAAATTCTAAACGAGAGCCGGATTTTGGGTCCCTCCGGATATTGGGTTCCCAGATAAAGGGTCCGTTACTGTATATAATCAGGGCAGATTCAGTAGTTGGGCCTGGTTAACCAACTTAAGTCCAACCGAAATATGGCAATGTTTCCTAACTTCTGGCAAAACATTATATCTAAATACAACACCTAAGGGGACATCCATAAATTACATAAGGCATTTTTTTTCCAAAATCTGGACCCCCCTCCCCCTTTGTTGAGATTTAGTGAGATTTTGCTGGACCCCCCCTCCCCCAAGTGAGATTTACCTACAACTTTTTAAATATAATTTGCAGTGTCTTATCTGTGTGTATTCCTTTTTCATGCTTAAAAAAAGAAAATAGTATAATTTCTAACTTAAAAAGTTGACGTGAGATTTTAATCGACCCCCCTTGGAGAGATTTTTCCAAACCCCTCCCCCCTTTTTGACCTCACGTAATTTATGGATGTCCCCTAAGGTAAATTATGGGGCAATCCTACCGAGAAAAGTCAAATATATCCCACAATTTATGAAATACCTAGCCTGTATATGTATAGAAAGCTGTGGTTGTGGTACTGGATATAATTTTCCGCTCCAAAGAAAACTGTAAGACAATTGGTGCAGCCAATTGATTCAACTTCTATAGATTTATATAATAAAATGTTCAAACTTGTGTTGAAAGGTTAAAAGAAGAAATAAAACCAACGCAGAGCAACACAATTTCTGTTTTATTGTGTTGCTCTGCGTTGGTTTTATTTCTTCTTCTATAGATTTGAGTTGCCCAAATCCCTATTTTTAGCTTGGCCCAATTTCTTTGGATTACCCAAATTTTCTATTCATATCAAGGTGAATTTTGGAAGTTTTCTTCTTTATTTACTTCATTTCTAATAAAAGAAAGTAACTGAAATTTTTTATTTTATACTTTTTTTACTAAGGTTTTAAGAAAAATAAAGTTTTTCACGCTCTTTTGTGATGAAATACTCTAACTTACAAATAGAGTACGCACTAACATAGCGAAATATTATCGCCAACCAGGGCCAACAACGGAATCTACCCAATATAATCAAAACTAAAGAAATTTTGCATTAAAAAATGCAAAAGGAAGGAAAAAAACTAATTTTCGGATTATGAAAATACCTTTATCTGGAATAAATGTCAATCTCCTTAGCAGCAGCTGATGTTTTTTCATCTGTTCTAAACATCAGATTGGAGCTACACATTTGTGTTTATTTACCAATAAATCACGTAAGCTTGAAATGGAACGGAAGTATTCAGTAGCGTTTAATAATTTGAATTTGGTTTTGAGTATGAATCACAAACCCCATGCGGAAGTGATTCTTTCTTTATTGTTTACATACATACATCTGTTCCTCTCTAATGGAAAAAACACTTTTTAAACCTTGAAGGTATGATTGCAACCCTAAAAATAAAGTTGTATACAGATAGGATACTCATGCGCTCGCAGCTTCTCTCTTGAAAAGAAAACTCAAACTCCTCAAAGGTAGAGATCCCGTAGTTTTTGAAACATGGGAAAAAACCCGGGAATTTTGGAGAATAAACCCGGAATTTCGAGGAAGTTTTGAATATAAACAAAGACGGGCGCAAGTTCAGAGTTGCGTATGCTTGGCGAATTTTGGCTGTTTAGCGGCACATTTAGAAGCCAAATAAATCTTTTAACATGAGTTAGGGTTACCATATTTGTCATATTTAACGCTAAAAACTTGGCGCATACGCAAGTCTGAACTTGCGCCCAAAGACGGCCATCTGTAGCTACAGATGGCCGTCTTTGTAAATTCAAAACTTCCAACTAACAAGTTTTCTCAAAACTTGTTATTTTTAAACTTACTTAATCTATAACTTTAATTCATGCTATTTCGAATCGAACATAAAATCGAATCATGCCCATTTGGTCACCTAAACATGACAAAAACAAAGAACATGTAGATCGGCGATTTGATATATATTTGTCAGATTGGTTGGTTTTTGTTTACTGGTTTTTGCTCTAGTTCCAAATAGAGAGCCTGTATACGAGAGAGAGGCGACTACTCAGTGTAGCGCGCGCAGATCGGTAAACAGGTTTTCTGTTCGCCACAGGCGGAGTTAGGTTTCCCACCATAGGATTAGCATGGGACGCGAGACAAGCGGCATGATACAGTTTGGACAGAATTGGATGAGCAGCAGTGACGGATCCAGGATTTGGTTTTGGGGGGGCTAAGAATTTTCATATCCCAATTGATTCTTCTTGTTAATGGTAATACGGAAAAGGTAGTGAATTATCCCACTCAAATCAATAATAGGGGGGTGTGGGGGTTCCAGAAATCTCCAGAAAATTTTTGGAAATTAAAGTCAAAAACCCCACTTTTTCAACTCGTTTTGGTACGCCTCATCCGAATTTCGGGTATAGATTTTTTGCGTTTTGACGAACTTAGTAAAATATTAGACGTTTTGGGGGGGGCTTCAGCCCGAAAGCCCCCCCCGTAGATCCGCCACTGATGAGCAGAGACGCTTTCAAGCGAGTTGTCGCCTCTCTCTCGTATACAGGCTCTCTAGTTCCAAAGAAGACCAGTTTTCCTTTAATTATCGAAATTTCTTGTAAGAGATTTAACAATTCTTTAAAATCTCTTGATAGAGTGGGCAAAATTCCAAAAGGGCTTTGGACATTGAAGAGAAAATCAACATGATCAAAATTTCTTAAGCGAGTTGAGATGTTTTTCCTTCTATTGTGTCAAAGGTCAAAGTTCCCGAAAATTTTCAAAATTCACTTCCCAAAAAAAACCCGGTTTATTCCAGCCTTTGCAACACTACTCAAAGGTCTTTTCTTTTTACCTTTCTGCTGCTGTGGTTGGAAATATTTTTTATGGGGGACTTAACTGATTTTTTTTTCAAAAACTACATATTTGTAGGGCAAGATGTCCCCTCCAATCTCAGCATTGCATCCTTTTAAAGCGTGATTACGCATTTAGGAGACAAATTTTATGAAGTTTGAATCCATCAGTTTTTTAAAACTATACAAGATCACTTATTATGTTTTTGTATTCCCAAATTACATGAAAGTGCAATATTTAATTGGATGTCCCCTTATGTTATTTCCCCTTTTCCTATCAGAAACTGCAATACAGAACCACAATTTAGTATTATTCTTAAGTGTAGATGATTTTAATAGTTTTTACTGTTAAAAAATATAGCTTATGCAAGCAATATAATAATTTTGGTTTAGTTTGTTTTATTCTTTCTGTCTTGATCATAACTGAATTAAAAATTTATTTTTTAATTAATCAATTATATTTTAAAATTTTAATATAAAATCCAAAACAGTCATATAAAACTTTTCAATCTGTGAGAGTTCAAAAAAAAGTGAAAAATAAATTACAGTGTACATGTTTAGCTTCAGGTTCCAAAAGGAGAAAAATCTTCCTTAGGGATTAGGGAAAGTTAATTAACAAGAAAGCATATTGCATTTTTGAATCCTAGCACATACTTAGCAAACAAGATAAAAAAATCCATATGGTAGTTCAAAACTGCTTAAATTTAAATAGCCATAGGAATGTCTCCCAAAAATTTTAAGCTTGGCACTCATTATATCATAGGATCTATTAATAAAAAAATCTGTGGTGAAATTTTCAACCCAAAAACCTATTTTTCAGATGAGATTTTCTCTTGAAAGAGGATTTTTAGTATTCATTAATATACTGTATTTTATTATAATGTAAAAGAATAACGATATAAAACCGCTCTTGAAAGAGTATTTTTAGCATTTGCATTAATATTGTATTTTATTATAATGTAAAAGAATAATGAAATAAAACCACTTTAAATTAACCAAACAAATTTTCAGAACAAAAAAGTTTTAGAAATATAGTACTTAACAAATAGTGTTGAAATGCAAATAGTTGATGCCAATAGGAACTACACATTGTAGAAATCATGTCAATAAGAGGGGTGGTTGCTCAGAAGGGGATTGCTTTACAACTTAATCAAAACAGTTTCACACAATATATATCATTGGTAAAAAAAACACTAAACAATTTATTTCATACCATACTTTAATACAAAATAACGAATGAAAAGTTATAAACTTACGAAGATCTGACTTTCACTCTTTTTTTTGCCACTTGCTTCTTTAGAGTTAAAACACCCTCTTTTTATGCATGAAGAAATCTCTCATTAAATGCCTACCAACTAAACCTAAGTACAGCTCAGTAACTTAACTGAACACTTTTTGAAAACACAGGGATACACGCCAAAACAGCTGGAATTTTTTTGTACATTCATAAAACTGGTTTCTGGGATTTACTGGTTGTTGTTTTAAGGTATTTTAACATTAGGAAAATAGGGGGAAATTAGTGTCTTTAAAAATTGGGCATTACTGGAGGTGGTTGCTGTACAGGGGTAGTCACTCAGTGAAAATTTACTATAAATCAGAATTTAATGTGTTAAAACTTTACTCAACATGGTTTAAAAAAATGAAACTGGTATCTTTGCAATTTCAACAAATTTTTCTAGATGACTATACATTACTCCCCATCATGAGTCTTACTGTTTTTCCTAAACAAAACACAAAAAATAATTTGAAGTATCCAGATGTTTTCTAACACTAATCATACTGTAACATAGAGTACTACCTATGGCAATGAAATATACTGAAATATAATGTTAAACTCAAATAATATGAGACATCCTTTTTAATCCTTAGTAAATCTTGCATTTGAAATGTCTAGCTCAGAGAAGTGACTCACTCAAATGTCAGTGCTTGTAACAAGAAAATTCACAAACTTTGTAAAAAAATTATTTCAATAAAACCTATAATAAGTTGAACTATCACGGTAAAGACAAGAAATGACTTCATTGCTCAATGGAATTATTTTGCAACCCTTTTCAACTAATTTAATAACAAAAAATATAATTTCTTTCGCAAAACAGGAACTTTTTACATTCACAATATGTCTCACTATTGTCCACAAATAATATTGCTCTTTTTATAGCCTTTAGTAATAAAAAAATTGAAAGGATCATTAATTTGGTAAAAAAAGTAACTTAATTTACTTCAAAAGCTAATGAACACAGTAAAGAAACAGTATAAAATAGCAAATGCCTATGTTTCAAAACTGCATTTATAGCTTTTCAAAACTATTTAAATAAAAACATACAAACATACTGAAACCAAAAAAAGGTGACAATATTTAAAGGAACATAGACATAAAAGCTTCCTTAATAAAGTATATAATACTTTTATATAAACACTAAATTATACAAAAATCTCATCTACGATTTATTTAAAAAAAAAACCAAGTATTAGGAACTAAAAAAGTGAAATTGGTGAAATTAATAAACACAATGAAAAGAGTACAGGTTTAAGCTCATACTATATGATCAACAAGAAACCATGCCTTATAAAAATCTACAAGGTTTCAGGTGTTGAAAAATAAGCAATCTAACACCCGCGTTGGCATGTACCCAATGATATTAAATTCCTGAACATAGAAATTTAAAAACATTTTACATGATTGTAATTCACATTATTTGGGACAAAATATCACACAAATGAATGACAGAAACAGCAAAGTTGATGTGTATGTACTACACTGACTACTTGAAGCAACAGATTCAACATTATTAAATTTAGATCTTAAACCATCTTTAACAGAAGAAATATCCAGATCTTCTGATGAAGTAACATTTAAAGAACTATTAAATTGTGAAAAGTTAGTATTGATGTTATCTGTTGGTGTAAAATAACCACCTTGCATATGATTGGATGGCAGAATGTTTTCATCATTTGGTTTGAAGTCAGTAATTGAAATTGAAGGTTTTGTTTCAGGAAAATAAATTGCATGAGCAGAATCGATAGTAGAAGATGAAGGCTGCATACTTTGGGTTGATGTGTTTGGTTCTCCAAACTCGCCTGGACTTGAACCATTAATTTTAGGACTAGTGTAAGTTTTTGTTATGGAAACAGTTGAATGTTCCACACAGTCTAATTTCCCAAATGAAAGTAAAGAAGAATAGAAGTTGGCTACTGATGATAGAGGGGAACAAGGAATAGATGAAGAAGGTTTGTTGCAAACTACCGTAGTATTCTTCCTATAAACGAAATAAAGAGATAAATAAGTAGATAAGTTTTTATGCTATTAAATTACCATGGAGGTTGCTTAGTTTTTTATTGCTACTTGATGTTAAACTTCAGACCCCATTTAGCAGAAATTGACTGAATAGAAAATACAGTTTGATTGTTTAAAAGTAAATTAAGATAGAGAATTTGGTCCATGTAATAATATTACAAATGACAAAACACAGAATGACAAAAACACAAATCGTCTATTAATTAACATGGCAGATTCGCGTCTTTGTCATTGTGCCAACAATATAACATATATATAATAGACCTTACCAACAATGGTTTTCAGAGTGAACAGCTTTTTCCAAGTATTCAGAAAAACAATCTTCAGCCAAATAACTATATCTATCCATACAACTAGCTGTAGAATCAAAATCTAAACGATAAAGAAAAAATATCACATAATTTTCAAAGATATATAAGCAAGAGAATACTGAAATGTTAGTCCATCCTAAAATCTACCAAGTACATATTATTATTATACATATTACTAAAACATTAATTTAGTTCAGGGATTTTCCAACTTTAAGACAATGCAACTTCATTCTAGGTTGAGTGTTATTTTAAGCCCCTCTAAATTATAATGCTTAAAAAAATGAAAAAATCTACTTAACAATCTACTCTTTTACTCTTAAAATTGCACGTAATTTATTAAGAAACATTAATACACAATAATTTGAATAAGATAAGTAGTAATTCCAGTGATTTTATGAGTCAATATATAGTTAAACACTCTGAACTGAGAAAAAATGTCTCTTATCAACAGAATTGCAATAGTTTAGGTTTTGCAGTGCACAAGTACCAGATTACCATTACATACTAGATAGATTCTAAACTGTAGAGAACTATGGTAAAAAAATAACACTACTCATAGGGATTTCTTAGAAAAAACATAAATTGATTTTCAGCTTTTATATTGAAACAGTTTTTTTTGTTAAGAATTACTTATCAACTAATATTAAAGACTAAAAATAAATAACTTTTCACAAAACATTATTGCTGCAAAAAAAAAATAAAACAAACATGGATCTAAAAAAATTTAAAATATTATATTTGAAAAAATGTATACAGACTTTAAGATGATTGACATGAAAGGACAGTAAGCCATAATTTTAATACTTGTCACTAACCTGATTTCAGACCAGGATTTACATCCAAATTATATACTTTATTTTGGGGTATTCCATAACATGAGCTGTTTAGCCAAGGCTTTAAGGCTGTCTTAAACTTTTTGCTTACAATTTGAACAGCCTCATCTTCACAATGGTTTAAGAACACTTCTTCAGGACAGTCAAAAATCATAAGTTTTCTCCTATAATTAAGTAACAAAATAGAAGTTATGAGGTCACAGTGAAGAGAGTTATCAGTACACATAACATAATTGTGTTTATTATTTGAAAGACATATTCCAGAATTTTTTTTACAGATTAGTTTTTGATTACAGGAATACAGTAAACTCTGCTTAACGTGATCTCTTTTGTCCAAGAGTATATACGTATCCTATATAAATATTCGCAATATCCAATAGATAATAATAAGCAAACTTGATAGTAAAAAGTTTCAAAAAGGTTTGCCCAAGTGTTTGATTAAAATTACAACTATGTAGCTATAGCCCTAATTGGAGTATTAAAAACAATTACCTTGTAATTGTTTGTAGTTTTGCCATTTTTACACTATTAAAGAAAAATATAAGACACTAATAAATTAATAACAGATTTTGTAATGATTATTTAATAAAATTGGTCTCCTAACGTGAAGAAAAGGAGGTTTTTAGGGAATTTTACCAGATTTTGATATCATTAAGCAATACTTTGATGACATAAAACAATACATATTGTGTTAAGACATTGTCAGATTGATAACATAAACTGTGAACACAAAAAGGGGAGTGGACTGTATATAGATCAGCAAGATTAATATAACAGAGGTGCCAAGTTTAAAAAAAGAAAATTCAAAAATCCGTAATTTTTAACCATTTGTCCGTAACACCATAATTTTCTATAGAATCCGTAAAAGAAATGGACACTAGGGGGCCGTTCAAATATTACGTAAGCACTTTTTTGGTCATTTTTACGTCCATGAAGTTGGCCGTGGCGTGTTAGCTGTGGCAAAATTGAATAGTACACATCGTTACTGCTTCGTTACTGCCTGTTACTGCCGCATAAATAATCGTTACTGCCTAGGTCCTACTATTAAATTTTTAGCAAAACCTTATGCCACGGCCAGGTTCATGCTAGCCGTGGCACTTTCGATTTTTAAACAAAAAATGAGTGTAAGATATTCCTTTTCGTTACTGCCTGTTACTGCCACCAATATTATCGTTACTGCCTAAGCGGATTGGTGTAAAAAATCAACATGTCTGCCACGGCCAAATTCCATCAGCCGTGGCATGTCCGCAAAATTAAAAACTGATTATGCCATCTTAAATAACTTCGTTACTGCCCGTTACTGCCACATAAATAATCGTTACTGCCTCTTTTTATTTTCAGAAAAAATCAACTTTTTGCCACGGCTAACTTCCACAAGCCGTTTTCCAGCCGGGCAGAAAAAATGTTTCAAAATCAAACAAAAAACAGCTTAATGGATCCTATTTCGATACTGCCCGTTACTGGCATCAAAATTTCGTTACTGCCTCCACAAATTTTCAGAAAAAAATCTAAATTTTCGTTACTGCCTCCTTCAATTTTCAGAAAAAATCAAAATTCTGCCACGGACAGGCCATTTTTGCAGCCGGGCAGAAAAAATGCTTAAAAATCAAACAAAAAACAGCTTAATGGATCCTATTTCGTTACTGCCCGTTACTTCTACAACAATAATCCTTACTGCCTCCTTCAATTTTCAGAAAAAATCAAAATTCTGCCACGGACAGGCCATTTTTGCAGACGGGCAGAAAAAATGCTTCAAAATCAAACAAAAAACAGCTTAATGGATCCAATTTCGTTACAGCCCGTTACTGCCATCAAAATTTCGTTACTGCCTCCACAAATTTTCAGAAAAAAATCAAAATTTTCGTTACTGCCTATACCAATTTTCAGAAAAAATCAAAATTCTGCCACGGACAGGCCTTTTTTGCAGCCGGGCAGAAAAAATGCTTAAAAATCAAACAAAAAAACAGATTAATAGACCCTATTTCGTTACTTCCCGTTACTGCCACAACAATAATCGTTACTGCCTTCTTCAATTTTCAGAAAAAATCAAAATTCTGCCACGGACAGGACATTTTTGCAGCCGGGCAAAAAAATGCTTCAAAATCAAGCAAAAAACATTTTAATGGATCCTATTTCGTTACAGCCCGTTACTGGCATCAAAATTTCGTTACTGCCTCTACAAATTTTCAGAAAAAAATCTAAATTTTCGTTACTGCCTCCTTCAATTTTCAGAAAAAATCAAAATTCTGCCACGGACGGGCCATTTTTGCAGCCGGGCAGAAAAAATGCTTAAAAATCAAACAAATAACAGCTTAATGGATCCTATTTCGTTACTGCCCGTTACTTCTACAACAATAATCCTTACTGCCTCCTTCAATTTTCAGAAAAAATCAAAATTCTGCCACGGACAGGCCATTTTTGCAGACGGGCAGAAAAAATGCTTCAAAATCAAACAAAAAACAGCTTAATGGATCATATTTCGTTACAGCCCGTTACTGCCATCAAAATTTCGTTACTGCCTCCACAAATTTTCAGAAAAAAATCAAAATTTTCGTTACTGCCTATACCAATTTTCAGAAAAAATCAAAATTCTGCCACGGACAGGCCTTTTTTGCAGCCGGGCAGAAAAAATGTGTCGAAATCAAACAAAAAAACAGATTAATAGACCCTATTTCGTTACTTCCCGTTACTGCCACAACAATAATCGTTACTGCCTTCTTCAATTTTCAGAAAAAATCAAAATTCTGCCACGGACAGGACATTTTTGCAGCCGGGCAAAAAAATGCTTCAAAATCAAGCAAAAAACATTTTAATGGATCCTATTTCGTTACTGCCCGTTACTGCCACAACAATGATCGTTACTGCCTCCTTCAATTTTCAGAAAAATCAATATTCTGCCACGGACAGGCCATTTTTGCAGCCGGGCAGAAAAAATGTTTCAAAATCAAACAAAAAACAGCGTAATGGATCCTTTTTCGTTACTGCCTATTACTGCGATCAAAATTTTCGTTACTGCTTCCATCAAATTTCAGAAAAAATCAGAATTCTGCCACGGACAGGCCATTTTTGCAGCCGGGCAGAAAAAATGCCTCAAAATCAAACAAAAAACAGCTTAATGGATCCTATTTCGTTACTGCCCGTTACTGCCACAACAATAATCGTTACTGCCTCCTTCAATTTTCAGAAAAAATCAAAATTCTGCCACGGACAGGACATTTTTGCAGCCGGGCAGAAAAAATACTTCAAATTCAAACAAAAAACAGCTTAATGGATCCTATTTCGTTACTGCCCGTTACTGCCACATTAATAATCCTTACTACCTCCTTCAATTTTCAGAAAAAATCAATATTCTGCCACGGACAGGCCATTTTTGCAGCCGGGCAGAAAAAATGCTTCAAAATCAAACAAAAAACAGCTTAATGGATCCTATTTCGTTACTGCCCGTTACTGCCACATCAATAATCGTTACTGCCTCCTTCAATTTTCAGAAAAAATCAAAATTCTATAAAAATTTATGTTAATACTATCTCTAATAATAATAGATTATCCTCACGATAATTTACATATTTTTATAATAATAGATTATCATAAAAATATGTAAATTGAAGGAGGTAGTAAGGATTATTAATGTGGCAGTAACGGGCAGTAACGATTATTGTTGTGGCAGTAACGGGCAGTAACGAAATAGGATCCATTAAGCTGTTTTTTGTTTGATTTTGAGGCATTTTTTCTGCCCGGCTGCAAAAATGGCCTGTCCGTGGCAGAATTCTGATTTTTTCTGAAATTTGATGGAGGCAGTAACGAAAATTTTGATCGCAGTAATAGGCAGTAACGAAAAAGGATCCATTACGCTGTTTTTTGTTTGATTTTGAAACATTTTTTCTGCCCGGCTGCAAAAATGGCCTGTCCGTGGCAGAATATTGATTTTTCTGAAAATTGAAGGAGGCAGTAACGATCATTGTTGTGGCAGTAACGGGCAGTAATGAAATAGGATCCATTAAAATGTTTTTTGCTTGATTTTGAAGCATTTTTTGCCCGGCTGCAAAAATGTCCTGTCCGTGGCAGAATTTTGATTTTTTCTGAAAATTGAAGAAGGCAGTAACGATTATTGTTGTGGCAGTAACGGGAAGTAACGAAATAGGGTCTATTAATCTGTTTTTTTGTTTGATTTTGACACATTTTTTCTGCCCGGCTGCAAAAAAGGCCTGTCCGTGGCAGAATTTTGATTTTTTCTGAAAATTGGTATAGGCAGTAACGAAAATTTTGATTTTTTTCTGAAAATTTGTGGAGGCAGTAACGAAATTTTGATGGCAGTAACGGGCTGTAACGAAATAGGATCCATTAAGCTGTTTTTTGTTTGATTTTGAAGCATTTTTTCTGCCCGGCTGCAAAAATGGCCTGTCCGTGGCAGAATTTTGATTTTTTCTGAAAATTGAAGGAGGCAGTAAGGATTATTGTTGTAGAAGTAACGGGCAGTAACGAAATAGGATCCATTAAGCTGTTTTTTGTTTGATTTTTAAGCATTTTTTCTGCCCGGCTGCAAAAATGGCCTGTCCGTGGCAGAATTTTGATTTTTTCTGAAAATTGAAGGAGGCAGTAACGAAAATTTAGATTTTTTTCTGAAAATTTGTGGAGGCAGTAACGAAATTTTGATGCCAGTAACGGGCAGTATCGAAATAGGATCCATTAAGCTGTTTTTTGTTTGATTTTGAAACATTTTTTCTGCCCGGCTGGAAAACGGCTTGTGGAAGTTAGCCGTGGCAAAAAGTTGATTTTTTCTGAAAATAAAAAGAGGCAGTAACGATTATTTATGTGGCAGTAACGGGCAGTAACGAAGTTATTTAAGATGGCATAATCAGTTTTTAATTTTGCGGACATGCCACGGCTGATGGAATTTGGCCGTGGCAGACATGTTGATTTTTTACACCAATCCGCTTAGGCAGTAACGATAATATTGGTGGCAGTAACAGGCAGTAACGAAAAGGAATATCTTACACTCATTTTTTGTTTAAAAATCGAAAGTGCCACGGCTAGCATGAACCTGGCCGTGGCATAAGGTTTTGCTAAAAATTTAATAGTAGGACCTAGGCAGTAACGATTATTTATGCGGCAGTAACAGGCAGTAACGAAGCAGTAACGATGTGTACTATTCAATTTTGCCACAGCTAACACGCCACGGCCAACTTCATGGACGTGTCATTTTTAACCCCCCCTCCCCCTTTGTCAGCAAAGATAAGCAAACCATATTTATGTAAGAAACTGCCAGACCCCCCCACCCCCGAAATTTTGACATCCATTTTAGTAAGTAGTTTTTTCTTGAAAATTAGGTGACTAATGCAAGGAGCTGTCGTTTTTGGGTGTAACCCTAAGGGTTCAATAAATGACTCAAAACACTACTTTTCGGGGTTAAAATTTCAAAATGTTTGGGGGGTCCATCCCCAGAAAAAAGTGCTTATGTCAAATTTCCTAATTCAATTTTTCGTTAAATTTATTTTTGGTTGAGTTTTGAAATTATTTATGCAAAAAACAGATTTTCGAAAATGCAGCATCTTACGTAAGCATCACTCATATCCCCCCTCCCCCCTTGTCAGGAAAAATAAGCAAAGATCAAACCCCCTCCCCTCCTTGGGTGCTTATGTAATATTTGAACGGCCCCTAGGGTTATGATTCTGAGACTTTTTTAAAAATATTTAAAAGCCTGATGTTGCATTCGATGAACTTTTGCCCATATGTTAATTTTGTGATATTTTCTTTGTATTGAGAAAAACCTTGCGCGCCCAACATTATTTCACTTTTTAATATTGCAATCACTAGGGTGTCTCGGAGAAAAAACTTTTCTTTCAAAAACCTCGCTCCTCAGAGGGATTTTCCCATTCCTTTTGGTCCCAAAAGATAGTGTGTGAGGTTTCAGCTTCATAAGTTATCTCTAGGGTTTGCCTATAGGGCCCCAAATTTGAAAAAAGTTGGAAAAAAACTACCTATTTTCAGAATTAAAAAAATATATATATTTTAATATTGTTATAAAAATGGTTTAAATGTGTTCTTTAGAACATATTTAAATTGATTATATATATATATATATATATATATATTTATGTGTTAACTGTACCCTATAGCCCCTATAATTTAAGATTAAAAACTACTTAAGGACGTTGCACTCACCAAAGTTTATAATGCACTACCAATGGACGAAAAGAATTTGAATTTCTTCGAAGGAACTCCCTCATATGATGCCACTTGTTGTTATATTGATGTTTTAAATAATAAAGACCAGTGAAATAACAATAATTAGGCCTTCCACTGAACTTTTAATGTAAAAAGTACTTTTGTGCGAAAATGCTTGTCTCTAGCTGATCAAATACAAAATTTACCCTAAAAAAGAGGGTTATTGTACTTTTTAAGATCAAAAACCTTGAAATACCTTTTTAAACCCTTATAGATTTCTTTTTATAAGTAGAACTTAACTTACAGATTGGAAATTACATGAAAATCTACTATACCAGAAATAAAAATAAATTTTATCTGATGAAATTATGAAAATTACTCCTCTTCAACGTATTAGGGAAAAGTTTAATAATTGAAATCTTCTTTCATCAAAATGTGAAAAAAATTTACAAATATCAAACAACTTTCTTAATTTTAATAAAGAAATCCCATTTTCTCTTCTGGTAGAGAAATAACCATAGAGTTGAAATAACCCAAGTCCGTTCCGATCTGTTCGATTTAAAATTAAGTTCTACGTAAAAATTAAACTTATAATGGTATTCGAAAGTTATTGAACTGAAGAAGTACAATAACCATCTTTTTTAGAATAAATTTTGGATTTGATCAGCTAAAACCAAGCATTTTCGTAGAAAAGCATTTTTTTCATTAAAAATTCAGTAGAAGGCCTAATTACTGATTTTTTACTGACCTTTATAATTTAAAACATCAATTTAACACCAAAGGGGATCATTTGAGAGAATTCTTTTGAAGAAAATTGGAATTTAATTACTTTCTACCACTGTAGTTCATTATAAGCTTTGATGAGCGCAACGTCCCTTAGTTAGTACCTTTTACTCTTAAATTATAGGCACTATAGGTACAGTTAATAACCTTAAATAAATTTAAACCATCTAAAATGTCCTAAATAACAGATTTGAACCAGTTTTAAACAATATAAATCTCAAAATATACTTTTTTAAAAATTCTGAAAATTGGTAATTTTCCACTTTTTTCTAACTTTGGGGCTCTATAGGCAAACCCTAGAGTCAACTTAGGGGCTGAAACTTCAAACACTATCTTTTGGGACCAAAAGGAATAGGAAAAGCCCTTTTACAAATTTCAACAATTGTTATGATTTATGTTACATTCAGCTTCAAAAAAGATTTTATTAACTGCCTTTTAATGCTTCAGCCTTATGCAAAATCTTATAATGCGCGCAAGCTTTTTTCACAGTTTTCAAAAATGAAAGTTATTTTCGAGAGTTATAGACCAATACTCATCATTTTCCACCACAGGCTTTTAAATCTGAAAAAATCATAACCCTAATGGACACCTCTGATATAATTTTAAAACAATTGTTAGCAACATACAAAATGATTTGACTAATCCTACGAAGTACCAAATTTTATTGAAAAAATATTTCAAATTGATAACTTATTTAATAATTTAAAGTAAAAAGATAAATCTGTAAATTAATATATGGTAACAAAATAGCATATTTTTAAAAATTGGTTTTTGAAATAATAACAGGGAGACATTCCGATTCTGAGTATAGTATTTAAGTAAAATTTGAAAATAATAAATATACATGGTTAAGGGAATAAGCAGTTGGTAGGGTGATGATGGTAACATGGTAATGAAAAAAATTTGATGCTATAATAAAAACAAATATAAATAAAATTTCATGCAGTCTAAATCGTATTACTATACCTGCAAGAAATTAATTTCACTTCATTTTTACCATAAGATGATTTGCTACTATATCTTGCAACACACACGAAAAATTTATTCAAGTGTTTACGTATACACTCCCAATAATCAGCAACATCTAAAATAAATTCTAAAACTTAAAAAAGAATGCATGGAAAAGTGGTTTTCTTAAATAACGTAGCACAAAACTATGCTATTAAACCAAATAGGTAGTTTGTGTTTGTACTGGAGCTTACCATAAAGAAATTCTTCATCACAGATTTCTTTCAAAAGAGAAACTGTAGTATTGATATCAAGGTGGTGTGGAAAAAATACTTGCTGGCATTCATTCAAGCATTTTGACACTTGTTTCAAATCCCTATCAAATTAAATTTGTCAAAAAGTAGTCACATTAGATTGGAATTATTTAAAATAATCCTCATTTAAAATCGGGCATGATTTTTTAAATTTATTTTTCTTATGTTTGAATGAAAATAATAAGGAGTCCTTATTTTAAAGTTGATAAAATTCTTACCTGCAGAGGGAATCAATGTCATTGGAAATTAATTTGGTAAAAGCTGCTTGAAATACAGAACTACAGCCTCCAATATCGCAGCCATCAAGGCAGAATCCAAAGGAAAACAATGCTAAAATAAAGAACAAAATTACAAATTAATTAAAAATTTCTTATTGTTCAATCCCCTGTTTCAGATTTCTAAAATTCAAGTGAACTACTAAATAACTTAAAAACATACCATCTAAAATTATCTACAGAGAAGCAGTTTCCTTTTAGTATTTAGGCAAGTTATTCAAACTAAACACGTAACTTAAAAACATTTCTAGCCATAAAAGTGCTGAATTTATCCATTATGAATTTTAGCTTTTAACCTTAAAATATTTAAAACAAAAATAACTTATGTTCAGATTATAAACTATGCTTATTATCCGTGTTAATCCAACTAACATCCTCATCTTTCATCTTTCCAATTTTCTGTGTTTGTAAACAAAAACAAAATGTTACTCAACATAGGTTGCAGTTAAGAGAGAAGGAAGGAGCCATTATTGCTTGAACTTGAATTCTGCAAGATTGAAGGGAATCCTGTGAAGCTTAAGAGCTAGTGAAACGTGATAATATAAAATTTTTTAAGGTTTAATAATTTATTTATTTTCAAGCCCAGTGGAATTATGAAGCTTCGGGTTAAGAGATTGGATTAAAAGATTGGGCGGGTTTACAAGAAGCGACTACAGCGACACGACTGGCCGAAATATATATATATGTTACAGTTAAAGTCCGGAAATCAGTTAATTTACAGATAACCTAGGTAATTTGCAGATTAACGAGGGTGATCCGTTAAAGAGCGAATTTTTTTTCAATTTCTAAGATTACCTAGGTAATCTTGAAATTACCTAGGTATTCTGCACCCTACCGACTAGACACTCGTTAATCTGCATACTACCTGTAATCAGTTATTTTACATATTAACGAGGGTGATCCGTTAAAGTACAAAATTTTATTTTATTTTATAAAAAGTTTAAGGGGGTTGGGGGGGCTGCCGCCCCCCCAAACCCCCCTGCCCTAACTATAACTAAACTCGTTTTGGGGGTAAACAGTAACAATGACGAATCAAAAAAGGGGGATCGGTACTTTTTTCATATTACACAAAACACGCAAATCCCACAAAAATAGTAATGAAATAGCAATTTTAAAACTAGAATATAAAAACAATAATAATAGAATATTAAAGTACCAACTGAGATTTGTATCAATTGTGGTTTTCGATCTCGATTTGACAGCGTATTTCAATGAGCACTTAAACTAGCAAATCTTAAAGAAAGCGCGTTGTAATCGGCTGGCAGCCTGCACTGAACTATTGCTAGGATTCGCGATCGATTACATATGTTAAACCCTTACCCAGGTTCCAGCGATTGTTGAATTAACGTTTGTTGAAAAGATATTTCAACAGCTGGGACATTTGCTTTCGTTAAAAGAAATCTCTGTCACTCTGAAGTCGGAGCTTCAACACAATTGTTTCAAAATGCCCGTTTTAGTAGTAATATACTGTACTTAATCATGTAAATTTACAGTACTTACTTGCTTGTATTATTTTGTTTTAACATTCAACATGACAACTACCAGTGCTACGCTCTAAATTTGAAATCAAAACACCAAATATGACAACAAACTACGTATTGAAACCCAACTGCGCAGGGGTAAGCGCATGGCGCAGTAAGCACCTCAACATTTTAACAGAAAGTATTGAACGAAACAAACTATTTTGAACTTTAACGATCAAGAGGCCGTTATAGTGTAGATTCCCTAGGTAAAATGCGAAAAACTCAAAAATCCGCACATTAACGACAGAAATCAGTTAATCTTAAGTTTACCTAGGTATTCTTCAGATTAACTAATTATCAACTTTAGCGGTAACATATATATATATTTATATTTCGGCCAATCGTCAATATATATATATATATATATTGACTGGTAGATACTTGACGGTACTAGGTACTCTATACCTAGAGGGTCTTGCTTAGAATCGTATGTTTTAAGCAAGGATGCAGAAAATGTTTTTACTTCCAAGATTTCCCCCAATCAATACAAAATTTCCCAAAAATTTTATAAAATGATAAAGATTTTTATAAATCCGATTCATTTCCACAAAATTTCCCCATTTGTGTAAAATTTCCCCCGATCCTAGATCGCCGGATCGGACATATTCTGCATCCGTGGTTTTAAGAGGTCCGTTTCTACTAGTTGAAGGTTAAAAAACCAGAAACAGGGGTAGCAGTGACATTTAATAAAACGGGGTGAATCGGATCAATTTTGAACTTTGAACTGCTGCCAAAAGTTTAATAATAAAGATTTTGGAATGCTTTAAAAATAATATTTCGAGTCCTAACTAATACTTTAAGAACCCGTTGAAAAAATTAAATCATCTTGAACGGTTTATTTTATATAAATTTTTAAGTGCCGTGATCCGATTCACCCTTAATGTGGGGTGAATCGGATCACTGCCAGTTTTTGTGGAAAAAACGCAATTTTTACGCCTTAAAGTGATACAGGATCTTGAAATTAGCCTTCAAATAGTCTAATAAGGTAAAATGAATACATTTTACTAAATAATGAACATTTTTAAAAATAAAATAGTATAAGGTTTTCAGAAAAGTTATGATACTTTTTACCAAAGTTTCATGTTTGAATTTTTTTTTTGAAAAACTGGTAATAGGTGATTTCAAACGAAGGATATTTTGGTTTATGTATATTTGAGAATATAATGTATGTTTTTGGAAGTTCTGGTGGTATTATTTCTTATCAAAATGGTGATTAGAAAAGAAGACCGAAAACGAAGATTTTCGTAAATTGTTTTATGCCGCTTTAAAAACTGTGAAGAATGCATTATTCATGGCTGATTAAAGTTTTGCTGTATATTTGCAATGTTTAAATTAAGATGTCAAAGATTTGAGATGATTTGATAAGTTTAAGATAGCAAATTTTGGCTTTAAAACTGCATATAACAGGTAATTTTCCATAGTTCTTTAGCACTTCACTCGCTCTGTTGAGCAGCTGGTGTATGAAATAAAATCAAGACAGATGTTTTCCCTAACATAAATTAATTATTAAAGCATTGAAAGTCTTTTCATAACATTATTGTTTTATCTGTTTCCAGTTTCGAATAATAAGTGTTGCTTTTCTTAGTGTTTTCATATGTAGAAAACAATCGCTTCGTTCGCTTTACCGTAAGTTTAGCGACGTGCAATTCTCAGAAGCTAAAAAATAATGCGCTCTTAAATAATATTTAACGAAGCGATACACGGTATATTAATTAACAGCTGGGTCTAAATGTAAGTTTTCTTGTTGATTTTGATATAGTTTTAGTGAAAATGTCTTTCGAATGACCAACAAATACTGAGAGGTTTTTCGCAATAGATTTTATGTTTGAGATCAAAATTTCCCATCTAAAACTTATCGGTTAACCTTAAAACTTTGACATATTAATGTAAACATACAGCAAAACTTTTATAAGCCATGAATCATGCATTCTTTCCAGTTTTTGAAGCGGCCAAAAAAATTTAACTAAAATCGTCATTTGCGGTCTTCTTTTCTAACCTCCATTTTGAAAAGAAATAATACCACCACAACTACCAAAACAATACATTATATTCTTAAATATTCATAAACCAAAATCCCCTTTGTTTGAAAGATCCAACTATCACCAGTTTTTCAAAAATAAATTTCAAACACGCATTTTTATGACTGATCCGATTCACCCCGCATCAGTAGTCGAAATGGACTTGTTTTACTAAAAAATTCAGCAAAAATCGGAATTACCATTTATTTTAAATTTGACTGCAAAGAAATCTTTGGAAGAATCGGGCCCACACGGGGGATACCGAAAATTGAGAAAAGAAAGTTATTTTTTGGTTCAATAAGCAAAGTTTTGACAGACACGTTTTTATGACCTTTTTTGTATTCAACTTCAAAGCCGTGGTAGACCTAAGATATTATCGCAAAATAATTTTTGATCGCTGAAACAACTTCTGAACAATGCGTAGAATAAGTCAGAATTTATCCTGATTTTATAACTCTAACACAACCGGAGCTATGATGGTTTAAAAAACTTTTTTCAAATGTGATCCGATTCATCCCGTTTTACGGTATAGGATTTTTAAAAATAAAATACAGGAGTGTCAAAAAATCTTGTTTGCGACCACTTTCCAGGGATGTGATTGACCAAAAAGCATAGAAGAGGAATTGAAAAATTATGATACTTTTTGGTATGGGGCCGTTCAAATATTACGTAAGCACTTTTTTGGTCATTTTTTTAACCCCCCTCCCCCTTGTCAGCAAATATAAGCAAACCTCCAACCAACCCCCCACCATAATTACGTAAGAAACTGCCGGACCCCCCCTCGAAATTTTGACATCCCTTTAGTAAGTACTGTTTTTTCTCCTTGAAAATTAGGTGACTTATTCAAGGAGCTGTCCTTTGTAAGGGTTCAAAAATGAGTCGAAACACTACTTTTCGGGGTTAAAATTTCAGAATGTTTGGGGGTCCCCAGAAAAAAGTGCTTACGTCAGATTTCCTACTTCAATTTTTTGTTAAATTTATTATCAAAGTGATCTATCAGTAAAAATTTACAACTTAGGGATCCTTAATAAAATTTAGTTGAAAACACTGACTAAAACCGATAAAAACGTGATCTGAGAGGTATCACTAACCACTAACACTACTTATTGGGCTCTTTTGCATCGTAATTTCAATGTGAAAAGAAGTCAGCTTTAACTAGGTGCCGGAAAACGGTATTTACGCGAAAAATCGTTATTTTTCGACTTTTCCGCTGCTTGGCACCCACGGCCGTGCACATAGGCGCCGACTTTTATTAAATATTGGGGGGGGGGCAGTACTAGACAAAAATATATGTTATTCCATGTATGTTCCATATAAAAGCGGTCCTTAAACTTTCGATCGCCAGTAATGCTAGACCCCCAAGATTTTGAACATTCTAAGGCTTATTCCTAAAGTACCCCTACGGAGTTTATTTACATACGTAAAGTTGTAGAGATTCCTTAAAAGTAGTACTCAAATTATATTCCACGTTGTGTTATAATTTTACAATTACTCGAAGTATAATAGGGTGTCTGGGGGGGTTCCCCCAGAAAAATTTTGAAAATTTGCCTCAAAAAGTAGTGTTACAGCTTTTCTTTAGACATTTTTGGTTCCACCAAAAGAGGTAAAACATAGAATTTCTAAGGAAAATATTACAAGAGACGTCAAAATTTCGAGAGGGGCTAGGGGTCCTCCCCCAGAAATATTTTTGAAATTTGTCTCTCTAAATTAGTGTTATTTATTTTGAAACTATCAAAAGGTAACTCGTGGACCCCCTAGGAAGGTGCTGGGGACCCTCGGAGGTCCGCGGCTGCAGACCACTGCTATAAAACATTCAAATAAAAAGCAGCGTAATATAATTTTTTTAAATTTAATCGTACACAAAAAATTAAATACCTATCGCGAAGAATGAAAGTGGATTTATACCGCTTTTAAAATCAACGGCACAGAGCCGTAACTAGAGTTTTGTTTCGGGAGGGATTTTGACTTAAATATTTTTTCTGAGGTACCTACTTACGAGTACTTTTTTACTTCCGTGTTAGATGACTTGCACATTTGATATTAATTTTGTTGAAATTAATTTCAAAATTTTATAAACATTTAAAATTCCAAGCGAAGCGATATTTTGAGGGTCCTCCCCCCAAAATATGGAAATTTCCACCACAAAATAGCGTTTTATTTCTTTTTGAAGCCCATTTAGGTTAAATCCTTAGAGCAGGACTTATTTTAAGAATCAGAATCTTCAAAGAAACCCAGTATAGGGGAGAGTGTTGTACATACGGACGGTTGTACCTTCAGCCACCTCATTTTAAAATTCGGGAAAAAATGTAAATTTGAATTTGTGGTCGATTTTGAATGTAAACAGATGCTATCTAGTTGCTAACGTGAAATCAGCTCTTTAAAATATTATTTAAATTTTATATAATAAAAATACTGTTTTTAGGTGCTCAAAGTTTTTTTTAGTGCATCACTACATTAACTCTTTTCTTCCACTTTAATTATGACATGATAAAATGGGATACATGGGGGGAATCCCCGAGATTTTAACTTTTATTTTTGATATTAGAAATCGTCAGATCTCAATTCTTTTATCTTTTATAGAACTTTGAATGCAAAAACACCTCATGTTGTACCTTCGGACACCATAAGTGTTGTACCTACGGACACGTTCTTGTGGGTGTCTGTAGCTAATCGGCGTTTTAGAATCAGGTTTCATTTAACTAAATACATTTTAATAAATGTTCAATTAATTCTAAATGGTAATCTATTTGTCAGCGATTATTTTCAAGTGAATTTTAGATGAAAAATAAAATATTTTGTGATCTTAACTACTTTTTAAATTTATGATTCTACTTGGAACTTAATGTAAAATATGGTGTAAAATCCTAAGAACCCTATCGCATTTAAGTGTGATGATTAAAAAAACTTGAAATTTCCACTGAAGAAGATTTACCACCAAATCATTATTGTTATTACCACCAAATGCTTGCACAACTAAGTGTTGATCGAATTGTTTTTTTGGGGGGGGATCAGTGAAGTTGTCAGATCAATCAGCATGATTGATGAAACTATTATCTTAAATTCTGATCTGAAAATACCATGTGATTTTTGTGTTTTTGGTAAAAAATCAAGACTTTTATCATTCAACTTCGTTTTAATGATCATTTACGATCTAAAACTACATTACTTTAAAATATCTATTTTAAATTTTAAAAAGGCTTGAAATAGGTTATTAAAAGGTAATGCATCAATACAAATATTAATTCTTAGCTTTTTTCAACTAAAATTTCCCTTTTTAAGGGTGTCCACGGGTACAACTGGGTCTGTCCATAGGTACAACAGGTTGTTGTACCTTTGGACACAAATTTTTCCATGTTATTATAAATGATTAAAAATCCAATTTTCAAGATTTTGGCTAGTAAAAAATATCTCTGTACTCACAAAGGTTAGGACTATAGGTTGGGCACTTTAAATGGTCAAAATGTGATTTTACCTGTCTTAGAAAAATCCAAACGTGATTTTTGTCCAGAGGTACAACACTCTCCCCTATAGTATATAATAAACAACAAAATTTTGAAGGGGGTTTAGGGGTCCTACTACAGAAACATTTTGGAAATTCGTCCCTAAAAATAGTGTTTAAATTCATTTTGTAAGACTCTTTCTTCTTATGCTACACAAATGGAGGATCACACCTCAAAAATCAAGGAAGTTTCAGGGGAAAACGGTACATAATAGATTTTAAAATTTGAGGGGGGCTTGGGGGTCCTCCCCCAAACTTTTTTTGAAATTTTTACCCTAGAAAGTAGTCTTTTAAGTCATTTTGAGACCCTTTGTGAAGACCAAAAGAACGACGTCCAATACATTGTCTTCTTAAGTTCATGAAAGAAAGGTAGATTTTTTCTAAAAATATTGGGGGGGCTTAGCCCCCCTTCTTCCGACATTGGGGGGGCTCAAGCCCCCTCAAACCCTATGGAGTCGGCGCCTATGGCCGTGCAAGAAAGTCGCGGGAAGAACGGAACACTCCGCAAGCAACACGAAACTCGCGAAAAAAAATCCCGATTTTCCGCTTAAAATCGCCATTTTTCTCGGAAAAAATATGCAAAATAAAATAATCTAGGGATGTTGGGATCCAGGATTTTGGCCTGGGGGTGGGGCTGAGTTTCACAAATAACTTAATAGCTATTATGGCCTGTTCAAATATTAATGTAAGCAATTAAAAGGGGGAGGGGTGGTTGCCAGTTTTTTGTTTAGGGGGCTTTTCTGAGGTCTAATCTTCGGAAATACTAAGTTTTAGGTTAGATGACTTCGTAAGGTTTTAATTTTGGTGCAGTAAATAAATGTAAAATTGTGTAAAAAATGTCAACTCCAAGTAAAAGAGGGGTCTGGAGGTCCTCCCCCAGAAAAATTTTGAAAATTTGCCCCTCGAAATAGGGTTTCAGCTCATTTTGAAGCCTTTTAGATTCCACCCAAAGAGCACCTCTCATTGTAAGCGGCCGAATTTTCAAGGAAAAAAGTTTATAGTATTATGAATAGGAAAATTTCTAGGGGGTTCAGGGGTTCCTGTTCGAGAAAATTTTTTTAATTTTTGCCCCTAAAAGTGGCATTTTAACTCATGTTGAGACACTTTGGGTTACATCAAAGAGGATCACTCTTTGTAAATCCCTTAAGTTTCAAGGAAAAACAGTACTTATTAGATTCCAAAATTTCGAGGGGGTTTGGGGGTCTTCCCCCAGAAAATTTTGGAATTTTTACCTTAAAAAGTAGGGTTCCGATTCATTTGAGACCCTTTGGGTAACACCACCAAATGTTTGCCAACGTGTTGAAATTTCTTTTTTAGCTTTATTGCTTTTACCAAAACTTGAATGTCTTATTCCTGGGGGGGGCTGCAGCCCCACAGCCCCCCTTCTGGATTCGCCACTGTTGCAGATATAACTGTAAGTAATAAATAATACAGACTTATTTTTGAGGGGGTGTAAGAGTAGTTTAAGTGGTGTTCTGTGGATAAAATCAACGATGGGATACTTTCATCTGACGTCAGGGGTCGCATGTTGTAGGGTAAACACCATTGCATGGACCTATCAGAACGTTTGCAGAGTGAACGGATATCCCATATTAGTAAATACATCCTATAATCGACAAACCAATTAAACGCTCTCTTATAATAAATCTCCTACGACAGTTGGCGTCTTCTTCTCCGGATGAAAGTATCCCATTATAAGCTTCGGGAAAACAATGATTAACATAATGAAATTCTTGGTAAAAAACATTTGTTCCTAGATAATAATTAAACTTCACATTTCCTATGAAATTAAATTAAAAAAAATATCTGGATTTGATTGTTTTTAGAACATTAGATTCGAATACATACCAAATAGCAGTAAAGCTCCACGACTTGATAAAAGTGTAATTTCTTCTGAAAAAGAAAATATTTGATTTGATTCACCACCGTTTTTACAAAATTAAATAATTGAAATTGAAAATTATTTATGGTGGTTTGCTATACTAACAAATTTGTAATTTTAAGAGCAATTTTTATTTTATTTTTCCTACCACTCTTGAAAACATTCCCCTTCAAAGCTTTGATAGTAAATGCAGTAAGAAAAAAGGAAAATAATTTTAAGTTTATTCAGGATGTCCCAGAAATAGAAGAAAATTCTTTATGTAATTCGCAAATGGTTCAAACGTTCAGCTTCCGAAAAATAGGGAATTGAATCGCGGAAAAGTAGCTCAATCTGTCATTCCTGTGAAAGCTTAATTTGAAAGACCTAATTTTTATGGATGTTGATAGTTAAGAAATGTCGTACAATTATTATCAGCATCTTCAATATCAGTATTGTCATAATTCTATCAAAGGAATTAACAGGTCTATAAATCACCTCAAGAAACGACCATTGAAATTCGATTAAAATCGTGATGAATTATTTTATTTTCCCTAATGGCTGGAACTTTGAAAATTTAAATGACCTATTCTTGCCAGTATTTGTACTTTCTCTAGTACAGATTCAAATCCCAACCCAACTGATACCTGTGGATCACAGAGGTGAAATATCTCCCACGCCGCACACTAATTCACAAACACAACCCCTTTTTACATAGAGGAGCCTATTTATCCATCTCCTCTCCATTCACACCAAGATGAAATGAAATAGAGATTTGACCCAGCTTCAACAATAGTCAGATGATCTTATCACTAGGACAACGGCCAGTAAGCCGCCGCCCACGTTAAGAATTATTTTTTTTAAATACTAGGGGGCTCTGCCCCCTGCTCGCTATCGCTCACCAACCCCCGGAACTGCTTCGCAGTTCATAAAGATCGCTTGTTTCATCTCAACAATCCAGTACAACCTGGAACTTGTCTGCTTATAGTCTGTTCATTTAGAATAGGCGCCTGAAACAGGATCAAAAACGCTCAATAAGGCTTAATAACGCTCATCAGACAACTTCAATGACCGATTGTTTTTACAGTATTTTAACACCTTCTGCTTAGGCTGCCTTGTCATTGCAGAAGAAATTTTTTCGACGATAATTAGAATAATAACTGCTTCTAATACAATACGTCTCAGGCGCTAATTCTAAATGAACAGAGTATAGTTAATGATCATTTAATATCGAAACTTTTTATATCTCAAACTTTTCAATAATTTAATTCGGATCATTACCACGAAAATATCAAAATAAAAGTCTTACTAAAATATTCCTTTTAAAATTATCAATAATTTAATGGATAGGGGGCTACCGCCCCCTGCTCGCTTACGCTTACCAACCCCCATAACTGCTATGCTCTTTAGAGATCGCTTCGCGATCTGTAATATCTGCAATAGATCTTTAGCAGAGTAAAACAAACTTCCCGAAAATCCTCTACCGAAAATTTAAATTTTCTGAAACAGCGGCGGCAGCGGTGACAGTAACTTTTTTTAATATAGAGAGATATTTATTTTAAAAATGTTAGTTTTATATAAATTTAAAATGTAATGTTAACAAAACAAATACTGTTCACTTTAAGTTGATTTTTAAATAATAATTATCATCCCTTGAGTTTCATACCCTTTAACGTGTGGCAAATCTACTTGCGAAATAAAGGTGACGCATAAAAAATTATTTTATAGGAAACTTGAACAGCTACACAAGAAGTGAAATTGTCCTTGGACATATATCAATTACCAACGCAATGGAAACGAGTCGGATGAGACGAGACACGACCACGTTCATTTCATTGTTGTACACCTGGACTTTAAAAATGAGAGGGTTAGAAAAACTTTTCTCAACCTTTTTCCTGCCATTGCCTCTAAAATTTCCTTGTGCCTCTCACAGAGCTGTCTCTTAACTTCAGTTACCTATAGGAGGGTTCGGTCATATATTTTGACATTAATTTCAGGAACGCGTCAGAGGTTAAATGAAGCCTTTGAGGAAATTAAATTTGAACTGGAACTATGGCGTGTAATAATTTCAAAATATTGTTACCAAGATATTTTAGTAATAAGAAAGGGCTGAGGGGAGTTCTTACAAAGAAAGTGTTTGAATCAGAAATCGAGGGGGATATACTTGATGGAGTAGGAGATACCTGGATCGTTAGATCTTCAAATTCCAGTACGACCCTTGTAATTTAAATAAATTTAATTACATGCACAGAATATTAAGTGTAAACGGAAAACCCAGCGGGGACAATCCGACAAAGACAGATTTTGATAATTTATCCAAATTACCGTACCCTAAGATTCTTAAAAGAAACAAATAGAAATCCTGTTTTAGTGTGATGTTTTTGCTAGAATTAGATTCAATTAAGAGGTAAGTTTTCCCAGGGAGGAGAGTTTTCCAAAGTGGTAGTCTTATCGGAGATAAAAATTTCAGTATCAATGTACCATGAAAATTCATTAGCCAATTATTATCATGAATTCCTTATGTTTCGCTTGCGACAAAGAGTAGAAAAACTTCTTCGGAAGTTCACGAAAATTCCGGTCAAACACAAACCGATCAGCAAAATCCGGTCAATAAAAAATAAATTGACATGAGTAAAGCTATATTGCTTTGATCGGAATTTTGCGACACCGAAGTTTAGTTCCTGCAGAAGGAGATATTTTGAAACCGCATTAATTAAAATTGGATTAAATCAGCAAAATCTTTCGACTACGGTACTTATTAGTTGGGTGGCTTATTACATAAAAATGCCCTGAAACTGCAAAATGTGATACTTTCATGAAACTTTCAGGGATGTTAGATAATCATATAAGAACTAAAAAATCGATGGGAGCCCAAAATTTTGGGGCGTGGTTTGACCGTTATGACGTCATAACAAGATGGCGACCAAGGGCCTATATTCGGTTCTTTTAATGACAGAAAGACATTTTTGGAGACAAATATTATGTTTTAAGGGTCAAAAAACATGATTCTGATGACAAAACGTGCAATTTGTTTTAAAAAGTAACTAAAATTTAATAAAAGCACGAAATAATAATACAGTCTATCGTCAGTTGCGCCAAAAACAATTTGTAAAAAAATTATTTTTTTCGACGGTTTTATATGTTTTTTGGGGTGCTGATTCTAAATATTTAGTTCACTTCCACGTAGAAGGTCGGCTTCGTATCAAAAAACGCAAAAATATGTGAAAAAATCGCAAAATTTTTACTCTTTCCTCGGATTTTCGCTTATATTTTAAAAAATATTAGTTTCTCGAAAATTATTTAAATTACAAAGTTGGAGTAGATACAATTTCCTACAAAATGCACTATTTAATTTTTGTTTTCCGAAGAATAGTTTAGACTTTATAACACACTGAAAAACAGAGAAACAAACATCCTCTGTTTAAATTATGCTGTGTTAAAATTATCTGTTTTTCAATGCGTTATAACGTCAAAACTATTCTTCGGAAGACAAAAACTAAATGGTGCATTTTGTAAGAAATTTTATCTACTCCAACTTTGTAATTTAAATAATTTTCGAGAAACTAATATTTTTTAAAATATAAGCGAAAATCCGAAGAAAGAGTGAAAATTTTGCGATTTTTTCGCATATATTTGCGTTTTTTGATATGAAGCCGACCTTCCACGTGGAAGTGAACTAAATATTTAGAATCAGCACCCCAAAAAAAATATAAAACCGTAGAAAAAAATAATTTTTTTACAAATTTTTTTTGGCGCAACTGGCGATAGACTGTATTATTATTTCGTGCTTTTATTGAATTTTAGTTACTTTTTAAAACAAATTGCACATTTTGTCATCAGAATCATGTTTTTTGACCCTTAAAACATAATATTTGACCTTAAAAATGTCTTTCTGTCATTAAAAGAACCCAATATAGGCCCTTGGTCGCCATCTTGTTATGACGTCATAACGGTCAAACTACGCCCTAAAATTTTGGGCTCCCATCGATTTTTTAGTTCTTATACGATTGTCTAACATCCCTGAAAGTTTCATGAAAGTATCACATTTTGCAGTTTTTTTGTAATAAGCCACCCAACTATTATCATATAAAAACCAATTAAGGAGCTGAAATTTCAGCTTTTAAATGGCTTTAGGGAATAAATGCCTGAATCGATGTTTTTATTTCGTTCTTAAAAGGTTACGTGTCAATTTCCACATTGAATTTTACAACTTCCCGTTTATTAAAACCCCTAGGTCGTTAGGGGTGCATCTAACCCCCCATTCCTTGGTGATTCTGAGTTGTCTAGGTGTGCCCTACCTCTCCTAAATTGTTATGAAACACCAGTGGCGAATCCAGGATTTTTGTCTGGGGGGGCTGAGTTTCACAAAAAACTTAATTGCTATTACGGGCTGTTCAAATATTAATGTAACTGAAAGGGAGAGGGGTTTGCCAGTGCCGTAGCCAGATTTTTGCTTAGGGGGTTACTCAACATATTTTCTGAGGCCTAATCTTAGGAATACTAAGTTTTAGGTGAGATGACTTTGTAAGGTTTTAATTTTGGTGCACTAAGTTTCAAAATTGTGTAAAAATGAAAACTCTAAAAAGGGGGGTCTGGGGGTCCTCCCCCAGAAAATTTTTGAAAATTTGCCCCTCAAAATAGTGTTTCAGCTCATTTTAAAGCCTTTTAGATTCCACCCAAAGAGCACCACTCATTGTAAGCGGCAGAATTTTCAAGGAAAAAAGTTTATAGTATTATGAATTGGAAAATTTCTAGGGGGTTTAGGAGTTCCTATTCCAGAAAATGTTTTGAATTTTGCCCCTAAAAGTGGCATTTTAACTCATGTTGAGACACTTTAGGAAGGTTACATCAAAGAGGATCACTTCTTGAAAATCCCTTAAGTTTCAAGGAAAAAACGGACTTATTAGATTCCAAATTTCAAGGGGGTTTGGGGGTCTTCCCCCAGAATTTTTTTTGGAATTTTTACCCTTAAAAGTAGGGTTCTGATTCATTTTGAGACCCTTTGGGTAACAACCCGAATGTCCGCAATGTGTTGAAATTTCTTTTTGGGCTTTATTGCTATTACCAAAACTTGAATGTCTTATTCCTGGGGGGGGGCTGCAGCCCCACAGCCCCCCTACTGGATTCGCCAATGTGAAACACCCTGTACTCGGTAAGGATTATGCCTCTCCAAACTTCAATAGACGAAGATGTCAAGTTAAATTACAAATTTAACTAATCAAATTATAAATTGAAGCATAAAGAATTTGAATATTATGGAAATTAAAACTGTTAGCACACCAAACGGGAGAGGACCCTTTTTTGCTGGTAAGGATCCGGCATTTACCGAACTACCGCGTGTGAAAATAGTCTGGATTCATGCGAGTTAAATCTGAACAGGAAAACACCAATTCTAGAGAAAATAATATTGATATTTTCGAGCACAAGTAAGTTCCTTCTCTCGAGCAGTGTAGAGAGAAAATAGTTATGTCTGGGCAGGTCTCGGAAGCGCTTGTTTCTCCCATCTATATCTTCCATCTGTTTCATTTCATTTCACACTCATTTGGCAATTAATTACCAGGAACTTGAGTTCAGTTCGCCTGTGAGAAACGATTAATAAGAGGAATAGCTGATGGGAATGAGAGCATATTCAATGAACTGCGCATTCAGCTACTATTGTTTGCTGAAAACGATATCCTAAAAATACGCAGACTTGCAGTTGTATTCCGAGTCCTACAAATCGGAAAATTTTCATTTCTTTAACATTTATCGTTACGTAAAAATGAAAATTTTATCTTTTTGAGTCTTGTAGTAAATTTACTTTTCTACAGCAGCCCGAACTCAGCCGAACCATGAATATTTTTCGAACACTCGTCTAACCCTCTGGTCCAGGCCTGTACTAACTGTACACACATAGTATAATTAAACATCGTTGGGACAAATTATGTCAACTTAACTCGCATCATGCCAAAGAATCAATTTTAGTCGTTGTTGTGTTCAAAAAAAGATTGATCGAAATCTATTATTGCTCGTGTATGACGTTTTTAAGAGGAATTTATAGTATTGAATAAAATTTGGTATCACATTGCCATCACATACATAGGGTAGGTGGGGGCAAAGCCCCGCAATTTTCAGTATTTTTAACATTGTGGTCGAAAGGGGGTAGATAATTCCGAAATTTTAATTGGAGGTGTACAAAACCAATCCAAGTTTTAGCTCTTTTTGAAGGTATTTTAAGAGAAATCTACAATTTATTAGGAAAAAAAATTGGCGAATTGGGCAAGACCCGTACTTGCAGGTCTTTGTGCCCAAGTGAAATAAACAGAATATTTTCATTATGAAAACACTAGAAATAATCCTCGTAATATTGTTTCAATATTTCCAAGTCAACCAACAATATTAAATATAAATATAATAAGCAACAACTAGGAGTTAACTAGGAGCAACAACTAGGTTGTAGCAACTACTTTCAACGGGCCCAATATCTTTCAAAAGAGGGAAAGGATGATTTCAGATAGAGGGTTAGGATCTCGGAAACCTTTATTCAACTTTTTAGGGATCCTGTAGGTCCTATTATTCCCTCTTAGAGCGAATCCCTGAAGTTTTGAAGCTACGGGGAATCCCCGTCGGGGATTTGCCCCAAAACACCCGCACGGATTTGCCTCGTTTCACTTCATTTTAAAAAACAATCATCTTTATTTTTAGATACATGTTGAGACAATTCTTTCAAAACGAAACTGAAGTTTAATTGTTATTATATCACGGGTTATTTATAGGTTCTTCCACTCAAACCCTCCCTATTTTATGCAATGTTAAAGTAAAAGATCAGAAAAACTACATCTGTGATAAAAAACAACATTAAGACAAACCAGCAACCTCAACTTTTGAATCGATTTCATTAACAATTAAAAATCGCGGTGCGTGGTTTTGCCCTTGCGGGTTTTTACCTCCACCTACCCTATGCCTAATAGGCATCATATATATTGTCAACGGTGTTTAAAATATACGGGTACAAAGTCATGCCATTAAAATTTAAAAAAGTTCTTGTAATCAGCCTATTTAATCAAATTGGGATCTTATAACTTGAACCCCCTTTTTTGCCTCCGATATCCCCCGGATGGAGCATGGAGCTGTCATTTAATCAACGCCCTTTGCAGCAGCCACATGTGTTTCTTCGATTCCCAACATGCAACATGATAAAATTCCATGGTATGACGTTATTTCGAAATATTCCGTAACTTTCTGTTAAAAACAGACATTTTCTAAATTAGCTAGTAGAACCTTGATTATCCGACCCCCAATAAACCTTGATTATCCGGCCATCGTCTGTGTTTAGCATGGAACCGTGTCCCGGCGCTATTAATCATTTTGATCCTTTACATCAGAACTTTTTAAGTATCATCAAAACATTTTATAGTCCGATGTCTAAAATATTTAGTCTGTTTAATCTATTTTCAATGGCTAAAATCTTAAGCCCCCTTCTCTATATTAAGAAATGTAGTTATTTTAACCCTATCAAAGGTCCAGTCCAGATTATCGGGAGGGGGGCTTGTTGGAGAGGTCGGAGGGTATGTAATACCTTCCAAATTTATAAGGAAATCTGAAACATTTTAGAATTTAATAATCGGAAAGTAATGCTATAATGCAAATCTATTACAGAAATCCGTAATAAGGTTGGATCCAACCTGCAATTTACTATTAGTTAAACTGTGATCCTAATTGATTTTCAGTTATCTAGGGATGATTAACTTCAAATTAAAATTCGAAAAAGCAATATAAATAAATACGTTTTTTAAAATGAATATCTGATCAAATCATCAAATTTAAACAATAAAAAGTAGTCTGAAGTTTAGCAATTTATTATACCTACTTTTTTATTTCTAAAATATAAACCAACATTTAGAATTTTAACATTTGTTTGTCGTCTGATCAGCAATCATAACCCACGTGGACTTCATATTTTAAAAAATGATCATCAATCAAGATAACTTTCAGGTAGACAGTCGATCGTCTTATTTAATGCATAAGATTATCTTGTATTGACGCATAAGAAAAGCAGAGAATCTAGAGAGGTAACTTACGGCTAGCCATCACTGGAATTTTCAAGCTTGAAGGTATTTCCCCTTTTCCGTTGAATCAATAATAGAGACACAAAGGAAGGACCACACCGCTGTAGTAATAATAAAACTGAATGAATGAAAGGGCAGCCGGTAAAAACGATATCAGCGACATCTCTCAGCGGGGAATCGGATCATTCTCGGAACTCCATTTGTTCCAAAAAAAATTAGCAACGGAAAGGATTCCGAGGAGAGCTGCTGCATAATGTTGGCATTTTAAATTTACTTACGATTCTGCATTAAGTTGTTTTTGATGGCACATAATAGCGGATTATACAATGACCAGACCAGTGGGGATCTAGGATATCAGTAAAAGTTTATAAAATTCTATGTTTGTAAATTTTTTATGACGATACTTCTTAATCTTTCTGAAGTAATCACTGGGATGAAACCTTATTTGCATCCTATTTCTTAACTTAAAAAAAATTCTCCAATGTTCAGATAGATAATTTGCTAGTAAGTAGGATGATATCAAATATAGAAGTAGTAACCTGATGTAAGTTCTACACATTTTGTGAATTTTTAAATTGATTCCATAGAGATTATAAGGTAAATGTGGGTATAGTGGACACTGTACCAATAGTGGCCACATAGCTGATTAATTTTAAATAAAACGAGTTAGAGGCATCATACAGCGTCAAAATTCATAGGTATAGTAGATTGTACAACCAGGTAAGCTGGTAAATTACCACCGATACCACAGATCATCATGGGAAGGATATTTAAATATTTGAAAATAACAACATCGGTCGAGTGACTGAAATTTGATTTCGCTTATTGAATCGCGTAAGGAAACGGGAAAGTCGGAACTGATTTTTTCGTATTTATTACCGCTTGATTGACTTTTAAATTTATATAAAGATAAATAAGAGTGTATAAAATAATACTGAATAAAATTTATTTGAAAATGTTGACTTTACAAGGATTTATGGGGGTGTCCACTTTACAAACACAAAATCTTAGATTTTCCAATAGTGGCCACAGCCAATGGCTTCTAATAGAAACATAAATAATACTTAATTCGAATCAGTTTTTCTTCATAAACTGTTGACTGTGCTTTAAAATGAGTGTTAAATAAATTTGGTTTCATTCTGGCTTCGGGAACCAATGTTTCTAAAGCATTGAATTACATGCTAAATTCCTCTCAAATCAGCTACAGCGTAGACTTTGGGCCGAAAACTATTAATTTTTTTTAAAGTAAAGCTAATTTGATTGAATCTGAAATACATTTCGTTGGGAAGGAAGATTTAATTAGAACTAGACGACTATACCAAGAAAAACCCCTCAATTTTATGCATAAACCCCTCATATAGGCAGAAAAAGACAAGTGTCCACTATTGATGCAAGAGGTGTCCACCATAGAAGCAACAGCTTCATCTATGTGGCCACTATAGATGCAATTTGGAGTACTTTTAAAAAATTAATTAAAAATACTTTGCCCAATCTAATTAAAGTTTTTAATGGTAAAATCGAAAGAAGAAGATCCAATTAACCTAAAAATAGGATGATAACCGTTTCGAAGCAATTAGATTAGTATTTATTAAGAATTTAAGCAATAATTTTCCTTAAAGTGTCCACTATACCCACATTTACCTTAATATAGAATCATGAATCACACTCAAGACATCAGCCCGAAGTGTGAGAGTAGACACCAAGAAAATTCTTGCTTATAAAATCAACACAGAATCAATTCTTTTGGCTTAATTAAAACCTAAGATCGGTTCACAACCACTTTAGATCTTTTTCTTGTATGACTCTTTTTGCTGAGAAAAAATACTTAAACCTTTTGAGTTTGAGAGAGTGAAATAATTTGATTTTTTCTTCAGATCTCCTGAATTTTTGTAGGTTTTTAAACTTTTTCTAAAGAAAACGTTACAGAGGAAGTAGCGTGTCAAAATCTCATAAAAACCTGCGTAGCAAACATCTATTATATATGACTTCCGCTCCCAAATGTTGGGATTTGTGAATTCGTACTTTTTGGGGCATCCGCAAGGAAAAAGAAATTTTTCCAATGGTACGAAGACAATTCATTCTCTTTTAATAAATAATGTAAAAAAGGAATTATTATTCATTAATCCATGAACATAATTTATAATACGGTAATTTAGTAATTGCTTTTAGTAAATTAAACGGAAAACCAATTCAAAATTTCCATCCCCCAAGCAAAATCTCCAAAAAAAGAAAACATTTTAAAACACTGCTTACAGTTAGGAATTGACTCTTAGCGTATTTAAGTATTATTTAGTGTACTAACAGTTTTGCGCATAATACTGTGTCCCAAGCAAGATTACGTCGGAAAAGGGAGTTGGAAATCCACCCCTAACGACACGTAAGAGTTCTTTTAAGGGGGTGTGGGAGACTGAATAATCCCCAGCGGAAATTGACACTTAACCCTTTGAAATTTAGATTGAGAAACCAGCAAAATCGTTCGATCCCTGCATCTATCACGTAATACCGATTTCTGAGCTTTAAGTTCAGGAAATGCTTAACCCATCGAAACTTAATTTCTCTATCTTTAGCTTGAATCTCAATCATGCTTATAAATGAATCGTCAGTTAGAAGAAGGGTATAAGTCCACAAACCAAGTTTTGAGAAAATCGAAAAAACTGTAAGTAATGGAATTTTCATTGTATAACCACCAAATTTTTACTGGAAATTCAGAACCCTATTTAGAAAACAGAGAAATCACCAAAACAAATATAAGTACATTAAAAAATGTTTTACGGTTAAAAAAAGTTGATGGACTCTTTCTGAAATTTTTCTGAAGAAAAATCTTTAAAAACCCTTAATTGACATTTAAATTACATTTCTTCTTAGTTCACACCACTAAAGGGAGAAATAAGAATAATAAGACAAATAAAATTCAAAATTATAATGAAAGTGAGTCATTAAAGCAGTATCAATGGAGTAAGTGAATATGGATGGAGTCAAACATTCCCTGCATAAAAATAGTTTGAAAATACTTTTAAATTAAGAGCAAATTTTATTTCGGCTTAGTTTCCAGTATAAATAATACGAAAAGGAAGAAAAATTAACTTTCATTCCAAATTAAATAAAAAAATACAATGAAAGGACATCGATTTCGCAAATTCAAAGGGCTATATCTGCTGATAGGGGGTAGATATTTTCACCCTCTTTTCACTCATGTGTAGAGCAAAGCTTGGAGATGGTTTTAAGCACAAGAAGTCAATTTGTCATTTTTTGGACTCATTCCCTTTTTCTAACTGACGATTCAAATATAATAAGCCATGACTTATTTTTTAGGCTCTAAAATCGATTTTATGCAATGAATGCCTGAATGGAATTGTTTTGTTGGTTTTAATCCAATCTTAAATAGCCAATTTCCACTATTCAGCCTTCCAAGCCCCTCTAAAAAAATCTATATTTCATTACGAGTGCATTTCCGACCACCTCCTTTTTATGTGATTCCGAGTTGTCAAGGTGTATCCTAACCCTATAAGTTGTAATGAGTTAGTGAGTTATTAGAATATTTCTGGAAATAGATGTTATCAACCACTTTATAACCATGGTTTCCCAAAAAACACACAAATGCAAGGAGGAGTTAAGTTGTTAAAAACATATTTATTTTCTTACATACTAAATGTGTTGTATAAATCTTAAATTAACTATAATGATAGTTATGGGTTACTTATATTAAAAACTTTTGAAATTGCACGAATTTTTTTAGTAATATAATTCATTTTTTTTCTATCTCAACAAATACTTTGCTCCTCAGATTAGTATCGTTGGTTCTCTATTGAATTTAGATGTTTGGTAAAATCGGTTAAAATCTATCTCTCACAATATCACGAAAAGTCAAAGCAAAGGAGTTGCGTGAACAATCTGCTATTTAAACCTAGAACTCGAAGAAACTGTTTCGTTAATCTTATTTCAAAGAAAATGAATTGATCGATTGTGAAAGAAACAAAGGATTAAAACTGTCACTCGTCTTTTCAACTCCAACATCAAAATCTTTTGAAATAACTAAAGCCCAATATCGAGTTAAAAAAAGTCCTATTGAAGAGCATGAAGTGTGTAATGAATAATAATACCTTTGACTGATGAGGTAAGACCGTCACGATATTCTACAAAGCTCGCCTTTTATCATCCAAATGTTTTGTTAGATGGAAAGAAAAGTTCCAAAAGGATATTCAAATGGATTTTGAATGAAGATGCAAATAATCTAACTTTTGTCTTTAAAAAGGAAAGTGAGGATTGTTCTACTTTTAAAAATGATAAAGTAAATTGTTTTAATGAAGTTCTACAAAAAAAGTGTACGTAGTGATTATAGAAATTTCTCATACGTAGCATCTAGCAACCATATCGAATTGAATAAAATTTTGGTGGAGTATTGTAGCTAGCTTCAGAAACTGGTTATTCAGAAAAATTTTTAAACTGATGGGGATGTTTCTTATGATATTTAAAAAAATATATTGAAATTTTTAAAAAGACAGTCCTTACAAAGAAAAGACGTTTGTAATACTAACCCAGTTTTAATAATATATGTTTATTTTATTAGCTTAAAACAAGTCAAATTTTTTCGACTCATTCTCAAACTCATTCTCATCCGAAAAATTTGGTAACTTTCCAGGCCCGTAGCCAGGAATTTCCCTTTGGGGGGGCGCCCACTTTTTCAGGGGGGGCAAGGGGGTTTTCAGGAGGTATCATAGGAGTAAGTTCAACTGTTTGACTATAGGGGACACACAAAACCCATAAGACCCTCAGGCCTTAACAGCTCCTTAAGGAGCTGTTACAAGACTTTTGTTTCGGGAGGAGTTAGTCCTAAATTTTTCTAGTTTTACCTTTCCTGTTTTCTTTAGTTTTCCTTTTTTAAATTTTAGAAATTTGAAGCTTAAATTACTGTTTTAGCCCATTTTCAGATCCTTAGGTTCAAAAGAAGGAACTGTCCATGTAAGCTCGAAAATCGAGGTGGATCACTCCTTGTTAATATTTAAATCAGTGGTTCCCAACAGGTGGTCCGCGGACCACTGGTGGTCCGTGAGGCCTTCCGAGGTGGTCTGTGAGAAGATTTTTAAACTTTTTCAAAAAAACGTGTGGGAAATTTTAAAAAATAGTTCTCCTAATCACACATTCCAGGAAATAGTAAAAACACATCAGATACAAAAACATAAGTAAAAAATCATACGTCTCATAAATAAAAAATGTTATGTTCTCTTTCTCTCCTAGGAATCATTTGTTCATTTCTATTATTTTGCATAGTTTTATTCAATAGTAGTTTATTACAGAGTAGAAACAAATGTGATGATGTGGAAAAGTATTGCATCAGATTAATTAAAACCGAGAGGCGTCGGGGTGGGGCAAATAAATCAAATTATCGGACTTTTACTTGGTTTTATACGAAGCGAAGAGTGGAAGTGTTGAAAGATATTCCAAACTGGGATGCTATGGTCCGGCAGAGGGTCTCCAAGAAATCGTGGTATGAAAAGAGGAAAATTCTGAGATACAAGTGAAATAGGTTTGTTCGAAGATATGAGAACAATTTACTACCGAAAATGCGAAAGTTTTTGAACATATAAATTATTTACTATTTTAATCGCTACTTTGAAATAATAATTGACATTCGACACGGTTTCTTCGGGAGAACATCAGTTAGCCTCGCCTATATAGAATTTCCTCTGCCACAACTCACAGTCAGTGCATGTCCAGTTTGCTTTTTTTGTGATCAACACAATTCCTGATTATCTCATTTGTCCTGTAGATTGATTTCAAGTTAAGTACATTCTTTCAAATTTAAATCTACTAATAATATATTAATTTATTTTTTGTTGGTTATGAAAAAGAAGAAAAATAACTATTTTATACTGTAGTTTTTTTCAACCCTGCAACTTTTGTGTAAGTGTGAACCCTTCCAGGGTTAATAGATAAAAAGGCTTGATAAAAATGGTTAAATGTCTTTTATAAAAGGTATATTTTTAAATAATTAGATATAAAATTAATTTAATGCTAATTTTTCTTTCAAGTTAAATAGTTTATTTGATTTTCTAAATTCTATTTAGAAACATTGTAAGACTCAGTTTCCCTAACTTCAGAAAAAAGGAAAAATTTTAGACACTCCATGAGGAATGAAGGCACTGAAAAAAAAGTTAAAATTTGAAGATACAGTTAGGAATAGAGATGGTCCGCGGAGGTTCAAATTTAAGTGAAGTGGTCCGCAGACATATTTGAGTTGGGAACCACTGATTTAAATAGACATAATTTTATAAAGGATGTCAATTTTCCCTAACCTCCCTTTTCAGTCTGTGCTAGGGTATATAAAAGTTTATTTCGGTAGGGAGCCTAAAAATATTTGCGAGCCCCCTCCCATGCATATTCAATAGATTTAATGTAGTTTGTTATACATTTTCGGGTTGAATTTTCGTGCAAGGGAACTTTATTAATTCGTGTGATCTGTTCTTATATTAATGTAAGAATAGTTGTTTTGTAATAGTGGGGGATACAAGTATGAGAGGGGGGGTCTGGGGGTCCTCCCCCAGAAAATTTTTGGAAATTTGACCCTAAAAACAGGTTTTTAAACTTCTTTTGATACTTGTAGACCAAAATTCGGACATGCATTTTTAAGTAGAATTTTGATTTTGATGAACTTGTTATTTAAAAAAAATTGGGAATAATAAAGGTTTAAATACAAAGGGGGGTATGGGGGCCCTCTCCCAGAAATTTTTTTAAAATTTGACCTTAAAAAACTGGGTTTTAACTTAGCTAGAAGTAAACTACTCGTGTTTTAGAAGGGGGCAGCTGCTCCTCCCTGCCCCCTGGCTGGACTGTGCTTGTGGATAGAATTTCTGAAAATTTTCTAGGGGGGCAAATGAAGATGCCAGGGGGGGCTCAGCCCCCCCTGGCCCCCCCCCGTAGCTACGGGCCTGTAACTTTCACCCCTAAAATCAGATTTAAACACATTTTTGGCAATCTTGAAAACTACCCCTGGAATAGTTAATTTCTAGCTTAAATAAAAATTGGTGCCGAAAGCTATTAAAAATCTCATTGAGGGACTACGAGTGAGATGGTTATTTATACTCGACAGCGACATCCTCTTTAAATTATATGGGGCGTAAATGAAGTTCATTTCATTGTCGCTAGATGACACCGCCACAATAATCCAGCGGTGCTGTTTAAAATCAAGGGATGACAAGGATTTGTTTTTTATTAAGACTAATTTTTTAGATGTTCAATTTCATAAAAAAACACTTACTAATATACAAGTGCTGAGATTGCTGTAATTAGTTGCAATAAAATTAATTAAATTTGAAATGTAAAAATAAGGGTTTTTTAAGACTGTGATTGTAATAATTGTAAGCATTGTACCTAATGTTTTAGATTGTAAGCCATGTTATTATAAATTTAAAATTAACCTAATATTTTCAAATGTGAAAGTCTTTTTCGAATTTTTCAACATTATGCAATTACATATTTACGAATTATTGAAATCGCGACAAAAACATTCTTCTGAAACCATCTCCTTTGAACTCCTTATTGTTAAAACCTTATTGCGTGTAGAGATGTTTCCTTTATTTCGAATCAACATTAAGCATAAAAAGAATAACATCAATCATGGAAAGAATTGCATTAGATATGCGATACCTGAACTGTTGACAATTAAGAAAAAATAAAGGGTTAACTTAAAAGAAGATTCTTTGATTTTTAAGGCTTCAGGATTCAGATAATTGTCACGCAAGCTTTGTAGAATCTCCTTTATGACCTGAGTTTTTATTCTAAGTTTAAGATATAAATGGGCTCAAATAAAAGGGCTTCATTCAATCTATGGTACTTGCTGTTGTATGTCTTCCTTGATCAGTTAGCTTTATAACTTATAATTGATGTATAAGCTTTAAAGGTATATTTAAATAATCTAAACCTTAATTTAAATTTTTAGCTTCGAAATCAAGCAAAAAGCTCGGAATTTGTCTTTGTAGTAAGAATTTGTATATGTAAGGTAAGTATTTTATCTGGCTATCCTGTTTGCGTTGTTGTTGGTTCTAATTCTCTTCAGACAGAGACGCAATGTTAATGTTGGAATAAAGTGTAGCGTTCTTTAGCCATCATAAAACCACAAATAAATCTAAACCAACGCCCAACTTGACTCCCTCAATCAAGAGGAGAAGGAGTATCTAACGCATAAATTTCGAGAAAAATGCCAATCTTTTTATAAAAAATAATTAAATAAAAATATCGTATTTCTACCATAATAAGTTTCTCTTTTATGACGAAAAAACCGAAAACGTGTCAAGAATTTCGAAACTTTAATATTCCGTACTTCAAAATAAATTCGCGCGAAATTCGAAAAAAGGGTGGAGAGGTGCAAAACTATAGGCCTAAGAGCATGTGTCTGCAAAAATTATATTTCTGCTATTAATATATTTTGTTGGGGGCGAACTGACAGCAGAAAAAAATTATTTTCCACTTTGAAATTAAATAACTCTAGAACTAATAATCCCATCAATTAGCTTTTGGTACGAAAATGATCCTCATGCATTTTCCTACAAACTCACTTCTGCATCTCCCTTCTGGATACTGCCTCCCTTATGATAATGTTGATCTGATCCCCATAACCCCTTGTTGCACTAATTGGGAATTTCATGGTATTCAACCTTCCCCGAATTTCAAACTTACATTTTGTTACCATAGAAAACGACCAAAACTACTCCATAAGCTAAAAGATGAGTGGGGGTTCGGAAAAATTTTTGAACTTCAGCAAGTTTAAAAGTGTTTTTAAGAAGCTGTTTTGGGGGGTTTTCAGGGGACTTATTTTTAGTGAAAATCGCGGACCATAGGTTCACCATCACTGCGCAAGCCGGTCTCTTCACAACTATGGGAGATATTAAAGACAGTATCAATGTACCTTGAAATGAAGATTTTCCTCCAAATGATGGTCTATGTTTTTAGCTACAGATAAGAACAGAAACTGGTGATGTCGGTTTGGAGATTTTCTAGGAAGCAGTTGGTACAGTCAATGCTTGTGGGAGTTCCACAAATCATACAGGTCAGAGGAGGCCTTCGAAAACTGTTGAAGACTGTGGTACTGCTAGTTTGTTTGAGTTGCTGCACCTATCAAATATGGGCCTACATGAAAGTCTACTGGAGCTATCCTGTAATAGTGGATGTTTTCGTGTCTTACCCAAATCGCATTGTTGCTCCGGCCTTTTCAGTTTGTGACCACAACGGGTAAGTCGAATTTGAGGTATGAGGTTTCTCATTTGTAAAAGAATAAATTATGGTGATAAATGTAAAACAATTTAGTGTAAATATTATTTATGATTGAAAGTGTCTTATGTCCATTTTACCTACGCTCTGATAATGTTCTCTGTATCAATTACTAAAGGTTTTCTTTGATAGTGTCAATCATAGTATTTTACTTGACAAGTTATCTTCAATAAGGAAGTTGCATGCGTCAGATTTTCAAAAGCAAACAAGTGTTCCGTATGGTTTTTTGTATGGTAAAATGAAATATCTAGTCAGTTTTTCAAAAAAAATGTACAGGTTCTTAAATATTTTATTTTAAAAGTCGAGAAAAAAACACGTGACTGAAAACGTTTATTGTTTAAACTATAAGATGACGTCAACAATAATACCATCAACTCCATTGCTTTACAACAATGTTTAGTATAAGATGACGTCACATCCAAACTCTTGGCGTTTTCGCGCGCTTTTAAAAAGGGGATTTTTGTTAATTTTTTTGGCAATCAAAAAATTTCTCGATCGGCCTCAAATTTTGCGTAGTTGCTTATTTTTGCAAGAGGAAACGATTAAAAAAATTAAAAAAAATCATGCAACTTCCTCATTGGGGTTCGAGGAGTGGGACTTAAATGCTTTACTTCCTATCTAAACAACCGGAAACAGTTTGTAAAAGTAAATGATTTTAAAAGTAATAATTTAAGTATAGGGCTATTCCATATGAACAGGGACATGATCATGAAAGATAAAAAAATAAAATGATAAAATTTTCTTATTATTTTAGGGAATAATTATGCAGTATTGATCTAATTGTGTTTTGCATTGCTTAAATTTTGTGTAAAATTATTTTTAGGAATGTCAGCAACTAAAAATCAATATTTAGAATTGCTTGTTTTAAAGGTTAATTTGTTAATGAGAAATATATGTTTTATTTTGAAAATTAAAAATAAATTAATTAGTTTTTACAACTTTTTTGTTAAATACTAGGGGGCTCTGCCCCCTGCTCGCTGTCGCTCACCAACCCCCGGAACTGCTTCGCAGTTCTATGAAGATCGCTTCGCGATCTTAGCAAGCAGAGCTCGCTTGTTTCATCTCAACAATCCAGGCTCGTCGGCTTAGTTAATGCTCCTTTGATACCGAAGCTACTTATCTCTCTAGTTTATCAATGATTTAATTCGAATCATTCATTCCCTCGAAGATATCAAAATAAAACTGTTTCTAAAATATTCATCTCTTAACTTCAATTCTTCTTTCTTCAATTATTGAATAGAAATGTTTTTAAAAAAATATCTAGCAAGTCTACCAATTATCATCAACCAACTTAGAGTAAAAACAAGCCTTTAATAAACTTTAAATTTTTAATATGCACGTAAACATCTAGTGAATCGTCGGAAATTAAAGAAATAAGACTCATAAAAATAAGCTGTTTCCCTAGTGCAGGGGTTCTCAAACTTTTTATGTCGCGGAGCCCTTTTCAAGAGACAAATTATTAGCGGAGCCCTTTTCCGAAATAAATTTTTCAAGGTATAAACACAAATTACATAAAACCCATTGCTTCTAAAAATAAAAGCATAATAGAAATTTATTTCGGGAGGGGTCCAAAATTATTCCTCAGCCCCTCCCATGCATATTTAACAGTTTATCGTAGCTTTTAAAAACATTTTTAGGTATAATTTGCATCTAAGATAATTTATTTGTAAGAAAAATTGTGACGAATTAAGATCCAGGTACAATAGAAGGGTCTGGGGGTCCTTCCTCCCCAGAATATTTTGTGAAATGTGATCCTTAAAAACAGTTTTTTAACTCGTTTTAGGTACATGATTGTTCAAAATTTGGACATTCCTTTTTAGGAAGGATTTTAATTTTTACGAACTTACTATAAAAATTGACAATAATAAAGTTTCAAGTACAATAAAGGGTTTTGGGGGTCCTCCCCCTAAGGAATTTTGGAAATTTGACCCTAAATAACATGGTTTTAACTTGTTTTATTATACGTAGTCCGATTTTCCGGGGGAGAGGCAGGGCCCCCTGGCCCCTTTGATATACACCACGAGATATATGGAATATTTTGTTTACCAATTATATTTTATCATTGGATACAATGTAAATCTTTATTTTAAATTTCTGAACATTAAAGCTATCACTTTTTAATCATTATGCCGGAGATGCATGAACAAAGGATTCATACGGAAATCTATACATGTATAAATTTTGTTTTCCTAAAAGTTAGTTCTTTTGAAATCGAGAGCTGTTTTGGGGTCTGTTAGACCATGCGTCAGTGGTACATATCGAAATTTATTTACGCATGGGCCCAAAATCATTCCTTATCCCCTCCCATAGGATCAATGTTAGCTTTTTATACATTTTTGGCAGAATTTGCATCTTAAAGAACTTAATATAAGAAACGTTTTGTGTAATTAAGTTCCAAATGCTATAAAGGGGGGGTGGAAATTTGATTCTACTAAAAACAGGTTTTCCCTTAGTTTTGGTGAACTTTATAAAAAAAGGTGCTGAGTAATCAATTTGAGAGGTGGGGGAATGGGGTTCCATGGTGTGCTACTATTCGGCGCGGCCGTTTAAGCGGCAGAAATAAAATGAAAGTAAATAGAACTCATAATTCTTCTAAAAATTAGAAGAAGAAAAATTTGGTGCCGAAACGGGAACGGCGCCCAAACGGCCAGCGCTAAACCGTCCCATCCTGGGGGTTCCTCCCCCAGAAAAGTTTTGGAAATTTGACCCTAAAAACAGATTTTTAACTTGTTTTGGTAAATCAAAAAAGACCTGAAAAAGGCAAAAACCAGCAGACCTTACCAACACCTTACAGAAAGATAACATTTCAGAGAAAAGCAAATTAGAAATTATCAAAAAATGTATTTATTTCAAATTTCTTCGCGGAGCCCCTGGAAATGCTTGGCGGAGCCCTAAGGGCTCCGCGGAGCACAGTTTGAGAACCGCTGCCCTAGTGAAAGAGAAGAAAAAATTGAAACTTTGTATCTCAATAATTCTAAAACTGATTCGAATTTTTTAAAAAACGAAACGCCAATATTTTTATAAAAAATAACTGTATATGTGTCTAAAATATTGTACCTCTATCATGATTAGTTTTTATTTTATAACGAAAAAATCAAAAAATTGTCAAAAATTTCGAAACTTTAAAATTGAATTACTCAAAAACTAATTCAAAATTCGAAAAAAGAGTGATGAGGTGCAAAACTTCATGCCTAAGAGTATGTGTATGCAAAAAATCACGTTTCTGCTGTAAATAGATTTTGCTGGAGGCGAACTCGCAGCAGAAAAAAATAATTTTCGACTTTGACATTAATTAACTCCAGAACTAATTATCTAATTAATTATGTTTTGGAACGAAAATGATTATCATGCATTTGTCTACCAATGGTCAAAATTTCATAATATTCCTTTGAATAGTTTTTGCGTAGTTAGAGTTCAAAATGTTCAAAATCAGCGGCGGCGGCGGCGGTCACTGTTACTTTTTTTTAATATAGAGAGATACTCATAAAACTTTATAGTAAAAATGAAATGAAGTGTTTAAATCAATTTAATTATATTTATATTCATGTGAATAACTGAACGCTTATACACATGTAGCGTGAGTTACGAAGTACTGTAGCGTGAGTTACGAACAGCTTTCTATATTTTATTTTACTTCTGATTTTCTTAAGTATTCCCAGTAAAACTGTTTGCTATTTTAGAATAAGGGAAGTATATTCAAACACCTGACCAGCATATAAAATTAATGAAACACTATTTAAGCAGAAAAACAAATTTGAATTTTATACTCACAAATCCATGTCTTTTTTCTTGTAGCGTGAGTTACGACTCTATTTTAATTAATATTTAAAAAACTAAAATTCTTAAAAGATTCGCAATACTTATTTTAAATTATCAGCATAAATTCCAATATGCATGATTTTTTTAGAAAGAAAATAATAGTTATTTCTATATTTAAAATTTTTTTGAAATTGCACTTTTGAAAAAAAATGTAGCGTGAGTTACGGTGGAATTGCCCTATAAAGTCTGGTGTACCACAAGGATCAATTCTTGGACCTTTACTATTCATAATATACATCAATGATTTCTGTAAACTGAAATTAAATGGCAAAATCATAACCTACGCAGACGATAAAGTAATCCTGTACTCACATTCAAACTATGATATATTACAAAATAATATAAATAAAGATCTTCTGACCATCAAAAACTGGTTCTATGCTAATAAATTATCAATTAATATAAATAAAACTAAATTTATCAACTTCAGCATCTACGGACCGTCTGAACATCTTTACCTTTATTACCATTTAATAGATTGTAATAATACTAATAGTAATTACCCACCCCTTCAACAAGTATCTTCAATAAAATACCTCGGATTACATGTAGATTTTAATTTAAAATGGAAATCCCATGCAAAGTACTTAACCAACAAACTACGCTTTATTCTCCACAAGTTTTATTTTATTAAAAAGATAATTAGTAGGAGCTTGTTTGCTTCAATTATATCATTCCTGGGTCAACTCAATAATGAGTTACGGAATTGTTGTTTGGGGAGGAGATTACCTAGAAAATATTAATCCAATAGTTAAAATTCAGAACAAGATCATTAAATTTTTAAGCAGTCGTAGACAGTTCCCTTTATTTGATCTCTACAAAAAACTAAATATATTACCTCTTCGGCACCTTTTTTTCTTCAAAGCAGTTATTTATTTTTTTAAACAAGATAATAGCTCTGATTTACGTAATTTAAATTATAATTTACGTTCAAAACATTTATATCTAGTACCTAAAGCAAAAAAAGAAATTTTCCATAAAAACTATGTATATTTATCACCTAAATTCTTTAACACTTTACCCGAAAATCTAAAATCCGAGAAGTCCCCTTCTAAGTTTAAAAAATTATTAAAGATCTACATTTTTACAATGGAAAATATCGAAGACTTTTTTTAAAATGTAATCAAACGCTCATTTGGATATTTATTTTATGGAAGTAAATCTGAAGCTTGCCCTGCGATATCACTTTCAATTCTTTATTTTAATTTATAATGTATTTTTTTTGTTTTTTTATTTTATTTGTAATCACATTATAATTTTCTTTAGGCTGCCCATATGGGTCTCTGACTCCTGGGCAACTCATACATCAAATTTTCTGTATTTATTGTCATTAATTTCTTCTTTTTTATGTGTCTAATTTTGTATGAATTGTTGTTTTTTTCAAAATAAATGTTCTTCTTCTTCTTTTGGTTTTATAGCTTTAAATAGCCTACTAGCTCGGGAAATTATCTTAATAACATCCTACTACTATTATAATTGTGAATGTTTGTCCGGATGTTTGTTACTCTTTCACGCAAAAACTACTGAATGGATTTTAATGAAATTCTACCATAATGTAGCTGATACATCAGAATAGGACATAGGCTATAATTTATAAAGAGAAAATCAGTCCTTCATTCTTTTTTTCCCGTTTTTCCTGCTTTTTTTCACTTATTTTTCCGTGTTTGAAAACCTGTTTTACCAGTCATACAACGAGTTAAAAATAAAACATTGTTTCAAATGAGACACAGATCACTAGACTTTTTCATTTACTAGATCTTTTATTTTAGTTTTAAACACTGGTTTTAAATTTCTTAATTTGTTCACTAGACTTTTTACTACGGTTTCAAATTTGTTATTTTATAAAGGCACCAAGATATTATTAAACATTATCAGAAACATCGGAATTGTAAAAAGTGACAAGAACACCGGGATTGGAAAATTAGCGAGAACATCGGGAAGGAAAAATTACCGAGAACACTGGGATAGGAAATTTACCATAAAGACACCCAGAATACCGGAATATAAAAATTACCGTAAACACTGAGATAGGAAAATTACCGGGAACGCAGCCGGGATTAGAAAAATTACCATGATCACCGGGCAACGGGATAAGATTACCGGGAACACTGGGATAGGAAAGAGGCGCCTGGGATACCGGGATGATTTGTAATATTGCTAATTTACAAAATTATAAATGTATTTTAAGAAATATTTTAAAAAATAAATTTATACACCCCACCCGTGCAAGGCCGGGTATAACAGCTAGTTGGAAATAGTTATGAAGATAATGAACCGATTTTGAAAATTATAAGAATACTAAGAAAAAAACAATGAATGAATTTAAGAACAGCGCTTAGTAGTAATTTGCAGTAACTCGATTCAAGTGTACGGAGAGAGAATATTCTGCCTTAGTAGAAAATACTTCTTTAAATTTGTGTGATTTTACATTTTTCTGTAAAAAAGCATGTTTGTTACGAATTTTCAGAAGTATAGAATTTTTTGGTGGATATTTATTGCAACACTTCCCATTCTTTGATTATTTCAACTTCATTTTTTCGTTCCACCCTTATTCAACGTGTTTCAGAACTCTTTTTCAAAGATGATAGGCTAGGAAGAGGGGAACTAGAAAAATATATTTCAAAAAAGAATGGATCGGTGGAGATTAAACTTTAAAAGTGTTAAGGCACGGAGCCCTTTCAGAAAGCAATATCCCCCCTAGGCCAGTAAAACTATAAACCACATAAAAAATGAAAAGATTTATAACATATACATCGCAGTAGGTCAGCTACCTTCACTCTATAAGTTACTTAGTTATAAAAGTGCAGAGACATCGTTCTGAAATACCTTCACTGAGAGAAATGACAGTTTCAAATTTGAGTAAATTGATGTTCTCATTTTGGTATGAAACTTTTTGGTTCAAATATGACGACCCTATGCTTTCAATTTTGAAACACCCGACATATTCAGTTTCAAAAAATTTAATAGTCACTACTCAAATTATGCTTCTTTTTAGTTTATATTTGAAAATTGAAATATTTGCACTGTATCGAAAATAACACAAAGTTGGTGTGATAACGTGTAACACAACGTTGTGACGTCTCACTCATGACGAATGTCAAGGACGAATTAAAAAATGAGTAAATGATGCTTTATTTTGGAGTATCTGCACATTTTCAAAAACGAGTACATGCATGTTTTCAAATTTGAGTAAATTTGGATCGGAGCCTGTTTGAGTGCGTGACATACTCAGATTTGAGCAATTATTACTCATTTTTGAGACTATCGTTTTAAGAGTGTTGTACCCCTACAATTGAACAATAAGTACTACAATTCTACAATATACTGTATAAAGAGTTCAAAGATTATTTATAAATGGTTGTTAAATTATGAAAATGTTCACAGAATGAAGAAAAGCAAATTCTGCCAGCGTTTTCCAAACTTTTGCACGCCGGAGCGAAGCTATAGTAGTTTTTGTCGCCTACACTTTTCTTATTGCAGAGATGTCCTTCCAGAACAAGATCCTTTGAAGGTGATTTAGAATTCGAAATATACATTAGATTTTAATAGTATTTGAAGTATCAAAATCCGTATCTCACCGTACTATAAAAAACGCATAGGTAAAAATATTGGCGATATTGACTTCCTAAGTTCAGATTCACCCTAAAAAAGCGGGCTCCTCGAAGCAATACTGATGCGTTAGCGATACAGCGTGAAAATAGTTGTCAGAAGCAATGAAATTGGTGGCTTTTGGGAAAATGGTTGGGGGGTAGAAATAAAACTTCAATGCCATTCATCATTTTTTAACTTATTTATAAAGACTGTAAAGTTTTTAGTCAACAATAAAAATGCAACAGTAAAAAGAGTAAACCTAAGCGCACACTAGAGACTTTTGTCACGGCGACAGACAAAATTATCCCCCTGGCTATTGCAAGAAGCTAGAGCGCGCGCACAAGCGACAAGACTCTAGGCCATAGAGGAGATATAACATCTCCTCTATGGCATAGAGGAGGTTATATCTCCTCTATGCTCTAGGCCGATTGCCAAGAATCTCCTCATAGAAATGCATTGCTCTCAAGTGACTAGTGATTCAAGTCGCCGCGACGGATGTCTCTAGTGCGTGCTTAGCCTTATTGTCAAATTTTGAAGACGACCTTTTCATGACAAAAACTTTACGCAAGTTTTATAAATAAATTTAAACATGTTAATTGGCTGTGGAATTTTATTTCGGCCCAGCACCCTTGATTTTGAATTTATTTTGGGTAGAAGTCCTAGAATTTTTGCCCTCGAGGCTTTCGAACCATCCTGTATATTAGGGTGTGTCGAAAGAAAAAAAAACTTTATTTTTTTTTCGAAATCCGCTTACGGATAGCGGCGATTTTCGGCCGAATAGCTTCAATGAAGCGTGAAAAAAAATTTCAGCTTGATTTGACAATTCCTTCTACTGCCGCAGAATTATTTATAACCTTTTAATGAAGCTATATTGATCAAAATTCCACAGTAGCCGCATGAAGATTTAAAATAAAAATATTTTTCAAAAAATTACTTGAAAATGGAGTTTTAAAGAAGTTAGTAATCTGCGCACCCCGTAAGCGTATTTCGAAAAATGTGTGTTTTTCCACCCACACTATGCTGTATATTAGAGAATTAGGGTGTATCGGAAAAAAAAACACTTTATTTTTATTTTGATGATGCATTTGTGCAGAAAAGTTGTCTAAGGTGGCAGAGAGTACCTGTGATTGTTTTCAGAATTTTCGGATAATAGCTTTAGATGCCACATTGGCCCTGAAGGTTCCCCTTATGTTATCCTATGGACCGCGCAAGCCAAAAAGGCCAAAAAATCGATACACCCTGACCCTACTGTATATACAAATACATAGTACATATTGATACATGATTCGTAATTATTTCGTTAATTAGCATTATAAATAAACGATAAAGATGTTATCCTATGGACCTTAAAGGTATCCAAAATATTTCACTTGCACACTACGATTTACTGTTTTTTATTTAGTTCTGTGTTTCTAGATGCCTGCTCTAACTCCTATGGAATTGCCAACCAATATAAGCAACTTCCGCTCATTATACAGAAAAATGGGAACTTCTAAAATCAACTTTATCGACTTTGTAGAATTCAGAGATGATCCGATTGAATCGTAAATATTACATTGATATGTGTTTTAAAATTATCTTTTCAAATTTGCAGTGTTTTTTAAAAGTTTAAATTTATTAGAGATTAATTTAAATTTTACCACATAATATAAAAGTTAACATTTTTTGTAGCACTCACCTTCTTCAGCACAGTTTTTCCTATCTTAAATCCATTTAATTATGTCAGCTCTAAAATTATACAGATAAATTCTTGCAGAAAAATGTTCTCGGTATTTAACATGGAAGGATTGCCCACTAACTGCTTCGCTTTTGATGTTCTATGGGAAAACACTGCAGTCGATTTGAAAATGGTTGGTCTAACTGACAGTAAGTATTAATGATAAATCTATTTGAGAATTTGAATGAAACGAATCCATATAATTATTTCGTACTAAAAAGTTTTTTTTAAATTTTCCGTTTCCTTTTCCGAAATTTTCCGAAAATTCCTTTTTCAAAGCTTATGGCACCTCACGCTATCTCTTTAGTTAGTTTATCCATGACCAGAGTCAGAGTAGAGAGAAATTGTAGAAAGTTAATAATGATTTGCTGACAATAAATTAGTATTGCTCTAAGTAAATAACTTATTACTACAAAGTATTTTACAAAAAATGTATTTTAATCTTCAACTATTTCGATAGATACTTTATCTAATTAACAATTTTAGACGACTTTATTTTAATATTACCATGACTGGGTAGTTAATGTAATAAAAAACTCTTAAAAGTTCGATAATATATTATCTCTGAAGGGAATAAGCAAAATTCCTAGCTGCTATATATAGTGTCAAAAATTGAATGAACTATTTAAAAATAATTAAAAAAAACTAGTGTAAGGTGGGTAATAAGATTCAAATGGGGTAATAAGAAACATTCCAAAATTCTACAGGATTCTCCTTTAAGTTTATGAAGCTGATTTTTTACAGAATGTTTACATCATTAACAGCTTTCTTTGAAAAAATAATGCACTTCCTAAGTAAAAGGGAAAGGGGTTTTTAGCTTGTTTCTTATTAGCATTATTATTTCTTATTATTCCCCCAAGCGACTATCTTATTACCCCAAGAGGGGTAATAAGAAACAAGCTAGTTATTTTACTAATTAAAACAATTAAAAATCAAATGAAGGAATTAATGTAATCTTCTAAGAGTATTTCATAACTCTAGTAATTTTCAAAAAAATTCATTAAAAATCTATTGATATATGCCCGGTTAAAAATTAGTCTAAAAAAGTTACAAGTTGAAAGTTTTGAACAACTCTATATTTTAATATATAACATTTGGAAAAACATGAAAAATAAATCAATTATTGTTTCTCTTATTTCATTTGGTGCGACTAAAATTATTCTGACTGTTTATTCCCCTAAAAATAAACTAAATTTTTTAAAATTGAGATTTTGTGTCTTATTACTCACCGTTTTCAATAAAATGGAGTAAAAATAAACTTCATTGAATTTAAATTTTTAACTTGATAAATGAAATAAGAACAATAAAATATTAAGATAATAAAGAGAAAAATTCTACAAATATATTTTAATGTATAAAATGCTATTTTTTTACTACCCCATATTTTCGTTTAAATGGGGTAATAAGAAGCATGGCACTTTTAAGAATGATCCACAACCCTAAATTGAAGAACAAAGGGTTAATTATATAGCCCCTTTAACCTCCTTAAGAATTCACTAATAAAATTCCATAAGAATGTAATATAAAAAGCAAGATAAATTGAAATAGTTGAAAAAGCATGACTTTAGGTGGATAATTTTGCTGGCCGCATTATTACAGAGGGAATTTTTCACTGAAATAATCATTCTAAAACAATGAAATTTTTATGAGATGTGAAGTATGTCTTGAAGATATTCTGTGATTTTTTTTCAGATTTTTACGCCCACACACAAAGCTGCAAATCAAATGTTTCTTATTCCCACAATTTCTTACTACCCCACTCTCCCCTATCTAAAAGAGATACATATAGATGGTAGGAGAATGTATGAACATCCTGACGCTTTTCAATGATTTTCTAGTGTATAAAATTGTTTTGAAATCGAGCAGTAAGGAGCACTTTTACGCCATCACTCCTTTGGCAATCCAAATGGCCATCCACTCGCCTTTGATGAAGGTGAATCCCTTCACCGACGGATTTTCTTTACGGCCCTGCACGACCTATAAAATGTATCTAAAAAAGGTGAGGCAACTATCTCAGTAATCCCTGTTAACTCAAAACTTTTTTTTTGACTTAAAACTTCTTTTATCTAACCAGTTCAAACATGCTTTAATTTTTTTAGCAATTGAGGTATAGTGCTGTCCTTTAAAAAAACCCACTTTTTCATATTTCTTTCATTAAAAGCTTAAAAAATATAATAATTAAATCGAGCAAAATTGTGTTGTAATGGCTCACTCTCCACTACATTTTAGTGCTTAGTATTTTTAATTCCAACTCTCCGTTACAAATTGGCAAACAATTAAGTAAAAATAAAAATAAAAACAATTTTCCTAAAAAAAACCCATGTACCCTAAAAAAACCCCACTTTTGAAAATACTCAAAAAATTAATAAAAAATATGATTGAAAGGTTTATTTTGATAGAAAAGAGAAAAATTAAGATAATTAAAACCAAATTTATTACAATTTGTTTCTAAAATTAAAACTGTGATAAGTTTTTCTACTCAAGAATTTTGCCTTCAAAACACAACGACAGTAGCGTTTTTATTGTTGGATTTTAATAAAAACGACCTATTAAATACAAATAATTAATACAGTTTTTAGAAAAAAGCTTAAAAACGGTAATTGGCACTGATATTTTGTTTTAAACCCCCAACTATTAACTCTCAAAACCAATTTTCGAGTAAAACTTGGAAAATGCTATATTTTCATGGAAAATGGCTGTTTTTGGTATCATTGAGTTTTCATCAAAAATACTGAAAAAAATCGAGAATTACTGAAACAACTATTCTATTCGCATAATTAGTTGTATATCATGAATAATATTAAATATTTTGCATAATTTTTTATTTATTTTGTCATTTATTACAAAAGGAAAAATGGTTTTTTAGGCACCCTATGGGTTTTTTTCACCCCTCATTTCTAAGACTACCGTAATGTCCCTAATTGGTGGAATGAGCTGAAAGTTTAGTATTTTATTCTCATAATAACAGGATAACACAAAACCACGTGAAAAATGCTTTAAAGTCTTTCTAACATATATTTTTACAGCATCAAAATCTGCATAACTAAATCATATTTTAGCCCAAAATCGACATTTTCTATTTATTCAAAAAACTAAGTAAATAAACGGTTCTTTGACTTGCTTTTACGTTCCTGCCACTCTTAATGGCATACAAAGACAGGGCACATGAGAATTTAAAATTATTTCAATTATTTATTTAAAATATCTCGATGGGTTTTTTTAGGGTACAATCTGGAGTGGTTTTTTTTAAAGGACAGCACAATATTTGTTCTCGGAAATCAACGAAAAACTTTTCCTCCCTCGGTGACCTTTTTTCTACCACTGGGGTACTTAACTTAATCCATCGTATTAATATCAAATTGATGTTTTCAGAGTGATTTTAAAGTTGCTTATACACAGGACATTCTTGTTTTGAACTATAAGTTTAAATAGCATTGAGAGAGGTAGGCATACTATGTACAAAGGATCTCCCTCCCACTGGTAATTTTTATTAGTATTTATATTATTTTTTACAAAAACGAGCGCGCGCGAGAAATATTGGCTTAGAAAGGGCTGAGATTAAGAGAGTATTTTTTCTACTTGTTTTAGGTAAAGAAATTTTTACTACCGGCTCCATATCCCACTAACTGCACTGATTACTATGAAAAGAGGAAAGACCAAGGATATGGGCCTTTAAGCCAAAAGGTACTCGATCTTGTTCCCCAAATTGCCAAGAACCAAAGAATTACCAAAAACCTGTTGTCCATAGAACTAATGATAGTGACACAGGTTTTTTTATTGTTACACACTTATAGGGTTACATAGAAACAGAAGAAATACAAAGAAACAACACTTCTAGTCACCAGGGATATCTTGATCCATATCGATGACCTTTGAAAAAAATTATATCTACATTTTTCGATAAACAACACATAGAAAAAACAACTCATAAAAATATATACAATCAGGTGTGGCAAACAGGGTGTCTTTTAAAATATATAAAAATTTCAGTACATCAAATAAATATATGTAAATGAATAGCAAACAATATGGTCATAAGAGGCTGTAGAGATTTTAATTACTGCTAAAGAAAAAACTGTTCCACTGTATCCAATTGAAAATAAATATTCTTTAAGTTTCTTTTTAAATAAGTATAATGTATATAGACTGACAGTTTTGAAGTTCATATGGCAAGTTTAGAGTTATAAAATTTCGGTGCTAAAAATGAAAAGCTTCTATAGAAGATAGATTTTTTTGGCATTGTGATGTTGTAAATTTCGTTGATTCTTCTTGGGTTGATGTTGTGACGTTTTTTACATAGATTTGGATTTCAGTATAAATTAAGACATATTTTATAAAAGAAAAGATGGCGAATAGGGAGAATATTTAATAACTGAAAATGAGGTAGGTGAACTGTATGCTGGTAGCTTAATATTAAATTTATAAATCTTTTCTGATGTTTATCAATTCTTTTTAGAGTAACGTAATAGTCTCCTCCCCATACAATCAAGCCATAGTTTATTTGTGATTGGATCCAAGAGTAGTATATTAATTAAGAATTTACTGCTTACTTTTTGTTTTAAATAATAGAAATTTAGCATTATGAATCTTAGCTTATCTGAAATTGATTTAGTATGACTTTTCCATTTCAAGTCAGAATCGATATGTGAATACCAAAATATTTAATTGAAGAAACTTTTTCAATAGTTTTACAGCTACATGTATGATGGTTACAATTTTTATCATGATACACTAAAGATAGATTATCTGATGAATTTTGCTTTAGGTTAAAAATCGTGTACTTTGTCTTATCAATATTTAAATCTAAACATTTATCGGCAAACCAGTTTCGAATCCTCTCAAGATCTTCAAGCATCTTTAAGTTTAATTCATTAACTGAATCTCCGGAATACAGTAGCACAGTATCATCAGCGAAGCTTAACAATCTACCATGTAAATTCAAGGTACACAGGTCATTAATAAAGATTAGAAACAATAAGGGACCTAAGGTTGAACCCTGAAACACACCACAGTTTATGGGGAAGCATTTACTAAAAATATTATTAATTTTGACCTTTTGAGTGCGGTTTGTCAAATAGGATTTTAGGAAATTGTGGAAGTCATCTCTTATACCAATAGAAAATAATTTATCCAATAAAATATCATGTTGCACTGAGTTAAATGCTTTTGAAATGTCTAAAAAGATAGCAGTAGTTTTTTTTATTGTTGTTAATGCTATTAAAAATGAAATTTGTAAATTCTAATATAGCCTTTTCAGTATTAGAGTTAGGCAAAAATCCAAACTGATTTTTTGAGAAAAAATTATTATGTTTTAAAAACAAGTATAATCTATCCTTTATTAGTTGTTCAAAAATTTTCGAGAGTAACGGAAGAACAGATATAGGTCAGTAATTAGAAAAATCATTTTTATTACCTTTTTTGTAAATGATTGTTACAATTGAAATTTTCAATGAGTTTGGGAATTTGCTTTTTATCGGCTGTTTTCATTTCTCATATAATCTATTGAAAAAATTATTTGATAATTTCAGAATTGCATAGATGAATGCACCTTCAATAGGTCTATATCAAAATATGGCTGCTTTGATCCCGAGAAAATCAATTACCCAAATGAGAAAGAGATATTTTGCAAAACAGGTAAGTTTTAATTATTTAATAAAAGCCTAATAAGTAGAGGATTCGAATTTAGGAATATCAGATTTCTGAGTTTAATGTTGTTTTATAATCATACAAGCACCATATGGAAGTAAATTGAAGGTTCAATCAGGAAATCAGATACATAGATTTTTATTATGTACTAGCGGATATGCCCGGCCTTGCACGGGTGGAGTGTATAATTTTTTTAAATTAAATTTTCTCAAAATATATTATAATTTTTAAATCAGTAATTACCAATCATCCCGGTATCCCAGACGCCTTTTTCCTATCCCGATGTTCCCGATAATTTTCCTATCCCTATGATCGAGGTAATTTTTATGTCCCGGTAATCCCGGTACTTTTTTCCTATCCCGGTGTTCCCGGTAATTTTTCATATCCCGATGTTCCCGGTTATTTTCCTTATCCCGATGTTCCCGATCATTTTCCTATCCCGATGTTCCCGGTACTTTTCCTATCCCGATGTTCCCGGTACTTTTCCTATCCCGATGTTCCCGGTACTTTTCCTATCCCGCTGATCGAGGTAATTTTTATGTCCCGGTAATCCCGGTACTTTTTTTTCCTATCCCGATGTTCCCGGTAATTTTCCTTTTCCCGGTGTTCTCGGCAATGTTTCCTAGTAAATTAAAGAGTCTAGTGAACAAAAATAACAAATTTGAAACAATAATAAAAGATCTAGTAAATTGAAAAGTCTAGTGAACCGCTTCATTTGAAACAATGTTTTATTTTCAAGTCGTTTTCCATGAAAAAAATTTTTCACTTTTCCATAAATATTTAAATTTTAACGGAAAATATCTTAAAATAGGGGAAACTAACGTTTCAAAATTAATTATTTGAATTTATTTTGGTGTTTTTACAACTGATATAGTTTTTAAATGGACAATTATCGAGTTTTTCCTGTTAAAATATTTAATTTTTGAGGTTTTAATCTCGTTAACAATAGTGAGTCGAGCAGATCTACTCTGGTAGAGAAATGGAGAAATAAGCGTTTTCGGCAATAAATTCGCTAATTACTCGTAATTATTCGATTTTCGAGCTTGGAAAACTATCCCAAGTTACTCCCCGACTCGGAATACGTCTATACGTCGAGTTTGGTTTCGGTCCGTGGCCTATTTCAAGAGATTACCCCGGACATACATACATACACACATACACACATCGCCCGTTAGCCTTTTATTTATACAGAGATACTACTAGCTGATATGCCCGGCCTTGCACGGGTGGAGTGTATAAATATTTTTTAAATTAAGTTTTCTCAAAATATATTTATAATTTTTAAAGCAGCAATTACCAATCATCCCGGTATCCCAGATGCCTTTTCCTATCCCGGTGTTCCCGGTAATTTTTCATATCCCGGTGTTCCCGGTAATTTTTCTTTTCCAGGTATTCTCGGCAATGTTTCCTAGTGAGTCTGGCGAACGAAAATAACAAATTTGAAACAATAATAAAAGATCTAGTAAATCATAAAGTCTAGTGAACCGCTTCATTTGAAACAATGTTTTATTTTTAAGTCGTTCTCCATGAATGGATATGCCCGGCCGGGATATAGCGGATATGCCCGGCCTTGCACGGGTGGAGTGTATATATTTTTTTAAAAATTAAAATTTTAAAAAATATATTTATAATTTTTAAATCAGCAATTACCAATCATCCCGGTACCCCAGACGCCTTTTTCCTATCTCGGTGTTCCCGGTAATTTTCCTATCCCGATGTTCCCGGTACTTTTCATATCCCGATGTTCCCGGTACTTTTCCTATCCCGATGTTCCCGATAATTTTCCTATCCCTATGATCGAGGTAATTTTTATGTCCCGGTAATCCCGGTACTTTTTTTTCCTATCCCGATGTTCCCGGTAATTTTCCTTTTCCCGGTGTTCTCGGCAATGTTTCCTAGTAAATTAATGAGTCTAGTGAACCGCTTCATTTGAAACAATGTTTTGTTTTAAAGTCCTCTTCCATGAAAATAAAATTTACACTTTTCCATAAATATTTAAATTTTAAAGGAAAATATCTTAAAATAGGGGAAACTAACGTTTCAAAATAAATTATTTGAATTTATTTTAGCGTTTTCACAACTTATATCCTTTTTAAATGGACAATTATAGAGTTTTTCCTGTTAAAATATTTATTTTTTAAAGTTTTCATCTAGTTAACAATAGTGAGTCGAGCAGTCTACTCTAGTAGAGAAATGGAGAAATAAGCGTTTTCGGCTATAAATTCGCTAATTACTCGTAATTATTCGATTTTCGAACTTTGAAAACTATCTTAAGTTACTCCCCGACTCGGAATACGTCTATACGTCGAGTTTGGTTTCGGTCCGTGGTCTATTTCAAGAGATTACCCCGGACATACATACATACATATATACATACATACACACACACATCGCCCGTTAGCCTTTTATTTATACAGAGATTGTTAAACACAAGTTTCAGGACAGAGACCGTTAATTCTGTCCTTGTGTATTCTTAAATTTCAAATTTTTGGAAAAGTCCTTACTTAGATTATATTATTCTTTCTTTTTGCATTAGCCCTATGTAATGAAAAAAAATGTAAGAAGGGAAAAAAGTTGATGAAGATTTAAAACTTTACACGGAAAAATAGAAAATGTGTTAAAGACGTTTTATGTATCTAGGTGACATAGAAGAGGATTTGGAAGGTTGCACAAAACATTGTAGACCAGGCTGTTAGTAAGTAGATAAATATCTGCTTTTTCAGGCTAGGGAAAAAAATTTAAAAATGTTTGTTAAAAGAAACTGGTGTTCTTCATAATTATCATGGGATTTTATGATTTAAGCATAGCATTGCACGTAGTCTTAATTAGGAATAACTTTATGTTAGAAAAATGTAACTATTCTTTACTTTTGTCTTTGAATTTATAGTGAAGAAGAAATGGATGTTAAGATAGAAGAGCTTGTTTATCCACTAACAGAGGTAAATTTCTAAAATGTTCCCACATTTGATTAAAATTTGGTTAATTTTTTTTTATTTGCAACTTACTATATTTGTAAGGGGTTGTATGGATTTTTACGGCATCATTCAAATCTATTCCGTTTATAGCTTAAATGAAACGACCTGTACAATGTCATTTATAAGGTGGCCCAAAATTATAAAACCTCACAAAAATATTAATGGAGAATACAATGGCATATTGCATAACATATGATATTTAAAGATTTCGACGCCTATAGGCTTCGAATCTTTGATAGGAATATTATGTTGAAGATAAATATGTTTAATTAGGTACGACTTAGTTCTGAATGCTTTTCTCGTGTTAACATTTAATATTTTGTTTTTCAGGATAAGGATGCGACTCAGTGAGTTAAACCTTTTTCTTTAACTTTGAATAGAGATTTTACTATCACATTGATGTTGAAATATTATAGTTTTTTGTAAGATTGTTAGATTTTTTTCTTCGTTTAGATGTAAAACAGTGATAAATCTTCTATTTACCAGAATTCAAGAGACATCGTACACATATAGCAAAAAATATCAGGTCAGTAAAAGAAGCTGTGAAAGCTTTTTCAGAGGTGAACACTTTACAATCATATGCTTTTATTTTGAAATATTTTTGTGTACTTGATCTTCATGCATAATGTTTTCGGTACCTACGTAATTCTTTAAAACTTTTCACTGCTAAAAGAAAGTAAATCAAGAGCGATATTATCCTAGTACTCAAGTTTAATATTTAAATTTTTTACTATCCTATATGTTTGCTGGCCCTTCTTTGTGCATGCTTGCATTGACCAAAAATGATATTCGACTGGTATACCAGTTTATTTGACTCTTTAGTGTAGTTGTCTAGTTATAAGAGCTTTGAACTGTTATATTTTTAGTTACTCCAGTACGAAATAAAAAAAATGGAGTTAACTTTTTTTTTGCTCTGACATCAGTTTAAAATACTCATTTCCTGAAACGTTATTTACTTTAATGTCGTTCGTGATTCAAATGCCAAACTACATATATAGTTTGTCGGAATAAAAGGTCTTTCATCCATAAGCCTTAAGGATTACCCTCGATTTTGTTAATGGGCCACCAATAAATTCTTTCGTTGCGTTCCAGGTGGTGGAAGCATTCGGTTACGTCGGCGGATTCCTGGGAATGTGGCTTGGACTGTCCCTGATTGCCATTTGTGATTTTGCTGAGACTTGTTGTGTCATTCTCGTGCATGCATTCAAGAAAGTGAAGTGTTTGCAAAGACGCAAAACTGCCAAAGTGCAATTCATTCCTCACAAGAAATTATTGTACATATAAGCACCTACTACTAATAGATATCAAATCAGCTAAGGCTAGATTGTGTAATCTGTAATAGTTATACCATTTGAAATGATGGTATCCCTATCAGTAAAAATATCCTTATATTAAGTGAAAATTGACTAATTGTTGCATAGCCACCTTTCATTAAAATGATTAAATACAGAAAGAGCATCAAGACTTTAAATATATGAAGCTTCTAACACTCTATGAAATTAGGTATATCTCGGAATACCTTAAATATTATTGCTAATAAAAATATCCCACTTCAAAAGGGTTGTCGTCTTAAAACCTAAGACACGAGGAATAATTTTTAAACTGAAAGATGAAAATTCAAAAACGCTAAAAATAATTGATAATTTTTTTACCTTGTCCTTTATAAAAAAATCTCGGGGATTGGATGACATTGGAATATAGTAGTGTTCTTTTGAAAATTAAAAAACTTGTTGATCATAAGGAAAAATACAGACATTTGATTAAAGATTTCAAGTTCCGACTAGGAATTCATTTTACATTAAATCTATGAAGAATTTAACAAATGTTAATTTTTAACAAATATGTAATTAAGGAATAAGATTGATTCAAAAATTGACATAAATATTCCTCACTGTAGATCTAACTTACCGACTTACCCATAAAGGTTTTTTTTAAATTTCTGAGAGAAATTTATCTTCCAACCCAAAATATGGGAATTTTTATGTGCATCAATACAATATGCTCCAAGAGTGTATCAAAATACCCCACATCCAAGTGTAACAATTTACTCAATTTGTTGTTTTTGAACAAAAACTTTTATTAAAAAAATTGGCGAAGGTTATTTAAAATTTAAGTATACCCTCCTATTGATAACAAGGAAAACTTGTTTTTTATTTACAGATATCTGTATTTCAAGTAGAATAGCTTCAGGAAGATTTTAAATATTACTTAAAAATTTACTTTTGAAAATTTTTTACGAAAAAATATAGTTTCTACTAATATAAAGGCAACTTTTCTTAAAAACACGACCTAAATAACCTTGATAGTTTTGGAGATATTGAAAGTGTATCAATGTGCCCTTTGTAGTATCGAATTGCCCCTTTTTCCCCCTACTTCCTTTCTACTAATTAGTTAAAAAAAGGAATTAACCTAGTTATCTTCATATTAATTTTATCATAATTAAATTAGATAATATTTTTGCAAAGAAAATTTGCTTTACAACTAATAAATACCTCAATTAATGTCCCATTCAAGTAAAAACTATCTACCTTATTTCTATTGTTTTCCCCCTTATAAATATCTTCCCTTTTTTAGTTAAATTTTCTCCTTATTACTCTGTCTGTTTGGATGATGTTTCTCTTGTATCCAAGTTTACAACTATCTTTGAAATGGACATGAAAGTTATGCATAAAATAAAATAATAAAATTTGATTCACCCAGTTGAGAAAAAAATACCGTTCAAAATTCTATTGAAATTGTTTATTTTAAATTTAAGAAAGTTCTTTGTGCGTTACGTATTACCTGCGGCTAGTAAAATCTTCTGATTGACAGTCACGATATATATGTCATCGGTCATCGATTAAATAATCTTAAATCTTGCATAAAAACCGTTCAAAAAAGCACAATGAAAAACAAAAAACTTGAAACGACGCGGCGCGGCCACTCGAACGTCCACCAACTGGTTTATGACGTCATTCCTCTTTCACCAATCGAATTATTTCTCAAGGTTGTCTATCAGTTGTCATAGGAACAGCGAAAGAAACGGACGGAAGTTGGTACAGCAGGAGTAGAGGGCGAAAGTTCCGTCCGAAGTTCTCTCCTTAGTTTGTTTACTAACAACAAATGCTCTTAAAATGCCTCTTAAGATAGTCTTATTCTTGGGATCTGTTCGAAAAGGGAGAAATTGTACTCGAGTTGGAAACTTCATCAAGAAACAACTAGAAAGTCGCAACCATGAAGTCATTGTCTTTGGTAAGTTATGTGGGGAAAATTAAATCTAAGTTTTCAATGTTAGTAACTTTGAGTACCACTGTGATTTTCACTTCATGATTAATTCCCGATTGGGATAAAGATGAAGAGGGTTGTTCTTGTGATTTTTCTTTTAAGTTTGGAGCAAAACCATTTTTTTTGTTTTCCTTGTGTGAGAAGTTAAAAAAAATAAATGTTGATACTAGTTATCACTCTATAAAATAAATTATCTTCGAGTCATGTTCTAAAACATTTCCCTGTTTAAACTCATGATCCCCTTCAAACAGATAATTTTATGATGATTTAAATTTAAGCGAGGATTTGTGTTCTATTTAAAAAAAGGGTAACAAAGTTTAAAAAGAGGAGTAGAAAAACTTTTAAACTGTTATGAAGAAATTTTAAGGGAATAGAAACAGTCTTTAATTCATCAGACTTCTATGTTTGATTTTTAAACGCTTTTATTCTACTTGCTTTTGGCGGCGTTTTACGGGAGGAATTTTAAAACTCAATTTTCGGGCACTTCCCGATATGTTAGGGCCCCGAAACTTTGCACATAGGTGTAACCCTCATGACACTCCAATATCCAACCATTCTCTAGTCAAACAACCAAAGGATTAAGTTAATTAACGAGTATTTTTAATTTACAGAAAAAACAGATTTTGAGACCTTTCCCAAGGGGCTATTCTCCCTAAACCGTGCACAATGTTGTATAAGGCATAACTTCATCATATTTAAAAGTCAAAACGAGAATTGCCCAGTAATTACAATATTTTATGGACGATTAATCACTTTTTTCTTTCCGTATTCTTGTACATAAAATTTCAGGCACTTCCAAACGATATAAAGTTCTGAAACTTTGCACCATGGTGTAAACTCGATGACAATGCAATATTCAATAATTAACTAGTCAAAACCTCCGTAATTAAGGTAATTAACGAGTGTTTTTAGTTATCCTTTTAATTCAAATTTGAGACACTTCCGTGAAGCCAATGGCTCCCAAAACATGTAAGATAATATATTAGGTATATCACTACAATACTTAATCTTCAAAACGTGATTCTTACCTTCCAATTAACAATTAAGATAATTAGCGATTTAAGATAATAACCGCGAGAAAGAAATCGCCAGAAGAGCGAGAAATCGCCGAAAATTGGTGCCCATCCCGAGGAATCGGGAGATAAGAAAAATATGCTATAATTTATGGTCTTCTGAAAAGCCTGAATGGGATGCTTTTTCTTTTTCTTGTGAATCTTTTTGATATGAACGGATTTTATCGGCGAGTGAGCGTGTCATATTTCACCATCATATTGTTGAAAACTAAAATTCCATTCTAACATCAGATTAAATATGGTTGAAATAAATACATTTTTCTTGTGAGTTTTTGTTAAAAAAATACCATGACTAAAAAGTAGAAAATAAAAAAAGTAAAAAAAAGATTTTTTAAAAAACGCTTTTATTGAAGGGCTATTCCATATGAACAGGGAGGGACATGATCAAGAAAAATGAAAAAATAAAATCATAAAATTTTCTAATTATTTTAGGGAGTAATTATGCAGTATTGATCTAATTGTGTTTTGCATTGCTTAAATTTTGTGTAAAATTATTTTTATCGGAATGTCAGCATTTAAAGTCAATATTTAGAAATATTTGTTTTAAAGGTCAATTTGTTAATGAAAAATGTATAGTTTATTTAGAAAATTAAAAATAAATTAATTAGTTTTTACAACTTTTTTGATAAATATACTCATAAACTTTATAGTAAATATGAAATAAAGTGTTTAAATCAATTTAATTATATTTATATTCATGAATAACTGAACGCTTATACACATGTAGCGTGAGTTACGAAGTACTGTAGCGTGAGTTACGAACAGCTCTCTATATTTTATTTTATTTCTGATTTTCTAAAGCATTCCCAGTAAAACTGTTTGCTATTTTAGAATAAAGGAAGTGTGGCAACACAGTTTCGGCAAAAGAACTGATCGGATAGGAGAAGACTGGAATGCTGATAAAAAGGCAGCTCGCGCTGTGTGTTGTTCCCTTCTATACTTTTATTCGTATTTAAAGCATGTTTACCTTTTAAATTAAATTTATGGTTATCAAAATAAATATTTTGGATTTTAAAATCTTGATTCATTGGATTCAATAACCGGCCACACGAATAGCCATATTGGTGACTTGGAAAAGGATTAACGCAACCAAAATTATCTAGCAATTTTTATTTGCTGTCTTCGATGCGATCGAGCAGATCGCTCTTCGATGGATTTCTTCAAAAATTCTAAATTCTTTTCTCCTGCAAGTTTTCGATCACTTGCCCTGCTCTGTGCGATGCCGTTTTTTTTTGCAACTTCTTCAAGTGATTTCGTGTATTTCTTGAGAAACATCTGTCCAGCAATTTGATGTCTGATGATCCAAAGATGGATACGAAAACTACTTCGGATGAACAACTAGCAGCAACTCCTCCTCCAGTTTCATTGCAACCGGAATTAGCTCAAGTTGCATTCAAAGCGCCTCCATTTTTGGAATCCACTCCCGAAACCTGGTTTTTGCAGCTTGAAAGCCAATTCTTTCTTGCCGGTATAAAAGACAAAGTCACAAAATTTCACTGCGTGGTTTCTGCAGTTGACAAGGATGTTCTCGCCACTATCTCCGATCTGGTACGTAAACCTCCTGCAGATAACCCTTACTCAGTAATCAAATACGCCATCATAAAACAGTTTTCTCAGTCACAAACTGCACGGCTAAAACTGCTGCTCCTTGATTTGCAGTTAGGGGACAAAAAACCTTCAATACTACTGCAAGAAATGAAGAGTTTGTCCTCTGGTAAGCTTAATGACGACATCCTACGTACACTCTGGATGCAGCGCTTGCCAATCAACGCACAACAGATTCTCTCCGTTAGGATTGACAGGGATTCACTGGACAGTCTAGCAGAAACTGCCGACAAAATTTGTGAAGTTTCGGCGATTCCACGGGTTTCTGGCGTGGCTTCTGTCGATTCTCTGCAGTCACTTAGGGATGAGATCTCGGCTTTAAGCGCTGAAGTCAAGCGATTGTCGACTGTGAGCGGACTTCACCGGTGCCGAAAGTATTCGGGAAGCAGGAACCCATCACTCAGACCTCGGTCATCAAGCCGTAGCAATTCTTCGGATCGATTGAAGCAAGGTAAGCTTTGTTTTTACCATCATAGATTTGGGGAGAGAGCTTTTAAATGTACCAAACCATGCCAGTTTGCGGAAAACTAGGCGGCTCATTTGTTTCCTCGGCGGCAAATGACAGCCAGCAAAACAGCCGACTCTTTGTATACGACAAAATTTCGGGTTTCCGATTTCTGGTCGACAGCGGAGCTGCAGTCAGTTGCTTTCCTAAAAGACTTTCTCCCGAAAGTAGTCCAGCTGAACTAACATTATATGCCGCAAACGGTTCAAGAATACGAACTTTTGGATCTAAAACATTTAAGCTAAAGTTTAATGTTGAGAAAAATTTTCCTTGGAGTTTTCTGGTCTCAGAGGTTTCTCATCCAATAATTGGGGCAGATTTTTTAAGACATTTTGGGTTACTTGTTGACATAAAAAATAACTGTTTACTTGACAAGAGCACAAATCTAGTCGCAAAGGGTTTAGCTTCTCCCGGACCAACATTTGGTTTGACCATGGTTTCTGATCGCATCCCTTTTTCTAAAATAATTTCCAAGTACCCACAACTTACAAACCCTGTCTTAAATCAGAATCCTAGGTCCCATTCTGTCACTCATTGGATTGAGACTAGAGGGCCCCCAGTTTATTCTCCTGCTCGACGCCTGTCACCCGAGAAGCTACTGGCAGTAAAGAAGGAATTTGGAGAGCTCCTTCGACAAGGAATAATACGACCTTCAAAAAGCCAGTGGGCTAGTCCTATCCACCTGGTACCTAAAAAGCCAGCCGGATATCGTATCTGTGGTGATTTTAGAAGAATTAATCATGTTACCATTCCTGACCGTTATCCCGTACCGCATATTCAAGATTTCACCCATACACTAAGTGGTAAAAACATCTTTTCAAAGATAGACCTAGTCAAAGCCTACCATCAGATCCCAGTCGAACCTCAAGACATACCAAAAACCGCTGTCATAACACCCATAGGTTTATATGAATATACGTGCATGACCTTTGGGCTACGGAACGCAGCACAAACGTTCCAGAGGTTCATAGATGAAGTTCTTCGTGATCTGGATTGCTGCGTTTCATATATTGACGACATCATAGTAGCCTCTGACAGCGAGGAACATCATAAAGCCGACTTGGAGAAAGTGTTTCAACGTCTTGTTGACTACGGTCTCGTGATCAACCTTGATAAGTGCGTTTTTGGAGAAGCAAAAATTAATTTTTTAGGTTTTCTGGTTTCTAGGGATGGCATAGAACCCCTTCCAGAAAAGGTAAAAGCTCTGCTTGAATTTCCCCTACCAAAAACGATCGAGGAGTTGCGTCGATTTCTTGCCATGACTAATTTTTACCATCGTTTCATTAAAGGTGCAGCAAAAATGCAGGCTTCTTTGCATTCTCTTGCAAAGGGCGATGGAAAACGCAAGAAAAAAGATAAATCGGTCATTGACTGGACTGAGGAAGCTAGATTAGCATTTCAGGCTTGCAGGGATGCAATTTCAAGCGCAGCACTTTTAGCACATCCGGTGCCTGATGCTCCTTTAAACTTAGTAGTCGATGCATCTGATTTTGCGGTAGGAGGAGTTTTACAACAAGTGGTAAACGGGCAGGTACAGCCTTTAGGTTTCTTCTCTCGGAAGCTCATTAATGCAGAAATGCGTTACAGCTGTTATGATCGAGAGCTACTTGCCATATATTCTGCGATCAAATACTTCCGTCACATGATAGAAGGTCGTGAATGCGTAGTCTATACTGATCATAAACCACTTACCTTCGCATTCCAGCAAAAAGGCGATAAGCAATCACCGAGACAAATTCGTCACCTGGAGTTTATCAGTCAGTTTACTACATCCATAAAGTTCGTTCCAGGTGTTCAAAACACAGTTGCAGACAGTTTTTCTCGCATTTGCGAGCTCGATTTGACAAATTCAGGGGGTTTGGATTATGACCTTCTTGCGGCGGCACAGAGCGGGGATGGGGCATTGCGATCTCTTTTGGAAACAAATTCCGGCCTCGAGTTGAGACTTGTGATATTTCAACTGGGCATCTTCGTCCGTATGTACCTAATAATTTTCAAAAGAGTATTTTTCAGACTTTGCACGGACTCTCCCATCCAGGTGCTCGAGCAACGCTAGACCTCATCAGAAAAAGATTCTTCTGGCCATCAATGTCTAAGGATGTGAAGCGTTGGTGCAGGAACTGCATCGACTGCCAGAAGTCAAAGATACAGCGCCACACTGTCACGCCAACTGGTTCTTTTGGTCTTCCGTCTGCACGGTTCGCCCATGTTCATCTGGACATCGTTGGGCCTCTACCACCATCTAAAGGATTCATCTACGCCCTGACCTGCGTGGACCGTTTCACAAGATGGCCGGAAGTCTTCCCTATGATGGACCAGACGGCGGAAACGGTTGCTGATACGTTCTACTCTGGCTGGGTCGCGAGGTTTGGCGTGCCGGAGACAATCCTCACAGACCAAGGTCGTCAGTTTGAGTCTGACCTCTTCACTTCCTTAGCCAAATTCCTTGGCATCACCAAGACACGGACCACCGCCTATAACCCAAAGTGCAACGGAGCAGTGGAGCGCTTCCATCGCCATCTGAAGAGTTCCATTATGTGCCATGCCACGGAGCGGTGGGTGCAGGTGTTGCCTACGGTTCTTTTGGGGATTAGGTCAAGCTTGAAGCAAGACATCGGAGCCACCACAGCTGATCTCGTTTACGGCTGCTCAATTAGACTGCCCGGAGAATTTCTACAGGCATCTTCAAACGCCGCTGCACAGCTATCCCGCAAAGATCTTCTAGGAGAGCTGTGGCGTAAGATGCGGGAGTTGAGACCGGTACCAGCTACTCATCACAGCGCCAAATCTTCCGTGTTCGTGAGCAAGGATCTGGCTCACGTAACGCATGTATTTGTGCGCGTTGATGCCGTGCGTCGACCACTCCAGCAGCCGTTTAACGGTCCCTACCCGGTAATCAAGAGAGCTGCAAAATTCTATACAGTTCTTATCAACAACAAGAATGTTTGCATTTCCTTAGACCGGCTAAAGCCAGCCTTCCTTCTTAATAATTCAGAAGACCACACTTCCAGTTTTTCACCTTCCCCTGAAGCCATTCCAGGTTCCAGTGCTCCTCTACAGTCTGCACTCCGGAAGGAAACCACAACTCGTTCTGGTCGTCGGGTCAGGTTTGTCGTCCCCTTTCAGGCCCAGGCCTGATTCGATGACTAGGAGGGGGCTACTGTGGCAACACAGTTTCGGCAAAAGAACTGATCGGATAGGAGAAGACTGGAATGCTGATAAAAAGGCAGCTCGCGCTGTGTGTTGTTCCCTTCTATACTTTTATTCGTATTTAAAGCATGTTTACCTTTTAAATTAAATTTATGGTTATCAAAATAAATATTTTGGATTTTAAAATCTTGATTCATTGGATTCAATAACCGGCCACACGAATAGCCATAGAAGTATATTCAAACACCTTACAAGCATATAGAATTATTGAAACACTATTTAAGCAGAAAAACAAATTTGAATTTTATACTCATAAATCCATGTCTTTTTCTTGTAGCGTGAGTTACGACTCTATTTTAATTAATATTTAAAAAAATAAAGTTCTTAAAAGATTCGCAATACTTATTTTAAATTATTAACATAAATTTCAATATGTATGATTTTTTTAGAAAGAAAATAATAGTTATTTCTATATTTAAAAATTATTTGAAATTGCAATTTTGAAAAAAATGTAGCGTGAGTTACGGTGGAATTGCCCTGAAGTGTTCTAAAAGGTCAAAAATAATTAATTCGGTTTAGCAAATAATTTATTGGGAAGTAGAAAATAACTTTTTGGTAAGTAAATAATAACTGATTTTCTAATCACTAAAAATAAAAGCGTGGGCGCTAGTAACTCTTTATTCACTATTTATTCTAACTTGTTTATTCTATGTTCTATGTAAAATTATACATAAATACCGACGTAATGGCCTAGTGTTTAGAGCATCTGACTGCAAAGCCGTACGTCTGGGGTTGGAACCCTCGTTCGGCATAGATGTTAGTGTTACTAAACTTGAATTACATAAACGGGTCCATACCTTCAGGTGAATTTGTACAAATAAAAAAAATAAAAAAATTTAAATTAAAAAAATATATATAAATTACTAGCGCCCACGCTTTTATTTTTAGTGATTAGAAAATCAGTTATTATTTACTTACCAAAAAGTTATTTTCTACTTCCCAATAAATTATTTGTCAAACCGAATTAATTATTTTTGACCTTTTAGAACACTTCAATAAAAGCGTTTTTTAAAAAATCTTTTTTTTACTTTTTTTATTTTAAATCTTCTTCATTAAAATAACTTTATAATGATTTTAAAAGAGAATAACAAATTAATACTGTATTTTTTGTATTTTCTGAGATTGATAATTAAAATAATCAACTTTAAAATTACATATTCTTTTATTTCTGGTACCAATTGGACGCAATTTGTCTGCATTTCTATGGGAAAATGTACCTCGACTTACGCAAATTTGACTCGGTTATCGCTCGGTCCCACCTATTGCATAAGTCCGTTATATTACTGCACTGTAAAAAATAATCCTGCAAAAAAACAGAAAATTTCTGGCAGCAAAAGTTGCCAGAAAAAATCTGAGGTTGAAAAATCCTGTAAACAGAAAAAAGCTGTAACCTACAGGTAAATGCTGTAAAAAGGAACTTTCTGTCAAGTGGGCTACAGATTTTTCTGTTGCCTCTCAGTAATTTTCTGCTTGTGCGCATGCACTTATTTTAGTAGAGTTTTTTTAATTTTAATTAATTGATATCCGGGAATAGAACCCGCGACCTACCGCATGCTAAGCACGCACGCTACCACTGAACCAAAGAAGATTCAGTAAAACGTTGCCAATAGCTGTATTGGTTTTCAATGCAGTAAGTTTCTGTTTAAGTACAGATAAGCTAAAAAACTATTTAAAAGCTGTTATTTTACATAAAATAAATAGAAGTGCGGTGGGAATGTTACATGACAGAATATCTCTGTAAACATAAAGTCACTGTTATTGAAATTTCTGTTTTTCTACAGTTTTTTTTACAGTGTGTATACTAAATGCTATTTTATCTTACTTGGTAAAATCATTCGTTTCTAATATTATAAATAGTTTTTCAGTTTAATTACTCATCAATTCTTATTTTACTGATTTTATTTCAGACCCCCTTGAAATGAACTTTCCCTTATTGAAACAGCCTTTGCATTTCTATGGCCCAAATGAAACCCCACCTGATTGGCTAGTGCAACGAAATGCTGTCATAGAATCTGCCCATGGATATGTGGTTGTTAGTGGAGAATACAATCGCTGTATACCTCCTGCCTTGACAAATATGATGAACCACTTTCCACCAAAGTCTTACAGATGCAAGCCTTGCAGTATCGCCTGTTACTCTGCAGGTATGGAATAAATGGAATCAGTAGCTACTTTTTCAGCAATGTTAATGCTGTGTATCACTCATATATTGGTCATGAACTCCTAAATTCTCTGGAACCTAGCTTTTCTAATATTTATACTTTTACTAATTTTATGTAACTAAATATATTTCTATCATTTGGTCAACACCCCTTTTAATAATTTTCTTACAAGTTCATTAAATTTAAAGAAACATTTGTAAAACCAGTAACTTTTTTTAAAATCAGTCTTTAAAATGAATTTAAGATTACATTCTGTAATAACTATTCTTACAATCATTGTATCTCTGTTTTATTTCAAACTTTAATATTAGATTGTTTATAATAAAGCCAATATTTTTTTAAAACAGGGATTCATTTTTCTAAGATATTTTCCAAAGTTTTATAAACAAATTTTGTGTGATGATTAATGCTATTTTTCTTTTTTGCATAGGGCCAGGAGGTGGTTCCACTGCTGGAATGCAGCTTCGATATTTCTTGGGAGAGTTATCTATGATCACTCCAGGTTTCATGTTCACTAATCCTGCAGTTCACACTGCTTATTCAGAAGATGGAACCCCTCAACCATCCAATGACACTGCAGTGTCAAAAGCCCAGCGTCTTTTGTCTGAGCTAGAGTGGTATGCAACTGCTCTAAAAACCCAGACCGAAAAATGTGGGTTGCCTTGAAATAATACAATTTTCCGTCCATTGTACTGCTTGCAAATGCATCAAATAAGGATTTGATTTGCTCTTTAGTTTTTCCTTTGACATTTTTTGTATTCCCATGTTATTGTTGGGCAGATTTTAAATATTCTCTCCTATAAGATGGATCACTGCTTAAAATTTTTTTATTGCTTAACGCAAATGTTTTCTTGCTGTTTCAATAAGTCGCATTGTGAAAGCAATGTAAATTGTATCTAAAAGCAACTGTGAGCTGTTTTCGATTTTCTTTAAAGAATTATTTTGTATGTACATGAATTCTCTTGATATTACTTTATAAACCTCACATATTTTGATTATGCAATCTTTGATTTCAATAATTTTTGTATGGAAGGTAATTAAAAAGACCCAAAATTGTGCAATTCAGTACTTCAATTATTTATTAGTTTTATTGACAATTAAGGGTTTTCCTTGTCATCTTGTAGGTTGTAAAGCAATACTTGTGCTTATTTTCAATTCTAACTTATTTAATCTATTGTTTGATGCTTTTAAAATTATACAATCGTGTTCCTGTTGATAATCAAATTTATACATATTGTTAAATTTTGTTTTTCCCTTGTTACTTTTTCTGTTTCTATATCTAGTAATAAAATGCTTAATGCAAGCCTTAATTATTTGATTGTTATGTTCTGTAGTTTTGAGTTTTTCTTCAAAAATTCTCTTACCTGCTAATCTATAAATTTAGGAGGTAGATACCACTTTTTGTTAAATTAAATTGTACCAGTGCAAGCAACTCTAAAAGCAAATAAAAATGTGTGACACGTTTTAAGAATATGTTTACCATGAATATCCAACGCAAGTTTGGTTTATCAAAATAAAGAAAATAGGAAAGGATAATTACTCTAACCTTATAAATTTTATTTTAGAACAAAGAAAATTAGATACATCATTTTTATTTGTAGTGATAGATCATGTTGAAGAATGCCAGCTTCAATGGGGAGCTGTCAAACAGGAAAAACATACTTGGTAATTATTTTATTCACAGAAAATGTTTAAAATTTCTTTCTTAAATTACATTAAAGTCCAGTGAATTTTGGACTCCATTGGTATTCATTAAACTGCCTTAAAGGTTTAGTTTTATAATATTTGGAATTTTATTTGTCGTAGTATTTCTATATTTTTTGTTTGAACTAAGCAAAAATGTACAGTTTATGTGGTGTTTAAGATTTTTATTTTATTTCTTTATTTTTTTTATTTCATAGAATTTGAAAAAGGGAAAAAGTCTATCAGGTTATACGAAAATTCCGGTCAGTACAAAAACTGGTCAATTGGTAAATCTACAATTTTTGTTTTGTTTTTCTGAGCGGAATTCATTGACATTTTTTTTGCATTGACCGGAATATCCGGGACACCGTCTATCAACTTAATTTTTTTTAAATGATTGTTCTGAATTAATTCTAAATAGTGTCCTGAATTTCCAATAAACAGGTTATGCAATAAAAAATCCATTACTTTTATACCGTTATTCTTCAACTTTGTGTTTGGATTTATTTCCTTACCCAAACTGACACTTCTATTTTAGATTTATATCTTTTGAATTGAAATTTAATATTTAAGGGTTTATCAATTATTACATAAAGATATCTAACTTCCAAAATAAGTATTCTAGTATATTAATGTTTTTTGAAAACTCTTTTAGGAGTGTAATAGGACTTTTAGATGGTTTGTCAAATTTAGGAGTATTAAGTGTTCTTTATTATAAAGACATTTTGAGTCATTAGAATGACCACAAAAATGTTTTATTGTTCTAACTTCTAATTAAAATGGATGTTTTATTTGCTAAAATAATTTTAAATAACCAAACGTAATAGAGCACTTCATCACGAGGCCTCAAAAAGTTCTTAATGATCAAAAGTTATACCATTGCCCTTAGTGCACGTGCACAGTAACAACTGAACGGCCTTGTTTTAGAAAATTGTGTCAAGACAGAGTAATTAGGATGTTGATCCATTCTTTTATATGCGGTGAATTTATTGAATTATTGAAAAATTTGCTTTGCCAACAAATGTGAAGCTTATCAAGCCTATTTTAATCTACGAATTCGGGAATCTAGATAAAAAATGGGTACCTCACTTTAACTGTTTCTCTAGCTCTAAAATCACTATAGTTTCTACAAATACAAACATTCATCAAAAAAATAATTTTTTACTTTAATAGTAACGAAGGAGAAACCAAAATTTCACAATCCCAAGCCAGACCCAAAAATTGTGAATTCCACAATCTGCTGAAACCTCAACACCTTTTAGGGGACATCCATAAGTTACGTGAGGTGTATTTTCAAAATTTTGGACCCCTCCCTTCTCCTTAATGAGATTTAGTAAGATTTGTTGGATCCACCTTCCCCCTAAAATTATCACGTGAGATTTTATACATAACTTTCAAATAAAGAACTTTATTTAATATGTTCTATCATGCTTGATTTATCTTGTAGACATGACACTCAACACTCATGTGGCAAAAATTTTGATACTAATCCTTGTTGACATCAAAACTATCGTCTTAAATTTGTAATTATCACTACTGACTGGTTAATGGTTCACTGTTTTGACTAATCTGCGCATTCCCCCCCTAAACTTGAGCTAAACTAAGTAAGGAAAGAAAAAACGTATATTTTCTGAACTAAACATTGACGTGAGATTTTGACTCCCTTCTTTTATGACCTTACATAATTTTTATGGACGTCACCTTATGGATTATAGTAATTCAAATAATCTTCCCAGTCGGTCCTGAAGGGCCTCTTTTTCCTACGCTTCCTCTTTTTCTTTCTTCTTTCTTCTTTCTCTTCTTCCTTTTCCTCTCCTACTTTCCACCGCTTCTGCAGGCGATGCACGGCCAATTCTGCGATCAGGATAAAGGTAGCAATTCCCATGCCTATGCCCCACAAGTAGAAAGCCCCCTGCAAGTCGTCCAGGGAGAGGGGGCGCACGTCCTGCACCGACTGCTGGGGGGCGCGAATAGTGGCCTTCGCGAAGGCGTCGTTGTACCACTTGGAGAATAAACCCGTCTCCTCCAGTCTGTCGATTCTGGGGAAGATAGACATTTGGTTAATCCATTAAAGATGACTAAAAAATAAAAATAGGTTATATTTTCTTCTTATTATATTTTGTGGGATCAGTAAGGGTAATAAATACTCATTTTTAGGATAAAATATAATTTTATTGTTTTTAAACTGGCTACTTTACCTACCAACCGTATGTGTGCTCAGTGGGATCTGAAAATTGGAAAGTCGATAAAAGCAATTAGATGGTTTAATGGGCAAAGTGCCCTGAAAAGTTGTAGACAAATTTGTCATAAAAATGTCCTGACTCTAAGCGGATGAAACTTTTGCCTTTAAAAAGGTTTGCCGCAGAAATGGAGCAGAAAGAAACTGTCTCATGCTGTTTTTCTTTAAGTTATCAGTAAGGGTATTCTAACCAAATAAAGTCATTTCTGAAGCCTGTTTGTCATATCTGAAAAATTTTTGCATCGACATTTCCTTTCACCCGTCCTCAACTCTTTGTACTTGTGTGGAGGAAAAATCTTATCTCTTAAACACGAACTTGTCGGAATGAGAAGATAGGAATTATAGTAAATAAGTTGCTACTGACGTGTGCTTTCTACCGCTTTTGTTGTAAGTCCCTGATAACACCCATTCAATTTAAAGGAAGACGGTTAATGTGTTTTTCCCATAGAACCTGCAAGATTCAGAAAAGAGGAGAGTTTAATTCAATAATTTGCTTTTGAAATTATGTAACTGCAATTTGTCCCAGATTACTAGATCATTAGAGTCAAATTTCAAAAATATCTCAAGAGGAGGACCCACAGAACACCCTTCTTATTGTGGAGCTCATTTAATCAAGCAATTTGATACGTTCAGGTTCAAATCTTTCTTTTTAGTTTATTAATAAGTTAGTATAATCTATAATATATCACTCACTTCTTTCAAGAACGTCATATCTCAAAAAACCTTAATTTTCAGGAGAGGGATTTGAAAGTTTAAATTTGCCTTGAAATACATTGAAAATAAATAATGAGAATTTGGTTGATTTCTTTAACTATACAGTTTAAAAATATGAAGGTTACGCAGGGTTGTAGTACTCCTTCAGAGCTTTTCGAAAACAGTCATAACTAAATATCGTTGATTTTTTAGATATGACGCAGAAAGGAGTGAGCAATATGTATGCAATTTAATTACCGCAACACAGTTCATGACCAAACACCACAAGTACGAAGCTAGTCCTGTAGGGGGGGAGTATTGTAAAATTAACTGAAGATGAAGTTGGTCGCGTTAGAGTTGTTGATAAAAAAGTGGGTCACAATGTTGAAAAGTTTGAGAACAGTTGAAGAATTCAATATAGGAGCATAAATAATACGGTAAAGGCAATATAATTTCTCACATGTGATCAAAGCTCTTCTTGCAGGGGTGGCACTTTTGGATGGCGATGCCGATGGCCTCGCTGTTGAAGACGGTCTTGGAGATTCGGAAGAGGGAGGCGCCAATGGTGGCCGCGTACCACTTGATGATCATCGTCATGCAGACGAACGCGTAGTTCTCCTGCAGAACGAGCCGCATCGCCTCGGTCGCGCTGTACACCTCCAGGTGGGCAGGGTTCTCCGCGATCGCCTCGCCGAACACAGGGTGTATCTTGGTCATGTCCGTCTGCGAAAGATTCAAATGCTTTCCTTACATGCATTGGAAATCACGATGTGTGTGTTATTCATAATAACAAGAAAAGAACTTCTCAAACAGCATCTTAAAATACGTTTGCTTTTCTTTAGTTTGTGTTTCTTTTAAACGACCACTACAGAATCTAATAGCTCTCAATGCAGCTGTATTCTCGATAAATTCCCTTTTCAATTTCCCTTATCCCTCTCTTCATCCCTATCAATCGCTTTCTTTCTTATATCGGCTTTATTCCTGCAATCACTTTCATCCTTTCCCTCTCCACTATCTCTCTTAATGTCTTTCTCGCTTCTCATTATTTTAATCCCCTTTATATCTTTCATCATCTCTATCCGTATCATATTATCTATCTCGCATTTTATCTATCGTTTTCTCTCTTCCCTCTTACCTTAACTTCTCTAATTTTTATCTTTCTATTTCTCTTTAATCCTATCTATTGTTCCTTGCTTTCCATCTAACTTTCCTATCCATCACCTTTTCTTTCATCTATCGTACCTTAGCCTATCAATAATTTATTCCTCTCACTTTCTTTATCATTTTCATTCTCATCACGCCTTTATCCTCTGCTTCCCCACTCATCTTCTATTACATTTCTCATAAATTCCCTCTCATCATATTTATCCCTCTATATCCCTTCTTCGCTGTGTCCCTTTAATTTCCTTTCTGCACTGTCTCTGTTTTCATACTCTTACCTTCTGCTTCGTCGGCTTTCCAGTTCTACAGAAATCAAACATGAATTCTATATCCTCGAGATAGTTTTATACTACGTACCAGCAGAAAGTTCTCATAAGTGGTCCCTTTGATCGTCCCGTAGTGGATGGAGCGCGAGATGAGCGCCTGTTTGAGCTTGGCAATGGTATCGACGGCGGGTCTCCTGCCCGGATTGGTCATGAAGGAGGTGAGGGAGCCCGCGTAGCTCCACAGGATGAGCATCGTGAATAACCACCAGAAGCTGATGAAGAACCGGATGCTGTAGCGCGCAGGGGCTGGGGATGGAGTGCCTGCAATGAAGAATGTTGAAAGTAATTGAAGACTGGATATACTATCAAAAACAAGCTAAGTGCCAAAAATGAAAAATATGAGTTAAACCAGGAAAAAACCAATCTAAGTACCAAATAGCCCGAAAGATACCTTATTACTATGAAGAATAAAATTTAATATGATCAAATACAGAAAATTTACTTTACATTGTTTTTGAGAAGTCCTGTCTTCAATTTCAGATGGATAAGCCGTGCACCCTAACTAAACGTAAATAAACCCTGAAATTTCATCAGATAAGCCGCAATACCGTATAGGCCGAAGAAAAAATTACTGACTTCAGAAAACTTGGACCAGAAACTACCATTTTTCACATTAGTAGGTTCAATTCCGTTAACTGTCTCCTTAAATATCACCAAGCTGTTTTTGACACGCAATATGCAAATATCGACGAATTTTTCTGGTTGTCGTTGATATAACTTTATATTTTAATTTATTACTTTGCAAGTTTTAGCAATGCTTCTAATTTTTAGCAATATTATATTAATTAGGAAATAAGCTTTGCAATATTTGGCGGGACAGTTAACGGAATTAAACCAATTGGTATAAAATAATAATAAGAGTTTTGTACTATTAACCAGAAGGACTTTTAATATTAATAAAATTAATAGAATATATTAGGAATAAACGAATGTACTGGAAGAGAGAGAAAAGGAAAAAAAATTTTTATGGCGAATTCAATTTTTTTGCATAGCTACAGACTGCAGAAGATTAAAATTTCTTCATATAGACCGCAGACGTCAATTTTCAACTTTTAAACTGCGGCTTACCCACCCGAAATTACGATATCTAATCTAACTATCTGTATTATGTGAAATTCTGTTAAAGAAAATGGTATTTGAATGGAGATTACCTTGCTGTCCGAAAGCTCTCAAAAGGAACCAGATGTTATAGGACCTCCGAATCCCGCTTTTACAGGGAAGAGAATGAGTGATTAAGTAGAGCGCACCTGTGCATGCGATGAAAGTACAAGCTAATGTGATCCACACCTGTGAACAATTGAAGTCAAGACTAATTATGGTTAAAAATACCCCACAAGTTGGGTTGAATATTTCAACATATACATATTTCAAAACCTTATCACGAGTCAACTTCAAATAAATCCTGATTAAAACTATTTTAATAATACCTATTAATTGTCATTAGCTATAAATAACTTAGAAAGTTAAGGAACTGTTTTTAAAATAACTTCCATGTTTTTCTGCGTATGAATGGATAATTGCAGTCAAATTTTTTTTAATCTTAATGTGTCCAGAATGGCTTAAAACCCCTAAAAAACATTTCAATTTACCTTTCAAAACCCTAAATTTTAAGTTATTTTCAATTAAAAATAGCTTATTTTCTGTCTGAGCTATAACAGCTTGTGACGTTAAATGTGCCTTGCGCCCATTTGTTATCATTCCGCTTTGAAAGACTGGAAAGACTGGGCTCTAGTTTTTTACAGCCTAGTGTTTCGATGAAAACGGTTGTTTCCCACATTTCCAAGAGCACATGTGACGTCACATTGAGAGGAGCTTTCTGCATTAAAATATTATGTCATAATTACCTTAAAAAAAGTTTGTGAAAAAAGACAAGCGTATTTTTGGAATCAAGAGATAATTTTTAATAAATTAAAATTGAATATTTAGAATTTTAAGAGAGAGATGCTGAAATTCTCCATTCTGAAATAATGATGGGGTCATTTCATTTAAAATCACCTGATGAGTGTTGCCATCATGTCACGGATTTTCCTGAAAATTTTATGTGGAAGAGAACATGATGAAAAAAGGCTAAAATAATTTTTTCAGAATTTTTCGATCAAAACTGACGTTGTGGGGCCATTTTGAATTTGACTGAAATCATCAAAATGGCGGCACTAGACGAAGTAATATGCGTGTTTGTAACTTCAATAACTTTCTTATTTATCATCTGATATAGATAAGTTTGGTGTCTTTTTAAAGATAAAAATACCAACTAAATGAAAAATTCAAAAATATTCCAGAAATAGTGGATCAACTTTTAGAAAAATCCATTAAAAGAAATTTTGGAAGAATTTTTTTAACAATTTTTTAGGAATTTTTTAAAGGTAAAACCCCACCTTTCCCCCTCTTGATTTTTTTTCTCAATGTTGCAAATCTCATATATTTCAATATAAAAAAAATTCAGGATGGTGTTTTTTGTTGTTAATTTTTAAAAAATAAAAGAAGGTGAAAAATTGAATTTTCTGTATATTTTTTAAAGAATTTTTTTAAGGTAGAACCCCAACTTTCACCATTTTGATTTTTTGTCACAATATTGCAAATCTTATAATCTTCAACATAAAAAAAATTCAGAAGGGTGTTTTTTGTATTTTGTCTTAAATGGAACAAATATTAATTGCAAATGACTCCTTAATGTTCACCCTTTCTCCCTCTTCCATTCAATCAATGAATTTTCTTTGTTGTACTTCTGAAAAAGTTGATCCTTCTGGGAAGGTGAATAGACTTACCTCTTTTATTTGTTCCATTTAAGACAAAATACAAAAAACACCCTTCTGAATTTTTTTTATGTTGAAGAGTATAAGATTTGCAATATTGTGACAAAAAATTAAAATGGTGAAAGTTGGGGTTCTACCTTAAAAAAATTCTTTAAAAAATATACAAAAAATTCAATTTTTCACCTTTTTTTATTTTTTAAAAATTAACAACAAAAAACACCATCCTGAATTTTTTTTATGTTGAAATATATGAGATTTGCAACATTGACAAAAAAAACAAGAGGGTGAAAGGTGGGGTTTTACCTTTAAAAAATTCCTAAAAAATTGTTAAAAAAATTCTTCCAAAATTTCTTTTAATGGATTTTTCTAAAAGTTGATCCACTATTTCTGGAATATTTTTGAATTTTTCATTTAGTTGGTATTTTTATCTTTAAAAAGACACCAAACTTATCTATATCAGATGATAAATAAGAAAGTTATTGAAGTTACAAACACGCATATTACTTCGTCTAGTGCCGCCATTTTGAGGATTTCAGTCAAATTCAAAATGACCCCACAACGTTAGTTTCGATCGAAAAATTATGAAAAAATTATTTTAGCCTTTTTTCATCATGTTCTCTTCCACATAAAATTTTCAGGAAAATCCGTGACATGATGGCAACAAGATTTTTTTATTTTGGGTGATTTTAAATGAAATGAGCCGATGATGAGGTTAAAATTATTGAGTTTGGTGGAGAGAAGGTGGAAGAAGATAAAAAGGTAGGAGAACCAAATGTTTAAAATAAGTCAGAGACATTGAAAGTCAAACATTGTGACACAAATGTATCGCACTTCATAAAATCCGGCATTAGGAACAAACTGTTACGTAAATGTTGAGCGTACTAGAATACTTCCATTAAATTAAAAATATAAACTGTCCTCAAGCCTCAAGCTCCAAGATCAGTGGCGGATCTACTGGGGGGACTTTCGGGCTGAAGCCCCCCCCAAAAAAAACGTCTAATATTTTACTAAGTTTGTCAAAAAGCAAAAAAACTATATCCGAAATTTGGATGAGGCGTACCAAAATGAGTTGAAAAAGTGGGGTTTTTGACTTAAATTTCCAAAAATTTTCTGGGGGAAGACCCCCCTTTTAGTGGTTTGAGTAGGATAATTCACTACCTTTCCCATATTACAATTAACAATAAGATTCAATTGGATTATAAAAATTCTTAGTCCCCCTCATAACCAAATCATGGATCCGCCACTGTCAAGGATGTCAAAGAACTGGAGTACCTAACTGTGTTCTTTAATAAATAGATTTATCTCTCTGGTGAAAGGTTACAAAAATAAATTGCGGTTTTATGTATTATTCCTCCGTAAAATCGGTAGAACTTACATCTGGAGTAAATGGCTTGATGAGAACCAGCTTCCTCGGCTGCAGTGCTGGATTCATGACGACGAAACCTACTTTACTGAAAAAGTAGGGAGCACTGAAATCCACGGCTTTCATCCTTCTGTTGCTGATGGACAGAGTAGCCACGGCGAACAAAGCCTCCTGCAGCAAGAACAGAAATCAGATAATATCTTCAGTTGCTGAGTTTTTTTAAACTAATGTGGGTAAGTTTAAACCTGCGCTTTTGTTAAGTTAAATTAAAATTGAATGAACCACACTGAGAGAAATGACAGTTTCAAATTTGAGTAAATCGATGTTCTCAATTTTTGTATGAAACTTTTTGGTTCAAATATGACGACGCAATGATTTCAGTTTTGAAACTCCAGACATACTCAGTTTTAAACAACTTAACAGTCACCACTCAAATTATGCTTGTTGTTGTTGTCGTGTCCAAAAGAAATTGAAAACTATATGGAGCCAAAAGCGTTAAAAATGAGGGTCGCCAGGTCTGGAGGCTATAAAGAATGTCCTGTGGTGGCTCGCCAAGCTGAAAAAGAGAAGCAACAATGGCTTGACAGTCAAAAATATGGTCTGGTGGTTAATGGGGTATCTGGACAATTTCTGCAGAAGGGGTAAAATCTTGTGTCATCTGGAGAGATTTTCATGCCTCTAAAATGTCCTGTACGGAGTCTTGCTATTATATAGATGACAGGTTTCTAGGGCAATTAAGGTCTAGGATAAAAGGATTTTAAAAAGATTTATCAAAAATTCTACGCTTGGCAACCGCGTTTGCATCCTCGGCAGTAACAAATTATGCTTATTTTTAGTTTATATTTGAAAATTGAAATATTTGCAATATATCGAAAGTAACATTAAGTTGGTGTGATAACGTGTAACAACTTTGTGACGTCGCACTCAACCTATTGGTCTGCTTCCCACGTCATAGTAACGTGGCTATAGGATCATCATAACTGTACACTGTAAAAAAAACCTGTAGAAAAACAGAAATTTTCAAAAACAATGACTTTATGTTTACAGAGATATTCTGTCATGTAACATTCCCACCGCACTTCTACTTATTTTATGTAAAATAACAGCTTTTATCTAGTTTTTTAGCTTATCTGTACTTAAACAGAAACTTACTGCATCGAAAACGAATACAGCTATTGGCAACATTATACTGAATCTTCGTTGGTTCAGTGGTAGCGTGCGTGCTTAGCATGCGGTAGGTCGTGGGTTCTATCCCCGGATATTAATTAATTAAAATTAGAAAAAACTCTTCTAAAATAGGTGCATGCGCACAAGCAGAAAATTATTGAGAGGCAACAGGAAAATCTGTAGCTTACTTGACAGAAAGTTTCTTTTTACAGCATTTACCTGTAGGTAGCAGCTTTTTTCTGTTTACAGGATTTTTCGGCCTACAGAAATTTTCTGGCAACTTTTGCTGCCAGAAATTTTCTGTTTTTTTGCAGGATTATTTTTTACAGTGTATATAACACATTGCACCCTCTTTATAAGAATGTCATGGACAAATTAAAAAATCAGTACATGATGCTTTATTTTGAGTATCTGAACATTTTCAAAAATGAGTACATGCATGTATTCAAATTTGAGTAAATTTGGATCGAAGCCTGTTTGAGTGCGTGACACTCAGATTTGAGATTTTTTAATCGTTTTTGAGACTGTCATTTTAAGAGTGCATGCAGTTGGGAAAACTATTTGAGTTTAAAATAGAGAATGTCACAATAAGCTTGTAAATGTAAACAAACCTTTTCCCATCAAATTTATGATGGGCAATTCCCGCATTTTTTTTAATCTTTTTATTTGATAGAGGTACCCTAGAGTGGAATATACGCTCCTTTTAAAAATTTTTTAATTTCGATGATGATTTATTTTTTTATTTTATTTCAAGTGGCATACTTCAATCCTAAACAAAAAAAAAGGGCTTGTAGATTTTAATTTTTAAATATTTAATTAACTAAATGTTTTTGAAACTTAGGAAATATCTGAGACTTAGTTTCTTATGGGTTGTTGAGATTAAGGAAGGAAAATATTAATTTTATAAAAAAATCTGTGTTTCTGAGCTAAAACTAATTTAATTACCCCTTGATGTACTAGTCCTATAAAACCAGTCCATGTTCCGTCTGCAAGCTTTCTTCCATAATCTTGGTCAGTTTTGTTTGCAAAAACCACTCTATAAGGAAATAAATAAACAAATTAGTTTAGATACAAAATTACTTCACTTTAAATCCAGATGAAAAACTCACATAAAATTAAGTTTATTTCTGATGGTTCTGACTAATTCGTATTCAATTCCTTCGTACCCATTCTCAGTTTTCTTATAAAACGGCTGATCCTAAAACGAGTAAACTATTCTTTTAATGAAGCAACGGATATAAAATGAAACAACTAAAAAGATGGTTTTTAACTTTACCCAGATAGGGAGAATGTAACCTTAAGATGAACCTTATCTTTTCATTGTCATTGGGTTCCGAAAACAAGGTTTGTTGAAAAACCTTTCAGCATATTAGAGTTTTTCAATGACAAGGTTAGAGAAAAAAATGATAGAAAAACATCAGAAAAACTTTCTCAAACCCGTCACCTCAGTTTCTATTTTCTAACCTTGTTTTAAAGTTTTTTAGTGAGGTTATCACTAAACCTTTTAGACGTCACCTATATAATAGTGCAGGTTGCTTTTATTTTGTCATAAGGTTACAGGTTATCGATGCCAAACCTATAAAAACCTTAACCCTTTATAGGTTAACCATAGAATAACCATTCTTTACGAGAATATACTGACGATACTCGGCAGAAACACTGTTTTACTTTTAGGCTAAGCGCGCACTAAGAGACTTCTGTCTCGGCGACTTAAAACACTAGTCACTCGAGAGCAATGCATTTCTATGAGGAAATTCTTGGCCTAGTGATCTTGGTCTCGTCGCCATGTGCGCGCACTCTAGCTTCTTGCAATAGCCAGGGAAGCAATTTTGTCTTTGTCTCCGAGAGCAATTTTGTCTTTGTCTCCTAGTGCGCGCTTAGCCTTAGTCTTCCAGGATAAAAGACAGCACGGGTTCTGTGATAAGTATTAGCGGAAAATGCGAATAGACTTAAAACTTAAGTGGTGCTTGAATCTGCCGTTTCGATCGGATTCCCATGATTGTCATTTTTGTTCCCTCAAAAGTAATTTGTCAAAAGGAGAGTGTATTATTTTTTTAAGACTTAAAACTGCGGTAAAAAAGCCATGTTTTTTTGTATTGTGAGAATATTTTAGCAGTCAGTGTACTGACAGTGCTTAAAAGTATCAATTTAATTAGCTCTAGCGGATTGAATTTTCCAAAGATGATTATTTTATTCATGTACATCAATTAGTTTTCAATTTACTGACTCAAAAAATATTTGCACGAGATAAGTTGCAGAAAATCATAATGATAATTAGATAAAGGGTTAAATTGGGTTACGCCGTAAGGTTACCAATTACAACAAGGTTTATAAAACCTAAACCTTACAATGTTCTTATCTGGGTATCAATGAGAATAGTAAAAAGGACTAAAAGGAGTTGATGACATTTATAAAAAGTTACCATACATCGACAACAGCAGCTCTAAGCCGTCGTTTTCTGAAATTGGTGATTCTGGTCTCCGGGTGACGCAAATTTCTGTGGGCTTCGTTGGGGCTCCAGAACCCCAAGTGGTCTTTGACTAAGCAGTTGCCATATGCACTGAGTTTTGGGCCATACACCGACCATACATCGTTTTCAGGGTTCTGAAAAGGGTTATTTTTCAGTGTTACGTCATAACTATTTCTTCCCGGTAAACACATAATTTCATACTGAAAAATAGTAATAATTAGATTCTTAAGTATGAGAAATTGTAAAAATTTGAAGAAGTTAAATATGTCTTTTTAATTAACTCTATCTTAAAAAATTAAGTTTATATAAAACTCTATACTTCTCACTTTCACTCAAAAAATGGTATTTTTATTTCATTTATAAAAAATTTTAAATTTTCCTTATTTTTCGGGAACTCGTTAATTATTATGCTAAAAGTAAAGTTATAAGGAATGTATTCTCTAAATATTTTTACGGCATCAAATTAAATAGAATTGAGAAAGTCATATTGTGGCGTCATCTAGCAAATATTTCCCGAGTTACTTTAGTTCCGCCTTAAAATAGAATAATACGGATACATACAATACTCATAGCTGTACTTGAAAGTGATTGAGGGGAGGAGAAGTGAAGGAAAGAGAAAAAATTCAAAGGGAGATCAGTGAGTGAAGCGATAGTCTTGTTACAAGACTAAGAAAGATAGAAGGAGTGACACGACAACTTTAAAGATAAAGTTATTTTAGTCGGAAAAAATAAACTCTAGGGCTAGGTTAGGGTAATTGGGAATCAGGGGTAAATGGGAACAAGCCCTAGTATCATTATATGGGCTTGGTGGACCTAAAGCCCTGGATGAAGCTACGTTACTATCCAGGGCTTTAGGTGGACCGAGTGGCTGGAAACTTGAAAGTTTTTATATCCTTACAAAATGGTTAAAAGCATTACCGCATTTTCTGATCTCTAGCAGAAAGTTATATGATAACGATAACAAGTTATGTCCAATTTTTCTGATAATCAAAGTTTCTGCCCTTCATTCAAGAGCCGCTGGTTACTACAGATTTCGCAGCTAAGATACTTTTATTGTTAATAATTGTTGCTCTTTAGTTTAATTAATAGAATTTGTGGTGTTTTATGTTCAACACTTATTTTACTACCGTTTGTATGTCTGTTCTCAATTACCCCTGCTCAGGGGTAATGGGGGAACTGAATTTTAAACTTCTTTTTTTCCAACTTTTTATAAATATTGGACCAATTTTGTGGATTGTGGAAGATTTCTTGAATGAGCTAGTCCTTTCTTTAAATCAATTTTATGTGTAATGCAGATTATTTTGTAAATGGCCAAATTTAATAGAATAAGCAATGGAGTCCTTAGGATAGGGGTGCCCAACCTTTTTTGGAGGAGGGCCACTCAGGGTATTTGATGAGGTGTGGAGGGCCAGAAATGAAATTACAGTAGAAAAGCAAAAGCGCTAACTGATGCTTAATTACAACAATACATTTTATTGCTCTTCGTTTACAGTATTTTTGCAACTTGGCATTTTAAACGAATTTTTTTCAGCAAAAAAAACCCCGGAAAACAAAGTAATCACTAGCGGATCCAGGGGGAGGCTAGGGGGCTGAAGCCCCCCCCAAATGAAAAGTTTTACTATATAATATATTTTATGTACCAAAATGAGTTAAAACCCTGATTTTAAGTTCAAATTTAAAAAAAATTTATGGGGGAGGATTCCCAGACCCCCTTGGCACTTGTAACTCTGTTATTACAACTATTTTTTACTAAGTTTGTCAAAACGCAAAAAATCTATATACGAAATTCGGATGAGGCGTACCAAAACGTGAAAAAGTGGGGTTTTTGACTTAAATTTCCAAAAATCTTATACACGAGATCCCCCAGACCCCCTTTTGGTAGTTGGAGCAGGATAATTCACTACCTTTTTCGTAATAACATTAACAAGAAGATTCAATTGGGTTATGAAAATTCTTAGCCCCCCCAAAACCAAATCCTGGATCCGCCACTGAAAGTAATAAAAAGTGTTGTTCTAATTTCGTTCGCAGGCCGGATTCAGAGGGCTCGGGGGCCGGATCTGGCCCGCGGGCCGGAGGTTGGGCACTGGGCAGCCCTACCTTAGGAAAATATTGATTGTTGTTGTAGTGATCTAGGATGCCCCAAAATTACTTATACATAGTCGATAATATGGCATCAGCTGTCCAAGATACTCTAACTCGCAAATTGACACACACCGCAGCAGCTAAGTACACTGCTCGCCAACCAAAATGGTGCACCAAGAGGGAAAAGAGATATATAAGCCAAATTTATTTCTAGGATTGCACCTAGAGTTAATGTAAATTGATTAAAAATTCAGCCTTCTTAGATGTTAAGGGGCCGAGAAAATCAGTGTTGTTTCCATAATTCTAAATTTTTATTGCAATTCCATGTGCAACAAATTGTAACCAACTGTTTATTGTTCACCTACATAGATCGTTCAACGATCCCAGGTGATGTAATATTTTATTTACTTTGTTTATTGATTATAAAATATATAAATAAATAAAAAAAAGTGTCCATTACCACCGTACCACGTCATGGTATTGAGTGAAAAGGGCTCTAAATGGGCTTTGAAAGATTGGAGGACCATATTGCCTCCCTGGGTGGTGCACCAGCAGACGTTGCATACCGGGTTAGGTGATTCCTCCTCTTTCACCGTATATGTTTTGTGGGCGTTGGTTCTTAAGAACGGGTAGGTCAGGGTAAAATGTATCATAGGGGATAAGAAGAAAGCTTGGACATTGCGTTCATCATGTGATTGTACATTTTTCTCTTGAGACTTGTCCGCAGGCGAGGGTTGAAGGTAAGGATAGACAACAGGTAACCAAACCTCAATCCTGCAGCTCTGGTTTGTCAATGTCCCGGTAAATCATACGTTTACTAATAAAGTTTTAAATGCTTTTAATTGGTTGCCGTGATAATGAAAAGTTAAAGTAGCGAATTTTGTTCCCAATTACTCCACCTAGCCCTATATCATCTCCTGATGTCTGAGGAGTATGGAGATGGTTAGTTACAATTTCTAAGTTTTCTAGGGTTTGGAATCTTAAAACTTTTAAAATTAATATTGTATTCAAGTTATACTCTAAATCTAAAATAGCTGCAATCTCTTATAAGCGTTAAAAAACGTAATCTGTTCGAAGACATTTGTTAACTTTGCATGTTTTGCTAATAAAGCGAAACAAGAAAAAAACTGCCTTTTTAGGAATGAAATTGTGATTAGAGGAAAATAATTTTCCTTGCTACCTGTTATTGATGAGTAGCACTTAATTGACGGTAGAAAACAATATCTTATCATCCATTCATCGATTTTAGTTGGGACACTTGTATGTTTGGAAGATGTTTTAAGGGATATCTATCGAGGAAAGACCATTTCTGATCTAGAGAAGAGAAAAGGCAATTCAATATAATAAAGGATGGCCTATTACGCTCTTGTTTCCCTGAGCGATGTAAAGTGTTTTCCAGCAAACCGCTGACGTGTTGAAGCGATGCAGAGCGTTCACGTTCGTGCCGTTGACGTCGAAGAATATCCAGCGGTAGAAGCAGGGCAGGGGCAGAACCTCCTTCACGAGATGTGCCTACGTAAGGGAATCAATCGCCCGAGATGAGTCAAAGGCACCCGGGTTTGAAATTAATAGGTATATGCACATAATAATAATTGAATCAAGAGAGAAAACTCAGTGCTATAAAGTATCAGAGTATATCGTCGCTTAAGGCGCAAAATGACATAACTGCATTTTCCCTATTTTGCAGGAGATGAAAAAAAACAGTTTGGCTATTAATTAAAGAAAATAATATTATTATAGCTTTAAACCTTCATTTTAGGCCTTTTTGACCAGGGATTGAGATGAAACGCTTCTCTGTGGCGGCGTCCCTAACAATATCAATGAAACTCGTGCAATTATGTCATTTTGCCTTACGAATGCAGTTATGCTAAAATGACAAAATTGACGATTGCAGCGATTTGAGTCATTTTTTCGCAAAATCGTTGGTGCCAGGTGATCCGGGGCCGGGATTTGCATAAAGATTGATGCATAACTAAAAATGGCCAAAATGTAAGTTACGTCATTTTGCGCCTTAAGCGACGATATGTTTATAGGAATGTGAAATCATTAAGATGTAAGGTATATCAATTCATACATATTATTATCGTACCGAAACTTAAAAAAATATTATAGGATAAAAAGCAATGATTTTTCACACATATTAATGTGTAGATCTATTAATGTGTGAGGAAAGAAGGATTAGAGGGAATTTAATTCAACTTTTCAAAATGATAAAACAAGGGGACACAGAGGGACTAGATATCAATACGGGTAATAGGACGAGGGGTCATAGATTTGAATTGAACAAGGCAAATTTTAATCGGGATTGCAGGAAGTATTAATTTAGGCGACTGCCTACGTTGGGAGAAGGTTTTTAAAAAACATTATATGTATCTTGTTTACATATTTTTTCTTAACCAATGTAGTTTAAATAACTAATATATGTAAAAACTACCCAAATTTTATAAAAAATATTTTTAAAAATAACAATTTATACTAAAATTTGGTGGAAATTTAAAATTACGCCAACACCTCTATAGGTAAATGTATAAAAGTTTTTTTGAAAATTCATGAAATCACATGTTCCTTAGATAAATACCTGTGCATTGACCTAAAAGCTAAGCAAAATTTAGAAAATTAAAGGAGATATGCTATTTATCGTAAAATTTTTTAAAAAAATATCTAAAAAAAGGTTAAAAAATGGCGATAAATAGCATAGCTCTTTTAATTTTCAAAATTTTGCTTAGCTTTTAGGTCAATGCACAGGTATTTATCTATGGAACATGTGATTTTAGTCCACTGAAAATAGAGTTGAACCTCGGACAAATTGCAATAAAGGTTTCTCAACGGTTTTCACTTAGGAATGACCTCAATAATAACATACTAAAAATCGGCCAAAATCGGCCGGGGGGAAGTTTAATTTTTTTTAAATTTTTAAAAAATGGCCGAAAAAAAATTAAAAAAACCAAAACAATTATAAAGACATGTGATACATGTTTATAGGTTATTTTTGAGTTTTGAAACCGAATATTGCCTTTAGTTTTGAAAAAAAATTGAAATTTCAAATTTTAAAATTAATTTGAAAAATGAGTTATATGAAAAAATTAAAACCCCCCTAAAAACCTAACAAAATGATCAAAAGAGATAAATCAAACGGTTTTCATTTAGAAATGACCTAAATATTAACATACTAAAAGTAAAAAAAATTTTAGAGTCAAAGAAGTTCAATTTTTTTTAAAATTTCAACTTTTTTTTGCGAAAAATGCATTTTTTTTTCAAATTCGTGCCCCAAACTTTTGAGGCTTTTGAAAAGGTTATTTTTCGGTGGATATTGTCCACAGATAGTTATATAATGGAAAACCGGTGGAATTGACCCTCAATGAATTAGTTAATTATTTTATTTAAAATTTTGAAATTGGTAAAATGTAGTAAAAAGTGAAAAAAGGTAATACTTTGGCATATTTACATCAGAATTTAAAATAATTAACTAATTCATTGAGGGTCAATTCTACCGGTTTTCCATTATATAACTATCTGTGGACAATATCCACAAAAAATGACCTTTTCAAAAGCCTCTAAAGTTTTTGGCACGAATTTGAAAAAAAAATGCATTTTTCGCAAAAAAAAGTTGAAATTAAAAAAAAATGGAACTTCTTTTACTAGTAAATTTTTTTACTTTTAGTATGTTAATAATTAGGTCGTTTCTAAATGAAAACCGTTTGATTTATCTCTTTTGATGATTTTGTTAGGTTTTTAGGGGGGGGTTAATTTTTTCATATAACTCATTTTTCAAATTAATTATAAAAATTGAAATTTCAATTTGTTTTCAAAACTAAAGCAATATTCGGTTTCAAAACTCAAAAATAACCTATAAACATGTATCACATGTCTTTATTATTGTTTTGGATTTTTTTTAAATTTTTTTTCGGCCATTTTTTAAAAATTTAAAAAAAATTAAACTTCCCCCCGGGCGATTTTGGCCGATTTTTAGTATGTTATTATTGAGGTCATTCCTAAGTGAAAACCGTTGAGAAACCTTTTATTGCAATTTGTCCGAGGTTCGGCCCTTTTTTTTCGCTATTTTCAGTGGACTATTTCAAGAATTTTCAAAAAAACTTTAATATATTTACCTATAGAGGTGTTGGCGTAACTTTAAATTTCCGCCAAATTTTAGTATAAATTGATATTTTAAAAAATATTTTTTATAAAATTTGGGTAGTTTTTACATATATTAGTTATTTAAACTACATTGGTTAAGAAAAAATACGTAAACAAGTTACATTATAATGTTTTTCAAAAACCTTCTCCCAACGTAGGCAGTCGCCTTACGACAGGGTAGTGGACAGATGGAATGGGTTACTTAAAACGATTATCAACTCAAATGGGGTAAACGAATTCAAAAATAAAATTGACAGATACTGGGAATCAGGTGGTTTGAGTTAAATGGACTGGAGCAACCTCGTTGGGCGCTTGCCTGTAGTTGGTCGACTTAATTTGTATTTGTATTTGTAAAACTAAAACTAAGAACGAAACTTTTTTTTCTTGAAACTTAAAAATCATCAGTGCACGAGTTAACTAAGTCAGTTAACTTCCAATAAATTTATATGGATGAAAAGAAAGATAACTATCCTTTCTTAGGAATTCAAATTTTAACAACCACACTTTTGCTAAAATAGTAGTTTACTGGAAAACTCACGAATCTGTAAAAGATTTGAGCACTTAAGCCATCTAAGAAGAATACGATTGTTTGCTGTTTTCCACTTTCGACGACATGTATGAAGCGGTTGAACTGTTCATCTTCAAGTTCGTAACCTTTCCATTCATACACAGAGGTAAATATATACTTTTTATAAAGTGAAGAAGCATACTCAGTGAGGGGAAAATCTGCAGAAGAAAATGCAAAAATGAATTAGAAAAGGAAAGGTTTAAAACGCAGTTAATATTTCCTCTCTTCTTGAAAAAAAATAACGAACCCAACTTTATAAAGTTTCAAGTAAACTTGTTTCAAAATTTAAAATCAGTTTCAAAAGAAAAATAATTGTTTTTAGGGGGAGAGTTTTGAAGAGTGAGTTTGTTATCCTTATCCCCATTTAAAGAAATTTACTATCCAAGTCTCAATAAATCTTTTAGTTATTGAAGTTATTTTCCGCTAGTAAAGATTTTAAAGAGACACTTGCAAAATGATTTAAATTATCATAAAACATTTTTAAGAACGGAAAAAAGAATTTGGAATATTTAACTAAAGAAATTTTCCTGATATTTTAAAAATGATTTGAAGTGGAAAAAGAGTTTTCCCGTCTTTTCCGATATATTGATTTTTCTATGAAGAAAGAAATATTTGTTTGGTTTAGTTTGTGAAAAGAATATATTGCTTTTCTGAACCTGACTAAAGTAATTTAATTACGGGATGAGAAAAACAAGAAACAAACTATAAGTTTAATACTCTTTTATTTCCTATAATTTCCTTACGATAACAAGTTTAATAAGAGAAAAGTTATGTGAAAAGAAATAATTGAATCACTTAATTCTGAAACATGTCAAACGCCACTTTTCTTGTTTTGAGATAAACGAAAAAAAACTGTATAGAAGCTCACTATATTTTTAAAAAGATGTTTAGTAATTTTTTTTCTTAAAGTAGGCATCATTTGGATATTTTACAGATAAAAATAGTTTTTTTAATGTTTTTATTCTTTAAAAAAATATTGAAATATTTGCATCTGACAGGTTTCTGCAATAAACAGTGTATTCAGGCCTATTTTCATAGCTTAACTCTAATTTATTTAATAATTATAAGGATTTAGTAATAAAAGTGGGAATATTAGTTGAAAATAACATTTCATTATTAAATACTAACTCTTAAAGGTATTAAACAATTCTTTTTTTTCTCTTTAGGTAGTAGATGTAAAAATACCTTTTTTTATAAATGATTTCAACTCTATAGACTGAAAAATATTTATTATTCTTACTTTAAAATGTGCGTTTAACCTTACAGAACCTCATGATACCAAAAACTCATTTTTGAAAAAAGTGGCGTTTGACACGTTTCAAAAATAAGTGATTCAATTAATGAAATATAAAAAATCTTTTAAAGACAAAGTTTTTAAAACAGACTAAAAAGTATAGGTTAAAATATTATTAAATATAAGGTAAAACGTTGCAATTTTATACAAGGGGGACATTGATACACTTTCAATATCTCAAAAACTATCAAGGTTATTTAGGTCGTGTTTTGAATTAATCACTGTATCAGAATACCCCCAAGCAATGTATCCAACTGACCCACCAATGGGACACATTGATACAAAATTGATTTTTTTTCCAAAAGTCGTTATATTTTAATTTTTTAAAAACTTTGATATACGTCCTTATTGGTTCCATAAAATTGAGTCATTCTTAGATATTTTTAGAAAAAATAGCATTAGAATAAGTCATTTTTTCTACTCAAAAAATGAAATTTTTATTTTGCTGTATAAAACATCCCCGCTTTTCAAAACCAACATTCAATTCTTTAGCATTGGAAACTTTAAAAACGAAGAAATGGTATGGTATATTTATACAGTGATAGAATATTTTTCCCATAACGAGCAATACGTAAAATATTGTTTCTTTAGTTTATTTATGGTTATAAGTAATGAAATATGTTTTTTTAATCGCAATATTAAAAGACATATCAGTAGTTTGCTTTTGTTTTCTATGCCACATTTTCCAACAATCAGGAAGATTTTGTTAGTTATTATAACTAAACTGATTTGACTGATAAGAAAAACATTCAAATTTACAGTACACAAAAACTACAATATCCCTACTTGTATCTTCGTGGGTAGATAAAACTACGTCCTTCACATCCAGATAACTCAGAATCATGTCGGCTAAAAAGTTGGGAGGAGGAATACCACTGTTTCCTGTTTTGAAATTAAACATGATTTTATTTGTTATAAGAGATGTTTTTTTAGAATGTTTTAGGCATAAAAAATTAATAAATATAGTTGGTTGGATTATTTATTGAATTCAGTTAAAATGATTTTGGTCTATGGGCAGTATTTTCCAACAAATGGGCAACGCATCGCCGGGGAGTAACTAATCGTGAACGGGAGTAGTGATTTGGAAATGGATTCTTTTATCAGTGGTTCAGATTGATTTGAATTGCTTTGATGGTTGATACAAATATTTCGGAAAAAAAGAACTATTATATTTTCACATTGTGAAATCTTAATAATAATCAAAATAATATATTCTTTTCGATTTTCTGACGGTACATTATTTAATTGAAAGAAAAATATATGTGTCATCTGGGATTTAAGAACCCATATAGATGACCAAAAATTTACTTTAAATTAAAGAGGTACTATGACATAAAATTAAGATATTGATAATAAAAGCAATATTACTATGTTATAATTCTATTTTCTTAGTTGTTGTTTATCAATTTATTTTAACTGTTAAATACTTAAAAGTCAATTTCAGAAATATAAATCACTTTATAACCAAGTTTTAGTTACTTTTTTTAACTTACTTTTCTTTATATTGACGATTAATACAATTAAAAATAAAATAGTAAAAATTAAAAATTACCTCTTGTTTCTATTGGTGTCAAAGAGAATTCCATAACTAAAACCATACAAATCAGTAAAGTTCTTGATAACTGGTAAAGCGATGGCAAAATTATAGGTTCCATAAAATATTGAAAAAAAAATTATTCAAATATTATTAAAATTAAGTTATAAAACGTTTAAACAGGACCAGCGGAACTTAAAGCAAGCACATCAAGCACAAATTCTGGAAATGAACTGTTACTCAATGCAGTAAAACTTACGTTCGAATCCCTAAGAGAATATATTTTATTCATATTACTAACATATTGAAAAATATCACATATGAGTCAGATGTCCCTTTTTGTCACAGCTGTATTCAAACAATCCCGACAATAGAAATGTCTATCCTGTAATTGCAAACACAAAAGAAATATCGGCAGTTCGGAATCTCTACACACAACCAGATTTTGCAGCTTTTTTTCCCAAACAAAAAAACACATGGGATTTCCCAAGCTTCACTGCTATTCCCAGACTTTTATCCTTAAGTCTTAGAAATGGTACATTTGTGCTTTAAAAAATAATACTACATGATAGAAGAGTACAATACTAAATTTGTTAAAATTGGATTGAAATGCACAAAATACTCTTATTCGTGAAGGCCGAATAATATCAGGGTAATCTGACAGCTTCAAATGTCTGTCGAAAAGAATGAATCCGAATTTCGGAGTGGATATAAAAGATTCCGGAACAAAAGCTGGAATTTTGTTACAGTTCGAAATTCAATTGACAGATACTTAACATTCACACTGCAGAGTAATACATCCTTCGTTATAGAAAAGCGTTACTGCAAAACATTCCACGGATCTTTTTTGATTATGATGGTTCTCGTATAGCAAGAGAAAGTTTGTTAAGGTTTTTATCAATGAATGCCACTGTATTGTTTTTTTGTATTTATTTTTTAAAGTCAAGCATCTCTGCACGACCATTAAATATTCATGAAGTGTTATAAAACTGAAAATTTTGAGAAGGTTATTTGAAGTTAATGCATTTCTTATGAAATAACAAGCATATAGATATTTTTTAAGGTTAACTTCTTTTGGAGCTCATGGAAAATGGTGTACACAATAATTTGAATTTCCCTGTTATTTTGTGAATGATATTCGTAGCAATCTTATGGGACGATGCTGAAATTTTAAGAGCATAGTCCCCTTTTCCTATTACAAATGCTATCAGATAAGGTAGTTTAAAGATATGTTATACATACAAACACAGTTAAAGAATTTTTAGTTTTTTCAATTTCATACATGGATTTTGGTTAAGTTAAAATTATAATTAAATTAAGTTAAAATTCTTAGTACTACTTGTGTGATTTAATTACTTAGGATGCTTCAAATTAATACCATGCCCTGAAAACGGGTGATCTCAGCGTGTAGTGCAAAATTCGTTAAATTTCGTCTTTTGTACCCTAACTAAGTGGTAACTTGAGGTTCGTGAAAGATTTCTTACTGTCCTTTAGGAATATACTAAGAAACTTGCTTAGAGAGTTACTTTATATAAAAGGCGGTGATAAAAAACTCATGGGAAAAATGATGACTACTGTAAGACAACTCAGGCTCACTTGATGAGCTAGAGCGTGGGCAAATGTTGACAAAGGTAATGAAAAATGGGTTATTGTATGCAAATGGTTAGGGGTTAAAATTAAAACTACACAGCAAATTATCGTGATTTAACTTATTTATAAACTTTAAAAAGCTTTTGTCCTTACGGAGCCATCATTAAATTGGTACAATAATAATTTCAACAGTAAAAAAGTTATTTTGGTATAGAAAAGTGTAGATTTGGCTCGATTTAATAAATCTTTAATATTTCTTCGGGATTAACTTTCAATTCTATGGTCCTATCCTTTTACCTTTAAGCTCCCCTTTAAAAAAACAAGTGCTACAATCCACGCAATAATCCCACAATGAGGACAAACGGCTGCCGCTTCTCTTTGTTTGGCCACAGCCTCTCCTTTGATCCATAACTAAAATAAACATCCCCCTGAACGGCAAAAACGGCGATATTCGGGCCATAAAGTGCGACAAATTGCTCAATATTTACGCTCGCAGGCCCCGAACAACTCATCCCTGGAACGGAAATTAAGGCCGGCGTAAAAATATTGACTCTCCCGGAGACCTTTTCTCCACGGATTCATTCGAAATGTATTCCTTTACTCGTAGGGTAAACACCGGTTGCTTTTGAAAGGACATGCGGCTTTCTTCTTCATGTTCCTTCGTGTTTGATTTGTCTGTTTTTATGTATCTTCGAAACGTTTGGTTTCCCTTGATTGATAATGGAAAATGTATGTATTGAGAAGGATTTGAGTCTCCCTTACTTAGTTTCGTTGATGAAATGAAACTACGTACTATACATGAAATAACTTTATACTCTTGATACAGAGACTAACAAATCAACCTACAAAATGTGTACTCCGGGATTTATTACCTTTTTGAAACAGTCTATCAAGATTTAAGTTAGTACACTTTTAATTCTTAATTTTTTCTTTCCTTTTGATTGAATCACTACACTGTAAAAAATATTAGTAACTTTCCGCATAAATTCCAGTAACGTTCCTGCTTTTTATGAGTTTTTACAGCAGTTTTTACAGCAAAAAGACTGGACCAACCTTGCTGGGCTTACGCCTGTAGTTGGTCGACTTAATTTGTATTTGTATTTGTATTTAACACTTTCCTAGAAAATTATGGTTTTCATTTCTGAAACGTTTCTGAATCCTTGCGGACAGGCAACCATTGTTTGTTTTTGTTTTCACGCTCACCACTAAAAGAGCCAAATTATTTAGATGAGGTGGGAGAACCGACTGATGATTCTAAAACTAGGAAGTATAACCTTCGTAGATTGGTAACTCCCGAGGTTCATAATATGCCACATATTGAATACTTGTAGAAACATGAAAGAACAAGACACATCTGAGATACACATAGCTTTCTGGTTTTTCTGCGGAATATTTCAGTATTTTACAGTAACGTTCCTGATATTTCACAGATAGGTTACTGGTATTTCTGCGAAACGTTTCAGTATTTTACAGAAACGTTACTGGTATTTTCCAGGAACATTACTTAAAAAACCCCGATTTTTTTAAGTAACGTTCCAGAATTTTTTTTGCAGCGTAATCTAAATTTTAAAGTATCAAAATATTTAATATACATCTTAAAGGTTAATATAAAGCAGTTTTTATTAGTTATGACTACATTCAGTAGATTGTCATCGTGTTAATGACGCATGTCTAGTATTTATTTTGTGATACATCAAACCCCATGCTTCAGACAGAATGTTTGAATATTGGACGAAAAATTTTTATTTTTACTTGTAGCTGAAAGTTTTGGTTTAAAACTTCCAAAGCTGAATAAATGCTAATGAAGGGAGAAAATACTTTCTTTCCCAAAAGAATTGAGCTTACACAAAAAAATTCCGGCTTTCAACTAAATTAAACAAAAAGATGTTAATCTCGAGACTGTTCCCAAGCAAGTTAAATAGCGATATCTTCTTTAGAAACAAATTGTTTCCTTTTGAAAGTTCAATACTTTTCGTTTTTACCTTTTAACCATGGTTGAATCTACGAGTGTGTGTCTGCTAGCTTAAAGTTTCTAACCGAGTATTTGTATTGGTATTTATATTTGTATTTGAAAAAGGTATGAAGCCTTTTAAACACTTTTTTAAAATATTGAGAATAAGGTTAGAACAAGTTAACCATTTAGAATACTGTTATCTTGTATTTTAAATGAAATAAAGTATTTAATTTATTTTAATTGGAAATTCTTTTCGTATTATTTTAATAATTTTGTTAAATGCTGAGCTTACCAAAATATAATCCTTAAGAAAGCGAAGTAAATTTTTTTCATCCTTGTAAGAAACTACGAAAATTCAGGCGTGCTGTAAAATTTTTTTATTTGCAGGTAGCGGGAAAATGTTCTCTTGTAGATGATAGGTGGCAGGCTCAACAGAATTTTATGCCCCATAAAAATCTAGCCCCATTTGCAAACCGTAATGGAAAGGTCTTTCAGAAACTCTATAAAATATATTATATTCCGTTGTCAGCATATCTTTATTAGTCTGTAGTGTTGAAAAGCACTATTTTGCTTCATTTTCCTAGTAGAATGGAATCTTGAAAAAATTTGCAATGTCATTTCTTTATGTGTATCTTCAGTTTATCAAATTGAAGTAGTTCTCTGCGTGTAGTATATTGATTTCAAAAATCTTTTAGTAAAGCTTGGAAACAAATCTGTAACAACAATCATAGATATCACAAATTTAATATTTCTAGATTACAACCAATTAAAAAATGTATTAATACATAACTTCTTATTTTTAGTACTATTTAACCCCACTGAGTATTAAAAAACCTCCTTCATATCAAAATCTCTCTATTCTGAAAGTTTTTGGTGACCGGTTTCCAGAGAAAGGCTTTTTAATTACTGAACCGAATGACACATATATGGTATCAAAATGTCCAGATTCTTTCCGGATTTCCGAGTAGGCCCTTCGATTTTTCAAAAAATTATCAATTTTAAAATATTTCCATTTTTTTAGATAACGGATAAGGTCACAGTTACAAAGCAAGTACTGTCAATCAAATTATTATGCATCCATTCACAACGACCGATTGACGCTATATTTTAAGATGAAACATGTTTTTTCACCTTTTAAAAAAGTAATTTCTTGATGAAATATCACTCAAAGACTGATAAAAACATATTCTAAAAACTTACATGTATGCCATTTTATACTAAAATTTCATACTTTTTGTCCAATATTTATAATTTTTAGTCTGATTTTATCAAAATTAATTGTAAACATAGAGTGATGTTTTTCTCTTATTATTTTCAATTGCTTAAACGGTTTAACAAGTCTGGGTTTAAAAAATAATGATAAACACTAGGCATATTATACTAACGAGTTACTTTAAAATAATGGTTTTTGTTTGGTACGAATATTGATAAACAATTAGAATTACTTATTTTTATAATCATAGATTAAAAATAATTAAGATGAATATTTTAAAAAAACATTTCGTTTAAATTTTTGATAAGTTCGGGTTATATATATTCAAACTTTTAAGGGAGATAAATTCATAAAGGGGATTTGGTCATTTGGTGACGTATTTTTGGAAAGTTGGTTGACGTTTTTTCTGTATATTGCTTAATTGTTTTATAAAGTGTATTAAGTTTAGAGAGTTGGAATTTGTAGGAATTGAGAAGCAATTCCAAAAGGTCCTGCGTCAGCAGTTTACGGGGGTTGGCGAGCGATAGCGATCAGGGGGCGATAGCTCCCAAGTGTTATTAAAAATTGAGTTTATAATTAAATAATTATTAAAACCCTATATGTGAGAATATATATGTGAGAATAAACTTCAGTTTTCGATTTATTTCTTTTAATCACAGAGAAATATCATAATACATTTTTATATTTTATAATAATAACAAAAAAATTAAGCGTTTTCCCCTATCTCCAGTGCAAAATTCTTCGGAGAAAAAAAAACACTTGAAAGAAAATTAAAATAATAATAATCTCTCATCCTCATCATTATTGAGAATTCCGGGCAAATATAATACAAAAAAGATGTAGCTTTTATTTATGAATTATTCTTTTGTAATAGAAGGGAGCATTCTCCAGTCGAATAAATAAGATTTTGGTGTACCAGTTCAGTTTTTCTTTTTACATAGCTATATTCTTATCCAACTGATGAACGGACTGTCAGTTCTACCTATGGATAAAGCCAGTGAGAAACCATTAAGGTTGTCCTCGTTATTCTGACAACCTTAGCATACCAGTGGTCATTATGGGAAGACTATATTGGGAGGCTGCTTATACATAGAAGATGCATTACCCATCAATAGAGCTCTATAGGATATGTTTTGTCTTGAGTGACGGAATAGGAAACGTTATGTTGGATAAAAAAAGCAACATGTTAAATGGTACTGCTAATAAAAGTGTTTCTTTTAGGTGATTTTAAGTGAATATTGAAAAAAATGTCAAAATAGATACATCGAAAATCAATTTTATACATTTTCTAAAAGTTTCCAAGTTAACATGCTTTACTAGGACCTTTTCTGTTCACTAAATTAAATGAAATCCTCAAAATAACTAATAATACATTTTAATTTAAGTCTGAGGGCCGTATGATTTCATAAATGAACTAACTAATACTGATTAATTATTCAGAAAACTAAAATAGAATCGACTCTGCTTTGTTGCCCAATTACATGTCTTTTTATAAAACTGGGACGTTCCTTGTGCTCTCTTTTAATATTACAAAAGTATCACAAAATTATTTTCTGTGTTTTTTTATCGTTATGTGTTATTGCGAATGCTGTTGTGATTCTGTTAAAAAGTATGTTTATTACCATGTAATGTATGTTTATTATTCTGTAAAAAGTATACTTTTAAACAGAACATCTAGAGATGATAGATGATATGTTTTACTTTTGCATCGACTATATGTTCTACTTTTTCGGTCTTGCTGTCGATAAATTTTAATCTGAATAAAATTGGTTCTTCCCCACCCGCACAAGTCCAAGGACCATTCAGCTGGAAATTTAATTTGTTACTAACTGCCACAAGTTCAACTGAATAAGTAGGAACTAGTTTTACAATTAAACTAATTGCATAATCATCACAAACTAGTTTACTTAATTTTTTACTTAAGTAAGTATTAAATTAATGCATTTTATAGGTTTTTAATTTATTAAGCTTATTTGTTCTAAATATATAAGTTCGATTATATAATAAGGTAATTCACAAACACTATACAAATAGCTTTTCTGAAATGAAACGACTCAGAGAATCTGATTGCATGTGGAAGCCTTTAATTAAAACTACAAAGAATGATTCAATAAATATACTTCCCCCATATCTTCAATCTGTAACTATCTTTGAATACTAGTAAAATCTTTTCTTCCTAAAGAAACAAACGATTGCTAACACGAAACAGATTACGTTTCGTTTTAATTTCCCCGAAAGCCCTCTCTATTACACGATCATGAGGTCTCATAAAAAGCGAATGTAACGATTAAATAAAGACGAAAATCCCGTCCAAATTACATTTTCCGGGGCTGGTAGCTAAATAAAATCACTGTACCGAATCAATTCATTTCATCCATTACACGCGTATCGCAATGGATTTTTATGATCATGGTAAAGCAGAAGAGATCTGTGCGATCAAAAATCACTAGCAGGAGGTAAATGACCCCAAGCATGGAGATAGAATAAGCCAATATAATAAGACCGGGATCATGCCAGTGAGCTGACCTTTTGGCTAATGGTCATCAAAAGACTATTGCAGCTGTCACGCGGACACTAGGGAGTATAACAAACAAATAAGAAGGCTCTGTTTTCCTTTTTCTTGCTGGCTATCTTCTGGTTGAGAATAATGGTAGACCGTGGTTGAAATGTACACGTTTCCTGGTCTTTGTTGGACTGTGTGATGATTGCCAGTATATTTGACGTACTGAAAATGGGAAACCGACGTCTTTGAAAATGTAGATAATTATCACTGAAAAGGAAGTGATGAGATATTATTTGGATAATTATCCTTCTAAATTTTGCAGTGAGGATCTTTGAAAAGTTAATAGACTGTTTAACATTTTACTCAGCTCCGTAGATGTATACTTCTGATTAAAAAAATCCTTTTTATTAATTTTTGAATGAAACACAAATCAATAAGACACAATATCTAAAAAAACATAGTGTTTCGACGATTAAAAAAATAATAATAGCCCCTTTAGGTAATTAAAACATCTTCAGCTATGCGTGAGATATTGTTCTTACATAAATTAAATAAGATTACACCAATTTTGGGTTCCATTAATTACATTTAAAATTAGATGAAACAGTTACCACAATGTGAAAATGTGAATTTTGTACTTTTTATTACCTCCTTATATAATTTGATAAGTCGTATATGAGCGATTCTGGTATATTACCGATTTAACTAAAAACAAAATATTAGGCATATGCAGCAAATTAAGCGTGTAAAAATTATTCTCAACACAGAAATATTCTATATTATGGTAGTACCATGAACTAAATATAGTTTGAAGAATAGCCATGATAGAATTAAATAATGGCTAGCAGAAAATCATCAATTACGTCTTTAGAAAACATAAAACACCAGCCTCTCCTCTATTCACTCATTCAGTTACAAACACCCTTGCTTCCTAAATGCGTTATATAATCTCTTAAAATAATATTTCCTTTCAAAAGATTTGGCTGCTTATATTTCAAAAGGGAGCAGATATAGGAGGGGTAAAACGTGACCAGAATATATTCCAGGGCTAAAAACACACCTCGAACGTGCGCTCCCCTTTTAGAAACCGTTTTTTCTCCCCACAAAGAAGGCATCAATCACTGTTCCAGATGGGTTGGTCAAAAACACTGGAGTAAACAGCAAGCAAGTTTTCGTCTTTGGCGTCACGTACTTAAAATGAGTAGAACTGTTCGTGTTCTTTAGGCAAATGGTTGCTATTTTCCAAATCTTTACAAGCCCTTTGCAAAATGGTTTAACTGTTTAAGAACGAAAAACCACATTATTTTACTTATTTTTAGGAAAAAAAGTTTGAGTTAATATTTGTGGTTTTATCTTTGTTACTGAGGTAACAAGGAATGGGAGATATTTTTGGGACACTTTTATGGTTTATATGTATCCTTGAGATTCTTAGAATAGAATAAATTTATAGGGGCACGCAGTTTACTTTGACTCTATTGTAATTAAGCTATGTGAGGTTATACAAAGAAAGTTTTGAAAGGTATTATTTTCAACGTCTTAAGAAGAGAAGAAAATTTACATAAAATTGATATGAAGCGTTGTCATTAATAAACGTACATCAAAAATAGCTTAAAATATTTTCAATGCAAATAAAAACATAGTATACATTTTTACTGATAAAGGAGTATTTGACAAAAGGAATCAATGCTCAGTAAAAGTGTGTTTTAGAAATAACAAGGAAAAAAATTCCAGTTTCTATAATAAATTGGGTAGTACGATTTTTAAATGAATACCCCTTTTTTCATTACACTTGGAACAGTTAAAAACTGCGTTTTTGTGCAAATCGATTTCAAATGAAGAATTTTAGCTGTGGTGAAATTTTATCGGTTTCAAAATTATCTGCAGTTATCTTTAACTGTTAAATTTATTTATAGCCATTGGCAATGTCTCCCACATGGTCTAGTGGTTAGGATACCTGGCTCTCACCCAGGAGGCCCGGGTTCAATTCCCGGTGTGGGAAATACTTTTTCTTCTGAAGATTGTCGAAGATGTGTGGGTAAAACTTTTCACTTTTCTTTGAAAATCCATTCTTTAAAACATCAAAGTTAATACACCATTGCAAACATAACCTAAATATTTCTTCTTTTTTAATAGTTTTCATTTCATTCCAAATAGCTTATCCCTTACATTTTCTTGCCTTTTTCCTTTTACCATTCAGAATTACCTTCTCCAGTCGTTTGGTTTTTTTCTCTTCCATGAATTTGAAATCCCTCAAATTTAGTTTTTATAATAATTTAAATTTACCAGAGGCAAATAGTTAAATCAGTCTTATATTCATTGAACTAATAAACCATGATATAACTGAACATTCATAAACCCAACAATCAATTCATCATTAAAACTTCCTCTCGAGATAGTGCACCTTACAAGAACATTACACCGTTCTATTTCCTACAAAACACCCATTAACGACTATTCATTCACTCCAGATATTTCATTCAAATACTCACATCATAAATGCGATTTAAAAAACCAATTTAAACTCGTCCTCCAATCGCGTCAATCGGAAATCCAACACATTTACGATAATCGACGCAGAGTGACACTAATGGAGAAATTCAATTATTATTAGAACACCTTTTGCAGCTGTGACAATCAATGATCGCGCCGACATGAAATCTCTCCCACCAGGACTCAAATCTCTCGATCAGTTCACCCCCATATTCTAAAATCTAAACGGATTAGGCTTCGTCCAATTCAATTTCGTGGGTCTTTCCCGACCTTTTGGGATGCCGCGTACTTAATGTCCGAGAGAAGACGGGCATCTAGTGATGGGGAAGGAGGATAGGGAAGTTCTGTGTTAAAATGTTTGGCGTGGTTCTTTGATAAAGAATTTTGTGTGAGATACTTTGGGGATAAGCGCAAAAAATATGTAATACAGTCGAGTCCGCTTAATGTGATCGCATTTGTCCGATATGAAACTGATAACATTATCCGATTGATAACAATAAGCGATTTCTTATAAAAAAAGCAACAAATAGTGTAACAAGATAGTTTTCTTTAAAATCAAAATTCCAAAATTGTAATTAATGTACTTAAAACAATTTTACCCCATGTACTATAGGCAGTACTAGGCAATATAGGAAATTTAAGAGTAGTTCAATTAATAAAATAAAATAATCGTTTAATTTGTACTATTATTGGTATAGAAAGGTCTCTCCTTTTTGCACTCCATTACTTTCCTTCCACTCCAATTATTATATTCTAAATTCCATTAAACAAGGGGAAATCAAAATCTCTTATCAGAAACATCCCTTTAACCTAACCGATCACAAGCATGGATTTAGACCTCTATGATTCGGACCCCCCCTTTAACAGTTTTCTTTCAATATGCGGAATGTTTTTTTATTCATACTGAGTTTCAGAAATAAGAAACGCCAGATGCTCTAGGGTGGGGCAGATGTTTACTTGTAAAAATTGAAGAATTTGAATTGATTGACTTTCAAAACTTAACTCGAAAGCGTACGTTTATTAGGGGATATCGACTAATTTTGATAACATTAAGCGGCATGTTGATCCACAGTTGATCACATTAAACGATGTATTTTACATTAAATTACATAGGAATAATCGGGACCTGTCGATTTCGATAACATTATCCGATTGATAACATTAACCGTGATCACATTAAGCGGATTCGACTGTAATATAATATTAATATTATTATCATTATTATTATTAAAGCAAGCCCTGGTTTAGACACTATAAAACAACAACGACAAGTCGTCCAATAATTTTTCAAGGGAGAAAATAATAAAAAGAAAAATCCGAAAAAGAAATCGAAAAAAAAAAAGAGTTTAACAGTGTAAATTATTAATATGAACTAAATACTATAGTGATAATTTTAACGCCTCTGAGAACGTATTTCACGCATTGAAAATAGGAAATACGCTTTTTAAAACTAGCCAGGCGTATTTTCACGCTTTGAATTTTGGTTTTGCTTAAAAAATGCATGGCACCCCATCGAAATCAAAATAAAATTTCTACTCAAATTCGTAATATTATATTAATAATTCATTTAGAATGTTTAATGTGAAATAAATTATTTTATTTATAATTTTTAATATTTTCTACTTATATTAACAGATTCTATAATTGTTAAAACCATATTAGCATTCTCATTTTTTTCTATTTCAGTTTGTCGATTAAAAAAGCGTTTTTATACGAAATGTGTCTCTTTATGTATATTTTATGCTATTTTCGTATTTCCCCCTTCATAAATGAATTTCACGCCTCCTAAAAAAGTCAAGGAGTATTTTTACTCCTCCAAAAAAATCCTAGGAATAACACTGTACCTTAGGTAAATATTGTGCGATTTGGGTGTAAGGTAAAAAGAGTGTTTACAAAATATGTCATTATAAAAGTTCAGAATTTCGAAAGTTTCGATGATTTAGTATTATATTGAGTAATCTTAAAATTGCGTAGGGGTTTATTACGAAAATTGTAAAATTTCCCTTTACAATAATAAGATTAAGTAAGATAAATTAAGATTCTTACAACATCAATAAATTACAGAAAAACTTCAAGATTAGAACTAAACACTGAAATAAATGAGTAAATATACAAATGAGTTTTTTTACTTTCATAATAAGCAAAATATGACAGAAATAACCTAGAGGGGTTCCTTTTGAACTCCATTTACCATTTGACTTCAAAATTTAAAAAATAGTGATGAAATTTACTGTTTAATTATAAGTTTTGGGTTTCTTACAGAGCAGAATTATAGTGGGACATCCCATGTCCTAAAAGAAGTAAAAAATTATGGGTTGTTAAATTTCTTCATAAATTGTTAAGTTCATAATAAATTCACTATCCCAAATTGTAAAAATAATGTTTTGAAACTATGTAATGAATTCAATTTAAAAATATATTAATTGAAAAGGTAAAAAAATCAGTTAAATCGGTAAATTTCTTAACTATTTTTAAAGGATATTTAATAAATATTGTTAGCCTTATTTAAGATTTCTAAATATTCAGTAAAACATATAAAAAATGTCAGGTAGAATTGTTGCATATTGAAACTTCCATTTCTTTTAATTATTTCAATATTTTGATTGTTTTTTTTTCTAGATACCAATTTGAGAAATTGGAATTCCTATTCAATGAAATACCTAAATTGATTTTAATTTGATTGTATGTACAAAAATAATCTCAGTATCCCGAAATTGAAATTATGACAAAATAAATGTGAAGTTTCGGGAACCGTAAAAGTCAAAACTATATATTATTTTGTAAAAAGTCAATGAAATAGAACTTTAAAATACTATCAATGTTTTCTTGTAATTAAGAATGTATTCAACGAATTTGGAGGAGAAACTACAATAAACTTTTACCTGATTTATAGCATAATTACTCTTCCTCAGAAAAATAATACGAAGATATCTTTGTTTTTTACATTTCAAAAGAGTCTAATCAATAGCAATGAATGGAAGAGTGTCCATTGCAAATCATGGAGTAATAGAAGGCCATCTTTTATCTTAAATCGAATCGATATTATATCGATTTATGGATTATCTTTGAAGGAATTTTTTTGTAGTAAAGTAAATATGGCGTAATTTAATGGTCTCTGAATTTCTTTGATAACAGAGACTAAATATCACTCAGGAAAAATGTAACAAATCACACAAAACACGCAAATCACACAAAAGGAGTATTAAAATAACCAATATGAATACAAATAGGCATAACTTACCGCTCGATTTTTTATCAATGTCCGCTCACTACACGACACCAAAAAAAGGCTAGTTGGCTAATAAATACTACCATGGACAACTAGATTCATGTCCTGAGAAACTCAAAATTTTAACTGGGGATAGATGTCCTGACTTCACTTTTGATAGGTCTTTGAAAACAACTCAGTTTTAATTCTGAAATGCATTTAATTATTAAATTCATTCTAATGAAAGTTTTAAGAAATTTCAAATAATATTAGCAGGGTAATTTTAAATAAAACTGTTTCACACAGAGTAATCACATAAAGTAGAGATTTGTTTATGCTATTCCTTAATTAAAAAATCATCCTGCTAATGTTTTTAAAATTCCTTAAAATTTTCATTATAATGTAATTTAATTTTCTGAGTAAAGTTGAGTTGTTTTCAAAGACCAATCAAAAGTGACGTCAGGACTTCTGTCACATTTCACAACCACGTCTGTCCCTATAATGTGTCTAGTTGATCATTATTCCACTGTTAGACAGGTATAACTTGTTCAACTAATCTTTCTTGGATAACCAAATCTTTATTATAAAGAGTTAGTTGAGTCGAAAGAAAACTCAATAGGAAGTCATTAACGATATCTATCGCCTGGATTTAAAAAGTTATACAGGGTGTCCCATAAATAGTGGGCCACACTTCTAGAGGGGATAGTAGACACCTAGACGAGTCAGAATCACATAGGAATCGGGGGTCCCAGACCAAATCCCAGGGAGTTAAAAATGGAGCGACACCCCAAAAAAATTATTGAAAAATTCAATCTGTAGAAGAACTACTATTGGTAAAAACTTAATCATGGTCTCAAATTTTGTGGTTTAACATGATCTTTAAAATCATTGTAAAAGTTTTCATTTTAAAAATTTTTTTACTACGAAATAAAGTCAAAAACCACAAAAATATGTGAAAAATCTGCCAAAACTTTATTTCGTATTTAGAAATCCTTTCTTTTGATTTGATAATCTGAAAGATCATAGTTGAAAACCCTTAAGTCCAAAGTTTCACGTAAATACCATCAATATTAAACGCGTGAGATCTAATTAAAGTTTGATTTTTGCTTGCGAAAACAGATACAGAAAAGAAACGTTGAGGGAAAATCTACGAATTACGGATTGATGCTCGCTGAATTTCTCGCCATTATTTGCGATACGAGATTCCTCGCCAACTTTCGCCAACAACAAATTGCCCAAGCTGTCTTGGCGATCTGTAGGAGCTTGGTATGTTTCGCCAAACTGGGAGAGAAAAGAAAGTTAGCGATTATCTATCCGTAACTCGTAGATTCTCCCTGAACGTTCGTTTTCTGGAGCTGTTTTCGCACTCAAAATACAAACTTTAACAGGATCTCAAGCGTTTAATATTGATGGTATTTGCGTGAAACTTTGGACTTAAGGGTTTTAAAATATGATCTTTCAGATAATCAAATCAAAAGAAAGGATTTCCAAATACAAAATAAAGTTTTGGCATATTTTTCACATTTTTTTGTGGTTTTTTGACTTTTTTTCGTAGAAAAAAATTTTTAAGTGAAAACTTTTAGCATAATTTTAAAAATCATATTAAACCACAAAATTTGAGACCACCATTAAATTTTTACCAATAGTAGTTCTTCTACAAATTGAAATTTTCAATAATTGTTTTAGGGTGTCGCTCCATTTTTAACTCTTTGGGATTTGGTCTGGGACCCCCGATTCCTATGTGATTCTGACTCGTCTAGGTGTCTACTATCCCCTCTAGAAGTGTGGCCCACTATTTATGGGACACCCTGTATAATGTCTTCCATTAATCTATAATTCTTATATAACATAAAACTTCTATTTAATCTATAAAACAACCTATTCATTCTTAAAAATCTTTATGAACAGCTAAAAATATCAGCTAATCCATCATATCTGATCTTTTTCTCTTACTGATGAATCTTTCCAATAGAAAATAGAGGACCTTTTCAAATGTAAAAAAAGAAATCCTAAGATAAAGAAAAATGAGAACATTCGACTCAATCGTTCGTAATAATAAAACCCTTCGAAGGAAATCCTCGGATATATTTTGTGGTGATTTATCAAAATGATTTTTAGGATGGGGGTGTAAATGTATCTTGTTCGGGGTATATCCAGAAAACAAAGGTTTATATTTTTGGATGTACACCAAACGGATTTTCATAAAGTGTTTGGATATAAAAACATTTAAAGAATGGAAGTAGTGCAGTCAATTTTCAATTATCTAGAAAATATTTTTAAACCAATATTAAGAGTATTTAAAGGTTACCGAGTGTCTTTCTCAACACATCCTTTTTATATTGATCTCCGTGGTGTAACATTTCTTACATAATTCAAAATTTTGTAAAAATTCCCAATTTTCGATCATAATTCCCATGAGGATAGTCAGGGGGTTCAAGGAGATGTAGTTCATGATGCTGAAAATTCCATATCTTTCTATATATAAAAGTTAAAATCTAAACATTCGTTGATTTTCTTGAGTAATGGATTGCTATTTTTTTATCATAGCACATTAAAAAAATTAGTGTACCAACTTCTACTTCCTTAAACTGGATTCCTAGATAAATAGCCTAATTATTGCCTGAAAAATATGTTAAACTATTAATGACACGCATTTTAGTTGTTATGAGACAATAGGGTTAGGGGACATCCATAAATTACGTGAGGTCAAAAAGGGGGGAGGGGTTTTTAAAAATCTCACCAAATCTCAGCAAGGGGGAGGGGGGTCGATTAAAATCTCACGTCAACTTTTTAAGTTAGAAATTAAACGATTTTTTTAAGTTTGAGAAAGGAATAATACCCACAGATAAGATACTGTGGTGATTTTTAGGCGGAATAATGTCCTTTTCCCCCACATCATTAATAATGGAAAAGTTTTAGGTGCTGTTAAGCACAAAATGCAAACGAATTTTATAGAAAATTATTTTTAAAGGCCGTAGGTAAATCTCACTTGGGAGGGAGGGGGGGTCCAGCAAAATCTCACTAAATCTCACCAAGGGGAGAGGGGGGGGTCCAGATTTTGGAAAAAACACCTCACTTAATTTATGGATGTCCCTTTATGGAGAAATGTTATTTCATTTCAGTTTAGCCCGTTTTTAAAAATTGCTCAAATATTGACAATAAATAACAATGGAAGGTGGACGAGAAATTAGTGGTAATTACTCGTAGATTAGTGACATTTTTGTAATAACTAAGCATAATAAAAACCTTATTTTCAAAATAAAAAACTGATCCTTTAAGCAAGGGTCAGCTTATGTTTTGTGAATGTTATGGGAAATGTTAAATCTTATGGGAAATTTGGTGAGGCTAGTACTGAGAGGGTTAAAGCAGTGATTCCTAACGTAGCATTTTCACATGAGATGAAAACTAACAATTTATTATAAGTTAATAAGAAAAGTCTGTAATGCTTTTTAATCCTTTTTTTTAAGATAAAAAAATCTTCAACGCTTTGAAATAGAGCTTAGGATTTTTCCACCCTTCCGCACACAATAGAAACGTCACGTAAATATATTCAGATAGAGTAAAAAATCCTTTCCTTATCACAAAGCAAACAACCCCACAAAACCCTGGGTCGAAAAGCTCCAAAAACCTGGCGTGCTCAGAAATTCTATTATTATTTTTTTGCTGCTGGCATCACGGAAATATACGAACGAGATAGAAGCGGTCGTTGTTTTGTTGCACGCGAACGAGCGATTTTGGAATAACTCCAGAAGTGTGTTATTGCTCTTTTTTTATTGTTCGAATTGTTTGTTATATAATTACACGCAGGGTGTATCGGCACTTCTCGCGAACGGTACCTCTGTAATTACCGATGACAGGTGGTGATGGGTAGAAAAAGGAGCAGCGCTAATAATAGTAGGTTGGAGTGTCGAGGAAAAGCCGATTTTAAAGGTTGTAATTTCTGACGAAAAATACATATAGCTGGTTTCGTTTAGTTATGTCATAGCAAGAAAATACTTCATCTTTAATACAAGGGAGGGTACCTTTATATATTTAGAGTTGTAGTTACGATTGAGGTATTGAGGGGACTTGATTTGTTGAGCTTATGTTTCCTTAAAAAGAGCGAAAGAGGTAGGTTAGGTATAAGAGAAAACAAGTAGAGGATCAAGAAATTGTAAGAGGAGAAAGTAAATATAAAAAAGAAAGAGGCAGAGATTGTTTCTTATTCTATATCCTTTTCTATTTCTCCTCTAATTTGTTTCCTTTATTTCTTTTATATTTCTATCTCCTTTCCTTTCTTTTTTCCCTCCCTTATTCTTTCTTTTTAAAGAACACTTATTGAACTGAACTACTCACTCAATTAACTAAGTGTCCCCAATTCAATCCATGGCCTATACCATAATTAATGCAATTTCGATTACGTTAATCGAAAAAAAGTTTGATAAAATTTTTTGACCAGAAATATATTTTATTGTTAAGTGAGTAGTTGTAAGACAACCATACTTTTTGGGGATTTTCCTGGTTAAACGTTTAGGTTTCAGATTCATATAAAATTACCCTTAAAAATCCAACTTTCAAAGTATCAAAATCCCTTATTTCTCTACTCTTATAAAAAACAGGTCAACTTAAATTATTAACTTCTAAATAACACAGGATTAGATGAGATAGCTATATTGGCATTTTTTTTGCTTAATGATAGATCATCGTTACTTTGAGGCAATCATAACTTCTTTATTTGCGTTCTCCCCTCATCAGAGCTACAAATATACAGCATCACACCTCAATTAGTTGAAGTATTAACAAAAGAAAAAAATATGCTGTGTGGTAAAAACAAAGGAACTGGGTAAAAAATCCCTCTTATTAAGGAACAGTTACTTTTTTCCCGCATCAACTTATTTCTCAGATTTCGAACAGTAATTAAAGGTTCCTTCGCATTAAAATATCTCATATTTAACGAACCAAGCATTTAATTAATTTGAAAGGGAGCATAATGATGTGATTTTGTACACTAGGCAGAACAGGTTCGTTAGCTGGTTTTAGAAAGAGATGTTTTAAATTACGTTAACTGACTTATAACCTTTTATGACGTATATTTAAGAAATGTTTTGGATTCAAATTGCCTTCAACTTGACTTCAAAACGTTTTTTATTGTTTTATAAAAGGTTCTTAAGTATATATTTTTATATTACAATAGAATTTAGCCGCGGTAATTGAACAGTGTAAAATTAAAGTAAAATTTAAATTAAGTGAAAATTTTAAATGGTAAGCCATCATGACTAACTTATTTTCAAAAAAGTTTGAAAACTTTTAAAATTCAGAAAACATAAAATAAATAAATTAAAAAAAATTATTGTTGTAATATTTTTAAATTTCAATTTATTACGATTGAACATTTCTTATTTATAAAGTTTTAAGGTAAAATCTTATATTATTAAATTAAACTGGTAGAAAATTTCGGCATTGGTGGTATGGGAAAATCCCGAATGCTTCTCCATTTTTCTACACCAGCTTTTTGAACCTGAAAAAAATCCCTAACGTTACTATTGGTTTGAGATAAGTTTATATACATTTATTGATTGAAAATAAACTGTAAATTAACGGTGCCGTGCTGTGAGCGGACATTGATAAAAAAACCGAGATTGAAAATCGAGATCGAATCGGCTAGCGATTTTATATGCTATTTTCAACATCAAAAGAACTGTAAAAAGTTTATGGTAGTTGGGGGGGCTGCCGCTCCCCCAAACCCCCCTGCCCTAAATATACTTTATTAATACACCCGGCCCGCCTGCCTAAGCAGGCACTCGGGGATCTAGAAGTACAGCAAGTATACACATATAAAAATTGTTTAACCAAGAGCTAAATATGTATTTAACGCGTCAATGTCTCTAAAATATTTAAAAAATTTTAAAAGCTTTGTGCTCCAAATATCCTGGAGTTCACGTTTTCATTATTGAATTTTAAAAATAACACTAATAATTTAAATATGACAAGTTAAAAAGTATCAAGTGGTTTCCAAAATAAGTTCCTCCTGCCTCTGTCCGACCATGTCCCTCAGTGTGTCTCTCGCTCCTTTATGCCTCAGTAGTTGCTTGACGCTTTTTTCTTTGTAATCTTTCGGAAATCCACTTTTCCTCCTCTTATCAAATTTCTTGCAATGATAGACAAGATGGTCTATGTCTTCTACACATCCACATTCACCGCAGTGCGAGTCTCTAGCGTGGAACCTTTGTTGGTATATCCCAAATGACCCGTGGCCCGTTAATATTTGATTAATGTAGTGATCACCTTCAATTGTTTTTGTTGAGGGTTTATCTATAAACTCATATGTTGTACGACCTTTGGTTGAGTTTCTCCACCTTTCTCTCCATTCCTCCTTCGCCTCCTTTCGGAGTTTTCCTTTTACGTGGCTCACTGGGACCCCAAGCTCCACGTCAACATGCTCGCGCCTCGTTGCCTCCTTCGCGTACTGGTCCGCCAGCTCGTTACCGGGGTGCCCCACGTGTGCCTTGATCCAAAATATCCTGACATCTTTTCCGTTGTTTTTGTTTTGAAGTATTTTTTCTCCCTGCCCTAAATATAACCAAACTCGTTTTGGGTGTAATCAGTAACAGTGACGATTCAGAAAAAAGGGGGCTCGGTACTCTTTAATGTTACACAAAACACGCAAATCACACAAAAAAGAATTAAAATAGCCAACATTAATACAAATAGCATAACTTACTTACTTTACTTACGACTTTGAGAAAAGAAAAAATTTGGAAGTATAAATTGTATAACTTGTGTAACAAAGATTATCAAATAAATGTAAATACATATAAATACATAAATACATATTTCATTTGGCAACTTAAAAAACAAGAAAACTCGATAAGCACTAAACTAGATATTAAAATTTCGAATTCCAACATCAAAAGAACTGTAAAAAGTTTATGGAAGTTGGGGGGGGGGCTTCCGCCCCCCAAATCTAACTGCTCTAACTATAACCAAACAAGTTTTGGGTGTAATCAGTAGCAGTGACGATTCAGAAAAAGGGGGCTTGGTACTCTTTAATGTCACTCATAACACGCAAATCACACAAAAAGAGCATTAAAATAGCCATATTTTCGATCTCGATTTTTTATGAATGTCCGCTCACAACACGATTTTTAGGTGTCCGCTCACAACACGACATCAAATTAACATCGATAATTTTATTACTTCATTATTAATATTTGTAGAATAGAATTCCCGATTGTATGGCAACTAACATAGTTATATGTTGTTCTGGAAAAACTTCAAAAATGTTTGACTGTTAATATGTTCTGCTAGAGGACACATATAAAAATTACATTGAATTTTAAATTAATCTTCTGTAGCATATGGATAAAAAGAAAAAATATATATATATAAAGTTTCTTACCCCTATTCTTTTTATATTAAAATACTATTTAGCTAAAAAAAATTAAAAATATTCAAATTTTTCTTTTTAATTACTATTACTTATTAGAATTAAGATATTTCATTTTATAATAATGCGTGATTAATATTTTTGTTTTAAACAAATAAATCAATCAAATCATAAAAATGCAGAAGCCTCAAAATTTAAGGTTATAGATAAAGTTTTGCCCTTTTTTGCTAGGTACACAAATAATATCTTTGTAATATCAGCATTAAAAATGAGCTTTTATTTTCAAACTTTAATTAATTCATCCTTGATGGATTTTATAATGAAAAATAAACTTGAAGCTTTTGATCCTTGGTTAAAAAGTGATAAGCTTCATCAGCTGTTGTTGATGTTTTACTGTATGACTAAGTAAAAAAGTGATAATTTGACAATTATGAAATAACTCTTACAGCAAACTCCTTCTTTTTAAAGAAAGGATTTTCACCCTTACAAGAGAGATCTAGAAGACTCTTTTGAAAAAGTTTTTGGTGGATTAAGTGCATTTCATAATCAAAATAAAAATATTTTTAATTTGTTTTAGGTATAGTGTTTATCCACTTCAAAACATTTATAGAGAAAAAACAAAATATATAAATAAATATATAAAAATTATAGAGAAAAAGGAGTTGTGTTTGTGTCATGTATAACGTAAAAACACACTTTAAGTTTATGACATACGTGTCTTCATAAAAAAGTCAAGATGCTTACTTGATAAATACCAAAGAGAGTAAGTTTCAAAATGATTGTTTTACCTAGAAAAAAAAGTTAAATTTAAATTTTTTCATGCCGCAGATGTAAAGAGAAGACGAAGCGCCAGGAATTAAGCAAATTTCTTAATTAATTATCAACTCAACTCAAACTTTTTTGTGATTAGCATTATAAATTTTTTTATTTTTATAAAATCAAAAAAGTTAACTATGAGCACTGGAAATTGACCATCACCCATTGTATATTCCATAACATTGAAGGTAAATCTAACTTCCGATTCGAAATACATAGGCGGAAGTCTTCCATCGCTATATGACGTCACACAGTTTAACTGGTTTATTGGTTAGGTGAGAGATAGGGTTTAGTTGGCATTCTGATGACTTTATTTTCTTCCCCTGCTTAACCTTTTTCCCCGTGATGATGTTGAGTTACTATTTTCTTCTTAAGTATTTTTGTTGATCTGGTGAACTCGTAAATAGAATGGAAGCGTTTCTAACGACAGTTTTCGTTGAAATGGATTTCTGCGGTCTCATGCATGTATCATAACCTTAAGTTTTTACCGTTTAGGATTGTATGGAATCCATTTTTTTAGGTTATCCCTTTGGGGCTAGTTGACACTAATAGGTACGAGGTCAGTAGGCATAGCTATGACAATGATTAATATCGACTGTGGCTGAAAAGAAGGAAGGGCTGCTATTTTTGCTGGCTCATCTATCAATGATCGAAAGCAGGGTAAAAAAGGAAATTTAAAAATTTAAATTTAACTTGATAATATGTGTGTTTTATTTAAGTATTAATTAGCTATGCCAACTTACCCCACAGTGTATTATGCCAACTGCCCTTGGGTGACCATTACAAGTGCTTCATCGTAACTTACAAAAAAATCATGGGCATTAATTTATAAAGTAAAACTCATTGGAGGAGATTAAAGTAAAAAAGTATAACTTTTGTTTAGTCTTAATTACATCCTGTAATTAAACTTCTTTATATAATAGTAAATCTAATGAATTTTTATTATTTAACGACTTGAACGTACTCACCTTCATTGTTTCTATTGAGAGGAGGTGATAATGCATAATATGTCTCATATTAAAATTACCCACTCGAATAGGGTATATTATAAAAATCCTTATAAACATTTTAGTAACGAGTGCTGTTTTTCAAAATGACAATAACCTGTGACATATTTATGCCAAGGAAAAACTTAATGAGCGCTTTTCAATATTGATCGTAGTAACATAAATTAAAAATAATTATTGGAAAAACTTAATGAGCGCTTTTCAATATTGATCGTAGTAACTTTAATTAAAAATAATTATTGTTCATAACAAAACAAATGGGAAACATTATGAAGCTTTTAAGACCTATTAAGCATGTATTCTTCTGAAAAATGAAGAATGGCTTTTAAATCTTTTTTAGAGCTAAAAATAGCTAAATACTGAAATGTTATTTTGCATGGTGCAGAAATATGGTAACAGCAACTCAGTAGGTGTACTTAATTTTGTCTAGACTATTTTAATCATACGCATTCAAATTTAAATTAAGTAGATGTTTCATAAGTTCAAAAGCAAATGAAATTTGATTTTGATGTCATATCATACTGATGTATTCAAGAAGGCTAAGCAAAGCATGCATGCAGAAAGATTTCATTTATACTAAAAAGAGTTTTATGTCTTTAAAAAATACAAAAATCCCCCCACTCCAGTTAATTTGTTTGATCTTAAAAGTTCTTCTATCAAGTAAGAAAATATCTTTACTCAATAGTTTTCCTCTAACCCTCACGAGAAATTATTTGCTTTCATCCATTTATACATTCCAATCTGAGGAATCGGGAAAAAAACTATTTCCTACTTCATGAAGAATATCAAATATCTTAGATCACGATCTCCGAATCTGAATCATACTTCTTCCTAAGAAATGAAAAATTCCTTTATTCCGGAAATTTTACTTATTTCAAGTGATTTCATCCTTTTTTTCACTGATAGACGCATTCTATCCATTATGCAGATCCCGCCATTCAACCATTGAAAAGTATAAATTACTTTCTGTAGATAACATTCTTCTTAAACTAACTCAATTACCCTCTTGTGTTATTTAATCTTTAGAATCTGAGCGTGAAATTTTTCTGCCTCTCTCAAATTCTTTTTCGTTTCTTTTCTTTGAGTTTTAATCAATTCGTTCCGCTCAGAGGTTTCTTCTGCCTTTTTACGAGGTTTCCACGAAGAATGGGAATCTTGAGAAACACGTTAATTGCTTTCTGTAAGGCTTCTGGTTTATGTGTTCAAGTTGTTAGTATCATATTTGAGACACATTTTTATTGGTTATAAGTGAAAATTAAATAGGCCTTTAGGGATTTGGTTAAGAAGTTTAAACTAGACATTTTTTCATTTATTTGGACTAATTCAACTTTATAAAGAACTGTTTCCTGTTGTGTAATTCATTAAAATCTTTTTTTATAGTTAACAGTAGTTAATTCCTCCTTAATAATATTAAAATCCTTAAATAATTAAATTTTGAAAAATGTGTAATGCTAACCTTATTATTTTAAAACACTCTGATGAATATTGATTGCTTAAATTTTGAACCAAAAAATAACAGGACCTAATAACTATTAATATGCTTTTTTGAGGGAATGCTAATGTATTCAATTTTTAGGGTATTAAAAGATTCACAAATTAAGATACAGATTATTTTGATAAAATATTGCTTGCAAGCCATAATATCTACCAAAAGATATACTCAAGAAAAGATTCTAGTTTGACCTCCTTTAGAAATATTTTACTCCTATTGCTGAATGTGTAATGTATTGTAAAATGGAAAATAACACGTATCTTTAACAAAGTTGCTAAGAAAATGAGCATTACATTACAATTAGTAAAAAGATTAAGAAATACAGAAGAAAACTGAAGAAATTTTCAGTCAAAATTCAATGTTCGAATTTTGTCTTTTGAACTTTAAAGCTAATATACTGTGAAATTATTTTTAATAAAAACTAATAAAGAGCAAAAAGAAAAATTTAATTAGTACGAAAACTAAGCAATTTTACAACCTCAGTTTTAAAAGAAACTTTTCAGAAACTTGCAATACATGCCGCCATAGATTAGTTTTCTCTCTTACCCGCTGGTCATGTTTATCCAATAATTAAATAGTTATGTATTTAAAATTCTTGAGGAACTTAAAACTTTTTATTAGCAAGTGCGGAGTTGTTTGTATGTTATTCATAAAGTTCATGTTTACCATAAATTCCATGAATTTACTATCTAAATTGTCTTTCGTTAAAATTTTAAGACATAAAGAACAGAAAAGGAATTTCGTGATAAAAAGCCATTTCATGAAAGTAAATTTCACTGCAGTTTAGGAATCTTCATAATATTCTTACAAAATATTCAGACATAGGGCAAGTTTAGTGCATGCAAAATTGGGGACTTAAAAGATGCAGTATTTTTCGTATACGCGTTTTAAGCCTTTAGACTCGATAAATATACTATAAATATAGAGATAAATAATTAAATTTAATTTTTAGCTGTTATAATAATTTAATATTTAATATAACAGGGACTTTAAGCTGTATTATCTTATGAACACGCAATTTAAGCCTTTACACTTGATAAGTAAATCTAGATAAATTAATTTAATTTTTAATTGTAATGATAATTTCATATTCGATTAATTTAGGGCCTAAGGGAATGTTTCTCTAGAGCTTGAAAATTCAAAATTTATTATAATTTTTTAAAATACTTTATTTGGTATGCAGAACTTAATAGAGGTAATGTTAAAGTATTTTTACAGTTGAATTTTTAAAAGAGAGTTACCAAAACATTTTTCTGTTCACAAATAAATCAAAGTTAAATTTTAAATTACTTTAATATAATTATGATATTTATAATTTTAATTTAATAGTTAAATGACAATTTTTAATTTAAAATGAATCGATAAAATATTTTCAGTTTTCTTTTTCTGTATTCAGTTTTTGAGATTTTAACTCAAAATATAAGTAACTAGCTGTTATACCCGGCCTTGCAAGGGTGGGGTGTATAAATTTATTTTTTAAAATATTTCTTAAAATACATTTATAATTTTGTAAATTAGCAATATTACAAATCATCCCGGTATCCCAGGCGCCTCTTTCCTATCCCAGTGTTCCCGGTAATCTTATCCCGTTGCCCGGTGATCATGGTAATTTTTCTAATTCCGGCTGCGTTCCCGGTAATTTTCCTATCTCAGTGTTTACGGTAATTTTTATATTCCGGTATTCTGGGTGTCTTTATGGTAAATTTCCTATCCCAGTGTTCTCGGTAATTTTTCCTTCCCGATGTTCTCGCTAATTTTCCAATCCCGGTGTTCTTGTCACTTTTTACAATTCCGATGTTTCTGATAATGTTTAATAATATCTTGGTGCCTTAAAATAACAAATTTGAAACCGTAGTAAAAAGTCTAGTGAACAAATTAAGAAATTTAAAACCAGTGTTTAAAACTAAAATAAAAGATCTAGTAAATGAAAAAGTCTAGTGATCTGTGTCTCATTTGAAACAATGTTTTATTTTTAACTCGTTGTATGACTGGTAAAACAGGTTTTCAAACACGGAAAAATAAGTGAAAAAAAGCAGGAAAAACGGGAAAAAAAGAATGAAGGACTGATTTTCTCTTTATAAATTATAGCCTATGTGTTATTCTGATGTATAAGCTACATTATGGTAAAATTTCATTAAAATCCATTTAGTAGTTTTTGCGTGAAAGAGTAACAAACATCCGGACAAACATTCACAATTATAATAGTAGTAGGCAAGGTATATAAACTAACAAGGTAGGCTCATAAGTGACGTCACCCAGGATATAAAATAACGGACCAATCAATGACGAGCATATCAGCCAATACAACGCCATTGCAATGCAACATATCGTAGATACATCAGGATTAATTGGGTCAATATTATTGAAATTCATTATTTAGTTTGTTTTAAAACTTATGAATAAAATCACCCACTTATTTAAAAAAATTAGTATAAAATATTTAAAAAGATAATTAAAGTGACAGACGATTTTAAGAATACTATTTCTGAATCTCAAATAAAAATAAACAAGCTGACTGGACTGTAAAAGGATCATTAAAGGTAAATGCACTAAAATTTTGAATAAATCCATTATTAAATTAAATTAATTAGTTCTTAGATTTTAGCTCATTGTTTTCCATATTTTCAAATACTTGATTTATTTAGATACTGAATATTTTTTGTTTTAAAAATCTAAACTGCTTCGATACAATGGATATTCAAGTTTGACATAGCAGAACAGCGATATTAATTTTATCATAACAAGAATGTTCTGAAAAGTTTTCATGATTGAATATTTGCTTAATATTTTGTTTTCTTTGTATCAGCAGGTGTTTTAATTTCATTTATACAAGTTAGTAATTAAAATCAATAAGCAGAGAGATTGAAGCACATCGTTGTAGAGCTCAAGGTTCATATTTTTGATCGGCTATTATTGAGTTAAAATTATTGTTCTAAATCAAAACACTTGATAACCTATAAACATGTTCGTAATTGTGTCCAGTGTAAACTGTTATAAAAGTTTCTTTGGTCCTTATTTTAAGAAAAATCGCCAAAAATAAGCATTTTCCCATGCTGTGAATAGGGAATATATCCTGGGTGACGTCATTTTCAAAAGCCACGCCTTTTTCGCCGGAAGAGCATACCTTGTTAGTTTATATACCTTGAGTAGTAGGATAATAATCTTTATCTTTATTGACAAATAATAGGAAAAAACATAAAATAAATAGAAATAAAAAACATATGATACGCCCAGGGGAAACAAAAGATCCCGCATACGGGCGTAATAGAAATTAATATAGTAAAAATACAATGGAAAATAACAAAAAAAGAGAAGACAAAAAAAAAGACAATACAAAAACACACAAAAAAAGAATTCTAGAACAAATTGAAGTAAATACATTAAGAGTTAAATATCAATTAAAAATACATTGTGATTCAATAATAATAAAATAAAATAATTAAACAAAACAAAATATATTGAAATTAATTATTTTTTGTTTTCTATTGGCAAAGTCTGGCTGCTGCAAATATACTATATGCTTCATAATGATTTAAAAATAAAAGTCAATGTCGTTTAATTTAGAAAACCAATATTTCATTACGGTTATAAAACTTCTATAATACAGGAAGGAAATCGAAAAATGTTTCAAGATTTGATATTAATTTATAAATAGGTTAGTACTTAAGCATTGCTCAATAATTTTAATTAAAGTTTTTCTTTTTTTTGCATCGGTATCTTAGTCTAAATTAATGAATTACGTTTTCTGTACATTTTGAGGATACGCCCATAGTAACACATTCATTTGCAAATGGGCCATAGTTTTTGTGACATGTTACACCCAGTCATTTGTTTTCTTCAGTGACAGCTTATTCAATACAATCTTTTAATTGGATAAGATGAGCTAACCTATTTTTTGAATAACCAAATAGAGAATGAAATAAAAGATTATTGCTATAATTTAGCGAATTTGATTTTTAGAAGTTAATTTAGTTTATTTTCTCAAATGTTATCCGAACATTATTTTTCTTACTAATAATAATTCTTTAAGCAGTTTAACTGCAATTACTTCTGAGAAAACTGAGAAAAAGCAATCATCTAAATATATTAAAATAAGTAATCAAATTTCCTCAAAGTACGTATTCCAACTTCTTCAAAAACATAGAAACAATAATCATGGTAATAAAAGAAGCTAATGCCTTTTAGCAAAACATTACATAAAAACTGAAACCAGATTTATAAATCCGGCAACTTTTATGAATCGTCACTGTATGACATTCGTTTTGCTTTCATATTGAGTTCATCTATTGTCAAAAGTCAAAACTACTTTTGTCTCTGGTAAACGATCTGGTTCATGTAATAACATGACAGCTCCAAAACCTAACATCTTAAACAAAGAGGTTCGACTGAGGTGATTTAATTTGTTGAATGTAAGGATCCTTGAAAATAAAGAAACAAAGACGATTATAAGAAATACTAGTCAACAAAATTGAACTTTTTCTGACCCAAGAACAAAAAAAGGTGATCTTAACCCTTTCAGACCTAACCGCCCCAAATTTCCCATTGGATTCAATGGTAATCTCGGGCGGCTTAGGATTGAAACACGTTAGGATAGGAACGTTTTACACTGAATTCAATTACGTAAGTTGTTTTTTTCACTACCCCTGATTTTTTTAATGCCGCGAACTTTAATTTTGAACGAAAAGTTGCATTTCACATGCAGACTAGACAAGATAGTATTTGACTAACTTGAAGTGTAACGTTTGAAATTTTTTGACCTTGTTTAACAAAAAAACCTTGTTTACCAGTGAAATAGAAGAAAGAGGGTGAGAAGAGAAGGAAATAATTAGAAAAAGAGGAAAAGGCGGCGAAATTTTCTTTTTTCTTTCTTCATTCCTTCTCTCTCTCTACATTTACACTCTTCTTTAAGTCTTTTCCTCGCTTTTTTTTATCTCTTTTCTTCTCTTTTCATTTCTTTTACATATAGTATATAAGGATCCTAAATTCAACAAATCAAGTCACCTTGATCAAATCGAATATCAACGATCGAATATATCGATCAACTAACTCTATGTGTAACTTGATACCTCAATCGAAAAAATAACTTAAGGTACCCTATACTAAAGGTGAATGATTTTCGAGTTGTAACTTTATCGTACGAAACCAGCGATAAGTACAACTTAAAAAACAATTGGTCCACATCATATTATACAGCACAGTTTCAATATGCCCCAACATTTGACTTGATTACAGGCACTTCCTTATCTAACCTACTAACACATGTCCCCTGATGTATCTTTTATTAAATCCTAACTTCTTTCTCGCTCCTGCTAAACAGATTCCTGGTGGAAGTCAGCGAATTTTCGGCGTCATTGTCTTGCGGGCACTGGCCTCGTTACGTGGCCCATTATTGCATTTGGTGCCGAAGGTTCTTTCTGGTGGCCACTTTCTCCAATTATAGCCCCAGGGCGAATAGGGTTTTGAAGGGATCGGGTATTCAGAGAGAAGAAAAGTGGATTTTGGAATCGAGATAACTTGACAGGTAAGGAGTGTTGAAGCGTTTTCATTGTTCATCCTGTTATCCCTTTTCCTTGAATTTTAAATGTGTTATACGTCAAGGTACTAGTACCCCGATGCATGTTCGGATGTTTTTATGAAATCCGTGAGGGTGTATTTAACTCTCAATATTAAGTGATAGTATATTGTCAGATGATTTCTCGGATGGATTAAAAGATTGGAAGATACTAATGTAATAATTATGGATTATTCTATGAATTAGTAATGATAATCGTTGATCACAAGCATAGTATCTTGGTTAAATTAGATGGATATATGTGGATTTAAAAAACTAATCATCATTCAAAATTGAAGCTCTAAATTCAGACACCGCTCAGAGAACTATTTTTTGGGGTTGCTCTCAGCATATTTCTACAGGCTCAAGTTAAGTTGCAACTGAGTATAGAGACTTTCGTCACAGCAACTTATAACACTAGGTCATTCGAGAGCAATGCATTTCAATGGAGAGATTCTTGGCAATCGGCCAAGAGTCCCGTTGCCTGTGCGCTCGCTCTAGCTTCTTGCAATAGCCAGGGTGATAATTTTGTCTCTGTCTCCGTGACAAAAGTCTCTAGTGCGCGCTTAGCCTTATGGGGGATTTACACCACCGCTGCAAGAGCTGCAAGTCATGCAAAAAGCGGCATATTTTAGTACCCGCTACTCACAAAAGATGGCGCTCGTCAATTGGTTTATTGGAATAACAAATTCCCGTTTCTTGCCGCAAACCGAAAATGTCGCGTTTACAGTAGTGCTGTAAATCCCCCATTACTGTTATTATTTCTGATAGACAATAATACTTAATCGAATTAAATTCAATACTTAATCGATTGATTTCTAGTTTAGCAATCTTTAACACAACGATCAGCAGCATTTTGACTTGTAAGACTTATGCCTTATTTTCAAGAAAACATTATCACTAACCAAACCACCCATACTAAAAAATGAAAGCCTGGAAATGGTTATAGTACAATGGGGTACATACCAACTATAGGGCATACACTTTCATTCAATACTAATTTACAATTTAGATTAATACCAATTCAATATACTTCGTAACCAAGCTTGTCTTTGTTTAACTGAATTTTATAACTTCAATATCCCTAACTTTTCATGATTTTTTTCTGTCTCCTCCTCAAGCCAAATCAACAAAGTTTCATCACTTCAACCCGTTTCTAATCTCAAGTAACTCCATCAAATTGAAAACTTCTTTTTCCCACTCAAATCTGGCCGTACTAACAAGCGAAACAAACTGCTGATCGCAACCCGGGGCCCTCATTACTCCCTCCCCCCGCGAAATCCCGACTACGACCGACGGCATTTCTCATCCCGTCTTTATCCGGGAAGTGCTCTCTAATTCCTCGCGGGATCTGCCGCTTCGAAATCCGTCTTGATTTGAAGGGATTCCCTTTCGAAAGCTCTGTCAAGAGTCGCCTTAATCCGCAGATTCCCACTTTACAGTTTGGCGGCGCCGCTGTAAAATAAAACGGAGAGATTAATCGGTTCGAGATGGCTCTTTGTTATTTCCGTTATCTTCTTTTAGATCAATCGGTGCGTAGGAAGTTGAAGTAATTTATAACGACTAGTGCTCTTAGAAAGCCTTCAGGTTTCTTTTTAAAATATATGTAGTACTTAGTTAGAGGTACTTTAAGATTAATAGATAAGTTCTTCATACTTATTAGATGTATCAAATACTTAAACCCTAATAATTTAGTCGCATAGCGCCCGAGAGATTGTAAAGGAAATTTGGGGCCTTCAGAGCTTCAAGGGATCATATGTGAAAATGCGTAAAATACTTTTAGATTTAAGAACTCTGGTTTGGGGTACTATTCAATTTTTAGAAGTTTGAAAACCTAAGGATTTATTTACTTCTCCTAGTATTGATTCTGCTTCCCACTAGTTATAAATTGAATTAACTTTTGATAGTTAAAAGTGTAAGGATGTGAAGATAAAATGATGATTTATGACATTTAGAGGTCACTAGTGCTCATTGCTCATTTTAGGACAAAGATGTGAAATTTGTGGTTTATCGGTTTAAGAGAATAGGGTTGTTTCCTTCAACTGAAATTGATCATTTTAACACCAAAAACACTAAGAGAAATGCAAAAGAATAATTTACCCACGCTCAAAAAATTTTTAGACCAAATAGTTAATTAGTTAAAAGCATTTAAAATTTGGAGCCGCAAAAAAAGAGGCGTGGCCAGCTGTGACGTCATTTGGTATGAACCGGCGAAAAGTACCGATCCTTTGCCTTGCCTCTTGCCTGCATTTGTGTTTTGTTTTCGAACTGAGTATTTACGCTTTGCTTATCATAAATATTTTAAACTAAGCTTTCGTTTATTGTTCTTTTACATCATTACTGTACACAAAACAGGATTAGTTTTCAAATTGAGCTTGGTTTTATTCGAGCAGATTCGAATAATTCGCCGAAAATTTCGGTTTTAACTTCGGTTGATTTCCTTAGAAACGATACACGGTTCAATAAACCAGAAATAGAGGAGTTAAACAAGCAAGATGAGTACTAACTATTTCGTATTCTGTTTTTAAAGTTTTAAAAATCTATTATATTTATTAATAAAGAGCATTTTTAGTTCGAGTACACTCCAGCATTGTGGTAGGGTAGTTTTATTTTCAACTCCCGTTTTGATCCTGAAAAAAGTAGTAGGAATTTTGAAATAATTTTACTATTGGTAACTAGTTACATCTTTGAGAATTAGTTAACATGTTTTCTGGAAAAAATCAGACATTTTTTAACTATTAGATATCGAGTTTACAAGCGCGCACCTCGGTCTTATTTCCCGCCAACCCATAGAGAAATCTTCTTTTTCGACATATTCCCCTTTTTGATGGTTTAAAAAATAAAAAAAACTAATGAATATTTAAAAATAAGATAATTATCGAAGGTTACAAACATATTTAGTTACATTTCAACGTAATCACCTTGAAATGAACTATTTATTGCACCTTTTTCACAAGTTTTTCTATCCCTCATCTTGAAAACTTAGATTTTTCGTTGATTCGCAGGCTGTAGCTCCATGAATCACCAATGCCTGGAACTTGGCTGATGCACAGCATATGGTTTTAAACCTGCACAATTGCATACTGCAAAAATCACCTGCCTGCCCATTGTTTTTTGTTAATGCGAAAAGAGTTTGAAAGAATAGAAATTACACAGGTTTGCAATGAAAAAGCTGTTTGAACAATTATTACGATTTCCTATGTATTTTGGTGTGCTGATAACGAAAAAAATATTGAAAAAATCCTGTACGTCAGGATTTTTCACAAATTGCAACATAATATTCTAATTTTCCCATTTTTTTATAGTTTTTGAACATTTCTAGCTCCTCCCTTTTTAAAAATTAGGAGCTGTGAATGATGCACATAGTAAACTATCTCATCAGGATATTTAGAGATAATTATAGAGATTGAAATGAAATATTAAGCAAGACTTAATCGTGCAATAATGAAGGATTTTTGTTGTATAGTTCAAAGAAACGTTCTTGTTGATAATCACAAGGGTAAATTTACCAAGAAGAGCTTCATAAGGTGGAAAAATTGGCTGAAGAGTGTGTAAATGAGTTTATTTTAGTTATATAATGATTTTTATGAAGAATATGTAATAAAAAATTTATTTTATAAGCATATTTTTATTAAAATTGAAATATTAACTTATTTTACAATCATACCTAAATTGTCGGGAAACATGCCATTCTAGGGCAAAACAGAGATCATTTTTGAGTTTAGGGATCCAAAAAACATTAAAACTAATCACCTCATTAATAAATTTGGATTAAAAAATCTACTTCTTAAGTGTATTTACATTTTTTTAAAGAAATGTTGCTATATTTGCTCAATTTGTTACAAAATGCGATGTTTTAAAAATAAAAAGAGGTCATATTTGGATTCAGCACACCAAAACACATGAAAATGATATTCAGATAAAGTTTGAGTCGAAAAATAATTTTTTTAAAGATACTTTCATTTTCTTAAAAAAATTGGCATTTTTGTTAAATTGTGAAGAAAGGTGAAGTCTTATGATAAAATGGAGGGCAATTTTAGATTCAGCACATCAAAAACCATAAAAGGTTTTATGGAAATATTTGAATAAAAAAAATAGTGTTAAGAGTCAATTTTTCAAAATTTTAAGGCATTTCCAAAAAAAATTGTCAAAAAACGTGACGTCCCTGGGCAAAATGGAGGTCATTTTTGGATTCAGCGCACCAAAAATCATAAGGTTTAGGTGAAATAGTCCAAACAGCTCGGAAAAATTTTTTTTGCGGACCTGTGTTATCATATTGGCCGGGGGAAATAAGTTCGGGAAGCGCACTTGTAAACTCGATATGCTCGATTGCTGTATATTAATAATGTTTAAATTAATACGTTAAAGTTTTGAGATGATTCGATAAGTTTAAGATAGTAATTTTGGCTCTAAAACTGTACAAACTAGTAATTGTCCATAGTTCTTTAGTACTTCCCTCGTTCCGTTGAGCAGCTGGCATGAAATAAAATCAAGACAGATGTTTCTCTGAACATTGAGAGCTGAGAGTCTTTTCCATAATATCAATGTTTTATTTGTTTCCAACTTCGAACAATAAGTGTTGCATTTTTAGTTTATTCAAAAATATTCATTCGCGCTTAACCGTAATTTAGCGAGTGCAATTCTCACAAGCTAAAATAATGCGTGCTTAAATATCGCACTGATTTCTGGATCTATAATTTAACTTAAGACATATTACTAAATAGCTGTGTCTATGTGTAAGCTTTCTTGTGTTGATTTTGATATAGTTTACAGAAAATTTTCTTCAAATGACTAACAAATACCGAGAGAAGTTTTTCCCAATAGATGTTTTGTTTGAGATAAAAATTTCTCCTCTTAAACTTATTAAACTTATTATTATCATCTCAAAACTTTGACATCTTAATAACATTGAAAATATACAACTTAACTTTCAGTAGCCATTTTAATCATGCATTCCCAGATCTTAAAGCGGCCAAATAAATTTTACGAAAAGCGTCGTTTGCGGTCTTCTTTTGTAGCCGCAATTTTGAAAAGAAATAATACCCCTACCAAAACCATACATTGTATTCTTAAATATACGTTAACCACAATCCCCTTTGTTTGAAATCTCCACCTATTACCAATTTTTCAAAAAAAATTCAAAACCAAAACTTAGTAAAAACTGTCAGAACTTTTCGGACAACTTAATATCTTTCGTGAGCAATTTGTGTTATCAAAAGAACTATAAATTATGAAACAAATAAGAAGCACTACATGTTTACTACACTATGTTTTTTAATAGTGCCAAATGGATACTTTAAAAGGGTCTTCACAACAGTAGAGTTTACAAGTAGCGGAGCCCATTTTATCCTTCATACAGGCTTTAAACCATTTCTTCCTCAATTTTTTGTTTCTTGGAACGATTAAGAACCTTTTACTATGTGTTTCTGCAGTCGATGAAGTGCATCCTGGCACAATGCAGTATTCATAAGTTTTTTTTACTTCGGAATCCATTCTTTTTTACTGATGCACGTGCTTTCTATTGGGAAAAATAAGAGCGCGCGATCGGCGAAACCTCGGATACTACCAAATGACGTATCTGCGCAGTGGCGCGTTTTTAAGCACTGTGACTGCGCATCCTCTTTAAAAATTAATAAAAAATTAAATTAAAGTCGTAGTGACCTCGGGATTTTTGATAACAACTTTTTTCACTATATTCTACCAGGAAAAAAATAAAACAGAAAATGGGAAACTACCCTATTGCCTAAAGAACGCTTTGAAGTCGTTTAAACTCATGCAACATTGTTCGTTGTAGGAATAACTTAACATATATTAGCCAAATTCGCTATACAAATATTTAATTCCCTATGTCTAAACTAAGATTTTTTGTAAGTTTCAAAGTTCTGCCGTAAAAAAGCAACTTTTAGCTTATTAGAAATATTTAACTAGACTAGAATGTCTCAATCACCCTAAAATTTTCAATAAAAGCTAAAAGGTTTGAGTTGGGAAAAGATCATCCATCGGATCCAATAAAATACTGATTATGTGGTTTTTTCTCATTTTTTCTTTAAATAATTATTACGAACTATTTTCTTTCTTTTTCTATTACTTCATGCTATGCATAGACTAGTCAGTTATTATTGAGGCACTTGCAGCAACTAAGATCTAACTCCAATGAAAACCTGTTAGTGTTAGCTCATTGTTGCTGTAAGCACCTCAATTAACAGTGTATAAATTGATGTAAATTGACACCAAAGAAATTCCTAACACCTTTTAAAAAATATTAATTAATTTATCATTCGTTATTTTGAACTTTTAGTATGTGTTTGTAACTGGTAAAAGTCCAGTGTAAATATTCATACTTTTTCTCGCTATTTATCGTTTATTTTCCTGGAATATATCCATACCCATATACCCAAAGTTTAATAATGCAGTACCAGAGATTAAAACTCTGAACTACTCCTCCTTCAGTATTTATCTGGATAAATTTCATCGTAGTCCACTGAAAATAGCGAAAAAAAGGGCCGAACCTCGGACAAATTGCAATAAAAGGTTTCTCAACGGTTTTCACTTAGGAATGACCTCAATAATAACATACTAAAAATCGGCCAAAATCGGCCGGGGGGAAGTTTAATTTTTTTTTAATTTTTAAAAAATGGCCGAAAAAATATTTCAAAAAATCAAATTATAAAAATAGAGACTTATGATACATGTTTATAGGCTATTTTTCAGTGCTGAATACGAATATACCATTTAAATTTTAAAAAATTTAAAATTTCAATTTTTAAAAATTAATTCAAATTTGGAAAGTCGAAAAAATTAAAACATCGCTCAAAACCACAAAATAATTGCAAAAGAAATAATTTAAACGGTTTTCAATTAGAAATGACTTAAATAATAACATACTAAAAATGGAAGAAAATCGGACAATAAAAAGTTTAATTTTTTTCAAATTTTCAATTTTTTTGGCCTCAAAAATCGACCTTTTTAAAAATTCTTGTTAAAAAGGTTTGAGGCATTTACCAAGGTCATTTTTCCATGGATGTTGTAGGTATATACCTCTATAACATAACAAAACCACAATTGGTGATTAAATCATTAGTTAATTAATTAATATATAAAAATTAACGTTGAAAATACAGGTTAAATCTTTCAATCAAGTAATAAGGAAAATATTTAGACAATATTTGGTAATAAATCATTTTAAAAATAATTAAATTGAAAAAGGACAAAATATCTTTCAAAAAATTAAAATTTTAAATGAATTTAAAAAATTTAAATTTTTTAAAATTTTTAAATTTTGTAGTATATGCATGTGATACATGTCTCTAGGCTATATTTTAGTGCTGTTTACGAATATCACGCCAACTTTTCAATAAAATTTAAATTAACTGTGGAAAAATTGAAGCATTTTTCTCAAAAATTTTGTTTTTTATGCTTCAATTTTTCCACAGTTTATTTAAATTTTATTGAAAAGTTGGCGTGATATTCGTAAACAGCACTAAAATATAGCCTAGAGACATGTATCACATGCATATACTACAAAATTTAAAAATTTTAAAAAATTTAAATTTTTTAAATTAATTTAAAATTGTAATTTTTTGAAAGATATTTTGTCCTTTTTCAATTTAATTATTTTTAAAATGATTTATTACCAAATATTGTCTAAATATTTTCCTTATTACTTGATTGAAAGATTTTACCTGTATTTTCAACGTTAGTTTTTATAAATTAATTAATTAACTAATGATATAATCACCAATTGTGGTTTTTTTATGTTATAGAGGTATATACCTACAACATCCATGGAAAAATGACCTTGTTAAATGCCTCAAACCTTTTTAACAAGAGTTTTTAAAAAGGTCGATTTTTGAGGCCAAAAAAATTGAAAATTTGAAAAAAATTAATTTTTTTATTGTCCGATTTTCTTCCATTTTTAGTATGTTATTATTTAAGTCATTTCTAATTGAAAACCGTTTAAATTATTTCTTTTACAATTATTTTGTGGTTTTGAGCGATGTTTTAATTTTTTCGACTTTCCAAATTTTGAATTAATTTTTAAAAATTGAAATTTTAAATTTTTCAAAATTTAAATGGTATATTCGTATTCAGCACTGAAAAATAGCCTATAAACATGTATCATAAGTCTCTGTTTTTATAATTTGATTTTTTGAAATATTTTTTCGGCCATTTTTTAAAAATTTAAAAAAAATTAAACTTCCCCCCGGCCGATTTTGGCCGATTTTTAGTATGTTATTATTGAGGTCATTCCTAAGTGAAAACCGTTGAGAAACCTTTTATTGCAATTTGTCCGAGGTTCAACTCTATTTTCAGTGGACTATCGCCATATACACAATATAATGGAATAAAAAAACCTACTAAAACCTCGGAACCTCCCTAGTATCTCCCATTCCTCCAATCTTACCTCCCCATTCCAACTGCACCTTACCTCCCTATATTCCAATAGCACTTAACCTCCAGTTGATTTTAAACTAGCTCTTTAAATTTCAAAGTTCACTTCCCTCCCTCCACCGTACAGAATGGAATCGAAACAAATGTGACCAGCATGGAAGGAAACGTGCGAGGGAAATATTTGAACAGCCCAAATGCGGGGCCAACACTTTTGAAAATACAAACCTAATCGCATTCGCTTAAAATCCGCTCTCTTGAACTCTGATGGCGCCTCTATGCAAATGGAATACTGAGTTTGTTCAGCAATATCGAATTCCTTCGTTTTCCCTTCTCTTCGGCTTTTCTGTCTTGACTTTCGGGGAGTAGAGCTCGGTATATAACCTTCCTTTATTCTCTCTAAAAAATGAATCCTTTTCCCCCTCGTTTCTATAGTGATTTTTTTTTTCGGAAAGATGAAGTGATGTGTTAAAATGTCGTTTTTACCGTGTTTCTTATAGAGGGAGATTTGCTTTTGGATTATATGTGCAGAGTTTAAAAGTTGTTCGACTATTTCCAATCTCGGAAATGTAGTTTTTAGGACGTAAGCTATTTTAAAACGACTTCCATGAAATTATTACCACCATTAAATGAAATGTTGCGGTCCTTATGCAACTATAGCTCTTTTTATTCATGTTTTGAAATGCTGAGTTGTTAGAAAACCTTCAACTTGTATTTTGAATTATTCATTAGTGAATGGAAATCTTTATCCGAAAATAAATTTGAAGGAAACAAAAATCATATTGAAACACTTCAAAAATCAAAGTATTAAAGATTAAGTTCAAGATTGTGGTTTGGTCTTATCATAATGAAAAATAATTATTAAAAAGGGAGTTTTAAGTTTATTTATTATTTTTTGCTTATACATACATTTAGATGAAGATAAATATGTTGTACTTTAACTTTTCGCATTTTCTTTTGAAATAAAATTTTTATCATTAAACACCGCATTTGGCTAATTTAGAATAAGCCGTTATATTCTTATGTACTTTTTGTTAAAGTAAACTTAAATAACACATTAATCCAGAATAGTAATATTATTATTTTTTGTCAAAAGAGTGTTTTCTTCTACGAACAGTGAATTTTAAAAAAGAACTGTTCAGAGAAATGCAAAAAGTATAACTTCAAAGTAAGTAAAATGAAAAAAGGCACTATTTTAAGATTTTTCCCATTAGAAAAATGTGGGAACTTCTTTTTTTTTGTATAAAAAGGGCTTATCAAAACAAAAGATATCTTTAAATAACTCAGACCGAAACTAAATACTTTGAAAGAAGAAGATAATCATTATTCATTATGAAACATTTTTATTTTCTTTAATTTGTCAAATGCTAAATGTCTAAATGTCAAATATTGCCTAAGGTATTATATTATGTATAATGGTATTAAAATATTATTTTACCCAGGATTTGACATAAATATTTCTACTAAATTTAGCATCTTTATTATGGGTGCCTCATTCGAGTCATTAACTAAATTCGACCGACTACTTAACATTGAAGTCAGTCTCGTTAAGGGGACATCCATAAATTACGTGAGGTGTTTTTTCCAAAATCTGGACCCCCCTCCCCCCTTGGTGAGATTTAGTGAGATTTTTCTTGACCCCCCCTCCCCCCACGTGAGATTTACCTACAACTTTTAAAAATTATTTTCTAAAAAATATTTGCATTTTGTGCTTCATAGCACCTAATTAAGTTATAATTAAGTTAAAAAAAGTTGACGTGAGATTTTAATCTACCCCCCTCCCCCCTTGGTGAGATTTGGTGAGATTTTTCCAAACCCCTCCCCCCTTTTTGACCTCACGTAATTTATGGATGACCCCTATGTAATATTGTAAAGTTGTTTTCTTTACTGCTATAGACTTAACGAGGAGAAAAGAGTTTTACAGAGTCAAGGTGTATATAGAAAAAACAACTTGAAGGAAAGTATTTTGTAAGCTAGTTCTGAGATCCAACCTGTAACTCTAACCCTTTTGCTTTGTTGTGACTAAGTAGAAATTTTTCTTTACTATCTCTCCCCTTTTTATTGATAAAAATATTTACACATAAAATATTTTTTCCTTATAAAAATCGAAAAATATTTTTTAAATTTTTTTATAAATAAATAGGATTGGGATTGTTGAAATATTTTCACTTCTATTAACAAAAAGTAGGCCCAAAAGTACTCTTTTAGATCGTTGAAAGTTGTTTGCCCAACCCCTATCCTTTACTAAACATACAGGAGGATTTTTAATTAAAAGTGCGATTTTAAAAGTTTACAAAAAGAGAAACACTGCTAGTCATATTATATTATTTTAAAAAGTTTTATGAATGAATTTTCCACTAAATTAATTTTTGAATTATGAATTTTTTTACCACTATATTATGGTTTAATCCTCCAAAATTCTGCTCAGTAGAAGGAGCGATCATTTTTGGATGTTTCCCACGAGGGTACCAAATAAATTCAGAACAGTGCCCTTAAGAATAAATTTCTAAAATTTTTCTGAGGGAGGCCCCCTAACCCACGCGGCTTCGACCTCTAGTATTGTACACTAAAATGTTTTTAGTTTTGTATAGATTCAAGATTGATAATTGTACAAAGATTATTATCCTAAAGTATACTATATCCAAAAGTGTTAGAAACACCACAGACCACACTCAATCTATAAAGTAAAAAAGTCTGAGGCAATTTAGAAATAATTTTAAACCAGACCCCTATAAGCAGCGTTCGAAATTGTACTGGATTGCTGGTCCGGGACAACCAAAAAACGGATCGGACCAGTAGAATCAGAAAATCACTGGTCCGCTGGACCAGTGGTGAAAAAATATCCCACTCTCCAATTTTAGCCTGCAATGAGGAAGTTGCATGATTTTTTTTTATTTTTTTAATCGATTCCTCTTGCAAAAATAAGCAACTACCCAAAATTTGAGGCCGATCGAGAAATTTTTTGACTGTCAAAAAAATTAACAAAAATCCCCTTTTTAAAAGCGCGCGAAAACGCCAAGAGTTTGGATGTGACGTCATCTTATACTAAACATTGTTGTAAAGCAATGGAGTTGATGGTATTATTGTTGACGTCATCTTATAGTTTAAACAATAAACGTTTTCAGTCACGTGTTTTTTTCTCGACTTTTAAATTAAAATATTTAATTACCTGTACATTTTTTTGAAAAACTGACTAGATATTTCATTTTACCATACAAAAAACCATACGGAACACTTGTTTGTTTTTGAAAATCTGACACATGCAACTTCCTTATTTCTCTTTGCTTGGAATCGGGAGAAAGGCAAAAAAAAATTAATTTCACTAAATAAACCAGATTACAACCAGTTTGTCAACTAACAATGTAAAACTAATTCGAAGTTATGTATTAACTTGTGTGCACTATCATTTATTCAAGAAAAGTTCTTATTTTTTGCCAATTAGTGCAATTGTATCCAATTTGTATGTCAAATAGAGAAATTTAATTTAATCAAGATGATTATTTTATTTGTATGTCAGTTAATGAAATATTATTTAATCAAGAAAGGTATTTAATTAATAAGATATTTTTAAAAGAATTGATTATTTGGAGCTATTGCTTATTTCTCATAAATTTATTTATTACTTATTTTATATAAATTTCATATTTACAGCTAGTAACTTAATAAATATGTATTAATTTTTAACATTACCCTATTTGGTACTCACATTCAGTGCAATAGTCACTTTTATTTAAACTGGTCCTTTTTAATTTGTCGGACCAGTAATTTTTGTTGCGGACCAGTAAGATTGGTAAAGCACTGGTCCGCAGGACCAGTGGATTTTTTTCCCAATTTCTAACGCTGCCTATAAGAAAAATAGTTACAGGCTTGACTTGATAACTTGAAAAAAATTCGGGTACCCATGGGGTGGCATTTCCAGGTTTTGCATCATACTGGGAAAATATACTGCACGGCCTTGAGAGAAACGTTAATACGTCACAAAAAATGAATTAAATAATGAAAAAATATATATGTTACGGGCAAAGTGATTAAGGCATTATTAATAATGCTCAGAGTGGAGGCGGGCAAAGTGATAAATTTCATTGATAAATGCCATTGAATTTATCACATTGCTCTCATCCACTTCGGGCATTATTAATAATGCCCAAATTATCACATTGCCCGTAACATGTATAAAAATATACACAGATTTTTTTAAAATGTAAACAGATTTTCTCATAAGTTTATATTTACAATATAGTTAATTTTTATAGTAATTTAAATTGTTGCTTGTAATGAAAGCACCTAATTTTTTCAGGCTAGTTCATGCATTTTAGATTTTTTATTCCTTACCGATTAAACATTTACTATACAGCAGTCAATTATCATTGATATATTTTCTGAGAGTAAATAAAACAGGAAACTAGTCTGAAAAACATCCAATACTACAGATTATTCATAAATATTTCCCCCAACTAATACCACAAAGAAAACTGATTCCCGAACTGCGTCACCCCTATTCCTTTTCACTATCAGAAATTATAAACGCCACAGAAAGCTTTTAGACACCCCACACCAGCTCTATCTCAGTCGAAATACATCATTTAGCACCTTCCGCATCTCCAGTTCTACTCAAAGGCTAGATTGCCACACCAAAAAGCGAAACGAGGGCCCGCTAGCGCCCAGCCACCTGCCCATATTGCGCTTAGCAGCCACATTTCCTGCCTTGATATGGCAACAGCTCTGGGCGAATGTCATTTTCGTGCTCTGAAAGTCGTAAAAAAGCCTGCGCCCACCAGCTAATATTGTGCCGACGCTTTATATGTTTATCTCAGGTAAAAAAAACTAATGGACTGAGGAAGGCGAAATGCCGAAGCCCTTGATCATACGAATGGGCAATTTCTAGAGCTTTGTATTGGAGTTTTAGACGGCTATTACACAGATCATGCTTGGTTCTTTTTTTAGGCTCGTTTTTTTACTTAATGGTTGTTTGACGTGATTTTTACTTTTCACTCAGGTGATCTTTTTTCCCATAGGAAATTGTTGGTTTAATCTACTCAAAATATCATGATTTTGGTGTTGATTGTTTATGTTTCAGCAATTATACTCATTCGAAAAAAATTTGCTACACATTTTTTAAATTAAAAAACCGCATCTCCAGACGAAACACATTTAAAATACCGCCCGCTAGGCAAGTAATACCCATTCACAAAAGTATTTTGTTATAAAATTTTCTGCATAATTTTTCTTTATTTTGTTCATAATTGTAGTGCTGATACATAAGTATATTAAAAAATCATTGCATTAAAATGAAATCAATTTTCAGATCGAATTTAAAAAATTCTCAGAAATAATAAACTTTTTCATCCTTCCCATGTCTCATGTAAAACGGTCTCAAAGAAAACTCCCCTCCCCGAGTTTTGCAAAACATTATCTCAAACAAATTAAAAAACAAACGTTTTTAAAAGTAAAAGAAATTTTATTGAACAACCGAAAAAAGTTTTATGCTTCGGTTTATTTCTTAAAATATTCCACTGCCCTATACATATAACAGCAAAAAACCGAATTCGAAATCATTTTAATAATGATTGTTTCGATTATTTCTTCACGATCCAGTTCGTTTCAAGAGAATATTGTTGCTAAGCAACGGTTCGCAATTCTCACTTCTCACATCCCGCATTTTCAATATTGTTCAAGAAGTTGCCATCTCATTTTAAGAAACTCACTTTTCGTCTGGTGATAAATTTTATCAGAGTTTTTTTTATCCAGATCTGGCCTTTGAAAGATGACATTGATTTAAAAGTATTCCATCTACTTTTTTGAACTCAATTTATTCCCTTTCCTTATGGTGATAGAACGCCTCTTTTTTTACAAGAAAGCTTATTCTATGTTCCATTAATTTTCTCGGGAAGCAATTGATCGGTTATGAGTAAAGTTTTAAAATATTTGCCCTTGAATATTATATCATTCTAAAAAACACATACGTAATTAATGCACGGACGAGGTTAAAATTGCCGACTGCAGAGAGATTTGAAAATTAATCAACGAGTTGTAAAATATAAATTAAAATATATAAGGTTATAAATTGGGCAACACGCATGTAATTAATTATACTTTTATAATAAAATGTTTCAAAAGCCCAACTGGTTACTTGATATCTTTTTATCCTACATATTATTTATAAAGGGTTTCCGTTACATTTTTTAAAAAGGGTTTTCACTTATGACTGATCTTGTTTCCTCAGACAATATTTAGATCTTCAGAAAAACATGTGGTGAAGGAACTTAGTGCCTTAAAAGGAAGAAATACACTGTTTTAATGCTAGCACGCAAAGAATTTTGGTTTTTGTTTTGTATATAGCTTGGGGGCGCAATCTAAAAGGCTATTCAATCTAAAAGAAACTAAATAACATATTCATTTTTCCAAAAAATGACTATTCAAAAATCTAAAAGATCCAACATAAGACCAAACAGAAGAGACTGAAAAGTTATGTCGAAAGAAAACAACAGATCTTCCAATACACACATACACGAAAACAAGTTTTTCCGATACCAAACATACTAAAAGAAATTAAACGCTCGAACGTCGAATTCTTTCTCTACCATTTCTTGCCTTTCTTTCAGTAATTCATTCTGCCTCAACACTTTCCTTTCTCCGTAAAGTTGTTTTTTATTTCCTGAATACGCTCAGGTAGGACTTCCATCATTTTTGAAACTCTTGTTTCGTTTTTGAGCGCATTAAATTCTCTTCAGTGGTTAGCAGCGAAGGGTTTTGAAAGGAGAAAATACGTGCCTCGGAAATCGTTATCTAACGTATCATGATATCGATCGATATTTTTTTCGAGTTTTGATGTTTTCCATTAGTTTTAAAAAACCTTGAGTGGAGAATGTGGTAAAAGTTTTGAAACTTTCATTTCTTGGTTTTCTTTTGGGAGCTAAATTCTTTATAGAGTATTTATAATCTTTTAGATTATCACATTTTTTAAATATAATTTTTTACATTGTTTATTGTAGGTATGGTTCTTGAAGATCCCAAGAATTTTCCTGGCCAATAGGATGTCTTTCACTCTTAACCCCTTAAACAGTGACATTTATTTCAGAAAAATTTACCAAAAATGGAAAATTTTTTTGACTGTTTAATATTAATATAAGTATTAGAAAAAGTTTTTTATAAAAAAATCAAAATTTAAATGTAATTAAAAGTGTACTAATTATTTTAACATACACATAAAAAAGTATATACGCACACATCTTATTAAATTAGGAATAAGATTATTCAAACATGATGTCTCACAATCTCTAAACGCGACGAAAAATCACTATCATCATCGAAACGAACTCAGTTTGGGCTTCACAAAGGGAAACGTCAATTTTTCTCGTCATCACAAATTCTGCACGTAGTGGTTGCCCGAGCTGAGCTCGGACGGCACTGTTAAGGGGTTAATAAGGTAACATATTCCTATTTGAAAAATTTTGTTCGTTTATTTCTTACGCAAAATAAATAATGCATAACATAACAAATTTTTGAAAAGGTTTGGCTTGATTCACCCTAATGGCCAAATTCAATGCCTCTAAGTTCACACCAGTGTCACATTTTTATCTTATAAAGGAGCCCATGCCTCTGGGTTTAACCAAAGACGAACAACTTCATCAAGACGTTTTTAGACGTTTAAAAATGTTTTTTAAATTCCTGGGGATTGTATATCCCTGCTAGACGATTCCGAGATTAGTAACACCAACAACAACTTCCAATAACAACACAACGAAATTGATGACAAGTAAAAATTTGAATTACTTTTTGCATACATAAAGAAATAATACTTGTAATCCAAAGCCACCAGAACCATTTTTAATATATTTAAATAGTAGTTATGTTCTTCTAAATTAGTATAAAATTTGAATTTATAAACACGAAATAAAGTGGTAGGTTAGTGACCAGCAAATAGTGACATGAGATCGATCCACATAACTGTAGCATGTAGCTCCTCCATTTGTAAATTTTCAAAGGGATTTTACTCTAATTGGTAACAGTTATCAGTAATCTACTAAAAAAGGGGGATAAAACCTGAAATAAATTGCAACCCAAGGTATTTTTAATGGTTTTCACTTGGTTCATTCGTACTGAAAATCGGAAAAAATCGTTCTGCGGGATATTTAGTTTTTTTATTCATAAAAAGTAGCACAGCATATTTAAATCGTAAATGGGTAATTTTCAAAATTTGCTTACATTTGCTGTCCCGAAGGTAAAACATGAAAATTAAACAATTAATCATGATTAAAATTTCTGTTTAAACTTTGATTTAGGTAAAGTAGACTAAATGAAATATTTCTAGCTTTTAATTAATAAAAAAAGCTTTAAAATTATGTAAATAAAGATATTTAAAAATACGAAAATAGCCAAAAACGCTTGTCCCTAACGATTTTCACGAAATTAAAAGTAGTTTTATTGTTATTTAATTTGACTTTTTGAAAGAAAAAACGATAAATATCAAAATTATGAACTATTAAAAGGTTATTATAATTGTAAAAATTAATTTTTTAAATTTAATATTTTTACAAATCAATAAAATATTTTGTCCCTCACTTTCTGTCAACTCCCGTTACAGGCGAATTAATTAAAAAAATATAATAATAATTATGCTTTAAAAATGTAGAAACACATTCCAAACGATTGTTTGTTTACTTTAGAATATATTTAAACCGTGTTTTTATTCTTCGGCTCGAAAACTATCGTGTTTTCAAAGAAATTATCTGTCGTCAAGGTAGCGTATTTTTATTAATGTCAACTCCCGTTACGGTAATTTTTGAGTAATTTTTAATATTAAATAAACTTTTTTGGAAATTTTAACCCCAGAAATATAGTTATTTATTGATATAAATAGGATATATGGATTTTATTTCAGTTTCCAACCATGCATGTATGTTTTATTCTGTCATTTTATTAAAAATGTCAACTCCCGTTACTATTATGTCAATGATTTTGAAAGTAGTATCAACAACTTTCCCTTTTTACGAAGGATTTGACATTTCTCGCTTGATTTATCGTTAATTTCATTAAAAAAAGGTCTTGCATATTTCATTTAAAGAGAAATAATTGTATTTGATATAATACACATAACTATTTTAGTTTAGGTCTTGTTTTTGCCTTATAACTATATGTAAAGTACGGAAGTGTGCAAATTGATAACTTGGGATATGTTTTACATTATGCAATGCCATTGTTTTTGTTATAAGAGTTTAAGTATAAATTTTCAAGAATTGAAATCTTGCGGATAAAAATATTGTAATTTATATATTAAAATAAATAATTAACCAGAGTTATAATATTTAAAACACTAAACTATGGGCAAAAGTGTATGACCAACTGCTGTTCCATATACTTGAAACATAATATAAAAACTCCTACATTAAGGTGTACGTACACACTAGACAACTTTTTTCTTATTTTTGGCTTTAAAAATTTAATTTTTTCACTGTAGGTTAGTGACTTGTTGTTAAAAACATTTTCCTGAAAAAAACTTATAAAATATTAATTATTAATTAGTTAATTAGGAAATTATGTCCTAATTAGCATCATTTTTAAACAGTACTTAATCACATTCAAATTATCTTAGATACTCAATTCTGGTTGGAAACCGTTCCTTTAACTGTGCTTAAGGGTCCGAACCTCAAAAAAAGGATCTGCGTTGAATAGTTTTTCTGTAACAATTCTGTTTTTGAAGATAGCCGAAAAAATCACGATATTTTTCAGTGATATAAATACTTAAAAATTTGCTTAAAATAAACTACTAATAACCTTGCTTATTTTGGAGGTTCAGACCCTTCCTATAACTCTAAAGATTGTATGAACACAAGTTTTGTCAAGATAAACTAAATATTTCTGAAATTATCACTGTTTAAAATTGAAAAACCATGAAAAAAATTAAAATTTTTAAAGTTCCGTTAAAATATATTAAAAACTTATTTCGATAAAATTTGAATGCTTACAAATACAAATTAGATAGTTATCTACAAAATCATAAGTTATTCCGAATCTGCAGATTTAAAATACCCTTTAAAATAGAGGAAAATGTATACATTGTTGAGGTCTATTTTTGAGATTTCGTAGTGTGTACGTACACCTTAATATTATTACGAAATTATGAAGTTTAAAAAAATTTTTATTCTGAAATGTAAGCGTATGGTGAAAATGACCCAAATAGTATTTATCTTAAGTTATATTGCAAGAAAATATAATATCTATGTTCCATTTTCAAGCATAATATCAGGCATTTTTCTTTGTGGTCTCAATACATTCCAAAACATTTCAACTTTAGAACATCGAACATTTTTAAAACCTTAAAACAGAAATATGGAATGGAAAAAACACAAATATTTAAAGGCTTGGATCAAGAATAATAATAAATTCATAAAAAAAGTCCTTTCACTTGGCTGCTGTCCAAAACGAAAATTCCCTACAGATATTAAATGAAACATTTCTTCAAAACTAGTACATGCAACCACCCTACATTTAATCACTAGTTGCCTGAAAACTTTTACGACCAAGTTGAAATCCCATGTCAAGGACACCACTGGTACCAGCAACAGATTTTCCAGACGTTGACAGGTTTCGACGCCAAAGACACATATTAGTTCCTAAAGATTACAGCAGATGAAAAATCAATGAAATTGTGACATTTGTTCAGTCGAACCTAACCTGTTTTGGAACTTGTAATCAAAGAGGGTTTACTGTGCTGTGGCAGAAAATAGCCTTTCCTGGGAACCAAATAAATAGAGAATAGCCCTGAAAGTATATCCTCCCCTATAAAAGGACGAAGTAATCTGACGTAAGTTATATAACAGTCACTTAAAAGAATGTGGGGGAAGTTGTTTAACATTGGATTGGAGTTAGTGAGGCCAATTTAAGTTATGATATGGTTTCGACCTTAATTCTGTGATAGCTGGAGGTAAGAAATACCGTTAAGGATATTTTAATCTTAATCTATTGGCTACAACTGCCTCTGAAATCGGGATACGTAACCAAAAACATATCTTAGATCAACCTGTTTTACCTTGCTACCCATGTTATAACTATTAATAAGGTGGTATTGAAATGCCTTGTTATTATATTATGTGAATGAAGAATATTTAATAAAAATGATAAACTTATATGTAGATCTATTATATATAAAAGGCCTAACGAAAGCTATTTTGCCATAAAATTATGGAAATTCCATCAATTGAAATATTAATTTTATGCGGTTTTTGACGATTTCCCAAAATGCTCGAAAATGACCAGACCAAATACATGAGTCCACGGAGCAGAAAATATAAAATTAAAATAGGTTGTGAAAGAACCTCTTAAACTGTAAAATTAAGATAGGATAAAATATGTTCAAGCACGTTCAACATTAATTTTATAGAGTCGTTGATGAACTTCAAATAAGAATAAGCTGATAATAAAACAATTTAAAAATTGTTAGATTTTGTCATCAAAAAATTCTTCTAAATGCTACTTTTGATAAAGATATATTACCCTACATAGTAGTTCACATAAAAAGTATAGTTCACATAAAAAAGTATAGTTCAAAAGAAAATAAATATTAGGTGTAAACTCTCAACTATTGTCCGCTTAACCAGCAATAAATGGTGAAATTCTCCTTTCAAAATAAATATTATTTTATGATATTTCAGGAATTAACGACACTGGGAGAAAACATGAGAGGGTGGGAATTACATAAATTGAGAATCCTAAAATTTCAAAAATTACTCCTCCCGTGCTCTAAGCGTTAAAAATAAAATAATCGTAAAAAGTGATCCATTTGTTTTCCTTTAAATTAAAGTTTTCCTCATAGAGTTTTATATGGTAGCTTGCCATTGTTGGATAAAATATAAGTTCTAAAGTGTTGTGGAGTTATTTATTACTATATATCATACTTTCCCCGCTGGAATGGAAACTAAGCTAAGTACCTACATTTATTTTCACACAGTTATACTTATATGTCCCAGAGGAGAAATTCAATTACTGAGGTTAATTGGATTTCAAGTTAACCGACCACAAGAAGTTACTAGACGAAGGGGAATCTCAAGCTCCGGTAACATACAACAAATCGATATCTTGTTTACAGAATATCTCGTTACTATTTTGTTTAGGGGGCATTGTGATACTTTATTTTTTTTAAAAACAAACTCTCGTTTTTAAGCTGTTTTTATAAAAGGATACAAGTAAGAATTTTGTTTTGTTTGAAGAAAACTAAATTCCATGGATTACCTAGTGCTCCAACAGTTTTAGTTGTAATTGCTTCCTCTCAAGGGTGAAAGTTTTTCTTGCACAAAATAAAAAAAATTTGGTAGCTTTAATATGCAAAAGGAGAATATATAAATGGCGGGTATTAAAATTAGTTAATTGTTTATAAAGATATGAATGTGTTTTCATTCGAGCATCCATTTAGGGTAAATTATCTCATGCTTCCCAATTGATATGATAGGCCATAAATAAATGTAATAAGAAATAATGGTTTTATAACAGAAAGTTACTTTTCTTCATCTTGTTTTTTGAGGCATTAGTCGTACCAGTGAAAAATCTTTACTACACCATATTTATTCATCAAATACATTCACTAATGAATTTAAAGGATTTAGTTGCTCTTCTTTGTTTGCATAATCCTTTCAATCCTAACCGCCCCAAAATTTCTATAGGATTCAATAGCAATCTCGGACGGTTTAGGATTGAAACGGGATAAAGGACTTACCTTATGCTTTTTTCTTCAATTCAAGAAAAGTCGAAGTCACTCGCCGCTGGGACAAGCCAGTTTTATCGAAAATCCCTTGCACAGGTTGTACTCACATTTTAAATAAGGATGAAGTGTTGGTGGAGCATTTAATTTAAGAAATTATACTATGTTGTATATTGTAAATTTAAAACATATAAATTGAAGACAAATTTCAGGGTAGTTGTTTTTTTGCCGATTTTTTTTTCAAAAAGCCGACTTCCATGGAACTAAGTATTTGAAAAAAAAGTTGTTAAAAAAAGTTAACAAAAAAGCTTTCAAATTTTTTAATAGGAGAATGACATAACACATAATTTGATAAAATAAATCGTGATCAAGTTTAAGTTAAAAGAAATTACGTTCCATTAAATGTTTTAAAGACGCGAACATCTGAAATTTCTTAATACGTTTTTATAAGACACGTCTGTGGATACAATTTATCAATTCTAATGGTTAGTTGGGCATTGAAAACAAGTACTATTACGAAAAATTATCCACCCCTCCTCTGACATTTCTTTAAAAGCTATCATTATTAACATTTAATAATCCAAGTTGAGGCACAGAAGTCATGGTCTTTGTACCTGTGATGGATAGACCGAAGGTCCTACAATTGACGTTTGAAGGTTATTTTATTTATCCCAGCTTGATCGTGAAAGACGCTTGGGCTGTTCTTGATATATTGTCGCGTTCAGAACTGACAGTCCCTCCTGGAAAGCCATAAAGAATTGAATCCAGTTATAGGACTTGCGGGATCTTTGGAGTAAGGCTAAGCGCGCACTAGAGACCTTTGTCACGGCGACAGAGACAAAATTATCACCCTGGCTATTGCAAGAAGCTAGAGCGCGCGCATTAGGAGTCGAGACTCTTGGCTGATTGCCAAAAACCTACCATAGAAACGCATTGCTCTCGAGTGACCTAGTGTTTATAGTCGCCGCGACAGTAGATTTCTGTCGCGGCGACTATAAAGCCTCTCTTACCTCTCTTAGCCTAAGAGAGGGGAATTTAGGTTTTTTTTCGCATATGAGCCGTGTTGGCCAGAAATTTGTTGCTGTGGGCATATTACCTAGTTATTATGTGGGATTTTGTGTAGGATATCAGTGGAATAATGTAAAATTTTTCTAAATTAAAGTAAAAAATATTACGTTTTTTCTTTTGAAATTGATGGGTCTCCATCAATCTATGGGAGCTTTAATGTTAGAGAATTCTTCTGGAACCAGGTAAGAATTCTCATACCGCCTATATTTATATACTGACTCTATGACCGATATAGTAACTCTGCCTTTTCCTTGTGAAAGTCTATCATTTTTCAGAATTAAATAAAAATATCCTGACGATAAATTCATAGATGAGTAAAAAATGAGAAAGAAAAACAGAATGAACGGAGAAAGAAACAACATAAATGAGAAAATATGATCATAATAAATCATAGAGAGCATTATTGATTCTTATTTTCAAACCTATCGGATTTTGTTTCTTCAAACTTCTCTTAGAAATGAAAAATGAGTAGTTACCTTCAAAGAAGGTTCTAATCGATTTAAAATCGATTGTGCTTTGAACTCCAGGTTGTCCATTAAAATTTCGAGCCCAGCATTAGGATAACTCGTATTGATATCGAAACTTTGTTTCTCGTCCTTCCCGAAAGCATGATTTAGATTCAGATTCTTACAAACCTATGTAATTCCATCTTAACTGCTTCATTTGACTTCAGCATCGACGACGTAGGCTATCATTCGTCTAAAACTTGAAGTTATTTTGATGGTGTTGCTAACCAATTTCCTTTACCCGAGTAAAAAACGTATCAGTGTCTATTTAAAACAATATTAAAATGCCATTACCTCTGAAATAAAGTATATATTAGTTTTTTATCAAGTGTTTGTGAGGGAGACATTGAAAATATCCGACTGGCAAAATTTTCACCCTGAAAAAGGATAAAGCATCTTCGTTTTAATTATACATTTGAATTATTCCGTTCTATAATATCAAGGAATTTAAGCCTGAAAACTGATTTTGTTCTTATTTTATTGATAAATGACAATTTTGATTTAAGTGTTTAATTTTTAAAGTAATTTTTACAATAAAAGAATAAACTAAATATTTCTTGCGTACTGTACGGATAATTTAAATATTAATCTTAATTAGAACTTGTATCACATCCAACAAGTTTCATGTTTAAGGAAGTAATTATAAAACAGTATAAAAATATAAAGGTTTTAAAACATTTAGGATCAAATTAGAGATATATGGACAAACGTGACGTGAAATTAAATATAGTTCTAATAATATATTTGATATGAAAAACCTTTATAATACAAGTATTTGCGTCTTTCTATTAATTAAACCTTAGCCTGATAATTACTCACATCTCTGTAATTAGATTTCCAAATTGTAACTGTGTCTGTAGAACTTCGATAGTTCTAACGTAGAAACCAGTCAATTACAGATTTCAGTCATGGTAATGGGAAATATTTTGGTTAAACCGGCCCAAACGCAGTTGCTAATCAAATACTTTGCAGCCTTTTTCAGTATCCAAGAGCAGGGAAGTGTTGTAAGCAGTAATTAGAATTTAATTAAAAAGCTTTTAGTGGGAAGAACTTAATTGAGCTCCATCACTGCATTGAATTACTTTCGAATGATTTACGTCATTATTAATGAGATCGGTTTAGGATCAATTAATAGAAATCAGGAAATGAAAGTGGTGGGAAAGCAAAGTAAATGATTCTCAGGAGTTCTAATTCTGTGCTCTTGGAGTATTGCAGTGTTTTTTAATGAAGAGGAATTTCGTGCATGGCTGCAAATTCGGGGAATTAAACTTCTGGAAATTTTTCGCCCAAAGGAGTATCCAAGCAACGGTGCTCTATGCGTTTAAAATACGGGATAATATTGGTATTTTTCTTTTAAATTTGTTTAACGTGAATTATTTTTAAGTTCATTAAAATCTATCGATGTTTTAATCCTTTTTATGTCTACAAGAATAGTAAAATAGATTTAAATAATTGTTTGCAAATAAAAAAAACAAGACTTTATTCATTTAAACTTTTTATTCAATGTTTTAATTGTAATCTGAAGGGGAAAATTTAATTTACTATATTCAGTTAATAAAAGTATTCGCTTTTAACCTATACGGCAATACGGAACTATTCTATCTTTAGGTGTGATGATTATTTATCAAAACTTGTTCCTTTAATTGATTTACATAAACTAGTAACACAGGCCTGTGATGAAAAAAATAAAAGAGAAGGAAGTTCTGAACTTGATGTTTTTTTCGGTGCTCATTTAAGAAAAAATAATAAAAAAATTTAATCACATCAAGTGTTTTTAAAAAATTCTATTTAGGATTCTCATGAAAATTACCATTTTCAAGTTGAATTTCTTTCTTGCTTGCATGACCATTATTCTACCATGGTGAAAACTACAGAATACCACTCTGTGACACCTCCCTGTCGCTATCCCTCCATCCCCGTCGAATTCTCTCAACAACTAGTGTCGCGCGAAGTCATTTATAGTGTCATAGGAGAGCTAATACAGTGACAAATGGTAACTATCAAAAAACAATTATAGCAGCTACTTTTCTTGTGATACAAGGCTTCGAGTTCAAAGCGTTTTTATATATAATTTGTCAGATGATTTTTTTACATATGTATCGAAATAGCGGTATTACAAATTGCATGAGTAGCATTACAGAGTAAGACAAGCTTATCTTCTGCATTTCGCTCTGAAACTTGGAGATCAGGACAAATCATGGGCTTATCATAAAGTTTGTGTTAGCTCAAAGGAAAGAAGACTGCTGATTTGGAACTCTCCTACACTGTAAAAAAAAACTGTAGAAAAACAGAAATTTCAATAACAGTGACTTTATGTTTACAGAGATATTCTGTCATGTAACATTCCCACCGCACTTCTATTTATTTTATGTAAAATAACAGCTTTTACCTAGTGTTTTAGCTTATCTGTACTTAAACAGAAACTTACTGCATTGAAAACCAATATAGCTATTGGCAACGTTATACTGAATCTTCTTTGGTTCAGTGGTAGCGTGCGTGCTTCGCATGCGGTAGGTCGCGGGTTCTATCCCCGGATATCAATTATTTAAAATTAAAAAAATTTCTACTAAAATAAGTGCATGCGCACAAGCAGAAAATTACTGAGAGGCAACAGAAAAATCTGTAGCCCACTTGACAGAAAGTTCCTTTTTACAGCATGTAGGTTACAGCTTTTTTCTGTTTACAGGATTTTTCAACCTACAGATTTCTTCTGGCAACTTTTGCTGACAGAAATTTTCTGTTTTTTTGCAGGATTATTTTTTACAGTGTATGCCGTAGAGGGAGCCGAAAAACCATTTAGATGATTGTTGCTTCTATACATGCCATGTCCGTGGGTATAAACGCAAAAATCAAAAGATAATCCCTCATCCTGATAGTATTCCATCGGCCATACGTTCAGTTTCTCATGAACCTGATTTTACAGTGTTTTTTCTCCTACTCTCTTCCGGTCACCTGTAGGACTCTCGATGCATTTAAAAGAAAGCTATGAAAACCTCACTATCTTAATCTATAAGATAAAGTATACCAAACACTGTTAAACCATTTTCTGTGATTTGAAAATTACCTCTATGCTTTTCGGTCAGCAAGAATGGTCACTTAACATTGGGTCAAAAAATAACATCTAAAATGACCAAATCTTGAGCCAGGCACCAGGAATGTGATTCGAAAGACCTAAGTTAAGCAAAATGAGTATTTTTACACCATCTACATATAAAATTTGGTGTTATAAACATAGTACAAGCAAAATTTTTCGCGATAATTGCCTTTAAAATAGGATTTTCGCAAGAATATCGAAATCAATAATACAAAAAATCCTGATGTGATTGAGGAAAATGGTGGTCATTTTCGAAATAAGCATACCAAATAACATAAAATTCACTTAAAACCTATTTTGTATTTTTCAAAAAGTTAAATTTTGTAGCCCTGTGTAATTATAATGTTAGTGAAACGCATTGAAGTTATTATAAATGTTCCCTCTTAGACACTTCACTATTCTACACTTCACTATTGTGTAAATATTTATTATATTTGAAGTAATATAGATTTATTTCCCTTATATCGCAGCATACTTTAGTATTTATTATTCTCTCATAAAACTCTTTCTTTCACTTAGAATGGTTTAGGAATGGCCAACACTCCCATATCAAACAAAATTGTGAAAAATTTAAATTTCCTTTTTTATTATTAAAGGTGTTGTTATTATTCTTGTAGTGAGGATCAGATGGTTAAATAACGATAACCAGGTTTTTTTTAAATGTATTTTAGTCCAAAGTCTTTTACTTACCCATAACCTTCGTATCACGTCTTTCTACATTTTCCTGAAAAAAATTTATAGTGCAGAAGAGATACACATGCTTATATATAATTTTACCAGTAACTCTTATTTCACTCACTGAGCTATAAAACAAACTTGTTTGTTTTATAGCTCAGTGATTTCACACCTTCACTACTATAAACTTGTTCATCTAGTCTAGTAGACAGATAGAATATCTAAAACGTAAACAATGCTGGCAAAGCTTTTTCATGAATTTCTTTGCATTTCATTTACCTCGAGATAGCTTGCTAAAAAAGCTACTCACGTTCGCAAATATCTCATCATTTCAAACAGTTCATCGGTTATTTCAAATTCTACTTCAGTCAAAATTTGTGAGCTAATCTTTTCACACTGATCAAAAATGGATAAAGCAACATCATTCAAGGTTTTCTCGGCCAAAAACACCACCACCATAGATTTCCTGAGGTTGGTCACGCCAGCAGGACCTAATACCGCACTGAAAATGTTTCTGATGAATGATGATAAGCCGACTCTGGACGTCTTGGGAGACTTCAAAGTTTCTGAATGCAAGAAAAGGAGAAGCAAGAAGTCTGCTCCCAAGAAGAGCAAAAAGAAGTCTAAAAAGAGGAAGGGCAAGAAAACTGCTGAGTAAAAATGTGTCCAGTATAATAGTTCCGTTGACAGACGTCCTCACCATTCAGTAAAGATTCAAATGGTTGTTTTTTGAAACTTTGTGTTGCAACTCCATGAAGATCAAGCAGAAAGCTGGAAATCCCAAAAACTGGTTCAATGCAGTTAATTAATGTTAAGAGTAGATTTTTAGTAAAGTAAAAACATTTGAACGGAACTAACAATAAACATAAACTTTAAAAAATGTGTGTTTACGTAGTTATTACAAAATCAAAAATATTATTTTGTGAAACAAAAATTACAAACGCCAATTATCTATATTTCAAAATTTGAGCAGTACTAATTCTAAGAAAATAAATCAGCTGATGTTGCTTTAAGAACTCTTGAATCATTAGAAAACCGTTTTTTTACCGGAAATTTGTGATAAGGTAAATGTAGTTTGTGTGGCACTTTATTAGTGGACACTTTAAGGAAAATGTTTGCTTAAATTCTCAATAAATACCAACCTATTTGCTTGGAAACGGTTATCATCCTATTTTTAGGTTAATTGGATCTTTTTCTTTCGATTTTACCATTAAAATTTGTAATTAGTTTGGGTTAAGTGTTTTTAATTAATTTTTAAAAAGTACTCCGAATTGAATCTATAGTGGCCACCTAAATGTAGCTGTTGTTTCTATGGTTAACACATCTTGTATCTAAAGTAGACACCTATCTTTTTCTGTTTATATGAGGGAGTTTATGTATGAAATTGAGTAAAGTCGTTTAGTTCTAATTAAATCTCTCTTCCCAACGAAATATATTTTAGATCAAACTGAATTAGCTTTACTTAATTTAGAATAACAGACTTGATAGTTTCCTGCCCAAAGCCTAAGCTGTAGCTGATTGGAGAGGAATTTAGCATGAATTTCAATGTTTTAGAAACCTTGGTTCCCGAAGCCAGAATGAAACCAAATTCATACAACACTCATTTTAAAGCACAATCAACAGTTTATGAAGAAAAACTGATTCAAATTAAATATTATTTATGGTTCTATTAGAAGCCATTGCGGTGACCACTATTGGAAAATTGGTTCAATTCCGTTAAAGGTCCCGCTAAATATCGCCATGCTCTTTTTTTTCACCAAAAAGGAAAAAAAACTGCTAAATAATTTCAAACTAATATATTAAAACGTTTATTTAGATCAATAACTGTTCAGTTTATCAGTAAAAATCAGAAAAATTGTCGATATTTGAATATATGGCATTCATAAAAACTTGGTCTTAAATATTTAACGTCTAACTAACTAAACTTAACTAAACGTCTTGGTAAAAACTTAGAGGGACTTTTAACGGAATTGAACCGGAAAATCTAAGATTTTGTGTTGGTAAAGTGACCACCCCCATAAATCCTCATTAAATCAAAATTTTCAAATAAATTTTATTCAGTATCATTTTATACTCTTCTTTATCTTAATATAAATTTAAAAGTCAATCAAATGTTAATAAATACAAAAAAATCAGTTCCGACATACCCAGTTTCCTTACGCGATTCAACAAGCAAAATCAAATTTCAGTCACTCGGACGATGTTGTTATTTTCAAATATTTAAATATCCTTCCCATGCTGATCTGTGGTATCGGTGGTAATTTATCAGCTAACCTTATTGCACAATCTACTATGCCTATGAATTTTGACGCTTTTTGATGCCTCTAACTCGTTCTATTTAAAATTAATCAGCTAGGTGGCCACTATTGGTACAGTGTCCACTAGGGTGGAACGAAAAAACGAATTTTGTCGAATCGTTTAGTGATAGGGCGCAAAATTTGCCTTAAGCCATCAGTATCAATAGTTAGAAATTTTAAAATGATCAAAAAATATCTTGAGGTGCCTCAAAGCCCTGTAAGTTTCGAAAAAATGCTGTTTTTTTACAAAACAACAAAAAATCCAATGATAAAATATTTACAATTTGTTCATTATTTTTTTGTGAGGAACTACTATTATTCTTAATATTATGTTCCAGGTTTCATTTTTTATTACCCTTTTTTTTGGTAGGAATATTTTTTAACGTCAAATAAATTTTGTAAAGTTGTTTTTCCTGCATTATTGAAACATCAATAACTCCAGAACTATCAAACCTAAAAACGTGAAATTGGATTTCTTTTGTCCGATATTTTTTTTCTCTTTACAGTGGTATGCATCATTGACAATCCCCTCCCAAAAAAATTTTAATTTAAAATAAAATGTAAAAAAATTTAATTTTTTTTTATTTTTAATTTTTATTGTTGTTTTTATAGTTTTTTATTTTTATTTATCTATGATAAACATTTCTACCAAGTTTCAAGTAAAAAATCTAATGTAATCGTGCAGAAAAATATAATTAATCGAAATTTTAGTAGGTTTTTAACACCCCTTATCAAAACACAGAAAAAGAACGATTACACTGTTTAACAATGAAAAATTTCCTTGATGAAAACAGTCATTTCTTATAGATTTGTGGTCGCTGAATACGAAAATCACCATTAAAATTCTCGATTGACTCAGGATTTTCGGGGAACAGCTCCTCCCCCTTTTTACGTTTTTCGACGACTTTATAACTTTAAACTCGATTTTCAAGGTCAAAAAGCATTGCTTTATTGTTCAAATTGCCCCCCAGGGGATAAGAAAGATTCAAATTAATAAAATATGATAATTTTATAACAAATGGATAGATTTAAGGGGTAATTACCCCCCTAAAAAAGCAAAAAATAGCCAAAAATTATAGAGGTTTTTATACGCTATTTTTTCTTCTTACTTTTTACGCAATTTACATTTGAAGGGTCCTAACCTTTCCCCAAGGACCCAAATTTAATGGCAATATGCAGCAATGATTTTTACTAAAAGCGGTTGAGGTGAGAGCGCCCCCAAAGCATCCACGGAAGGGTTCAATGCCGCCCTTTGAGTAAAACTGTGCTGTACAAAAAAAATTTGAAGCCACTAACTGAATTTCAGCTGATTCTTGTGTAAAATGATCTGCTGAATTCAAATATGACACCAATTTTCCTCCATCGCTCTCAGTTTTTAAGGGGATGCCCCCTAATTTTTATCCATATCCATGCATCTATTAACATCTTGAAACATGGAATCCTCACTCCCTATAATTCAAATAAAATTTTATGTATTAATTAAAATCATTATGTGTTTTTATCTCTAATCTAGGTCAACTTAAATGTAAAATAGAATAAATCACTAGATATTTTTCAAGAATGGTTTTCGTTGTTTTAGTTCTTGATTGTTTTCCAAAACTGTTATAATTTTTTACCATTGTGTAATCAGAAGTCATAAATAACAATCATTATATTTTAATCAATAATAATCAATTATATTTCCTTTTAATATTTAATTGAATATATGCTTTTTATTTCTAATCTGTGTCAACTTATTGTAGCAGAACCATAACTACTTATAAATATCCTTAAGTATAATAAGACAAAAACAGTAAAAAAGCTTTACCATAATTGTTAAGAATTCATATTTAGTTTATAGTTTGCAGACCCCTGAGAATCACTTAACTAAAACAACGATCTATAAGTAATTTTGATCAGTATTTAGCGAAAGTATTTAATGCTTTTGAAAGAAAACTTTTAACTGAAAATGTTTATTAATGAATCACTTATAGCTGAAATTAACTAGAATTATACAATATTTTTTAGTAATTTGTGATAATCTCAAAGCATTTCTTGATTGGTATTAAATTTTTACAGGTTAATAACTTTTTTCGGTTAAATTTTTTTTAAATATATTTTTTTGAAAAAAATTGAAGAAAGGTAACAAGAAGAAAGGGGACAAAGAGAATAAAATTATGAACAAAATGAGCTCCATTTCTTGTTTTTAAACTGAATAGTTCCAGAGTTATGTCTTCTAGTAATGCAAGAAAAACTACTTTACAATATTTTCGTAACTCTAAAAAAATATTTCTCCCAAATGAAGGGCGATAAAAAAATTAAACTTGTGCCATTATATCTCCGAGAGTAGTAGTTTCACATAAAAAAATCATGAAAAAAATTTATTGTTTAATCTTTGTTTTTTTTGTTGTTTTGTAGAAAAAGGGACAATTTTTTGAAACTTCAAGGCTCTTGAGGCACCTCAAGATATTTTTTGATCAATTTCAGATTTTCACATAATGACACTGATGTATTAAGGCAACTTTTCCGCACTATCACTAATTGAATATTCGAAAAAAGTTTTTTTGGCCCTTTTTCGTTCCACCCTAGCTGTCCACTGTACCCACATTTACCTTAAATGCATTTAAAAAGGGTACTAAAATTTTAGGAATGCTGTAAACTTATGAATAAATTAGTTTCGTTTCAATATCTCATTAATATATGGAAATATAGTCAAAAATGTACTTTACGAATGTGCCCCCCCCTCTTCCCTACTACAAAAATATTTATCTTCCGAAACACTTGGTTGATTTTAAACGGCTATACAACGAAATTGTCCCGATATTTTTGGGGTAGATTCCGTAGTTTCAAAACATATTCAATAAACGATTTCTTTTCATTTAATTACAGAAGTCTATATTCATATTCTCATTTAGCGCTACAGCCGATTTCCGGTCAAAGCTGCCACCAGTTAGTTTAAAATTCTAAAGAAAAATCTAAATCTAAATAATAAAAAAGTCTTAGGCTGAGCGCGCACTAGAGACTTTTGTCTCGGAGACAAAGACAAAATTGCTTCCCTGGCTATTGCAAGAAGCTAGAGTGCGCGCACATGGCGACGAGACCAAGATCACTAGGCCAAGAATTTCCTCATAGAAATGCATTGCTCTCGAGTGACTAGTGTTTTAAGTCGCCGAGACAAAAGTCTCCAGTGCGCGCTCAGCCTTAATATTAGTAAGTACGGCTCTTAGTCAGTGCAATTTTTTAACTCGCACTTTTGGAAATACATCTTCAATTTCATTACCCAATTTAGTTCAATTCCTTTAACGTTCCCGCTAAATCCCGCCATTCTCTTTAGGACAACAAAAAGTAGAAATATTGCTAAATAATTTAAAACTATTAGATTAAAATGCTTATAGTTACATCAAAATAACTGTTCAGTTTATGAATAAAATCTGAAAAATTTGTGGATGTTTGAATATATGGTGTTCAAAAGTGAATGAAGCTATTTAGCGGGAACGTTAACGGAATTGAACCCCTAATTCTTCTATTAATCTTCTATTAATGCCAACGAAAAATTATTCAAAATTGAAACTTAGTTAAAATGCAATAAATTTATCATGCTGATTAGGACTATTTTTCTGTACCTTTAATTCCTTTTTTTGGAATCATTTTTTATAATAAGCAGAAGCTATTTTAAAGGTTGATTGCTTGGATATCAATAAAAAAGGATAACATTAGAATGTTTTCTTTTTTATATATTTAAATTTTATCTGAAAAAAAACAAGACACATAAATACATGATGTCAAGCAAACACATATTCACATTACATTTATATCCCGGTTTGTGTGTTTGACTTGAAAAGAAAACTGATGTTTAAAAAGTACATATGTGGTAATATTTCTTATACAACTGAATATACCAGACATAAAACACTTTTCATCTATGTTCATTCCGAATTTTCTCTTCTCCGCATATTTTCTCCTCTTTCGTTACATTTATGCGCTATTTATATACATAAGAGAAGACTTGTGTCGCTACATTTTGCAACCCTATCATATAAGCGGAGGAACTATTTCTGTCCGCATATAAAACAACAAGCGCATTCCGAGTCTTTTCACATTACTGATCCCGCTGTCTCTAACAGTGCAGGAATCTCTACTAAGCATCCTTTGAGTACTGAATGTCCATTTCGTCCCAGATGTTAAGGAACATAAAACTGCTATAAAATTATAGCAGATTTTATCTTTTCTTCCGCGTCCCTGGAGGTAGAAAAAGGACTGTTTTCATCGAGTTGCTTTATCGACCAATGGAGTGTTGGGTTTGTTTCGGGAGATGATTTTTTGGGGAAGTAATGCTTTATGGAGAACTTCATCCATAAAAGATTCTGGATGAAAGATGATTATTACTAGTCCAAGTGTCTTGGTCCCTATGAGAAATAGACCTCATAAGTTGTGTTTTAATTGAAATTCTTAATAACTTATTTTATCTCTTAAAAATAAAAGTACAATTGAAAAAGTTTTTATATTGTTTTTATCATCTTTCCTCTTAAGTTATCTTTGTTTCCTCGGTATAAGATGACTTTTTAGCAAAAGCAGCTTTCAAAAGATAGCAACTCCAAAGCATTCGAAAAGTAAGCAACTTATTGTAGGAAATACAGAAAGAACGGAATTAAATTAAATCAAGGAAAACTAATTTTATCATTTTAAACTGATTAAGAATTTTATATTCACAACAATATCCCATTTAGTATAGTTCTTATGACCAGGCGTCACATGATTTTTAATATAATTAGTATTTATAGTCTAAACAAAATCAGAATAGAAGCGACTTCTCATTTTATTTTATAAATATTAAATTGGTTAATCATACAAATATACCCGTTGATTAAACTTATTTTATGATTTTCCAGAACAGCGAAAACAATAAAACTCAATTAACAAGATTTAAATGTATTTTATTTTTAGAAGAAAAATATTTAAAAAATTGTAGGTTAGAGAGAATTACGTATTAAATTAACTTGTTTAATTGTAATATTCAAATGTAAGAACGTATCAATTATTATTCTAAATACAAAAGTGAAAGAAAAAATATGGCGAGACATTAATATTAATGCACTTTTTCGAAACAAAAAAATATTCTAAAGCTTTAATTACCATTTATTCAAACATGTAACGAGGTTCCTTCTCAGCTTACAATGGGAGTCACATTCCGAATATAAATATCATACAGGAAACAATTTTTTACGCGTTCTCCATTTTTTTCTGCAGAATCTGGAAACATCAAAAAAAGATTTCAGAAAGTAGAAGTAAAATAAATGGGGAATTTAACAACACCCTAAGAGGTCGGATGGGGAAGAAGTAATTGTGTTATTTGCTAACGAAATGAAATGAAATTAATTTCTTGGAGTTAATGAACACAGATTATGCATTCTATTAGGTTGGTTTTCGAACTTAAATACCCCTGTTTAACTAATTGGTCCCTTTTCTTTCCAAGCAACAAATGATTACTGATTTTAAATTAATGTTTTTTTAAACTACGTATAAAAGTAAATAGGTAATTTATAGAAATTTGTATTAGATGTTTTAAAATTCGTTATTTTCGGTATTTAGAAAATATCAGTTATGTCATTCGTTAAACTTAGCATTTTATTTCGATTGATACTCTGAACCGTTCTTTTATACTCTAAATAAATAAAATACTATAAATAACTGAATGCAGTACAGAAGAATACTCCAGATTAATATCCATGACAGGGGTTTGGGTGTAAGCTGACAAGTTCGCTTCCAAGGGGTAACTACTGTTGTAAATAGAACAGTTTTGAATGACTAAATGGGACACTGTGGTGACCCAACTCTATTCATAAATGCCAGTGGATTTCTGAGTTTGTGCTTTGGTAGATTGGATGGGCTTATCATTTGAAATAGATATGTACTGATAGAACTGACATGAAAGCCTTATACTATCCAAATTACTAGGATTGTGGGAATGAGGTGGCATGTAAAATTTAATGTTCATAATTTAATTGCGTTTAATTAATATTATCGTCTTTAGTATGTAAAATTTTTGCAGAATAAAGATGGAATTTTGATGTATTTTTCTCTTGAATTCTTAATTTATGGTTTTATTGAAATATCAATTTTTGATGATTATATGTCTTCAGTGTAAAAGTAAAAATATTTAGCAATGTGTTCCGAATTCTTCCCAGATTTTAGTGAAAGACGCAATGCCCATATCGAATTATTAAGTTAAAAATTTTTTATTCGAAAGAAGCTAAAGTAAAAAGATCAGCCTTCTTGGGCTTCGAGCCTGTAGCTGGTCGACAAAATTTGTATTTGTATTTGTATTTGAAAACAATCTTTGTTTTGTCATTTCAACCCTACAGTATTCAAAAAGTTAACTTTAAATACGTTAGTTTCGGCGTACACTTAAAAAGGATTATATTATAGTAAAATAGAAAAACACACACCCTATAAAATTGGATCTATCCAGGCTCTTTTATCCATCTGCCTACAAAAAAACACCTAATGGCGAGGCAAATAAAATATAGGGATTATTAACAATCAGAATGTTGACAGTATAGATACCAACAGACCGTTCCTTCATTATGACAAGCTACGATTAATGGCCTTTTTTAAAGACACATTAGGCACAAGTAAAGCAGGGTGCGATAAAAGAGGCTACAACAATATAGATGAACAACTCTTGGGCTAAGCGCGCAAGAGACTTTTGTCACGGCGACAGAGACAAAATTATCACCCTGCCTATTGCAAGAAGCTAGAGCGCGCGCATAGGCAACGAGACTCTTGCCGATTGCCAAGAATCTCTCCATAGAAATGCATTGGTCTCGAATAAGTCTCCACGACAAAAGTCTCTAGTGCGCGCTTAGCCTTAAGGAAACTGTCTTGGTTTGAAGAAGATTTATTCAAGTTCTCCAATGCAGGCTATGCCAATTTGTAACGGAATGTTGGAATTAAAAATACTAAGCACTAAAATGAAGGGGAGGATGATCCGTTACAACACTATTTTGTTCAATTTGATTATCATAATTTTTAAGCTTTTAATGAAGGAAAAATGAAAAAGTTTTTTTTAAAGGACAGCACTATATACATAGAAAAATAAACCATATCCCAGAGATTCTGAAGTTGAAGTTAACCTCTTAATCTTCCTAACTAGGGGTATCTAAAAATCGCTCGATTCGATTCGGGAATCGATTTCGGAGTCAATTCCGAAAGTTTCATTCTTTCGATTCTTGGATTCAATACTTGAGGTTCAAATCCAACATAGAATCGATTACTTTGGGTCAGTATCGAAAAGGTAAAATCGAACTTATATATTTCAATCACAAACAAAACAAATACATTAGTAATTATTATTAGTTTAATTAATTGATAACCAAATCATTAATTAATTGTCAAATTACTAATTAATTAGTGAACACAATTGGTAATAACTATCTGTATTAATTAGAAAACCAGATACGATTCTTAGGGTTCGATTCCAACTGGAATCAATCCCATGGGGCGTTCTATTTCTTGGTATCAATTCCAAAGGAATTCAATTCCGCAATCAATTTCTTCAGGAATATTTAGAACACTATTCTTAACCACATTTTTAAATAAACCCAAGCACACGGTATGTCCCACATTGTGCTCACTACCTCCATAAATCAATATCAAAACCGGGAAGGAATCGTTTTGATGGAACCCACAAATCCCCGGAGTCATGCTAATGCGAGCAACATTAATTAGATAGTTTTAGGTGAATACTTTCCGCAAATTGGTGGTGGAAGTTGTAAGGGGTAAAATGTTTGTTGATTATCAGAAGTGACTATGCTGGATGCTTTAATTGTGGTAGGTAATTATTTTGGAATTTATGTAACAAGGTTGGCAACGATGGTTTATTTTATATGTAATTTTTATAAGTGTGGCAGTGGGAAGCAAATGGTTTGATTTCTAAGGCTAAGCGCGCACTAGAGACTTCTGTCGCGGCGACTATAAACACTTGGTCACTCGAGAGCAATGCATTTCTATGGTAGATTTTTGGCAATCGGCCAAGAGTCTCGTCGCCTAATGTGCGCGCTCTAGCTTCTTTCAATAGCCAGGGTGATAATTTTGTCTCTGTCGTGTCGCCTTGACAAAAGTCTCTAGTGCGAGCTTAGCCTAATTGTATGCTGTTTTTTTGTCTTGGCTAGATCACAGGAGCGGTGGTATTGTGACGAATGAAAAATCAAAAATTTCATGATCACGATCATGAAAAATTACAAATTTGTATTTTTATGACTTAGGTAAATAAATAAAAGTGTACTTAGATCTTAAAACAAAAATTTCTAATTTCCTTATGACCGCTCCTGTGAACTAGCCACGACCTTTTTTTCTCGAACTGAAGTAATAAATTACTTTTATTTTTAAAAGATGATTTAAATTAAGACGTTTTCCAGAATAGTTCGTTAAAATAGCATTCCTCCTTTTTTCCGAATATTTAAAAGAATTTATGGAGATGAATAAATTGCTCTTTTGCGTGCAGGGTCCAAAAATGTTTTGACCACTTTCTTGTGCATCTTATACTGATGCTTTTGCTTCTCATACTAAATAAGAAGGCAGAATTATTTTATTTCCTTCATCACAGTACATAAACACTAAAAATCATACAACAACAAATCGTTTAATATTTTTTATAGGTGACTTAATTCTGGGTTCTTTTAAGAAAATTAAAAATGCTTATAAAACTCAATTCGATTTAAATATAGCGGAAAAGTAACTTGGTATTACGATATTTTATTTGAATAGGGTGGGTTGGGGTAAAATGGGTCAATTTTTAGGTACTTTCATATTCTAAGTTTTATTTCATCAAATCTATTACTTTTTAATAATTTCTTTCAATTGGATCTTTACATTACAACCCTTTAGAACATTTTCATCTAATTTTATCAAATATTTTTAGTTATAAATTGGTTAAACTTAGCATCAAAAGTAGTGACCTATTTTACCCCAACGTGGGGTAAAATGGGTCTCATTGCAAAAAGATGTCAAAAATATATTTATTACTAAATATACATGAAAATAAGAAAAAAGGCAATCGGCTAAGCCGTTTTTATCTGAAAAAATTTGTTTTAAGTTGTACTTTAGTGAAATTGTAAAAGTCCTAAGTTAATGAACATTGTTCAAAAGTAGCAATTAAAATACTTCATTTGGAGAAAAAAATAAACTTGTTTGAGTTCAATGTATATTTGAAGGAAATAAGTTAAAATCATTGTTTTTACTTAATACAAAAGGCCTCCTAACTATGACCCATTTTACCCCAAGTACAAAATATCGTTATAAAAGATAAAATATTTTATATTTTTCTAAGCTGATTGGCTTGAAATGTCTTTCAGACTTTCTTTTATGAAAAACTATCACAAAAGTCTTCTGTAATTTATTACAATATATAGTTATTTCGAAGTTGGTAAACCCTGTTTTTTCAATGACATCATTTACGGTTCAAATTAAATATTTTTCAGTCCTCAAATTCATAAATAAAAAATTCAATTGAAATTTGATTTATATCGAGTTAATTAAAGCTGACATATTTTACCCCAAGACCCACTTTACCCCAACCCACCCCATAGAAATCAGAAGAGTCAACTATAAATTTTACATAAAATGTGACAAGCATCGAATCCTTCTTTTTTAATTTAATATTCTTCAGATAACTATAATGTGCGTAGAATTAGTGGCTTAAAGTAGTATTTAGCCTAACAGCCAATAAGCAATTTTCATTATATTTTTTAAAAAAGTAATTTTATGCTAATACTATAGCATGAGAGACACGTTCAAACAAACTCTAGGAATTAAGAGGTACAGACTTACAAAAGCTTGAGATCCTATACCTTTTTTTAAACCCTCTAAAGCAGGGATGGCGAACCTTTTTCGATTAGTGTGCCATTTATATTACGGTTTTCGATTTCCAGGGGTCAAGTGTGCCACTTGTGATTTTTTTAATAAATTATCTTTAAACCCTTGGAAAATGAAATCCGCCATTGAGGGTCGATAGGCACATGTCTAGTGGTGGGCCGTAAAGTCAGTGGTTGGTGAATATAGAAATTTACTTCGAGAGGGGCCAAGAATTATTCCTCAGTCCCTCCCATGCATCTTTGTTTAATGCAGCTTTTTAATACATTTTTGGTAGAATTTGCATTTTTAAAAATTTTGAAAATTTGACCCTAAAAGCAGGGTTTTGAACTAGTTTTTGGTGCATATTGTCCAAATTTTGGACAGGAGGGGGCAGGGCCCCTTCCCCCCTTATATACGCCCGATAAAATGAAATAATCAGGCTCCTTTTGCATCCATGATTTTGTTTTCTAACGGCCTAATGTCAGTTTTCTTACGTAATTATAAGGGCGGTTCTCAAAAAAACAACAAGTCCTTGATCCGTCACTGCCTGTTAGGAGAAAAAATCGATACACTTTGAAACACATTGGAAAGTCAAATTAATAGAATATCGATAAATAACAGTTTAGTATTCAGGGCATTTATAGGCCAAGTAGAAAACAGTTCTTTTTAGTGTATTATTTTAATATAATTTAATTTTAGTTTTATTTGTGTAAAAAAGAAAACAAAATTCTGAGGTTTTTTTCTTTAATTGGTATGACCGTGATATTTCTCCTTGTAGCAAGGGGATGTTACCCGAAATATGTTCCAAAATACAGAAAAATAAGACAGAACTCTGATTGAAAACAAATTTAAAATTCTAGGTGTTATCAAAGTTAAATCCCTGATTTTAGGATCAAATTTCTAAAACTTTTCTGGGGATTCCCAATTTTTACTTGAAACTCTATCATTCACATTCTCCATATTAAGTGCATCAAAATGCAAATTCTACCTAAAAATTTTTAAGAAAAAAAGTATAAGAAGAAATGCTAAGAGAAAAAAGGGCCAACGGCTAGCCAGTTGGGCTCTGGATATTTTACTGGCCCAAAAGCACTTACGAGGTGAGTAGGGGGTTCGGGAGTCCTCCCCCAAAATATTTTTGAATTTCAGCAAGCTAAAAAGTGTTCTGAAGCTGGTTTTGGGGAGTTTTCAGGTAGTAGGAAATATCTAGTCCAGATCTAAAGTTTTTTATGTGTCATTTTAAGTGAATGTCGCGTGCCACCGAAACACCGGTCGTGTGCCACCCAGTGGCACGCGTGCCATAGGTTCGCCACCACTGCTCTAAAGGGTTGTTTCCACTTTTTTCCTTTTTTTGTTTCGGCAAGTTTTTCTGGTTTTAAAGTTCAAAATCATCAGGCCCAAAATAAGGAAAATATTCTGGCATTTAGGAAAAATGTTTTCACGAATGTTTTATAAAGTGAGTAAGTGCAGTAAGCTGGGTTTTGTGAGGATTGCGAAGAGATCTGAAAGGTCCTGCGTAAGCAGTTCACTGGGGTTGGTGAGCAATAGCGAGCAGCACGGTAATTCCCAAGTATTTTTAAACTAAAATGTAATACCTGGTAATACCTAACTCACTCATTTTTGGTCAACCAAAATTAATGGAGAATTGAAGCAGGTCTTAAAATTCTAGATATTCAACTTTATTAAAAATGTTCTCTTGATTGTAAAAATACGCTTGTCTTTTCCCAAAAATATTTTTTCAGTTAATTATGAGATACTTTATTACAGAAAACTCCTAACAGGATGACGTCAAGCGTGCCTTTAGGAAATGTGGGAAACCCCGTTTTCATGAAACATTAGGATGTAAAAAAGTTTACATAGCGGAATGATTGCAAAGCGGAATGATTGTAAACAAGGCACGCGTGACATTACACTATGTTTCAGCTCAGACAGAAAAGAAGCTAATTTACAACGTTTATGATTTTAACAAAACAGAGTAAAGCTTTGTGTTATAGTTAAATTTCAGAAAAAAAAACACTTTTTGGTTTATTAAAAAGGGAAAGGAATCAAATTCTTGGAAGGCGTTTAGGGGTTCAGGTCGCGAATTCTAATATTTACACAACAAAACTAAAAACCAGAAAATAATTAATGAAAAAAAACCTTTTTAAAGAACAACGTTTTTAAAATGCACTAAAAAGTATAAAATAATTTTTTGTAACTCCTTGTAAAACGAAAAACGTGGGGATCATGCATTAGGTATTTAATCCAACTTAATTTCATCATTTTTACAATTCATTAATTCATCATTTCATCAATAACAATTTTTAACTGTGGATATAATGGTAAATAGAGTGACGAGAGTAGTAGCTGTAAATATTATTGCATGATCCCCACGTTTTTCGTTTTACAAGGAGTTACAAAAAGTTATTTTATACTTTTTAGTGCATTTTAAAAACATTGTTCTTTAAAAAGGTTTTTTTCATTAATTATTTAATTGAAAATAGCTTAAAATTTAGGGCTTTGAAAGGTATATTGAAATGTTTTTGGAGGTTTTTAGCCATTCTGAATACATCAGATTAAAAAAATTGACTGCAAATGTACATTGGGAGAAATCCTATTCATTAGCCCTCTATTCCCTTATCCTTTTACAAAATTATAAGTAAATACCCAGTCTTCTTTTTGAAATGAAACTGGACCTCCTCCTCCAAGCTTAGTGACAGCGTCAAGTCGAGACGACTGGGTCTGACTGAATCTTGGTCATTTCCTAAATGCGCAAACTTATACACAATGCGCATGCTTACATTCACAAGCAACTCTTATTTCACTACTATAAATTTGTTCAACAAGTATTTCGATCATATTTAATAAAAATAATTTCTAAAATGTAAACAATGCTGGCAAAGCTTTGTCATGAATTTCTTTGCATTTCATTTATCTCGAGATCGCTTTCTAAAAACTGCTCACGTTCGCAAATATCTCATTATTTCAAACATTTCATCGGTTATTTCAAATTCTACTCCAGTCAAAATTTGTGAGCTATTTTCACCCTAATCAAAAATGGATAAAGCAACATCATTCAAGGTTTTCTCGGCAAAAAATACCACCACCATAGATTTCCTGAGGATGGTTACTCCAGTAGGACCTAACACCGCACTGAAGATGTTCCTGATGAATGATGATAAGCCGACTCTGGACGTCTTGGGAGACTTCAAAGTATCTGAATGCAAGAAAAGGAGAAGCAAGAAGTCTGCTCCCAAGAAGAGCAAAAAGAAGTCCAAAAAGAGGAAGGGCAAGAAAACTGCTGAGTAAAAATTCGTCCAGTATGAGAGTTCCGTTCCATTCAGAAAATATTCAAGTGGTTTCTAATGATTGTGTTTTGAAACTTTGTGTTGTGACTCCATTAAGATCAAGCAGAAAAGTGCAGGAAACTTCAGACTTCAGAGAATGGTTCAGTGTAGTTAATTAATGTTAAGTTTAGATCTTTCGTAAAGTACAAACATTTCAACGGAACTATCAATAAAGATAAATGTTTTTTAAACTGTGTTTAATTTAAAGTAATTACAAAAACAAAAATATTATTTGATGAAACACAAATTACAAACGCCAATTAAGTCTTTCAAATTTAAACAGTAAGTCCAAGAAAATTAATTATCTTATCAGAGTCAGATCATAAACAGCTTCAATAAAGCTTCGAGTAGTTTTTGATGGTCGTTTGCTAGCTGAAAACTAAAACATTTGGGCACTTATTCAACTAAACTATTTAACATTAATTTAAATGTTTTGTTTAAGTTACTCTAAAATTTAATTATACAGAGGAAACTGTAAGTTTTGTTAACCATTTTAAACATATAGCGTTCAAATTTAAATTTGAATATACATAAAAAAATTGTTTCAGCATTCTTACAAAAGATCCTATGATTGTAAAAGAGAAATATACACTACACACCCTATAAAATTGAATCCATCCGAGCTCTTTTATCCATCTGCCTACAATAATACACCTAATGGACACTGGACAGTCAAATAAAATATGGGGGCTATTAACAATCAGAATGTTGACAGCATATAGATACCAGCAGACCGTTCCTTCATTATGACAACCTACGATTAATGGCCTTTTCTAAAGATACATTAGGCACAAGTGAAGCAGGGTGCGATAAAAGAGGCTACAACAATAGTTGAACAACTCTTTAGGAAACTGTCTTGGCTTGAAGAAGATTAATTCAAGTTCCCCAATGCAGGGTATCATTAGTTAATTAGTCTTCCTCTCATATTTTGTCACAAATTGTTTAAGATAAATGTTTCTTTTAAATTTTAGTGATCTTTTGATGGAATATGATAGTTGATATTTTATTGAAGAGAAAATATGAAGAAGTATTTATTTTTATAAAATTTAATTTCACTGGCGTCTTTTTGATGTTATGATTACATTTATTATAATCGACATGATTTAACGAATTTAAGTCATGAAAAAGTTACAATTTAAATTTTGAAAACCACTCAGCCTACAAATTTAAACAGGAACTTTTTGATTTACAAATTTGGTGCAGATCGGATGAAAACTGTGAATTTGAATTAAAAACAAACACACACAACCACACAGCCAGTGTTATTCTTAGGATTTTTTTGGAGGAGTAAAAATACTCCTCGAATTTTTTAGGAGGCGTGAAATTCATTTATGAGGAGGGAAATACCGAAAATAGCATAAACTATATATAAAGAGACAAATTTTTTATAAAAATGCTTTTTTTAATGAAAAAACTGAAATATAAAAAAATGAGGATGCTATTTTGGTTTTTACCAATTATAGCATCTGTTAATATAAGTAGAAAATATTAAACATTATAAATAAATTAATTTATTTTACATTAAGCATTATAAGTAAAATATTTATTTATTACTAATTTGAGTAGAAAATTTTTTTGATTCCGGTGGGGTGCCCAATTTTTAAGCAAAACGTTTATTAAAAATTCAAAGCGTGAAAATACGCCTGGTTAGTTTTTAAAAGCGTATTTCCTATTTTCTATGCGTGAAATACGCTCTCAGAGGCGTTAAAATTATCACTGCACACAGCTACACGCATTGACTTTTATTATATTACTAGCGGATATGCCCGGCCTTGCACGGGTGGAGTGTATAATTTTTTTAAAAATTAAATTTTCTCAAAATATATTTATAATTTTTAAATCAGCAATTACCAATCATCCCGGTATCCCAGACGCATTTTTCCTATCCCGGTGTTCCCGGTAATTTTTCATATAACGGTGTTCCCGGTAATTTTTCCTATCCCGATGTTCCCGATAATTTTCCTATCCCGATGTTCCCGATAATTTTCCTATCCCGATGTTCCCGATAATTTTCCTTTCCCGATGATCGAGATAATTTTTATGTCCCGGTAATCCAGGTACTTTTTCCTATCCCAATGTTTCCGGTAATTTTTCATATCCCGGTGTTCCCGGTAATTTTTCATATCCCGGTGTTCCCGGTAATTTTTCATATCCCGGTGTTCCCGGTAATTTTTCATATCCCGATGTTCCCGATAATTTTCCTTTCCCGATGTTCCCGAAAATTTTCCGATCCCGATGTTCGATGTTCCCAATAATTTTCTATCCCGATTTTCCCGATAATGTTCCTATCCCGATGTTTCCGGTAATTTTTCTCTTCCCGGTGTTCTCGGCAATGTTTCTTAGTAAATTAATGAGTCTAGTGAACAAAAATAACAAATTTGAACAAACAATAATAAAAGATCTAGTAAATTTAAAAGTCTAGTGAACCGCTTCATTTGAAACAATGTTTTATTTTCAAGTCGTTTTCCATAAATAAAAATTTACAATTTTCCTTAAATATTTAAATTTTAAAGGAAAATATCTTAAAATAGGGGAAACTAACGTTTCAAGATTAATTATTTGAATTTATTTTGGTGTTTTTACAACTGATATAGTTTTTAAATGGACAATTATCGAGTTTTTCCTGTTAAAATATTTAAATTTTGAAGGTTTTCATCTCGCTAACAATAGTGAGTCGAGCAGATCTACTCTGGTAGAGAAATGGAGAAATAAGCGTTTTTGGCTATAAATTCGTTAATTACTCGTAATTATTCGATTTTCGAGCTTGGAAAACTTGACAGTGACAATCGACACCTCGAGATACGTCTATGTACCGAGTTTTGACCACGCCTTCGGCGTGGTTTAGGAGGAGATGTGTCCTCCACCCAGTCACCCACATACACAGCCACAAACGTTTTTAGTAATATACTAGCGGATATGCCCGGCCTTGCACGGGTGGAGTGTATAATTTATTTTTTTTAAGTTTTCTTAAAATATAATTATAAATTTGTAAATAAGCAAAATTACCAATCATCCTAGTACCCCAGGTCCCTTTTTCCTATCCCAATGTTCCCGGTAATTTTCAAATCCCGGTGTTCTCGGTAATTTTGCCTATCCCGATGTTCCCGGTAATTTTCCTATCCCAATCTTCCCGGTAATTTTAATATCCCGGTGTTCCCTGTAATTTTTTACCTCTCGATGTTCCCGTTAATTTTTCCTTTCCCGGTGTTCCTGGTATTTTCAAATCCTGATGTTTCCGGCAATTTTTTATATTCCGGTATTCCCGGTGTCTTTATGGTAATTTTCCTATCCCGGCGTTCTCGATATATTTTTATAACCCAGTAATTTTTCCTATTCGGATGTTCCCGCTAATTTTATAATCTTTGTGTTCCCGATACTTTTTTCAATCCCGGTGTTCCTGTTTATTTTTCTGTTTCAAATTTAAAGGATTATAAAAAGTCTAGTTAATTGATAAGCCTAGTGAACAAAATATCAAATTTGAAACTACAATAAAAAAATCTTGTAAATTGAAAAGTCTAGTGAACCGTCTCATTTGAAACAATGTTTTATTTTTAAAACTCTGGTTCCATGAAAAAATAATTTACAATTTTCCATAAATATTTATATTTTAATGGAAAATATCTTAAAATAAAAGAAAATAATGTTTGCAAATAAAGTAATCGAATTTATTTTGGTGTTTTCATAGCTTATATCCTTTTTAAATGGACAATTATAGAAATTTTCAAGTTAAAATATTTAATTTTTGAAGGTTTTCATCTCGTTAACAATAGTGAGTCGAGCAGATCTACTCTGGAAGAGAAATGGAGAAATAAGCGTTTTTGGCTATAAATTCGCTAATTGCTCGTAATTGTTCCATTTTCGAGCTTGGAAAACTCGACAGTGACAATCGACACCTCGAGATACGTCTATGTACCGAGTTTTGACCACGCCTTCGGCGTGGTTTAGGAGGAGATGTGTCCTCCACCCACATACATACATAGCCACAAACGTTTTTAGTTATATATAGATAGATAGGGGAGAGTGCTGTACCTAAGGACGGTTGTACCTTCAGCCACCGCGTTTTAAAATTTGGGAAAAAATGTAAATTTGAATTCGTGATCGATTTTGAATGTAAACAGATGCTATCTAATTGCTAACGGGAAATCTCAACTCTTTAAAATAATATTTAAATTTAATATAATAAATTTACTGTTTTTATGTGCTCTAAGTTTTTTTTAGTGCATCACTACATTAATATTATTCTTCCCCTTTAATTATGACATGATAAAATGGGATATAAGGGGTGAATCCCAGAGATTTTAACTTTTATTTTTGATATTAGAAATTGTCAGATCTCAATTCTTTAATTTTTTATAGAATTTTAAATGCTAAAACACCTAGTGTTGTACCTTCGGACACCATAAGTGTTAACCTACGGACACGTTCTTGTGGGTGTATGTAGCTAATCGGCGTTTTTGAATCAGGTTTCATTAAAGTGAATACATTTTAATGCATATTAATTAATTCTAAATGGTTATCTATTTGTCGGTGATTATTTTCAAGTGATTTTAGATGAAAAATCAAATATTTTGTGATCTAAACTACTTTTTTAAATTTTTGATTTTACTTTCCAATTAATGTAAAATATGGTATAAAATCTTAAGCATGTTATCGAATTTAAGTATGATGATTACAAAAAAATGAAATTTGTGTGTGTGCTAAAAAAAAATATGTTTATCTGCTGTTAAAATACTAATGTTAATTTATCTGTGTTAAATTTGTTATTTGTAGTCTCCTACAGCTACTTTTTATTTGTCATTTTGTAAACGGGCAGTGCCCATTACAATAAAGTTTCTTGTCTTGTCTTGTCTTGTCATTACAAAAAAATATAAATTTCCACCGACGAAGATTTGCGAAAGTTATTACCTCTAAAATGCTTGCACAACTAAGTGTCGATGGAATTGTTTTTTTGGATCAGTAAAGTGATCAGATTAATTAGCATGATTGATGAATTTACCTCAAATTTCTATCTGAAAATCCCATGTGATTTATGTATTTTTGGTAAAAAATAAAGACTTTTATCAATCAACTTCGTTTTAATGATCATTTACGATCTAAAACTACATTTCTTTAAAAAATCTATTTCCAATTTTAAAAATGCTTGAAATAGTTTATAAAAAGTTTTGTTTGTAATTAAAAAAAAAATAATATTTAAAAAAGGTAATACATAAATAAACATTTTCATTTTAAGCTTTTTTCAATTAAAACTTTCCTTTTTAAGGGTGTAAACAGGTTTAACTGGGTCTGTCCATAGGGAGCGCACGTTGTTGTACCTATGAACACAAATTTCGTCAAGTTATTAAAATGAATTAAAAATCCAATTTTGAATATTTTAGCTAATAAAAAATATTACCCTCTTTGCTAACAAGATTAGGACTATAGGTTGGGCACTTTAAATGGTAAAAATGTGATTTTACCTGTCTTAGAAAAATCCTAACGTGATTTTTGTCGTAAGGTACAACACTCTCCCCTATACATAATTTATCAATTAACACCTTTATCCCAATGCTTATGTTTTAATAACATCTGTTTTCAATAACTCAAAATATTTCTATGATACGTAGTATTTAACAGTTATCGGCATATAATAAAGATTTACCTTTCCTTTTTAGTCCAGATAACATCCATTATTTTAAACTCACGTCATTGAGAGGTACAGTCATGAAAAAGGTTCCACTATTGCCTCCTTTTTTTCCAAAATTCTCCCGAAATTAAATAATCTTCAAATCTAATGGAAAATATCGGATTCCCTTTCTTTAACTGCAACCATCAATCCTCATTACAACACAAATCTCCACCTTTCTATACCAAACCATAACAAGCTAATGAAACAAACTATGTTTTGAGGTTAAAGAAAAAGTCCTAACACGCAGCTACAGACATTCAAACGAATCGTAGCGGACAAATCCCATAAGCACCGACAAAAATCAATAGAAACGACGCTTCGAGAGCCGTAATTGGATATTGAAGACGGAATCGACAGAAAATAAGCAGTGTACCAATGCATCCCTAATTAGACATCATTAAGAACAGCGAATGTGAGGGTTTTCTGGTAATTTCAGGGAGGCTATCAATCTTCATTATTAAATCACACGGGGTGAGGCTTCGTTTGAGTAGAAAATAGAAGTGTCAGATGCAAGTGTGACCGACACTGGTATTGATTGATGCGAACTTACTATGGTATTATACTTCGTGTGTTGAACTTTACTGAGGGATTGTATTCAATGGGGGCTCTTCGTATTGGAAAATTGCAAAAGAAATATTTTTGAGATGTTCAGTTTTTGTTTAACTTCTTTAGATCATCAGGTTTAGATTTGCTGTTACTTGAATGAGAAACGGGAGAATTGAAAACCAGCAAAAGCAGCTACAAGTAAAATATTTTGTTTTTGTAGGATTTTTAGAGGGATTAAAAGGTAAATTTTATAAAACAAAGTCCATATAATTTCAAGCATGCTTTCAAAAAATATTAGTCGTTCAAATAATAATTTTTCCAAACACAAAGCAATTTAAATATGTGAGAAAACTCCAGCTCTCAAGCGTCACCTCCAACCGTGGACCGGTTTCGCCCTTGTTAGGGCTCATCAGCACGACCGTGCTGATGAGCCCTAACAAGGGCGAAACCGGTCCACGGTTGGAGGTGACGCTTGAGAGCTGGAGTTTTCTCACATATTCCTCTAACCAGAGGTAGTGGTAAAGCACTCCGTTTTCAATTTAAATATGCTTTGTATTTGTAATGCGAGTAGAAAGAATAATAATTTGATAATCTTTATTTTTAACATGCTATCGTTGATTTAACAAACATGGGGGAACGTATGGAGGGAATCGTTATCAGGAAAATATTTCAAAAACTTAACCAGACAGCGATGCTTGAAGTGGGGCAAGGGGAAATTTCGCAATTTCAAACAAATAAGTAGTATAAATAGAAACAATTTTAACATAAAATCGACACGTAGAAGTATAGGTACTAATATCACCCAAGTAAGGCATGATGGGAAACTAAAATGGCTGTGGGTATTAACCAAACTACTTTTTCATTGACTTACTCTTCTTCCAACATTTAAGCAGTTATCTTGCCCTAAAAGTGCTTTTTGTTTATCGTATGTAATTTCCTAGTCGATACATTTTAACCCCACGAGACCACCACGAGAAAAATCTTGATGGAAAAAACTTTGGAAAAAAGTACAGATCTAAATGATAGTCACGCAGGTTCGGCACAAAAAGTTTTTTTATTATTTATAAATTACAATCAACCCCAAAATGGAGTGCGAATAACCCAGTTCTACAATAATCGTCACAATATTGTACGACGTTGGACGATATGTAATCATCAGATGTCTCGTTACTTTCTTCTCTATAGCTAACTCTGTTTAATACATCCTGATATACGGGGAATCATATCTTATTCAATGAAAAATTCAAATATAATATGAATTCTAAAAGACAATATCCTTAACTTGGACCATAAAAACTAATGAATAATTTTCTTCTTGCATGATGATGTGATACGCTATTGACTAATCAAGACTGAACCTACCTCTAAGATCTTATTGATTAACCCGCTTAACATTATCAGCAGCAAAGGCATTCTCCATTTTACCCATTCCTTCCATCCTCTTTTGAGTTCCAGTGTTAAATTCAGCATATAATGGCTACTTTTTCAAGTATCAACATCCATTTGTCTTCCTCCCCTGTCCCAACCTTTGACATTTCCGGAAGAAAGGGGGACCTATTCCATCGGGGAAGGGGGGATTACGGATCTTCCTCATTCTTTAAGCGGAACCAGATTTCCTAGAAACTCCCCCTTATTAAAATGCCGAGAAGATTCCGCTCTCGGTGTAGCATTAAATGATCTCGCAACTGTGAGATAAGTTATGCAGCTTGGAGTGAAGGCTCGTTTGGATTTCAATTCGTGTGTTTAAGCGAGAATCGCTTGGAATATTTGCGGAATAATTTTAAGGCTTGATGTGCTTAGGCTTAAGTTAACCCAGTTCGAAGAATTTTGTAATCGGAAATGTCTTTAAGATTAAACAATTAATGGTCTAATATTTTACTACTCTATCAGCAAAAAGGTAATTAATAATATCTACTTTATGGTATTGTATTTTGTTTTTATCACTTTCTAAAACATCATGTGTAGTAAGTGTAAGTATACTTAAAAAATGTGTACATGTTTCTAAAATAGATGTTATATTATTGTTATAGTTGCATGTAATAAAATTAGGAAAATAATATAAAAAAGCTATTGATGGAAGCCTTAAGTTTGGTATAATTTGAAACTTATATTTTTTCTTAATATCGGCTGCCTAATACACCACCTTTTACATAAAGTTGAAAGATAAAATCGATTTGAAATTTTATAGATTAATATTTTTTATACTTTCTAATCTATGTATTCTAATTTAGGGGTCATCCATAAATTACGTGAGGTCAAAAAGGGGGGAGGGGTTTGGAAAAATCTCACCAAATCTCACCAAGGGGGGAGGGGGGTCAATTAAAATCTCACGTCAAGTTTTTTTAACTTAATTATAACTTAATTAGGTGCTATGAAGCACAAAATGCAAATAATTTTTAGAAAATAATTTTTAAAAGTTGTATTTAAATCTCACGTGGGGGGGAAGGGGGTAAAGAAAAATCTCACTAAATCTCACCAAGGGGGGAGGGGGGGTCCAGATTTTGGAAAAAACACCTCACGTAATTTATGGATGGCCCCTTAAAGACTTAAGAATTTTTATTTTGAAGAATTCAAGCAAATAATGAATTGTTCGTACAAAGAGCAGTTTTTCCGTTTTAAGTAATATTGCTCACAAACTTTGGCGGAGTTTTGGCAAACTTTGGCGGCAAACTTTTGGTTGGAGAAGTAATTTTCCAATGAAAGCGTGTCTTAATGATGAACTTACAGTTTTACTTATTTTGTCGTATTTGTATGAGAGGTGTCAACCGGAAGTAACTTATAGCCCGGAAACTTCGTTTTTTGTTTACTATACTTGAATAAAAATACCACTGCTGACTGATTACTGATGTACACTCATCACGAAATCTCAAAAACTACTGAACCAATAATTTTGAAATTTGAAAGAGACGTTCCTCACAAGCATTAGACGCGCAGTAAGAAAGAATTTTAAGATCAAACAGCTACTTCCATGTTTTTTGCCGCTTTTTCGACTCCGTTTTAATTTTATAACAGTAATTAATGTTTCAATTTTTTTATTTTCGAAAATATTGCTATTGCAATGACGACAAATTATCTACGATCTGTAAAAGATCAGGATGTATAATAAATGCTTTTAAGTGATAAAGTAAAAAAATTAAATAAAAAAATTGTCGTATAAAAAGCACAGCTCTCGGTATAAAAGTGTTTAAAAACATAATTTTTATATCAGATGAAGTCATTTAATTCAATAAAAAAAACTATAATAAGAACTTGACAAACTGAAAAGAATAAATTTCTAAAAATAGTGTGTTAAAACAGTTAGTTTGATTTCTGTTTCAAATAACTACTATAAGAATAAAATTATAATTTTAAATTAAGTGAATTAAAAATCAGGTTTAAGTCGAAATTGAAAAATTACTTAACAAAATTGTTTTGAATTAAAAAAAATTATTAATTAAGGAATTATACGAGCTTGAATAATTCTTAGCTCGTTGACCATTGCTTTCAGAATTACTTTGAAATTTAAATCCCCCTGTTCTTCTCTCCGTGATAATGGGAACAAGTGGAAGACCCGTTTAAAGCTTAGTTTTAACGCTCCCAGGAAAATCACAGAGTTTAAATATTTATACTCAGCTGCTCAAACAAGGTAAGCTACTTTCTCGTTTACACCTTACCTCCAATACTTGGAACATAAAATGAATGTTAATCGTTTCGAAAGAGCCTTAATTTTCAGATGGTAAATAAGTTAGCTTAGTTAAGTGGGCTTTGTGTTTCTTTTTCGTTGAATGGCTTTTCTTTGAGCTATTTAAGAAACTTGAGTTATTCCTTTGTGTGTGCAGAGCTTCTAAAATGCATTTAAGGGATGCATTTTAGAGTAAGTAAAAAGTTAATTGGTACTATTTAAAATAAAAATAAGTGACAATTTTAATTTTTTTTAAATTTAACTAATATTTGTAATATAAAGCATGATACAAGGGAAATAATAGTACCTACCTATAGTATATTGTATCATATTATTCCTTCAATCTGATAAAAAAAGTAAACGGAACCATTTGTAAACTGAGAGAAACGTAGTTGAAACAATAATATTTTACGTAACTGAAATACTCTGAAAAATTGTCATTTCATTTTTAAACATATTGTAATATTAATTTTTTCATTGCAAAATTTTAAAGTTAGTAATAATTAAAAGTATTTAAGCTTAAAAATGTGTTTTCTACTAATGGTGATCGATAAGTTCTACGAGTAATACAAGCTTGAAAATCATCAAATTAATATAATTTTGGAAAATGTTCCACAATTTAAAAAAAAGCATTTCCCTTCAGCTTATAAAATCATTAAACTTTTCTTGTATAAATTTTTTAAAAGATTTTATCACGAAATATCTAGTCAATTTTTCAAAAAAGTGTACAGGTAATTAAATATTTTAATTTAAAAGTCGAGAAAAAAACACGTGACTGAAAACGTTTATTGTTTAAAAAATTTTAAAAAATCATGCATGCAAATTTTAAAAAATCATGTTGTTAAAAAATATAAAAAAATCATGCAACTTCCTCATTAAGGGGATTTAACAATTAAAACCAGTACAATTTTCTATAATTTATTGTGAATTATGAAAGGATAGATGAAAAATTTAACTTCCCTTCCTTTTTAAAAATGGTGCTATAAAGTGCAAAATCTACCAATAGTAATTACTCGTCGAATATTACAATGCTGTGAACTCATTTGAATCCCAGAAGGAGGGAAAATGGATCTATTCACAAATGTCCCCTCTCTCATTCAAGTTCTGGTGGTGAGAATTAGATGCGGGCTGTTTTGTCCGCGGCGGTGATTCTGAGCAGAGATTATTCTAGAATCGATCAAGGGGGTGCATGCCTGTGCAAGCAAAGATTTGGTTCGAGATCTTACAGGATCGCAAATCTGTAAAGTGCATATTTAGTTGTTTTTTTATCCGTTTATGATGGTAATGAAAGAAACTTACATTGATTCAAATCGGTTCTCTGCGTGTTTTATATAATCTTTATGGTTTATTTCTTCTTTTTTACTAAAAAATATTTCATGCAAAATATTATCTGTTACAATAGTAGGTAAATTCACCAACATATGTGTCAATAAGTCAAATCCTAATCATTTCCAACTTAAAGTTAGATATAAAGTAATAAGGCAAGAGCATCATCGACCACTCGATGCCAACAACACCTTTTCACTCTAAAATATTCTATAATCTACACATATTTACGAATCCTATTTAATTAAAAATTGAAGAGGACCCGGATTAGTTTGCCAAAAGGATCATGCTTACGTCAGAATCACGTCCTTTACGATATCCCTCGGCTCAATCAACAATGATCTTGATAAATAATATGATAATAGTACTCTCGGACTTGAATACTTAGAAATATGAATTGGATATGAGTTCCCTTATTCTTCATCTCCAAAGGGTAGACTCAATAATCCACTTCCGATGTTGAAAAATGTACAGTTCATTAAAACTAAATAGACTCAAATTAGTATTAGGGCAAACTTCTCCCTCGCTCATTTCCTATCCTCCTTTAGATTGCGACACAGAGAAACTGTGATAATACATACAGTCCTACCGCCATGAGAAAAACTTTTGGACATCTTTCAATATTGTTGCGATTGTTATGGAAACGGATTTTTTGCACCCAATTCCGGGTTCAACGATAATTCGTAAGCGTTAAACAAACGATTGGTGAAAAATATGCGACGTTTGTATAACATCATTTGGCTTTGTACTTCTTACCATAGTTTTTTTTCTCCTGGTGGTATGACTATAATATTCATAAATAAGTGTATCCTAACCTTTGACGAAGTTATTAACAGTCACAAACAACTAAGGCCCCTTCAGACTTATCCCTTTTTGTGATCATTTTGGAGGAATAATCCAAAACGAAAAGTGTGAATGAGGAAGTTGCATGATTTTTTTATTATTTTTTAATCGATTCCTCTTGCAAAAATAAGCAACTACCCAAAATTTGAGGCCGATCGAGAAATTTTTTGATTGTCAAAAAAATTAACAAAAATCCCCTTTTTAAAAGCGCGCGAAAACGCCAAGAGTTTGGAAGTGACGTCATCTTATACTAAACATTGTTGTAAAGCAATGGAGTTGATGGTATTATTGTTGACGTCATCTTATAGTTTAAACAATAAACGTTTTCAGTCACGTGTTTTTTTCTCGACTTTTAAATTAAAATATTTAATTACCTGTACATTTTTTTGAAAAACTGACTAGATATTTCATTTTACCATACAAAAAACCATACGGAACACTTGTTTGTTTTTGAAAATCTGACACATGCAACTTCCTTATTGGCGTTTCACTCTTTACTCCTTTACTTTTCTATGGAAACTAGCGATTCAGTGGAGTGAACAACTCATGATAAGCAGTGAAAGTGAAACAGTGTGAGTGAGCCTTAAGAAAAAGCTCCTTGCAAAACTTAAAACCGGCGTTACCCCCCCACAGGCCCGGTGCGAAAGTTGGGTCTGGCGGAAAAGTTCTCGGTAGGTGGTCATCGGTCGATCGCGGCGCAGGCGCGTTGCCCGCCCCGGGAGTCGAGGTGGAGCGGGAAAGGGCCCACTCCGAATCTTCCCAGCACCGGCACCTGAGCGGCGATATGCACCTGTCCGGTTACTCAACGCACAGGTGAGGCCCTCTTTCGCATCTTCTTCTAACACCGGTGAGACAGTGGGAGGTTTCGGCAGGTGGGATTGACCGAGTGGAGTTTTGTTTGTGGGCAGTTGTTTTTTTAAGTGTGTTGTTTGTGTAGTGTTTGGAAGCATGGGATTCGAGGGGGTGTTGGGGTGAAAAATGAACTTGGTCAAGCGCTTGGGTTAGATTGATTGGGTTCGTTGTTTCCTTTCTTGCATAGTTTGTGTGCTGGAAAAGTGTTAAAGAATGGGTTAGGGGTTCAGCAGTTATGGGTTCAGCAGTTCATTTACCTTCCGAGAGGAAGTTTCATTATTTTATTGAAGATCAATTTCTTAACAAATTCAAATTCAAATCAAATCAAATTTATTGGACAAAGACAAGGACAGAAAAACGACAAAGACAGAAAAACAAAACATACAAAGAGCATTAAAATATATAAAAGTAATAAACACACAACGAAACAACAAAGAGAGAAAATAAATATGTGGTATCACATGAGCCTAAGGCTCGTCCTTGATACCTATAGAAATTAATAAAAAAAAATTGCAACAAAAGCTGGACTGACTCTATTGTAAAATATGAAATAATGCTTCTGTATTTATTTGCTCGCCTAAAAATTTATATATGCCGCATTTAAATTCAAGTTTATTGTTAGTTGTTTTAAGATTTTCTTTTAATTTATTAAATAGATAAGGTCCTAAAAATACATGAGATTTATGTAATATTTCTTTGTTAGTTTTAGGTATAAAATAATTTCCTTTTGTATTCCTTATTTCAAAGTTACTGGTTTTAATTTGATAAAAAGATTTGTTATTAAAAATAAAAAGAAGTAAGCGGAATACGAAGAGTTCACGTACGTTCAAAATGGGCCTAGTTAAATAATTACAATTTATATGAGATAAAATTTTAGTTTGTATTTGGATTAAAGGTCTAATATTACTTAAGTAGTCAGAAGCATAACAAGTTATACCATAGCTAATTATAGATTGGACCCAAGAAAAATATAAAGTGCATAAAAACCTATGGTCGATGATATGCTTAAGTTTAAATAATTTGAAATTAATAAATCGTAATTTATTTAATAAATAGTTAGTGTGAGTCTTCCATTTTAAATTACTATTGAAATGAAGCCCTAAATACTTTATAGAGTCAACCCGCTCAATGCTATTGCAAGGTAAGTCATTACAAAACATATTACATGTAGCTTCATGTAATTTTAAACTATCAACAGTAGATTCATTTGAAAATAAATGCAATATTCTTTTCATTTTGTTGTTCTATATATTCATTCCTGTGAATAAAAGCATGAGATTTTTCTTTGAGTTGTGTTTTGATGTTTTGGAAGCATGGGATGCAACTGAGGGTAAGGTGGAGTGAGAAGTGAACTTGGTCGAGCGCTTGAGTTAGAATGGAGGTGTTTCGTTTCCTTTCTGGCATAGGTTTGTATGCTGGAAAGGTTTTAAATAATTGGTTAGGGGTGGAGAACTATAGTTCCTTTACCTTCTAAGGAAGTTTCATGTTTGTTTCCTTATTTTATTAAGGAGCAATATACGATAAATTGGCTTACATAGTATAAATACAGAAATCATGCAAAAAAAGCATTTATATATTTTTTTATTGATGGCTTAAAATATAAATTTCTAGATAAAAATAAGTAGCATTTTAATAAACTATTAAGTAGTATTGTGATAGTATTTGTATTAAACTATTTATTATGGTTGGTTTTTTATTGTGTTGTTCTCATGCCTCCTCATCATTAACTTATGGGCTGGTTTTGAAGGGGAAAAAACGATATACTCAGTCTATAAATTGGAAATTCGGGAATTACTTACTATAGTTGATAACTTCTAGATTGATATTTTCAAGGTTTTGTACCTAACCAATCATTAGTGCAGTGCATCATTGAACTGAAAAGTTTTTGACATGCATGCCATCGCCATTCGAAAGATTTAACCAATTAGATCGATACTAACGTTGCAAGTCAAATTACTAAATACTGAACATTCAGATTTCAAATTACCCAGATAGATTTTAATATGGATTTTTGCTTGTATTTAAATTGCAGCTAGATTGAAATAAGTTTAATTGAAAATACAAAAGTAAAGCATAGATACTCTTTCAAGAACGAATTAAATTTGAGTTAGATAAGCGATCTTTAAAGAAAATAATCTTCGAATAAATTTTGAATCTTTTTTAATATTTGTGATGAGATAGTTTCCGGTTAGGTTTAAGACTAGGCTAGGCTAGGGCATTCAAAAGTTCTATTCAATAAGATATTTTTATTAACATTTCCATCAATACGAAATTCTTTTTTAAGAATTGTTAAATGCTATATCGCGTTAAAGATAATCACATTTTAGTTTTAGTATAATGTTATGTATTATATATGCTTCGAATTTTAAGTTACTATTTGAGTTTCTAAAATATTTTTACATTTGTGTATGTGAAAAGTGAAAATTGATCTTAACTTTTCACAAATACAAACATTTAAATTTTTTGGTAGCATTATATTTTGCTATTCAGTATACTTTCATGAATTATTAGTTTCAGGATAGCCATTGGTTGTTGTATTTTTATTAAAATTATGGTGTCAGGAGACATTACTTTACTGAGCTTTTTTAGTAACAGTTATTAATAATAGATGTCGAAGTTCTTGTGTTTTTATAAAAGGCAACCCTTTGTATAGTTTTTTAATACGTTGAAGTATGATTATTGATTGGTAAAAAACAATTTCACAATTTTATTACTACTCTCTACTTAAATAAAGATAACGATTTTACTTAATAATTTGCAAATTTTGGCAACGTGTTTTAAAATCAAAATTTTTCAGATTCTGGTTGGTAATCACGATAGGTAATTTATGCTTTGATATAAGCATGCATTTAAGACTTCGGCTAAATACCATTTTAAATTAAAAAGCTATTTAAATTAAATCTAATTAAAAGTTTTAATAAAGCATTGGTTAAGAGCAACTTTTCTCCGAGCATGTGTTGTATATTTAGAGCACATTCTGTGCAACTGAAGGAAAGTAATTGAGGTGTCACATTCAATTTCATGAGAAAATAACACTAAAACTGGGGGGAAATGTTTAAAACATCTCCTCCCCTCCAAAGTAATTTAGTAAACACTTCAAACAAGCTGCAATCCACACTTTAAATGCTGCATTTTATATGCTTGATGGAATTCCTATACTAGGACTACGAAATACCTCAAAAATCTTTTCGGGTTAACAAATTAATTAAATGCGAAAGGTCACCGAAAAGGCAGGCAGCTTTGGATGGATGGCATTTCTGTGTTTCCTCGAACTCCCTGTTCTTTCACTTAATTAGATGACGGGTTCTAAATCCACAGAGTAATCGCTTAACGTCTTCATTGCCGTAGTAAAGAGGCTTCCCGATGTCTTCATGGGCGCCTCGTCTCTCTCTAGTAAGAATTAAAAATAAAATATACACACATACTCAAGTGGCTTTGTTTATTGTCAGTAACTAACCTTTGCTCTTCACAGATGGCTAGTTAGTATTCAGAGGTCTTTTGGTAGAGAGATAATCACCTCGTTAAAGTCTCAGGGGATTTTCTTCTATTATTTCGATCTTGTGTTGGTAAAAAGGGCATACGCAATAGGTTCATTACGAATAGTTAAAGGAATTTTTGCAGTAGTCGTACTACTATGTTTTTAGGGATGGTATTATATTTTGAGAAGTAGAAGAATTTATTTTTAAATCAGGTCAGGAAAAAGTTCGAATTCAGAATGCATATCCATTTCAACACACAATTTCATTCATCAGTATGGGTATTTTAGATTTTGTAATACGAAAAAGTGTACCCTATAATATTAAATAATATCATAGGGTATATCACTTTAGGGTACACAAATATAATTGTTATTACACTTCTTATTTCGTTAAGTTTTCAATAAATAGGCTGCCATGCAGCCTATTTGTTAATGTTATTTATTATTAACTAACATGACTGATTTTGAACTGAAAACTTGTACACCATTATGTGAGGTATAACTTTTTTATATAATGCTGCTATCTATACTCTGTTTGGTTGGCATTCTATAGTTTGTAAATCAAAACACTGCTTTAGTTTTTAAAGCGTCATGTAAATTAAGTTGCAAATTAATTTTATCGCCTAAATTACTCCTTTTTCTTTTTTTAATTTTAAGAATGTTTATTTATAGGAATTTTTAAAATAAAACCCCTTTGGCTTTCTTGCATTCTTTGATGAATCCTCGATGCTAGTCTTATTGCTATACCAAACCAAAACTTAGGAGTTAATATCGTGATGTGATTCAATTGAACTTGCCAGACAGCTATAAAACATGTGCTTTTTTCTTCACAGTACCTGTCTTAAACTCACCAAAGAAGAATGCATAAACCTACTACTTTGCTCCCTAAAATTATTCTTTTGAACCTCGTTTTGAGAAACAGTAAACAAACTATATCTAACTAAGAATGCAGCAAAAGCGCAATAAACTCGACACTTCCTTCAAACAAGTTTACACATCCTTCAATTTTCTTTAGGCGAATTTAAAAAAAACCGTGCTTTTAGCAAGTTTCACTACAACCAGATATTTGACGCACAACTCAAAAAAAGTATTCGCTTCTTTCAATCCTTTCCTTTCATTCTATGGATTCACTTCTTTCATTAAACGTCCGTTCTAGGTTCCGTGACCCGAAATTAAACCGCCCTCCCTCACGAATTAATTACACACTCCCGGCGAATTCCGCACCGAAATTGTGTTCTTTGAATGGAAGACTTCCCTGGAAACTCCCTTCTCACCGAGAGAAATGAAGCTAAGGGGGAAAACTTCCCGGAAAAACGGAGGACGTGAGAAGAAAAATAAAAAAGTCGGGAAAAAGCCTCCTCCAGATTTGCCCACTTTTGGAAAGGAGGACCATCACGGGGGAAAGGAGGGGGTTTAAGTATGTCGGAAGATTCGCATAAATAACGGACAGGAATGTTCTTTTTCCTGGAGATTGAAGGCATAATTCTTTTTCCCGGTTGCAGTTACGGGGGCGCCTTGAGGCAGGTTTCTCGCGGTTGAAGGCGTGCATTCTCTTGGGGGGTTGATGTATGTACTCTGTGAGTTGGTGAGAGGGTTAAGTGAGGTGGGGAGGGAGAAAGAGGAAATTGGTTTCGAATTTTGTGCGTAAATGTTGGAAAAATAAGTTTATTGTCAGGATTGAGATGAAAAGTTTTGTTATCTTAGGTGTTTTGTAAGAAGCGTGAGGGCTTTTGTTAGTGTGAAACGGTAACAACGCTGAAATACTTTGTGAACTAAGTATTCAAATGTATTCAAAAATTATTTTTTGTTTTTATTCGTATATCTGAGTAGTGTGTATTTTAATCGGTTAGTTTTTAATTTGGAGTGATATTTCTTATCATTGTCCTCCAACACATCTTGGTGAGTTTTAAAGGTATGGATATATTGGAAAAGTACTCATAAAACAAATATTAAACCATAATTTGATAAAAAAATATGTATACAAAACAAAATAAATATAAAAGAGGACTCCTATTCGCCCTCTTTAAGGTGGGGTATGGGTCAATCCATATTATGTGATCCAGAAAAAAACAGAAATGGTCGCTCGATCATTTTAGAATCAAATAATTTTTTCAGGGTTTATTCTTATATACGAGTTGAGAGTCCAAAAACACTATCTTTAATTTTTTATCTTTATTTGATTTTTTATGGCAGCCATCGAAATATGCTGATTTTTGCTTTTGTAAGGGTTGCTGTTAACTTTCGTTACTCCTGACTGGTTTAACTTAAATTCATGCAACAAAAGCCATTGTACTCAGAAGGATACATCCTTTAAAATGTTTGGTACAATTGATTGGAGAATCGTGTCCCAAATATAGAAAAACAACCCAAAAGTAGAACTTTAAAAGTGATGATTTTTCAATTTTCGAAGGCGTAGTATTCCCAAAAGATTTATATTTTCCCAATGTTTTTTGTAGACAATGTGTAGCCTACTTACTGGACTATATTCCGAAACAAATTAAACTCTGGTATTTTGTTCTTTTTTGTAGTTACAAGCCTCCAAAGTTGGAACATTTAAAAAAAATCCAAACTTTGACCCTCCCTATCTCTGTTGGAACAAAGTTTAAAAATATGAAATTTTTACAGGTAAAGCCTCACTAGAGTATCATCCAACTGTAAAAAATTCACTTTTGGTATTTGCTTTCAAGTGGAGTTATGAACCTTCAAAATCTGATGATTTCAAAAAAATCCTTACTTTGACCCTCTATATCTCTGGTGGAGCAAAGTTTATACGTTTGAAAATTTCACTGGTTACGCCTCACTTAGATATTATCCTTCTGTAAAAATTTCATCTTTGGTATTTACTTCTATGTCAAGTTACAGGACCATAAAAACGTTATGTTTGAAGAACATTAAACTGAAGAATGGGGTATCGTAACATATATGGATTTTATCATGTTCCCAACTAAGCGTTTTTACGGTCCTGTATAACTTGACTTAGAAGTAAATACCAAATATGAATTTTTTACAGGAGGATAATATCTAAGTGAGGCGTAACCTGTGAAATTTTCAAACATTTAAACTTTGTTCCACCAGAGATATACAGGGTGTTTCAAAATTGCGTTGCACGGCTTTTATTCGAAACCAGCGCCTCTTAGGGTCATGGAAGTAAGGTCTACCCCTAGGTAAGTGACCCTGGAGAATCCAATGAGATGACTTACAGCGCCCTTAGCGGCGAAATTAAAAAGTTAAAAAAATTAATTTAAAAACTAAAGGAGATAGAGCAAACACCTCAGTGAGAGTATTGTTGCCAACGTCAAGAAGAATTCATTGAAAAAAATGTGATCAAAATATCTTGAATATTCGCGGAGATATTAGCATGTGAAAATGGCACTTTTTCGGGGGTCAAAAAGGAAAAAGTTCGCATATTTGCAAATTTTTCAGTGTTATTGTGTAGTTTTGTGTTTTTTTTAGTTGAAAGAACACAAAATTTAATCAAAAAATCAAAACAAATTTGCAAATATGTGAACTTTTTACTTTTTGACCCCTGAAAAAGTGCTATTTTCACATGCTAATATCTCCGCGAATATTCAAGATATTTTGATCAAATTTTTTTCAATGAGTTCTTCTTGACGTTGGCAACAACACTCTCACTGAGGTTTTTGCTCTATCTCCTTTAGTTTTTAAATTAATTTTTTTAACTTTTTAATTTCGCCGCTAGGGGCGCTGTAAGTCCTCTCAATGGATTCTCCAGGGTCACTTACCTAGGGGTAGACCTGACTTCCATGACCCTAGGAGGGGCTGGTTCCCAATAAAAGCCGTGCAACGCAATTTTGAAACACCCTGTATAGAGGGTCAAATTAAGGATTTTTTTGAAATCATCATATTTTAAAGGTTCATAACTCCACTTGAAAGCAAATACCAAAAGTGAATTTTTTACAGTTGGATGATACTCTAGTGAGGCTTTACCTGTAAAAATTTCATATTTTTAAACTTTGTTCCAACAGAGATAGGGAGGGTCAAAGTTTGGATTTTTTTTAAATGTTCCAACTTTGGAGGCTTGTAACTACAAAAAAGAACAAAATACCAGAGTTTAATTTGTTTCGGAATATAGTCCAGTAAGTAGGCTACACATTGTCTACAAAAAACATTGGGAAAATATAAATCTTTTGGGAATGCTACGCCTTCGAAAATTGAAAAATCCTCATTTTTAAAGTTCTACTTTTGGGCTGTTTTTCTATATTTGGGACACAATTTTCCAAACAACTGTACCAAATATTTTAAAGGATGTATCTTTCTGAGTACAATGGCTTTTGTTGCATGAATTTAAGTTAAACTAGTCAGGAGTAACGAAAGTTAACAGAAACCCTTACAAACGCAAAAATCAGCTTTCTCGATGGATGCCATAAAAAATCAAATAGAGATAAAAAAAAATTAAAGATAGTGTTTTTGGACACTCCAAAGATATAAGAATCAACCCTCAAAAAATTATTTGATTCTAAAATGGTCGAGCGACCACCTCTGGATAACTTGATATGGATTGACCCGTATGCAACATCTTCAAAATATTTTTAGCACCATTTAAATAGCTGGTTTATTCTGCACATATCTCTATTCAAATCTTAATTTATTAAATGCTAGAAAATATCTGGAAGATGGTAATGTGTAATGTTTATGAGAAGAAGATCAAAAATGAGGTATCGGAAAATTTCAGGAACTAATCTAACAGATAAAGATAAAATAATCACTACAAGATGGATTAAAAGTATACTAGTCCAATAAGCATTTCCTTATGTCCGTCGGTTGCAAATTCGTGCTAACTTCAAAACTCGGTTTGCACGAGCAAGAAAAGAGAGAACTTTATTATTTTTTCCATTAAAATAATAATCGAAAAAAATTGGTCGCACGATATCAGAAGAAAGCATAACGCTCTGATTCTGCCGTAATGTTTTATCGTTGCTTTAATTATCAACAACGATAAAATGGTGCTAAGTTTTTTTTCTTTAAGTGTAGAATTTCACTGCTTTAAAGTTTAAATATCCTTATATTTTTAAGTAACATAATTATAATAGTTACTTATAATAGTATTATAATTAGTTACGCCTTTATAAACTGATTTTCTTTCAAAAATTTAATTTTAATCACTGTCTAGGGCAGTGGTTCCCAACAGGTGGTCCGCGGACCACTAGTGGTCCGTGAGGCCTTCAGAGGTGGTCCGTGAGAAGATTTTTACATAACTTATCCAAAAATTGCGTGGAAAATTTTAAAAAATAGTTTTCCTAATCACACATTCCAGGAAATTACAAAAACATAAGTAAAAAATCATACGTCTCATAAATATAAAATGTTATGTTCGCTTTCTCTCCTATGAATCATTTATTCATTTCTACTATTTTGCACAGTTTATTCAACAGTAGTTTATTACAGAGTAGAAAAAAATGGGATGACGTGGAAAAGTATTGCATCAGATTAATTAAAACAGAGAGGTGTCGGGGTGGGGATAGTAAAGAATCGAGTGATCGGACTTATACTTGGTTTGATACAAAGAGAAGCGTGGAAGTGTTGAAAAATACTTCAAACTGGGATGCTATGGTCAGACAGAGGGTCTTCGAGAAATCGTGGTATGAAAAGAGGAAGTTTCTGAGATAACACGTGAAATAGGTTCGTTCGAAGATATGAGAAAAATTTATTGCCGAAATTTCGAAAATTTTTGAACACATAAATTATTTTCTATTTTAATCGCTCCTTTGAAATAATTATTGACTTTTAACGCGGTTTCTTTAGGGAGAACATCAGCCTCGCCTATAGAATTCAACTCACAGTCAGTGCATGTCCAGGTTGCTTTTTTGTGATCAACAGAATTCCTGGTTATCTCATTCGTCCTGAAGTTTAATTTCAAGTTAAGCACTTTCTTTCAAATTTAAATCTACTAATAATATATTACCTTATTTGTTGGTTATGAAAAAGAAGAAAAATAACTATTTTATACTGTTGTTTTTCTAAACCTGTAACCTTTGTAGGTGTGAACCCTTCTAGAGTTAATAGATAAAAAGGCTTGATAAAAATGGTTAAATGGTCTTATAAAAGGTATATTTTTAAATAATTAGATATAAAATTAATGTAATATTAATTTTTCTGTAAAGTTTATTAGATTATTTGATTTTCTAAGTTCTATTTAGAAACATTGTCAGACTCTGTTTCCCTTACTTCAGAAAAAAGTCAAAATTTTAGACCCTCCATGAGGAATGAAGGCACTGAAAAAGATTTAAATTTTGAAGATACAGTTAGCGATAGAGAAGGTCCGCGGAGGTTCAAATTTAAGTGAAGTGGTCCGCAGACTCATTTGAGTTGGGAACCACTGGTCTAGGGAGATGAAACGCTTGCAAGTCATAACATAATACTTCTTTTTCATCAAATATTATTCTTATTGCATTATTTTCTTTTTTAGTAGTAGTTAATGTAATTTCTTGTTTAAAATATTAAATTTTTCACGGTTTTTTAATTAGATGGGAAATAATTAGTGTTGAATTATATTTTCCCAGTTAGTTCCCACTTCGTTAAAAATTTAAACACTCCTTTGAGACATGATATATTCGTTACATAAACATCAAAAACACTTTGCATACCTCGAAAAAGAAATTTGTTTAAACCTGTCAATTTGTAGATAAATTAAGCTTTTTTTTCAAGAATGCACGACGCAAAAAATATCTGGATTTCGTTAGCTCATGATGTATTTTTCTTCAAGAAAACAATACATTTAACATACACGTGCCAATAAAAACTGAAAAGGAGGAGTATAAATTAAATGTTTTTTGATTATTTGTATCTTTTTTCTTTCTTCTTACTTTAAATAGTTGCAAAAGGTTCAACACTCTCAAATCCACATCTGTTTTTGAGCCATCTGAAATTAACGATAGTTTCATTCTTTTAATTAAAGTGAAACACAAGTACTAGAATTTCATAGCAATCAGTTAACATAAGAATTCATGTGTATGTGTAACTTCTTAATACAAATAAAAAAGTAGCAATCAAGAAAAATAAAAGAACAATGAGAAGTCATGCAGAGAAAATAAAAAATACAACTTACAAAATACAACCGTTTACAGCGATTTTTTCTGATCCCGAGTATTTTTTAAGGCGTATGAGGAAACATAACAAGAAAGAGGTACTTTATTCTAGATACTTTTAGCATGAGTGTGCCCATTTAGGTTGGTGCTTCCAAGAGATTTGCACCGACCCAAAAGCGCATTCAGACCCCTCTGGGGGTTATGATGTAGGTAGTTAGCGGGGGAAGGCTGGGTATGCGTATAAATAATAGATGATATTACAATCTTTTTTTCCAGTTTATTGTTGTAGGAAAACATGATTTTGAATTTTTTTAGAGTGTCGGAGTAGTATACGTGATTCTACGGATATATGGGAAGGAAATAATTGATTTTTTTAAAAATAGGAATAGTATACACTCGAACCTGTTTTTGTGCAGTCCTTTTTTGTACGATATTTTTTATTTGTGCGAATATTTTTGTGCGATTTTTTTATGTTCGGTCTTTCTTACAGCGACTTTTATATACCACACAAAAAAATCTCAGAAAAAAGACCGGAAAATAGAAAAAAAAGCACAATAAAGGACTGCACAAAAACAGGTTTGAGTGTATACCATAAAAATTTTACTAAAGTATTAGGTTTCATTTCATTTATTGTGAAATACTTGTTTTAAGATAAATTGGATACCATTAAATAAATAATGAATTTCCAATCATGTTTTTTACTTAAGCAACAAGGCAATAATTGTCTTTAATAACAACCCAGAACGGTAGAAATTGGAATATTTCTCTTAATTTCCCTTCTTCGCCTTACTTAAAAAAGCATTTATGACACCTGTAATTCTAGAAATGAATTATTGTAAAAAAATTTTCAAAAAATAAAGAGTTGAATAAAAGATATTTACTTAGCTTAGATTAATGTTTGGTGATTATTTTCAAAGATGGAAGAATTTTCTAAGGGTAAAATTTTTATCATACAGTATTTTTATCATATAAATTTAATGATCATACAGTTTCAATGATCAATGTATGATCATTGAAAATTCTTTCCCCGATCATCATTTTTCTAAATACCATTAAGGGAACTCCATTCTTTGGCTAAAAGATAATTACTGCGCGTTTTAAAACTCACCCCACGGTTTATCAGGTGGTCCAATTTCTATCAAATTTATGGTGTAAGTAGTACGGATACTGCTGTACCTCATGCAATAAATTTTTTTATTTCATTATGTTTTTTGTTTTCGTTAAACGGGCCTTGGCAAAACGTCCTTTTGGAACGCTCTCGCACTACATTAGGTCCTAGCTCTTAAACGGTGCATCTGCGCCCCCTCTAATTTTTCAAAATATGCTTGTCTAGGTCCCCTCTACCTACCCTACCCAGTTTGTACCACGAATTTAGGACCACCCTGTATAGACACCTGGTGTACTTTTAAAAGAACATGTACTAAATCATACTCAGTTGACTTTTAGGCCTCATGGCCTATTAGTAGAACAGATAATATATTCCCAGTTACTGAGCAATTTCTGAACTTTTTGCTCTAAAAATCTATAATATAGTAAAATATACTCCATTTTATGCAGTGTAATTTTTTAAGACACAAAAACTAACATTCAATGGAAATTTTGATAAAATAATAGACACACTTACTTTTTGACAAAAGATGGCAAATGCTTGAATGCTTGGATCTCCTGAAATAGTTCTGTCACCTGGTGAGTGAAACTAAAAGCATATATTGATTCTAGGATGTATTATTAGTAGGACACCAGGTTTTAAAAATTAAATTATCTTCGGTTAATTATTTTTTGATAATTGAATATATGTTCTAATAGTAAAACGCCAGGGCCAAAGGGGGTTAATGTGTAACTTATTTAGAATAATGTTCTCTATCTTTATATAAACAATATATTCATATGAAATATTTAACTGTTTGACATAGAATGTTATTTCATCCTAGAAATATTCCCCTTCTAAATGTTTATACATCTATTCTCTCAACAAAGAAAGATCTTGTATGCCGACGTTGAGATGCAAACAACACATAAATGTTTATGACATCCAAATATAAGCACAGAAAACAAATATCCTGACATGGAGTATTTTCTTCAGATATTAATAAAACTATTCGGGATATGCCTTTATTGTTTTCCGATGCTACGAAGGTGAAACATCTTGCCTCGAGAGCCAATCTCGTTACGTCACACAATTCTTTGACGGAAATTCCTTGTTATGAAATTCTCTTTAGGGGTGGCAACAGCTGGTATTTAGTTTGCTTTGGAACTAAACCTATCCATTAGTTTTGTGACTCTTTAGAGTTTTATTTTCCTTCTATTGATTAAGCTTGCTTGTAATGGAAAAGATAAATTTATTTTTATGGTAAAATAACTAAAAAGTTGAATTGAAAATAGAGAAAATAAAATAAAGAAAAGTGTTTGTTTTAAAAGTAGATGGAGTTTTTAAAGCAAACAAATTGTAGAGTTGTAGTTGTCGATACAACCACAATTACCAAGATTAAAATCTACTGTGCAAAGTCGGGGGATAACAAGATGAAATGAAAACGGCGTTTTATTTTCACAATCTTTAAAAATAAAAAAAGTAGACAATTCCGGGGATAACTTCGATAAATCTTCAGCAATAGGCCAGGCAGCAAATTTATACAGGATAAATTGAAACTGGAGGAAACCGTAAAACAAAAAGCAATTAACAATGAATACAAAAAAGATAAAAATACAAAAGGTGGTTTTAGATATTCGCTGTAACCTTCTTATTCAATTTTCTGTATTAATTTGCTGCCTGGCCGTTATGTTGCTATTGCTGACAAAGAGGATCGAAGTTATCCCCTAAACAATAGTACCTTTTTAATGTTTTTAAAGATTTTTAAGTGCAAATAAAACTTTGTTTACACTTTATTTTGTTATCACAATTACTTAACACTTGTTCTGTAAATACTAATACATACTTTTTAAGGAAGCGGATGTTATAATAGCGGATTTTACTCATAACTATGTTTAAAAGTTAATAAATTAAATATAGGATGTTAACTGTGGTACTAAATCAAAATTACTTTTTGAGATTAAGTATTTTTAAAAATCAATTGATGTTTATGTGATCGCTTTTACCGTTAATTTTTCTGCATTTTGTTGAAACTTTTAAAAAATATTGAAACAATGAAAATAATGAAATCAATAGATACTTTTAGAAAATGAGAATATTGAATATGAGAATGAATTTAGAATCAGACACTTTTAGTACTTAATTTACTTAATTAGTAATTTGTAAAAAACATATGGACCTTTATCTCTTTATCTTAAGAGACTTTACTTATGGACCTTATGAATATCTTTCTATTAGTACCATGCTTGTAATTTTGATTTTTAAAAATATTTATTTATAAAACTACATAAAAACATAAACTTTTCTGAAGATAAAATAAGCCTTTTTATTACCTAAAATGCTTTAGTAAAAGCGTTAGGCTAAAATAGGCATGGAGAAAGTTGAACATAAATATAATATTTCTAGCCACGAGGAAGTCTACTAAACCTCCATTAACTTCGGGCAATTTACCCTACTTGGAGAAGATATGCTCGTGCAAACAGGCAAAGATCACAAATTTGCACTTCCACTGCTACTTATAGCGAAATTAAATCGGTTTAGTAGAGGAGGTCTAAAAGGATAATATTCATAGTTCAGTTACTCGTCTTGGCTCCGCATAAGGTTTGATACTACATATTAACTAAAGTGTTTTTGAACGAGCTATTAAGGCTACGCCGAAAGTTTATTCCTCACATCAGGTATTTCTTGCCATAGAAGCCAGATGTTGAAAACATTATAACCATTTAGTACATTTTTAGTTTCTCCTTTCATGACACATTTTTTGTTGTAAATATCGTTATTACACCCTAAAATATGTAAACTTATTTACCTACGCTAAATGTAATGCAAATTCAACAGGTGTAAATTTAATACTTAAGGGGTACACCTAGTGTGACAGCCTAAAAAAAGGCAATTTTCGGGAATTAAAAAAAGAAAACTAGTGAATCAATCGTTCTAAAATTTTGAGGGTATATTTATACATGTTTTGAGAATACACAGTAAAATTTTTGAAATAAAATATTAAATATTTTTGAAATGACACGCGATCTCCGGCGGCGCCAAAAAAAAGGGCCTCCACTGCTTGCGTGATTGCAGTCTTCTCCGTTGATAAAACCTAAAAAAAAATTCTAGTGAAACTAAAACATATTGTCTGTACGATGACCCTCGGGTGAACAAAAAAATCAAAAATTGACAAAATGGCGGCATGTTGAAAAAAAAGTTAAATTTAACCAAAATTTTGGTCGTTTTTGGCCTGCCAAAATTCGATTTTTGATGATCAAAAAACTGGAGGGTCATCGTATGGAGAACTATATAGAGAAGATGCAAAAAAAAATTTGATAGTGATCGGATCATTTGTCTCCGAGTAATCACTCCAGCAAATTCGAAAAATGATGTTTCGAGAAAAACGCGTTTAAAGATAAAATGGTCGTGTTCACTGCCGAGCGGCTACTCTTTTAAATGGCTGTAACTCAAAAACTATTTAAGATATCGATTTAAAATTTTAGTATGTTATTTTTAAAGGTATAACCTATCGAAATATAAAAAATAAAAAAAATCGATTTTTTGAAAATTTCACACTAGGTGTGCCCCTTAAACTGAAAACACAATAAATTTTTGAATTTAAATTTCGCTTATTCAAAATTATAAGGTAATGCAAAACATGAGCTTTTTTTAAATTACTTTTCCAAATAACTCAGATTAAAGCTTATATGCCTATAATTACTAAGGGTTATGATTTCGCCATTTATCGTGAGATAATATATAATAACGCTAATAAATTCATCAACTAACATAAAATCTTTTAAAAGATGTGAAAACTTCATTTTATTTTCTTTACTGATTTTAAGGAAAAGGGTGTAAAAATAGTTTTACTACCTTCCAGTAGTTATTTATTGGCCTATTACGTTTATGACACCACCCCATTAAAGTAGCTTTAAAGTTTCAGCGAACGTGTTTTTAATTGAGAGATATATTTTTTTGTTTCTGAAATAATTTTCAAGAGATTTAGGGTAAAATTTGAGCTACAATTAACTCACTTGCTTTATTTCCATACCATAGCCTTTCAATATTTTCGGATTTCATGCCATAACCGCAAAAATGATCAGCCCTTTTTAGAAACAAGGATTGCATTCGGAATAAGGCACCCTATTTGACTTTTCAATCTATACATCTATGTATTTATTTGACCATCCGTTTATATGTTTTGCATAAAATATGGTAATTAAAAATGAGAATGTGAGAAATTTTGAACATTGAGGAGACTTTCAATGGCTTGTTGATAATATTATTAACTCAAAATAAGGTAATAAATACATGAGAAAAAAATAAAATAAAATTAACATAAACATTTTATGAGGGGGAAACTCTTTTTTGCATCTTTTATTTGAATACACATTACGTTTAAAAGAACATGAATTAGTATATGTTATGCATTGAAAAATACTGAGAGTTAACTTCAAAAAAAGAGGGGTTCAAAAAATGTAGAAAAGGGCCTTAAGAAACAAATAATGTGGTTGGTATGATAAAATAATTGAATTTAATTGAGACGTAAAATGCATCATTAAATTTGAAAATGAGCACTCAATAACTTTTTATTATACTTTCTCTGAACGTTATATAGCATTCTTTTCAGCATTATTGAAAAACAAATCAAAATTAGATTCCTTATATCTACCCCTCCTTTAGTATAAGAAGAATCCCCATAACGTCGCAACAAACCAAATAAAAGATATTTATTACCGTACGTGAAATGTTTAACCCATGAAGAACCATAAATTGCCCTCAGTATTTATATATCCAACTACATTTCTCAACAAACAGAACAATAAGTCAGCCTTAAACTACCACAACGACCCAAATCCTCGAAGAACATACAACCCAAATCACGTTTTAAGATAACTCGACGTTTTTAACCGTGAAATCTTGCTCGCACTCCTAAAAAAACAACCCTAGTAATTTCCCGCGATTTTTCTCCGGTCCCACCCGTACTACGACTCCACTAAAACGAGAATTCTGGAGTTTAATTTTCTAAATCGGAACTTAAAAATAGCCTCATAAACTCCTTAATGACCCTGGCTCCTCAGAAAGCGCGGATATTGGAGGGTGATTTGGGAGCGAGGTGCTTTATTTCCTGCCGAGTGTGTTCGATGCAAAGAGAGGATTTGCATGGCTCGGAAAACGCGACGCGATCGTTGAAAATTTCCTATCGTATCCTCAATGATGTGGAGCGAGTAAAGAATAGTCTTCCTATTGGCTCTTGGAGCTACTACGTACTAGTTACCTCATAAACATGGAAAATTTTTCTCTTCAATGATGTTAGCGAGTATAAAGAATATAGTCTTCCTTATTGGCCCTTCTACATAGTAGGTGTAATAATGATGGAAAAATTTTTGCTTTCGTTGCTACGATTGCATTGCATTTTCCGAGTCATGTGAATTCGCCTTAAACCTTAACGGAGAAGGTGGGTTCGCTTTCAAGTTCGGATTTTATGAGGGGTCGTCATTTAGGTCGTAACTCTTGGAATGAGAAACTCTCCGTTGCTTCTCATTTATTCTAATGAATAACGCGTGCATGTTTATGAAGAAAATGGGGTTTTAAGGTACTGTGTGGATAATGGAAAGTGCCTTTTGTTAATTACAGTCTAATTTTGTTTGAATATACTTTTGTGGAAAAGTTACATAAAAATGTTAACATATAAAGCGAAAAAATTTATCTTTCCAAAATTATTTTAAAATGTGAAAAAATGAATGATGATTATTTTATACTCTATTCTTAATTCGTTCATGGTTTTTGTAGCTGGTATTTGAAATATAACTACATCCTTTTGTGTGAAAAATATTTTCAATTTAGTGGTTTAAAAAATTAAGGTTTAATACCTATTACTTTTGACTTATATTCAAACCTTTATTTTACTTATTTGTTTACTTCAAATACTACGGTCCACTTAAGGGCCTTGCTACGGGGGACAGCAAACTCACTCTAAAATCAAACAGCTAATAGAGCAGCTATAATAGATTTAGAGCTTGGGATAGTTGTAATAATTAGTCAAATCAAATAAGCCGTGGTTATAAAACATTGATTTTAATTAGTTATAAAGGATAAAAATTCGAATTACACAAAATTGGTTGAAACAATGCTATAATAATCTTCCTGCTATTTGAGGAGCAAACAGTCAAACCGTGTTTTCTCCAAAAAAAAATAAAAAAATGAGTTACTGCTATTTTCCTGATCTCCACATTAAACTACACAAAATAATGTTATTATCTGCAACTAAAACAAGTTTTAACCTATTCTAAAACTACTTAGAAAATTGATGTTTCAATCAAAAAGTGTTTCCTCCAGAGCCTGTTTTCAGTCAAACAGTGATTCCTCCAGTCACAGCCAATCATAGCTGTTCTTACTCGTCACGTGACCCACTCATTTGTCAGCGTAAAGTTGGTGATGTAAAAATATTGGTGGGGACTTTTTGACACGAAATCACCTAATGTTTATATTAAAAAATTTACATTGTATATCAGAAATAAAAAGAATAGTTTTTGAGAAGAGTAGGATTAATTTTTTTCATTAAAAAAGTGTTTTGTCCATGTTGGAAACATTCAAACCATGTTTCCTCCTATGTGTTCGATCAAAACGTGATTTCTCCAAACTTTAAATGCATTTTTAATAATTAATTTTAAGTTTTTAGGTAAATTATGACTACAAATCTTCTCAGTTACTCGTTATAGAACTAAACAAACGATAATTAGGTTTTTAAATTATAGTAATTTTTTAAGTTATTAGTTTTTTGTGTTTCCTGAAAATTTGTATTTGAAGGAGAAAGCATGGTTTGATTGTTTGCTCCTCATTTATAAACGCATTAAAATTTATAACGTGCAACAGAGTTGAGCTGGAAGTAAGGTATTCATTCATTGTAAGTATTCATTGGAGATGGGAAATATCCATCAACAGTCACCAACTTGACTGTCACAATTTAATTTCCACACCTCAATACTACGTATAAAAACGAATATTCACAGCTAATCAATTAATTATAATAGGGCACCTGAAAGTCATTAGCTATTTTTATGTTTGAATGTTCAAGTATAAGGACATCAATCACATACTCCACAGTTACTTCAACAAGCTATAAAATGACTTTTTAAACAAATACGGGACAAAACCAGTACAAAGAAAAATTACTGAATGAGTGTTGAAGACTGATAACCCCAAACCGTCATTTGTCTCAAACTCTTTTTCCATTTCATCTAATCCCAAAAATCCACTTTCGTGTCACAAGTCTTTGAGTGCTCCAATTTATAATTCAATAGACAATCCCCGGCTGATTTCCTCCGTCATAAATAACGACCTCATTCGTGACCACAAAAATGTAATGACATCTGATTCCGCACCCAACGTTTTCACACATTAGGCTCTACACACTTGAACTCTCCCATTGAAACCCAATGTGATCCTCGTTATTAATGCACATCCCAACTTGCGAAGAACTTCCCCCACGAAAGCAATTTCTAAATCACGGAAATTCGTACAAGTGAAGCAGAATCCACCGTCTAATGTAATTTCATGTATTTTTTATTAGCAGTACACGATCGCTTAAGAAACTTTGGAAGACTTCGTGGGAGATGATTTTTTAATAATTCGCGGAGTATTTGGAAAAGCATTTTGTGTAATTGGTCATTCTTGAAGGAAAATGTTCTTTTATTCATACAAAGTTTAGGAGGAATTTTTAAAAGATTTTGTTACTTTGGTTGGTAATTGGATAAAGAGTGATTACCTTAATAAAGAAAACTTCTCGTTTGTAAGAAATAGTACTTTCGTGTAGCATAAAAATCAAATTAACTAGAATTTTTTTAGCATTTTCAGTTCATACATTCTAGATTCAGTTATTATTAAACTTTTTAAAAAAGTATAAAATTCCTTTAAAGTCTTAATTTTCACGGATTATTAAGCCCAATAACGCATTTATAGATCCCCTTATAATTCATAATTAATTGAATCTAAAATAAATATCTTTGTCTATATCATACATTTCAGTGCTTAAGAAACAGGTAATATACAAGTCTAAATTTTTTAATTAAAAGAAATATTTTGAAAACGGCTTATATTTTTTATTAATCACCCAATTACACATTTAATATGCCCCTCCCTCTAATTCTTTTACCATTACTCACATAACTAACATATCAAGTAAACTAAAACTACATTAAAGTTTGATATTTCTAAAAGCCATTCACATCACACTGATTTCATAATCAAAATATTATTCAAATAGGGATAAAAAATAAAATGAAAACAAATAAATGAATATATGATACGCCAAAGGTAAACAAAAATCCAGTTCTGGCGTAATAGAAATTAATTTATTATGAATTCAATAGAAAACAAAAGAAAGAAAAAACTAAATAAACAGACACACACAAAAGGCTGGAAGGATACTGGATAACTTAAAATATATTGAAATTCTACTACAAATGAAACAAAATACATCAAAGAGTTTATTTAAAATACAAATCACCTGGGCCCATAGGGCCCTTATCTTTGATTAACAATTAAAAACAACTTAAATACAATAGAACACAGTATGTTGAAATACAATTGGACATTTATTTATTTTATTTATTTATTTATTTATTTATTCACCCAAACAGACACAAAATCCAATTACATGGGGAAACAATGACAAACACAGACATGGTAAGTTAAAATGCAATTAAAGCATCAGAATCCAATACCATGTAATAATACATCAGAATTCAATACCAAATAAGACAAAAATGCATTGTGATTCAATTTAAACATTTCTACAGGTTTCACCATTAATTAACTATACTCTTAACACCTCCCCTTAGAGTTAAAAAAGTCCGATTTGAAGGAGAAATATCCCATATACTCAACCCGCAACCAACGCATGACACAGACGAATACCGGCTGCCAGGATTTCGCATATCTGCCCCGATCTATGGCCAGGCCATTCGTAATTGGCGAGTTTGCCTGGGGCATTAATAGCGGCCGAGTTTGCTTAGCCGTCCAACTGAACTGCTCATTACAGATGGAGCTATGCAGATGGCCGAAACTGTGTGAGGGTATTTACTCAGCGGAGTGGCAGGAACTGTAACACGCTTCTCGATTTGTTTTGCGGCGATGGATCGGAAGGGACGTAAGTCTGTCGTAGTAGTTGCGAAAGTTTGCAGCTTTAGCACTTGTATAAATGAGTATAACTGATTCTCTAATCAGTCAGTAGCTGGTAAGATATAGTATGCGGTCATTTCACGAAAGTTTTGTTTCTCCTTTGATGCTTTTTTTTTTCTTTTAAAAAATTTTAAGTTTTTAAAAGTTTTAATTTAAAAATTCTAGTTACTTACTTCTTACTTCTTGTTACGAGCGTCCGGCTAATTGTAGCCGATGGCTCGGTGTCCCTGATATGTAAGGCAGGCAAGGGTCCAAAATTTTTTATTTTAAAGAATTTACTCCACGGTGAAACTTGTTTTGCGGCGATGGATCGGAAGTGACTTAAGTCTGTCGTTTTTGTTATGTAAAAACATTCATAAAAATAGTTTAAAGTACTTGTTAACGCAACGAGTAATTTTCTTTAAAATTTCAATCTTTTCTTTATGAAAAATTTAGAGTAACAAAATATATAATTTGAGAATGTTAACCGATTTAATTCTTACTATCATCTAACCACTAACTATTCAGTAGCAATCCTACTTTTTATGGATAGCTTCAATAGCGTTATTCAGGTCAAAGTAATCTATGGTATCTCTTACGTGTAAGTTATTGTTGTTGTCTTGTTCAGCAAGCAGTGCAATTTGATCAAATTGATCCAAAAAAGTCCAAGACAGCCCTGGCCACATCAATAAATTCCGGGGAATAGAGGAGTTGATGCGGGTGATCGAGATGGATCCTCAGGATCCATTGAGTTATGGTTATTGGAAGTTATTGTTAAAAATATTAATTGGATTTTAGTTTTCAATTAGTTGTTTCCCTATTTGGAAAGCTTTATTTTTTTAACTTAGGTTATCAAATAATATTAAGGTAATAATAAGGTTAAAAATATTATAAGGTATTGTTAGTGATAAACTTTTTTCTAAACATCCAATATCATGGGTTAAGAAATTATGAATAAAGTTCTAAATATTAAAGAATACTTTATTTTTTTTAATTTACTGAGGAATCTTATAACAAAACAATTAATTGATTCATAGGGTTTTAAAAATTAATTTGTAATTTTAACGTTAACAAGCTGACCCAAATATTTATCAAGTCCGTCCTTTTTTTGCAATGGCTTCTTTTTTTTTACTAGCTTTACCCATTGAATTTATCTTTTCCAAGCACATCTCCAACCAGACATTACATCAGTTTTCAAAAAATTATACGTGTGAAAGAGGTTTAAACCTATATATATAATACTTTAACTATTAAATCACCTATATTCGGAAATTTCCTCTGTAGTACTCTTCCTATACACATTTTCTTGTTCTGCAATGAATCAGCAAGTTTTAGATACTCTGAGAAGCTGTTATTTGTTTAGAGTGGTTGCCCTTCCATATTACAACGACTATTAAAAACCTCTCGTCTGCTAGAGGTCTGATACAAATTGTACTAAAGTGTTTATTTACTGCGATAATAGGGAAGCAGTACCTAAAAGAGCAATTTGGGAAAAAATGAGAAGTAAATAAAAGGCACGTTCCCATATAAAAGAGAAATAACAAACGCTCAAGTGCTTAAAACGCATGAAAGAATTGCCCCCTCGAGAACACTGCTCCTCTTTTATGGATGCCATTTTATTACGACACACGCGAATTCCTTGTTGCAATATGCGTGCTTGAGTAGAACGTTGAATTTATGGTTACAAACCTAAGGGAAATGAAACTCTTCCAGGGTCGGATAAGTAAAATTCTCTATTTACATTTTGGAAAAGCTTAGGGCTCAGCAGTTTCCGAATTGAGAAGATTAGAGAGCGTTCTCTTGAAATTAATGCTTGCTACTTTAAGAAGATTAAAACGTGATTTCTTTCGTTCACGGAGAAGTATTTCTTTTATATATCGAAGGAGGTTTCGATTAAGTCTGAATTAATATATCAGCTAGAGAAATTATATTTGTATTAAATTTTATCCATTTTAAAGGGACAGAAAGTAGTGGTTATTAATCGAAGTTATAGAATAAGGAAACTGTGCAGCTGAGAGATGTCATTCTACACATATTAACAATAATTGGTACACCAAAAAATATTTGAATGCGGGGAAAAAAGTGCTGAACAAATAAGAATAAAAGTTTATATTTTTTTACTAAATAATATACAAGATTTAACTTATCTTATAAAATTTATTATTTCAATTATTCTGTTACTTATGGGATATTTTGCAAATAAACTAGAGTTAACTTTTAATATAACCTTTAGTACCTTCTATCATATTTAAACTTTTGACATCATTGACTCTTAAAATTATCCATACCAATTTCAATAAGTTCCTCCTTTAAAATAAGTTTTGAAGTACACATTTTCCGTTAAAAGGGGATGGAACTTTTATACAAAATTGATATAGAAGGATCTATAAGAAATATTTCACTTTTAAAAGCTCATTTAAAAATCTTAAGTGAACTTTATTTGTTGAAACAATGATGCTTAAAATGGCACATTAAGAGATAAGTTATTAGATCATTCGTTTAATCTTCTCACGCAAACGTTAATCTTTTAACAAACTATTTATCTTAGCAGTATCAATGGTATAAAAAATGGTGTAGGTAATGAATGTACACAGCACATACTATGTACTAAAAAATTTAATAACTTTTAAAAACGCTTACTTAAAACACTTACTCTTAATCAGAGCACTCCTTCATTTTGAAGTAACTCTTTTAAGGGTTTATCTTTAGCTATCAAATAAAGAAATAGTAAGATTTTCATTCTTTATCCGGGACTTGAAGGCTTAAGCTTGAGGTCTCATCCAAACTAATAAGAAATAATAGTAGGTGGTACGTGGAGTAATTGTCGCTTTTTTTTTTCAGCCTTTTCCACACCAAACTCAGAAGGGGTTTATAAATTTCCTTGCAATCGCTCCCCAAACACCCATTGACCACACTCTCTATAACTTATTCCCTCGAATTTAATTATTCTTGCAGAATCCCTATGGAAACGGAAATATCTGTACCATGGTTCACGTTCTTGTTTGAAACTGTCAAGAGATCCTTATCCAGATCCTATCAGACCGTTTCTGTCATCACTCATTTTGACAAGGTTTCCAAGGAATTAGATAAACGAGATTTCACGGTTGGAAGTTTGTTCTCGTATGTGGTGAGCAGTAATATTTCATGGTTGCCTTCTGTGTTTGAAAACAATATTTATGAGAAAGATGTATCTTTCACTTTTACAAAACTGTTTACGAAAATATAAAACAAAAAGAAAACATAGTATAATACGATTTTTTAAAGCTAAACTTTATATAAAAAGTGGAAATTAATGCTGTAAGACTGATATTAATAAAAAAAAATATCAGTTATTAAATGTAACTGGATCGTGTAGGCAGATTATTATATTTTCTTATTATTTTACTAAAACAAATCGTAAATTAGATAGCTAATGTGTAACATTTTTGTTTACTCTTTTTTATTAATAAATGTTGTTTCTTATATTCATGATGGGGGGCCGTTCAAATATTACGTAAGCACTTTTTTGGTCATTTTTGACCCCCCTCCCCCCTTGTCAGCAAAAATAAGCAAACCCCAACCCCCCCCCACCATAATTACGTAAGAAACTGCCAGACCCCCCCTTGGGTTTTTTTATACGAAAGCATGTGTAATTAAAATTGGCGGTTCGTCACCATGGAAACGCAATAGAAATGCAATCTGAAATGACTAGTAGCTAGTATACATAATATTTTACAATTAAAAAATAAGTAAAAAAATTTAAATATATCTTTATCCTAGTTTGTTACTTAATAAAATATGTATTATTCCATTTAGGCGAACCTGTTATCTACACTTTTATAGGTACTTCTCTTACCTAATAATCATGCTAAAACATAGCTTCTCCGATAGTGCAAGTCAAGCGTTTCATATACAATCCGTAAAAGTTTGCATGTATGAAAACCAAATTATTTTTATGAAACAATAAAATGTGAAAAACAAATAAGAACTTACCAGAAAACTATATGTTCCAAAATTTTTTTAAGCTTATTCAAACTAACTTCTTAACTGAGATAATTATCTGTACTGCATTGCGGAACCTATCTGCCAGAGCTTATGGAGATTTACTTGAACACTTTCGATGTGTTATCATTGTACACTAGGGTGGAGTGAAACTAGCCAAAAATGACCAACTTAGGAAATTGAAAACGCCTGAGGTATAGTGACTAGAATTTGTAGTCACTATACCTGAGGTGGGAATAGGTGCCATTTACGATAAAACTTAAAAATTCAAAACTTGTGTTCGATCAATTAATATCTTCAGGTTCCACATTCACGTTAAAGTTTCGATATTTCATTAAATTTTACGTAAAAATGGTTATAAATGATTCCCACACAATTTTAGCTCCATTTTCAAACCATAGCTGGTTGAGTTTATATTCTTAGGATGTCAAACAACATTTTAAGACCTTCCGTGGACTGAAATGGGAGGTAATTTCCAATTTTTCAAGCCCGAAATAAGGGCGCATGCCATTAAAATAGGCTCGCGACCGAAAAACAAGTTTTTGAATATCGATGCCAAATAGAGCTCAAAAGTTGCGTTTTACCCTCCTTATTCATGGAAAAATAATAAAAAAATTTGTAAAAAATAATTTAGATGTGTTTTGGTCCTAAAATTTGAAAATATGGATCTTTTGCATAGCGTATAATGGGAAAAGTCTTAATAAATCAAATTCAAGTTTTAAATGTTCTAAAAACTTATAGTTACCTTACTTTGGTGTCTTAATAATCATTAATACTTTTGAGTTCATTATTAAATTTTTTAAAATTAAGTTAACAGCCTAAAATTTCAAATTTGAATGAAAAAACTTAAAAATCCAAAAATTTATAAACTTTTAAGTTCGAATATTTTATTTAGTCTGTAATACACATTCTTGTTTACATAAAATACTTTTAAAACACTAAGGTTGATATTTTTGCAGAAAACAGACGATAAAACGTTATATTGCACTATAGGCATTTTATTCCAAACTTTAACCTGGAATATCACTTTTTATATCAAGTCTTCAAATTTAAAGCAACGAAATGTCAAATAAAAGGTTATGATTTCTGTTAGATATTGGGTTGTCCCATAAGTTCTGTTACTTTTTACGAAATTTCGTGTTTGAAATTTTTTTATGAAAAACTGGTAATAGGTAGAGATTTCCAACAAAATGGATTTTGATCTATGTATATTTATAAACATAACGTGTGACTTTGGCAGTTCTCGTGATATTATTTCTTTTCAAAATGGCGGTTTGAAAAAAAGACCGCAAACGACGATTTTTGCGTAATTTTTTTCTTTTGTTTAAAAAACTAGGAAGAACGCATAATTCATGGCTAAAAAAAGTTTTACTGTATATTTGAAATGTTTCGATTAAGGTGTCATAATTTCAAGATGATTCGATAAGTTTAAGATAGGAAATTTTGGCTTTAAAACTTCATATATTGCTAATTTCACGTGTTTTTAAAGCACGCCCATTGTTTTTCTAAGCAGCTGGTATGAAGCAAATAAAAGGCAGATGTTTTTTGAACCATAATGCTTTTTTACACTGTTTAAACATTGAAAGCATCTTTTCATATTATAGTTGAATAGATTCATTTCTAAATTCCAACGAGTTGTTTTTATTGTAGTGTTTTCGTATGAAACAAATAATTGCTTTGTTCGCATAGCGTATAAGTTCAGCGAGTGTAATTCGGATAAGCTAAAATGTTGCGCGCTTGAATAGTGCGCACTACTTTCTTAACTTAATTACAGAGATAATTTAATATACTGCATATTTTGAATACTGGGGTCTATCTGTAAGCTTTTTTATTGTATTTGATGATTTTTTGTGAGAATTTCTTTGAAATGACTAACATTACTGAGGAAAGTTTTTTGCAATTGATGTTATGTTTGAGACCGAAATTTCCTAAGTTAAACTTATCGAATTATCTTGAAACTATGACATCTTAATATAAACATTTCAAACATACAGTAAAAATTTTTTTAGCCATGAATTATGCGTTCTTCCTAGTTTTTTAAACAAAAGAAAAAAATTACGCGAAAATCGTCGTTTGCGGTCTTTTTTTCAAACCGCCATTTTGAAAAGAAATAATATCACGAGAACTACCAAAATCACACATAATGTTCATAAATATACATAGATCAAAATTCCCTTTGTTTGAAATCTCCACCTATTACCAGTTTTTCATAAAAAATTTTCAAACACGAAACTTCGTAAAAAGTAACAGAACTTATGGGACAACCCAATATAATTAGCGAAAATTTAGATATATTATAAGTAATTTTAATACTCTTATCTGAAAAAGTAAATAAAAATATGTATAAAAATGAATTTTTCTCTCATTAGGCGATTCTGCCTTAACTTCTTAGCTCAAATCATAGTTCAATACCTTTGTAAATACTTTTTTGACGATTAAGACACCAAATTAAGGCAATTTACGAATTTTTTTATTATTTTTCCATGTATAAGCAGGGAAAACGCAACTCTTGTGCCCTATTTTGCACCGATATTCAAAATTTTGTTTTTCGGTCGTTAGCCAATTTTAATGGCATGCGCCCATATTTCGGGCTTGAAAAATTGGAAATTCCCTCCATTTTAGGTCCTTAGAAGGTCTTAAAATGCTGTTTGACTTCCTAAGAATATAAACTCAACCAGCTGTGGTTTGAAAATGGAGCTAAATTGTGTGGGAATCATTTATAACCATTTTCACGTAAAATTTGATGAAACATCGAAACTTTAACTTGAATGTGGAACCCGAAGATATTAATTGATCGAACTCAAGTTTTGAATTTTTAAGTTTTATCGTTAATGGCACCTATTACCACAGCAGGCGTTTTAAATTTCCTAAAAAAGTTTTTTTGCTCCACCCTATTTTACACACTCCATTGAACGGCCTTTCCCCCACTGACCACTCAAGGTTTATCTGGAATTCTTCGGTGAAGAAACCTGATGCCACAGTGTTTGTTAATACAAAAGTACCCCCTTTGAAAAGCAATTGAGCCCCAGGCTCCCTGACCCCTTAATATAACATTGCAAAGTTCGCGGAAGACACGTCTGGACAGTGGACACATCTTGTTTACACAAAAGAGTGAAGCGCTTCCTGCTTTTTCTTCTGTACACCAACGACCCTCCCTTTCGGGGGTAAGACTCCACATGGGAATGGGATTTTGTGAAAAATGTCCGTTTTTGGGAATCGAAAACAGATATGTTCGAAAATTCAGTATCTTACTAAGGTACGTCGAACCGCACTCATTTCAGCGGACCAAATCTTAATAGTGCGGAAAACTTGCCTACCCATAACAGTAACTCGTGTGTGAAATTTTAGCCCCATCAAATAATATCTTCTATTCTTAACCTCGGCCTTAAGTTTTGAATTTTTACCAAAAATTTGCTATTTTGCAATATTTCTTACAGTTCTGGGGCCTTCTGATGCACAGATTTTTTCAGGAGGTGTGGTAGACGTCTAGGGGGATTATTCCGTGAACCCCATCCTCATTTCCACTTTTCCCCCTACTCGAACGGGGGTTTTGTGGGCGAGCACGCTGCTGGTAATGTTGGCTTTCCCTCCAAACGCCAACGCTGCGCCCGCCTTCGTAGCCCCTTTTGTGCATCAGAACCTCACATAAACCAATTATTTTCATGAAAGTGACCCAGAACCCACCATTGAGGGGTATATTTTCATCAGATTCCATGTATTTATTTTTTTTAATTTACTTTAATTCCTATTTTACAAACACGTTTTTTTTACAATCTACTTTTTAGCAAACTGAAACTGCCAGTAAAATGTCGATGGGAATGTATTGCGTCTAAATAGTGCATATACACATACAGTCATATTTCTCTTTTATAACCTCTTTTTCTTTATTTATGAGAGGACCTTTTGAACAAAGAGCACCCCTCGGTGGTATAGCTAGAAAAAATTCCGGAGATTAATAATTATATTTCAGAGGGAATCTGAGATAGTTTCAGTATTTTCTTTTTTCCAAACAAGTAAATATATCCCCATATCCCCCTTGGTTACGCCCATGGCACCACACACCTTGTTGGAAGCTCTAGTTACTAACTGCTGTACCTTTTTCTTCGCTGAAATGGTGACTTCGAGATTTATAAATCCCCACTGCTCTATGTTAGACCATCTATCAGTTCCTAAGAACTGGTGGAACCGTAATCTGAACACTTTCCCAAGCTATCATTTCAACATAGCGTTTAGCTTTGAAAGCCTGAACTTACATCCGATGACATGATTTCTGAACGGCCCATTCCATAAAACTAATCAGATAAATTTGAGATATAATTCATTATAATATCTGTTTATAGAGGTAGCATAGTGTCCCCCTTGTTTGTTCGAATATATAGGGTAAGCGAAGGCACTGAGTGTATCGATCCCTAAATGTGGATTGTCAGAAGAGGTAAATCAGCAAACTTATTTTCATCGATTACAATATTCAGAAATTCCAACTTATCTCATCTAGCTCCAAGGGGTACCTCAAAACAGCCGATGGAGGTCTGGGTGTACGTTACTGTGTACGTTACGCTATGGTTCAATGTTATACTTTAACTTTAAAAGCCCATTAAAGATGGTACGTGACATCTCTTTGATTCAGTATTGGGAAAACATCTTGCTGGGCATGATGACTGATTACAAGATCTCTATGTTAGAGAAAACGCTCTACAAGATTTTGTAGACAAGAGAACAAGCAATTGGTTGTAAGTGTTCGCAGCTTAGGCATAACAATGCTAAAATGATAGACTGAGAAAGTGCTCAAATTACGGTTCCACTAGTTCTTAGGAACTGATAGATGGGCTAACATAGGACAGTGGGGATTCGTAAATCTCGAAGTTATAGCTTCAGCGAAGAAAAAGGTTTTGCCCCCTTGTCAGGAAAAATAAGCAAAGTGCAAACCCCCCTCCCCCCCTAGGTGCTTACGTAATATTTGAACGGCCCCTTACTACTGATAAATGGCAATACCAGAAATAAGTGTATATTTCTTTTCACAAGTCAAACAAATAAGACCATTGGCTTCGTTTGTGAAAAAATCTGTATTCTTTGTTTGAATTTCCTAGACATTCGACAAAAACATATATAAGAAATGAATTACCTTTATCAATACTGCTACTATTTGTTCAAAAGGGAGAAAAATAGTATCCCTTTATTTGCTGAAATAGGGTTTTCAAATGTACCGCTTCCTTATAACAGATGATGGAATATAAAGGCAAAGTTAAAATAACGCATATCAGCAAAATCTCTACATTAAATTTCGGAGCACATGCTTCAAAGAGGATATTGAAATAAACGCATCTTTCTTGAATGTATCGAAAGAAATATTTTTTGCTCTTTGAATGACATGATTTTTGAATAAAATGCACATCGTTGGTTTCGCTTTATAATAGTAAGTTTCGACATTGATTTTTTCATTGTGAAGTCATGCTTGGTTTTCTAGACTCCAGACTGGGATCATTAAAAAGGATGCACTTAGAAAATTCTGCGTCTTCATATGTAAGCTTAATATCATATGCTACTGTTTAAAAATGAGAGGAAATAAAACGTTGACAGCTTCTCTCACAGTGATGAAGATTTAGTTTAAATATTTCCAGATGAATTGAAAATGGAGGTTGAGAATAAAACATTTCCATGGGAGAAAGAAAAATGTCTAGCAAACTTCGTAAATAATTCATGCAATTTATGGAGTTTTCTTCAACCGGAAGAGATTGATTGTGCTGGGAAAGATAACTTTTTTACAAGATAAATCAGATCTAGTTATTTAAATTCTTAGCATCAACATTCCGGAATGATAAAATATGTACTTTTAAATTTAACACGACGCCAAAAAAACAAAAAAGGATAAGTACCTTTACTTTTGGATATTTCTTAGTTCTTGATAGAGCTTGCAACTAAGTTTCAATACGTAATCTAAAAATTTTTTTAATATTAAAGAAATTTTTATTTTATACGTTGATAATGACAGGGATAAATTTAGATAGTAGTTCTACAAATTTGTTTCACCAACTAAACCAGAATTTTTAGATGTTAGATGTTTTTACAAAAGTTTTTTGATGTAAACCTATCCTCTTAAAAAACCATTGCTTCCCGAATTTGAAACGCTTTTTACCAATACAAACATTTTGAATTCCTCATAACAATTCACAAAAACGTATTATTCACACGATTTGGAAGCTTAGGAAGGATTTTCACTTTGCCAAAAAACTATGGCAGCTTAATATAAAAGGTGAAAAAACGTAAGGTATCTTTAAAATCTTATCTTTAAAAGCAGTCTTAAAAAAACTTTATTTAAACTCTTTAAAAGCAACTAATCATACTTTATAAGGCAACTTGTTATAGCCATACCCAAATTAATACTTTTTGGTATGGATCACATTTGTATATCCAACTGTATGACCTAAAAATATCAGCTATGTGTCCATCAATGATTTTAAATATGCAAATCTAACAAAGAAGGATTTTAAGTTTGGAACTCACAGATCACTTAAGATCATCCCCTCGTGACTTTCCCAGACAGTCACCTTCATCCCCAGCGATCGAAATCTCCCCGATTCCACATGGACATCCCGACTCCACCCGAGCCATGCCGAGTCCAATCTCCACCGAACGGGGAGGGTAAATCAAAGGAATCTCTCACAAACTCCCGAGAAAAGATACCGAAAAAGAAAGGGAGTCTATTATTAAAAGGAAGATCGGCAGCTGGCTTATCCGGAGTTCGTTTCGGTTTTGGTGCTCCGATCAATAAGTATCGGAGTCTGTGGATGCATTAGTGAGATAAGTCGATGGTTTTGTGTTGCCCGGTGTCCGTTTAGGAAGAAGGTAATGGATGAGATGGGATGAGTGCGTGGAAGGAAGGAGTGGTATTGGATGCAGATTGAATGCATGACAGATGACACTGTTTGTGATAAGCTGTGTGGGTATTTTTAGGTATTGATGATATGGGAATGATTGAGTCGTGTAAGTTGAATGTTATGAAATTTGAGACAAGCATGGGGGAAGATATCTTTTTTTTACATCCTTTATGTATTGTGGTAGTTTCACAAGTCAGAAATTCTACAGTTGGCCGGTAAAAGCAGTCCTTAAAAATGCCTTTCCTAAAGGACAATGTTAAAAACCTTCAATAAATCAAATTTTTTTCTGTTTCTAGCACCACAGTCGTTTTAAGCAGCTCATATCAGTAGTAAGTCACTTACGGCCGTATTCACCACACCACTAACCTAACATCAAACCTAAGGTTAACCTGGAATCAAAATTTCCAATTGGTAGTTTGGCTAACTCATTTGTTTGTATACCACTTTAAAAAAACATATATTTGTTACCAAGGGGAGCAAACCTGTCCAGGGGTGCAAACTCCACCCGACCCTATGCAATCTATATATTGGGTTGTCCCATAAGTTCTGTTACTTTTTACGAAGTTTTGTCTTTGAAAATTTTTTATGAAAAACTGGTAATAGGTGGGGATTTCAAACAAAAAGGGTTTTGATATATGTATATTTATGAACATAATGTGTGATTTTGGTAGTTCTAGTGATATTTTTTCTTTTCAAAATGTGGGTTTGAAAAATAGACCAAAAGTAACGATTTTCGCGTGATTTTTTTCTTTTGTTTAAAAAACTAGGAAGAACGCATAATTCATGGCTAAAAAAAGTTTTACTGCATATTTGAAATGTTAAGATTAAGATGTCATAGTTTCAAGATGATTCGATAAGTTTAAGGTAGGAAATTTTGACTTTAAAGCTTCATATATTGGTGATTTCACGTGTTTTTTAAACCACACCTATTGTTTTTCTAAGCAGCTGGTATGAAGCAAATTAAAGGCAGATGTTTTTTGAACCATAATGATTGTTTCAAAGGTTTAAACATTGAAAGCCTCTTTTCATAATGTCATTGAATAGATTTATTTCTAAATTCCAACGAGTTGTTTTTATTGTAGTGTTTTCGTATGAAGCAAATAATTGCTTTGTTCGCTTAGCATAAGTTCAGCGAGTGTAATCCTGATAAGCTGAAACGTTGCGCGCTTGAATATTGCGCGCTACTTTCTGAACTTAATTCCAGATATAATTTAATATATATTGCATATTTTGAATACTTGGTTATTTCGTAAGCTTTTTTTATTGATTTTGATGCTTTTTTCGTGAAAATTTCTTCGAAATGAATAACATTACTGAGGTAAGTTTCTTGCAAAGATGTTATGTTTGAGACCGAAATTTTCTAAGTTAAACTTATCGAATTATCTTGAAACTATGACATCTTAAACTAAACATTTCAAACATACAGTACAACTCTTTTTAGCCATGAATTATGCGTTCTTCTTAGTTTTTTAAACAAAAGAAAAAAATTACGCGAAAATCGTCGCTTTTGGTCTTTTTTTCAAACCGCCATTTTGAAAAGAAATAATATCACGAGAACTACCAAAATCACACATTATGTTCATAAATATACATACATCAAAATCCCCTTTGTTTGAAATCTCCACTTATTGCCAGTTTTTCATAAAAAATTTTCAAACACGAAACTTTGTAAAAAGTAACAGAACTTATGGGACAACCCAATAATAGAAATTATACGTATCCCATCCCATGGTGGAAAATACCGTTTTGGAGAGGTGATACTTTCCGTTTGTTGTACTTATCAGACGAAAACAATAATAACTACAATACAATGCAAAATGATTTACGATGTCTTTTTAACTTTCTATTTTGAATTAATTAAATTTTATAAATGTATTATTTCAGACCACTTTATAATGGGGTTAAATGCTATAAATACCCCTAAAAACAATTTGCTAGTATGGGATTTAAATTTCCGATTTCAGTGAATATATTATGTAGATAAATTAAAATTTATTTTTCAAAGTGCTTATTTTTAATAAACTAGGGGGCTCTGCCCCCTGCTCGCTATCGCTCACCAACCCCCGGAACTGCTTCGCAGTTCTTTTCAGATCGCTTCGCGATCTTCGCGAGCAGAGCTCGCTTGTTTCATCTCAACAATCCAGCACAACCCAGTCTCGCCGGCTAAATAAATGCTCCTTTGATACCGAAACTATTAATCTCTCAAGCTTATCAATAATTTAAACGAAATGTTTAAAACACATCCAGCGAGTCTACTAATTATCGTCAACCATCTTAAAGAAAAAACATGATATTAAGAAACTTTTAAATTTATAATTCTATGGAGCTAACTCCCCCTGCTCGCTATCGTTCACAAATGCTTTCGCAGGACCTTTTGGAATTACTTCGCAATTCCCACAAATTCCAACTCGCTGAACTTTGTAAAAAAATTAAGCAATTTGCAGTAAAAACGTACACCAACTTTCCAAAAATATGTCACCAAATCCCCTCCATGAATAAGTATTAATGAATAATACATTAACTCCAACTTATCAAAATTTAAACGAAATGTTTTTTAAAATATTCAGATTTATTATTTTTAATCTGTTATTATAAAAATAACTATTTCTAATTGTTAATCTATATTCTGACCCAAAAAATTTTTATTTTGAAGTAACACGGGTAACACGTTAGTATTGCCTAGTGTTTATCATTCGTATTTTGTTTAAACCCAGACTTGTTAAACAATACCGTTTAAGCAATTGAAAATAATGAGACAAAACCTACACATCACTCAATGTTTACAATTAATTTCGATTAAAGCCTTTCTCTAGAAACCGTTCACCAAAAACTTTTTTTAGAATAGAGAGATAAAAACATGAAAAACTCTATGGTAGATAGCAGGGCTTATAATAATAGATGTAGATAATTAGGGCTTATGAAGAAATTCCTTTTTATTCAATACTTGCGAAAATCATTTTTACTCTTTCTGAAGAATTCATCTCAGCTGAAGGAGATAAATAATGAACCAAAAACTATAAACCTCAAAAAATTAAAATAGCGAACCCAAAAATATCAATTTAGTAAAACGCAAACTCAAAATATCCCCAAAAACCTTGCAAAAATCAAAAGATCTAACCAACCGCCTTTTCAGCAAATTGTTACTCTGAACATTCCTTAAATGTTTTCCTCTTGCATACCGTAAAACTTTTCCTACACCTCAAGCATTCTCAAAATCTTTTTTACTTCATGTTTTCCAAAAATTAAATTATAGGATCTTTTGAAAGAAAACTCTTTGAAAGTAAATTGAATTGAAACTAAGTGTATTACGCTGCCAGAAAATTGAATTTTAACAACTACCTTTAAATATAGAAAAAAAACTTAAATATGCATCATATGAGTTCGAAGATCCTAAAAATAAGCTAATTTTCTTTGGATTTAAGTTTTTTACATTATCAACAGGTTTTATATAAAATTCCTACTGATTTTTCATTCAATTCTCCATTAGAGATTAATTTCTTGCACTAACTTTTAAGAACCTTGAAAGTTATTCTAAAATAATTCAATTATATGTTTGCTGAAATATTTCTACTAGTTATAATAGTTATAAATTTACTATTTCCGTTACAACTTTTTGTCATTTCATCAAATTGCTTGGATTGAAGAATTTTGGCTCTTCTGTTTTCTTTTCTTTTGCTCTTAATTATTAAGTTAAAACTCTGATTGAGTATTTTATATATGCTTCGAGAAAAAAAACTATTCAACATTGAATATTTGATTACTTAAATAGTACACACAATCGGGTTTAAAGCTTGTAGAGAAATTTATTTAAAATTAATTAATTTAAACCGATATTTTAAGAAAGGTTAAACATTTCCTGCACATAATACTAATTTTTAAATTTTGAAAGATCAATATTATAAACTTTTACTATAAAAATCAATTTGTAAAAAGCAGGAATTGCTCCTCCAGGGCTGTAAAAGTTCATATTTAAATTGAATCGTCAGTATGAAAAAGGGAATGTCCAAAAACCAAGTTTTGAGAAAAACGAAAAAAAGCTGCATAAATAACGGAATTTTCGTTGTATAACCACCAAAATATTACAAGAAATTTAGGACCCTATTTAGAAAAAAGGGTAATAATCGAAACAAATATAAGTACTTTCAAAAGTATTTTAGAGTTGAAAAAGTTGATGGACTTATTTCCTTTTTCAACCTTATGAAATTTCAATTAAAGAAAAATTTCAAAAACCCCTTAAATTGGCGTTTAAGTTATATTTCTGCTTAGTTCACAACACAAGTGAGAAATAAAAAGATTAAGACAAATAAATTTTATAATTGTTATGAAATGGAGTCATATAAAGCAGTATCAATGGAGTAAAGGAATATTAATGGAGTCAAACACTTCTTGGATAAAAAAACGCTTTTAAATTAAAAGCAAATTTTTTGGCCTAGTTTACACCATGAAGAATGAGAACTGTGAAAGGAAAATTAACTTCAATTCCAAATTGATTGAAAAAATACAATGAATGGACATAGATTTCACAACTTCAAGGGGCTATAGGGGGTGGTTATGTTCCTCTCTTTCCACTCATGTGTAGAGCAAAGGTTGGAGATTGTTTTGAGAACAAATTCCATTACAATGTCCAAAGTACAAATTACAAAGTCCATTTTTATTTTTTGAGCTTATTCCCTTTTTCAAACTGATAATTCAATTATTCCTATGAGATAGAACTGAAAATACCCTAAACTTTTTGCATAAAAAAGTATCTGAAAAAATTATCTATTAAGTTTTAGTTTCCATACATTAATAACTCTTTTTTGCCTTTGTGTTTAGACAGTTAGTTTTCAAGAAAGTTTATTCGACAACCAATCTTAAGTAAATCTAAATTTAATTCAATTCATCTGAAATTAATAGCTTCCCTCTGGAAGTAATGGATTGCAAAGTTTTATAAAAGAAATCCTCTCAAATTTCGTACGCACATCTGTGTAATTCTTTTTTTTTATTTCCTGAAATATTTGAGAAATTCCTCAAATGTATGCGGAAAATTGGATAAACTATAAACATGATTTCCATTGGTGTATTTTTAAAGCTAGAATACACTAGCGGAAATAAAAATCCCAACACCAAGAAGGAAAGGAGATATCAAAGTAAAATTTATTTCTATTATTGAACATAGTATTAATGTGAATTGATTAAAAAATCAGCCTTCCTGGATGTTTGGGGGCCGAGAAAATCGGTGAGGAGTGTTGTCTCCATAGGTATCCATTACCGCCGTCACACGTCATGGTATTGAGTGACAGGGGATCTAAATGACTTTTGAGGGATTAGAGGACCATGTTGCCTCCTCAGGTAGTCCAAATTCATATGGTGCACCAGTGGGTGTTGGTTCTAGAGAACGGGAAAGACGGGGTAAAAATGCAAACTAGGGGGTTAAGAAGAAAGCTTGGACATTGCATACAACATGTGGTTGTGCATGTTTCTCTTGTAATTTGTCCCCAGGACAGGTCTGAGGGTAAGGACGGTCTACCGGCTGCAAAATCTCAATGACGCAGCTTTGGTTGGAAAAAGTACTGGTGAATCATACTCAGGAGTTGCAGAAATGGAATCCAATGCATCACTACTCCATTACCCTGCATTAACACTCCATGGAACGATTAGAAAATCATCAGCTGAGTGCGCTCTCTCAATTGTGTCTTCAAACTCATACCCAACCGTCGTGGTGCTCCAAACCGAAGCAGGATTCTCTCATAAACACAATGTCATGAAATTGGGATTTTCATTTCCTTAATTCGTGCACTATTGGAAACAAAAATTCCCATTTTCAGCCCCTTGTTTAAAGACAAAGATGTAAGAAGCTATGCGGACCGAACGGACGATCCGCAATACTGCAAACGACATCCATTCCACTGTCGCTTGTCCTCAGTATGATCTACCGGTATTTTGGCCAACCAAAGCTGCTTCATTGAGGTTTTTTAGCCGGTTGTCCGTCCTTACCTTCATACCTGTCCTGGGGACAAATTTCAAGAGAAAAATGCACAAACACATGTTTTATGCAATGTCCAAGCTTTCTTCTTAACCCCCTATATTGCATTTTCACCCTGGCCTATCCGTTCGTAAGAACCAACACTCACAAAACATGTCCGGAGAAAGAGGAGAAATCACCTAGCCCGGTATGCAACGTCCGCTGGTGCACCATATAAATTTGGACTACCTGAGGAGGCAACATGGTCCTCCAATCCCTCAAAAGTCATTTAGAGCCCCTGTCACTCAATACCATGACGTGTGACGGCGGTAATGGACACCTATGGAGACAACACTCTTCACCGATTTTCTCGGCCCCCTAATATCCAGGAAGGCTGATTTTTTAAGCAATTCACATTGATACTATGTGCAATCATAGAAATAAATTTGACTTTGATATCTCCTTTCCTTCTTGGTGTTGGGATTTTTATTTCCGCTAGTGTAGAAACTAAATCAAGGATCGAATTCTTTTAATTTCTAGTTTTTAGAAATAGTTTAGAGTTATTAAAGAGTTCAGTTAAATAAAAAAGGAAGTGAAATATAAGTAATTTTATTTAACTCTTTAGTTTTTTTAGTATGAGTATAAATATATTCCCTCTCATCTATACCCTCAACCTAAACAATTTTAAAATGTTTTAAGAGTTAATTTGGAAAGTTTGATTATTATGTTATGTGTACAATACACGCAAATATTCTTCTGATTGGACAACTTAGGGTCAATTATGAAAAATCCTTTTGTTTCATGCCTTCAAAAATATGTAGAATATAGATCCTAACATTCCTTGTTTTCACCTCGAATACAAATAATGGATTTAAAAGAATAAAAATTAAAACTATAAGTATTTTTTAGTGGATGAAAAGTCATTTAATATTGCATGGTATTTTTAGAGATATTATTGTTAAACATAATTCCTATTTTATATTATATATAATATTTTTAAAGTAATATAATCGGAATATTTCAATTATATGATTTTTCATGTGTTCTTTCACGTCTTTCTTTATGTTTCTTTTCAGATCTTAAGAGCTAAAAAATATAATTTCAATTCGATGTTTTTCCCTGTGGTTATAAATGGTTATCCATTTCTCTTATCTTTTGTTAATATTAGTTTTTAGTCATTTTAATTTAATATAGTTTGAGTTATTAAAAACATTTTCAAGATGGTTAATATGAAAACTTTCGTGACAAACATGACGTAATGCTAATTTCAGTCGTTGCTGAAATAAAAAAAAAGCAATTCATATTGATAAAAATGTCCGTTGCTTAGAAAGAAAAAATATACCTCCTTTTTCAATTTCTTTCAAGCACTAAGCTTAAAATGTTTTTTTTTCTAAGTTGGGTTTTTTAGAGTACTTCAGTGCTTCTAAAAATAGGCAAATGCTTTTAACCCACATTATTTACTCTTCAATGTTGCAAAGTGGCTAATGCTGCTGGAAAAGAAATTAAATGAGGGATAGACTTTAGAGCTGATGGATAGAGAAAGTGTTTTATTGTATTTTCTTTTCATAAAACTCCTGGGCGTTAATTACTGTTACTGGCGAAACAATTTTGTACACTCGTAAATTTTAGGTTTAGTCCTTTTAAAGCTGTGCGCAGCGGAAATTTTTTTGAAGTTTCGATGATTATTTTTCAAACTTCACTTTCAGAAAAAAATGTATACTACAGGCAAAATGTATCATAAGCTTAGTAGATGATTAATGAGAATAAAAACTTTTAAGGGGTAAAAAATGAATTTTTCCCAATATTTTGTACATGTTGATATACCAGAATCAATTTCTCTTAAATTTCCACAACCTAATCTCTAAAGATAAAAATTAAATTAATAAATAATATCCTTTTTATTTACTTCAGTATATATTTAACTAGTTTCATCTTTGATATAAGGGTCCAATTTTTTTTGGCATGCTCCTTTTAGAATAATTCCTATCAACGTATGTTTGTCACTGAAAATGATTCAATGATGATATTTATCAACCACTTTCAACCAAAATTTCTTTACAATCTTTAAATAGGAAGTTTAATAATCTATTTACTATTATGAGAAGTTAAATAATCTATTTTACTATAAGTTATTCTCAAACTCATCAAACTACTAAAATCAAAAAAGTTAACCCTGAAAACTGTGATTTGTATATTCAATATTAAAATATAAACAAATATAATTAAGTATGCAATGGTTTAAATAAATTGGAAGGATTAGTTTGAGAAAACACATGTAATACGTCTAATGAAACAAAACTCAAGAATCTAAAAAGACTTACTAAATTATTCAAACTGTAACAAATTTGAATATGTTGTTTCTGAATAATTGTAGCCTTAATGCTGCTTGGTTTACTTCCCTTATGGGGAAACCAATATTCTGTTCTGAAACCAATATTCCCGGATTAGTTGAAGCTATTTATAATATTTTCTAAACCACACTAACAACCAGGGTACAGTCAATTCATGCTTATAATACTACATACATTATACGCTCGGATAAGTTGTTTTCACTCTTACGACTTCTGTAATCCAAAATCCTTCTACGGAGCAACGAATATAACATTACCTTTAGTGTGGCGGCAAGAGGTAAGAAAATGGGGTTCAGTTCGGATTTTGTGATACAATTATGAGCCTTAGTTTTTCTGAAAGGTCTTAACACAACGAGTGCGAATCCGGTTGATGGCAAGCCAAATTCTGCTGCAGAGGCGCGTGGCGGGGGCTCAAAATGGCGTATCGCGTTTCAAAAAACTGCAATATCTCTAATATTTATCACTAAATAAAAAAAATTTCAATCTTAAATGTTAATTTATTACATATCTGAATATATTATGGGCAGTGATACTTTCTAGAATGGCGAATAATATCGAAAATCGGGCAATTCCAGATACACTCGTTTTGGGGGGTTTTCCGTACTATTTATCGAGATACAATGATGGGGGTTGGTTTTTATGAAAGGTAATAACGTAAGAAACACATATTTAAATGTTGCCACCACCAAAAACTGTGCAGGGGGGAAGGAATTCAAAATAACCGATACTTCGTTTCACGGAAACGGCTATCTATTCTTCCTTTAATGCAACAAAACGACCTTTTAAAGCTTAAACACTTTTTATATTGTTTCTACAACTGTTTGGGTATACAGGGATAACATGGAACACCGGTTAGCAGCAAACGGTGCCTAATTACACAAATATCCCTCCTAAAATTTTCCGCGTGCTAAAATTATTAGGTTTAATTTTACTAAAAGATACAATTATAAAAAAAACATATTCATGTGTAACCATCATCATTAAAAATGTTGCAGGGCAAGGTAATTAAAAATAGCCGACCAACCAATGTATGAGGAAACAACACACTATTCATAAATTACAGATGCCGAGAAAAACTTTAAAAGCTCGAAATACTTTTATTTGACAGTCTAGGTTTTACAATGCATCAACTATTGCAAATTACTAAACCTTATGCTGATTAGCAAGTTGTAATATTAAATATATTTGTTGTCTGTCTTATTATGGATGGTTTCTCCATAGTTTTGGTCTACTAGTCAGCGCTAATATAAGAATAAAAAATATTTAAAAAATTGCTCCTCAAGCCATATTGGAGCTAGTGAAGTGTTCATATAAAAAAAGTAGATGCTCAACTCGTGCATGCAAATGCAGAACTCATGGATTTCCATGCACTGACATGTGTGAATGCGTGGACCCCGACAGTGATGAAAATTACTGTTTTAACCAGAAGGAGGACGCAGATTCAGATGAAGCCAGTGATACAGATTTGTAAGTGCAATATTTTTATTCCAATAACCTTCTATGTTGCTAAATATTTGGCGTACTATTTTTGTGGAAAATTTATATTACTGAAATATTTAAAATAATAATTTTATTATAATTATAGTAAGCCTATGTATCTCACATGTATTATAGTAAAATTTAACTATCCCATTTTTGAAAATCGTTTACCTTGTCAAAAACATGTTAATTCTCTGAGTGTTGATCATATATGTAATAACAAAGATTCTCTGTACCAATCAATTTCATTTTGCTTCATTCGCAATACAAAATTGCATCTTTACTAAAATTTTTCATTTATTTTTAAAATTTACTAGAAATTATTGAATTCCATGTATGATAATCTGTAACTCTCGTATTCGTAGGTATTGTTCTTTACTAGTTTGCTTTCATCTTTTTTTATTACTAAAATTGAAATGCTTAGTATTATTGTCATTTATATTACAAGAAGGAAAAAATTATTGTACTCCGTTTGTGATAATCAGGATATATTGGAATTTGTATGTACCTGTTGATATTTTTATTTGTTTCATTATTGAATTGAAATACATCTTATAGTACATCATAATACCAGACGAAAAATCATTGTACCTATTCCTTTTGTGATAAATAGGCAATATCGGATGTGTATGTAGTGTTTCTCATTTATATTTCATTTGTTTCATAATTGGATTGCACCATACTTATCATTAATATTACAAGAAGAAAAATATTGTACTCCGTTTGTGATAATCAGGAAATATTGGATTTATATGTACTTATCGTTTCTTATTTTTATTTCATTTTTTCATTATTGAATTGAAATGCATCATATAGTGCATCATTATTTCAAGTGGAAAAATTATTGTATTCAGTTTGTGATAAATATGCAATATCGGATTTGTATATTCTAATATTCTCCATTTCTATTTCATTAGGTGTTGTCAAGAATGGAATAATATTTTTTTTTATTTCTTTATTGAATAGTTTTTGCGTTAAAGGAATAGCAAATTTTTGGTATCATTTAGATATTTGTATCAAAAGAATTAAAGAATGCAATAAAAATGCAAATTTTTCCAAAATATTTTGATATCCTTATTTTACAGCTGAGTAGTAGACCAAAAACTATCCATAATATATTTACTATTAATACTTGCGAATTAGCATGAGGTTTAATTATTTGCAATAGTTGATGCATTGTGAAAACTAGACTGTCATAGAAAAGTATTTCGAGCTTTTAAAATCTTCTCGGCATCTATAATTTATGTATAGAGTGTTGTTTCCTTATACGTTGGTTGGGCTGCTATTTTTAATTACCGTCTCCTGCAACATTTTTAGAGATGATGGTTACACAGGAATATGTTTTTTGTATAATTGTATCTTTTAGTAAAACTAAACCTAATAATTTTAGCACGCGGAAAATTTTAGGAGGGATATTTGTGTAATTAGGCACCGTTTGCTGCTAACCGGTGTTCCATGTTATCCTTGTACACCCGAATTGTTGTAGAAACAATATAAAAAGTATTTAAGCTTTAAAAGATCGTTTTGTTGCATTAAAGGAGGAAGATATAGCCGTTTCCGTGAAACAAAGTATTGATTATTTTGAATATCCTCCCCCTTCACAGTTTTTGGTGGTGGCAACATTTAAATATGTATTTCTTACGTTAATACCTTTCAGAAAAACCAACCCCCATCATTGTATCCCAATAAATAGTACGGAAAACCCCCCAAAAGGAATGTACTTGGAATTGCCCGATTTTCGATATTATCCGCCATTCTAGAAAGTATCACTGCCCATAATATATTCAGATATGTAATAAATTAACATTTAAGCTTAAAAAATTCTTTATTTGGTGATAAATATTAGAGATATTGAAGTTTTTTGAAACGCGATCCGCCATTTTGAACCCCCCGCCACGCGCCTCTGCAGCAGAATTTGGCTTGCCATCAACCGGATTGGAACTCGTTGTGTTAAGACCTTTCAGAAAAACCAAGCCTCATAATTGTATCACAAAATCCGAACGGAAAACCTCTTGCCGCCACACTACTTCTATCCAACTACACACAAACTGTGATGGATTCTACACCACTGCGCTGAAGTTTTGATACATAAAAATGCATTTATTAATGCTACACAAGCACCTAGACGTAGTGTTGTTGCATGTCTACAGTGTTATATGCCATACATGAATTTATGTATAACGCTCTGCTCCAATAGTTAAGACACTATCAACATGTTTCATGAGTGGTAAAGAGGCGGAAATGTGGAGACTTAAGTATTTTCTGTGAGAACACCGAGATATGAGAGTAAATTTCTGGAGATTAACTTAAGTTAAAGTAAGCAATCGTGATGAATTTTGAAAACAACGTAGATTCAGTCTGTTTTTTAAATTTTACTTACGTCTTATAAAAGAAACCTGAATATCATAGATAATATAAGAGTTGGTATCATTGATTCAATGATCTTAAAAACAAAGTACATAGATATAGTATTCTAATAAATATATTTTAATAGCATTTTATTTAGCTCTAAAATGATGTTAACATTTTTAGTTCTGTGTAGAACAATAATCATATCCTTATAAACACAATGTTTTAATTCAATGTTTTATTCTAATGAAAATAGAAATTAGACAATCATTAATTTAAAAGTTAGTATTAAAATAATTAAGAAAGTTGAATATTAATAGATGTAACCATTTTCTTGACGTTTGGCAACTACATCAACAATATCTTTCTTCATAACTTCTTTGAATATCTTACGTTTTTTGCTTGACAAAGAGTAATTATAAGGACCGTTTTATTCTCAGTGACAGTTGTACAGTTTTATTTTCCTCCCTCATTTCTTTATTAATAATCTATTAAATTAATCAGCAATAGGTCGGTTTCTGAGTGTAAGTAATAAAAATAAAAAAACACGATGGGTAATTCAGAGACCACGGTGAATACATAACAATCACTTTGGATATCTTTAAATAGCCAGGAAAGCAAAAGCACCCTCTAAATTTTTAAATATTAGGTATAAATGAATACTTCTTCTTAACTTAAACCATAAATTGAGGTTTCGTGGAAGCATCCCAAAAACGAAAAGATAAAAAATCGACTGCCGAAATTACTTAAAATAACTTAACACACTCTCAGCAAACATCTAATTTGTTATCAAACCGAGTTATACTTAATCTATTTAGGAAAACTCTGATCTCACAAATGCATTAATGTTTTTCATAACCACTGCTCTGTTCTCCCCGTAAAATCTATATACTCTCATCGCAATGGCGAAAAGATATCTTCTTATCTCTCAAAAAAGACATTCAAACCCTAGGGTCTTAAGGGACCTAAATATATCATTTCGCTCTTGATTTATAGCAGCACTTCTTACTTCAGCTAAGAAAGAGGAGAGTAATTGCAAGGAGTCCGCTGCTTGACTCTGTGTTAATGGGATTTGATTTATTTCTGGAGACGTGATTTTTTTAAAAAGAAGTAAGAAATCTGTTTAGTTTTTATGCTATAAATCATGTCGCTCTCTACATCATTTTTTTAAGCTCGGGAGTAGGAATATGTTTTATGATAACTACTATCGTTAATTAAAATTACTCTCACTTTCTTGAACCGGGAAAGAAAGCCGTGAAGTATAAACGTACTAGCAAATCATACTGATTTTTTACCTTTTTTTTAGATAAAAAAATATGGTCAAAGAAGGAAATCTAAGGGTTAATTATTTTTTTGATCGAAAAGTCCTGAAAATTTCTTTCGCTAAATTTCTAACACCAACAGATATAATTATTTCTTACCAAAAATGTAGGATTGGAGATATTTCTACTAAAATATACGAAACGTGTCAAATTGTTTTAATACAATTAATAGCATTAAATTTTATTCAAAAGTATTTTATAATGTTTCGTTTTCAAACATTTTATTTACTTTATGCGTAAGTAAAATTACCGTCTTTGTTTGTAAAGATGTCTTTATTTCATCGTTTACATCAAACATAATTTAAAATTTAAATAGAAAATTATTTTTTTCAGAAAAATCCTTAAATATAAAACTTTGTTATTATAAAATATAAATGATACATTTTAATTGTCTTTAACAGTATCTGGAAATGTTTTTAAATTGATAGTGTTTATAAAAGTACATTTTTCTATGCAGAAAAAATTATTACATCCATGATCTCAGTTTTCACAATTTGAGATCTTTTTTTGTGTTACTAGTGTTCTAAGGACTTACTAATTAAAATTCATTTTAAAAGTGTTAAACTTAAGTAATTTGTTCTTTTAATGAAAAAACTCCTTACAATAAAAAATAATATAATTGATATTTTACCAACTTACGTTAAAAGTAAAATTTTAAAATGATACTGAAGTTAATGTTAATTACTTTTTAAATATATTGCACTCGTTATCATATATAGTACTAGCTGATATGCCCGGCCTTGCACGGGTGGAGATGGAGATTTTTTTCCTTAACATTTTTAATTCATTTCCTACCTTCCAGGCGCGGATCCAGGGGGTGGCACTCTGGACAGCACCCCCCTCTTGGGAACCCAAAAAGGTTGTCAAAATGAGTAAAACCCTACTTTTACAGGTCTAATTTCAAAAACTTTTTCTGGGGGAGGACCCCCATACCTCCCATTAGTACCTCCAGGGGATCTTCAGTGATAATTTTTAGGAAATCCTCAATATTTTGACATTTTGGGCTTGGGCGGATTTAAGAGGGTGCATGGGAGTGCAACACACCCCCAATTATTTGAGAAAATTCCATTTTTATAGGGAAAAATCATGTTTTCAAAGCTATCAGGGACAGCTTGCACCCCCAAGTTTTCCAGTGTGCACCCCCAGGGTTCACCATCTAAATCCGCCCATGATTTTTGGTTAAAAAGTAAAGGTAATAGTGTTGAAAAGTGCCCCCCTTAGACTCAAAACGTTTCTAAAAATGAGGTTATACCCTACTTGTAAGTGTCCAATTTAAAAATTTTCTGGGGGAGGACCCCCATACCCCCAATGGTTCCAATGGGGATCTTGTCTGGAAAAGTGCCCCCTCCTTCTTGGAGCCGTGCTGGATCCACGCCTATATTTTGATCAGTGAAAGGTGTCAAATCAAGCATTTTAAATTCTCAACGATTTCTGCATTTACCACATGATTCCCATAAAAAACAACAAAATACTAGAAAAATATTCTTCCAAAAATCACTTAAAATGCTCAATTAGAGCCCTAAATTAATCTTATATCATGATTTTATTATATCTTTGGAAAAAATAAATAAAACATTCCTGCAATTTAAGAAAAAATCCAATATTTCCACTTAAAAGGGTTTTGAATATTAACTCTAGTTTTTGGTCTGTTAACCAACTTTCTTAAAAGCTACAATATGATCATCATTTGATTTTTCATCCTCGTTTCCATGGAGACTATTTTAACAACAATGCTATTCCATCAAACTCTTTATTTAAAAATGAAACTATCAAATAAAAATATTTTATACTATACTTAACAGTTTTAAAATTTTAAATTTTGTTGAAATATATTTTTAGATTATTAATATAATTTTTAAACAGCTTTAGATATAGTTTTTCTTTTAAAAACTTGTTATTTTGCATTAAGCTTTTTTTGTAACAATGGGGTGAACAGATCTCTTCTGAAGAAGAAATAAAGCTATTTCAGCAAAATGACCATAAAAAGGGTCAAAAGAGGGTCAAGGGGTCAATTAAAGTTTTCGAAACATAGCCTATGTTTTTTCTGGAGTTTTTTTACGTAGGTATACCAAGTTTGGTGCAGATCGGAAGAAAACTGTGGATTTGTATAAAAGACAAACACTCACACAAACAAACAAACACACATTCAATTTTATTATATTAGATTTCTTTCGTTTAATATTTTAACCCAACTTTCTATTCATTCTATTTTTATTATTCTAACATTTCCATTTCATTAATCAATCAAATAGTTATAGAAATAGTTATCGTTATTTGAATTAAATTTTTTCATAACAATTATTGTTTTACTTTTAGTTGTTTTGTTGTCATTTTATCATACCATCATATTTTTAGCTTTGCATAAACGTTGGCAACACTGCACTACACATTTAAGAACAAAGAATAGTTTTGAGTTTCACTATTTTAAAGTGAAAGTTAGGTGACTGATATTTTATTTTGGGCAAACGTTAAGGATGGATGAAGGTCAAAAAAGAAATAAACGAGGTTTGTCTCGCCAAGAAATAATTAGCAAGTTCGAAAAATTACGTCATGAACAGAGACAACTTAACGCTGAATTTGCCGATGCGGAAATAGAGCTCCAAGAACACAAGTCAGTCATCAAAGTTTTGATGAGGGAGGATTCGACCAAAGATTGCTACTATTTGTCATCTGATGTGTTGGTCAAGAAGACAGTCAGATGTGCGATGTCTGTAATAGCGTCGCGGAGGGAGCAAATCGAAAAAAGAATTGAAATGTTGATGAACTGCCTGGAGGAAAAAGAAAGGGAGTTGTTGGATCTGATTACTACTTACCACATTCGCTTCCCGGATAGCTCTGATCCAGAGAAAGACCGGGTTTCGTGGGTTTGTAGAAGTGTTTAGATTTGAAGTTTGACTTTCGATCAAGTTATTTACTGCCTGACTTTTCTTGGAGAAAGAGTAAATGATGGTTAACTTTGATATCAGAATGGTTCTTGAAAGATATGTTTTGCATTCTTTTTTTCACTGTGTTTGTTGCATCGACTATGTATAGTATGTAGAACAAAATGTGGAATTGTTGTAGTATTTTTTTAAGTTCTATCTAATTTGTTAGATGTACTAGCTTCTTTAAGAATTGAAAGGATTTCGGAAAGAAATATGTATTAGAAGTTTAGAAAATAATTGGTTGAACAATAAACTTTTTCATTCCCATGAAGAAGTTTATAAAGTAAAATATTTTTTAAAATAGTAAAATCTTTTGGATTATATGCATTTTGTTAGGTTGTATTAAAACTAATGGTGTTAAAATAAAAATGAATAACCTCTTCAGGTCTTTTTCTTTACAGCATTATCATAAATTATATCAATTATATTTAAAAGAACCCGAAAAAAGAAAACTCGAAAAAAATATTCAAGTATAAAATGTATTCCCCACTGCCTAACAAATTTCTGAAATTGGACGAAATTATTTATTTTGTCGTAATAAGAAGAGGAAACGCCCTCATGAAAATTTCTGACCAAAATAATCGCTCAAATCAGCATCTTATGTCCTTAAAAACTCCATTGACATTCTTATTTTTATTTTTAAAACCTAATTCATTTATTTATTAAAGAACGAAAAATTTTCAGGTTTTGTATTTTTGAAAATTTTTAGATTAATCCCTATGGTTATTTGGTTTTTGTATTAGGACTCTATACACTCACGCTCAAAAGAATTAAATTCCAATTGAAATTTAACCTGTTGTAAGAAAAGGAAATCAAATAAAAGTTATCTGAACTTTTACCACCTAGATTTCGCCATACAACGTATCAAATAAAAGTTAGAAAAACGTTATGCAGTGAATAATTTTATCTAGGATATAAGAAAAACAATCCAGTCTATACTGATTGAAAGACAATAGAGCATTTTCAATCACATGACTCGGACCTAGCAACGTCCTTAGCAACAGATTGTTTGACCTATAGCAGTTAACAGTTAAAAGAAAATAACTGGTCATGGAATGCTTCTATTGGAGCGTTTGCAATCATATATGACAACAGATACCGCCGCCCTTAGCAACGACCTTAGCAACTTTCGACCTACAGCAATGAAGAAAATAAATTATCGTGACGTCACCTGAAAACACTCTATATAAAGGTTCAAAATCTGAAATCACAGCAATTTCTCTAAACAGGTATCAAGAAGTTTTCAAGATTAAAATAGTCATCTTAATGAGGGGGTATTTTTTAACCTTTACAGAACTGCAGCCCTTGTTTGCTCCTAACATTCTTGCCCGCCGTTTGAAACGGTTTCCCTAAAACGTTAGTTTTGTTCAATAAATGTCCGGAATATTTAGAAAATTGTATCCTTCTTCCTGTGCAAATAAAATCTTTAATGGCTTACTCAAATATTAAATGCTCGTTATTAAGTTCTTTTTAGTTTGTTTTTAAATAAAATTTTCAAAACCCAAATGCCCATTCTCTAAAAGACCTTTGCACAATAAGTGATTTTAAGAAATTCAATAGTCTTTTCCTGCAACTCATCCTCAAAATAAATTCCATTGAATAAAAATTTTTTCAAACTCATTAAATGCACTCGCTACCAAAAAAATTCTCATTACTTAATTAGAAGAAAGTTACATTTGAGTCTTCTTTACTAAGAAATTAGGTATTTTCAAGTGGAATGAAAAGCAGTGAAAAAGCGGTAGTTGGAATTTTTTTGAGTCGGAAGAATGAGGTCGACCATGAAAATATTGATCCGCGTGAATGAAAGAAGCAGCAATAAGTCACTCAGAATCAATAGTAGAGGACAAGCAAAAGCTCTGGAACTTTCTGTATACTTGAGTACAGATGAAATATTCCCGATCGGTCTTCCTTTTGTGGAGGGACGCTCAAGTTATTTATTGGATGACTTTCCGAATTCGTTTTAGCGCTTTTTTTTCATAGAATGTTAACGTTTTCTTTAAGGATAGATCGAAGTGTTAGAGACCTAATGCATGATATTGGCTGTACTTGGTGTTTTTGGGTAATGAACACATTATAAGAATATAATTAATAAGAACTTTACAAAACAACAACAAAGAACAACTTTTCATCAGTAACCTTTCACAAATGACGTCACATACTTTTCGGGGATTTTACATCCTTTTTACATCCCTATGTCAAATTTTGAAGACTTTCTCATTGTGATGTAACAACTTTTGAAACTTAAATCTCTAACGAGATTGAATAATTTTAAATTTTTTTACTAGGAAATTTATTATTCCTTACAATCTCAGTGGAAGAAATTCCTCTTTTAGCATTTTAATTATGCTTTTAATCCTTGACCATCCGAGATTGCTATCAATTCTCTCAAAAAATGTTGCACTGTAAAAAATTCTTCCCTCAAAAAACGGAAACTGACCGACAGCAGTTTGCCGGTTGATTTCTGCACTTTAAGGAAATATATATGTAAAATTAAAGAAACTTTCCGTTATTTGAAGAAGTTTGAGAGTTCTTTTAGATTAGTTACAAGTTGCGGATTTCATAACAATAAATATAATTAAAACAAATTTCAAAATGGACAATTCCCGCATTTTTATTATTATTATTTTATTCGAAAGAGATCGATGAAAAAGGAATTTTGGTGCAAAAATTTTTTAATTCCCATGTTTAGTTACTTTTTAATTTAATTTCAAAGTTTGTCTTTTAAAAAGGCACGAAAACGGCTGCTTCGTCACAAACAGTTGTGTGACGTCATTGGGCATGAATAACAGTACGATCATCCAATCAGGTATATCCTTTCGGCAATACTTGATGTTAGTTTGTGCCCAGTTACGTCACGCCTGTTTCGACGGCAACTCAAATTCAGCTATTTTCATTTTCAAATATCTAATTAAAGAAATTTTTTTGAAACTTTTAAAGCTGATTTTTGAAAGTAAAACCATTTGTTTTACTAGAAATGTTGCTTTTTATCCAATTTTAAAGAATACGGAATTGTCCATTCCGAACATCATTGTGACGTCACCGGCAAACATAATACAAGAAGATTGACCTTTTTTAAATAATGATCCCATTAAACTTTTTCTTGAACATACTTGCTTTTAAAAATATTCATTTAGTTGGTATTTTGTTAAATCTAAATTCTTTTTGTGGAGAAATTAACGGAAAAGGCATGTCTCTTTTAGGCATACAGAAAATGTTCGTCTATAACAGTAGAAAATTTAGTATAAAAAGACGAACTTTTTACAGGGTGGAAGGAGAGGAGGGTATTATGGAACACCCTTTATATATTTAAGAATAACTCTATTGGTTTTTAATAAAATCCGCCGAATCATTTTAAGTACATACTATAACTAATGACAATGAAGATCCAATGGTCAAATAAATCAGCATTTTTTTAAATCAAAAAATATACTTTAAGAAAAAGTTACAAATGGAGGGTAATATGGAACAGTCGGGTAATATGGAACAGTTGGATTTACAGCTATTGAAGACTAATTAGACCTTAGACAACATAGTTAATCTTAACTATAAAAATATATTTAACAATTTACGTTCAAATAGTTTTGTTCATGAGTCTATTTACAATAGTCACAAACAAAGTCGTCTCTTTCTGACCCTTTGCTTATGGAATATTCCATAATACCCGACAGGCCATCTTGTACTATGAACTCTTTTACTGACCGATAAAACATGGATAGCTAAAAAACGACTGCAATATAAGAAACTACTGATCTTTTAGTGTACATTATGCTCAACAACAAAATCAAAGTCTCATAGTTATTGGTAGGTTAAAAGGTTTGAATATTTACCGTCAAAAACTTTCGAAAATCCTAAAACACACTTTGCTTTGCTGTGACTGATCAGACAACAACAAGAAGCTTAACTCTTTCCGCACTGCATCATGGGGGAATTCTTAAGACTTTCGTGGCATTGCCACATGATGGCAACACGAGGGGGAGCAAAAACTCAGGTGTTCCATATTACACGACTATTTCATAATACCCTCCTCTCCTCGACTAAAAGCGTTAACATTAGTTACAGAACAGTTTTTAAGGCGTGAAATATGTGTGGGTTGTGTAACACATTCAGTACCCCTCCCTCCCACTAAACGAGTCACGTGACTTGTGAATGTGTCCTTATATTACACACAATAATAAATTCTCAATATTTACAAACATTGCTTCTTTTTCAGGTACTGAACTTCAATTCGAGTGATGACTCCATATGTATGCTACAACTCGGACGTACGTTTCTTCTTTGCTTGAGACCAGCTGAGAAATTACACCCTCTGCCGAAAAAGGAGGCAAGAGGAAAGAAAAAATTTCCGAGAGGGACAAGCTGCTGTCTGCGCTTCTGATCTCAAGAGTTAGGAACAAAATAAAGGAAAAGTCCGAGAGCCGCAACAGCCAGCTCTTCTTTGGGGAAATGGAAAAAACCTTCCTTCTTTTTTATATTCGCTCACTTCCAGAAATCAAACTGTCACCGATGCATTTGGGAAAAGGATATTTCACTCTCCCATCCATGTCGTGTGAAGGAATATTTCAAATATAGAAGGAATTCCTGGTTTTAGACTCAGCTCAGACAAAACAACGATGAATGATTCGTGCGAATAAGAAACTAAATGGCTTCTTGAAGTTTGCTGATACATCAACGAATTCTGAGGATATTTGTGTAATAAAACAATACGAAGTTGATATCTTCAAACAAAAATATAATCCATCGAATATGGGATAGAATACCTATCATACCACATACGCAAAAGAGCTATGTCCTCTAGAAAGTATGGAAATGTTATCCCAACCATTATTAGATACGAATTTCGGGTTCAACGACAATGACAACTAGATCATGGTTTTCAAAGTGAATTTTCCAACAGAAACCAAGGAACTTGACGTTTTTATTATGTAAATATCCTAAAAAGTTTCGTCTCTAGTGTGAACATGACTTGAAGCAAGGTTTCCTCGAAAGGACCATGTTCCGAACTTATAAAAGAGCTAAAGAAAAAACGTGATAGCCTTTAGCGTCTTTCTAGAACTGCCGAAGCATGAGTTTTTCTACGGTCAACTTTTATAACGAGAGCACAACGGCCATAGCGTACTTGACTAGTCCTGTGACTACTGCACCGTTCGGTAGGCACAACCGCTCCATAACGGGTGGAAAGCTTCTTCCTGCCAGACCTACGGGTAAGTGCACTTTATTGAGCACACATATTTCCTGATTCCACTTCGTAAGATGTGAGAGAAAGTTCTGATTAGTTTGTCAGATAATTGTCATTCCAAATATGGGATAAGCAGTTGCTCTGTAAACGATCTTCTTGGTGAGAAAACTCCAGCTCTCAAGCGTCGCCTCCAACCGTGGACCGGTTTCGCCCTTGTTAGGGCTCATCAGCACGGTATAGGAAGGTAACGCAAGAGAGCGGAGGGAGAGCTTTTAGTCTAGCCGACTATAACGGAAAAAGTGGTGACCGTTGATCAGTCCGTTATAGTCGGCTAGACTAAAAGCTCTTCCTCCGCTCTCTTGCGTTACCTTCCTATACCGTGCTGATGAGCCCTAACAAGGGCGAAACCGGTCCACGGTTGGAGGCGACGCTTGAGAGCTGGAGTTTTCTCACACATTCCTCTAACCAGAGGTTACTGTTGAAGAACTCTTCTTTTCAGATCTTCTTGGTCTTTAGAAAGTGGAGGTAGAAATTTTACGAAGTGGAATTAGGAAATGGGCATTTAGCACCACATCTTTACTTTAATATCGCTTAAAATAGATGCTTACCACATGAAATGTGTAATACCTAGAAATTATCTTTATCGTAAAAAAACGTTTATGGTTGAAATTTATTGAAGAAACCGATTGAGCAATAAATACTGAAATGTTTACTAAAACTGATGAATAATTGTAAATCAACCTTTTATTAGCAGGTATAAAAATATGTAAAATTACTTAAGCAAAAGTTGCTGAAGAAGGGGATTTTGCATCCCTGAAACAATTTTACGTTGCAAACAAAACGTTGTTTTTAAATTGAAATAATTCATCTTGAAGAAATAATTTGAAAAAATTTTATACGGAATTCATAATAGTTATGGGATAGTTATTAGGTTATTATTTTATAACTTACTTCCGGCATATCAATATTAAAGGGAGCTAAGGAATATCTTAAGTTGTTTTCCTTAGTAGCTGTAGTTGATTACCTTATTCCTTTATACGTAGTCCTTTTACATTAACAAGAAGTATGGATGGTATCTCTCTAACTTCCTGTAAAACTAATTTATTCAATTTTTAATAAAATTTTTCTTTAAATCAACTGGAAAAACTGGGAAATTCTAACAGAATTCACTAACAGAAATTAAACCCTGTCCTGAAAACTATGTTTCCTCCTCCCCTTTTTTTGACCAACCAATAAAGAGAAAAGTAATTCAATTCATTATAAACACTCAAGGCAAATCACATTAACTTCCACATAAAAGATCCCCCTCCCCCCCAAAAAAAGAAAAACCAAGCAACCAAAAAGAACCATCACGTCATTCCACCCAAGCGAAAGCCGGTAGCTTATCTCCATGGACAGCTTTTTAGCAGCATTTTACGGTAAATCGGAGAACAGCGAGATAAAAGTTTCTTATCAAGCGATCTAATGCAGTTAGTGAGGCCAGAGTGACATCTGACTGTTCCCGAGCTCAATCACTGTTCCTTCTTAGCTCCAGTGGTCCATGAAGGGGAGAAGTCCTCCTTCATGTTGGTTTTTGGAATGATCAAGTGGGGATTGCGTGGTTCATTTTTCCCCCTTTTCATTTTGAGTAAGGAACTAAAGAGTTGAGTTTCTTTCTGAATAAGAGATTTGAGAGTTATGGTCTAAGAGCTGGATGCAAATTTTGGGAATGATAAGGTGCACGAGATATTTCACCTGGAACAGATTCGATTGATGATGGGAAAACGTATGTCACCAATGCCAGAAAGCGGAGTGGAAGCTTTCAGTGTGAAAGGGGGGGTCGAACATGCAAACAGCGCGCGGTCCCTTGCGACAGAGATTTTGAGGAAATAGGTTGAAAATTTGCACAGTTTAAGGAGAGTGTGAATAAAAGATAATGTAGCATTCTCAAAAGTATAAGTTGTGTTTTAAGGGTCGTAGAGAACTAAACGAATTTTCGAATGTTTATATGAATGATCTGTACGGCCGACGAGGTGCAAGGGTGGACATAGGCTTAATGTATTGAAGAATGTTAGTAATAGTTAGGGTAACACTCCCAGAAGACTAAGTGGAAGACAAAGGGTGGCCAGAAGTCACCAAAGGTGCAGAAAAATCTTAAAACCCGAATCATTCGGAAACTTCTGGCTGTTTGCATATGTATAGCTGACATATAGAACAAACTACATGCAAACAGCCAGAAGTCTAAGTGGAAGCGTTCGGGAGATATTCAGGCGCGAAGTAAAAGACTGAATAAAAGCAATTCTCTTGCAACAATGACTAATAATACGCTAATAAATATAAAGTCATTGTTAGCGTGGTTTTTAGCGTATTATTAGTCATTGTTGCAAGAGAAAAGTTATATGTTATAAGTCATTTGTTATATATAAACATTGGAAAATTCGTTAGTTTCCTACAACCCTTAAAACACAACTTATACTGTTGAGAATGCTACATTATCTTTTATTCACACTCTCCTAAAACTGTGCAAATTTTCAACCAATTTCTGCAAAATTTCTGTCGCAAGAGACCGCGCGCTTTTATTCGGTTTTGTACTTCGTGCCTGAATATCTCCCGAACGCTTCCACTTAGACTTCTGGCTGTTTGCATATAGTTTGTTCTATATATCAGCTATACATATGCAAACAGCCAGAAGTTTCCGAATGATTCGGGTTTTAAGATTTTTCTGCACCTTTGGTGACTTCTGGCCACCCTTTGTCTTCCACTTAGTCTTCTGGGAGTGTTACCCTAACTTTTACTAACATTCTTCAATACATTAAGCCTATGTCCACCATTGCACCTCGTCGGCCGTACAGATCATTCATATAAACATTCGAAAATTCGTTTAGTTCTCTACGACCCTTAAAACACAACTTATACTTTTGAGAATGCTACATTATCTTTTATTCACACTCTCCTTAAACTGTGCAAATTTTCAACCGATTTCCTCAAAATCTCTGTCGCAAGGGACCGCGCGCTGTTTGCATGTTCGACCCCCCCTTTCACACTGAAAGCTTCCACTCCGCCTTCTGGCGTTGGTGACATAAGTTTTCCCATCATCAATCGAATCTGTTCCAGGTGAAATATCTCGTGCACCTTATCATTCCCAAAATTTGCATCCAGCTCTCAGGCTATTAGGGTTTATTATTTAGTTATACTCTCTCCTCTATTGAACGGTTTCATTTTATCAGGAGGTAGATAGAGGACACGGATACTTTTTTAGAGAGAAACTTGGAATTTTTTTGAAGTAATCAAAACCTTTTTCTCTCTTAGTACTTATGACAGTTTATAAATGTTTGAGTTTTCGCAAATCAACTCCGATATTTGTTTTAATTTAGTGTGTTTCTTTTCCCTGGAAGAGTTTTCTGTTTGGAATTACAAGGTAGACCTGGGGTTATAGGAAAGAGAATGTATTGTAACATATTATTTTGGAATTGAATTGAGCAAGATTCGTTTATTGAAGTCAGTCTGACTTACATTTAGTTGTGTTCAAACTTTTTATTCCATCCTCCAAAAAAAATTTTATTTAAGAAATTTAATCAAAGAATACTGAAGTTAGTAAGGTTTATTTAATTAAATTTGACTTAAGTTAACAGTTTCTTTAAAAAAATTAAACATGTATATAAATTACATTAAGTATTTCTTTCAGTTAGGTAGTCGCTTAATTCAAATTACAATCCATTTTTAAGTATCATGATAAAAAGATATTTCTCTTTTCAATTTAATTAGGATCACTAAACAACTGGGTAATTAGTGCTCAGAAAATGACATTCACCACTGCCATCACAAAACAAAATCTAAACAAACTAACAGATTGTACTTCACCAGGAACTAAACAACACAACTCCTCCTTTTCACTGTTTTTTAAGCTTTGTTTCGGAATTAATGGTTATTGAATCCCCAGCTTTCAACTAGGTTTTTTTCCTCCCGACCGGAAAAATCGCTTGTCCAAAATAATTGATCCTGTATTAATTAAAAACATCGGTGTCATTTCCTTTTTTTAAACGCGTCCCTCCTTATTACGTCAAATAGTCACATGGAGACGATTACCAGTTGTCATGGTGATAGCGGAAGTGAACTGGGGCTCACATATCTCTGCCCGGATTACCTTGAAGTGGCCCGATCTTTCTTCCCATTACTTAAGAGAGGAAAGATCGCCATTGTAATAACTCCAAGTGCACTCGAGTATATCAAGTTTCATTCCTTTTCTTACCGGAGCTTCTATTCAAGAGTCGGTATAAATATTATTGTACAAAGAGAAGTTTTTTTCCCAAAAAATGAACAAAAAGATTTGTGGACTCTAGGAGGGAGTTCTGGTCGCAAATTGTCTTTTTAAAGAGAGGATGTACTCTGTGAACTTTTAAAAGTTTTCTGTTTGTATCTTTGGAGATGCTTTTATGAAATTGGAGACCAAAAAGATTTGGTCTTAATGAATTAGAAGTATCTTTCTTCCAAGTCATTGAACTATGAGAAGTCATTAGAGAAGGATTTTTAAAGAATAATTTTTATGTTTATTTTTATTTCCAATGGTACACCTTCTTTGTGTTGTTCGCAACTTTATTAAATTTAACAAAAGTATCAGACATAATATAACTGATTTCGTTGTTTAAAAGAATATATTAATAGTTGAATTAAAAATTTAGATGCTAAATAATACTATTCCGTGAATGTGATGCTATTATTTTTTTTCAATACAATACATCCAAAATATAGATATTTTTTAAGATATAAAGTGAATAAAAAGGACAATTAAACAGCAAAATGTGACAAATTTCATCATTGTGTAGATAATCTCTCGTACGTATTTATAAATTAATCCTCCTGTCAGCGAATGAAAAAAAATTGTTTTACTAATAAATTATGCAAGGTTGTTTGTGTGAAAAATAGCACAAATTTAATGTATTTATGTTATTATTTAAATCTATAAACAACATTTTAAACTTAAGATGATTTTAATCATTTATTAAATTTAACAAGATTTTTAATAAAGAAAATATTAAGAATTGAATTAAAAATTTCGATGCTAAAATAATACTATTCCGTAAATATGATGCGAATTCCCTTATACCTTTACTTTTTCATCTTTAATACCGTTAAAAACCTGTTGAGTAGCCCATAAAAGAAAACGGCTTACAAAATATACTATCCATTCAAACTTAAAATACGTGATCCTAAGACAGCGAGCAATTTTCGTGTAATTGTCTAGTGTCTGACGAGCATAGAGAAAGAGAACTTGAGTATAAAATTACTTTTAATCGATGAATTTAATAAAAACGAAGAAAAATGAAATGTACTAAAATCTCAAAAAGTTACTAGATAAAATTGCAAAATCCGTCATTTATAGCGAGATTAAATTTTATCGAACATAAGGTTTTACTACTTTGTCTCTGATTTAAGTTTTTAACTGCATTATATATAAACATCCTTTTTCTCATTCCTTCAATGATTTTTTGACGAATTAATTCCGTGGACTAGAAAACGGAATTTTACCCTGAAATTTATCAAGAATTAATTCATCCAGTATATTCTTGATCCTTACATAACATGAAACTTTCATATTGAGGCTAGATAAGTGTTTTTTTTCATGGTTAAAGTGTGACTACTAAAGAAAAAAAAGTTCTACAATCGGATTAAAAAATCAATTAACATTTAATATATTCTTAAATCACAGCAAATAAAATCCACTGAGCAGCTTTTTTCTAACGTAGAAAAACTATTCCATAATTCATATCATTGAAAAAAATACATCCACCAAAAAAGTTTAAAAATATTTTGGAAATCCATATAAGAGGAACTAAGTAAATAGTTTCAGATACGTACAAACTTAATACTAATCTAAACTTTCAGTACTACTTTTCCTTCATTTACTTGGCTAATTTTTATGTTTAATAATTTTTATGTTTAACATTTTTTTACATAATGTAAGCGATTAGCATGTTGTATTAAAATAAAACCTTTTCACTTATAAGTTAGCCGGTTGAGTTGTTTCTAATTTGTCTTTAGAGCATCATCAGTGAAAAGCTGAATGTAATCTGATAATAAAAGGAAATCTTTGTGGAAACTATTCCATTTTACCATTAGATTTACTATTCAGCTTTTCACTGATAGCCATCGAAATTACGAACGAAGCGTCTAGTATCGTTAGTGTTGGAATCGAACCATCAAATAATCGAAACCTATCAATCAATCAATATTTCTCGCATCTTACCTGCGGGCCAGGCATTGACGTCGGGCTGACGTCAATGCCGAACTCTCTATATATTTGTGATTTGAGTGGCAAGTGACTACTCGCTCACCACTCTCGCCTGTTCTTATGACTGAACTATACTGTTTTTAAAAGGACTTAAATAAATATGATTTTAATCTGATCTGAAGTTGTCTTCATCCACTTCTCTGCTAATTCTTGGGCTAGTAAGCCCAATAATGGTTATGGGCCGAAAACCGGACACTTCAGATTTCCGAGTCCTTTACGCGTGCCTGTGATGGGGGCCGCAAGTCTTTTTCGTGTGCCCGAGATGGGGGCCGCCTCTCTAGTCTAAACTGACGATCAGCTGCAACCTCGACGATGGAAGGCCGAACGATTGAACCACTTGGAGCTCACAATTACTCTACGTGGAAGGAGGATGTTAAAGTTATCCTTATGGACAGAGGAGTCTGGACATTCATCGACGAAACAGAGCCTAAATTCGAGGAAGCCACAGCAAGCCGCAAGGAAGTGATCGAGTATAAAACTCGTCGTGACCGAGCCTATTCTACGATATACCTCAGTGTAGATACTGAATATCGAACCCTGATTTCCAACGCACCTGATGGAGCCACCGCATGGACCATATTGAAGGGACATTTCGAGCCCAGTTCCAGAGCTAGAGTTTTTCAACTCCTTGACGAATTTTTCGGACACAAGTTCAATCCTGAGGAAGATATCGCCATGTTTGCCGCAAAAATCAAACAGACCGTTGGAAAATTGCAGGACTGTGGTCACCCAGTTAGTGAATTCTACAAAGCTTATCAGTTGATCAGGTATTTACCATCTGACTTTCAAAATCTTGTACAAGGTATTTATCGCTGGCCTGATGAGGATTTTGTTTTTCAAAGAGTATTAGATGAACTTTTGTTGGAGCAAAGTAGAATTAAACAGGTTAAACATGATTTAGAAAAAGTTGATAGTCATGCTTATGCTATATCCACTAATCATGTTAATTCTAATAATTTTGGCATTAAAAATGTTAATTCTAAAAATAAAGTTATTGGACCATGCTATTTGTGTAATGAAATGGGTCGTATAGCTAGAAAATGTAAAAATAAGAGTAAGAGTAATAGTTTTAAGTCTAAGAAAGGTTGTAATCCTAAAAATGAAGGATTGTGTACTGAAACTTGTTTGAGTGATGTTTCTTGTGCCCCTAAAAATCCTGATTGGATATTTGATAGTGCTGCATCAAATCATTTTTGTAATGATCTAAGTTTATTTTCGGAATATAAGCCGACAAATAATGCAAAAATAAATTTAGCTATAGGTGGCCTTCAATGTCCAGTAGTAGGTGTGGGGAAGGTAAAATTTCTTGTAAGAAACAAAACTCAAGTTTCAGAAGTTGTGTTGAGTGAGGTCATGTATTCTCCTAAGTTAAGGAGAAACCTTATATCTGGTTCAGTAATTGAGAAAAACTGATCACCTTTTGTTGGTGATAAGGGCAAAATTTGGGTTTATAATCCTGAAGGTGAAAAAGTTTTCTATGCTAAACGAGTAAATGGATTATATTTCTGTAAACCCTGGAAATATACCAATTCCTCAAATAATGATTTATCACCTAATAACGTATTTAATTATGTTACTGAAACAGATGATGACTTAGCGTTGTGGCATCTTCGCTATTGTCATATTAATACTAAATATGTATTAAATACTAGTAAAAATTCTAGTGTTAGGGGTCTACCATCCTTTAAAGAGGGAAAAGTAGATTGTAAATCTTGCGTTTTGGGTAAAAATAAAAGAAAATCCTTTAAGTCTATAGGCAAGATAAGTTCCTCAAAGCCATTGGAGTTAATCCATATGGATGTCTGTGGGAAAATTACCGAAGTATCTAGTGTTAAATTTAATGAGGAAAAATTAAGTTCTGTGGAAGCTGTCCTGGATCCCATTCCTCGTCGTATCACTAGGTCTAGGTGTATTACATTTAAATATGATTCAGATTGTGGGGAGGAAACTGAAGATGATCAAATGTGTTCTGCCTCCAGTGTAGAAACTGATCATGGGATTAAGGAAATGTTATTTTGTGTGGTAATCAAGAAGCCATTAATTATATTAATGTACTTATAGAATACTGTATAACCAAGCATGTATGTTATTATTCTGTAAGGAATTTGGTTTCTGATAACCTAATGTTAATCTATATCAATGCTAAAAAATATGGTTAATGTATTTATACTAGCTCTTTGTAAAGAACAACTTAAGAAATTTAGTGCAAAAGTGTTCAAAGGACTGTTAATTTGCCTGTTAGTTGTACTTTACTTTGCATAGATTTTTGTATTGATGTAATTGGAAATTTGTATTGTTTCCGTCAGATAAGTTGCGAGAGGGGGCCGATTGTTGGAATCGAACCATCAAATAATCGAAACCTATCAATCAATCAATATTTCTCGCATCTTACCTGCGGGCCAGGCATTGACGTCGGGCTGACGTCAATGCCGAACTCTCTATATATTTGTGATTTGAGTGGCAAGTGACTACTCGCTCACCACTCTCGCCTGTTCTTATGACTGAACTATACTGTTTTTAAAAGGACTTAAATAAATATGATTTTAATCTGATCTGAAGTTGTCTTCATCCACTTCTCTGCTAATTCTTGGGCTAGTAAGCCCAATAATGACCCCGGACAACCATCCCGAATAAAATAAACAAGTATAATTTTTTGCATTTTAAAAATACACAAAAGATTTTATGATCCATTCAAATGACTTTCTGATTAAGCATACTTAGAGGCAATTAGTGGCTTCATATTAATTTTCAATTTTAGTCTTTAATTTTTATCATTATAGAAACTGTTAAATATACGATACGAATTCCAGATAATGTTTATCAAAATAAACAATCAATAAAATAAACTATTAGAAAAAATTAAAGGGGATAAATGTCCCATTTAAATGATGAGGTCAATGAAATGCACAATTGAATAAAAAAGCCAGTTTATTTAAACAAAAAATCGACTGAAAGCTGTAGAAGGTCTGCATACACACGTATTGCAACATGAACATGATCTTTGTCTTTTATTTTTCCTCGGGAAGACACCATAACTTGGACCTAAATACATTTATGAAAGACACTTTAAGAAAAAATACAGCACTTATAGTATACTTAGGAATTAAAAATGTACCCTCCAAAAAATGTTTTAAAAAATTGTAACATTAGCCCGATACTCCACATAGCATGAATGCACTTACCCTGCCAAATTAACTTATTTAATGGTTTACAGTTACATTTAATCGATGTCGTTTCAATTATGTCATCTTTTCCGATAAAAACACACAAAAATTCATTTTTTATTGCTTTCATTGATATTACTATATGTGTACATTTTACACGGTTAATCTACAGTACTTGTTGATATTTCTACATCAATGAAGTTTAAAACAGTTTGACCATATTTGTTATATGTCCATGACAGGACATATAACAAATTCAAACTTTTCAAGAAAACTGTAAAACTATGTGCCCCCCACATGTCTCAAAATTACTCAAAATCTTTTATCGGCAGTTATGTTGGGATTTCATGTGTTCTAAAAGTCTTTTAATAAAATTTCTACGAAACGGTTTACTATTTTTCGCCTTTCTCCCCAGCTTCTAAACCATTTTAATGACTTCTCTTTACTTTAAGAAAAATCACTGAAAATAAGCATTTTCCCATCGTAGGAAACACTGGTCTGTCATCTTTGTTGTATTAAGTGCGATTTTTAATCGCTCTTTAGGATGGGACGATTTTGGCTTCCCTAAAGTGTGTTTCCATGCCAACAGGGGGCAGAGTGAAAATAAAGGGTCCCTTATTCTATTCTGGCAGTGCGAACGGGATATTACAGTGGGCATCATTGAATTAAAAGTTACGTAAATGCCGCTAAATCCAAGGATATTTCTCCATCTCCCTTTCCCTTTAAAATAGAAAGAAAGATAACTTTTATGCGTAATATTTGCTTTTGTGATTTTAAATGGGTGGTAGTTGAAAGTACCGTTTCTACTCGTGTGTTTGATTGCGGCACGGCAATCCAGATTCCGGAACCCATACTGACAAAAAAATAAAGTTGTTTCATTCGGTCAAGACACCAAACCAAATGCAAAAGTGGACGTGTATATCATACGTCGCCTTAGGTACTTGGTTGGTGGGTTGTTTTTCTTTTCTGGTCTTTGCTATTCGCTTCTTGATTATACCAGATATCCACTTTTAGTTCTTTTGGGGCCTCACTGGATTGCCGTACAGCAACCAAACACATAAGTATAAATAGTCTGACTATTATTCTCCTTCCACTTACCCAACTTTGATATGCATCCACACTTCACTCTCGGATCCACGTTAGAGCCCATGGAGACATCGTAACTGAGGCATCTCATCTTACTGGGGGGTGGTCTTGAAAAATCTCCAGGAAACGAAGCAGGTCTCCTTCTTAAGCCCACGTCGGAAGGCACAGAAGGTCGGACACCGCAATTGCAACTAGAAAAGCACATGACGCTGACCGCTGTGTCGCAGCGACCGCACACGCTGGCTGGGACGGATCTTTCGGGTTCTCTGAATCCGTCTCCACAGGGCATAGAGTAAGATAGCCGCTGGACGGGATAGGTTGGTTTAGCGAACCAAGTTAAGGGGTCTGGTTTGTGTTGAATGGGTGGGGCATAATGTCTTTGGTCAATAGGAGTTATAAGTCTGGAAAGAAAGAAGAATATTTTTTATTTACAACTTACTATATTTTTGACCACAGAGTACCAGATGATTCAAATATCCTTTTTAGTCTCAGTCTCATAAAGGCTTCTTTAAAAGTGAAGGATGTTGGGTAGAAACCCTGGTACTACTCCAGAATCCCGGCGCAAGCGATAAAGTCGCCAATAATGACGCAACCAGCGCCAAACGGAATATCACCGCTTTTAACCCTTGACTTGTAAAAAATAACAACAATGCCATTCCATGAAACTTTTTATTTATATATTAAACACTCAAATAATAATATTTTAAACTATACTACCAGTTTTAAAATTTTCAATTTCGTTGAAATATATTTTACGATTATTAATGATTTTAAACAGGCTTATATATGTATAGTTTTTCTTTTAATAACTTGTTATTTACATTATGTTTTTTTGTAACAATGGGGTAAGCAGATCTCTTTTTGAGCAGTAATAAAGCTATATTAGCAAAATAGCTTTATTTCAGCTATTCAGGGAAGACCCTGTGTGAGCTGTCGCCAAAAAATCTGCTTGGCGAGATTTGCGCCGGCTTTCTAGAGAAGTACCGAAACCCTTATAAAAATTTACAAGTTTTTACTTTTTGTGGTACTTTAGATACTTTTAAAAATAATCAAATATTAAAATAAAACACCCTTAAAATATCTCAAGTATTAGTGTTTTTTAATATACTTTTATGTGTAAATAATAAAACTTTGCCAATATAATATAATTGGAAATATTTCTCCCGGATGATCCGAAAGTACCCTTTTTGTTTATACTAAAACTTATTGCGTCGCTTAAGGCGCAAAATGACATAACTGCATTTTCCCTATTTTGCAGGAGATGAAAAAAACAGTTAGGCTATTAATTAAAGAAAATAATATTATTATAGTTTTAAACCTTCATTTTAGGCCTTTTTGACCGGGGATTGAGATGAAACGCTTCTCTGTGGCGGCGTCCCTAATAATATCAATGAAAGGCGTGCAATTATGTCATTTTGCCTTACGAATGCAGTTATGCTAAAATGACAAAATTGACGATTGCATCGATTTGAGTCATTTTTTCGCAAAATCGTTGGTGCCAGGTGATCCGGGGCCGGGATTTGCATAAAGATTGATGCATAACTCAAAATGGCCAAAATGTCAGTTATGTCATTTTGCGCCTTAAGCGACGATTGCTTTCTAGGGATTCCTCACTCACTCTAATGGTACAGTTGTTCACAAATGCAACATACCCATGTTTCCAACATATGTTTTCTCTGCATACTTTCTTACGACTTGGGTGATTTCTGGCGATTCTGTCTTGCCTTGCGATTACTTCCTTCCACAATGCATGGTTTGCACAAGTCATAATGCAGAAAATAGTATCTATATAGGGGAGAGGAGGGAGGAATGGGACAATTTTCACTAAATATTTTTTTATTCATTATCCCCTGCTTATTCATAGATGCAAATGGTTGGATAATAAACTTTAATGTTTTAACTTAATTTTTTAAAAATGTACAGTTCTTAAATGTTGTTTAATTTTATCACTTTTGATCATTCAAATTAACAAGAATTTTGTCCCATTCCTCCCTCATGGGTGGGAGGAGTGGGACATGAGTATGGGAGGAATGGGACACTTTTGAAAAGTAAAGAAAATTAGTAAAATGTAATAATGAGAAAGGGCCTAGTATTTTACCTACTATTCTTTTAACCTTTGCCCACATTTTTAAACAGCTTTCAATTTTATATCTATTATAGAATAATTTTTAAAAAATATTTAGTACACTTGAACTCTTTCCCATGGTGTTAAGAATCAAAAATTGAAATACAATGTAATACTTGGAATTGTTTATTCAAGAAATGAAAAGCATTTCAATTGAAGCGATAGAAAGCTATCAGAAATTAATATTTTCAAATTTTGTTTACATTTTTGCAGATTTTGTTTACATTTTTCAGAGTGTCCCATTCCTCCCTCCACACATTGCTTTTAAAATATAACTTGTCACATAAACTATGCTGGTGTTAGGCTTTATGAAATTGCAGATTAGCATAAATTATATATTTTAGATTACAATGGCATTATATAATGTTTGTTCTACAAATTACATGAGAAATGAAATAAAACTCAAGATAGACTGGATATTAACTTTGGAAGTGGGAAAATCAAATTTTTACAACTATAAACAGAAACTTGCTGCTGGATAAACTAAATGAGGGAAATAACAAGAAGCTATAAGAAGGCCATCTAATGACCAAATTGGAAATAAAATAAACTGATTTATTTTTCCAGAATTTCAGCTGTCCCACTCCTCCCACTGTCCCATTCCTCCCTCCTCTCCCCTAAATGATAATTTAGAAAAAATATGAAATTAGAGAATTAACTCATGAATAATTATCTCTCGTTTCAAGGTTTATAGGAACTACTGGTAGAATATATCTTCTAAAGTTAAATTACTTTGTTTCCAAAAATAATTAACAAAATAATATTAGGTAAACTTTTTGGGCCTTTACAACGAAAATATTAATGTTTTTAAAATACATTTAGTATTAGAACATTTTGAATATTTTTTTACAAAACACAAATTATAATTAAACAAAATTTAGGGTAAAAAGTTCAATGACTATTTTTAAAAGGTTTTTCCCTTTTATTGATCCAATCAATGCATAATGAATTTTACTGACATTCTTTAACAGGAAAATCTTAAACTTTAATTATTCATGTAAAGGTTTTTAAAAAAACAATTATGTACTGCATAACTTATACTTTTAAAGTGTTTTTCAAAGTAAAAAATCATACCCTAGTTGAATAATTCTTCTGTTAAAATTTAATTTTCTAAGGAATTTTGAGTTATGAACTATTTCAAAAGAAATTTGGATTATAATAACGTAATTTTTATAGCTGCTGCCATCCTATAAAACACGTCTACATGAGTGAAAAAGTTTTAATACCAAAAATAGACTGAAATTTTACTTAAATGAGTTATTTGAACATTGTGTTAACACTTATAACGGTATAAATGAAAGATAATATAATTAAGAATACTGTAAAAAATCTAACTAAAAGATTATTGGTATTCCAAATAAATATTAAATTATTTACTTTTTTAAAGAACTGTAAAAACTAGTGATTCTGAGAGATAAAATTTAGAAAACAATCGAAACCAATGTTTTATGTGAAACACTAGTAATTCCTTTTCCGTTTCTCGCGGTTAAATTATTATATTACGCAATTATGTAAAAAACTGCCTAACCCCCCCCCCTTTTTTTAAAATGAAAATTTTAATAAAATTTTTTTGGTTGAATTTTGAAATTATTTTTGCAAAAAACAAGGAATTTTCGAAAATGCACAGTGTTTGTAACATCTTGCGTAAGCATCCCTATACCCCTCCCCCTTAGGTGCTTATGTAATATTCGAACGTCCCCTAGAGGGACAAGATGTCACCAAATTTTGACTAATTTTTACTTAAATGATAAAAACGAAAATTTGCTGATAATCAAATAAAAAAGTTTTGTGAATTTTGTAATAAATAAATTCTCATTTATTGAATAACGTACTCAAAATCTAGGATTTCAAAACGGACTAATACGAACACGAAATGGAAACAAACTCTCTTTACCCATAAAAATAAACACTCAAGACTTCTAATGTTTATCGGAGACTTTCTATTTGTCTTACAAAGTGAATCCTAAACACGGGAGATTCCCGAAAATTCATGACCGTTGATTTCGCTCTTGCGAAGCGAAGAAATAAAAGAAGATAAAACTTCCCCAGGGAGGAAAACGACAAAGAAATATCCATCCTTCAGATTTCATGCACGGGATGAAAAGCAAAATGAGAATTTGATATTCAAAAGATGTTACAGAAGGAACAGTGTCAAATATTTACCCCCTTATAGGTGTTTGGCTTCTTTCCAGCAACCTATCTAGGTATGTTGAATATCCGGGAAATGTATGATGTTCCCCGAAGTTTGTTCCGGTGTTAGTTCCAAAGGAGAGTTTGAGGAATATGCTTTTGCGAGAGTTTATAGATACGTCCTGAAAGTCAGCATTAATTTGAATTAGGCCTCAGATCTGTGGAGAGGTTCTTGGAAAATTGAATGTTAGATCCATTTGATTCGGGAAAGGATTATAAATATGTTCTTCAAGCAATCAGTTAAACATTATTCTCCATTTCTTAGATTAATTCAAACTAAATGAAACCTTCTTTAAAACTTGTGTATTATAAATGTATCAAGTTGAGGAAAATATTATAGTGTGGTTTCTAATGTAATATTATCAGTTATTTGAGGAGAAATAAATTACCATACATTTGATTTACCTATGTATTGAAATTACATGATGGGGAATAGTTAAAGGGAAAACCTATTAAGTCAAACATACCTTCACAGTAAATTTTGAAACTTGTGGAAACATGTTGTTAAAGTTGTGAAACAAAAATCACTCTATTTTTTTTCATTTAAAGGATAAATAATAATATGAATTGGAATTTTATGTACATAAAATTTTTGTTAATGTCTTTTTGAAAATTATTGTGATTTTCTGTAATCTATGTAATCTCCTACAATATGAATCTTGATTTACTGGTGGTGATTAAGTCTTACAAAAACAGTAGTAGATAATATGCGAAAAAAGTTTAAAAAAATGTTGGATAATTATAAAACTGAAGCGTAAGTTTGTATTTTTATTGTAATTAATTAATATAGGATCGAGTTATTTATATTTTTTGGTAATTGTTAAGCAGGTAGGGTGTCCATGGGGCTTTGTAAAGGTTGCCCTGCATATCAGCTTTTGTATTTTGAAAATGATTATGACGGAAATAGGAAATCAGTGAACAATTTAATGAAAAAAATATTCTAAAGACTTAAAAAATCAAGAATACATACCCTATGCCCTTTCCACTATGAACGCTCTACAACTATGTCTTCTGTATTAATAAAACCATAAGTATATGAAAAAACTAAAACGAAATTTTTGAATAAATATAAAACTGAAGCGTAAGTAAGTCCATCCAGTTTATCTGAAGTCTAAAGTTACAGACTTATTTAGAGATATAATTGAGGTTGTAGGAAAAAAAGAAGTTCAAAAAGTGAGTGAAATAAAAAAGGCTGTAGGATAAAAATAAGACTTAGCATGTTATGTTAACAATAAAACAAGGCATTTTTATCGATATAAAAATCTATTTTCCATTCCAGCACTCAGATAATTCCATCTAAAGCTTTCTTTTATGGCTAAAGAATTCCCAAGCTTTTCTTGTATTTTCAACATTCTTCTAAAATAAAAAAAGAAACTCCGGGGAAATATTCAAACAAGTAAGACGGCTGTAAAAACTAGAGTGAAATTTCTAATGAAAGTTACGAAATCTCAATAGAATCTGTTGTCTATAGTTTGTTAAATTGGATTAGTGTATATTGTCTAGGGATATTAAATTAAATGAGAAAAGGGTTTGGCCTATTAAATTAAATGGGAAAAGTTAAATGTATGGTACCCACTCACACGATATATTTTTAATGCACGGAAAATTAAATGTTATTCATACAAATGGTACACACATACATTTTGGAAATGATATCATAAGCTAAGAACCTGTGGAAACACAGTTGTTTTATTGTTTGTTAAGCATAGAAACCATTCTCCTCTTTGGGGTTACTATAGTTAAACTTTCCACGAAAGATGTAATTTTAACTTATTACTCTTATAAAAGTATTTTATTATAAATCAAAATTTAAGGAATTTTAAAACTGTTCTTTATATAAATATTGTATGTTAATGTATTTATTTTTTCAGTGTCTTTAGATGCTCGACCAATTGTGATCCCCATACTGTCTTGTGTTATCTGCTTTCCTGTTTTGGCCTTTGCTGTTATATGTGCCCTGAGGTACAGGGCTATTCGGTCAAGACAAAGGGACCAACTTAAAAGAATGCAATCTGGGTAAGAATATTATATTATCACCATTGGCTATAGAATGGCGCATCATAAAATGATAAAAAATAACACTTGGGGTAGCAAACGCGAGTTTAAATTTGAATGAAATAGTATTACGTTATGAACATAAAAAATACATTTTTGTACTTTTCAAGTAAACGCATCTTTATTACGCCCGTATGAGCATTGTTTCCAAAACATACAATATTGTACCTATTAGCCCAGTAAATTTCGGGTTTTTTAGCGCACTAATTTATAACTCGCTGAAAATTTCAGAATAAGTTCTCTATGACGTCTATTACCAAACCTCAAAAGTCCCCTAAGTTCCCCCGCCGTCTTCATTCGAAAATGGCGATCAAAGATGGCCGCCAAAAAATGCAGTCTTTCATTCATAACTAAAGAAAAAATGAATATTTTTTAATGCTGTAAAAGGTTATATACTCAGAAAAAGACCCTCTATAAGTTTCAATAAATTTTTTTCCATAAAAGAACTTGTAAATTTGGAATACAGAGAGTTAAATGACATCAACTTGAAAATCTGCGCGTTTTTTCACATGTTTTTCCTTATAACTGAAACCGTATAAAAATTCTAATCTAATTAGAATGTTTAAAAAACTACTACAAACCAGGATTATTTTGTAAATTTTTTTTTTAAATCCGTTGAAAATTGACCGAGATATTCCATTTTAAATGGAAGCATGTTCAGTATGATGAGTATAAAATATTATAACTAACGTTAATAGTGTCCTTGATCTCTTTTGACAGATTTCTTTTTAATAGGCTCAAGCTTATGCGAAAACAACTAAAATTATGGTATTCTATTTTACTTTAAGAAGATTATTTAAGAAGCTTTTTGAGAAAGGGATGTTCTGGAATAAATGTATTAAATTAGTACATAACAAAAGAGATTTATCCGAAATTGTATTTACTTATTACTAAAAAGGTATTTAGAAATGAAAATTCCATAAAGTAAGAAACTTTGATCGTTTTCCTCGTCATTTTAATCAAATTCAGTAGATGTAGGTCCTGATCTTTCACAGATTTCTCCTAAGCAAGAACCTAAGCAAGATGTCCTAAGGAACTATAATTGGAACCCTGTGTTGAACCTCCACAGTATATGCTCATTTATAGTAGAAGGAGGATACCTTTGCATGCATTAATTTGGAATGAGGATGACACAGAAATAAATGTCTTAAGTATGTAGGTTTTTTTCAAAAAGATTTCTCTCCATGCGATGCTATTGTTTTTTATGGGTATACAGTTCCGTACTATCAACCAAAAGTGTGGAAAGGGAAAGATGGGCCATGACCATTATATCTGTCACAATAGCTTTTGAATGAAAACTTGGTTGCTACTGCCAAACAATCTAATTTTTTGTCAAACTCCACAAACTAATCCTGACTTATAAAAATAGTTATAAGTTACTTTTAAGCTGAGGGTATAACTGCCTTGCAAGCGTAGGATGACGCTTATACTATTATTTGTTCTACTGCAATTAAAGCTAGTCAAGATACGAACAAACAAGTTATAGTAGTTGGGAGCGATACAGACATTAATTTATCTAACAGTGCGATGTTCTCCAAGGAAATCACTGTTTTTTTTGCGGCCCCAAACTACCAAAAGAGGACTCAAGAAACTCTGGGCCCAATGAAAGATTCAAATCTTTTCATACATGCAGCTACTGGATGTGATACGACCTTGTCAATTTTCAGGAAGGGTAAATCATCTGCTTTCAAGATAATAAGGAAGAATCCTCATCTGCATTCCTTAGTTTCACAGTTTAATATTTCTTCACTTGATCCCCAAAAGGTTGTAGAAATTGATGAGATATTTATAAAATACTTTTTCGGAGGAGAAAAGAATAGTTATCTTGATGAGTTACGCTATACTCACTACCTTAGGGAAAGGAGAAAAATTTCGAATTATAATCTAGCAGTTGTTCCCCTAACTAGTGCAGCAGCTTCTCAATATTCACTTCGAGTTTACCTACACAGGTTTTGCAGTGGTTAGGAAACAACCTAAACCCAACTGATTGGTGTCGGTTCTTAAAGGATGGCAAGTTACACCCGGTTCCCTCTACGCTTCCTGCAGCTCCTGATGCACTTTTACAGCTAGTTTCATGTGTGTAAAGTTAGTACTAATAAAAAATGTGATGTGAAATGTCCATGCAAAAAAGCTGACCTTCAATGTACAAAATTTTTCAGCTCTTGCTTAGGAGAAATCTGTGAAAATGCAGGTCCTACATCTAACTGAATTTGATTAAAATGATGAGAAAAACGATTAAAGTTTCTTACTTTATAGAATTTTTATTTCTAAATATATTTTTAGTAATAAGTAAATACAATTTCGAATAAATCTCTTTTGTTATGTACTAATTTAATATATTTATTCCAGAACATCCCTTTCTTAAAAAGCTTCTTAAATAATCTTTTAAAGTAAAATAGAATACCTTAATTTTAGTAGTTTTCGCAAAAGCTTGAGCCTATTAAAAAGAAATCTGTCAAAAGAGACCAAGGATACTATTAATGTTAGTTCTAATATTTTATACTCATCATACTGAACATGCCTCCATTTAAAATGGAATATCTCGGTCAAATTTCAACGGATTTTAAAAATTTTTTTTACAAAATAATCCTGGTTTACAGTAGTTTTTTAAACATTCTAATTAGATTAAGGAATTTTTATACGGTTACAGTTATAAGGAAAAACATGTGAAAAAACGCGCAGGTTTTCAAGTTGATGTCATTTAACTCTCTGTATTCCAAGTTCTTTTATGGAAAAAAATTTATTGAAACTTATAGAGGGTCTTTTTCTGAGTATATAACCTTTTACAGCATTAAAAAATATTCATTTTTTCTTTAGTTATGAATGAAAGACTGCATTTTTTGGCGGCCATCTTTGATCGCCATTTTCGAATGAAGCCGGCGGGGGAACTTAGGGGACTTTTGAGGTTTGGTTATAGACGTCATAGAGAACTTATTCTGAAATTTTCAGCGAGTTATAAATTAGTGCGCTAAACACCCCTTTTTATGCCTTAATTTACTGGGCTATATCACCTATATCATTAAACAATTCAGAATCAGCAATATGTATTGCGAAAAGGAATGATGGCATTTATGTAATAAAAAAGTACTAAAAAGAACTCGTATTTAAATGCTTAAAAATATTTCAAATTATTTCGATCGATTTATTTGCTTTTAAAAATCTTTTGAGTAGCTGCAGCTTGTTTCTAATTGCTTTTCGTTAATTTCTAACAAGTTAGAGAACTTAAACTACGAAAGAACTGTTCATTGTCAAATAAAAAATTTTAATGTTCATGCATTAATATTTACAGCTACTACGTACTCTTGGATCTTGAGAGATAATTTACCAATCTATCTATCCACAGTAAAAAATAAGTTAAATGAATGATAAAAGCTGATAAATTAAAATGCCTAATGCATGATCAGTAAATTTCTTATTATGTTGGACGATAAGTGTGTCAAGTAAAAAATGACTTAGGAGGATTGCTGTTTTAAAAATGCCTTATACTATTTTTGATTGAACAACTCAACCGGCAAATATGCATTTATAGCACTGAGCATTTTTATTTCAATAGGACCTTATTCAACATGTATAATAAATATATCTAAAAGAAGATTCTTTCCATAAAGAATACTTCTCAACCCCACTTAATTAGCATCGCAACACATCTAAAAATTTACGTGACCTCAACCACTGAAAACTTTCACATTTCTCGTTTGTTAAGCAAGACATTATCGGAATTTTATGCTCTCCTGTCCTTTAGAACGGAAAGCATTCCCACATTCCTTTTACCACTTTCGTCCTTCCCAAACTGCATTTCAGGACAAATAATAACACGTCCTGGCGTCGTATTTGAAACCGATTGAAGTCACGGAGGATAATGCAGGTGGAAGTTTTGGCTGTCATCAGCACTTAAAAGTAACTGCTCTTTCATAAATTCCTATGCCATTAGCTGAAATATTCCCGAGCCATTAGTTGGTTTTGAACTACAGGCGAATTTATAAAAAGCACTTTAAGAATGCGTTTTTATTGAAATTGTCAAAATTTTATCGTCAGTTCAAATAAAAAATAGCGAAAGGGGTTTTTTGTGTTAAATGGAGCCTGTAAGCTTTTTTATAATAGAAGCGAACCTGTTTTTCTCAGTATCGTTACCTTTATCCTTTTCAATATCAGTTTTTAATGCATTTCTTCACAAATAAATATCGCAAAAAATATTTTGAATCTTAGATATTTCATCCATTATTCACTCTCTAAAGTGCAATTTACTAATAGCATGTAAACAAGAAGATTTTAATGGAAAAATAATTAGATGGATAAGAAAACTTTTTCTGTGAAATAAAATCTAAAAGGTTGTAACGATAAAATACTATAAAGAATGTTAATCATTCGTCTGAAATATGAATTTACCTGAAATGGCTATTTAATATCAACGGAAATGAAGCCCACAACTTTATATGCAATTTTGGTTAAGCATAAACATCCAATTTTAGACACATATTTTTTTCGTCACTCTACAAAGAAGTTCAAATCCGACTCTCAATCTGTGGGTTTCAATGCTGTTAATATATTTTAGAATAGTACTTAAGCATTAAACTCAAAATTAAACAACTTTGCAACATAAATAACGAAATATTATTAGTAGAGGTTATTCCATAAGAGTGAAGAAATTGGGAAATTGTTCAGGTAAATTTTTTTGTCTGGGTATAAAACGTATTATACAAATTAAGTTTGAGTTAGAATAAAATTTCTATAATTTCTGTTTTAGCATTCTGTTCTTTTACACACTTAACTTAGCTTTACTTAAATAACGTTCTAAAAAATGAAAACTATAAAATAATATCTTAAATAATAATATATAAAATAATATCAATATTTTAAATGTAATGATTTCATAGAAGATACTATTTTTCTCTTCTCTCTAGCATAATTTTTATCTTTGTTGATTAAAATTTGATACATCTCCGCAGCATTTTGTCGATACGATTGCAGTGGGAGCTATGAGAAGGAGATTTAAATATATTCATTAAAACAAATAGTTTGAATAGAAAAAAGAAAGTTCAGCAGTTCATATAAACCTTTCAGCCTCCAAGGTAACCAAAAAACGCAAGATTATGAGCTCTAATCCTCTAAAGCAGTGGTCTCCAACCCCCGGTCCGCGGACCGGTGCCGGTCCGTGGATCAAATGGTATCGGGCCGCCGGCCGACGATTTCATTGAAAATGAATTTAAATTCCTATGTTTATATTCCAAACTGATGAATGAAATGAATTATAAATAACTTTATATGTATTTTTTGGTGTAACTGTATTTTATTTTGAAAGTTTGTTTAAATTCAAATAAATTAAAATTAATAAATCAAAATAATATAGAATGCAAACAATCAACGCCCCCCCCAGCGGGCCGCAGTAAAATTATCAAACGTTGACCGGTCCGTGGTGGTAAAAAGGTTGGGGACCACTGCTCTAAATCGCAAGATATTTATTGGCAAACAAAACATTCTAATCCATACAAGTGCACAATAAATATTCGAAAGCTGATATCTGGTGGTGAATAGCAAATTTAAAGCACGCGTTCTTTGAAGCGTGCGTCTCTCAGGAGACAAGTCTAGACGGTGAGACAGACTCAGTTTTGCAGCCATATCTGCAACGAAGATGAAGAGCAAAAGGATATATAATATATCGTGGGAACAGGGGGATGGAAATTTAATGACTTAAAAGGATTTGCTGTATTAGGTTATTAAAGGAATGTAAACTCAATTAAAGTATTGAGGTGAAGTGCTATTTTTAGACGTTTGGGGTATTAGCAGGATTCGAGTGAAGTTGGTTATCGGAGTACTTCAAGGATCATTTTATCGTATTTGCTGAGATTTATTTCAAACTGTTTTTCAATTAGGAAATTTTTAATGCAAATGTGCTTTTTTTTCAATATTTTAAGTATGAATTATCATTTATCCTATTACATTTACTTAAAATTTTATTTAAACAATATGGGAAATAATCGTTGGGGAAAATAAGAGAGGGAAGGGAGAAGCAGTCGGATGGCAATTCAACTTCCACATTGCAACATCATTTGCGACTGCATCTTTTATCAATCAAATAAAACTTATTCACAACTTTCTATTCTTTTCTTAAGGGTGCTTTCATTAAAGTAAAAATTTTAAATAATTGAGTGGTGACCATGAAATACTGAAAAACACATTTGTGCAGAATTCTTTCAACTAACAGAACTGTTCCGTTTGATTTGTCGGTAGTTCATGAACTGTTAGATGGAAGGGGAAATACGTATGCGTTCCCTAATATTTTTTTTCTAATTTCTTAGGTGTTGACCATAAAGTACTAAAAAAACACAAATTAATTTGAGTAAAATTATCTAATACGTAATATTTTCGTCATTGACTTCAAATCTGAGATTCTTTATCCCTTAACTATCATGCGGTGGAAATAGTATTTTTTACTATTTCTGAAATAGTATTTTTTACTATTTCTGAAATAGTATTTTTTACTATTTCTGTCACGACATTAGTATTATTTTTCTATCCTGTTAAATATTCGGTTTTGTGACCTTTTCATTTTTTTACATTTGGCGTGATTAATAGCCATCATTTTCAAATAGTATAGAGAAAGATTTAAAGTTGGGTACCTATTTTTCACTGTCTAACAATATTTAGGCTTGAAAACCATTCTGCTACAAAATCTGCTACTGTTATTGGGTAATAGTGTCTCATGCAATAGATCTAATCTTTGGGGGAAAAATCTGAAAATTTGATAGTCACCATTTAAAAAATTGGGAAATATATTTTAAGTTAGCAAAAATCCTCACTCTGAAGTACTCTGGCGGTACTTGCATTGCAAACTAGAGCCGAGAGTTTGAATACAGTGTTGATGTAACAGCATGTAAATGATGAGGATGTAACGGGCAATTTATCCCAGATTAAAAAATAAAACCCGAATAAAAACCCTATTTGTTAAAAGTCAAATTTCAAAAGTTTCTCTGGAGGAGTACCCCCTGACACCCTTCTTATCGTAGAACTCTTTGTTGCTCCCACAATCAAACACTTTAATATGCTCAGGTTCAGGTTAAAATCCTTCATTTCAATTTTTTAAATGTCATTATAATCTCTAATACATGCATGTAATTAAAATAGTTAAGGGTCAAACCCCACATGCTCGACCATATTCACCATAACATTATAACAGCCATATTCACAGCCATTAGCGTAGGAGTTAAATCCTTGGTCAAAAAAGGATTCAACCAATCAGAATCAGCGAAAAGTTATTTTTTTTCTTTCTGTAGCCGCTAATTAACATAGACACTGATGGCTATGAATATGGCTGTAAGTCTTGTAATGGGGAGTATGAGAAAATTACTGAGATGGTCTCGGTTAGAGTTAGTTTATAAAAAGTGGGTCTCGATGTTGAAAAGTTTGAGAACTCCTGAACTAGAGTGTATTGGACAATGGACAGTGAATGAACAGTGTACTACATTATCACAAATGATAAGGAAACTAATTGTTTTTGAGGCTCCCAATAAAATTCAGTATTTGCAGGAAGATCTCTTAAAATATGGAACAATCGTTTATTCTTGTTAAATAATAACGTTTTATTTCGAATAAAAAATTAGTTTTATTAAAGAAAATTTCGACTAAAGAAACTTTCGAAGGGAAGCATCTTTCCCCCCTCTACCCAACGATACGTCCTGTAACCTGACGAAATTGAGAAATTATTCAGAAATTTGAAATTATTCAGAGATCGTGCGTGAGCGAAACTGTTTTTTCGTTTGCTGAAATCAATAAGATTGTTGCATAAACTAAAGAATTTTCTGCAAGTGGATTTCATGTAGTCACCGCTTTAATAATTAGGGAAAATTTGGTAAGTAAAGTAACTTAACTTTCCACATAACAATAGCACCAAGGGTGTCTAAAATTCTGAAATTTGAAACACACTGAAATTTAAAACACAATCAACGATGAGGTTATTCCAAAGGGTTCATGAAGGTTTTTCTCTCAGAGGCCTGTTTTCGGAATTTTATGAAAATGAAAGGCTCATATTAAGGTAAATGTGGGTATAGTGGACACTTTAAGGAAAATTTTTGCTTAAATTCTTAATAAATACAAACTTATTTGTTTGGAAACGGTTATTATCCTATTTTTAGGTTAATTGGATCTTCTTTCGATTTTGCCATTAAAAATTTGAAATAGATTGGGTAAAGTATTTTTATAATTAATTTTTAAAAAGTACTCCAAATTGCATCTGTAGTGGACACATAGATGTAGCTGTTGTTTCTATGGTGGACACCTCTTGCATCTATAGTGGACACCTATCTTTTTCTGCTTATATGAGGGTTTTATGCATTAAATTGAGGGGTTTTTTGGTATAGTCGTTTAGTTCAAATTAAATCTTCCTTCCCAACGAAGAGTATTTTAGATGAAATCAAATTAACTTTATTTAAAAAAAGACTTGATAGTTTTCAGCCCAAAGCCTAAGCTGTAGATGATTTGAGAGGAATTTAGAATGTAATTAATTGTTTTAGAAACCTTGGTTCCCGAAGCCAGAATGAAACCAAATTAATACAACACTCGTTTTAAAGCACGTTCAACAGTTTATGAAGAAAAACTTATTCAAATTAAATATTAGTTATAGTTCTATTAGAAGCCATTACAGTGACCACTATTGGAAAATCTAAGATTATGTGTGGAAAATCTAAGATTAAAGTGGCCACCCCCATAAACCCTCGTTAAGTCAATATTTTCAAAAAAATTTTATTCATTATCATTATATACACTCTTCTTTATCTTAATAAAAATTTAAAAGTCAATCAAACGGTAATAAATGCAAAAATATCAGTTCCGAAATATCCTTTTCCTTACGCGATTCAATAAGCCGAATCAACTTTCAGTCACTCGGTCGATGTTGTTATTTTCAAATATTTAAATATCCTTCCCATGCTGATCTGTGGTATCGGCGGTAATTTACCAGCTTACCTGATTGTACAATCTACTATGCCTATGAATTTTGACGCTGTTTGATGCTTCTAACTCGCTCTATTTAAAATTAATCAGCTATGTGGCCACTATTGGTACAGTGTCCACTATACCCACTTTTACCTTATAACCCCAGCGTTCATATTTTTTGGATCGGACCCAAAACTGTCATGTTCTATCCAAAAATGAATGAAACACATCCTTTATACATTTTTTCAAACAACTTTTGATCTGTGGACTTAAGTTAAAAAATCGTTTTGGGTTCTTTTTCGCAAATTAGAATTTTGTGAAAAGGGTCCGTTTTTGACTATCAGAATTTTCCAAAGGGTCCATAAGCAGACCCATTTTCTTTCTAGATCAGGGGTTTCCAACTGGGGGCCCGCGAAGCTCCCTGAAACTCCTCTTAAATAGTAACTTTAGAAATATTTCTAGCGTACTAAAATTCAAAAATTTTTAGGGGAAAACACCTCCTTCTATTTACCTATTAGATTATGGAGTAACTTTGTTCGTTTTCAGTGAAAAATTACAAGTTTGAGTTTTTGAGTGGGAGGTTGTATGATATGCCCTGAGCGTAGCAAAGGGTTATGAAAGCTTAGGTCAACCTTTATCACGAGAAGGAACAAAATGGAGTATCCAAAAATTAAGTGAAGCACTCTTCTTATAAGCACACACTTAAATTATCATACAATTTCTTGAGGAAGACCTTACCCCCTTAAAGTAATTTTAAGTATTAAAAGTTGTGTAAGATAAAAAAAACTATATATCCTCAGAAATTTTTGAAATTAGAGTAGTACCTTCACAATATGTAAATAACCTTAGTCCCTCTTTCGGTGGAAAAGTTTCGTATTAAAGATTCCCCCGGAAAACGAGTAATGGATAAAAAGGAGCTAGATTACTTTGCGATCCGCCACTTGACTTAGGATTTCAATTACGGCCCTCGAGTACTTAGGAGTTGGAAACCCCTTTTCTAGATGAACCCATTTACGATAGTTTTCTGCAAGGGAATTTTATGATAGAATTCATAATCACCGCTTTAATAATTTGGAAAAATTTGGTAAGTGAAGCATTTTTCTTTCTCGGCTGACAGTGCTCTTGCTGGAATCAAATCTGTGGTAGTGGAACTATTTTCAAAATTTGGTGCTGTGGGCAAAACTCCTAAAAAGGGACATCGTAAGATCAAGTAAGTTTTACAGCACTTGAGTGATAGTCTCACTGGATCAAGCCTAGTGATGGTAAATCAGGGCCTGGTTATAAGATTCCTCGACTTATTTTTTTTAGGAAAATCAGTCACCAATTAAGAAATTTAGAAAAATTTTATAAGATATGCAAGGATCTTTCCATTTTAACGTTACTTCTATTTCAGTCACCACTTTAAAAATTAGGACAAAAATGTTATGTTAAATAAAATCGCCAGGGCAGGCGGTTGGGGTTTGAGGATGGGAAACTCAGGCAAATGTCTTATTCATGACTAAGTCAGAGGAGATAGTCTTGGAATATTCCAAAAAAGTATAAAAATCTTGGTAAAACATTAATATTTTCGGATAATTTGATCGATACGGTTACAGTTAAGAGTTAAAGGAAAAAACAATAAGACCCCCTTTCTACAGGCAAGAAATAAATTTATAAATGCCCAACTGCATTTATGTCCGAGTGCTATACCCGGTGAGAGGCTCAGACTCAAACGAATTCGATCTGAGGGCCTTATGGATCCAGCATACTGGTGCACTAACACACCAAGCCATCCGTTCCTGCAACCAGGCCGGTTCTCTAATTAATTTGAAGTTGATACTTCAATATTGAAAAAAAAACTCGAGGACCGAACCTTGAGGACTGAAATTCTCGAGGACCGAACCTTGAACCATAGGATCAGGATAAGAAGGCATTAACCAACCTTGCCATCCGTTCTTGTAACCAGGCTGGTTCTCTTAATATTTTCAAGTTTATACTTCACCATTTAAAAAACAAAAATTCTTGAGGATCGAACCGGAAAACTTCGGAACGGGAGACTGGTGCATTATCACACCAAGCCATCCGTTCCTGCAACTAAACTGGTTCTCTAATTAATTTGAAGTTGGTACTTCAACATTGAAAAAAAATTAAATAATTCTTGAGGATCGAACCTTCAACCATCCGAATAAAATCCCAATGCATTAACCGACTTTACCATCCTTTCTTGAAGCGACGGGTTACCTTTTTCAATTTAAAGATGATTTATTAAGTTATGAATGGTAAAAAATACTACACAGAGGAAGACTGGGTTTGATACAAGTTCCTTCTGATTCGAAGCATCGTGTTCCAGCACATTAGGCCATCCCGTCCTCGCAAGACAATGAATTCTAGCAATTCGAATATGAAAAAACCTAACATATTTTCATCGGGGGTCTTTATTCAACATTTAAAATTTTAATAAAAATTCACCGTAAACTCTCTCTTTCTCTCTCTTTTTATTCAAACACGCCACTTTAAAAAAAATCATTTATTTATGTACAGTACTCACTATAGCTCATATATACCAAGTAAACTGCCTACGCAGGACCTTTGGGATTGCTTCGCAATCCTCACAAAACCGACTCATTGACACCGGTATCTCATCGGGAAATCGGCAATTATCCTCCCATCCAACAAAGGCGAAACTGCAAACGACTTCTCCTAAAGGGGCGAGTTACCCCCTATAGAAGGCGAGACACCATTTGGGAGTCATTATATGGGGATGTTAGTTGTTTCTCTTTTGTCCGATTCCGGGTAACTGGCGATTTCCTGATGAGATACCGGTGTATTTCCTTAAAGTCGTGCCAAACTAGCGGCACGACCCCTAAACAAGACTTCAAGACGTTTGGCGTGAACCTTAGAGCCAAGTCAGACCACGCGTCTATAAGACGCGATAGCCATCAATCAAAGGGGAAAAAGCATGGAGTTCAGCCTGAGACTCACCCTATCTTGGCAGGACTAGGCTTTCTCCATGCTTTTTTTTATGGAGATTGATTGAAATAGCGTCTATAAGACGTGTAGTGTGACGAGAGCCTTAGGCTCCGGCTACAGTCACTGAAAATCGTCGCGAGGCCCATTCAGATCCTTATCAAGAGGAGGGGCTCGAGGGGCGATGTAGTAGATTACTTTTGGTAAGATGACAGCAACCGGTCACTGCCAGACATGTCAGTGAGGAGTATTTTGACCGACCACTCTGCTACACAGGAGTAATCAACTACCCCTTCCCCTCTTCTTGATAAGGATCTTAATGGTCTGCTCGATGATTTTCAGTAACGGTGGCCGGTAGCTGACGTGTGTTCCTTTCCTCATCCATCCCTTCCTGTTCGCAGCTGCCGCTCCGTGACGCTGGAGATCCCCCGAGATCGCGACGAAAAGTCCTCCTTCTACTCCAAAGACTCCTCCTCGGACCCCAGCCTGAAGCTGGGGGCGGAGGCCGCCGCCTCGCAACAAGGCCCGGAGAGCCCCACGCTACTGTCGGCCCCTGGGCCCAGCGGCAGCCGCCGGAGCTCCCGGCAGCACGTCAAGTTCATGACGACGACGGCCGTCTTCCACGGCCGCACCATCACCGGTCTCAACGGCCGCTTCAAAACGTCTGGCCGCTCGCAGAAGATCTTCTGGGACGAGCACTCGTCGCACGTCGAGGAACTGGAGCGAGAGCTCAGCCTGACGCTCGACAGCTAACAGTTGGAGAACTTAGGCGCGCCTTTTGCAAGGAGGAAGTCATCCGTCGACAGGAGACCGTCTAACTTGGCCTAAGTTTAATCTGGAATCAAGCTTTTTCGATAACTTTGATTTGGCTTTAAACTCTTGTTTCCCTTTTTTTTCAAATACCAATTAGAAGTTTTGATTCCAGGTTAATCTTCGGTTAGGTTAGAGGTTAGTTCAGCCGTTAGACGCTGAGACAGAGGTTTCTCAAATGATACGCAATTCAAGGAATTAATTAGTTAAATAATGTTTTTTTACCAGTTGTTTATCACCAGGGACGTATATCGGGGGACAAGGTAGCCCTGCTCTCCCAAAAAATTCGGACTGATGTACCAATACGAGTTAAAACCCAGTTTTCAAGGGTTAAATTTTGAAAATTTTATGAGGAAGGGCCCCTATACCCCCTTTTTTACTTGGAACTGTGTATTTTACAGTTTCTTCTTACTTCAAGTTCATCAAGATGCAAATCTTTCTTGAAAATATATTAAAAATCTTCAGTAAACCAATTAAATATGCATGGGGCTTCGGAATAATTTTTGGTACTCTCCCGATGCAAAAATATAGCTTTGGGCCTGATAGTGACTAAATTTTTGCGAGGATATTTTTGACGAAAAAAAATTCTATATATACGCCACAGATCATAACTAGAGTCCAGGGGGTCTATGCTGGAGATTAATTTGGATGACCGTGCTACTCGTGTTCATCCATGATCTCTATAAATCCGCCCATGGATGTTGCAAGTGATAAAAGAACTCGATAAGCCAACTCCTCTAACATAATTTCTTTTGCCTTTAGCGAGGAAGATTTTTTCTCCTCCCACCAACGTACTGTCATGTATATTTTTTGAGGCTAAATATTTTCTATTGAGGTACTACTCTTAAGAAGTCTCACAACGCTCGAAGATCAAGTGTCCCCATTTTTGGAATTTCGCTTTTTATTTTTAATTACAAACAAAGTAAAGAAGATATATCACCTGGAATTGTATAGAATTTTGAATAGAATTTTGTTCCCCTTTAATTTTTAAATCGTTTGGTAATAGCCCTTTTGGCCATGTATGTAATTCAAACCACAGAGAACAGAGCTTACAGAGGTTTCATAAGGCACTTTTCGTCAATCCGCGGACAATAATTTAATTCTCACTAGCAGCCAATCAGAAGAAGCGAAATCAATTTGAAGACAGCTTCCCAGGTGGAGGGACGCGGCGCGGACAAATGGGACGCGGCGGTAGGAGGCGGAGCTATGTCCGCAAATTGTTTGATTGGTTTAAAAAATTACCATTAGCGTCTATGGCGATGAAACCTCTGTAAGCTCTGTTCTCTGTGATTCAAACTAAGCTGTAAAATAAAAATATTGAAAATTCAATTTTGGGAAAATTACTCGAAGGGACCTAACTTATTAATGATTTAGGGGGTGAAATTTTATTTTTGACAGCAATCGAAAATAAAGCTTTTCAATTTCAAAAAGGCATGAAAAGATTTTTTAAAATTTGCTTTAAGTTAATTTTTCAGTACTAATAATAGAGATGCATTCTTCTTCCCAAAAGTGTGTTATCGTTAAATCTCTATCTGCTGCAGCGATCGTCTCTGAAAAAAATGTCAATGCCCTTAGAATGAAATAGGTCGCTAGAGATTCCCTTTCTAAACAAAAAAAGGTAGCAATCCAAGAAAGTTTGAGAACCACTACTTTTAGATGATAAAAAAGGGGCTTTATTCGAACGCATGTGGGAATTTTATATCTAACAATTTCCTTGGTCCGTTTTCTCCTCCATCTTTTTTTCTTCGGCCATGTTTTCAAAAGTCAAAAGCGGTATAGAATGGTTTCATTTGTTGGAATAGTGTAGGCACATCTTAAGTCACTCCACAAAAAGATACAAAAAAATGAACACAATTAATTTTTGTAATAAATCATGTTAATTTTTTTAGTCTATCAATATTTTTTATCTTTTCATGTAATATCAAATGTGAAGAAGTCAGTTAAATCACATCTGCATAACTTTTCTGAGCTTGTTATGAAACAAAAAGCGGTGAAACTTAGGACTACATGCAACTTGTCCTGGGAATTTCGGCGCGCCTAACTATAAGCAAATCGAGTCAAGATCTTTAATCCGTGTTTAAATTTTCGCAGACATTTTAACAGAAACCTCTCTCTCAGTATCTTTCAATCATAACTAAATTAGGAATATTTGTAGTCTTGGGAGCTCTCTGAACAAGTTTATAGTAAACCGTTTTTCAATAAAAGTAAGGCACTTAAAGGATGCAAATCTAAAACAAAAAAAAACTACACGGCATTAGATTCTGCCTTTTTTTCACATATTTATTTATATGGGTTTGTAGTTACGGGTGAGAATTCAGATAGTTTTGAAGCCTATAGATATTCCTATAGTAAGTCATGCTTGCTATAGGGCTTTGGGGGATGCGGAATTCATTAGTTTGTTCTGGTGAGAAATCAAAGTTTTTGAACAGAGGTAGATCGAATGGAGATCTATGATTTGTGGAATGCTAAAGAAGAGACATATGGACAATTCAGCAATATTAAAGAGTTTTAAAAGAAAAAATGTCTTTTTAATCTGTGTATCATATAAGATGACTTTGTGTAATTCATGTTAAACTGGTGTTATTTCGTCAAAACTTTGCACTTTTATGAGTAACCTGTTTCAAGTTTGTTGATTTTAACAAATATTCTGGTTTAATGAATATCTTAACTATACTTTTACTATGTTATAAATTTTTTATTAAATTAAGTCGTTTTAGAGACGCATTATATTGTAGGGAAAGCATATCCCTGACTTCGAAATAATTTAATAACACACGAATTAAACAGTCTACAACTGCATCAAAGTTTTACTATAAAAAAGGCAAATAAAGCTCCTTTGGCTAAAATCTTTTTTCATAACACTCAGGGTATCTCCAATACGTTAAGTTCTTTGAATAATATGCGGCTCAACCCAAACTTAATTTCTTTATGTGCCCCTATATCGATTAGCTTTTTAATTCATTCAAATCCTATTAATTGTAAATCTTATGATATTCATAAAACTCATACTCCTTTTACCAACTATAATTTGTAGTATCCTTATAATTTAATTTATTAAAGTATTGATATAATAGTATCCTTTAAAGTATTAAAGTACGAATAGCAAATTATATCTCAAAAAATATGAAAATAAATATTACTCAGCCCATGCAGTTTTCGAAAATGTCAATGTGAAATTTTTTGCAATAAATGTGTGGAGAGTAAATATAGAACAGAAATGTTTGAAGAAATAAGGCTTTGATGGTACTGATAAATGTACATAAATAAACTTTCAAGTGAAAGTATCGTATATAGGTTAGTATTATTAAAATTGCAAACAAAGTTACAATATGTAAAAGTATTGCATAGGTATGTGCAAAGTACATAGTGTTTTGCTAACTGAAAGTACATAGATTCAATGTAAATACGCAGTTAAGCCAGAATTGTACATAAATTCCATTGATTGTACTTTTATCTGTGTAAAAGAAAAGTAAAAGAAAGTAAGTATTGTGTAAAGAAAGTGTTAAATCCTGGGTAATAGTTCCATTGAGTAAAAATATTGGCTTATAAACCTACGCACACCGTTTTGAAACAACTTAAAAACTTTTAACTGTGCTTATCGTTTTTCTTCGCGCGTACATCCTTTATTATTCCATTAAGGGAAGCTTCATATTGAAGTTTCACAACTTCAACAGTGGATTTTTTAAGTCATTAAAATTGGTAGTTTTAAAAATTTGAAAGTCTGCTAGTTTAATTAATTAAGGGAACATACCCATACTACGTGACCCATTTTTTCCATTTTTGACCCCCCTCCCCCCCCTTGGTGACCATCCGTAGTCTATGCCAAGACCCCCCTCCCCTTCTAGTTTTCACGTAGTAATTCATAAATACGGTTTGCCATCATTTTTTGCAAACAGAAAGTTTAAAAATATTAATTTTGCTAAATTTGTCTAATTTTAATAACTAATTTGGCTTAATTAGTCTTAATTTGGCAAATTTCAGTAACTAATTTGGCTTAATTTAGTCGTATTGACTAGAAGAAATTGACTACGTGACCAAACCCTAAGCCCCTCCCTCCCCCCTGGGACCGAGCGTGGTATTTTGAAGACCCCCTCCCTCCCCTGAATGTGTCACGTCGTAGTGTGGGTACGTTCCCTAAGGATATTTTTAGAAGAATGCAATACCCAACTTTTATCAGCAGTTAAGTTGCCTGTCCATGTTTTAGCCAAGTAGTCAAATCAAAGACAATGAAATAGTAAATTTTTATGGGAGTGATTCAATGAGGAAGTTTCATATTTTTTTTTTATTTTTTAAATCGATCCTACCTTACGAGAAAACCCTAAAACCGAGATATTTTTTAATTCTGATCATTATTTATTTTTTTACTGCGGTTTAAAGTTTGCGCTCTGGAAAAGGCGGGAAAAACAGCGATTTCAGATTCGTGATGTTACTCGGCATGTCAAAACGACTACAACTCGCATCTCCTCCTCAACTATGCAGCCGGCGTTGACAAAACTCGGTACATAGACGTATCTCGAGGCGAGGACGATCACTACCAAGTTTTCCAAGTTCGAAAATCGAATATTTACAAGTAATAAACGATTTTATGGCTAAAAACGCTTATTTCTCCATTTCTCTGCTAGAGTGGATCTGCTTGACTCACTATTTTAAATATGAAAACCTCAGGATTAAATATTTTTAATAAGAAAAGCTCTATAATTACCAATTTAAAAGTTAAATCAGCAATGAAAACACCAAAATAAAATCAAATAATTAATTTTAAAACATTACATTCTTATATTTTAAGATTTTCCCCCTTAAAATTCAAATATTTATGGAAAATGTATTATTAAATATTTTTTATTAAGTGGGACTAATCCCCATCTGGTCTAATGAAACTAGACCAGATCCAAGAGGTCATAAAGACCTCTTATTTTAATAATGAATAAACATCAACAATGTCTTTTGTTTAGTGTCGAGTGACGTCAAATTTGATTTTTGAGCGTTTGCGATTGCATCATTTGTTTACGACTTTTTTCAACTTTTATTTCTTCTATATCTCAGTAAATAAATTTTTGAGGAAAATTTGGATTGCAGATTTGGATTTTTCACATCTTATATTGTATTAATATACCCCAAAATCGAAAATTTAAAAAATATGAAACTTCCTCATTCTTCAAGATATTTCGTATATATTTTTATTCCTTAAATTTTATTCTCTCCCTAAGCGGTTCTTTAATTTTTGTACATATTATTTTTAGTTTCAATTAATAATAATTCCATAAGTTTATTAAGAAATAAATTATAATAATCTCAAAACAAAGTTAAATTTGAACTTTTATTACAATTAGCGTTAAAATATATTTTTTAAATCTCCATAAAAGACCACTATTTGAAATTAATACTTTTTAAACTGAAAAACTTATACCTATCCTTGCCTATTTATTAAGAAAAGGTCAATACTTAATCAACTTGATAATTTATTTTTATGCACTTCATAGAAGACGTTTTAAAGTTTTTATGAAGGTTTTATAAATACATGAATTTCAACATATTGTCTTTAATATCATAAATATATAGGATTGATATAAAAAAGTTAGAAAAAGTGTTCGTTTATAATGATGCCTTGAATAAAGCATTCGTAAATACTGACATAAAATTGGTGAATATTTGGATTAAATATTTTAAAAACAAGTATTGTGTATCATAAACAACCAAAGATTATCTGCAATAATTTTATTTCTGTGTAATGCTGTTCTGATTACAACAAAAATTTGTGGTTTAACATTGTGAAAAACATTGTTTTCAGAAGTACAGAATTTTAGAATATTTTAAGCATCTGATGATAAAAGGTTTTCGACAATTCCTAGTTTTATACATTTTTATTACTATAGGGAAGGAATAGAGAACTTTCCTTCATTAATAGTGATACAGTAATAAGAAAATTCAAAGCCTTTTTCACACACAATATGGTAATGACCTAAATGTATAAGTTGTAGGCTGCTTTTCCCAATAAACATATTTTAGTGCAATTTTACTTTTCGATATTTTAAGAACAACCTACACTAAGTTTTATAATAACATTATATTTGGAACATTTCAAAATTAGAACATTGTGGAAATAGACCTTCTTTTTTACTGTTTCACAAACCTAAAGCTTTTTTATTTATATTACGAATCTTCCACCAATCAGAGGTTGTAACCATGGTTTCCTCTGACCTGACCGCCGCGCCGGTCAGGTTACCGGTGAATACGGCCGTAATAAATTTTTGTAATAGAGGTTATACAACGAAAAAAGGTTTATATACTTATTGTTTAACAAAAATATTTAAAATAAGTTAACTAAATTAAATAAAGGTAACAAAAAGTGTAATAAATTATCATTAGTAGGAAATTTTTAAACCTGATGATGAAGAAATAAATAGTATTAATTCTTTAAAAATATTTTTGAGAGCAACAATTTGTTTTGAAAATTATCAATCTTCTTTATTTCAATATCGTATTTAGAGTTATTTTGCCTCAAGAAAACTTTTAAAGATTATTATGCTTTTATAAAACATCTCTAATATCAAAAGAAATTTTAAAATATTCATCATCTCAAGTTAATTATTATCAAACAAAAAAATCAACTTAAAATTTTGGTTAACAAGTTAAAGAGAAAAGCGTGCGTAATTGTTAAAATAATATCTTTAAGCCATAAAAATAATTAAAAAAAGTAAGAATAAATATAAAAGCCTGAAGTCACACAACCCTTACCAAGAGTAAAGGATTTACTATTTTTATGGTTTAGAGTGCGGTGAATTAAGGAAATTTTCTATGTTATGTTGAATGATATATGTAAAACTGTCCATTTGCAAAGTTACCAAAGAATGTGAAGGATGTAATTTTTTTAGTAGCTATTCATATTTTATTAGTATTTGATATCCCTCTGTATTTTCAAGTGCCTGTTATATAAGGTCGTTTGTGTGAGCAAATCCTAAAACTTCCCTTATTCTGATAAATATAATTTTTCTGCCTTCTGTCTCTTCATACTTAATATTTTATGGTCAACAATTAGTATTTTTGATTGTATGTCCCAATTTTATGTTTTGTTTGACTTCTATGTTTATGTAAAACATGTTTAGTGTTGATTAGTGTGATTTTATTGTAAATGAATAAAAATTTTGTATGGTCCTTACTGGCGTCTCATATTTTTGCTCACAGCTTTATAATTATATAATATAATGCAATTTCGGCCTTAAGAATATTTAAAGTCAATGTGACTCAAAAGATTTGATGAGAATCAGTTAAATCAAAAACACTTTTAAATACTTTTCAATCAATTTAATTCATATTCCTATTCCAATTCAAATGTTTACATTAAATTTAAGAATACTTTCTTGAAATGGCATAATTTCACTTGACAATTAATACACATTTTAACTTTCCACAGTTACAGTACTTATCTGTTTATTCTGAAAAACATTCCTCATAATTTTCAATTCAATCAATGTATTGTGGTATCCCAAAATCTTAGAAAATTTTAAAAATGTATTTATTTGTCAAGGAAAAATAGTAGGTAATTTATTATACCACCCCTCTGAAACAAGAAGTGAACGAAAATTGGACCTATACATAACAAAATTTGAACGAGCCTTATATGCTGCTTGGGACACTGCGAGTTATAAATAAAGGAAACTAGACTTGTATAAATCCATATAACTTCAACAAAGAAGTTATGCAACTCAGTAAATATCCATAATGACATTTTACTGTAACTATGTAATAAAATAAAACCTATAAGTTTCATTGGTTTCCCTATTTAAATTTTAAAGAAAAATTTGCTTGAAAATATTGAGGTTAAAGCTTAGGGGAAGTTACGTGACTTTCTACAGACTTTGAGGATAATCCACCTACCTTCGACAAATTGCAGTACAACTTTAAGAATATCTGTTTCCAGAGATAAAGTAAACCAAATACATTCAACTCTTTTGAACTGTTTCTTTTCCCCCTTGAAAAATATTTTGGATTCTTAAACCGGTAGCTTATAAGGATTTTCAATCATTTCATATAGAAGGAAAAGACATACATCGAAAATTCTTAGGAAATTTTCGAGTTACGTTGGAGAACTGACTACAAATATGTTGAAACGATATTCCACATACAATCTTATCTCTAACATATTTTTAAAAACAAGACAGATACTTAAACTATTTTTAAAAATTTCTTTTTAAACTGTCCAACTTAAATATCCCTTAATAGCTGATAAAAATGTTAGAGAGAAACAAGTTAATAATTATATTTATTCCTTTTGCTCAGCTATTTTCCCAGTTTTTCTTTAAATCTTAAATTTCAACAATAAACCAATCCAAAATTTCTAAATTTTGAAAATTACTAAAAATTAGAAATAAATACGGGACGGTAAGTTGATTGCGTGGAGTAGCAAATCCATTCCACAAAACCCAGAACCATTTTATAAACTTACACGTCCTCTCTAACTTTCACTAAAGGTAAAACAATCGGATCACAGCAGTCTGTCATTAAATGTTATTTACTATTACTTTGGGTTTTTTTAGTCATTTGATATAAATTATACGTGATTAGAAAAACAATTTTAATTCTCTTTAAAAATATTTCATTTTACTAGAGAAAGATGAAACATAAATTATAATTGAATTCTCATTTTGATAGGTGTATTGAAAAATTTACCTGAACGCAGCTTTTATCTTTAAAAACAACAATGTTATTTTTATGTATTTTTTAATACTTACAAAAGAAATTTTGGTCGGGTTAGAGTAAAAACTTTTCAAATAAATTAAAGATGTTCATCTATAATCTATAACGAATTCTTTTAAGGTATCCGCCTACCTTTGAGACCATTTTTTTGAAATACTTGATTTACAAAAATTATTTTTTAATTTTTATTTTAAGTGTACATCAAAACATTGATCAATGCTAAAAAACAAAATTAATTATATTATTTTCTAAAATATGGGGTAATTAGTGTAAAATTTAAGTGAATTTTTATAAAACCCCTCTCACTCTTGCCCAAAAACTATTACCCCTATATAAATTTCCTTTGGACACAAGTATCGTATAACACTACTCTTCAGATTGGACCATTTTCTAAGACATATTTTGAAAAGTAATTGTTTTACAGCATAAAATGTAAAGGTAAGTGAAAATTTTCAAAATTTCTACAACCCTCTAACAAAAAAACATCAATAAAAACAAAAATTAAAACTTACATAAAAATCTGTGGTCCATCTGGTTAATAACAGTATGATTAATATACTGTTAAAATTTGGAGTGAATATCAAACATCCCCAGAGAGAGTATAAAAGTTTCAACTTGCAAACAATAAAAATAGTCTTACCACAGTAAATAGAGTCAAACCTTGTAAATAAAAAGTTATAATATGTGTACAGTTATTGGGGAAATAAAAAAACGACTCAGTAGCGATTTCTGGCGAACCACTTGGGTTAGGAAGACAAATGAGGTGTCATTTTTCATTGTTTAAAGCAGAGGTCGGCAAGTAATTTTACTTGGGGTCCAAATGATTTAAAAAAATTTTCATCGGGGTCCGGAGAAAAATAGGCTACTATTACTAGTTTATATTGTTATCTTCAGTTGCACATAAATTTTACAAAGATGTAGTTTGAGTATGCTACCTGCTAAATAAAATTGTTAAATTTAATATGATTAGAAGTTTTAACATTAAAATGGGGGTCTGGGGGCTTCCCACAGGAAATTTTTTCAAATTTGACCCTTAAAAAGCATGTCAAAGTTAATATTTGTTACGTTAAAGTACAAATAATTTATTTTAAAAATGGTATGGCGGTCCAGGAAATAACTTCACGCGGTTCAGATGCGGACCGCGGTCCGCCAGTTGCCGACCCCTGGTTTAAAGTATTCTTTAACCAAAAAAAATTTCGAGTCCTTAGGGGGTCGTCTTCATATTAAACGAAACACTAACTTTTTGTTTTCAATGGGGACCCCCAATTATTATGAGATTTTCTGAAAGGCCATCCCTCAAAACCCTTAAATACCCAGTTTCATCTAGATTGATTCACAATTAAAAAAATTTAATTTTTAAAATCGTGAAATATTTTTATGGTAATCGATTCAGGTAGTAATTTTATGAAGAAAGCCAAAATTTCAATCGATTTCACCGAATAGTTTTTGATAAAAACGAACGAGAAAGAACATTCGCGGTATGCATTCGCCAATGGTATACCGCCCCTTAAGATTAAAGTTCGTTTTTATCAAAAACTATTCGGTGAAATCGATTGAAATTTTGGCTTTCTTCATAAAATTACTACCTGAATCGATTATCGTAAAAAATATTTCACGATTTTAAAAATTAATTTTTTTTTATTACATTACTGTCTGACCTCCACTAGAAAAACTTTTGACGTCATACAATGTTGTTTCTGTTGTTATGAAAACGGACTTTTACACCGAATATCAGGGAGGATGTTAAATCATTTGAAGCTGAAAAAATGTTTTGGGCTAAATTTCTGCGGCTATAATTGAATCGTCACTTTGAAAAAGGAATAAGTCCAAAAACCAAGTTTTGAGAAAATCGAAAAAAAACCTGTGCAAATAATGGAATTTTCGTTGTATGACTACCAAATTTTTTACTGGAAATTTAGGACCCTATTTAGAAAAAAGGGGCAATCATCAAAACTAATGTAAGTAGAACATTCAAAAGTATTTTACAGTTAAAAAAAAGTTGATGGACTTATTCCCTTTTTCAAGCTTATGAAATTTCAAGAGAAGAAAAATCGTAGAAACCTCTGAAATGGACGTTTAAGTTATATTTCTGCTTAGTTTACAACACAAAAGTGAGATATAAAAAGATTAAAAAACAAATAAAATTAAAAACTATTAAGAAACTGAGTCATTAAAGCAGTATCAATGGAGTAAGTGAATATGAATGGAGTTAAGCATTTCCTGAATAAAAAAATTAAAAACACTTTTAAATTAAAAGGAAACTTTATTTCGGCCTAGTTTGCACCCCAAAGAATAAGAACAGAAAGGCAAATAAACTTTAATTCCAAATTAACTAAAAAATACAATGAATTGACATCGATTTTGCAACTTTCCCCTCTTTCCACTCATGTTTGGAGAAAAGCTTGTAGATTGTTTTGAAGTAAATTAGTCATTTTTTTTACTTATTCCTTTTTCAAACTGGCAATTCAATTTAACTTTGTACTTCTTTTAATGATAGACTCTTTTTAGATAGAAAGTTTTTTTTTAAACCGCATTTTTTTCTTCTAACCATTTAGATTTTTTTCTACATAGTAACGAGCCTGCCCCACTCCAACATTTTGTTACGGAAGACTCCCCCACACAAATGTATTGAAGTTAACTTATTTTAAAATTTTTAGGGGGGTTTACCCGATTTTTCAAACAGATCCATATGTAGATACTCCCCAAAATAAAAACCATTTTCCGGGCGAGCTGCCTTGGCGGCTTTAATGTTCCGTTATCAAAAACACTTATCTCGGCGGGAACGGAGGGTAAATTTTCCCTGATGAGAATGTATTCCAGAGCTCGTAAATCATTGGTTTGTTCCAGAAATTGATAATTACCGGATTACACTCTCGACTGCGAAGGCGTCTTTTTTCTCCCGCTTGGAAAGAAAAGTCATGCATATTTATGACCTGGAACATGCATGAAGCATTAAGTTTGCTTTAATTATGAGAGGTTTGATGAGATAAGGAAGTCGGCCATCATATTGCCCTTTTTTGGAAGGATACTTGCCGTGAACTGTAATTGGGGCTTTTGTGTTTCTGGGTCTGAAAATAAATACTAAATTAGAAAAATAATATTATCACTATAAGTGCCGATTTCATAGGGTATGAGGAGGATTAAGACCCCCCCATGAAAAACTGCATTCTTTGAGACAAATTAGATGTATATTTTTACTAAGCTGATTTTTGTTGTTCACTCTCTTATTATTTATAATTCTTGTATCAACTAGTTTTGGACTTTTGAGCTAACTTAGAAACAAAAGAAGATTTTTTTAAATAAACGGTGTAACAGTTTACGTTTTTTGTTGTACTTTTTCAAAAATAAATGTCATTCTCCTTCAGCACGAAATTCCATGTCAGCACGGCCTAAAAAATCTCATCCCTACAGCATGGAGGAATGCTTTTAAAAGTATGTTAATTAGTTAGGACCATGTTACCTAACAGTCCTCAAGAATAACTTTTGTTGAAGTTTGTCCACCTTCTAACGCTCTTCGAACCGTTTTTAAACAAATTATGTCCCTTCTAAAAGTTTTGAAAACAGGAATGGTAGTTTGAGAAATGATTTCATTAGTCAATCCAACCACTATTTTTGAAAGATAAAAGCTCATCTACTCATTTGTTAAAACTGCTAATCCGTGTCTGAACTTTCGTACGGGGAGCCACACTTTAGATTATTTCAGCTTTAAATGGTATCCCTCGACAGATCTCCACGAGAGCTTTTATTTCCCAATACATTAAATATTATAACTAAATTCATGAATAAATTTCTCAAAAGGTTATTTTTTTCTAATAAAACAACATTGAAAAAGTAAGGCTTGAGGAAATTTGCGCCACAAATCAATAGATCCAGGTTTCTAGTGACGTCATCGTGACGTTGGTATGACATCACTTTTGAAGACTTTTAGTGAGATGCGAAAGGTGAATGAGAGAACTCTATTATAGAAGATACCATTCATGAAAGCTTTTTTTTCTTGGAGCTTACTGAGGTTAAGCTCGTTTCTAAAGAATAAAATTCAGGGCTTGAAGGGACGTTTCCTTGTTTGGCTCTGGAGAAACAATGCAAGAATATTCTAATATAAGCTCATTAAACCAAAATGAAAGGATGGGAAGGACAAAGAATGGCTAAATGCGTTACCATAAAAGGAAACTTTTTTACTGAGCCTATAAAGGGAGGTTTTTACAATATGGTACGAAATAATTAATTCACTGCTGAACACTTCAACTTACAACCCGTAGTCTCGTGACAAACACATCAATCTTGGCAATTGTGCTCTTTTACCAGTAGTACAAAACCATACAAAATCTAATAAGAATGGGGTTAGTTTAGTTTAGAGAGCAACCATACTCAACTTTTGAGTGTGGCCCAGTCAAGTGATGAATATTAATTTTCTTTAGAATAAAAGAAAGCTAAATGTAAAAAAAACTTTTGAAAAGCTGTTTCTAAGGGTTAGAATTACAGAAAAAAATTTAGAGGATACCCCTTGAGCCCCCCTCTATTAGTTGGGAGCTTTTAAATTTAAAAATCACAATATGCAATCTTATATACTATTATATCCTTTCTTTCTCAAAAGGAATTGTATGAATAGATAAGAAGGTTTCAGCCCCTTTATTTTTGACCAACAGTTCATAACCAATTTTCTAGTTTTCTAAAAAATTTAGCAAGCTGCTCATACACCTGATACAAAAGGTCAAATGGATTTAAAGCTTCACAGTAGCTCCCAAGTTTATTATATATTTTTTTTCTGGTGAAAGTAATTTACTCAATCATTCTAAACATCCCCAACACTTATACAGAAAAGTTTTAGAACTCGCTACTTAAGCCAAATCTCATGCAGGGATGTTGCACAACTTTGAGCATTTTGTAGCAGTTTTTGTAGCAGCTAAATTTAAAATTTGTAGCGGTTTGTAGCAGCTAAATTCAAAAGTTTTATCAGTTTGTAGCCGCTAAATTAAAAATTTGAAGCAGTTTGTAGCAGCTTAATTAAGAATTTGTAGCAGAATAAACCATTTTTGTAGCAGCCGATTTAAAATTTTGTAGCAACTTATTTTAATTTTAAAGCAGGAACAGGGCGAATCAATTTTTTGCAACAACCAAAATTAAAATCCATAGCAGGGTTAATAGTTCTTGTTACTAAAATATACTGATAATTTATCCCAACTATTAATCTTAAAACTAAGCATGATTAAGTAAACTACTAAAAATTTAAAAGACAAATTACACAAAAAACAGGTGTTTGAACAGCTAGAGATCTGTCTTAGCAAAATTCAGTGGCGGATCCAGGATTTGGTTTTTGGGGGGGCTAAGAATTTTCATAATCCAATTGAATCTTCTTGCCAATGGTAATAGGGAAAAGGTATAGTAAATTATCCTGCTCAAACCACTAAAAGGGGGGTCTGGGGTTCCTCCCCCAGAAAATTTTTGGAAATTTAAGTCAAAAACCCCACTTTTTCAACTCGTTTTGGTACGCCTCATCCGAATTTCGGATATAATTTTTTTGCATTTCGACAAACTTAGTAAAATGTTAGACGTTTTTGGGGGGGAGCTTCAGCCCGAAAGCCCCCCCCGTAGATCCGCCACTGGCAAAATTGCAACCCTTTAAAGGTACCTTAGAAAATTTACCATTTAAAAATAGGAGCATTTATAAATTTAAAAAAGAGAAAAAGTACATTCACAAAACAGATTCAAAAACCTCTGATAAGCCATTTTATCATAAATTAAAAGTTAAATGGTAATTCTGAACAAACTTTTAATTAATTTTTAATGTTTTTAAAATAATGTTATTGTTAATGATAATAGTTTTCAATACAAATTTTAATTTTAATAACAACACACTATGCTTATTATAGTCCTGAATCAGGTTTTAAAACCACTTTAAAAGTCAAAATGTAACAAAATGAAATAAAAATTAAGGAAATTAGTTAACAGAATAATTATTTAAGTAATAATATTAAATTGCAAAAACGATATTGTCTAAAAATTTTAGTTAAGTAGAGCAAAAAAGTAAGAAATTAGTATTTTTGAAGGTATTTTTGGAATCTTAAATCAGATAAAAAACACTATAATAATCTAAGTTGCTATAAAGCGAACTTTCAATAAAAATTTACAACTTAGAAAATCTTCTTAAGTTGAAAATACTGACTTAAATGGAGAAAAAATAATCTTATTAGACTTCTCAGCCTGCTCTGACCAAAGTAAAGTTGTTTCTTCTGCACCGCCGTTGAAGACGTCCGTAGGAAAAGCAGTAGCGGAAAAACGGAACTGTCGCGAAAAATCGCTATTTTCCTGATTTTCTTCTTACAACGGTAAAATTGTTTTTTCTATATCACAATAATGACGCAAGAAGTGACGCCACGAAAGTCGAGGATAAAACGGAACACTCCGCAAAAAAACCCCGAAATTTTTTTTTATTTTTCCTGACTTCCGGAACACCGGACTAGTGGGTTTCGGACCACTGTAAAGTTTTTTTTCTACATCGTATAACGACTCAAGAAGAAGCCAACTTGAATCGGCACCCGCGGCCATCCACGAAAGTCGTGGGGAAGAACAGAACACTTCGCGAAAAAACGAAACTTTTGCGAAAAATCGCGATTTTTCGACAGCAAATTGAGTTGACGTCATCGGTTTTGGTTTTGAATTCAAGTGGTAGAAATGTGGAAAAGATTCCATAGACGATTTGAGTTTTTTTCCTAAGGATGAAGGTATTCTTCGCGTGAGCGGAGAGTTTGATAATTCGATTTCAAGAAAATCGTAAATTGGCGCAGTTTTGGCGCAATTTTGCTCAAAATACGGTTTTTGTAGCAGTTTAGCACATGAATTAGGATTTGGCGCAGTTTGGCGCAATTGGCGCAGCCGCAACATCCCTGCTCATGCAGTAATCAGGATTGCCACAACTATCTCGCGCAAAAAAAAACTTTTAGAAAACATATTGTACACAAATTAATAAAAAATACGAAAACATAGGGTTGTTCAAAACTTTCAAATTGTAAGTTATTTAGACTGGGCAGGGCATATATCGAAAGATTTTTAATGAATTACTGGGGTTACATAATATAATACTCTAGATTACATTATTACCTTCACTTGATTTTTAATAGATTAAATTAGTAAAATAACTGGATTGTTTCTTATTACCCCTTGTGGAGTAACAAGAAACAGTCACTTGGGGGTAATACAAAACAAGTAAAAATTCCCCTTCCCTTTTACTTAGCATGTGCATTATTTTTTCAAAGGCTGATAATGATATAAACATTCTATAAAAAAATGAGCTTCAGTAACTTAAAGGAAAATCCTGCGGAATTTCGAATGTTTCTTATTACCACATTTGCATCTTATTACCCACATTTGCATATGATTTTAAGGGGGTCATGAAGTAGCCCTCAGTCATTTGAATGTTTTTAGGTCCTTTCGATTTTCACAAATTTGTTTCATTAAAAAAGTTAACCAATATTGTGATTCACTTTTCTCAATAACCATACAAAATGCCAGGCATAATCTCTCAAAAATTACACAAAACCCAAATAAAACCTAAAATTCAATTGGTGTTATTTGAGTAGCAAATTGAATTAAAATATGAATTTCTTCTTTTTTCTACTTTCTTAGAAGGTATGAAACACCTAATATGTCAACTATTCAGTGTGGATTTCGCTTGATAGCAACATAATGGTACCAGGGCCTTTTGTACCAATTAATCAAATTTGCTTAGTTACAATTTAGCAAAATACTTTTTGATTCAATGTCTTTTAAATATTGAGTGATTTTGTTGCAAAACATAAGGGTTTTTATCATGATAAACAATAAATCTGTCTATTTAATAAGTTGTTTTGCTTTATTACCCAGATTTTTTTATTTTTCTGATATGATATTTCCTTTATATTTATTTGCCTATTTTCCCATTTCCTTGGTCCCAATCAGTTTGGAAGAATTAGGCTTTGCTGTATATTGTTCAGATCTGGATAAAGGAAAAGGAGTTAAGTGTGAACTTTTAAAAACACAAGTTTCAAATACCCAGACTCAGTTTAATTATCATTCAAACATACACAAAATTTGATTGCAACATATAAATCATTCATTGAAAATTAATACATTGGTGAAAATCACAAGATCTTTTTTTTGACTTGGTAAGCAAACTGTAAAATTAAATTACATGCACTAACATTCTTAGAGAAATGAAAACAGTAAGTGCCTATGAGAAAAAACCAATAAATACTTATTGCAAAAGTATTCAAACTAAAACCAATCCTTATTTTAGTTTCTTGTTTAATGAAACTAACAATATTTGTCTGAGTATTAAGACACATATACACATCTATATAACATGTATAAGATAAATATAAAATTCTAGCACTTTATTATAATGTAAGAATTACTTGGATTTTCAATACAAAAGTTCATCACAGAATTATTTTTGAAATACAGTAACAGGAAAAGTGTAAAATATGAAATATTAGACTGAGCTGAGGTTTAATTTAGAGAAAACCAAACAATACATTCAAGCTGCCATCGTATTTAATGCAAATAAGATTTTTAAAATCTTACTCAAATTAAAGTACTTAGTTGCTTCAATCAATGACTAGAAAATTTTCACTAATAGCAACTTATTTATCATTCAGTGCAAACATACATTAAAATATTCTAATATATATTTACAAATTGCATCCGGTAATCAACACACATGTATATTATCGATGGCTATATAAAGGCAACACAATTTATTCTAAGGCAATACATTGCTATGTTCTAAGGCAACACAACTGGCACATACAGAAGTAATCGAGTAAAAAACAATTAACTGAATGTTATAACTCATGTTTATATTTGCTCAGTTAGTGTAAATTTCTAATCATAAGCTCAATTACTTGGATCAATCAAGTATTTGTGTCTATAGTTTACAATCCATTATTTATTAAGTTAAAGCTATTTGTAATGGTATTACAATAACATACAATTCTGTGAATCTAAAAGTACACTTAATATTAACCTTAACTGAAACAACCGAACTTGTCACTTAAGGCAGAATTTAGGCATTAGTTTTTGAATATGTATAACTTTTTAAAAACTAATCAGCACTTCATAAGTTTAAGTATGTATTTATTTCATATGCATGCATTCAATTTAGCTTTTTTCTCAACATCTCATCTTTTTTCTCAATTATAATACAGAATTAAAACCATATAGATCCACAAATCATATACTGTGGATACCTCAATCTACTGGCACTATTACCAATCTATATTCAAGAAAAATTTCTATTATCAAGTAAACGGAGTGTTTTATTTATTTCTAAACCTTTTGTAAAGACGTGCAATTATAGGCTTTTACATTTTTTGGCAGTGTGTGATACCTTCATAAATGTATGAGAAACTCTCCCAAATTGTAACAAGAACCAGACACTACTAGCAATTGCAAATAAAACAATCTTAAAATATTGAAAACTTTTCCAACAAATGGTATATCATCTAAAAGACAGCTTTTCTGTCTAAGCCAAAAACACTAACCATGCTTACTTGATGAGATAAGTACAAAAATACTATTTATTTCTTCAAACAGCATTTAAAAGCAAATATTTAAAAGATTATCCAACATTTGAGTGAAGAAAGATATTATTTAACTGAATATTTTAAAAAAATTAAAATCTTAATATCAACTTATAAATTTATTTTGTTACAAAACAGAGGGAAAAGAGCTTGAAACAGCTTACGAGAAATTCAAAACAAGAGGACATTTATAGGTAACTACTCACCTGATAAAGTAACCATGGTATTAAAAAAGACATTGAAACATTGAGATGACTTGGATAGGACAATAAACATGACTGATATTTATTACTTTATATCTAAAACAGACAAAATTTTAAATAACAATATGTGAATGTATTGAAGGATATTTCAAAGTCTAACATCAACATTAAATACAACTTTCTACATAATTTAGCATCATTTTTTAATAATATTTAAAGTATGGCCAAACTTTCAAAAGACACCACACAGGTTATGATAACACAGCAAATGTAACATTCAATAACCACCAAACGGGGAAGAAATCTCAAAAACTAACTACAAATTGTTTGTAAACATTAAAAGAAAACATAAAAAATAAAATCTCTCTCATATAAAAAAGATATGATGCATTGATATTACTTATCATAAAAATTTCTAAATGCAAAATTAAAACATAAGAAAAACAGCCAATACAATAATTATATATATACAGTCATTTGTAAATATTTAAATCACAAAACATAATCAAAATATTTGGCATGTCTGATACACAAAATGTATACGTATACAGCAATAAAATGAAGATTCTTTCAATATTATTATAAAGTGGAATGTACATACTTGTTAACCAATGTACATGCAACAATGTTTAACACCTAGTAGAACATTGCTCTCTTGCATGAATCCAAAATGTTTTCCTCCTAAAGCATTGTAAATTTAGCTGTGCTTATTTTTAAGATTTATTCAGTAGGGCTTTGAGGTTCCACTACACTTGAGGTCTTCTTAATTATCCAAACTTCGTTTCTCCTGTTGAAAGGCTTGAATGGAGGATCATATCCAGCTCGATGGTACTCAGATAGATCAACATCATCAGGATTATCCAGTTTGGATTTCAAGAACTCAAACTCTCGCTTCCAGTCAACGTCTTTTGCCATACCGCTAAATGTTCTGGAGGAAGATATTTATTAGCTAGGTGAACAGAACATATATTTTATGAGATAGAATAGAAAAACTATTTCTTTAATCCCTTCTTCAACCTTTTATTTTTCACATTCTGACCCAAAAATTTAAATTTTTTTACGGTCTAAAATTAAAATATGTTGTATTTTGATACTTAAAAGTACAAAAAACTTTATCCCCAGGCCATTTTTGCCCATTTTACAAGTGTTCAAATATTTGATAATTCGCTTACCGATCTGCAGTTTTTCCCGCAGTACACCTCCTTAACCATTACATTTTCTACAGTTTTTTTACTAATAATGTTAGGAATGTATATAAAACAAACACTTCAGAAAGTCAAAAAATATTAAGATAATTATCTGTCCTTAATAAGATTTAAATATAACTTATGCTGCGCTTTCTGTTCTCATGTTTTTCCTGCAATACACCTGCATTAGAAAATTGCCCTGGACCTTCATGCATCATTGGCCTTTACTCAAAGCATTGTAAAAAAATCAGCACTTTTTTGAAACTACATGGCTTTTGCAGTTTGTGTTATAACTGCTAAAATGAGCTTAATTTTGCATTTACATAAATTTTTTAATAGCAACACAAAACTAGGGGAGGTGTCACTAATTAAATTCCTAAAAATAATGTTTCCTAATAAATAAGGACCACCCTAGTTTCAAAACATTTAGGGGATATAGGAGATTTTTGCCCCTACTCTTTTTAATAGTAAAAATTGTTGTAAATTTCCCTAAAACATGCTAGTTAACCTCACTTTTGGATACTGCCCCCCTTTTACTTTTTGGATAATGTTGAGCTGAGCCCCATAACCCCTTGTTGCACCAAGGAGGAATTTCAGGATATATAACCTTTCCCCGAAGTATAGGAAAACGACCAATACTACTCCATAACCCAAGATATTAATTTTTTTTATTTCAACAAGCAAAAAAGTGTTCTGAAGCTGCTTTTGGGGTAATTCTGCTCTTGGGATTTATTTTAAGTGAATATTGCATGCCACTAAAATACAGGTCAGGAGCCACCCAGTGGTACATGTGCCATAGGTTTGTCATAACTGCCCTAAAAGCTTCACCCCAAACAACAATGTTCCTAAATGGGAACATTTTTAAAATCACACTAATGATTTTTTTTCTGATAAAAAATTTTTAAGAATGGCTTTACTAATGGGAAAAAGGCCAATTAAGTCAAAAGGCAGGACTTTAAAATTTGAATTACTGTGTTTAAAAGGTTAATTGATAGATTGCAGTAGATTAATAAACACTTTTTAAGCAAATACATCTAAAATGCTTTCCTAGATTAATTACTCAGTAATTTATATAACCTTGATGGCTGTATATTCAAAATGGTTTTATCTTCCGTGTTAATTTTAAATTATAGAACATTACTTTTGTCTTTGGTTTATGTGGGAAAATTTATTTAAAATATAAAAATATCTTTCTTTAGTAACTTAATTAAATTCATATCATACTTTCAGTTCAAATTTCAAAGAATACTCTTCTATAATTACATATATTTGAAGAATTGATCCATTTGCTGAGTTTTCTCAGTACCTCATAAGCATTCACCAAAACTAATTTTGAATTAAAGTCAGGGTTGCCAACCTGAGACAACACTCATCCGTAATCACCCCTGCCCGCCCCCCCCAAGAAAAAAATCCGGCGTGACCCGTGGCTTGCCGACCGACGCCACGCTTTCTACACGTAGAAAAATGGACCAATCTTTTGATAAGTTTTAGAAAAGTCCTGAAATCACAAATAGTTGAGAAAAGAAGACTTTTTTCTCCCATGAATCAATCATCCATGTAGATTAGAATATTCTAAGTTCCGATTGATTTCCCCTTCTTATTGCCCATCTCATGAGTTACTAGCGACTAGCGTTATTGTTTTTATTCGCAATTCTAAGTAAAAAAAATATGTATTGTAAGGATTGTAGCTAAAAAGAGAGAATTGAGAAGAAAAATGTAATGCATTGTCGTTAATATATAATTAGCGTAGTTTCCGTAGTTTTTCTAGCTTTATCCGTAATTGCGGAATTCTGGGCCGAAATGCGGAATGTATCCACAAAATCCGTAATGGTTGGCATCCCTGTAAAGTTAACAAAAAACATCCAAAATCTAGTAATTTCCAATTTTTACCTCACATATATTTCCCTTGAACCAGTTTCAGACAATGTTAGTTCTGTATCTAATGGACTAGGAGGATTTTCTAGCTTTTCTGGCAGAAAAAAAGACACAGAATAGTCCTTTGCTTTTTCTTCTACTGGACTAACATGGTAAACTACAGGCACTGTCATATCAATGGATAAACCTATAAAAAAGAAATATATATTTCTTTAAAGTTAAAAATGTATAAAAACATAAAACACAAGGCTAAACAGCTCGTTGTATATTTATTTGTAGATAGTAGGTTTATTTACATTAAAAGTTTGATTATGTTAAAATTCAACAGATACATTAAATAAGTTTTTAATATTTTTGCAAGATTTAAATTATTTTTATTTTTAAATTCATATTAATACAATTTTCTATTCTTAAATTTTTAGATAATTACAAAAGAATACAAACATAAATTATAAGAGAATATAAACCACACAATAGGATGAATCAGATATCTGTTGTACCAGTGCTGTAGTTGAAACACTAGCTATTTGATTCTAACAAAAGTGCATGCTATTAGGGGTGCCTATCAGATAATATTCTATGATATATTTGGTACAGCTTTAGAATAAGTCCGCTTTGTCGCCAAGTTGGCGGTATTTAAAGATAGTATTTTTTATGAAAAGTTTTAACACTAGAAGCTCCGGCTAGTGCCTCATACCTAGAACCCTCAAAGACAGTCATTTTGACCGCTAGGCTTTTCTCACCGAAAATAACCTTTAAAGCCAGAAATTTGCATGTGATAGTTGTAGACATCGTAAAGAACATCGATTACACGATATTTAAAAACATTTTTTGATTTTTAAATACCAATTTTGTGGGAAATTATGGAAAATCCACTATTTTACACCATTTTAACATACCTATAAAAGCCTCAGTAAAGTCAAAGAACGTTTACTACACGCATACTTTTAATAATTATTGCATGTATCAGAAGGTTGGTACTGTCCATACTTTGCATTTTGACCCTGTGGGGACGACTTTATGACGTCACTAACTTATGTTATATGAGAAAAAATAATACTTTATATCCCCTATTTCTTTCTCAATTCGGATGCAAATTGATGTTTACCATTTATTTTACTAATTTTAATTTCAAGTCCAACCTAAATACACAGTATAACTATGCTTAGGTACAAAAAAAATTCTCACCTGCATTGTCCAGATCCGGCATTTGCTGTGCGTATCCTAGCCATTTTATTTTCGGCATAATCGCGTATAAAATACTAATTTTTTTAGCCATTTTTTGAGCCCACTTATATGCTCTTCTAAAAACATTTCTAATAACACTGTTTCAAGTTTCAAATGCGTTTCAATGAAAATCAACCATCTGCTTATTATAAAAGGATGTAGCATGACAGATATTTGACAAGTATCTTTATTTTCACTCATAAAAAGCTTTTGAAACATAATAAATCAATTAGGCCTTGAATATTTTCATCTTAAAATGAAGGAAATAATAAATCTTTCGTTCACAAAATGATAAAACAGGCGTGGGAATTAAAAAAAGCTCTCCTAAGGGATGTGCAACAAAATAAGGATATATTTTAGGATTTTCTGGAGTCAAAACGATACAATTTTTCTAATTTTGTGGAGGAACCCTCTTAGGTACCACGTAGAACCGAAAGATAACAAAATTTAAGCGATAGAGTAGAAATAAGAATGTAAGATACTAAGCGGTCAAAATGACTGTTTTTGAGGGTTCTAGGTAGATCTTTGATTATCTCCGGAACCCGTAGTGCAAACTAAACCAAATTTGGACAGCAATAAAAGCAGAAAAAGTTAGGAAAAGTCACAAAAGTATAAGTGCGTAACTCAAATATTTTAGAAGAGAACGTGTTTTAAAAATGCAAAACGGTCAAAATGACCGCCCCAGAGCTTCTAGTGTTAAGTTATTGCCAGATCCAATTTCCCAAAAACAAAGCAACCAAATAAACTATGTTTTTTTGTTTTATTTAAAATGACTAAATACAAAACTTGAAAACGGGATGAATAGAAAATAAGATATGTTAGAGAAACTATATTTTTATTTAAATTTTAATGACAAAAGTCCAACCAAATAATTATTATAATATTTAATTATAGAATTTCTCTATGGCTTTGTAAAGTTTAATTTTGAATTTGATTGTTTAATCAATAAAGTAAATTTGGTATCCCGATGTTAGCAACACATCTAGTGTTCTCTTTGGCGATGTTTTTAAATTTAGCGGCATAGTCAACGACTTAATATATATGTACCTAATTTTCAATTTATTCATGTTAAATATACTATTTGATTTAAGTCGCACTTTTGCCTGTTCTTTATGTGCTTCGCAAAAATCAGACTTAGTGTATTTAGTATATTTTAGTTGAGCTTTGAAACTGGGTAAACAAGGCGGCCGGGTTTTCAGCCGGCGCTGGCTGAAAACGGTCGCCAAAAGCGTACTTGTTCTAAAGATGTGCCATATATTTTCATTTTTTAAGCTCATGATGTATAAAACATTTGTTCCAAACAGGTTAATTTAACCCTACAATTTTTAAGAACCAAATCACGTAAATTAGGAAAATTGCTCAGGTACATATCTCCAAACTTCAATTTAATTTGCTGTTAAATCAGCTCCCGATATTTGCCATAAAACCTTAATTAAAACAACCCAAAACTTTATATTTACTTTTCAATATAGTACAGTAAAGGATCCCTAATCCCGCAAGATCGGGACCAGCATCATCCCGGATATTAATAATTTCCGAAAAAACGCGCCCAAAAAAACCCATTTTCCGAACTGCGTTGATTTATTAAGTGCATCTGACGAAAGTTGCACAGGAATAATCAATCTAATCGACAAATATTCACCAAAAAGTTTGATTCCCGGTTGATGGATAAAATACTATTTGGATTTCATATGGGTTACACAAATAGAACAAATAGACACATCTAGAGATATTTTAAAGAAATTTACTTAAATTTTAAAACTTGGAAACAAAACAAGCAAATTGAGCTTCAGCGCAACCTTTTGCTATTACTAGGCTTACCTTATTTTCTCGGGTCCAACCCAGGACACATTTTTGAAATTTTTTAATAACTGCTCTATGAAACTACCAAAGATTACAAACTAAGAAAACACTATTCAAACTAATAAACGTTAATCAGAAAAATCACATTTAATATTTTCATTTAACATTAATTTTTCTAAAATTGTTTGATTGACTTAATTTTTATCACAAAATTCACTGAACGTAAGTTTTTTGAAGTAGTACATACTTAAGAAAACGTAAAAAAAACAATTTTAAACAGAATGGTCAGGATTTTTTCCTAAAAATGTCTGGGAAATCTTAAATGTATGAAACTCCGGACATTTCCCCGGACCCTAAAAACCCTGGACTGTCCGGGGTAATCCCGGACGTATGGTAAGCCTAGCTATTACCAGTTTTCACAAATTAAAAGAAATTGTATTGACTATCACACGATTACAAAAGAAATGTCTTGGTTTCATTACCCTATAGAAAAAAATTTATTTTTATACAGCTTTGATATGCAACAAAATTAGCTTAAATTTTTCAAGAAAATAGTATACCTCTTATGTTAGATATTTAAAGTTTCCTAGGTAGCAGAGATATTTGAATTGCATAAATACCTGAATCATTCTTTCCATTTATATAAGCCAAAAGACGCCGGAAATCATCACGATTAAATTCATCTGGGGTCTTGTCATGTATTGACAGAGTTAGCCACTGGCATTCAGGATAAGATCGTAATTCATAGTCCTTGAAAGTAAGATATCAATAGAATTTAATCCCTAGTATAAGAGCTTAATATAAGTACTGATTAAAATCTTTAAAATTACATGTATAAGATTTACAACAGAAGTATTTTCAAACAATCAAAGCAGTATTGTGAAAGAAAACAATTTCAAATGTAAAGGGGGAAACAAGGAAAAAACCAGTTCAAGTCATTTTCTATATTTGATTGTATAATTATTAGTTGTACCAGAATGTTATTGAAGTACAATAATTATCTACATTGACTAAAAACTCAAGATAACAACACAAACCCCAAGTTCCATCACACAGACTCTCAACCATTTTATGTCACCACGGTCCACACAGAAGTGGCTTTGCATTCAACCCTTGGAATTCAGCATTTTGCCACATGTTTGCAGTAAGGTTACCAGTTAACCCTTTCGGGACGGGTGGCGCATATATGTGCCACCAGCGAGACGCTCCTACGGGCCGGCTGGCTCACCGGTGAGCCACCACTTAAAGTGACTCAGGGGCCGGGTGGCACATATAGGATACGCGCTTAAATCTTCAAAATAATATTTTTAATTCTCATTAGATGACGCTGTAGGTCTGCTACAGAGAAATTATTCGAAAGCGAACATCTTGACCTTCATGCCCATAATTTATTTTGTATTTTTGATAATTTGTTTCAGAGAAATAGCGAGATTTATTTATGATGCATTGGCATAGCTGCCAACTTTTCAGAAACAGAAATCGGAACACTATCCACGGCACATTTTGAATAAACGTTTTTAAAGGGGTATAATTATAAAAAGGCTTGTAATTCACAAAATGTTTAACTTCATTTTTTTAACCAGAGTAACTCACAATTTCAATAATCAATTAAAAATAAGCATGCATATATGAATGAGGATAAAGTACCCATACGCCGTATGCAAAGACGATTCTCGCTCGCTGAGCAATTAGAATCGGTCGAAAAGGAAAGATTCACGAAGAAAGGAGTAAAATAATGAAAAATCGGAACTTTTTATGCTAAAATCGTATTATCGGAACAACAGCGGAAATTCGGAACAAATACGATTTAATCGGAACGGTTGGCAGGTATGCATTGGGAACATGAGATGCGAATTTAGAGCACTTTCTTTCAATTTCTAAGCTAATATTAACTAATGTAACTGTTCTACGAGCATTAATATACGTTTTTTATTAGTTTATGATAGAAAAATGGATGTGTTGATGGTTTTACTATGGGGTATTGCTTTAGATTTCGATTGCCCTCGGATATAATTATTTATTGCTTAAACCGAAATAATCCATATGTTTGAATGCCAAGTTGAAATGGAGATTAAAAGAGATAAATTGTTAGTGTTATTCTTAGAATAAACTATGTTTCCACGATTTTCCAGCGATTATATTAGCTGCGCGAGTTGAGTGTTTTCAGTAGAAAAGAATTAAAATGGGTTTTGTTCCAGATATGTTTAATATATCTTCATAAATAAGTTCCTTGAGATAAAATCTTTTCATGTTGAGATATTTTTCCCAGTAAAATTAGATTTAGGAGGTGGAAAGGCTGAGTATTTACAAGTTACGTGATTTGTAAAATTTTTCAAAGAAAATAGCGGGTAAATGTTTTAAATGTGTTTAGCATGGACTTCAAAGGTGTTCCTCTGATCATATACCAAAAATTGTATACTTTGGATAACAATTTTATTTTCTACGATTTTTTTTCTGAAGTTCGACCTAGACACGCTAAGTGCCCGTCCCCTGGGGAAGTTCTTTCTACTCGCGCTCCGTCCCGTGAGAGCAGTTCAGTGACTGAGGCGCCCGTCCCGAAAGGGTTAATATGGCTATGGTCTTCTGAACCAGACGTTATTTACATCAATTGGTTATTAAATTAAAAGAGCTAGGAATTTTTTAACAATATAAAATGAATATAGATGAAAAGTACTACTTTACAGAAAATAATTTTTGGGATTTGTAGAAAGGGGTGCAACTGACTTGAACTGAAAATCTAAGATTGAATTCCAGAATGCTCCACAAATTCTGTATTGTTTCTCCAAAGGTTTAATTTTTTTGTTCAACTTGTCGTTATGGGTTTTGTTTAGACCAGGGGTTCCCAAACTTTTTATGTCGAGGAGCCCTTTTCAAGAGACAAATTCTTCGCGAAGCCCTTTTCCGAAGATAAATTTTTCAAGGTACTAAAAGCAAATTACATAAAAACCATTGCTACAAGAAAGAAAAGCATAAATGCAGTAGCGTATATAGAAATTTATTTTAATAGGGTTCCAAAATTATTCCACAGCCCCTCCCATGCATATTTAGCAGGTTTAATGTAGCTTTTTAAAATATTTTTAGGTATAATTTGCATCTAAGATAATTTAATGTAAGAAAAGTTGTGATTAATTAAATTCCAATTATGATAGGGGAGTCTGGGTGAATTTTGTGAAATATGATCCTTGAAAAATACTCTCTTTCTAAGTTTCTTTATACTTGTTTTAGGTACATCGCAGTCAAAATTTTGGACATTCATTTTTAGGTAAGATTTTAATTTTAACGAACGTATTATAAAAAATTGACAATAATAAAGTTTTAAGTACTATATGGGGTTCTCCCCCAAAAGTATTTCGGAAATTTGACCCTAAATAAAATGGTTTTAATTTGTTTTTTTAACCAAGAAAGACTTGAAAAAAAGAAAAAAAACTATAATCAGAACTTAAATTTAAGGTTTATTTAGAGCTCTAAAAATTTTGGTAAGAAGGAGCAAAAGTAAGTTCTTAACAAGAAACACCTTGCAGAAAATTATTTTTATAACATTTCAGAGCAACGCAAATTAAAATCTATCAAAAAATGTATTTATTTCAAATTTCTTCACGGAGCCATTGGTAATGCTTGGCGGAGCCCTAAGGGCTCCGCGGAGCACAGTTTGAGAACCGCTGGTTTAGACAATGCAGTCAGAAATGTTTTTAATATAATCGTATATGTAAATGCAACAAGATCATGGCTGCGACGGCACAAAAATTTCTTACAGAATAACATGCTACACAATTGGGTTTAACCCTACAATGCATGATTTTTTAAATTCACTTGAAAATAATTTATGTGACTTCTATTATGGTGTACATTAGTAAAAAAATACTAAAAAAAAATTAATTTAATTTTTTTCTACTTTTTATTGGCAAAAAACTTTGTCCTTGTGAAATTAATTTGTGTCACTTGTGAAATTAATTCTGAAGTGAAATAAAACCAAACGCTCTAAAAATATAAAAAAACAAATTATCTTTTCAAAACATTTTTTTCAAGCTGAAAAATTTTTTATTTTAATTTATATGGTCCTTTTATTTTGGCATTTTCTGTGTCTTGACTTTCCTTTCACTAGCTACTAACAAATATCTCAAAACAGTACCCCTGCTGTGATCTACTGGCGATCTAAAGTGCTAATACAATGAAATGTTATATCTATTGTACTTATTGCATGGTGTTGCCGTTTGGAAATGTAAGTTCGAGTAGGAAATGGGGAATAATGTCGTGTTGCCAAATGGCATCAGTATGCACTGTAGGGTTAAAACCAAGGATAGGACCGGATTCTTCATACAAAATGTTATTATGCTGCAGCCCTGAACTTTTCTTTTACTGGGCTTGATTTTGCGCTCTCTTGTTTAGCTCATAACTTCTAAAAATTTTGATAAAACCCAGAATTCCGGGATTCATGCTGTTAAAAACAGATTTCCAGGACTACACTCCTGAATAGAAGCACCCCTGCTTGTAGGCCATGGTCTGGTACTTAGATTTAGCAGATGTTTTGCCTGAAGCTGTGCCAAGGCATCCTCAATAAAACTGGTATTGTTTGGGCAAAATATACACAAATATTACAAATAGACCATGACCTACAAGCTTAAAAATTCTTCACTACATTTGTCCACCTATATAGCTTCATATTTATTCAGTACTATTTAAGTTACTTTTTTTTCTCATCAGAAAAGATGACAATATGATTCTTGTTCATATGATGTATAATATGGAAAAACTTAATGTTGTTTATTATCGATTGCATGGTGTATCTACAGCAGTGGTCTCCAACCCCCAGTCCGTGGATCAAATGGTACCGGGCCGCGGGCCGACCATTTAATTGAAAATGAATATCAATTCCTGGATTTATATCTCGAAATTAATGAATGAAATGAATTATAAATCACTTTATATTTATATTTTGATGTAACTGTATTTTATTTTGAAAGCATTTTTAAATACAAATAAATTAAAAATAATAAATCAAAATAATCTAGAATGTAAGCAATCAACGCCCCCCCCAGCGGGCCGCGGTAAAATTATCAAAAGTTGACCGGTCCGTGGTGGTAAAAAGGTTGGGGACCACTGATCTACAGCACAAGAGATCCAAAGATCCCTGAAACAATTAAGTATGATTTTACCATATTGTGCAATAAACTACATTTCCTGCTATAAGTATCAAAAATATTTTTTATTAGTATTGAAAATGGAAAAATATTGTTAACTTACATCAGTTTTAGATATTACTTTGTATTTAGGTTGCTCATTTCCAACAATAGCACCTTTCACAAACTTCAAAAAGGACATTTTGATTATTCAATAAGAATTGGCTGTAAATAGAATGAAAATTACAAAAAAGTGACAATTTTAAAAATTTTCAGGTAACATCACAAAAAAATCTCTTTGAATGAGAAGTATCAAAGGGTCCAGTTAAAATTAGGTATGAAAGCAATGCGCTGGCATCATCAAACCTTGTATCTTTGATTTGGGGCATCAACAGTTGAGTTATTTGTGTTAGTTCTAGCCAATGAATTGCACCAATGACAGATCAAAACCCTTGGCATACCACAGCAAGTTGTAATAAAACTCAACCAATTCAGATACCAATAAAAGGATTGTTTTGGTTCCTCTGAGAACATCATGCAAGGAGTAACCCCTTTAGCTTTTGTTTCCCTTTTGCATTTTTCTTAAGTTAACAAAAAGTATGTTATACATCTAATAAAGAGGTAGGGGGTTATTGGTCTTCTCAGTTATTGGTAAAACACTTTAAAACTATTTTTTACATTTAGAATCACAATCATTTGCCTCATAAATATATAAATACCAAGAAGATTTTGAAAACATTGGTACAATCTGTATTCACTTTAGAAACCGTCTGTGCATACGGAGGAATAAAAATTAAACAGGAAAATGTTTAATTACGCATAAAAATTTACTTGAAAGACGTGTAGAGTATTAAAGAAGTCAGAAATAAAATTAATATAATTTTATCAGGGCAATAAGTCTTAAAATTTTGTCTGCAGGTTTACATTCCTATCCATAAAAGCGCATTAAACATTGCAATAAATCCCAAATACAATCAACGAAATAAGAGATGCAACAATGGGAATTAAGATTTAATATAATCAATAATAATTTTAATTACATAATTTATAAATAAAATGAAACCTACGGACAGTAAACGCCTTTTCCAACAACCTGTCAATCACCTTTCCTTTCGCTGCTGTGTTAAGTTCTAGTAGAAGTAATTATTTTGATTTTTGAAGAATTTGTTTGGATGAGTTTTAATAAATATTTAGGAACCTGTTTCGGTTTTATTTGCAAAGTTTTCATAATTATTTTATTTCTAAATTACTCTAATACTTATCAAAACTAATTTAGCTTCTTAAATAAAAATAAGTAAACATTTGTTGCATGTGGTGGCCACCGTCTGCTACAATAATAAACAAACATCTGGTTTTCAGTTCGGCGTTGGCGAAACTTGATGCGAAACGGCTGTTTTTAGTTCATAGAAAAAAGTTAGTTTTTTAATTAAATAAATGTTAATTTAATTTTTCGGTCATGATCAGGCAAATTTGTTTAGTTCTTATGTTATCAACACCTTTGTCATTGTCTTTAGAAATTCCTCCGAGTGGTTTTAAAATTAATTACGAAAAACTATATAAAATCGGCGTGGATGCATACTTGGAAAACCGGTGGAAGGAATGTGTATCTTTCCTTGAACAAGCAATCGAAGAATATATTTATTACTATTCTACTATTTTTCGATGCAGGAGAGATTGCAATAATAATGAAACTGATTCATTTTCTTCTCAATCTTCTGGAGAACTAAACATGTGGAACTTCCAAACTTTAGTTACTGATAGGGCCCTTTGCTTAATGAAATGTCATCATTTGTACTTTCCTAATCGTCCTCGAACTTCCAAAGAGACAGACGAAGAATTTGAAAGGAAGGTTCCTTATAATTACTTGCAACTTTGCTACTATAAGGTGAATGAATTTTTTTTTGTTTATCAATTCAAACTCCTAGGATTTTTTCACTACCTACATAAAATCTATGAATTATCTTCCATAAAATGTTATACATAATTTCATAAATTCTTGTTTTAAGTTTCCATTTGCTTTAAAGACTTATAAAATATTTATGTAACCTTAGTGTAATTTTTTATTTAAAATTCAAACATGCACTACTGGCCAACCAAAATGGTGCACCAATAAAGAAAAAGGGTATCAAAACCAATTATATTTCCATAATTACACACAGTATCAAGGTTAATTGATTAAAAATACAGCTTTCCTTGAAATGAGGGGGCTGAAAAAAATCAGAAAGAGTGTTGCTCATATAGGTGTCCATAACAGCCTCAGCTACTATTCATTTTATTGAGGGAAAGGGGCTTTGAAAAGTCAGTTGGGGATTGTTAGGCCCTAGTGCCTCCTCACATATGAAAAGTTCATCTGGTGTTCATGGCATAAATATTTTTCCCTTCTTAATGTTCCATTTTGGTTGGTCAGCAGTGTATTTTTAAAATATATTTATGCTTTTTTGTTAGAATAATCAGCAAATTAATCCATTAAAAATCAACAAGTGGTCTGATTCAACATTGGAAATAAAATGTAATCTGTTATAGATTATAAATCAAATAAATGTAATTTGTTTAATTTTGATGTCCCAACTGTACCATATAGTCACAAAATTTTAAATGAAATATATTTGAATATCCCCCAGTATATTATGGTTATTTTTCACATAACTATATTTAATTTAATTTTAATATTTGTTATCTAAGCTTGCTGATATTTAGCGGGACTGATAATGGAATTTGAATACAAATGATTAAAAGTGACTGAAAATTAGAAACTAACTGATTTAATCAACAGAATTGATGTCAATAAAATATTTTGGAATTTTTAAAAGGGTGAAATATTGTCATTTTCAGTAACTATATTTTATATTTTAATAAATTTAAAATAATATAATTTTTAATATAAATAGATTGATGAACCAGAAAAGGCTGCATCCTGTGCTTATACCTTCTTGATTCATAATCCTGATCATGAAGTAATGCAAACTAATTTACAATATTATATGGCATTATCTGACTTAGATATAGACAAAGTAAAATATTTGGAACCCAAAGATTATCAGGTAAGCATATTGGTAAATAAGCATTCCTTCTCACTTTCTTCAATGCATTATCTGTTTCAAGAACCTACTTTAAAAATTACAAAATATACTTCCCTTACCATAACTGCCAAATCTCCACTTTTTTAAATAAGAATAATCCTGAATTTCAATGTCCCTGCCCAAACTCCCCAATTAAAAATTTATTTCTGGAATTTCTCTAAAAAAATAAGGAAATTTTTCCTTCTAGAGATTGTTTTGTTGTGTGAATTGAGATAATTTGAATAAAAATTATCTATGAATAAAACAAACTGTATAAAAGTGAAGTGTAAAAAAAATGCTTTTATAAAGCTAGCCTTGTATTTTAATTTAAACTTTGTAACTTACTTCTTACAATTAATATTGTTTATTCTTGCTGTATTTTTCTTGTGTATGAAATCTCTGTTTCACTGATAGAAATCCTTATGCATTCAGGTTTTATCATGAAATAATGGAGTACATTATGCCATGGTCATCTGAATATTAATTTTCCAATGTTTTCTGCTATTTTAAACTTTTCTAAATCTGTAAAATTTTCTGGGTTTCTTAGGGTCAGGAAAAACCTTGTTGAATAATTTTAATTTGACCAAAAACATCCATCAAAAAATAGTCAAAATAAGATTTCCTTTTGTAATTAAAAAGAGAAAACAACAGGATTATATAAAACTATCCGTAATAAATTACCAAGAAATCTTCAAAAAATTTTGTGAACAGATAGTATTTCTACATGCAATTATTTAGAAATGTAACCATAAAACCCTGAAAAGTTGGGCCATTTTGCTTAAAAAATTTGGGAAAACATTTTTGAACATAAATTGATAGCAATGTAAATTTCTGCTGTTTCTGATTACTTTTTTGTAGTTTGAAATTATGGCTTAATTTTTCCTTCTTTAGTTTATTGAAATGGTACAAAGTGATATTTCCTAAATTAAAATTCTAAGTAAAACAACCTGACGGTTTCATTTCTAGTTGATAACCCATTTTATGATTTTAGATAATATTTTTAATGATCCAGATTAAGTTTTATTTTTTCATAATTTTCTAGATAAAAAAGGCATAAACCTTGAAAAGAAGGATAATCTTTGCAGAGCAAAAAGAGATTATGTGTATATATAATGTTTATTTTACTAATACACTTTTCACTCCATAACTTTCTTATAAATCGCATATATTTTCAAAATAGATTTTACTACAGAAACAATTCACAAAAACTTTCCTTGAATTTTCTTTAGACAAGAGACAAATGATTTAACTCTTATAATTGTCTTTCATTAAAAACAACTGTACATCATTTAAAAAAGGGGGGTTTGATATCAAATCCCTACTCAAACTTAAGTGTTTCCTTAAAGTATAAGAGAAAATTAAGGGTTTTACAGAAACTTTTTCAATATTTCAGGAGCTGTTTTTAAAAGGGGCTCAGCTTTATATGGATGGAAATTATACTGTATCAATTGAAGTTATGGAACTTTCATTGACTGAGTACATTCTGGCTGAAGAAGAATGCCGAGTAAATTGTGAAGGACCAATGTCTGAAGCATCAATGGAAGAGTTATATGTAGCAATAACAAGTTAGTAAAAATATAATTTTTTATTGTTTGTTTTCAATCTATATCAAAATGTATTGTTAAATACATTTTATGATATTATTTGTACTGTGGTTGTTTTGGGAACTGTAGTTTAGAAAGAAGTTCTACAGAAGATCTTATGACTCATAACATAAGTAAAAACAGTAATTCAAGATTGTAGTGAGTCTTGTACAGTAGATACACCCCTGTATGCCAAATTAAAGTTTAAAAACATTATACTTTTTTAATGTCAATAATAAAAATATAATAGTAAAAATAAAAATAGTAAGTTTTAATTTTTGTAACTGTGTTTACTTAAATTTGTTTAATATTTCAGATCATTTTACCTTTTCTCTTCGCTGCAAATTGAATTGCCCTGAAAACCTCTCTTATATGTATGGACAAAAACATGATAAATTACTAACTACACACTATCATTACCTGCAGTTCAGTTATTATAAAAGTGAGTAAAATAATTTTTTAATATTTTCAAAAACAAATCAGATAGCATGTTTTAAAAGATTTTTATCCATAAAATTTAACAAGTTTTAAATGTTTAACATTTTGAGGTAGACAAATTGTTGCTACAGGGTGTCCCAAAAAAGACTGAAAAGTTTTAAAAATCAACAACTAATAACTCAAAAATTTAAAATTAATTATTGCATCCTACACCTAAGACTCCTAAAAGTAGTATGCAACAAACCGCGTATTTTTATCTGTTTTACTTTTCGAGTTATTAGTAATTGATTTTTAAAGTGTGTCAGTCTTTTTGGGACACCCTTATAAATAAATTAATTAATCATAATTATATTTTTAAAGTTATATACTTGTAAAAATAAGTACTTGTTCAAATTCTTAAATATTTGTTTATGTTTTAGTAAAAAATCTAAAAGAAACATGTTCTGCTGTAGAATCTTTCCTTTTGTTTCATCCTGATGACAAAACCATGCTGAACAATAAAGAATTCTACTCAAAACTGCCTGGAGTTAATCCAGAGTGGTTTGTTCCAAGAAAAGTATTAAAATTTTTAATAGTATTTTTTACTAAATTTCAACTAAGTTAAACTCTTGTTTGTACTCTAATTTTTATATTTCACATCTTTTGTGGCTAAGATTGTACATAATATGGTGTTATTCTTGTCAAAAGAAATCATTTTAGGGTTCTATGATAAATTATGGTCTTAATATTTAAGTAAAAAAAGGTAATTTATAAAAACTCTAAATTAAACTATTTATGACTTACATTTGACAACTCAGCTAAAAAAATGCATTAAATAATTTTCATCAAATTTGTGTTGTTTTATTTTCATAAAACAAATAGGTCAGTAAAATTTTTACTTGCATTAACAACAATACTTTACTTTTACAGGAAGCTGTGGTTTATCATAAAATATATGAAAAGGAAAGGAGTATGTTGAAGGAAATAGAGAAACAATTTCAGTTTGAAAGTGCAAATAAAGTAAGTTTAAGTTGTATGACATATCTAACAATTTGTTAAATATTTGTGTGCAGTATATAATCTATATATATAATTCTCTTACGTAACGTCCAGATTTCGCTGTATTTCTTTTCCTCAGTTGGCAACAATCTGTTAGTTTACAAAATGAGTGCATTGTTTTTATTTCAATTTTTCCGATTTCCGTCGCTAATTCATATTTGCTGTTCAAATTTGTTAAAAGGGATTAAATGTTACTATTTTAATGTATTTTGATTGTAAAATTAGTGCGTATTGAACTTTTTTAGGCGTAAAAATAAAACGTTAATTTTTGAAAAGCGATTGTTTAAGTTTGTTAACACCGCATACTGCTGTTTGGATTTTGCCGATGAAATCAACGAAATCATCAGACAAGATTCAGAGAGGTTTGAATCTTAATGACTCTAGAGTAAAAGCGCTTATTTTTTAAATTTAATTACGAAATAAAAATTCACTTTTTAATGCAATGAGTGACAGTTATCTGTCTTACGCTACAATAAGTGGATGATACCAGTCTGTAACACCAACAAAATATTTTAGGTATTACACAACGGGTCGAGATGGAGAGCAAACACGCTCTCCACTAACATGTTCGAAAATTTCTTTATCAATAATATAGATGAATAGCCCCTCCAAACCTGCATGCTGGGCTAACGAAGTTAGTAACCGCTTAGCGAGTAAAAGATTGCGAAGCAATCTTAGGGGAACTGCATCAGCAGTTCCCGGGGGTTGGTGAGGATAGCGAGCAGGGGGCGGTAGCCCCCTAGTACTATATAACTTATATATACTATATAAATGTGAATGCTTCAAACATCAAAGATTTTGTGCTGTTTGGTTGTAAATTAGGGTCATAAATTTTTAATCCAACCAGTTAAATAAAAGGTGTGTATTTTTAAAAGGATGAACCATTTTAATTAGGTACAAAATAATTTTAATTGCCATGAACTAAAGGAAGCTTATTTTGAATAATGATGAGCACACAAAACCAATACTTTTAAGTAATGAATTAATAGTAATGTTTTAAGTAATAGTTGAACTTGTATAGGAAATATTAATAGTTAAGGGTGTTTCTTTTCTAATTAGGTCTTAAAATATTAAGTTTTTTCAAACAAATACAAAAATTATTATATTAAAAGGTAAACGTGTTTAAAGAACTTTTTGTAATTTATTTAATTGTTTAAAATCTTTTGTAACCTTTTTTTTCAGTCTAGCTATTCACTTACGCCTCCACCTGGTGCTCCCATTAAAAGCTCTGGCTCTGAGAAAAGAAAACTTGGAAAAGTTAGAAAAAATATGTCAACATCAGAATCTTCTGAATGGCTTAAAGATGCTGGTATTGAAATTTATATGGATACAAAACAGCTTAATGGTTCTAAACGAGTAGCTTTTTCGAACTTGACTTCTGAGAAAGAATGTCAACAACTAGTTGAACTTACTCTGGTAAATTTGCAGTTATTTTCCAATTATTAATTATATTGTAATAAAATATTATTAAATTTTAAAACATTTTAATTACACGCTTTTCTTTAAACCCCCATTGAGCAATAATTAAACACAATTCAAAATACTATGAGAAAAATACATTTTAGATTGTTAAAAGCTCTTTTCATAATTGTATTAACCCGTAGCAGGGGACGTGGGTCTCCCAGACTCCGCATCATTTTCTTTTCTCCCCACACGCTTGGATTGAATGGATTCTTCCCCTAGCTTCACTTTTCCCGATCTTGGCCCTGACCCCTACTTATCAGCATGTTGACAAGTGCGACTGTATGGAAATTCCCCTTCTATTCCATTTTTTGGAAATTCCATTTTTTTCACCTCCCCTGTTACGGGTTAATTATTTTTGTCAGTATAGTAATTTATTAAATTAATGAACCATAATTACTTGACTTCATCTTGTTGAAAATATTTTGTGCTTTAGTTCTTTGATTGAAGTTATACAACTTAGAATTTTGTTAGTCCACATTATAAAATGCTTGTTTGAGTGATAGTTGTACAATGAAACACTTTGGGAGCATAAACCTTCATAAGATTTATAAAATTTTCAATCTCAGTTAATTTAAAACAGAATCTATTTAAAATAATTGTACTTAAATTTGCTCTGTGTGGGGATTTCTTTATTCAACGATTGTTTCACTTGTGCACTTAATTTGTATTTGATTTATTATTTATCTTTTAGGAGGGTGGTATTTATGGTGATGGTTACAATGGTAAACATTCTCCCCATACTGAATTTGAAATGTTTGAAGGCTTAACAGTAGCCAGAGCAGCTGCAGTATGTAATAGATTTTATATTAAAATCCTTATCTCACTCATATATTTAGGTCATATTAAACATACCCCTTAATGTTTTTATTTAATAGCCTGATCCATGACTTTAAATGTAATTGATTTTCCAGATGTCTCATAGAGGTATTCTTAATCCTCAAGCTGCTCAACTATTTCTTAATGTGAGTGAAAAAGCACGTCAAGCTATCGAAGTTTATTTCAACCTAGAAACAGAGCTGTTCTTTTCATATACACATCTAGTTTGTCGGACAGCACTACCTGGTAAATTTCTTTTTATTCTTCTTAGCTTATTTTTAATTTTTCAATTGTTTTTATGTATGAAATGTTTAAGTTCTTTTTATAATCTTAATGATCGTTTTTTTTTCTTATAACATCTTACAGATTCACCTAATGAAAGAAATGATTTAAGTCATCCAATACATGCTGACAATTGTATTCTTACTCCAAATGGAAAATGTTTGAAAGAAAAACCTGCTTATACCTGGAGAGATTATAGGTTAATAATTTTAAACCTCATATTTTTTTCATCTCTTCTATTTAAAAATAATTGTAAAAACTCTAGTTATTTTTCAAAACTTTTAAATTTATTTTCTGAATAATATCCCGAGGTAAGAAATCAAAGTATTGCACATGAGTCTATGGATTTATTTATATTAGTTAAACTGTTGATTAAAATAAAATATAGCTTTGAAAATAAAGTTTTCTATTTTTAGTTCCATAATTTATTTAAATGATGACTTTGATGGTGGAGAGTTTATTTTTGCCAAAGATAAAAAATCAATACAGGTAACTTTCATATCTAACTTATTTATCTCTAGCAGAAATCGGTGTTATAAAATAAATACATTTTGAAGCAATATACTATTCTTTAGTTCTTATTTTTATGTAATTTATTTGAGCGTTGTTTGTTGAAGCTGTCAATTATCTAAATGTGATTGTATTTTTTTATGTTGACTTATAGAATTTTGCATTTTAATGTTAAGCAAACAAACATTCTAAAACTAAATGTTAACTTTGTTACTTCCATATTTTTCAATATTACTAACTTAAATCAAGTTCAAATAGCTCAAACCTAAGATTCCAACCTAAATTTTTTCCAGGCCTCTGTAAAGCCTGAATGCGGTCTCATGGTAGCATTTTCTGCTGGTCAGGAGAACTTGCATGGTGTCAAAGCAGTCAAAAAGGGACGGCGGTGTGCCTTAGCCATGTGGTATACTCTAGACTCTGAGCAGCGTGAAAAAGAAAGAGACTTTGCTGAAACCATACTGTCAAATTTATCAAGAAAAAGAGAACTTTCCAATCAGGTGACAAGGGAAAGCAGCTTTTCCAAGTCTACTTTATACAAGTTTTCAGAAATGAACAAAAAGAATCCTCATAGTCATTCTGAGTTATAGCATTTCAGTTGCTTTTACTGAAATTCTGAACTGTGATGATATTTCTCATTCATTTAACAAATGAGTACTATATACTTATATTTTACTAATCACTTGTGTGATTTCATATTGTCTGAAATAAGACAATTTTTGCATGAGCTTTTAACTTTGAATTTAGCCTTTTTTATTCTTGCATTTGTTTTTTATACATAAATTTTACTTAGTTGCTTTTGTTGACAAGCTCAGGGCTATTTTGTGTTTGTTTTGAATCTGTTAAGATGATTTATTACCAGTCTTTCAAAAGGCTAGTGCCTTTATTTATTTTTGAAAGTTAAGTGCAACTTTTTGTTTACTGAAATAGCTAAAAATTCCAAAAAAGTCATTAGAATACCCTTGGTCTTTTTGTCATGCTTAAAATAAATTTTAAGTTGTTTAAAAACTACATTTTTTTATTTACAGTAAAATTTTGATTATCCAACTATAGTTTTTAAAATAATCTATCAATCTTTCAATTATTTTAAATTTTCAGGTATTATAAAAATTGATCTAAAATAATGTACTGTTTTGTCTTAATTTTTATAATTTTTCAAATTTTTGCTTTCTATTTGATGAATTTTTTAGCAAATTTCAAGTTCTTTGAACAAGTCTTGTAATAACTACTGCATTCCAGATTCAATAAGTAATACAATGTTTCTCCACATTCAAATCTAACAGTAGATAAACTAGTTATATTTCATAGTCAGTTTGCCTTATTGGCATATAAACAATATGTAATTATTCTGAGTAAGTCTTCCTTTTATGTGCTGGGAACTTTTCCAGGTTTTTCTTAAAACATTCTCTTGTTGAGTTGCCCACAATGTGGAGTTGAGAACTCCACAATGGAATACTGCCATTTTCTAGTCAATATCTAATTAATACAAAGTTTTTGGTTAATGGTTTTGCTTGAAATTAAAATGTTTTATAGTGGTGCATGCATTTTCAATTAAATTAACCAAGTATAATCTAAACTCATTAGCGCAACAGCCCTAGTGGGCCAAGGCCTACGATGCCCATCTTCGTTTCCGTGGGGCCCTGGGGTGCAAGTCCCGGTTAGTCCCTGGGGCATATGTCCCGGTTAGGTGGTCATCCTAACGCGAGACCCCCAGTGTTTAGTTCCCAAGCAAGCTTGGTCCCCATTTTATCGACCCACTGAAGGGATGAAAGGCTGAGTGGACCTTGCCCAGCCCGGGATTTGAACCCCGGGCCTGTGGTGTGGAAGCGCGAAGCACTACCACTGAGCCACTGGGGCTAATTAAACAAGTATACCATGCCAAAATTGTATTTTTACTTTCATAAATTGGGATACTAAATATGTCTTGAAACTCACTATGTTCAGTCCCATAATCTATTTGATTAATTTTTAAAAACTTAACTCCAACTTTGAGTAAAATAATCTCCATCCATGGTCCTATTATACTTCATGGTCATGGTGCACTATACGAATATTAACTGCATATTTTCAATAGTATCTCAACTTTTAAAAGTAATATTACTATGTTAACTGTGAGAAATTATAGCAGCCCTTGTATTACAATGTTATTAGACCTTAAGTTTAATTTTTTATGCTCTAGTAATATTGACTAAATATTCTGTCATATTTTCTGATGAAGATATTTTAGTATATCACTTGTTAGAGTTGGTATTATCCCTATATTAAAATCACAAAAACTGTCTTTCTCATGTTTAAGCATTTTTCTGTTAATCCTCACATTGTAGCTAGGTATTAAATTAATGCCTCTGCGATTCCATTTAATACCAACTTCTCTTTAAAAAGTAAATATTGTTATTATAGAATAGTTTATCTCGTTAGGAATAGCAGCGTAGAGGCTGTTTTCCTCAGGTTGGTCAAGTTGGCAGGGAAATCATGCATCACCTTTTACAATTGAAATTCATACCAAAAAACATCCAACAGTATTAAACAATACAAGCCATTAACCTTAATCTCATTTACAAAAATTTAGGAATAATTATGCCAGATGTGGATAAAGCTTTTCAAGTCTCCTTTACATTCTGAAAAATGTTCATTTAGTAATACTTCTCTCAAATTACCCTTCAAGAACTGTTTTTTAAACCTTGTGTGATTTTTACATTAAACACAACACAAATTTAATTAAAAAGAATGCCCCCACCACCCACACCCATTTTTATGAAATTCTTCTTTGAACTGAGTTGTAAATGGTCGCTATGTGAGAATTCTTTTAGATATTCTTAAATTGTTTTATATCTTTTTGTACGGATTGTTATATACATGAACTGTTTTAATAAAATGTTGCTTTTTAAGATTGAAGAATTCATTTAGTTACTCAATTAAAATTTTTATCGAGCAAATATCGGTGGTTTAGAAGATAATTTTTATTAAAAAGATTATAAATTAACTTCACCTTCAGAAATTATGCTGGCCCTTCAATACCAAAAATATTCACACTGCATGTAACTATGAATATAATGCTTATAACACGAATAAATGTTTTGAAAGCAACATAATATATTTATTTTACATTCAATGTACAAACAAAGAGGTAAGGTTTTACAATATGAATTATTTTCTCAACAAACATGACTAGAATAAATAAGTGAATAGGAGATAACAATCTTAACTGTTTTGACAGTTGATGAAATTATTAAGAGTTTGTGACACCATAAAGTTTATATCCAAATCTAGATTAAAGTGCAACTTAATAAACTAAATAAAGATCACTCTTTCACTTTTTTTATACTTGTAGATTTTACTGAAGCATCTTCTTTTGCCTCTTTCATCTTTGATATATTAATAGAAGCGTTGCTCTTAAATAACAGTTTCTCTATAGAGGAGAATGGTATCTCTACTGCAATGTACCCAATGAAAGCAATAAGAAAGCTGATAACCCAGTAGGAGAAAAATTCAAATACCTGAAAGAAAATACTTACTTTGTAAGCTTTAATTTAACTCATACATAAGAATATTGATGGTAAAATGCATACTTAAAAGTATACTTATATTTTGACATTGATTTGTTTTCAGTACTAACCAGTTCAGTATGCCCGTAGAAAACACGCTCTCTCAGTGATGCATTTTTATACAACATTACTAATGGATGAAGTAGGTAAGCAAAGTAGCTCATGTGTCCTAAAGGTATAAATGCATTCCAAGAAAGGATGCTATTCACAATACCTGCAAAAACATTATTTATTAAAATGCAAAGTTAATAATTTCTTCTGAAACAAAAGCAAGTTGTTAATTCTGTAGTTACCATTTTTTAAATCCATTTTGCCTCAGATAAATTTGAGTAATAGTAGTAACAAAATGACTGCATTAAAATAAAATACATTCCTTAAACTTTTTGGCTAACCATCGGGAAAGTTTAAGCATTTCCAAAAAATACTACAATCTCTTTGATACTAAAGAATTAATATTCCTCAAGACATTCTGACGGTCTACTACTATTCGGCGCGGCCGTTTGGGCGCGGGCCGATTCGGCGCTGGCCGTTTGGGCGCCGGAAATAAAATGAAAGTAAATAGAACTCTTTCATAATCCTTCTAAAAATTAGAAGAAAAAAATTTTGTCTCGCGCCGAAACGGGCCGGCGCCCAAACGGCCGCGCCGAATCGTCCCATTCCGACATTCTGACCACAAAAATCTATGATCCCGCTTTAAGGTCATTAGTTCCTAAACTTTTTGCATTGTAAGACACTTTTCAGGAGAGATCAGTTAGGCATTGTCGGCCAAATCTCTCCTGCCTTTTTTGAGATTTTAAATGATATTTTTGGAGCTTCTTCAAAGATAAAATCTATTTATAGATGTGTGGTTTTATATCGCCTGAAATATTCTTATTAAGACAACTTAAGGACCTGAATTTTTAGTAGAAAGGTATGCTATTTGTATTGTTTTTACTCCCTGTAATATGAAACCTTTTTCGCTTTATTTTCAGGGTAGAACAGAGGCACATAACTCTTTTACATTACTTACCTCCGTAACCTGATAAGCATGCAAAGGCCAACCAGCCTACACTTAAAGTCCATGCAATCCTGTGAGCTGCAATGTAGAATGCCACAAATCCTTCATAATCAACAGGTGCGTATAGGCCATAAACCGACATCACAGCTCCTATTACGGCCGAAATCCATCCAAGAATGACGTACCTCTGAAATATAGTAATTCAATGGTATTAAACTAAATTGTTTTTAAACTCGCACTATAAATTTTAATCTGAAAAAAAAGAAGGCATCTCACCTTTTTGATTTTTGGCTCACGGTATTTCATCACCAGATAAGCTATCCCCATTCCAATCATATACGAGGCCATATGGCAAAACGGTTTGCCATAGATTTTGGAAGTATAATCAACAAACATGCTACACAAAGGAGAAAAATAATTAAAATTGTGCAATAAAAAGCAGTTTTAAAACCTTGAAGGATCTCAAATGTCTTGGGGCTTCTTAGTTATTTTTCTTAAAATCAAATAAATTACACCGATTGACAATGTTTTTGTTATTGTGCTGTGTACAAAATATGCTGTTTTTTGTATATTTCAATATTAATCCTCCATCAAAAACTGTCCCTGAAACACCCGCACCTTTTTTATAAGGTTTCTCTTTCGTATTATATATTTTTAACATTAAATTATTTATTAAACTCTTGTCGAAAATACTTTAAAGTTTGCTCGTTTTTTCCAAATTTTAAACTCATCAAATGCTGTTCACAAACTTAGAAAATTAATTTAGATATTATATTAAAATCACCTAATCTGATTAAAGTAGTAGGAACAAATTCCTGAGGAGAAATGTGACTAGACTAGTGTTTTTTTTAGTTCTAGTTCAAATCAGTCCGATTTGCATTACCCCAAAAAGCTTTTGACAGATCAGATCCAAGTTTCTATAAGTACGACAAGCTACCGTATTGAATGCTGCATGTTAATAAGTAAAGTCTTATGAAAATCGAAATGCCAATGAAATACTCTAGATAAATATAGGTTAGTGAAATTATTGAGCCTAATTACTCTATATCTCTCATCGTAGCTGGAGCTGGCATGGGAAAGTCATAGTACACGGCTTGCAATGCAGTAATGATGCTACATCCTATAGAAATTATAAAGCCAAGGGGGAAACCAATTTTCGGCCACCTATTAAACGAATCGAAAATATTAAATACAAAAAGAAATTTACTCTTTTTAAATAGAGATAAACTAAAAACTTAATTAAGAACCATGGGGTCCAAGTTATGACCATACATTTTTTTATTTAGAAACATTAATATTTATTGGAATATAACATAATAATTACATAAAGTTGGAAAAATGCGTTTAACATGTAATTGAAACTTGAAACTTAATATATTACTGTGTTATGTTTAAAAAATTATTAAACTGTGTTTAATTTATCTCATTTAAGATAATAACTGTATATAAGCATTTAATAAATCAAAATATTAATTAAAAATCGGTGAAATAATTAAAGTTTAGGAAATTGATTTCAAGTTATACATTTTAAGCTCATTTCCATCTCTTTGATTAACCATCAAAAAAGTAATATAAAATTTATAAATGAGAGAATAACTGAAAACTTCAAGTCACCTGTAAGATACGATCAAAATTACAACTCCCACAATATGACACTGCATCAAAGTTGCCAAGTACCACGTATGAATCAGGCACTAAAAAAATTATAGATAAAAATTAATTTATTTTTAAACCATGAAAATTATATCAAAGTAATAAATTCTTTCCTAAAACAAAATTTACAGTTAATTATTTCCAGATATTGTGTGATTAATTTTTTTCTATTGCGAGCCTAGAATTTATCTTTTTTAAATCCATAATCCATCACAATTATTTGTTCTAAAAGTCGCAAATAATGAATGCAATAAACATACGTATTGATCACAATCCCACCAGTTATTGATGTACAGGATATTCGCCCACCACTTGTTTTGACAAGATCCGACCAGCGGACCAAGTGTCGAGTTCCACAAAGGTCCTGAATTCACGAGAGGCAATGTAAACAGCATAACTATCATCATTCCTAGAGCTGGAGTCATTCTAAAACAAAAATTAGGTTTTAAACTTATGAAGTGGATAAAAAATGTATCAAATTCTTTTGATGGACTAGTTTTTCATTTTTCTAATTTTATCAGTTTACTACATCATTACTCGCGGAAAGAACCGCAAAAAATAATTGAATCGTCAGTTAGAAAAGGAGAATCCAAAAACCAAGTTTTGAGAAAGTTGAAAAAGAACTACAAGCAGTGTCGTAGTAGAATTTTGTTTCCCGGGAGGGCCCAAATACCCATCTTCCTCCATGCATTCATATTAGTTTAAAAAATTTAGTTTTTCAGAACATGTTTTGGTATAATTTGTTTTTGATTACTTCAATAAATACAAAAATGTATGGGGCAATACATGATCTAAAAGCACAAAAGATGGTCCAGAGTCCTCCCCAGAAAGTTTTTGGAAATTTTACCTTTAAAATCAGTATTTTAACTGAAAAATTTAAAAAGTGCAACTGATTTTATTTCAAGGTTTAGTTAAAAAAATTTAAAATGTACAATTTTTTCGAGGAGACAAGGATCCCCTTTGTCAGCAATGTTTTTACTGACAAAGGGGATGGGGAGGATATTACTCTTAGAATTTTAACTTTTTTTCCATCACCCTAGTGCCTAGTCTAATTCCCTTTAGATTTCATTTTAGATCAATTGTTTATTTTACGTTTTTGTTTTAGAAATAATGTTCTTTGTAATTCCAAGTGTCATTTTAGTAATCCTTGTTGTAACAAATGATTTTGTGGTACGTTTCCATAAATACCATTTATACGCTGCATAAATTAGATAAATTGCTTCTTTTTCATTTTAATTGTCTATCATTAGTTTAATTTCATTTTAGATAAATTGTTTATTTTACACTTTAACCGTCTCTCATTAGCTAATTTAAAGAATACCTAATTATTTCATAGAATAACTAGTTAAAGTGTCAAATTAATAACATATTACACACTTTAACGGACACGATCAGTTATTCCATGGAATAACTAGGTATTCTATGAAATAACTGCATTATATACTTTAGCGGTAACATATCTATAGAACAATTAACTAAATCACTAATTAGGTAAATAGTTTAATAACCCGGTTATACTCAACAATCAGAAAAATTTATTAACAATTAATTGGACGACAATAATAAATATACAATATTATTTCATACAGATAGAAATTAGATTGTCTGTCGTAATTATTATCCGCGCATCGAACCGCTCCCGTACAAACGAACTCTTTTTGAACTCATTAGCTACTTCGCTCTCAAAAAAACTTTCTCATCTTAAAAAACTGTTTTGGACTGCTAAAAACTCTTTCAAATCTCTCTTACAGCGGTATTTATAAAACCTTCACTGTTGTTTTCCAATCCAATACGCCCCTTTACATCCCTTAGCTCTCTCTTCAAAAAATCACCGCTGATCCACTTCCACTTTCCTGGGGTTAAGTCCCAAAACTCCACCTTTCTACACTGCTCACAACAATTAAAGGATATTGGTGGTTTTGGTACATATTGGCAAGCAAATAAAAAATTTGCAGTTGTTCAAGCATTTTTCATAAACTTAGGGCCATTTCAAAGCTAAATCCATGCAGTTATCAAAAAAAAAAATTTTATTTTTACTTTTTTTGATCAAAATTGGAAAATGCACATTTTTTGATCAAAATTGGAAAATGCACATTTTGTGTAGTTTAGCAAAAAAACTGAAAAATCTATCAATACTTAATTGAAACCCCATTTCGCTAGGGGTATGCTTTCTCCTGACTTAAAACAACGTTGTGGGACTGTTTGCCACCAGGTTTGTGTATTTTTGAGGGGCTGGGGTATTTTCTCCATATTCCCCTTTTAGAGCTTTTTTCAGCACCTGAGATGTTTGGGAGGTATTGGATGGGCAGAAATTGGTTTCTCAAGCATGTGCTAGACTTGTTCTATTGGATTCCTGTAGAGAAAACGTACTGGTCGATCCCTTTCTAGCGATCTTCAAATCTGACTCTCAGTTCATCCTGATAACTTCTGATTTTTGTCTGGTGGGTACAAGGAACACAAAATGACCCCTTTTTTGTACATGAAGAAGTCAGATTTGAAGATGTGGAGTGATGAAATAGAGCACCATCTCTATCTATGGAATAAAGACCCCCCCACAGCCTAAGGGGCCGTTTCTGGTGGTTGAGGATAATAAGGTCAATATCCTTACACATCTGGTTGCCCCTCATGCAGGAGAAATTGGTGATAATTTAACTTTCAGGGATGATAATTACAGAAAACATTGTGCTACCTTAGTTAATGATTTTCTCCAGGATGAGGAAATCGCTAGAAAGGGATCGACCAGCACGTTTTCTCTACAGGAATCCAATAGAACAAGTCTAGCACATGCTTGAGAAACCAATTTCTGCCCATCCAATACCTCCCAAACAGCTCAGGTGCTGAAAAATGCTCTAAAAGGGGAATATGGAGAAAACACCCCAGCCCTTCAAAAATAAACAAACAAACCTGGTGGCAAACTGTCCCACAACGTTGTTTTAAGTCAGGAGAAAGCATACCCCAAGCGAAATGGGGTTTCAATTAAGTATTGATAGATTTCTCAGTTTTTTTGCTTAACTACACAAAATGTGCATTTTCCAATTTTGATCAAAAAAAGTAAAAATAAAATTTTTATTTTGTAACTGCATGGATTTAGCTTTGAAATGGCCCAAAGTTTATGAAAAATGCTTGAACCACTGCAAATTTTTTATTTGCTTGCCAATATGTACCAAAACCACCAATATCCTTTAATTGTTGTGAGCAGTGTAGATTATTACTGGTCAAGCTTCCCCCTTCTGAAAAATCAGGCAAAACTGTTTATTCCATAGGCATTATCCAATTAATTCGACAACCTGGTTGACCGGGAAACCTTTCCGCCGAAAAACACCTCGTTAAACGCACCTGAAGATTTTTGCCCTCGGCTCCCATGCTCTTGAACTAGGACTCATTGCGATTTTCCCTGGCGTGGGCAATGGCCAGCTTCATAAAACTCTCAGAACCCTCGACACGACTCTTGTCACTTTACCACTTTACCTGAATAACACCATCCCCTTTAGTGCGAGAGGATATTCCGACATCTATAAAAAACCTTCCTTTATTCAACTGTCCGCGGTCGACGATTTTTCCCACAATTAGTATCACACTTGATAATTTCGGAACCCCTCTCTTAACTTCGGCTGACTGATCAGGTATTGTACCAGTCCCGATTTCTTTTTCCCCCATAAAATTCAAAGGAATATACTTCTTGTTGCTAGCCGATCCCAACTTGATAGTATTACCTGTATTGCTTATGAAATGCAATGATGATAACATCATCATTACATTAGAATACAGAACAATCATCGAATAAAATATTAATGCATTCAAAAATATTGTGCATTTGAAAAGTTTGACATTTCCTTTTTCAAGCTTATGGAGTTTCAGTCACATAGAAATCTTAAAAACCACTTAGGGCCTTATTCTGTGCAATCTGATCAGCGGTTAAACAGCAGTCAAAGAAGGATTCCACCAATCAGAGTCAGCAATTCCTTCTTTGATTGGTGGTTAACCGCTGACCAGGTAGCACAAAATACGGCCGTTAAATTGACAATTTGAAAAATAGAAAGTCAAATAAAATAAAAAAAAGTATATAAGAAATCTGAACATCAGTGAAGCTAATGTGGGTAAATTATCTAATGTTCTTGAAATATAGGAAATGTCCGTGAAAAATCTGTCGTGGACGGCCTGATTAACGTAATTTGGAAGCCCTTAATATCTAGGTAAAAAAATTTTTAAACTTAATCATCCTCAAAACAATCGCACACATAATGAGTAAATAGATAAGCTAAATCAAATTTAGAATTGAAGCATTACCTCCAAAATTTGTGGAAAATAAACGATGCGATGTTCAACTTCCCACCGCTCTTTTCTAGTTTTCCAAGAGTAGAAAACACCAACAGAAATCCGCTGAAAATAAGTTATAATAATTCGATTTACAGTATTTTTTGCGTTAACTACACACATCAAAACACTAAAATATTACACTCAAACCTGTTTTTGGGTAGTCCTTTTTAGTGCGATTTCTTTATTTGTGCGGTCTTTTTTACTGCGATTTTTATACACCACACTAAAAAAATCGCATAAAAAATGACCGTACAAATAAAAATCGCTCAAAAACAGATTTGAGTGTAATACCGTAGGAGGGAAAAAGTGTGAACTTACCTCATGAAAAAGAAAGATGCAACAGGAATAGTAAAGTTTTCGAGCACAGCAGCTGGCAAATAACCACTGAATTTGTCGTTGATCCCCATCAGATTTCCTATCGATATAAACACAGGTCTTAATATTTTGGTTAAAAAAAAGTTTTGCAAAATTAAATTACTTTGTACCTAAATTGTTTTTACTTTTAATTGTTTCATTGTTGTGCTTTGTAGTTAGTTCCTTTGATTTTATCAGATTCGAAAATATTTGTCAGCATTGTACGGGGCTTTCCAAAATTATTGCTTTTTAAAAAAAGCTAGTTGTAAAAATGTCAAGGTATGGAAAGTTTTCATTTTTATCAAAAACTTCCAGTCTTGGGAAAAAAATTAAAGTTAATTAACACTGAACCGTAATAAGTTCTTAAATGCTATAATATGTAGCTGAAAGTATTTTTGAAGTTTACTGAATAAAATTAACTAGAAAATACTTCTAACATGTCTTTTCAATGTTTATTTTGTAAAAACTTTCATTGAGTATACTTACTATATCGAAGATATTTCCAGGTGTCAGTATAAAAGTAAGTATGTCCTAGTATGATCCAAGTGGCCGAGACGAACCTCAATCCGTGAAAACATCCAAGTTTACCAACATTATTGCTTGATTTAATAAGCTTTTCTGTGTTTGAAATCAGTGAAAAGGACTTCAATATGTACAGCATCACTCCTATAAACAAAATTTGATGTTAATAAGAAGAAATTGATTTTAAGTTAATCGTCCCACCATTTTAATGAGGATTTCCTGAAAGCATAACTCCCTAAAAAACTCAATGAAATGAAAATTCCCAATCATTAGGATTCTTTTATTATAGGGAATATTTTTAACTTCCGATTTCTGAACTCTTCAAGTGGAAAGCATTTATAACCAATTTTAAAATGTACAGTGAAACCCCGATTTAACTTTTCCCACATTTTACGCTCTTTGGTGCCAAGTAATTTCCTACACAAATATTGAAAATATTTCCCAAATTGTATAACGTAAGCAAGAAGCAACTTACCAGTAGTTGGACATGCTTCATTTTCAGAACTGTATCTCAAGACCGCATCCATCAAAGTTCCAAACGTACACAACAATCCCAATAAGCACAAAATGAAGCTGAAAGAAGATTATTTTTAGTTAAAATCCAGCTATGGTTAACACACAATTTTTAATCTATATATATATAAAAATCAATGTCTGTCTGTCTGTATGTTTGTATGTATGTATGTCCTTTATAGTTTTTAACTTTTCGAACCTACATTAACTATTAAACTATACCACGTTGATCTACTCGCTCCAAGGAAGGTTTCTGAATAAAAATAATTAAAAATCGAAGCGTTCCAACAACTTTTTTGGCCAATTTTATGCTTAAAAACCCATATTTCATGCCTAACTTCATAGAAACCCCCCATTGTTGTAAATATCATAAGAGAAGATGTAACTTTAATTGTTGTAGGTATATTATCGATTGTTGTAGATTGAAATCCATTGTTGTAGTTTGACATCCATTGTTGTAGCATAAACATAAAAATGGCTCCTTTATTTAACTATTTCCACATTTGGACTGCCGAAGCCCATCTGTAACACACCAGAATAATTTTTTTAAAATATGGACAGGCAAAGCCCATCTGTAACGCACCAGAATAAAGTTCTTTTAAAATGGACTGGCGAAGCCCATCTGTAACCCACCAGGTGATATTTATTAAAAAACTGAAACCCGGGCGAAGCCCGGGTCTAGCGCGTCAGCGCTAGTAATGCATAAAACCTAATTCTCAACACTGTAAAACCAAAAGGTCTTGATTATTTTTAAAATTTGAAAACCTTTTTTGTAATGATTTTTAAACATGTCACAAGGGAAATATTTGAACCGTTTATTTCGGAAACATGCGAAACACCAAATTTTTCAGAACAGTAATTAATGGTAAATGAATACAATGGTTGGGACACCTCGAGAGAATGGAGGAAGATAGGGGCACTAGAAATATTTTCAAGGGCCAGTGCCAGGGACAACGAAAAAGAGGAAGGCCAGTCAAAAGATGGTTGGATGAGGTTGAAAAAGACCTTAAAATTCTAAAAGTCCGTAATTGGAAACAAAAAGCAAGGGACAGAAGGCTTTGGAGGAAAATTGTTGGAGAGGCCATAGTCCAACATGGGCTGTAATGCCAAGGAGTTAGTTATTAATGGTTCTGGGAGTAAATACAATTGAAATAACGCGCTTTTAAAGTTAGTTTTCAACTTGTTAGTGTATAAACCAGTCAAGTGACGTCACTTAAAATTGAGCATTAAGTAATCGCAATTAAATAGAGTTGATTATGAAAATACGCTTGAACACTATTAATTGTAGAAACTCTGTCAAGTACAAAACTTGATTTTTTTTTGTTGAGAAGAAAAAAAAGCTTAAAAAGAAATGTCTACAAGGTATATAAATAAGGTCCACTTTAAAAAACCAAACACCATCATCAAATTAGTGAGTTCCTAAACAATTATCATTTTTCCCAAAGCGAGAAATTTGGTGTTTGACATGTTTCTAAAATAAGCTATTCATTTTTGATCAAATTAAAGATTATCAAATTAAGAAAAAATCCATTTCAACTAAAAATATTTCTTACACGGAAATTGAAGCAGACATGGGCCATGAATGAGGCTCCTCCACGTCACAACCTGCTACTGACACATTGAATCCCAAAGGTTTAGCAACTAAAAAGGAAAGAATTTCAGTAATTCGGGGAACTTTTGTATAAATTATGAAAAAAAACTGCTCTTATAAGTGAACCTCACACACCATACGTAGCTATTTTCCTTATATCGTCTTCTGAGCACGTAGATGGAACACAAGTTCCAAACCAAAATGCAACTTTTCTTAAATATGGACCAGCCCGGATTATGGCATCGGCAATCTGAAAAGAGGGAGACATTTATTATTTTTAAAATAATGTTGTTATTCACCGAATCCCATAATAGAATCTTTAAATATAAATTTTGGAATGGAAATTTCTCTATTTATTAGCATTTACTTTACGATTTTCATTTCGATTTAAATTTAGATTTATTTTTAACTCTTCCCCATTTGCTTAGATTTATAAGTTGTGTTTTTGGGAGGCCCTGGACAAGTGCCCTAATTTTTCGCTCGCCCGGAAATCCGTCTGAGCCTGAGCCCGTTGGTATCATCACTAGGGGTGTGATTTATATGTATTTAAAAATCCAAAATATGTACACGTAATATGTGTTTATTTTAGCAAAATATGTATTAAAAAATGCCAAATATGTAATTATGAAAAGAAAATGTTGAGTAATTTTTTTAAAGGGGCTCTTCAAATATTACGCAATCACATAGTATAGGGAAGGGTGGTTTTCGCTATTTGCCGACAGCTCATGTTTTTTTGCTGTGTCTACTTCCCTTCTCGGCGCACCTGACACGTTTCATCTGACAATCCCGACTTTACAACCTTTTAAAAGTTAAATTCAGCATTGGGTGCACTAATTTGAACTACAATTTGAATGCGTATTTCAATTTATGGGTTACTTTAATTTGAAAATAAGTCAAACGAGGGATTTTTGGAAAACGTGAAAATAGATAAATATGCAGTAAAAATATGTAGCTTAAGGTTGATTATGTAAATAAACCAAAATATGTGAAAATGTGTAAAATAAACATGGTCTTAATCGATTCAAAATCTTTTAAGATGTATAGAATTCAAGAGCACACCAACACTTTAATATCAGGTTCCTGAACAAATATGTAATTACATATAAATCCTAGCCCTAGTCATCCTATTCCTATCAATCCTATTTTCGTTCTATGCAACTATGCTTTTACGTTTTTACTTTTAATGAAGCACTTTACATCACTTTAAATGGGGCCTTAAAAATTACAGATTATCTGTTTGACCACCCAAAAATAAACCTTTGTTTAGATTTAAAAGTTTTAATTTGAACGAACTTGTGGGTGGGCCGCATATCGGCAAATACAGCAAGCCACCGAGGATCACACAAATGCTCGCGGTCCATAATTTTTCCTGAAATTTAACATTAAATTTGCTCAATGCTAAATATTTGGAAAGTTTGTTTTAGACAGCTAAAAACCTATGCTTTGTGTTAGATTAACAACTGACCTTACCCATTCCGGTGGATATCCGTAAGCATCAACGTATTTTTCTCCCGATGGAGTTAGTTCGGTCATGGGGGCAAAGAGGGGAGACTTATACCCCACCAAACAATACCGCCCTCGGAAAGCCTCCTTCTTGTCATTGCTGAGAGCCCTTATTTTCAGACACCCGTCGTAAGAGCCGAAGTCCATGACAGTTCCATCCAATAAGCCGCTAGGCAGTTTTCCAGTGGCGTCCAACACTGAAACAATTTAATGCACGAAATTAAGTTAAGATTTGGCAATACGGGAATTCATCAAGGGGTTTTTAACTTTAAAAAATTCAACCGAAGCACTCCGCCGTATTAAAAAATACCAAATCCTGAAACTTCCTAATATGCCTTAAAATCGGTGTGGCACAACCTAAAGCAAACATTTCATCATTTTTGAGGGAATGTATGTAAAGAAGTGGATCTGATTAAGTTTGTAAGCGGTCCTTTTCTCATAACATTCCAGTATTTTCTCCAATCTAATCTTCTAACAATAATTCAATCTGAAAATTTTAAAATGTTTTTACTATGTTTACGTTAAATGTTTTGAATGGGTTTCATTAATAGGTGGAGTGCGGACTCTAATTAAAACAAATATCTCACAAATTATGCTATTGACAGGGATGCAAACTTCAAGATGTTGACAGCAGAAGGTTCATCCAGTTGTAGCAATTGCCATAACATAATTTTAAGAATTTTCGTTTTAATCCAAAAATCATACAAATTCAAAGTAAACTCCAAAGTTTGCATCAGTTTCAGTTAGCCTTTAGACTGCATTCTACACCGCTAAAGACCCACCGAGTATGTGCGGAGTACGTGCTCGTTAAATCTATGGGTCCGAAAGTCCTGTGCGGTCCGTCATGGCGCAGTTTACCACGGGTCCAGGTGTCTGGAGACTTTTTCCCTCCCCTTCAGATACATGGCAAAATTGTGGTGGTGGCGATATATAGTGGCAGCATCTATCATATCTCATGAGGCAGAAGTCGGACTCCTGCCATTTATGGGCCTCACTCTCTCAGGGACCGCACCCCCTTTGCCTTGAATCCTCATGGAGCTTGGGTATTCCAAGTGGCCCACGACAACAACAACAACACTGCATTAGAATTTACAGAATATTTTAGGAGTGATTATGGTCGATCAAATTACTAACTTATCGCATGCAAAAAAAGGGACTTACTTCGCACGGCCCACGTCTTCCACTTCGCCATCGACACAGCATAATTCATAACACTACTTTCACACTCGGAACTAACATTCGCAGAGTCCAGGGACCTCATCAGATGGGGGAGCATCCCCCTCATCAAGGTACTCGTCCTCCCCCGAGCCAGCTTCAAGAACCAGCCCCATGACATATCATCCTGAAGAGAATCCTCCCCCTTTACCAACACCGATGCATGGGCCAGCAACAAGATCACATAGAAGAACGACATTAGTTTGATTTAAGAGAAACCTCACCGGCGAAAAGAGAAAGCGCCATAACCTCGCGCTTATATAGTTGACAATTGAAGGCCAAGAGTCTCTTCAACGATCTCTATTGGAGTAGGCCCAACCCGTTTTTCCTTAGTCCTTTACCTTGAAAGATACTTTGTGGGATTCACTTTCTAAAATATCTTTTTGTTGAAAATTAGCTTTACTGATTCAATAATGGTATGTTGTCATGGCAGGTACGTTTTTGAATCTTATGTCATGTCCAGTTGAATTGGGTTCCTTTCTGGAGCCGACTTTTAGGGTTCCTTAGTGAAAAGTTAAATGCTCACTTAATTTTGTGACATCATGTGTGCGTTTTATCTCCGGCACCATATAGTGCCGACATGTCCTGAATAGTTCGCGAAAAAATCATTTTAAGATCTTAAATACTCTCGGCAGAAAGATAATAAACACTTCTATTCAGCCTAAAAGTAACTATCAAAATAATCCCTTTTTCAAGGGAATTTTCTTAAGTGACTAAAATTTTCTATAGGGGATACTTCCTCATGCTGTTAGACTAGCTGTCAACCATGCTTCGAAAGTCCGGTTTCAAGTTTTTACTCAAAACCTTGATCTCTTTTAACCTGAAGTTTTAACCTTGTTTATTTTGTGAAAAGAAAAGTGCAATAGTACTTAGTATTTGGTTTGGTTTCAAAGACAGAAATATATTCTAAAAAATAAAACCCCTGTTAAAAGGAATTGACTAATACAAGTTTTTGAGAAAACATCGATATCAAGGTTTTTAACGCACCTTTTAGTTGGATACTACTTAGATGCAAACATAACTTCATTAAAGTGAAAAATTTACTATTCATTCCTTTCTGAATTCAACATTTAATTTTAACAGAACAAAGCAAAAATGTTAAGTTTTCAATAATCCAAAAAGTATTTCAAAGAAAAATGCTATTGAAAATACGAGATGTTATTTCGCGAGTATAGGGACTTATAAACACTCTCATATTCAGAGTTTTTGGCACTGTAATTGCATTTTACCTCCCTCTCAAAATTAAAAGCTTTTAAGAAAATCGGTATTCTGAAATACAAGCTTAAAGATAATTAGGAGCTATCAGTATTCGAATTCATAAGCTGAACAAGTGGATTTTTCGTTAGTACCCAACTCTAGGAAAGTGAATTAATTTTAGATTTACTAGCACGTTGCTTTACACGCGAAAACTGTTCTTCCCATCAGCAATGAGTGACCTCTTATTGGGGAGGTTCCTAAAATGCTTTTTTTTCTATGTCTGCTCTTGACCTTTCTTGTTGCTTTCATTTCGAGATTGCCGGCTAAGTGGCAGGCAGGTAATAGCAGGCCCAAGTTAGCTAAAGAGTTAACAAAGTACATACTTACTGTGTAATCCAAACCAATATACGATACTTTAAATTAAGGCATAAGTATTGCTATGAAACCGCATACACAATCATTGTCATTAATACATATTTGTTTAAGGTTAAAAACGATTATAAATTGATGAAAACTTCAATGACCAGTGCTATTTATTCCATTTTCCGGGATGGATGGCCGTGTTGGTTGGAATTTAATACAAAAGTGCAATTCATACCACGTTTTTACTTGGAGAATTCACGCTGTAATTTGTTATTTGTTATTTATTTTTCAAATTTTAGTAGTACTGGCACTGATAGATCTTTTCGCCACTGAAGATGCTCTCCGAAGAAGATGAAACGTCTGGAGTTAAATTCCAACCAACATATGGCCATCCATCCCGGAAAATGGAGTAAATTAAAAATGATTGTTTGAAACCTTTTAGAAGTAGTGCTATGTTTTTTTAAATGACATTATTGCCCATAACACTGAGGATATCAATATAATCAAATGTCAAGACCAAAAATTCTTGAAAGTAATAATCGTCATCAATCTTTCCACAAATTTTTCCCAGTGAAAAAATTTCTTTACTAGTTATTACAGGTTTGTTTTTGACTAATTTTGTTACAGTACTCCAAGAAGTTCCATGGTTCTTGACATTTGAGAAATAGAAAATATTTTCAATAGACTTGTATTTTAAGAGTGGTTTTAAGCGCTTTGTGTACTCATCCCCCCTTTTGAGCTGATATTAAACATTTCCAAATGAATAAGAAACGAAACACCTAAACAACCAAGATGGTAAGCAGACCTTAACTCTTCTTGATTCTGATTAAAAGCATCTTTAAGAGTACTCTTGAAAAGATAGATTTTACCCCACTGCATAAAGAATCTATCAGAATAGTTTTCGTAGGTGTTTGACCATTCTTAAAAACTTTACTCAAATCCTTGGCCGATATTGATCAAAGGAAATCCCGTTAATGAAGGGTTGAAAACAATCAAGGTCTATACTTATTGATAGTTTGTTGCTTTTAACTCCACTGATGAAGTTACGAAACTAATTGCTTTGTTTATCACTCAACGTGACTCAAATCCATGTACCCGATTCACCTGTAATAGGTCAGAGAACTGCCTTTGAAAGTTTTTTTCGTGTATTAATAATTGTGCTCCTTGATTAATGGTTTGTTTTCTGACAGGTTGATATAGACGGTCATGAACACGTTTTGAGATTCCCGATTTTTGCAATAATTCAATGAAAGAGGGCAGTGATCTTGGGGACTTTGGAATTTTAAAAATTATGACACTTGGTACATCCCCTCGACCCAGCATAACTACTACACGAAAATTTTCCAAATTGGAATTTTAAAATAGTACAGTAAACTCTCGTTAGTACGACCCCGCTTATTGCGACGTCCCGCATATTACGACGTTTTTCTCCGGTCCCTGGTACCGATAGGTCTTTTATCATTAAAAACTATCCGCTTATAGCGCCCCCGCTTATTACGACTTCCCGCATATTTCGACGCTTTTCTCCAGTCCCCCGAAGAAAAATCCCGGTTATTGCGTCGTCGAGTTCCTTTCAAATAATGTATGAGCTACAGAACCGTTGAAAACGCGTGTAGAACAATATGATTGGTTTTTCCCAACCGCTCCCCTTTTTCCCCGAATGGCCCCCCGTTGAGCCCTCAACGATGACCAGTGTCTTGCAGGGCAAGTGGGTTGTCCTGTGACGAATCAGAACACTCCCAACATTTCTTGGAAATTCTCCCCCTCTCCTCCAATTCGACTTCCGTATTCCATAGCTCAGTGTTCAGTCCACTGTTGTGTAAGTTCAGATACCGTATTGAGTATCAATTCTTTCTCGGCATAAGTTTAAAATGGCAAGTTCTTCTGGAAGTCAAAGGAAAGCTTTGAGTTTCGATGATAAATTGAAGATAATCAAGCTTTATGACCAGAAGAAAGGTGTTATGATTTATGAATAAGCAGCAATTTGCAAATGAACAGGGGTTGCCTGTGTCTATTCTATTTTAGTGATAAAATCCCGCTTACAAAGGTTTTAGGTAAGATTAGGTATAATGGGTTTTAGGTATATCGCCGAAACGGTGTTTTATGAAATTCCGCATATAGCGTCGTACCGCTTATTACGACGTTTTCACAAATCCCCTTGAACGGCGTACTAACGGGAGTTTACTGTACTTTGTTTACTTTTTTGTTTTATTTTCTAGCATTTTTGAAAGGAAAATTATTTTCATTAATGTCATACTTTTACCCGGAGAAAAAGACGGCAACTGTCGTAGGTGATTTATTATAAGAGAGCGTTGATTGGTTTGTCGATTGGACGTATTGCCTAATTTCGGATATCCGGTCACTATGCAAACGTTCTGATAGGTCCATGCAATGGTTTCTACTCTACAGCCTGTGACCCCTGACGTGAGATGAAAGGGTTCCATTGACTTTCCTTAAACCAAATTTTGGAAACTTTTTTGAAAGATTAATTCCGAAAATAAATGGCAAACTCAGCATCGGACTAAGCATCTTTTCGGTACAGCTTTAGAAAGAGTCCTCCAGCCTCCATTTTTACCCCCAGCTCAAATGATTACTGAACCATAGAGATCTAATAATTAATGTTATTATTAGATCCTAAAATAATATTAATTAGTAGATTATTACGAGAGATCTAATAGTATTAGATTTTCATACCAACACGTCTTAATTATGTTGCTGAAATCTGTGGTTACGCATGGCCTCTGGAGGACTTTTTAAAAGTTGTTCCCAATTAATTTTCAAAAACTCTTCGTCTATAAAGCATTTACTAGAAGAGGTAAATTCAATAATTTGTGTATCAAAAAAATGCAGCAATCCTATAAATAAATTTCTCATTGCTGAAAATTTCATCCCCTTAATTTTTTTGACACACCCTCGACACTGGAATCGAGAGTATATACCTCAAATTTTTGTCCTAGCCACACATCTTGTATTAATTAACAGGAATAATGCACGCTTTTATAAACTCACTTTAAGAATGAAATCACTCATAACTTCAAACGAATAAATATACGCATAACTAATTATAGGAATGACATTAAAATTTACGGTTCTTACGTATTATCCCGTCGACCGTACCGCTGAATACGAAAACGGTAAACAACCCATGGCTGTGCCGCTGAATTTGACAGTCATGGAACGGTCGACGGGATAATACGTAAGCACCAATTTACAAACTTTGATTTTAAAAAATTAAAACTTACTCGCAAACGCCCATCCTTCGAAGTTCCTCAGAGCCATTCCAGTGTACAGCAAGGAATCTCGGCATTCATTGCCGAGGTCAATTCTTTTGAAAGTTTTCTGCAGTTCTCGGACGTTCTGGTTGATGATCGGATCGACGAAGAGCTCAAAGTTTTTCAATATGCCGCTCCATTTCATGGGTTTATTCTGTTTTAAACAATGCTCAGCTCCTAGTTTGCTTGAATCGCATTTCAATGACCTCGCACCGAATATAGCGTACGCATTTGCAATTAAAACTAAGAAAACGAGTCCAGTTTTCAAAAACATCTCCCCAAGAACAAGAAAGATTGGACACTAAAGCGAGTACCTCCTCGGCAAAGTCTAAAGTTCTGTTCCAAGGCCAAAATTTTTGCCCAGCGGTCACATATATTGAAATCGGGGATGCTTTAACATTTGATTGGTTGTATGAAAATTTTGGAATTTTAGATCGATATTACATTATGGCTGTCAGTACAGCCACTCTGATGCGATTTCGAAGTTATAGGTTATAATCCTACAGAAAATCCATGTGGTCCACTTGGAAAATTTCATGTTTACCCAAAATCTGCATTAAAATAAGAGCCACCCATAGTTAATAGCACAGCTCATATCAAATGTGTCAAGTTTACGCAACTGCAACATAGAAGTAAACAAAATTTGGAGTTACATGACGAAAATTGGACAAATCTTGAACATTTGCGCTGCTTGGAACCATTTTTTGCAGAAATTCCTTCAAATGTTAAAAATATTATAACATCGGGATGGGATGAACCACAGAGTAAAGATTATTCAGAGAGTCCAAAACGCGATTTTACTAAAATAGTTCTACAGTTATCGCATAGTGGCGTTCCGACCCTCCAGCTGTCAATCATTAGTGTGGGCGGGGACTAAAGGAAACGAGTGATTCTCATTGGACTTAGAACTTTTTATGGAGGCTGCATTTGAATTTCTCAATCTCTGCTATTTTTCCCCTGATCAATGAAACTTTTCCCTTATGGTTGAAAACTTTCCCTGACAGTTACTAAACTTTCCCTATTATAAACATTGATGTCGTTTGTTCTGGCGTTTAATATCTCTTATCAGTGATTGTGGTTATGTTAAAATGTTTAAATGGTTAGTTATAAGTTTAAATTGAATTAAATGTGGAGTTGGAGTTGTGAGTTCGATTCCAGAGGAACTCACGGTCCATCGTCACTTTAAAGAAGATGCGAGATAGTGACGTCACGGGCAGATCTGTATAAAAGCCGGCGAGAGATCTGAGCCTGGACAGAACATTGGGTGAGTCCCTGGAGAGCGTGACATCAGAGAGACTTGTAATGTCTAAGAAATTATCCCCAAGCGCATGCTCGAAAGAAAGATACACGCAACTGTTTTAATAACCGGGAAAATATATAAATTTTTTTTCCCTCTTTAGCGATTTGAAAGTGGGCGGGGTTAATTGAGAGAGTGTATGCGGCGGTAGCTCGATTGTAGAGAGTCAACAACGTTACGTCATATTCTCTGGTTAGTTCCACCGTTATCACATAGAAACGCCACCGTCTATGGGAAAACCCATGTTAAAAAAGTTGCCATTAGCGTCTATGGAAATGGACTCTCTGAATAATCTTTACTCTGTGGGATGAACTGTGAAAATTTCAGAAATTCATTTCCAAAATCAAGGAAGTCTGATAAACATAGAGCAAGTTAGTGTTAAGGTAAATTAAAACGTCCAGACCTCAAATTGCATAAAATTGTTGTGAAGTCATATTTCCTCCCCCACCATTCCTTTCACGAATTTATTTTAATTGCTTTGGTTGTTTGATATTGGTCCCTTATTGGTTCGCATGGTCTTGTTTGGATGTTTAATGAAAAATCAATCTTTCTATTATAAATGCTATTACGTATTATAAGGGTCCTTTTTTATTTCGAAAATAGTTTTAGCTAAGTTTAAAGATCATATAATATTGTAAGATATTAATAAATAAAAAATACTTATTAAGACTATTTCATTAAAACCAGACTTTTTATACAGCAAAGTTCGTCAATTACAAAAAAAGTTAGACTACTCTAAAGCTGAATTTTAGAAAAATTTAACACTTATATTTTATATTTGAGAGTAAATTAATCCTGATGTTTTAAATAAGTAGGTATCCTTAATCTTTAGGTGTCAACCTACAAAATAATTGTTCTTTTGTACTAATGGTATGAAACGTTTTTTTCTGGAAACACAACAAAGAAACGCAGAGGACTTAAAATATAAAATTATAATTCAACTTTGCATCAAGTTTAAAATTTAAAAAAAATTCCAAAATTGTAATTCTGAAACTTTCCATGGATTTAAGTTACATTTGTTTAAAATTTCTTTATTAAATTTCATTTTATAAATGAAGATACTTATATGCCATCGATAAACTTTTCTCTATTTAGGTCATTGAAATATGTGTTTCAATCAATGTCGAAGAAATGTGTTAAGTGGTGGGAAGTTATTTTGCATACGCTTGAACATGAAATTAGTACCAATCAAAGATTTTACAACAATGTTATCTTAGTCCTTAAGATGTCAGACAGAAGTATTTTTTGAAGGGAAATGTTTTGTGCAATCATTTTTTAAATCAACGAACACCATTCTGAGTAATCCATTGATTTTCTCATTTAAAGGTGAAAGGTTGTATTCAAAATAAGTGACACTGATGGACAGAAAGAGAATAGTGTAGGCACTGGCATCCTACTTTAAAATGACATGGCAATTATTGAAAACTATTAAGCTTCAAAAGTTTTATTTGTTTTTATTACGATCACAACTATCATAAATAAAAACTTTATCCTTATTATAAGAGGGAAAATATGAAAAATGAAATTTGAGATGTAACTTTATATTATGGGTTAACAGTATTTAGACACTGAAACTGTAATTATTACGTTAAAAGTATAAATTTTATTTATAAAGAATAATTATAGCTAACTTTTTGTCTAAATACTGTTAATTTAAGAAGCAATTAACATTGCGTCTATTTTTAATGCTAGCTTTTATTATTTTGAAAAATTTTACATTACATATTTATTGCATCTTATTAATATTTTAAGTTATATTTCTCCATGAGCTTCTATGGTTGATGTACGACTTTTTATGATACCATATGATACAAGAAATAATCAGAAATTAAATACGTAGAACAATAATCTATTTATGATACATGGGAATAATCAGATTAATTTCTCGATAAAATTATCGAGAAACATCTAACACCATTTTTAACCTCCCAAGCAGCACAACTGTTCAAGATTCGTCCAATTTTTGTCATGTAGGGTCAAGTTTCGTCGAATTCTTGTTTCATAGTTTCATAATCGTGACATATTTGTTATGAGCTGTGCTATTAAGGAAAACAACTAAAAAATTTGAAGGAACATCTGCTAGGGTGAAAGAGGCCAAATTGACTGTAGATAAAGTTACAGTCTATATTGGTCTCATATAATGGAATGTTTAGAATTTTTTCCTCATACTTTGATACAAAATAAGTATAATTATCTAGATTTCCAATCAACATGTTTTTAATATGGATAAAAGCAAGAAAAAGAACAAGATAAAGAAAGGCTGATAGATTGAAAAATTTTTTGATGACACATGTCACTTAGAAATGCATTGTTTTAAACATGCCTCTGATGTTTGTTTTTTATCAGCTTGATTCATGAGATAAAAGAAACAAGTGTCGAAATTATGGCGTAGAAGTTAGCAACTCTAAGTTTAATTTAAATTCAGGAATAAAGATATTAAGTCAGATTAGACACCGGAGTAAGAAACGAAGTTAATGAAAACCAAGAAATCATTTCTTGTTAAATGCTAAAAGAATGAATGCCCCAAAATTTTGAAAATTAAAAAGAAATTTTGTAATAAGAGGGGTTTCGCCAAATTAAAATTCGACAACACACCCAATATTTTTATTAGTGGAACCAATTAAACTTTAATTTTATATATATGAAATTAAATTATTTTATAATCAGTAAATACCACAGAAAAAAATCCTAACAGATGGTCCAAAACGATATTTTCAAATTCTGGACTGGTTGGAGGTTGAAGGAACTATACATGATTGACAGAGAAATAGCAATACATTTTGGTGACCAAACCTGTGATTGGCCGTGACGTGTTCATTCAACCTGTCACTCAATCTCCTATTTTTGAAAGAGAAGGAAAAAAGTTTTCTAGCCCAATCAGGCTTTTTCTCCGCCTCTCGTGACGTAGATGTGATCTCAGCGCCAAATTAGTCTCCAACCCATCCAACTTTTTTATTTCCATTAGCGCCTATGGCCATGGACTCGGATATGGTACTGCCCTAGTAGCACAGCTCATACAAAGTATGTCAAGTTTACGCAACTGAATCTAGAAGTAAACGAAAATTGGCCGTACTTGACAAAAATTGGACGAATCTTGAACGTTTGTGCTTCTTGGGTCTGTGGTAAATACTCCGGAAAAAAGATTTTGCAGCTAATCTTATTTGAAAGCATAATTTGTAAATTAACTCCATTACTTTTGGGTTTAAAATACCTAATGAATATTTTAAATTAGTTTCTTCCAAGAACTTATACGGTTGTTGTACAACTTTGTTTTTTTTTTAAAAATGTATAAATCCAAATACACAGGGTGTTTCAGATAAGTGTTTCACAACTTCTAGGACTAGATCGAGCTATATGTAGAGCACAGATTCACCTAGGAATGGGGGGGTCGGATATGCACCCCTAAAGAACTAGGGGTTTATATAAGGGGGCATGGGAGGTTGCATAATTCCAATCGGAAATTGACACGTAGTCTTTTAAAATTGGATTAGACAGCAAAATCGTTCGATTCTGACATTTATACATTTATTACATAAATATCAATTTAGGAGCTGAAATATCAACTCTTTAATTGATGTTATGGAATAAATTCTTGAATCGATGGTTTTAATCCAATTTTAAAAGGTTACGTGTCAATTTCCGATTAGAAATATGCAACCTCAATCTCCATTGTCCGCTTATAAAAACCCCTAGCTCGTTAGGGGTGCATTTCCGACCCCCCCTTTCCTAGGGGATTCTGAGTCGTCTAGGTGTGCTCTACTCCTCCTAGAAGTTATGAAACACTTATCTGCATATTTACTATCACACTTGATGCAAAATTTATAGTAACCTTGTAGTAGAACAGCTAGTACCAAATATGATAATATTACGTAACTGCAACAAGAAGTAAACGAAATTTGGCCGTACATGACAAAAACTGGATGAATCTCGAATATGTGTGCTGCTTGGGTATTAGACTAAATTCCATGCAGGATTTTAGTTGTACAAAAAATACTGCAACTTTAAGTATTCCAACTATCAACCTTCTTCTTAATTTAAAAATGACACGAGTAATATAGAAAATTTACCGATAAAACCATAAAACCTGCCACAATTGTTACTGTTTTGGTTTGTGGCCAAAGTTTTCTTAAGACATAATAATGAATTATATCAATACCCAAGTTATGCAGTGTGACAAAAGTGGAGTAAATGGAAAATCCGACTTCTTAACTCATGCAGTAAGACTATTTTCATAATTTAATACTTAAGCTCCTTGTTTATAGTAATTGGTTAAACATAAAAAGTTCCTTTGTTCATCCGGAAAAGTTATATTTTGGATACACAGATACAGGTGTTTATTAAATCTTTTTTGTTCCCTTTTATTTGACTTCAATCAAAATAATTTCATTCACTGGATTTAGTGGAGTAGATTATTCGAGAGAATAATCATGCTGAGATGATTGTGTCTAGAAATCAAGAATTTAAATAACATAGTTCAAGTAAAAGATAGAAAGATCGCGCTTATTACTCATGGATCAATTCTTGAACAGGAATTCACGGCATAAGCTAACATATTGCCCGAAGACTATAATTTCTTATTCTGCAAAATAAAATAACAAAATGTCTTTTCAGAAATTATGTAATACTAGCGCTGACGCCCTAGACCCGGGCTTCGCCCGGGTTTCACTTTTTTCTTAAACATCATCTGGTGCGTTACAGATGGGCTTCGCCAGTCCAAATGGGGAAATAGTTAAATATAGGATCCATTTTTATGTTTATGCTACAAAAATGGATTTTAAACTACAACAATCGATTTCAATCTACAACAATCGATATAAAACAATCGCCTACAATTAAAGTTACATCTTCTCTTATGATATTTACAACAATGGGGGTTTCCATGAAGTTAGGCATGAAATATGGGTTTTAAAACATATAATTGACCAAAAACATTATTGGGATGCATCGATTTTTAATTATTTTTATTCAGAAACCTTCCCTGGAGCGAGTAGATCAACGTGGTGTGGTATAGTTTAATAGTTAATGTAGGTTCGAAAAGTTTAAAACTATAAAGGACATACATACAGACAAACAGACAGACATTGATTTTTATATATACAGGGTGTCCCATAAATAATGGGTCACACTTCTAGGGGGGATAGTAGACACCTAGACGAGTCAGAATCACATAGGATTTGGGGGTCCCAGACCAAATCCCAGGGAGTTAAAAATGGAGCAACACCCCAAAAAAATTATTGAAAAATTCAATTTGTAGAAGAACAACTATTGGTAAAAATTTAATTATGGTCTCAAAAATTGTGGTTTAGTATGATCTTTAAAATTATCTCAAAAGTTTTTACCATAAATATTTTTTATTATGAAACTGGTTTCCTATAGCCGTTTCCAAAACGGCAGTTAGCGGACGCAAAAAACGGACTTAAACCATGCTTTAACAGGATCTCAAGCGTTTAATATTGATGGTTTTTACTTGACACTTTGGACTTAAAGGTTTTCAACTATGATCTTTCAGATTATGAAATCAAAAGAAATGATTTCGAAATACAAACTGAGGTTTAGGCAGAATTTTCACATTTTTTTGTGGTTTTTTAACTTTTTTCATAATAAAACAAATTTTAAAGTGAAGACTTTTGAGATAATTTTAAAGATCATATTAAACCACAATTTTTGAGACCATAATTAAATTTTTACCAATAGTAGTTCTTCTACAAATTGAATTTTTCAATAATTTTTTTTGGTGTCGCTCCATTTTTAACTCCCTGGGATTTGGTCTGGGACCCCCAAATCCTATGTGATTCTGACTCGTCTAGGTGTCTACTATCTACTATCCCCCCTAGAAGTGTGACCCAGCATTTATGGTACACCCTGTATATAGATTGATTTAGGAAGATTAATTTATTATGAAACTAATTTGATAAACCTTGTATTCCAGTAAGTGATGAAAGCATCAGATAAATCCTTTGATTTCTTGCACACGTGATTTTTATAATGTGATGAGATGTGTTATCGAATTTCTCATCTGTATGCAACGGGTGATAAAGAGATAGGCTCCCTGAGACAACCCCGAGTCATTTTTTCTACTGTACTGTTCAATTAATGAATTTTTAAATTAATACTCCCAAGGTTTGGATTCCAATATGAATATTTCTTTGCACCGAAGGAATCTAAAAAAACTAAAATCAAAATTTAATTGCTTTCAAACTGGCAGGAAATATCTATAACTCAAAATCCAAAAAAATTTTGATGACCAGCAATATTTTTACTTGCCAAAATATCATTAGTAAAACGTATTTTTTTCGATACAGGGTGATTCTGAATTCATCATAAATATTTTAGGCGGAGGTAGAGGGGACGTAGACAAGCATTATTTCGAATAGGAATGGGGGACGCAGCCGCACCGTTAAAGAGCTAGGACCTAATGTAGTGCGAGAGCGTTACAAAAGGAAGTTTTGCTAAGGCCCTTTTAACGAAAGAAAACATAATAAAATGAAATATTTATTGCATGAGGTACAGAAGTATCCGTACTACTAACACCATAAATTTGATAGAAATTGAACAACTTTCTAAACCGTGGGATGAGTTTTAAAACGTGCAGTATTAATCTTTTAGCCAAAGAATGGAGTTCCCTCTTAGTGTAATGGTACTTTGAAAAATGATGATCGGGGAAGGAATTTTCAATGATCATACAGTTTTTATGCAAATAAGGGATCTTGCATGATCATTGAAAATTCCTTCCCCGATCATCATTTTTCTAAATACCGTTACACTAAGGGAACTCCATTCTTTGGCAAAAAGATTAATACTGCGCGTTTTAAAACTCACCCCAAGCCCACGGTTTAGAAAGTGGTCCAATTTCTATCAAATTTATGGTGTAAGGTAAGTAGTACGGATACTTCTGTACCTCATGCAATAATTTTTTCATTTTGTTTTGTTTTGTTAAACGGGCATTGGCAAAACGTCCTTTTGTAACGCTCTCACATTACATAAGGTCCAAGCTCTTTAACGGTGCGGCTGCACCCCACCCCCATTCCTATTCGAAATATGCTTGTCTAGGTCCCCTCTTCCTCCCCCCAAAATATTGATGATGAATTCAGAATCACCTTGCATATAACGTGTAGCTTATGTTAAAAAAATGCGAATCAACGTCTGTTCAACCAGTAAGTAACAGAACGAAATAGAGTTCCAATCGTAGTAATTAAATTCATGACAGGTAAAATGAGTTTATTGAAAAATGTTCGTAAAACCAAGAGCATGATTGCATAAATCTAATTGGCAACTAGTTAATTTCTTAGAACAACTTGCAGAAGCAAAATGGATATAATTCGATAAATTTTCAAGATATAATTGTAGTAACTAAAGCAATTTGTGCAGCAGATTGTCAAATATTTTATTGATTACGTTTTATTAAATACGTTTTGCATTGAAGTTAATAATGCACTATTCCACTTTTAAATTATTTAACAAAATGAGTGATTTATTATGAAACAAGTGATTTCGTTTGTGTGATAAAAAATATTCATTAACCCAACGTGGGGTAAAATGGGTTTCATTGCAAAAAGATGTCAAAAATATATTTATTACTAAATATACATGAAAATAATAAAAAAGGAAATCGGATAAGCCGTTTTTATCTGAAAAAAAATTTTTAAGTTGCACTTTAATGAAATTGTAAAAGTCCGAAGTTAATGAACATTGTTCAAATGTAGCAATTATGCTTTATTTGGAGAAAAAAAATAAACTTGTTTGACAGTTCAATGTATATTTGAAGGAAATAAGTTAAAAACATTGGTTTTACTTAATACAGAAGGCCTCCTAACTATGACCCATTTTACCCCAAGTACAAAATATTGTTATAAAAGATCAAATTTTTTTTATTTTTCTAAGCTGATTGTCTTGAAATGTCTCCCAGACTTTCTTTTATGGAAAAATATTACAAAAGTCTGCTGTAATTTATTACAATACATATATAGATATTTGGAAGTTGGTAAACCCTGTTTTTTCGACAACACCATTTACAGTTCAAATAAAAAAAATTCAGTTCTTAAATTCATGATTCATGAATCTAAATTTTTGACAGTTGGAAAATGTTGCCAACAGATAAAAGATTATAATAAGAAGAAATGAGCGAAAATAATTCAATTCAATTTAAATTTGATTTATATCGAGTTAATTAAAACTAGTGATGGGCAAAATCGATAATTTTAGGTATCGAATACTTTGGTATCGAATACTTATAGGTATCGAATACTTTAGTATCGAATACTTATAGGTATCGAGTACTTTTAGGTATCGAGTACTTTTTTTCAATGTCGGGAAATGAACCTGAAGGGACAATTTTTTTAGGGCCTATCCATAATCAGACTAATATTCAAAAAACTGAAAGCGATCCATCAAAAAGCCACGTAGCTACGGGAATGGAGGTGGATAGAGGCGAAGGATTTGGCGGGGGAAAAACCTAGCCGCGTCAAATTTCTCTCGCGGATGATAACGACTTGGGTTTGAGCGTTGCAAAATGAAAACGGAAACAGGCTACGTTTGATCTACAGTAGGTATTATAAAGACTACTTCATTGAAAAATTTAAAACGAAATATGTCAATAAAGTATCGATACTCTTGTGGGTATCGAATACACTCGATACCTATAGGTATCGAGTACTTAGGTATTTGGTATCGATACCTGCCCATCACTAATTAAAACTGACCCATTTTACCCCAAGATCCACTTTACCCCAACCCACCCTACCTCTTGTATAGACTTTTCTTCAATAAAATTATTGAGAATGTGTGTTGGACCAGTTTAAGTACATGATTTTTATATTTACAGATTAATCAAAAAGGCTACCGCAAAGTTAACTCCTAGTAAAAAGATATTGAGTTTTTCTTTAAAATGTTTCGGATAATTTAATCATAAAAAATGGATTTAAAATATTTATCTCGTCGCAAATACAGGGTATTCTCAAACTTTTAAATCGGTACAACAACCAGAAAAGATTCCTTCTGTTAAAAAAAACTTTTACACAGAAATACTATCAATAAATATCTTCTGACACACATATTCTGGACCTTTTAAAGCTTCTATCAAACAAAAGGCACAGCTTCCATAAGAGTCGACCAGCCAAGCCTTGTTTACCCACAGCTCAAATAATGACACACAACCATATAGATCTAACTGTAAATATCATTATTATTAGATAGATCCTAAGATAATAATATTTAGTACATTATTATTTTAGGATCTAATGACGATCTGATATTAATAGTTGTCGGTCATCATTTGAGCTGTGGAAACATGGCGGCTGGTCTGGTAGACTCTTATCGAAGCAGTGCCAAAAGGGCATTCCCAAATTAGTTTTTGACTATTATTTAGCCATAATTTTTATTTATTGCTTGATTCCCACAAAACTATATGCTCTTTGTAAATTTATTTTTTTAAACAAGTACGAATGTTTTTCCAGCGCATCAAAAGGTATACACAACAAAAGTATAACCATTAATAAATTCCCTTTCTGTGAATTAAAAGTTGGGAATAAGTTAATATTTCTTCTTGATTAAATCAAATGGATACAGACGACATATTTTCAAAAATCTTCAAAAATTTATCTTAAAAGTTCAGCACGTTTCCAGATCACAACAATGAGTAAGCACTTGACGTTAGACGCATAAAGAATAGGGAATAAAAGGGTTGAGATATCAACAAACTGCTATAAAACTGATTACCACGATAAAAACACGTTATCCACCAATTAACTGAAGAAGTTCATCACTTATGGATATCCGAAGATAAGTTATCAAGGAAAAGCAACCGCCTTATCCCCGAAATCAATTTTCTCCTTATGGGGTGAAAAGGATCTTATCAAAAAATTGCAAGTGTCCCGTTCAAAAAAAATTCTTTCGTAATGCTCGTGATAAAAAAAGTATAAAAGGCGATGTTGGGAGTTGGATCGGCATGTTAAAATTTTTTGGTGGTCGCGTCAACAGTGTTTGATCGAACACCTCCTCGCTTTTACTCCATTTTTTAGTTTTAAAAGTTGAACAGCTTCTTTAAAAAAAGATCTCCAAGATGTCTTCCAAGAGCCAGATTCGCCAGAACTTCCACAAGGAATCTGAGGATGGAGTCAACAAGCAGATTAACATGGAGTTTTATGCTTCCTATGTTTATGCTGCCATGGTGAGTGAAGCTGATGTATATGGGATTCAAAAAGCAGTTTTAGGCTGCACGTTTCTGAAGAAATGAGGGTTGTTAAATCGTAGGGGGTTTGATCAGTAGGTATGCTAAATTTATACAGCATACAACATTGTAATTTTTATTACCTCAATGCATCATAAAAAATTTTTTTCTTTCGTCTTAAATAATATTAGTAAAGTATCTGGCTTTTAATTAGCCATTCTAAGGGTTTCGTAAAGGTTTTCTAAAACAAAACAAAATAACATAATATTAATAATCCTAAAATTTGTTCGCTTAAAGCTTGTTTTCTTTCTGTTTAATTCTGTGTTTTTTCCGCAAGTCTCATTTTGAATGAATCTGGAAACGAACTAACAAAATGTTTTTAAATTTTCCAACAGAAACACCACACAATTAATTTTGTCTCATCATGCAATTTCGAATTAGTTTTTTAACCATCGCGAATTTTATAAATTCATAAAAAATTTGATACAATTCGATAAGAAAATATGACATGGGGGATTTTAAAAGATCACTCAATTATTTTTATTTCATCAGTTGAATCAGCCTATCAGGAGTTATTTCAATTCAAGCAAGCACTAAAAAAACGCTATTTTAAAGGAAAGGAAAGTTGGCTATCTTTAGAAACATAATCGCTACTAATTTCATAAAATAATAAGATGAAAAATTTAAGTACTCTTTTTTGTTACTAAACTGTAAACTCATCAAATAACAAGATCAGTCAGTATTCCAAGTAACTTTTAGGTAAGTATCCAATCCATACTTAAAATGTGAGAAAGAAAATGTGGACATGAAAATCAAAATATGTTAACTCTGCGTTTTTATACGGATAGAAAGATTCTTTTAAGAAGACTGCCTTCAGCCAAATATTTTTAATACTAACTGAGCTAGTATTTTGATGAGTTTACAGTCGGTCGCGCTCATTTGACCAAAATCCATCAGACCGAAAGGCCTTTTCGCCGAAGGCCACATGACCGAAAGACTATTTTCCCGACAGGACGTTTGGTCGAATGGGATGTTTTCCCGGCATCGGCAGGACGTTTGACCGAACGTGACACTTGCCCGAACGGGACGCTTGGTCCCAACTCATTTTGGTCTCTAATTTTTAATATGGGCATTTTATTCAAGTTTCATGCTGCTTGACCACTGGCCAAGATTGCTCTATAGGGCGTTCGGCGAAAAGGCCTTTCGGTCTGATGGATTTCGGTCAAATGGGACACATCACCCGTTTGCAGTTATGTCAATGCATGAAAATTAAGTTTAAAGACAAGTACTTAAATTTGTTCATCCTTTTTCACGAAATTAGTTGTTATTTACAATGAATCTGTATTTTTCCGCAGGCCTTCCACTTCGATCGTGATGATGTTGCTCTCCCGAACATCTCCGAATTCTTTAAGAAATCCAGTGACGAGGAACGGGAGCACGCTCTCAAGTTGATGAAGTTCCAGAACCAAAGAGGAGGCTCCGTTGTCCTTTCAGACATCAAGGTATATTTTCTCATTGACTTATTCTTACTTAACGCATTTGCCTCTTTAACGCTCGTTCCAGCATTTCTCTAATTTTATGCCATATGTTGATGGTTATATTAATGAAATTTTTATGGCATAATATATTGAATGAATAAATAGACCTGTGGGTGAGTAACAGCTAAATAATAATAGTCAGGGCTCGATTTCTAAAAAAAGCGGTACCGGAACGGTAAAATTATTGGTCTCTCAAAACTGAGAAAAAGCGAATACTTTTTAATACAAAAGCATTTATTTTTAAATTTAAATTTAAAAATACACCTTTTTTTTACAGTGCGTTGTACTTTTTTTCCAACAGGGCACATTTTGTAGAAGGCGGGACGGTTTATCATCAATGAATCAATAGTGTTGTATATTTTGCCAGTTTAAGGAATATAATGCGTAGTTAAGGTTCTTAAACCGTAGAATTTTCTTGGCAAATTTGCCCAGCAATCTGGTAAATCTGGTTCAAATAAAAAAAGAATCAACACCAGGAGCGGATTGTGTGGGTAGTTCAAATTGGGGTTCTCAATTTATGTTTTAAAAGAACACAATTAAGTAATAACCTTGCGTTGTGTAGAAATTTATTTCGGGAGGGCCCTAAAATATTCTTTAAGAAAATTAAATCACTATCAGGCCCCAAGTTAAATTTTTGCACAGGGGGAAGAAACTCGAAATTCCCTCTCCCCCCTTTTTGCGCATGTTTACAGGTTACTGTTCTTTTTTAAAATTTTTTTAGTAAGATTCGCCCCATTTATGAACTTAATCAGAAGATAAATGTGATTAGTTGCGTTATGAATACAAAAAGGGGGGGTCTGGGGGTCCTCCCCCAGAAAAATTTTGGAAATTTGACCCTAAAAACAGGGTTTTAATTCATTTTAAGACTTTTTTCGTACCTATGGAAAGGTTTTCGCGGGTCTGATGAAAGGGTTTCTCGGGCTGTAGTGAAAGGAGACCCCTGAAATAAAATGTTAATTTTTTAATCGAAAAAGGGGTTCCGGAACGCCGTTCCGGCTGAAATCGAGCCCTGATAATAGTAATAGAATAATAATTAGAACTGTGATTTCAATGTAATTAAAAAACACAAAAAATTTACATGTGTGTATAAGAAAGCTTAAGTATGCAATTTAAATAAAAAAATTAAATTAACACTGAAACAAAAAATATCCCTATCTTAAAATCATTATAGAAAGTTATTTGTGTAGATTATATCAAGGTATTTGAAATTTTCAAACGAGAAAACTTTAATGATCTCTGTCTGAAACGTACATGATTATTAACTGTTGTTAAGAAAAGTCTTAAAACTGTTTTGTTGAACGTGAGTATTTATGAAATTTAAATTATGAAGTATGCTGGTGGTACTTTCGATGTAGGGCCTAAAAGACCTTTTAATTTTTAATTTCTTTAATAAAATCATATAGAATACAAATATATTTTAAAAGTTTTTTAAATAATATTAAGTTTAATATTTGACTTAAATAAAGGTGCAAGGCTAAAGCTATTCCACATTTCCTTAACTGCTAAAAAATGTGTCAAACAGTTGTCATCAATAACAAAGAAGTAAAAATCAAAAATAATTGTGTTTATTCAAATTCCGACTTAAAAAATCAAGTATGTCAACCAATGAGATTCAAATAACTAAATTGAAAAGAACTAACCAAGTGCAATTAATAGTAATTATGTGAGCGACAATAGTAATTATTTCTTAGAGAAGATAAGTTATACTCTACAAGGTGATTAATACCAAAATTTCCGTATATTTCAGACTCCTTCCAAGAGTAGTTGGGCTAGCCCCTTAGAAGCTATGCAAGACGCTCTGGAGTTGGAAAAGACTGTGAACGCATCTCTTCTCAATTTGCACAAAGTAGCAGGTTCCCATGATGATGCACAGGTAAAACGATTTTACACATTCTCTACTTTTAGCTTTGATCAATAGGTATCAAAACCAATGGATAGCTAAAAGGAATTTTTGAAAATATAAGATATAAATGACAATTTAGGGTTGAATGCATTAAATTTTATCATTTATTCTTCAAAGTGTTATTCTAGCACTTACATTTATATAACACACAGGAACGTTTTTCAAAATTTATGTAATTCAATTAATCTAGCCATTCTATGTTGAAATCAACCTCCAGATGTGAGAATAAAGTGAAATTGAACAATTAAATGTGTATGTCAGAAAAAGTTTGATCCATACCTTATCTCATTTTTAAAATCCTCATGAAAGTTTTTTTCGTTTACAATTTTTTTACCACACGATATTGAGACATATCTTCACAATTATGGATTTGAAAAGTTAAATGTCTACCATATGGAATACCTTTGTAAACGAATTCATTTGCAACGAATTCATTTCGTTGTTAATCTAATCTCAAAGAGGTCAAAATGTATTGCTTTTTAAGTGACCATACGTATACGTATATTCCTGCAGTAATTTATTAGCGTTCAATTATACTAAAGGCGGCTTTAGACCACTCGGTTTGCGACAGCGATTCCGCGGTTTTCGGGAATTTCGACAGTCGCAGTAACTCAGCGACCTCTCAAAAGATAGCGCTGTTCAATTGAGGGAAGAGGGTCAATTTTTTGTCGCGAACCGGGTGTCGCAGAATCGCTGTCGGGAACCGCGTGGTCTAAAGCCGCCTTAAGAGAGACGAGCAGAAACGCCAAGAAAAATACATGCTCATAGCAAAATTTCAGTCGACAATACCACTGTTAGTTTATCCAAGAACAAGTGTCACTAAGCAATGGTCATATCTTCTAGATGTGCGACTTTTTGGAGAGCGAATACCTGACTGAACAGGTAGAGGCTATCAAGGCACTGGGAGACCATGTCACCAACTTGAAGCGTGTAGGATCTGGACTCGGAGAGTACGTCTTCGACAAAGAATTCAAGTAAACCTCCCCAGAACCATCAGTACTTCTCCACAAAATAACTTTAATTAGTTTTGTAACAAATATGATAATAATGTAACGGGAACTAATAAAATATTGCAGAAGCTTACCAGTGTATTTCTTTTATATTTCGGAAAACAAATCTGGCGGTTTGAAGAATGATTGAATTGTGGTATTTCGTTAAAATAAGTGAAGCAATAACAGGCAGATGTGAAGGTTATAGTTAATAAAATATAGAGATCGCCCTCAAAAATGGCTATTACATTTTAGTCGACAAAATAAAAAAGTGGGGCTGTAACATTCAGAGCGATAATCCTGATTTTTAACTTCATAAAACTTTGAAAGTTTTTACTTGGTTTTTAATAATTTCAGTTGGAAAGCAATTCAACTTTATATTTAAAAGAATTCTTCAACACAGGAAATACTCCTTATTTCAATGCAATCAATTAGAAAAAGATAATGAAATTTCATCCTAACATTTTTGACCACCCCCTATAGGGCATTTTTATAAACTTGCTTTTATACGAGTTTATTTTCTACTGATAAAATTTTTTTTATTTGGAAAATTGTTTTTAAAGGGGTGTTCCATTACATTTTAGTTGACAGGGTAAAAAGGTGGGGCTGTAACATCCAAGAAGAGAATCCTGATTTTTAACTTCATAGAACTTGAAACGTTTTTACTGGGTTAGTATAATTCAAGTTTGAAAATAATTCAAATTTATATTTAAGAGAATTCTTCAATAAAGAAACTCTGCTTTTTTCAATGCAATCTATTAGAAAAAGAATAACAATTAGAAATAAATTAGAATTAGTTTCATCCAAACATTTTGACCACTCCCTACAGCCTACAGGGCATTTTCATAAACCTGCTTTTATAAGAGTTAATTTTCTACTGATGAAATTATTTTTTTTTATTTCGTAAATTATTTTTTAAAGAGATGTGTTAAAGGGATGTAAATTATTTTTAAAGGGGTGCTGGAGAAAATATTTTTAAAAATTGGGCGTTATTTGACGTTGTTTCATGTTAAATTTACATTTATCATGTAAAATCTGAAATTCTGTAATACGATTAAATTTTTAACATCTTAAAAAATCCCGTGATACAAATAGTATGTGCCAGTACCGTATCTAGAGGGATTGGGGTTTACCTTTCTTCCGAATATAAGAAGCTGTACAGCTTGCTTTCAGTGTATAGTGTATATCTAAATGTTCACCATTTTTCAAATTTCAGAGAAACGTTTAATAAAATAATGCATCCAAAATTGTAGTTGCAATTTAGTGATTCTAATTCTATAAAAATTTAGCTAATAATGAGGGGTTTTGCTAGCAGTAAGTTTAGAATATTGTTCCCTTTTCAATTTTGGAAAATTAACAATGTGCTTTCCAACGCTTAATCTTGCGCCGTAAAACAATAACCAAACCAATCCACAATGCATAACATTGAATAGTTTAAAAAACTACATTTTAGGTCAAATACATTTATTAAGTTAATAAATACCGTATTAAAATACATTTATTTCATAAACAATATTTTAAAAAGCCACTTAAAAAATTGAGGTCTTCTGGATATGAAGGTTGAGCTCTCCAAAAGGTGGTTTCAAGAGGAAAAAAAAGCTCCACAAATGAAACTCCTTAAGTTAGACATCATTTTCTGCGTTATTGTGTGAAAAAAAGAGCGATTTCAACAAGAGAACATTATGCTTGAATATTTCATGAATGGTCTAAAATCTATAATGGCGAAAAAAAAAATTTACTCTGTGTTTGCGTTTACCTACATCCGAAAGGCCTCAATTTTACATTACAATGCAACGAGAAAATAACTGTGTATATATACATAAAAGTAAGCAAAATTCAATAATTCAATTAAGGCACTGCACAAAGGAGGTAAATAACATTTGCATTGCTTATTCTTAATATCATTTTGAATAGATATATAATACACAGGAGGCCGCAAAAAATATTAACAAGCCTCATATTATCAGAGAAACCTGGAATGTAATTTTCTAAAAATTTTACGACTGTGTTTGCATTAAAAAACGTTTTGCTTTATAGTACTAAAAAGAAAACCCTTAAGTATTAGTAAATAAAAGTAATTTTTTAGTTGCTTTAAGACCAATATCAATTAAAGCAAATACTCAAAAACCCAAAATAAAGCTCTTTCCAATAAACTTCAAATCCTTAGACAAATTTAAAATCTCATAAATGGTTACTATATTTAGAAATTGAAATACTGAAACCAATACACATAGTATTCTATTAGAATCGCTATGATTAATACGCTCAACTCAACTGTAAGAGTAAACGAGGTGTTGTAGGCTATCGCTATACAATTATAAAATTACATAAAAAAGACAACAACGAATGATAAACTCTCTTATTAAAAGCCTTTGATACTCTTCGCTTAGAAAGAGCTGAACTCTGCTTTAAGATTCCATATTGCATAGATTAAAAAATTAATGTTGTATTAGAAAGAATGCACAAAACTCCCCAAGAACGATTGAATATAGTAGTTTATATTTGTATATATCATACTTTTCGCCAGTGATATGTTGTAAACTTTTTAAAATTTAAAGCTTCTTTAAAATTGAAAAATCTAAGCACTTTTTTTTCCCAAGAATATAAAATGCCATGCATAATGTATGGCAGTTATTTTCAACCTGTGGTCCATGAGATGTTTTCAGGTGCTCCCCGACCTTTTGGAATAACAATACAATTAGGAACCTTATTTAATAAAGTAGTAAGTATCTACTATAGATCGTCTTCGTGTATGTGAGCCGCCATTGATTTGGTAAGCCAGCTAATGGTCCCTGTAGATTTATTGAGGTTGAAAATCACTGATGTAGAGGGACCTTACCCTTGAAAACATATATTTTTAAGCATTTCACCAATTAATAGGTATACTAACGATGCAACAATCTGATTTATATAAAAATATTAACTACTATAAGTTGCTATACTCTGAAAGCCATTTTTGCAACTTGCACGCGAATAGTTCAGTGTCTACTGAACTAATGACAAATGCATAAGGCACTTGTAAGCCATTAATTACAACTTATTAGTACATTTTAAAAGTGCAATAAGCCCTTCAGATTCAGCTATAATATTGTAAAGTTTTTCCACTTCCCCTAAAGCGTTTTTAAATTCTTAAGATTTGCACCAATATAAAAAGCAGTTAGTGATCAATATTTATTTGTATCGACTGTGATGTATAATAAAGAGTGTGCATAATATTCCTAAAATCTACTCTTTAACGTGTTTTGGAATCTTGGGTGCGTCTGGATAATTATTTACATCAATATTCTTGTTTTGCGTGGTGCAGTTACAACCTTTTGTGGTTTCAATTGCATTTTTTAATAAAAGATGTGTATCCGTTATTATAATTATGTTGAGATTAAAATACGTGTATTCACTAATATTTTAGAAAAAAAATAAATGTTTTTGCTAGACCCAAAAGAGTAAGTAGGCAGGCGTCAAGTGGGGTACTTGAAATCTTTCATGAGTAAAAAATATGGTTTTATTAAAAAAAATAATAATTTAAGAATGAAGGTAATTGTAATTTAGGAATTGACGCAAACAGTTTTCTGGAAGTGAACAAAAAATAAGTGATTTATGCCATGACAAAAATGAGGAAATCGGAGAAAAATTTGGAATTAAAAATATGTTGAATGTCTAATTTATATTATTATAAAACATAGGTTTTTCATTATTTGTGTATTTTTCAAAATAAAAATTATAATTTCTGTACTACTGTTGAATGTGTACCAGGGTGGGGCACCTTTTGACATTAAAAGATGTTTTTTTTAATTTGTTATTATGAATTCCCTCAGAGATATTTGGTTGGGAATTATTTTATTAGATGCGCAGAAGGAATGTATTTAATATATTAGCCGTGTTTGAATAATTACCATGATATAAATAAATAAGAAAAATAATTTGCTAAAAGTGTCCCAGCCCCACTCTCCCCTACTGAAAAACTTGATTAACACTCAAAATAGAAAGTATTTTAACAGTTTGACGTTTCTTACAAATAGAAACAGCTTTGCATAAAGCGAATGTCATCTAAAAGTATAAGGCATAAGGATGAGAGGTTCTTGACAAATGAGTAAAAAAAAACGTTTTGTTTATGATTCCCCGTACATTTTTGTACAAATTTTCTTCTTCTAAAAGTATGAGAATATAAAAATTTTAGTAGAAACAAACATTGCTACGCTACATAAACTTACGTTGAGAAGTAGCATTTTGTTTAATAAAAATATTTTGATTCTTACAATGAATGCATTTTCAATCATTGCTCATAAAAATTACACATTTTGTGCATTGCACAGCTTCAATCAATAAATTATTAACCAGTTATCATTCATATATATTATGTATTCTTTAGTTACAATAATGCTCACTACTTTTCAGGATTCATAATGGAGAATTGCAGCATCTCTTAAAATTCTCAATATTCAATATTTTAATTTATTAAAAATTCTCTCCTGATTCCAAAAATACGCTTGTCTTTTCCCACAAACTTTTTTTAAGGTAATTATGACATATTTTAATACAGAAAGCTCCCAACAATGTGACGTCACATGTGTCTCTTGGAAATGTGGGAAATGGGGAAACACCGTTTTTATCGAAACACTAGGCTGTAAAAAACTAGAGCTCAGTCTTTCAAAGCGGGAGCAAGGCACATATAACGTCACAAGCTGTTTCAGCTCAGACAGAAAAGAAGCTATTTTTAATTGAAAATAACTTAAAATTTAGGGCTTTGAAAGGTAAATTAAAATGTTTTTGGAGGTTTTAAGCCATTCTGAACACATTAAGATTAAAAAAAATTTGACTGCAATTATCCATTATTTAATTTAACATTCAGCAACCAAAAAATTCAAAGTTAACCAAAAACTAGAGAAGGGGTAGCTTACGTTTGCTGACAAGAAATTCAAAAACATCGTTAAGAAAATATTTAAAGGGCATCTAATTGAGAACATATTAAAAATTTTTTGACTCGTTAATTAGTAATATAATATGGGTCACATGTTTGAAAGTATTTTGTCATGGGCAGGTTCTTATTTGTAAGGTTACAACTAGGGATTTGAAAACTATCCCTTTCACTTCCAACAAAACAATAAAATATATACAGTGAAATAAATAGGCCTCCCAAACGCAGAGGGTTTGATTTTTTGTCTTACTTAATCACCATAGATAAATTCCACTTACATAAAAATCAATATCATACTTTGGCACTAACATATTCACAAAAAAATATTGCACAAGTCAGTGAAGTAGCAGTAGTAAGTTCAAAGCAGTTAAGCAGTATAAGTTCAAAATAGAACGTTGCTTTGAATTAAAGTCATGCTAGCAAAATACAAATAAAAATTAAATTAAAATATTAATTAAATTAAAAAAGATGGATACCACCCTATCATCTATGAGTATAATTTTTTTCATGTATTTTGGTATTTTTTAATATACAGGGTGGGCAGAGATAAGCTTGAGGACAAACCACCCAGCATATAGAAAAGAAATTTTAGGTACTGATTGCTATTTGAAGGTATGAGTAAGGTAAGATAGTGAAGCTTCAAACAATAGAGCTCTCACTGTTAAGAGATTCAACACCCATTTTTTTCCTTCTTTAACTGATCAGCACATTGAAAACCTTAAAATATTTTTGAAGAGGTAAATTTAAGATGGAAAATTTCCGAGAAAAGCATTTGCAAAGAGCATCTTTAAGGACCGAAAATGCCAAAGGATCATAAAGATCAGTCCCACACAGTCAATTTAACCTATCAACTAGCAATCATATATCCATGGCTAGCAATTAAATTACCTTTAAAATGTTGTGTTTAAAATCAAATTAGAAAATATGAGCTCGGAGTAACGCCTCATTTCAGTGGCATTTAAGTTTTGGTCAGGCTATAGTATACCTTTACCCTTGACTGCCCATGGTTGCAAATATGCTATCAAAAGTTCAGCTTCAATTTTCAGCATAAAACCAGTTTTTTTTCAGCAAGTTTTTAAGTTATTGCAGAAATAAGTGCACGTTCAGGTGGTATAATTTATAAAATTTAGGTTCAGCTCTCAAATTCAAAACTTTTTTAAATTTTTCAAAAAAAAAAATTTTCATAGGTTTATCTGGAAGGTATTAGAGGGTTAAGAACTGAAATGCCATCATGCGACTTATAAACACAGCACAAAGGGATTAATACAATCAAAGAAATATCTTTAAATCTTAAATATTTTAAAATTTTTTGTTGAAGTAAAAGTTTTAAATAAACTAAAAATTATTGTTTTCCACAATGAATATTTACACTGGAGAAGATTCTTGTACGCATTTCTTCATATTGCTGACGTACTCGTAGTTCTGATGTTTATTTTAAGATTATTTATTATTTTAAAAAGTAACTTCTGAAATTATACATTCTCTTCCATACAAAACAGTGTATCTTTGCATTTTACACACTTGACTACCATGTCTTATTTTGATATGCAAAACATCTAACTTTTTTAAAACACAAAACCCAAGTACAGATAAAAAAAACCTGTAAGCATCACAATATTCATTAATTAATCAGTCAACAATTTTAAAACAATTGAATTTAGTTTACAATAGCTGATTTGCTTAAGTCAGCACAAAATAATAAAAAAACACAGATGACAACTTTTTAAAAGGACTAGAGAAATTCTCTCTGCTTTTTTAACACAGTTATATCTTGGAAGGTTGAATATTCCCTCCTCTACAATTTAAGAAAGCTTTTTATAGCCCTTAACACCACTTGATAGCTCTTTTATTGGAATCATACTTAGGAATACACTTAAAGGTAATAAATAGAATGAATGAAAACATTTATTCTTAAAAGTAGTTAGGTAGCTAATTTAAAACAGATATGACAATACTAAGTTAAAATTAAAAGGCATCACAAGGCATCACAACATATTCTCTCGACTAAATAATTTGAACATTTCAAAAATATGAAAGTTTCCATCAAATCACAGTTACTTGAACAGCTGCTGTTCAGTTACAGCTATATAACAATCGACTAATGGAGAAGAAAAAACCTTCTCCTTGATTGGGTTGATTGCTCTTCAACCTCACCAGAGTGGTCATGTTAAGTCCCGAGTTAATTTCAAAGTCAGACACTCGGCAGACACTGCATCGATCCAACTTCATATCTTCAATCGTTATTTCCAATTGTGCCAGACTTGGTACATTAGAATTCAGTTTCAAAGATTCAGGAAAAATAATTTGCACCATGTTGTTAATATGTTTGTAATGATTTTCTAATACTACTTCCGGGACATCTCCAGAAATGAGCGTGTGCACTTTGATTGAATCTTCATTCTGCTTTTGGTTAATCTTCAACTCCACACCAATAATGGCAATAGACCCCTTAGTACATTTTAGATCAGCACTACATATCAAATCACTTACACACACAGCATTCAATCCCCGGTTTTCCCCGTATATTTCTTGTAAAGGAAAATCATAAGTCTTTCTTGAATTTTTGGCTGCTTGGTTATTCATTACTTTCAACATGAGTGGCCTCCTTTGAGGAGGAGGAATCGAAGAGGTAGCCGCAAACTGAAACAAAGGCTTTTCTGGACCATTCAAGTTGTCATCCCATACCCCATTCTGAGAAGATATAACAGGAGGGGTGCTCTTGTCTAAAGAGAGATTATCCACACTGAGGGGAGGGGGAGCTTTGATTCTAGAAAGAGCGGCAGGGCTCCTGTGGATTGGAGCATGCGGTAATTTAGAATAAGGCACTTCTTTTAAATTATTTTTGGAAACATGATTATTGTCATGCATTTTATGAGCTGAAACATTAGGAATGTCTGGTTTTGATCTGGGAGTTGCATTGGAACAGAATCCTGGAGGAACAGTACACGCAGCATTAGGTTCTAAAATCTTATGAGTAAGCTTGATGCTTTCTGGGGTTGTGAAAAGGTCATAAACCTCAGTAAAGTCATAAAATTCTTCAATGGATAATGTGAGAATGCGGATATAAGGTAGAAGGGGTGAAAGGGAATCTCTCAGACAAATATTTTCAGTTGGACGTCCCCTCTTTTCACAGTCTCGCCTTACCCATGTCATCAATCCTAAAAGCAGCTCATTCTCCCTCACTGATAGGAAATTCAGGTTCAAAATATCTTTAATAACATCTACCGAGGCTTCTCGAAATCGAGGCAAGGCCAGCACAGCTAACGTCTGCTGACTCACCAATTCTTGGCATTTTTTCAAACATACTGCATCATTTTCAATCAAAGCAATTTCATACACAGTTAAAACATTTTCTAAAGATATATTGTCCACACGAATAATTTTTCGACAACGAACTTTTAGCTCAGGAATTTTAAACTTTTCAGAAAGCTTGAGAACATCCACAGCTTCATCAATGCTTGTTAAAATCAATTCATCAGTGTACAGATACCTGTAAACACACACAACCCTTTTAAAAATAATAGTTATTTTCAAATTACATAATCATCAAGTTAATATTTCTATTAATTAAAATAATAATACAGTAAAGCACTGTTTTTACGACTTTCAAGGGACTGACGTACAATAACATATAATTGAAAACATCTTTGATTATTTATTAGGGTTTCTAATGCACCTATTGCAGATTTACATAAATACAATAAATTTGAGGTTTTTCTAAAGGAAAAATTACTTCAAAACAATTTTTAAACTGTAAACAATAATTAAATTTTTAAATATTAAAACATTTAATATTAAAATTAAACAAACCATACCTTTATAGTTTTTAACCGAAATATTTATTTTATTTTTTAAATTTTTATATCTTGAGTACTATATTGCACAGCCTATAAAACTATTTAAAAATAATGTTTGTAGGCAATTTTCGTAAATCTATGGTCTTAAGGGTGGCCCTTAACAGTATGGGGTTTTAAAAAGTCAAAAATATGCTGCTCCCACCCCCTAACTTTGTTCTAATAGACGAAAAAATTTTATTTACGAAATTTTAGTCAAATCGGATAACCCGACCCGCAAACACCTTAAAGTTTTGAGTTTTTGGTCATTTTTTTGAAAAAAAGACCAGAAAACCCAAGATAAAATCTTCACAATTTTTTTTGCAATTTTTTTATGATGAACTACTATATTCGGGAGTAGTAATTTTTTAGTGTTACACAACTATTGTAAAGTTATTTTTCTTGCATTATGAAAATAGCTATTAGGGGAGAGTGGGGCACATTCGCACAAAAAGTGCATTTCGGCATATTTCTTTGGATCTAGATGAGATATTGAAACAAACTCGGATTCAAATGAAAGTTAAAACCTTTCCCGATATTTTAGAACGATAATTGGTCGCATTCATCTAGAATTTCTAACCTAAAAAACGAGAAATTTCGTGCGAATGTGCCCCATGGGTGGGGCAGTTTCGCACACGTGTGAGGCACATTCGTACACATGCAAAAAAATATACAATAATTATTTTTACAAACTAAAAAGTTTATGGCACTTTAAAGCAAGGATAATTAAACGAAATATTTGGCACTTTTACATATTTTTCCTCTAAATTGAAGATTTTTTTCAAAAAGAAAACAGCTTCAGAAAATATCGAACATCTAAGTTTTTGATGAGGAAAACAATTGTAGTAATGAAGAGTATATTGCATATTGACATTACTTCACATAATATAATTAGTTAGAAAAAGTTCAACCAATATTTTAACTGTCAGGAAAGTGAACCAACAGCTCGCTTATTAACACCTGAAACTGACGGTTGGGGAACTTTTAATACGATATTATCTTTTTGTATGAATGTTGAATCATTACTTACTGGGAAAATAAAAGTTTAGTTATTAATTTTAAAGTTTTTCATCATTAATTTTAAATAAGCACCATTCAATTCCAAATTTTCTATTCGACCAACATAACAAAATTTTCTTCTTAGTAGCAAATTCTACTAGAATAAAATCACTTAAGTCCAAGTCAATTGGTATTAAACAATTATCAGGGACATTTATTTCTTCAATGTTTAAATCTGGATCTAAATTCCTTAAACTGAAGCTTTCTTTAAGATGTTATTTTCTATTATATTATCACCAAATTTTGAAACAATTACAATAAAAAACAATTAAACTTCAAGTTATTAAATATACTGCACTTATAAACATATAAATCACTTTCATAATCAAAAATGGGAAAGATGAGGCACATTCGCACTGTCCGAATCTGCCCCATCTTTTGGTGTACGAATGTGCCCCATCTACCAGTTCAAGCTTACCACGTCCCAACAAGATATAATAAAATGCTGAATGTCCACTTGAGAGTTATTTTTGATTGATATTTAAAGCCAACGGAATGACAAGAAAATTTACTTTGCTGCTTCTAACGCTAGCAAATTTCTAGAACGTATACAAAATGGCTCAGGGCTTTGAAAATTCATGCAGGAGGTGGTAGTCATGCTTCCATCTACTGGTATTTTTTCAGATTTTTAAATTAATAATTACTAGGGGAAATGCCGTCTGTCCGAATGTGCCCCATGTGCGAAATAGCCCCACTCTCCCCTACTTTACAACCCCTTTACTTAAACACATCAAATTGGGCTCATTTTGTTCGTACTTTTATTCTCTTTTAGGTGATGTGCATTAACAACAACTTCCTTTCCAAATAATTTCAAAAATTTGAAGAAAAAATGGAAAAATAAAAAAAATGAAAATTATAATTTTTTTTTGAAATATTTGAAACTAAGAACTTAATTGCATTTTACCGTCTATAATATACATTATTACCAAATATCAAGTCTAAAATTGAATTTAATCACATTGGAAAAATGTGAAATTCCCCTTGCATTTGGTAGGACCTTAACAATAAGGAAGTTGCATGTGTCAGATTTTCAAAAACAAACAAGTGTTCCGTATGGTTTTTTGTATGGTAAAATGAAATATTTAGTCAGTTTTTCAAAAAAATGTACAGGTAATTAAATATTTTAATTTAAAAGTCGAGAAAAAAACACGTGACTGAAAACGTTTATTGTTTAAACTATAAGATAACGTCAACAATAATATCATCAACTCCATTGCTTTACAACAATGTTTAGTATAAGATGACGTCACATCCAAACTCTTGGCGTTTTCGCGCGCTTTTAAAAAGGGGATTTTTGTTAATTATTTTGGCAATCAAAAAATTTCTCGATCAGCCTCAAATTTTGGGTAGTTGCTTATTTTTGCAAGAGGAATCAATTAAAAAAATATAAAAAAATCATGCAACTTCCTCATTCCCTAATCTATAGTTAAAGAATGAAAAACTCAAAAAAGTGCGAAAGATTTTTGAAAAGGTTCGTATGATTCAAAGACATTTAAAAAGCTTAACACATAAGATGCAAAACGTATTTAAGCTAATTTTTTTCTAAAAGTCTTAGATCTTCCAGAAAAGGGGTGGAAGCTTTTTAAATTAACAATTACTATTTATAAAATTCCTTGGACATTTTCTCTTATTTCTAACCCTCTTTCTTGTCACAATCAACAAAAAAATTGCAGATTGTTTAACAATCAGATAATTTAAGGTAACCCTCAAAATCCTTGAAATTTTGTGATTTTTACCGTAGTCATTTTTTTAAATTAAAAAACTATTTCCATTATTTCCCCCCCGAATATTTGTGTTATTGATGATCTTTATCCCTATAAATAAAACATTTTTATTGAAAATTTTAGTTTTGGCTACCATTAAAACTTTTCATTCTTAAGCGCCAGGGTGACAAAGCTGTGATAATACGCCAACGCTTTCAAGGTCTCTAATTGGATTCTAGTTACTGTAAAACGAGGGTTTAGAGTTTACTATTTGTTTAATGATTGATTCATTTGGTGGCTATCTTCATGTGTTTTGAGAATTAGAGTGGTGTGAGCTTTTACTTTAGTTCCAATAAAAGTTTAATCAATATAAAGGGATTTGAATCAACAGATATTATTTGTCAATATGCTTGAGAAATTTATTAAAAGTATGCATGCATTTTTCAATGTTAGATATAAATGGGGAATTTGTTGTAAGTATGTATTAAATTGGTAGAAATTTACTTTGTTTAAATAGGAAATAATGCGAGGGGTTTTTAAAAACATTAATTTAAATTACTTCTTAGAAAAGCAGAACTAGTTTTAGAAAAATTAATTTTTATTCACACTGTATTACTTTAAGAATCAAATTATTCTAATTTAGTTTAAAATTAATTCAATAAATATGATTCAGATTTTAAATAGTAAAAAATTTACATAAAAATAATTCTAAGGAATTTTATAAATAGAAATTGTTAATTTAAAAAGCTTCCACCTCTTTTCCGGAAGATCTAATATTTTTAGAGAAAACAAGCTTAATTACGTTTTGCATCTTATGTGTGTCAAGTTATGTGTGTGTATTTTCAAGAAATCCTACGAACTTTTTGAGTTTACCATTCTTTTACTTTAGATTAGGGAATTGTTAAGGGACCTACCAAATGTACGGGGACAGATTCCATAATCGAGGTTTTCGCCAAACTTGTCGAGATCGGATTTAAAAGCGTGGAGGAAATCCCGCCAACATTAAACATTATTGCATACATTAAAATGGTCATCGCCAAAATTTGGCATAATTTGGAGAAAACCTCGATTACGGAATATTACCCTTGTATATTATAGAATAATGTAAAATGCAATAAAATTTTTCGTTTCAAAAATTTAAAAAAAAATTATAATTTTTATTTAATTTTTTAATTTTTCACTTTTTCTTCAAACTTTTGAAAATTTTTGGGAAAGGAAGTTGTTCTTAATCGAAAAAATCTTTTTTTTATAATGATGATGCATTAGTGCGGAAAAGTTGTCTAAGGTGGGAGAGAATACCTGTGAGTTTTTTCGGATAATATCTTGAGGAGCCGCAAAGGCCCTGAAGGTCCCCCATGTTAATCCTATGGAGCGTGCAAGCCAAAAAGGCCGAAAATTGGTTTTCATCTCCTCATTTCTACGCTAATCACACGACGAATGTCTTCACTTGAGTTATGGACCCTATATGAGGAGCCTAGAAGCCAAGGGGTACAAGTGCAGTTTTTTTATTATTGGAGTTAAGTGCACTAAGTAGTTGCTGTGGAGTCAAATATTTTTGTGGCAAAAGGATATAAGGGAATCACTGTATGGTGCGGTTATATAGCGGAAGGTATAAGTGCCATCTCCAATGCCAGCAACTTCGCTGAGAAGCCAGAGGTATAAGTGCCGCTTGTACCCCTTGGCTTCAAACTGACTGTCACCAGAGTTGTTAGTGGTAAAAATGTCAGGAATTGTTCTCTTCTATGATATAAATGAGAAAATGTCTTTATTATTCACTGAACGAAACTGAAATACGAAAACTTACAATCACTTCTTCCATATGTTCCCCCTATCTACCATGACTTCTTCAATAGCTTACAATACATTAATGGGCCTAACAATGTACCGGTAGAAGTTAACCAGGATGCTACTGTTTCCCCAAATGAAGACGGAAGATATAAGAAACATTTTTGATAGCGATTCAAAAATTGATTAGTTATTAGTATTAAGAATTAATATTAAATTATTAGTATTAAGAATTAGTATTAAATTATAGGTATTAAGAATTAGTATTAATTTATAAGTATAAAGAATTAGTACTATAAAGTTATTAGTATTAAATTATTAGTTTTTAGAATTGGTATTAAATTATTAGTATTAAGAATTAGTATTAAATTATCACAGTATTAAACTGATTTAACCATTTTGTAATTGATTTTGTGATAAAATACATTGATTTCAACAAAGTTGTGTTTTTCACTCAATCGAAATTTTCATTGACAAACCACAACCAAAGGGTTCAGTCAATATCTGGTTCTTTTTTGGAAGGCAAGGGGTACAAGTGATCCTTCTTATTACTTTATCAAGTTTGAATAAGGCGGGGAAGACAAAGTCTGAAACTTATTCTACAGCTTATGTAACACTTCTAAGTTACTATTTTAAAAATGTTTTCAAAAGTATAAAAAAAGTATTTGTAAAATTCATGCTTTGGGCTTGTAGGCCTTCTAGAGATAAAAACCAAACGTTTTGTCGGAAACTGTGCCCGACATCATGAGTGGAATAAAAAGCGTCAGTTCACCAATTCACCAGGTAGAGGTGGTACGTTCTCATTAGATTCATCTGATTGGCCGGTGGGAGGATCGGGCGGGAATGACGTAAGGCCTCGCTGCACACTCCCGCTCCATAGGATTAACATGGGGACCTTCAGGGCCTTTGCGGCACCTTATGATATTATCCGAAAGTTCTGAAAAATTCACAGGTACTCTCTGCCACCTTAGGCAACTTTTCCGCACTATTGCATCATCAAAATAAAAAAAAGGTTTTTCGATACACCCTAATGCCCATCACTTAAAAGAGAATAAAATTACGAACAAAATGAGCCAATTTGATGTGCTTAAGTTAAGGGTTTTAAAGTAATAGCTATTTTTATAATGCAGGAAAAACAACTTTACAATAGTTGCGTAACACAAAAAATTACTACTCCCGAATGAGAGGTGATAAAAAAACGAAACCTGTGGCATTATATCTCGAACAATGGTAGTTCATCATAAAAAAATTGTGAAGATTTATCTTGGGTTTTCTGTCTGTTTTTCAAAAAAATGACCAAAAACTCAAAACTTTAAGGCGTTTGCGGATCGGTAAATAAAATATTATCCGATTTGGCTAAAATTTTGCAAACATTTTTTTGTCCATTGGAACAAAGTTAGGGGGTGGGAGCTAATCATTTCGAAAGTTTGAAAATAAGGGCCACCCTAATGGTCATTCATATTGAGGATTCTGATCCAGAATCTTAAACCTATTGCATGAACGGCAGAAACAGATTTAACACTAAATGTTTCCTTACTGTATAAAATGACCCCGAAGAAGAAAACGGAACACTTAGATAAGTGTAATTATTAACAATTTCTATTTTGCTATTTTTAAAATAAAATTAGTCATGTTTCAATTCAATAAGTTTATTCAATTCAATTATATCATATTCCAAGAACAGCTTTTGTCATATCAACTATTTTTGTGTTTTAATAGAATACAGTCGGCTCGGCTTATTGTGATAACGGTTAATGCATTTAATCGGATAATGTTATCAAAATGGACCGGTGCTGAACATTAATATTTAAATGTATCATTTTATGTTATCAATAACTTGCTTAATGTTATCAAAAACTGGTGAAATCTCTTAAAAACCTCCTTTTTCCGTTTGAGTATCCCTCTAGAAACATTGAGTAGATCCCTCTAAATTTTAAATGAATAATTAATTATACTATTTAGAAAACCCTTCATTAATATATTTATTATATTAATCAGGGATGCAGAAAATGTTTTTACTTCCAAGATTTCCCCCAATCTATACTAAAATTTCCCAAAATTTTAAAAAGCGATCTAAAAAAATATAATTCATGTTGATAGTCATGTTCATAGTAACGATTGGAAATGCAAAACAAAAGCGAACCTTAGATAGATCTGTGGTACAGGTGAAAATCGCCAGTTAAATTTTGATTACACTGTACTATAATTGAATTAATTCAATACACTTTTTCACAAAATTTCCCCGATCCTAGATCGCCGGATCGGACATATTCTGCATTTTGGATATTAATCATCTTTAACAGCCTTTTAGTGAGCAAGGTCTGAATAACCCCTACACAAGAGATACAAGAATTTTGACACAGGGGGTTAGTGTTGCTTCTATAGCATTCTTTAAGCTATATTGTGCCCATCCAGGTAGTGCTAAATAAGTAACAGCATTCGCAGTGATCATTCCAGACTTTTTGTGAAGGGTCCCGTTTTTGTAAAATTGTAAAATTTATTCCTAGTTTTGTGAATTTGAAGTTTCATCCAGGAGCCCGTTTTTGTGAATTTGCAAAAATAAGTCCCATATTTGTAGTATTGTGAAAAATAGTGTCCGTTTAAAGACTAAAATACTTAGTGAAATGTTTGTTTTCACATTGAAACATTTTGTGAAGGGTCTGAAACTGACCCAAATTTCTTCTAAACAGACCCCTTATTCGTTAGTGCAGCTTTAACAGCATGCCTATTTCAAATTAATTTCAATCACCTGACAAGTTGTGCTTCTTTGGCAAACACAATTTTTAACTTCTTACCTCTTGACATTTCTAAGCTTCCTTACATTTATAGTTTTATTGGGCTGGTCAATGCAACCAATTCCTCGATATAATTTTTAAAAAAGTTTTTAACACAGCAGTTAAGGGTTAAATCTTTCATAGCTATATACAGTCGACTCTGCTTAATGTGATCACAGTTAATGTTATCAACCAGATAACGTTATTGAAATTGACTGGTCCCGATCACTCCAATTTAAATTAAAGCAAATGTATCGCTTTATGTGATCACTACATCGTTTAGTGTTATCAAAATTTGGTGAGATCTCCCTAAAACCTCCAGTTCTCCCGTTCGTAGGCCAATTTTAAGACATAAATATATAAAATGAGTCATTAATTCATTAGTGCTATATATGATTCACTCTATATTTTTCAATGAGAATGTTTAAATTGCAAAATACGTATGAGAAAATCATTTTAAATACCTAAATTATGACTACACAATTGTAATATTAGAGCAAACTGTAGAGTTCATTAAGCGGAGTCGACCGTATAAATTTTATAGTTTAAATAATGGAGTAAAATATTTATAATACTTACGACAACACCAGATCAACTATTCTATGACTAAAATCGCTGATTTTTATTTGAACCTTTGTTTGAGGTTTATCACTGAAAAGTTCAGCAAATTTCGAACTAGCCATTGACAAAATTTGCTTGTGAGCATAAATTATAGGGCGACTTAGCCCCTCTTGGATTACAAATTCAACATCACTGAATTCTTTGTTGTTGTAGTATTTGGAAGTTCTGTACACCAAGCCACACTGAAGATCTCCCTAAAATAAAATTTAAAATTAATTGAAATAAAATCATTAACAACAGATTAAAACTCTTACTAATTTTCAATGATAATTTTGAGGGGAAACCTCATATTTTCACATAAGTCTTTAATTTTGTAAAAGCATTAATTTATTTACTTATAAAGTAAATATTAAGATAAAAATTTAAATCTAAATTAAATATTATAAATAATAAACTTGTCATACTTAATCAACTGTTAACCTTTTGTAAAAGTTATTTAGTTATAATAAATAAGAAGTTTTCCAACTATTTATCAAGATGATTTTATCTTTACATTTTTATTGAAGTTTGAAATTGTTATCCTAGACTTTAAGTATACAAACAGACAACAACAATTAAACACATGGATAAAGTGAGATACAAAATTCTTGATGAATATTCAAGGATGCAGAATACATCCAAACGGCCAACGAGGAAATTGAGGCAGCGGTTCAATTCCGCTAACGATATTGCTAAGTAGTCATGCTCTTTTGGACACCAAAAAAAAGAAATATTGCTGAATAACTTCAAAATCAGATTAAAATGTTTACTTAGATCCAGTGGCGGCTCGAAGGTAAAATTATAAGGGGTGCTGCTCCGGCGGTACCAAGTTGGCAATATTTCTTTTCAACAAAAACGTGAAAAAATCAAATAAAAAATATGGGAACAATATAAAATTTCGATTTTCTACTTAATAATTAAGTATTCAAAAACTGTCACTTCTTATTCCTATATATAACTGATTATTACGAAGATGAAGGTTATCAAGCGAATATGAACTAAAATCTACATTTCGAATTCAATTTGTTCATTGTAAAAAGAAATAAAAACGTGGCTACAAAAAAGTAAACATAAATCTTTATTGACTTGCCGAAACATTAGAAAATATTTTTTTCTCTCTTTTGAAAAGAAAAAAAGAAGCTATAAATAAAAATTAAAACAGTGTTGGAGGGAGAAATGCTAAAAAGCCAAAGTGATTTATTAGTAGAAGAAATCGTATATTTTTATTCTTCCCTCAGTTTTTTTTTCACAGCTCTCTCATGAGAAAAAGCTATCATTCTTTTGGTCAGCAGCCCCTTTTCTCCTAACAGATTCGCATGCTAAATTCTTGATATTTTGATTTGATATGATAGAGATAGTGTTTTATACCACGATAGGTATATCTGCGGGGGCTGATCGACCCGGAAAGAAATCTGTTTAGCGAGACATCATAGCTGAGAATTATTAATTGAAAAAGGATTATAAAGGACAAGATTAAAGGGGGAAATAGATAATTTTTTAAATATTGTAAAGCAAATAAAAATTGGAATTTTGGGAAATTTTGGTTGGGGGTGCTGCAGCCCCGCAGCCCCTATGGACGAGCCGCCACTGCTTAGATCAGGGGTCTCCAAACTACGGCCCGCGGGCCGGATGCGACACTTTCATCCGGCCCGCGGATACCTTTCTATCACCAAAAATATTATACTAATATGTTGTATATACTCAAAAGATCCAAGATCTCTTTTCCCCTTCCTGAATTTCGTACTAAAGGTACCAAAATGAGTTAAAACCCTGTTTTTAGGGTCAAATTTCAAAAAATTTTAATTAGTCACATTAATTATCATATCAAGTTCATAACAATAAGATTACTACAACTAAAAATGTATTGAAAAGGTTAAACCTATTATTGTATGCATACGAGGGGCTTAGGGGTAATTTTAGGTCTCTTTTCCGGTGAAAAATCTAGCTTGGGGTATGAGAATGACTTAATTTTCTTAGAGGATATTTGGGCCCCTCCAGAAATAAATTTCTTACAGCACTGAGATCCAAGATGTTAAAAAAAGATTTGCTAATAACTATTTAAAACTGCTTTTGTTTTCAGATTCACTAAGGTGGACACAAATTAGAGCTGAGTGCTGTAAGCGAACAGCCGCGAACACGCTTTGCGCAAGCGCCGCTCTTAGCGCCTACGAGTTGCGCGTGCGCAGAGCGTGTTCGTGGCTGTTCGCTTACGCCGCTCGGCTCCAATTTGTGTCCACCTCTAGATACATGTGCATGCTTATTTTAAATTTAAAAGTTGTGTTTTAATTATAAGGTTTTACTTATGTTTTGAAAGATTTCAAAACATAATTCTGAACCCCCATAGTACCCAAGAGCCACCCCTGGTTTGATTCTTTTTAATTTAACCTCGTGTTAGCAGTCGGCTCCCGAACTGCTGTTTAATAATTAATGGGGCCCTCGGGCTGAAAAGTTTTGAGACCCCTGAGTTAGATTAATAACTGTTCAGTTTATAAAAATTAGAATTTTTTTCAATACTTGAATATGTGGTGTTCTAAAGACAAGGGTCTGTCCAGACTTTTTGTGAAGGGTCAGGTTTTTGTAAAAATTGTGATAATCTACTCATAATTTTGTGAATTTTAGTTAGTTTTTAAATTAGTTTTTTCAGCCAGGAGCCTGTTTTTGTGAAAATAAGCTGACAAATTTGTGGTATAGTAAAAAATGGTATCCATTTAAAGGCCAAAAAACTTTGTGAAGGGTCCGTTTTTAAGGTAAAATACGTTGTGAAGGGATCGTTTTCACAATGAAACATTTTGTGAAGGGTCTGAAAACGGACCTAATCTTGGCAATATTTAGTGGAAACGTTAACAATATTGAACCCAGGCAGCTTGTTGGGATACAATTGCTCCAGTTTATAAGGAAAATTCTACGAATCTAATTGCTATTAGTATTAGTTACAAATATTTTGGTAAGTGACATCACATACATCAACTTCTTTAACAAATAAAGTTACGAGTTATCTTGGTGAATACGGTTATTGATCTAATTAAACATTTTAATTTACAAGTTTGAATAACATGCAGGTTTTTTACTTTTTGGTGTCCAAAAGAGCATGGTGGTATTTAGCGGGAACGTAAACGAAACTGAACCATTTTCACCATATTTGTATTTTGTTAAATCACATCATTGTTTTTCTCTTTAAAAAAGTTAGTAAATTAAAAATATTGTACCCTGGACCATTTTTTGCATCCCATGGTTTTTATGTAGTAACAGAAAACCCTCATTAATCAAGATCAAGGGTTTATAAACTTTTCGGTCAAAGAACCAATTTGGCATATTCCTTGAGAGCTCTAGGCTAAGACCTAAAATCATATCATACAAGACAAACGACACAGACCTGAAAATGTATGTCTCCAAACAAACAAACAAGACAACCAAACTGTAATTAGGACTAGCTCCAATTTTTGTATTTAAAATAATATGCAAATGAAAATTTAAAAAATAACTTTTTACTGAGGATTAACAGTAAAAGAGGTTTATGGGTCACCACTAAAGAATATTAACCTACATATTAAAACCTTAATATGATGATCAAATAATTTTTGAACAAACTGAAATTTTGTGTTACAGGTATTTATAGTGAAATCGAAGATTTGAAAACTTATCACGATTGCCTCCCGTGTACCCTATTTAACCAGAATTTCTTTCAGATAAACAAAAATATATTCTTACCATACTTTCTTAAAAATGTCTGTTTGTGTTTCAGCTAAATAACTCCAATTGGTTTAATAATTAAAACTAATTCCCTAATCAGTAAGACTCATTTAGTTTAACATAATTTATTCTTAAAAATTGCACTATACCACAACATTAAAAAAGAAAACTTTTTTTAATCAAATTCTCACGTCAATTTTATCACTTTGCTGTTCTATTTACATTTACGTCAAAAATCAACACCACATAAAATAATTTTCGTGGCCCGATTCGTAAACTTAACAACTTAACTAGCAACGTGAAAAACTCTATTGGCTGTTTTCTAGCTCAAACTTACTTTTTAAAATAGCTATACATTTTCCTTACGTGATTATATGATTTATTATGAAAAAATTGATGTGAATATTAACGTATTGAGGTAAATATTAAGTTATATTTTCCATTTATATAAATAATTTAGAATGTTAGAATTATTGAGCAGGAGGATACAACTCGGTTTAACAAATTAGTATCGGTTTCTGTTTCTCTTAGTTTTAGACAAGTTTTATACAGGGTGATTCAGAAATAATCATCAATAATTGGGGGAGAGGTAGAGGGGCCCTAGACAAGCATAATTTCGAATAGGGATGGTGGGGCGCAGCCTTACCGTTAAGGCGGTGCGTCAGCTCCGAGCTTTCCGACTCTACCGCTAGATGTCAGCCCAAGCGGCCCATTCTAGAAATCATTTTCGTATATCCGAAATGTTAATTTTCTCGCACAGTACTGTTACCAATAGATAGTTCCTAGAACCCTTATTCTTTTTAAAATCAAATAAAAAAGTGCCATAGGTCCCTCTGGAATTCAAGAAAAAGTGGCACACTTTGTGTAACATTTATAAAACTTCCTCTTAGTAAATCCGTATGCTGAAAGAGTAAAAATCGAAACTCATTTTTCTACACCTCTAGGAGGTAGCGCCATCTACACCTTCTTTTCAAGTTCTGTTAATTTTTATTGGTTTTCAAAATAATTAATTCTTTATTTTGGATTTAAAATCCATGACAAATCCATTTCAGAAGGTTGGGAAAGGTTCCGCCTATTATAACTACTCTCTTGTGAGCTGTAATTTTATAATACTGTGCGTAATGTGTACGCTAACTTTGGCGATATCTCTGGCGAACAAAATTTGAGCTGCCAAATGATGTGAATGTTAGCAACCCTATAACCCTGCGTCCAGAAAGGGAATGGGAGGTGGGAGGAGGAGAGAACTAAAGCCGGGAGGGAACTTCTTACTTATCAGTTGGTAAAGGAATGTTGAAGGTATCTCGACTAGCTTCGATCGCTGGACCCTAAAAGACGAGCGAAAAAAAGCCCTCACGACGCTTTTTTTACAATACAGTCATGCAATAAAATACTAAAAAAAAGGGAAATTTGGAATACATTGCTATATTCTGTTTCAGGATGAGCGGTGTGGCGTCGCGTCGGCGGTCACTGTTATAGAGATAAAAAAATAAAATGTTAAATTTTTTAAGGTAAAGGCTTGTTATACGTGTTTATAATCTATAATTGATTACACTGGGACTCAAAAAAAAAGAAGTGGAATGTACTTTGGACCGGACCTACCTACCGGCATGTTTTTCGAGCCGCTGAATCTGAATTTCAAGTCCGTTTTGCCCGGTCACCCTCCAGTTTTTAATAAAATGCAAAAAAGGCCAAAAATTGCAAAAAACTGCAGTCACAGCAATGAAAAAATTTTTGTGGACCCGGATCACGTATGGTTTTTGCGTATTCTAAATAACTGAATCTAAATCTAAACGTCAATTAGCCCGGTGAGCCGTCCAAATTTGAAAAAAGAAACGAAATTAACCATGAAAAATTGAAATTGAACCATGAAGTTTGTCACCAGTTGAAGTTTTTGAAAAAAGTTTAGAAGTATGTTAATTAACCATACTTACAAACTTTTCTCAAAAACTTCAACTGGTGACTACCTTCATGGTTTATTTCATTTCTTCATGGTTTATTTCGTTTTTTTTTCAAATTTGGACGGCTCACCGGGCTAATTAACTTTTTGATTTAGATTCAGTTATTTAGAATACGCAAAAACCATACGTGATCCGGGTCCACAAAAATTTTGTCATTGCTGTGACTGCAGTTTTTTGCATTTTTTGGCCTTTTTTTGCATTTTACTCAAAACTGGAGGGTGACCGGGCCAAACGGACTTGAAATTCAGATTCAGCGGGTCGATAAACATGTCGGTAGGTAGGTCCGGTCCAAAGTACATTCCACTTTTTTTATTTTGTGTGCCGGTGTTATTAAGCCTATAAGAATTAGACAAGAATTAGATATGAATTGGACAAGACATTTTTTTAAAAAAAAGAGTTAAAATTTAAATATTTCTTTGCTTGAAAATTTTCATTTTCTTTTTTTTTTTCATTTTTTATTAACCACCATCAGCACTAAAATTTTTTCTGATAGAACTGTTTTAACCAGTTTGAAATGTATATTTCCTGGATTTTTTATAAGTCACCAAATTAATTAACCTAGTCCCCAGTCCACCGTAGGAAATTTTTTTTGATTAATAACCGGCTGAATCCTTGTCAAGTCTAAAAAGCAGGTTTTCAACTCGTTTTGGTACACCTAATCCGAATTTCAAACATTATATTTTCAGGAATTTAGTATTTGCTAGGAGTTTTGTATTTTGACAAACTCATCATAATAAAAAGTTGTGGATTACAAAGTTCCAATTCCCAAACGGGGTCTGCGGGGGCTCCCCCAAAATGTTGGAAATTTGCAGGGCCCGACTTACAAGTTTGGGGGCCCAGGGCAAAAGACTCACTGGGGGGCCCCTGATATATCTTACATTAAAATTTAAATTCATTGACTTAAATTTAAAATAACGAAACCATCTTTAATTTAAGTGCAAACACTTCGTAAAAGTTATTTATTCAAAAACTTCATAAGCTTAATTGATTTTGAATTCATAAGTTAATAAATTTATTTTACACTCTTTCAAATTTTATAAGCTTTTTTCTTAGCTTTAGCACATTTCTTAGTTTTTGGGGGCCTCTTTAAAACGAGGGCCCTGGGCAAGTGCCCCGAATGCCCTCCCAGAAATCAGTCTCTGGAAATTTGACCCTAAAAACAGGGTTTATTCGTTTGGTACCCTATGGAGCGTCAGTATGCAAAAACTGGATTTTAGGCCACTTTTAAGGAATATAGACGCCCTCTTTTGAGTAGCCACTGGAATATTTAACACCTAAAAAAGGGTCCAAAAATTTTGGGTCGGGTCCATGGGGGGAATTCGCCCCTTGGCTACGCCACTGGCACATATACCAAAATTTCAGAAGTCTGGAGCAAGCGGTTCGGGTGTAATCCGGGAATAACGGAATTTTAAAAAATCGGTTTTCAGGAAAAACTCCCGAAATAATTATCACATCCCTTAATGATTTATATATTCGTAAACTGTGAAACATTTTCGATTTCATGTATGACACTTGGGATGGGGTCGAATTTTTTCCATAACTCTACTGGTAGGACTTGCCCCAAAAAATGTAGTGTTTGGCATAAAATGTAAGTAAGCTCCGAACTTGTTCTAAAAATTCTGGGTGACGTAAATATCACCATGAAAACCCGTAATTCTGGAAAAACTTTGCCATAACAATTAGTTACGATAAAAAATTCAAAATTAAATTAATAACTAAATTTTCGGATTTATAAGCTTTCTTTGGACTAGTGTTTTTTCATCAAAATCTGAACTTTTTTCAAAGTCCAATTACTGCCTAAATTACCAACCGATTTTCACCAAAATCGAATATGAGGTCTATGGCAAGGTATATTTTAAGAGTTTAGGGTCGAAAACTCGATATCATTTTTCGATTTTGGTAAAAATCGCGACTTTAGTGCGACTTACGCACGGGTCCAGGGATCCTAATTTTTGTCCTAAATACACAAAATTCCAGATTGTGAGATGAATTGATCCAGATTGTGAGAGCTTATGGGAATGTAATGAAATATCAAAGGTTGCCGACCCCAATGAAAACTGTTTTAACTTTTTTTAAGCGATTCTCTACCGCCCTACCGAATCACACTTTGGAAAGACCTCCTATAGTCCTATCACGTAATTCCAGGTTCGCACTGGGAGTCAGGATCAGGAATTTTCGGAACTTTCGATCAGGAACTCTGTTTCGATTCCTGTGAGTCGATGACGTGTGAAAAAATTTCATGACGAAAAGTTCTTTCGATTCTTAGAAAGTAAAAATAGGAGCAATTTCAAAATTGAAGTTTCATTTTTAGTACCTTATGTCATTTACTCCAAGGAATCAAAAGAATCGATCGATTCTTTCAATTCCTTGGAGCCAATGACAAAATAGGAGCACATTTCAAAATTGAAGTTTCAGTTTTAGTTATGTCATTAACTGTAAGGAAGTAAAAAATGGAGCCACTTTAAAATAAATAAACTAAAATTTGAGTCCAGGAGTTTTTTTTTAGATTCCTGAAATAAGCAAAACTAAAGTTTTAACTATATAATCTCTACTAGATTCCTAAGAAATGATATGGCACAAGCGTGCCAGCCTAAACCTAAACCAGTGGTTCCCACAGTGGGTTCCGCGAAAAAATTTAGGGGTTCCATGGGACAAACTTTATTTCATTAAAAAAAATTAGAATGGTGTAAAAAATAAGAATGGACAGCGCCGCCCCCCTTGTACCCAAAAATGTTTTCAAAATGACTGAAAACCTTACTTTTTTCAGTCGAATTTAAAATTTTGTTTCTGGGGGAGGACCCCCAGACCCCCCATGGTATCACAAGGGGATCTTGTGCGATACTTTTTGGAAAATCAACAACATTTTGACATTTTTTGTCAAAAGATAAAGGTTATGGTCTGGACAATTCTCCTCCTGACTCCAAGAAGCTTCTTAAAATGAGTTAAAACTCTACTTTTACAAGTCAAATTTCAAAATTTTTCTGGGGGAGGACCCCCATACGCCCAGCGGTACTAGAAGGGGATCTTGCGTGATACTTTTAGATAATCTCCAAGAATTTGACATTTTTACTAAAAAGGAAAGGTGATTGTCTGGAAAAGTGCCCCCACCACTGGACCCGCGCCTGGTTTCATTTAATATCATATATTAAATTATGAAAAGTCGTTGATTAAAAAATATTCAGAATTCCGCGATCACACATTGGTAACAAATTTGGGGGTTCCACGACCAAAATAGTTTGGGAACCAGAACCACTGACCTAAACGAAAACCCGTTCTCCGCTCTCTCCATTCCAAAAAACAAAACATAAGCAACAAAGGCGCAGGCCCCGTATGACCCCCCTTCCTGTCCGGTGTCCGCGAGGTTAAAAAAAACTCATTTCATTGATTGGGGATTGGGAGACTTCTGGTAAATTCTTTGACTCGAATTTGATCCAAATAAAAATTCAAGAATACAAGTTGTACTATCATGGTTGTGTATTTGAACTTTCAGGATTAAGTACTAGAAATAAAGCTCAAAAAGCTTATAACCTTAAAATACCAAAATGTTTTCTAAAAGTGAGCTATTCAGGCGATTTTAATGCAGTTTAGATGAACTTTGAACAATAAAACTGGTTTAGGCATATATCTCGTTAAATGTTTGTACATATTTTTTATCTTGAAAATTTACAAATACTTTATAATTCTTGAATTATATAAAGGATTTTATGAAATTCATTTCTTTCGGGCTTGTAGGCCGTGGTCTATAAATAAAAGGTCCAGACGTTTCGTCGGAAGCTGTGTCCGACATCATCAGTGGAAATAAAACAGCGTCAGGTCAGCGAGTCGGTGACGAAACGTCTGGACCTTTTATTTATAGACCACGGCCTACAAGCCAGAAAGAAATTAATTTCATTAATCAAACCGGCTGTGAAAGTCTTCATGCTTACATATAAAGGATTTTGTGACTAGAAATTGCAAAAAATCGACCTGTTATGGTGATGAAAATGGTTCGGTTATACCTGTGATGTGAACCAAAAATGATGGACATTTTTTGCTCCTCTCCATGCCTTAATGGGGAATTTCTGATTCATTCCCTTCGTTCCCCAGCAAAAAAAATCAGCAAAATTTCTTCAAAAAAGTGAAGGGAATTTAGACACTTTGTCTGCAGTTTTTAGAAACTCTATAGTTTTTTATAAGACCGCTGAAATGCCTTTAGAATGTATTCAAATTTCCTGTAGAAAAAATTTGCAAATTTGCTCTCCTATTGCTACAAAACAACCACAGACTTCTTAGGGAAAACTGCACTTTTGACGCTTTTTTGAAGGAATTTTGGACATGGTTTTTTGCTGGGTCTTCAATGGAAAAATATTTTAAGATTTTAATTTTTAAAAATATTCGGATTTCGTTGTTCGGAAGAAAACGCTACAAAAAAACCTTGAAAAATCATTGAAAGTTGAAAAATATGTATTTTGTGGCGTACCCCGCGACACCATAAAAGCATGGAAACGTTTTGCTTTTGGTCGGTACTTTCTATTCTAATTAAGCTTTATCTATAATAATACACCATTCATTATAATAACACACAAATGTTTGAAGTTTGAAAAAGTTACTAAAATCTTTGTGATTTGATTTGAAAAAAGAAATTTTTTAATGAATAGTTTATCAGAAAATACGAATTGTATTCCTTTTTATTTTGAAGTAAAAATATAGTTAAAATATTCTTTCATAACTTTTCTTAATTGATTTTAAAAAAACTTCTACTTTTAAAATTACTTTCAACTAATTCAACTTCGTGTCACAGCTGAATCAGAATATAAAATAAGAAAGAGTTTTTGAAACTGCTCAATAAATTTCGAAATAATATTTCATAGAAACGAGAAACAGCGTCTTCTATTGAAATGATGTACAGTGATGTCTAAGAAGATAAACACAGCTTATTGGTTTTGAAATAGGGTCCTCTCTTCCAACCTGGCCCCAGCCGCCTTCCCAAAACTATATTCCAATCCACTCGGATTAATTTTTTTTATATCAGTGCTACCACTACCACCTTTATATTTATTTCGAAACTTTCAGTATGAAGAATTAGTCCCAGTGGTAGAAGTGGGTGAACTAAAAATGGGGGGATGACCTAGCCCAAGTCCCCCCCAGAATTTTTTTTACTCTTTTATCTCCATTAATATTTTTTTGCATGGAATGCGTATATTTTTTGAAAGTATTAAACCGTAAATAGTTCAATATATATTTTGAGCATTTTTTTCTGAATTTTGATTGATTAATGATGCCTAAGTTTTACTTATGCTGTTGTTACTTCTTTCTAATTATTTTTTAAAGAAGAATAAAGAAACTTCGTTTTTGAACCTTTATTTAATTATTGGATTTTAGATTAACCGCTGTTAAACACAAATATATCAAATACCCCCTGAGTGAATGCTATCATTATTATACATAAAACACATCAATTATAACTCAGCATAATTAACATAGTTTCCCGTTTCATTACTTCATGAATTTACATAACCACACAAAATGTCTCTCCTTCGCGTACTTCATACCATATGTTTGTTTATACCCCTCAGCACCAAAAATAGAGAGGGTCTGGGGGTCCTCCCCCAGAAATTTTTCGAAAATTTGATATTAAAAAGTAGTGTTTCAACTCATTTTTGGACATTTTGGACCCTTTTTTACACACATAGAGAACCACTCCTTGTACCCTCCAGAATTTTAAAGAGGGAACAATACATATTTTATAAAAAGCCGAATTTTAGGGGAGATTGAACCCCTAAGTGCGGGGGGACGCGTCACCCCGCACTTCTAGCACTGATTAGTCCTTATTATCATAAGATAAGTTTCACAAAAGCAAGGGAATGTTTTTTCTTCTGATCAGAAAAAAGCTAAGTAGTAAAAAGTGCCAAACGATTGAGCAAGTCGCTAAAATAAGACTTTTTAATCAACAGATGATGTAAATTCTTAAAAGTTTTAAAAACTATTCTTTTTGGAAAATTTTTCTGAATTTATTTTCTATAGAAACAATATTCGCTTTAAAAGTTATCTAAAAATTTGACTTCTTTAAATAAGCATTAGAAAAAGAGAGTTCTTGAGAAATCATCTTCGTAAACGCGTCCGAGATGGAAATGCGACCAGTTTACCGTCAACCGTTTGGGTGTCAACGCTCTCTCCTCGGACATATCTCTCCCCCTGTTTTTTTCTTAGAATTCGCTCCCGCCTCTGAGGAGAGAGTCGTGCCAGTATTTAGCGGATATCGCTTCCCTGGATTCTTTTGACTGTGTTCTTGGCTGACTTTCGATCGCGTGACCGTGCGAGTTACAGCGCCATCTAGTAGGAAAAGGCGCAAAATAGTTTGCTGACGCATCGCCTTAAAGAGCTAGGACCTAATGTAGTGCGAGCGCGTTTCAAAAGGCCGTTTTTAGAAGGCCCGTGTGACGAAACAAAACATAATAAACTGAAAAAAATTATTACATGAGGTACAGGAGTAGGAGTATCCGTACTACTTAAATCCTCAATGTGATCACTTGCTAAACCGTGGGGTGAGTTTTAAAACGTGCAATATTTATCTCTTAGTCAAACAATGGAATTCCCTTAATGGTATTCAGAAAAATGATGATCGGGGAAGGAATTTACAATGATCAAACAGTTTCAATGATCAATGTTACGATCATTGAAAATTCCTTCCCCGATCATCATTTTTCTAAACACCATTAAGGGAACTCAATTCTTTGACTAAAAGATTAATATTGCACTTTTGAAACTCACTCCACGGTTTAGAAAGTGGTTCAAAGTCTATCGAATTTATGGTGTAAGTAGTAGGGATACTTTTTTACCTCATGTAATAGATTTTTTCATTTTATTATGTTTTGTTTCGTCACACGGGCCTTCTAAAAACGGCCTTTTGAAACGCGCTCGCACTACATTAGGTCCTAGTGTCGGGTGGCTCTACTAGTTCTTAGGGAACTGTATTATCATCACCCTAGCCGTTATAATGTATAGTGGTTAGTGTATATTGACTGCGTTGGAACAAAATAGAACGAAACAATTCGGTTGATTTGTTTAAAAATACACACATTTATTCTTGATTATGTATATATAATAATACATTCCATTAATTGAATAATTAGTTTTCTTAGTGGATATCAAATAGTACATATCCTTCGCATGCATTAGCGTTCTAATTCGAGCCTTATTGGCTAAATTATTCAAATAAAATATGATCACACATCAAAACATATCAATGATTAAATAATATTATAAGTATATGTATACATACATAGGCACTTGGCACATACTTAACATGCACATATTCAACACATTATACAATTATTATCCCAGGCATTGTTCCCACTCATGGTCCGCAATATCATTTTTAATGAGGATTCTCTTATCATTACTTTCTAATTCTTCCTATTCATCCCTACGAAGTAACTTCCCAATCCTCCAATACACTAATTCCTATCCTTTACTTTTACCCTAAGGTTTAAGCTGGGATAAAACCCGCTGAATTAATGCTTACATTAGTTCACTTAATATGTAATACATTGCAAATTACTAATATCATTAGTAGACCGAGAAAGAATGCCTGAGAGCAATATCATGCGATAAACCATGCGCCTTATGGACGCATAAATTGAACACAAAATTTACAATACACATTTATGCAATAATATACTCATTATATTTAATGCTTGTGATAATCTGGACTGAGAGGAGAATTGGGGAAATTGCACCTACCTAAGAGAAGCAGCCTAGAGCTCCTCATTGTCCTCTGCTAAGTCAATCCGAGAGTGATATAGTGTTCACAATTGGGTTTCGCACCCGAGAATAGTTATTCTTGAACGATTAGTAATTCTTGATGATCACTTAAACAAAATGCACATTTTCTTACGAACTTGATCGCGCACTCGGGAAAAGATATCTTCTTGGATGCTAAGGGGTGTCCGATTATCTCGGGCCGTTGGCCAAAATCTTTGGGAGCCCAGCTCCGGAGGGGTAAGGAGTTTGTAATTCTTAATCACCGGAAGGTAAAGATTTTTATCAGAGGTTTTCCGTCGTTCCTGACTTTAAATACGGCGCCGCCCACCTTTGGGTGGTGCTACCTTTGACCACTCGTGAGGGACCACCTACGCCCCCTGGGACTGTCCTGGACTCCTCACCCAATCTCCACGTTCCTTATTGTGTTGACCCTAGCCTATGGCAGAGTTCTTAGTGTTCCCCAGTGTATTCTATGTGGCCTATGGCGAGGCACTCTTCCAGCTTTGTTAGCCTCGAATTTATGGGTGACCATCGCCCTGCTTGCCGCTTGCCCCAGGTGTGCATACCAAATTTCCCTTTATTTCATCTAGCTTTGCCCTTGTGCCTCCCAGACCCTTTGTAACCCCCTTCTTGTTCCGGCGGTCTACCTGTCTCGTAAATTCGTCATCGTGTTTTCGCGCAGCTCTCCTTTCTCTTTTATTCCCGCTGTGGTGCGCTTTTTTTGCCCCCTTTTCCACGGGGAACTTGTGTGGTCTTTCCGGAGGGAGGTGATGCAGGTGGCCGATGGAATGTGTTTTGATTCCAGCTGGCCAACAGAATCTACCCTACTCCCGCCAAAAAAAAGGGTTATGCAAAGGCAGAAACCTTTTTTTTTCTTACGAGAAGGAAATGAATTTTAGAGAGGGTTACAAGTGCCTGAGGTTCACCCCCTCCTGCTCAGTCCAGTGGTTTGCACATAACATCCAGAAAATGCTAAATAATTGAACGGGTAGTGAATAGAGTAAATAAAAGCTTACTGGAAACCAACCAGAAAGAAAAATATAACATAGGGATAACATAAAGATAGTATAATAACATAGGAAAGACCTATAAATGATCCTTACGTTTAATTACTCCTTGCTGCGATGCTAATTGCCAGGAAGTGAAGTTAGTGCGGTAACATCCGGGAGCAACTTATCATTTAAATGTGTATGCCCCATATGATGGCCACGCATACGTCAAGCGTCCTTGGCGATGCGTCCCCATCCATGGAAATGATGTTATTCCATCAGGAATAAGGAAGCATTGGATTGCTCCGAAATGTATGTGCACCCCAGAGTCAAGTGCTCGGGCACCCCACCTCCTGGAAAATAATGCATCTTGCATGGTTATATATTAGCCCGAATTAGCATGCAGGAAAGTAAAGAAAAATATGTAGAATATGCATATAAGAGAAAAAAAAAACTAGATAAAAGAAGTTAATTAGTAAAATTCACTAAATAAAAGTGAGTTCATAATTGAGAGTTCACTAAATAAAAGTGAGTCCATAAGTGAGAGTTCACTAAATAAAAGTGAGTCCATAGGTGAGAGCTTATCTCTGTTTGCAGCAGCAGGTGATGAGGGTAGAGACGATCGTGATGGTAAGTCCAATGGCTAAAAGTGCTGCTCCGGCGAATTTTAGAATAAAGAATGCCGAGTTAAGGCTGGGAAAGTGGACCCACTCGAACAATGAGCCTTGGGTGCTGGTGGCTGTTTGTTCCATCGTTTTGCCCTGCATTTTTAACAGTTCAATGGAAGGCTCGTCCAGGCAAAATGATATTTGGCGACACTGAATGTTCGAGGACGATTGTAGGCAAATCTTGTCCTCGAAGCACTTTGTTTCAGCCAGGAGCTTCACTGTGATGGTGGAGGGCGCGACTGAGAGCTCGACTGCCTTAGTATGTACCTGGATGCTCTCGAAGGTGACGGAAACTAGTCCCGCCTTGCATGATGATTTAGCCGTGAGAGTGAGCTCGGCCAAAATCCCGCACTTGTAGCATCCGGATACCTCGTAATTTGAGCCCTCAATAACGGGGCAGACTGCGTCCCGCTGGACGGATATTTCATAATTGGAGAAGTGCAGCTGAAGCTTGATGGCCGACGATGCGAGAAGTTTTGATCGCAACCGTCCCTGGTGCAGGTGCAGGCTGTGAAGTTCCCTGGTGATTGGAAGGCGGCCTTCCTGCGTTTCCACCATGGTGTTTACTGCCTGAGTGTTCTCTATGCATCGTAGCTGGTCCTCGAAGAAGGCACAGTCGGCGAGGTCCTTGGCGAAGAGGAAGGTCTTTGTGTAAGACGTATTGGCCTGCACCGCTCCGATGAGGTTCGCCACTGGATCGTTCTTTTCACTCCCCATCACCAGGTAGCCTTCGGAGGGGTTGTCGACGCTGGTGACCAATTTCTCTGGGATGAGCATTGTAGATTGGTCATACGCCCCCAGAAGCTTCACTTTTATTCCGTCGATCGCTATTGTTTTGTCTCTTAGGGTGGCCCGGGAGGTTGTTCCATTTCTGGAATGCTCTAATGCCACTTTGTAGCCGCATTTGTAACCAGTTATTTTGGAGACCTCATAAGACTTTTCCAGCTGTGGCACGAAGTACACGCGCTTGAACGCGCAGGCCGGTGTGTGGCTTATTATGCAGCCGTTTCCGCGGTTGCTCGGCTCACACGTTGAGTATCCGCTGTACGATCTGGCCTCCATCGTCTCTGCCTCGAAGTTCAGTCCGTCGTATGAGTGAATAGCGCAATGTTCGCCCCAAGCGCAGTATTTGTTTTGGCTGCAGGTGATCTGTGATTGGGAACGGGTCTGTACTGGGAAGGTGTAATACAGTCTTTGTGTCGAGAAATGACACTCCACCGACTCCAGGGTGATTTTTAGTGAGAATAGAGGCTTACTATCTTTGGAGTGAAACCATAGACATGATGCGTGGCGAATGTTTTTGATGGTTACTTCCGCAGAAGTGGTGAGTTTGCAGGTTTCTTCCCATGCGTCATGGTGTTCACATAGTTTTAGTTCCGATTGAACTATGTTATAATCGGAGCAACTTGCGGTGGCACCATCGACGATTAAGCAGAGTGCCAGGACTGCAAGTGAGACCGCCTTTAGTCCTGTTCCGTATCTTCGGTCTCTGTGTTCTAATGCCTCGTAGATTCCCGCACCGAAGTGCCTGATGGCATGTCCCGTCGCCGCTCCCAAGAGAAGACAGAACCGTGCCGCCATCCGGATAAGTCGACATAGTAGCATGATTTGGTAGAAGAGGAGCATGATGGTCCACGTGATAGTTTTGATGATTATCTTAACCATGATGAGGCTTACCATGGTTAGACAGATGAGAGCACCCCACAGGAGATTCTGGAAGAATGGCTGCCAGCATCGGTAGGTTTGGAAATTTTCTTTACAAAAGATGCACCCCGTTAGGCGACAGAGCTTTTTGCCTTCGATGTGTATCTCCGCATCGACGGAGAGACCATTTTCCGCTATGAATATGGCGGTGAGCGTTGTCTTGTGTGCCAGTAGCTCGAACGGGACGGTGATGTGTCTGGTATCCTTCACCGTTAAGAGTGTCTCGTAGTCGTCGGTTCGCAAAATGAGTCGGCCATTGGTGTCTGGCAGGGTGAGAACAGGATCAGTGAACGTGAGGGTTAAATTGTTCTGTTTGAATGTGGCCCGTTCTGCTTCCAGTAACTTCCTGCTATAGGACTTCTTCTTCCGGAAGATACATGTTTGTATAGTAATTATCGTCGGATTGTCTATAGATCGGTCCTCTCCTACGTGCGTTATTAGCGCTTTGTCATGGGTAAGGTGGCACTCACACTGAGCAGATTGCGAGCAGTTGTATAACTGACAAAAATCGTTGGGGCCTTTGCAAGTGGCCGTGTTGCAGTTGCAGGAGGCTCCCTGCGGTGCCCGGCAGGTATAAAAGGTCGTGTTGAAGTTCAAGTGTTCGACGACCGGATGTTCGTTTTTGAGAATGAAAGTTGTTGGTGCAATCAGTTCAAAATTAGGCGTTAGTATATATGATTCATAGCCAGTGACGCAGTTGATACACTTTTGCAAGGCACACGCGTGGGAAGGTAGGTCAATTCGCTGCAGCAAGTGGCGTGGGAGTGCTTCTTTCTCACATCCCTCACCCTCCATTTTGCATATGGTGATATGGGGAGTGCCCATTATCACCGCTACTGCAGTCCATAGGTAGCCTGCAATGCAATATCACCAATTCACTGCCCAGTCCAGAATAGTGTTACTTAATTCTAAAGTACATGCTTAAAGTTTAGATTCTAATCCTAATATTTATATACATTTTAATGATTCATTATAAGAAAAGAAAAATAAATAAATATATACATCATTAATGCCATTTCAGAGATGGCACTCCGCTGTTCAAAAGGAAGATATATTTCAGCCTTTTGCTCGGGACTTGTCCCTTGAGCGCTTATTGAACGTCCTTTTGAATAAGCATTTCCCAATTACATGCATGCAAATTCTTGCAATTTGTCAAATCGCAAAATTTGGTAATTTTTTTTTCTACTATTTACATGTGTAATATGTACATGTGTAATATCAGTGTGACTTATCCTGAGTACCGTGATCGGTGCTCTTACTAATGTCTTAATGACACCAGTTGGAATTACGTGTCTATTTGACCACGGGTTATTCCCACCGATGGGATATGTGCGGGCAGGCACTCTTTTCCTATTCTCTAATTATTTTTATTATCTCCTTGCAATTCCTCTTCCTTCAATCGCTATTGATCCCTCTGTCGTGATACTTGGGAAAGTATCACTCCCGAGAGCTCTATGCTTTTCTGGGGTCTTGGACTTCTAATTAGGTTTTTGTTTCGTGTAGGGTGGTCAGTTTCGGGTGCTGCCCTTTTCTTTCCCCATTTGCCATATTCCCCGTCTAATCCTGGATGCAGTTTCGCGTTTTCGTAGATGTCTTTTTTTTTTTTCCATTCCTTATTTTGTGTGGAGTATTCACCTCTCTTTTAGCTCCTTTATGTGGCGCGAATTTGTATAAAATTCGACGCCGTAGGGTGTGCCCATATGCTACCCTCGAGCTCTCCACAGTTCTCACCGTTCCTAAATTTCCCTATTCGTTCTATGCGAGTGAATCGTCAGGTGTTGGATTAGGTAATTGGTATTGCAGTGATTGTCCATTTTCGTTTGTTACTTCGCCTCCCCGGCCTCGTCCTTTGTGAGCAGATTGCCGCTCTCTTTGCTTCCCCGAGTTTGTTTTGTGTCCCTCGCTTTCTCACCGGCCAAATTATGTCCCTCGGGGCTTATTGACCCAGGCTTATTTATGGACAGTTTGTGCCCTGGCCTTTTCTTACTTTGTGTGGGCCCTCTCGGTCTTACCGTATCTGCGTTTTCGCGGTCATTTTCCCCCTCTGGTAGGATTGGTTGATGGTTTTATTTCCTTTGTTGTTTGGACAATGTATTTTATTTCGATTTTTCCCGATTGATGCTTTCTTATCTGTGCTTTAGTCTACCCTTTGCAGTTTAGTCGATATGTACGAGACGTTGATGCTCTGGGAATTGCGGGCGGCTGGACGCGGGCGACGGGACTTTCCCCGGTCAACGGGGCCCATTCGGCAACCATTTAGCCGTCCCCGTTGTTTGGGCGGCCCGGGTGCGTTCAGGGTACCCGGGGAGCCCTGCGCGATCCCTCGCGAGCATGCGCTTGTATGTGTGTGCCTGGCTAAGTGCAGAATCCCGCATGTGCACTTGCTAGTGTGCACATGTATTTAATTTTGGTTGATTGGGTGTGTGAATGAGTAATTGGATGAATGAATGACGTTTGAATGTTGTGTTGTCCTTTGTATTTCTCTCCTTTCTTGTTTGTCTCTTTTACTGTTGTGCATTCGTGTTTTGGTGTTTCCCTTAATTTTCTTTTGTTATGTGTGTTTTACTTATTTTATTTCTTACTTGTTTAACCCGGCACGTTGTCCGCGTCCCCCAGTCCGCACGGTCCACAGTGAATTCCAGTCAAGTAGTAACCTACCATCAGGTTTTTTTCTTGTCACTTTTTTCCCCATGAATTTTGTTTTTAGCGTTTAGAATGAATCTAATTCTGCAATCTGATTTTTGTTCATGTAATTTATCTATGCCATGCAATTATCTTCTAATTTTGAATTTTGTTTTCGATTTACTTTTTCCTCTGGATTCGTAACCGCGTGTTTGTATTTATTTGAGCCTGTTGTGTTCTTATATTTGTTTCCATTTTTTAGAGTATATTATCATACGGTCTTACTAAGTTTCAAGTTTTGGGAAGATATTTTTTCAAGTTATGGAATTACATTTTGAAATATATTTTGCCCCGCGCAACTTTAACGCGGTCATCTAAGGATTCTACACAATTTGTAAGTAGCTGATATTTATTTATTGTATTCTATGTTGCAGTGTTACATTTTACACCCTATGTACCATGTTTTACACTATGTTTTCCTTGGTTTTTTTCCTTTTTTCCCACATTACATTATCTATTGTATTACTTATGTTACATATTTTTACATATTTCATGATTTATTTATTAATTTTTTCTTTTCACCGTACATTCTGCATTTTATTCATATTGCTTACATTAATACTTTGGGTTGGGTGGTGGTAGAGATAAACGCCAGCGCTTAATTTCCCACTTAAAATTGTCTCCGCGGAAGACAATTAAAATCCTCCCCAAGTATCTCAAAGCAACATATGAGGCTAGAGATAGTTTGAAATATTTTATTTTAATTCACCTTTGTTTTATTGTTTTGCAACATTTATGTTTATAGTTATTATATCACTTTATGGTTTTTTGCCCGAAAATAATGCCTCTATGTAGTTTTTTTTTTTGTTTAAATTGGGTTTTGGTTTTCCTATATTTTAGACGGGTTTTAAAATTATTTGCTCTTGAAATATTTCCCCTTACCGTTGATATTATTTTATGTTTGGAGTTAAGTTTTGATCTATCAGGGAGTATAAGTTTTCTTAATTACTGAATTACGCCATATAAATCATTAATTTTGATCCGTTTGGATATTTTGCTTTATTTGCTCTATATCTAAGATTGATTTTATTTGGCTGATTGTATTAGTTTGCTCATATGTTAAAACACCTACCAGTATTCCGAAAAAATATCATATCAATATCTGACCCTGTATGCATCGTCAAAATTTGTTTATTTTATATTTAGTTCATGTCATTTCCATCCATTTCGAGTTCCCTATCTTAATATCCCACCGTGTGTTGTGTTGTATTTGTGTTTCCGTGATTTATCCTATGCCTTTTTTATTTGTTTCCCTGCTATGCCCGGTTTTGTTTCCCTTTGTAATTTACATTGCTTGCTAACTAGCGGTACCTAATCATCTTTCAATCTCTCCGTCAATGTGTCTAGAAGGGTTAAAAGTTGAGACTGCGGTCCCTGATCTTCGTCCTCCGATGGACGAGTAATTTGCTCTGCCCAGTTCCATAGGCGGGTTCCTAAATTGTCCGTGGTAACCTGTGAGACCGATGTATTGGGTCGTGACCTGAGCGAGAAGTCCCGACGTGGCTGGTCCGCCCAATTTTTCCGCGAGTATTTTTTTCTTTTCTCTCCCGTTTGCTCCGAGTCATTATCTGTATCAGTTTCAGTCGGTTCTGTTGCCGTTTGAGTATTTTCTTCCGCGTCCCGCTGTTCGGTTATGTCCGTTCTTTGTTGTGCGCCTGACCTATCGTTTTCCGATGTTTCGTTCCCCGTCGGTTGTGCTCCTGGGCTAGTATTTGGGGAGTGGGGTAAGGCGTGTGCCTTAGGGATTCCCTCCCCGTTTGGATTGTCGGATTGCGTACCTTTGACGGGTTTTGCGGGGATTGATGCTTGTGAACGATACCTGTTCCGGGTGAGCGCGTAGTATGCAAGTGGGATGTCTTCGTCCCAATCGTCTTCGGGGGGAAGGGTTGGTTTTATGTTAGCTTCTATATTCCGGTCTATGTATTTGGGTGTGGTGTCTTGTGCCCCGTGTGCTAATTTAAGTGTGTTTTTCCTTTCTGTGAATGGCAGTAATCTTTCAACGTGTACTCGTTGAAGTTTTGCATTCGGGCGTTCAGCGTTCCGAATTGTGTAATTTACGTCCGTGTGTTTTTTTTCAATTATATACGGACCGTCGAAAAGGGGTTTTTTTATAGAGTCTTTATTTCTTTCCAGATTTGGAGTGTGTAAATATACCTTTTGGCCGATTTCAAAAGATCTGTGTTTCGCGCCCTTGCTTAATCTGTATTCCTGTTGTTTTTTTGCTGCCTGTTTGAAATTTTCCTCAACTGCCTTTTGCGCCTGTGCGTATATTTTTAGTCGATTTTCTACATATTCGGGTATGGAGTTATGTTCCTCGTCGGATAAATTTGGTTTAATGGTGTAAGGAACTTTTGGTTCAAGACCGAACATTAAGTAGTATGGGCTGTAGTTTGTTGTGCTATGTCGTTGCGCATTATACATTAATTGGTAGAACTCAATACCTTTTACCCAATTATGGTTATCCCTAGCAAAAATAGCTAGGGAAATTTTTAATTGTTTGTGAGATGCCTCGTTCATCCCATTTGTAGAGGGTCTGTAACTAGTGGTTTTGAGTTTATTTATGCCTAATTTTTCCGCTAGAGAGGTTAAGATGGTTCCTACAAAGTTTGATGCACAGTCCGATAGTAGATTCTCAAAAAGTCCAAAAATGGATATGAAATTAAGCAATTTGTCTGCAACTTCGGTTGCTTTTTGTGTCTTCAGAGGGTAAATTTGCATGTAACGGGTAAAGTAGTCATTTACACAGAGAATGTATTTGTGTCCACATGGACTTTCATTTAGGGGTCCTACTATATCAATACTTATATATTCAAGGGGCTTCTTAGCCAAGATATTACTTTGTAAAGGTGCAGGAGGATATCTATTGGGAGATTTGTAATGTGAGCAGTCTGTACATGACTGAACAAAATTTTCTGCATCGCTGTACATTCCAGGCCAATAAAAGTATCTAGTTAGATTATCGTAGGTTTTAACATGTCCCGCATGATTCGCGTGTGTGAGATGTAAAATGTTTGGTCGGTAGCATTTGGGGATTACCATTTGTTTGGTTTGTAGTTTACCGTGACCCGGTTTGCTGGTTATACGCAGCAATAAATCGTCCTCGATTGCGTAGAAGCGTTCTGACCGTGTTAGTGTTTGGGGGTTGCTTTTTATTTTGTTTATTATTTTATTAAGTTCGGGGTCTTTGTGTTGTTCTGTGCGAATTTGGTGAACTGATGGCATTTCTATTGTTACCGCGCTTATGTTATTTGTATTTATGTCGTTAATTGGGTATCTGCTGAGAATGTCCGGAACTATGTTTTCCTTAGATTTTATTAGTTTGAATTCGATGTCGTATTCTTGCAATTTAAGTATTTGTCTAGTTACCCGGTTTGCTGGGTTCTCAAGCGTTTTTATTTGTGACAGGGCTTTGTTGTCACATTCGACTATTATTTTTCTACCGTATACATAGTACTTGAAAGCACGCAAGTTCTCGGTTAAGGCATATAGTTCTAGCTCGTAAATTGGATATTTAATTTGATTGTCATTTAATTTTTTTGAGTAATAGGCTATTGGTCTTTTGACACCCGTTCTTTCGTCCAGTTGACTAAGGCAACCACCGATAGCTTTAGTGCTAGAATCGGTCGATAGGACGAACTGTTTCGTAAAATCCGGGTGTATTAAGATGGGAGCCTTATCCAGCGCGTCTTTTAATATTTCAAAGGCCTCTTGAGCCTCGGAATTCCATTTAAATTTCCCTTTTAATTTCAAGATATCCGTTAGAGGAACGGAAATTTTGGAGTAGTTTTTAATGTATCTGCGGTAATAACCCGTGAGTCCCAAAAATCCTCTGACTTGCTTTAAATTCCTTGGGGGTTTAAAGTTATTTATTTTTATTAGATTTTCATTTGATGGTTTAGAACCATATTGATCAATATTATGACCTAAAAAGGTTATATGTTGAGTGATAAAGGAACATTTTTTTGGGTTTATTGTGAGGTTATGTTTCCTCAATTGTTGGAAGAAACTTCCTAATGTTGAAAGCATTTCGTCGATAGTTTGGGCTCCAATTGCGAAGTCGTCTATAAAATTTGCAATTCTTAGCTGTCTTAAGGGGGCAAGTATTTTATCTGATAGTTTTTGAAGGGTAGCGCTGCTGAAGCTTGAACCCATGGGCATGGTTTTAAATTGAAATGCACCAAATGGGGATTGAAAGGCTGTGTATTGCTTTTGCTCGTTTTTTAATTCAATTTGGAAAAAGGATTGATTTAGATCAATTGTGGTGAATAATTTGGAACCGCTTAATTTATCTATTTCCGCGTTCATTAAGGGTAAAGGGTGATTAGTGTAGGTTACTAGTTTATTGAGTGCTCGAAAGTCCACGCATGTTCTATAGGACTGTGGCGCTCCAGGGGTATTTTTTTTCTTTACCATTACTAAGGGGAAAGTTACATAGCTGTTGGAAGGTTCAATTATTCCCGCCTCTAGCATTTCTTCCAGGTGATCCCTTAGAATGTCTTTAAGGGCGTGCGGCACCGGGAAATATTTTGCTGTTTTAAGTTCGTCGCTTTTAACCGAGAACTCTGGCTGAACTAAATTTGTGCGCCCCAGCGTTCCCAATCGTTTGCTGAAAACATCCGCGTATTTCATGAGTAGTTTCAGCAACTTAGACTTCGTGGGATTATCTAAGTGTTCCAATTTAAAGTCCGATTCGTTTAGTTCTTCCCTACGGATTTTCCTAATGCTCTTTATGTCGGCGTCTTCTGTGTCAGTGTCTACTGTCGCGATTCTTGTGTTTTTGTTTAGGATTATGTTGTTAGCAGTTAAATTGGTGATTAATAGATGTGTAGTTCTGTTCTTACCGATAGATACTACTGCCGGGGTTACTTCAATATTTTTATTGTTTAGCGAGGGGTTTAAAATTACGTCTTGATTAAGATCGAAATTCGGTCCTATTTGTAAAGTAATCATGGCCGTTTCATGTGGGCTAAGATTACACTTATTTATTAATTTTGCATATGTATGGATGCGTAAGTTGTTTATATCTCCGCTATCTTTGCCCGATATTTCTAACTTTTGTTTGTTGTTTATTAACACATTACGGCCAAAATCTAAAGTAACATTATTTTTTTTTAAGAAGTCATAACCCAGTATCATAGAATAATGGGAGAACCGTTGGTTTACAATGTAGAAAGGGTGTTTAATTATCATGTCCGCAATATTTATGGTTATCTCATAACACCCGTGAATTTTAAGAGGCTCGTCATTTACTGACTTGATAGTTACCCATGAAGGGACCCGTTTTATGCTAACCTCATTTTTTATTTCTTCAAATTTCTCCCTAGTGAGCAATGAACATGCTGCTCCGCTGTCTAGTAGGGATAGAATGGGTGTTTTTCCGATATTGAGAGTTACTACCGGCAGTAGATTCTTTGTGGCGAATTCTGTGCCATGTTGTGTTGTGTTGATGAATGTGACCGATTTCTTATTCGCATTAGGTGTGTGTAGGTTTTGCGTACGGTGTGTGTTCGGAATATTTTGTGAGTGCTCCCCGTGTACGCGTGTATATTTCGTATGTGTGTGGGTAGTGTTTTTAGTTTCCATAGACTTGTCGTGGGATTTCTCATCCAAACGGGGGGGTTGTTGGAAATCCCTTTTTAGTTTAAAGGTCTGTTTGACCTTCCTCTTCCCCTGTCCCCTCTGGGAACGAAACCTTGGCTCTCGTTATTGTATGTGCCGTTCCTCCCTCCATTCCATGTCTGTCTCCTATCGTTTTGGTAGTAGGTGCCCCTTCTAATTTCCCCTCTACCTCTATCGTTACATCTCCACCTTTGCTCCGTGGAGCGCTCCCCCCTTTGCTCCCCGTAATAAGTCCTAGGGTAATAGCTTGAGTATTGGGGCGGTTCTCGATAGGAGGGGGGTGGTCTGGCGAATGCCGGACGGTATTGTTGCGGGGCGCGGGGGACCTGGGGATATCCCATTGGGGTCGTATGTCTTTGACAGTTGAAATTATGGCATTGGCTACATTTCCTCCCTCTTGGGAATTGGTTGTCCCCTGCCCTGCCTATGTTGTCTAGTTTCTGTTTGAATTGGTTATTCTCCAATCGTAAATTCGCGATTTCTTTAGCTAGGTCAGTGACGTCATCCCTTATTTTGGTGTCACCTTGAGGGGGGTTTTCTGGCTTCCCTGACTCTATCGCGTTTATTGACGGAGATTGTAAGATTAATTGATTTGCTTGAAGTAGCTGGATGAATTTGATGGCCTCATCAAAGGAGGAAACATCCTTCGTTAGTAATTGGGGTTTATATTGGGGCAATACGCCTTCTAGTAATCTGGCCAATCTCGATTTGTCATAAATTAACTTCATATCTGGGGAATCGAAGTCCACTGCCCCAAAAAAGTCTCTAGTAGCCCTCGTGAGTCGAGCTGCAAAGATTTTTATATCTTCCTCTGGCTTTTGCCGACATGAGGCTAGGTTTTGTTGGCGTAGCGCCAAGCTTTGGGTTTTCCCAAAAAAGTCTAGGAATTTGGCCTTAAAGGCCTTTAAGTCCGTTTCGTGGACTAATTCCGAATTGCTAATATAATTCGTAAGCGCATCTCCTTTAATTTTTGCTTTTATTATGTGGATCTTTTGCGCGTCCGGTATGTTTAGACCCTCCGTTAATTTATTTACTGTGTCTATGAAGTAGTCTGGGGTTATCGCGGAATTACCATCATATGTGGGGATCCAATTTTGAATTATAGCTAGACTTGGTAAGTCAGTGCTGTGCCCGTTCATGCCCGAATTTTCTACAGTGTCGTTTTGTTCGGTATTAGTCATTTTGGTATTTTATGATTTACTTATTTAAAATAAAAAACAAAAGACCTTTCAATGAAAATTCCTTACATATGCCCTCAAAGCTTTGTGTGTGGAGTGTGACACTTCAATTATTTTATACTATGGTGTATGGTATACATATACTTTTTTTGTTCCATTTCGTTTCTCTACAGTCAATCAATTAGTATTAACATAAATTTTGAAAATTGTGGTTCGTGAATAGTCACGGCACCACTTGTCGGATGGCTCTACTAGTTCTTAGGGAACTGTATTATCATCACCCTAGCCGTTATAATGTATAGTGGTTAGTGTATATTGACTGCGTTGGAACAAAATAGAACGAAACAATTCGGTTGATTTGTTTAAAAATACACACATTTATTCTTGATTATGTATATATAATAATACATTCCATTAATTGAATAATTAGTTTTCTTAGTGGATATCAAATAGTACATATCCTTCGCATGCATTAGCGTTCTAATTCGAGCCTTATTGGCTAAATTATTCAAATAAAATATGATCACACATCAAAACATATCAATGATTAAATAATATTATAAGTATATGTATACATACATAGGCACTTGGCACATACTTAACATGCACATATTCAACACATTATACAATTATTATCCCAGGCATTGTTCCCACTCATGGTCCGCAATATCATTTTTAATGAGGATTCTCTTATCATTACTTTCTAATTCTTCCTATTCATCCCTACGAAGTAACTTCCCAATCCTCCAATACACTAATTCCTATCCTTTACTTTTACCCTAAGGTTTAAGCTGGGATAAAACCCGCTGAATTAATGCTTACATTAGTTCACTTAATATGTAATACATTGCAAATTACTAATATCATTAGTAGACCGAGAAAGAATGCCTGAGAGCAATATCATGCGATAAACCATGCGCCTTATGGACGCATAAATTGAACACAAAATTTACAATACACATTTATGCAATAATATACTCATTATATTTAATGCTTGTGATAATCTGGACTGAGAGGAGAATTGGGGAAATTGCACATACCTAAGAGAAGCAGCCTAGAGCTCCTCATTGTCCTCTGCTAAGTCAATCCGAGAGTGATATAGTGTTCACAATTGGGTTTCGCACCCGAGAATAGTTATTCTTGAACGATTAGTAATTCTTGATGATCACTTAAACAAAATGCACATTTTCTTACGAACTTGATCGCGCACTCGGGAAAAGATATCTTCTTGGATGCTAAGGGGTGTCCGATTATCTCGGGCCGTTGGCCAAAATCTTTGGGAGCCCAGCTCCGGAGGGGTAAGGAGTTTGTAATTCTTAATCACCGGAAGGTAAAGATTTTTATCAGAGGTTTTCCGTCGTTCCTGACTTTAAATACGGCGCCGCCCACCTTTGGGTGGTGCTACCTTTGACCACTCGTGAGGGACCACCTACGCCCCCTGGGACTGTCCTGGACTCCTCACCCAATCTCCACGTTCCTTATTGTGTTGACCCTAGCCTATGGCAGAGTTCTTAGTGTTCCCCAGTGTATTCTATGTGGCCTATGGCGAGGCACTCTTCCAGCTTTGTTAGCCTCGAATTTATGGGTGACCATCGCCCTGCTTGCCGCTTGCCCCAGGTGTGCATACCAAATTTCCCTTTATTTCATCTAGCTTTGCCCTTGTGCCTCCCAGACCCTTTGTAACCCCCTTCTTGTTCCGGCGGTCTACCTGTCTCGTAAATTCGTCATCGTGTTTTCGCGCAGCTCTCCTTTCTCTTTTATTCCCGCTGTGGTGCGCTTTTTTTGCCCCCTTTTCCACGGGGAACTTGTGTGGTCTTTCCGGAGGGAGGTGATGCAGGTGGCCGATGGAATGTGTTTTGATTCCAGCTGGCCAACACTAGCTCTTTAACGGTAAGGCTGCACCCCACCATCCCTATTCGAAATGTGCTTGTCTAGGGCCCCTCTACCTCCCTCCCAATTATTGATGATTATTTCTGAATCACCCTGTATAGAGATCCTGTATATGAGAGAGAGGCGACAACTCGCTTAAAAGTAGGGCTCGACCGATGCATCGGTTTGGCCGATACATCGGCGCCGATTGTTTGAAAAAATAGCCATCGGCCTAGACATCGGCGGCCGATGTCAATTTGAGAAAAAATCGGCCCATCGGCTTAAAAAAACATCTAAAAGCCGATGTTTGGCCGATGTTTTTTGGAGAAAACAGAATAACATCAAGCTGTAGAGAAAAAAGTGTCATTCTCTGCTCCAACTTGCTCCAAATTTAGTTAAAAGTTGAACTTGCACCTGTATGGGTGACATTTTGGGGGAACAGGGGGGGGACGATTGCCCCCTCCAAGCTCCAAGTTTACTATATTTTCAAGTCTACTAATTGGAAATTCAACTTTTTCAGTTTAAAAGGGTCTGTTCCCCCGGATGTGCCCTAAAGGGTCTAAAAATGAGCAGAAACAATACTTAAAAAGGCAAATTTCAAAAAGAAATGTAGGGGAGAACCCATAAACCCCTCTGTAAAAATTTCGGAAAAATGCAGTGTTTTCCCTTAAAATTCTGTCGCTTACAAGAAGCTTTTACCCTTTGGGTGTCCCCTGAAGAGTTTTAAAAGGAAATAAAACTCTTGGTAACAGGGGAATCTTCAAAAATGTTTTTTGGGAGGACCTTTGCCCCCTTGAAACTATGACGTTTTAGGAAATTTTGTGGTTTTCAGGGGGAACTGTTCTTTTAAGATGTAACCCAAAGTACACCTAAAGGGTCTAAAAATAAGCTGAAACTTCTTAAGAAGGCAAATTTTCAAAAATTTTATGGGGATACAATCCAGACCCCCCCTTTTTACCTGAATCTCACGTTGTAAAAGAACTCACGTTAGGCCATCAGAAGCGATCCTATTGATTTTCACAATTTTAGTCCATACAATGAATGAATCTGACATTTTTTATCAAGCTCTTTAAATAATGCCAGCTCTTCAGGGGCGTAGCCAGAGGGGAGGATTTGGGGATATGCCCCTCCCCCGAAATCCAGAAAATTTTCTTTTTTGACTATAGAAATGAACGAAATTTATCCCATACCCCCAAAATTCCAATCTCCCTATCCACCAATCTCCTTAGGCACCAAAACAGTATCCAGGATAAGGTTAGTGGTTTAACCTTCCCCCGAAGTTTTGACAAGAATTTTATAATATTCTTTCCCCTTTAAAATTTTAATTTGGGGTAATACTGTAATTTTAAATATCTTCTCTTTTAGAGGGTAATTTATTTCTGCTTTTTATAATATTCTAATGTATAAGGAGAAGAGCTCCTTGTAAACCAATGAATTTTCGAGGTTAATAAATAATAAATAGATGTCAGAATTTTGAGGGGAACTAGATGTTTTGAGCTTGAATTGGTCATAAATTTTCTACTTTTGAGCTATTCTTTTATCTTATTTTGAAACACTTCTGGAAATCGCCCCAAAGCAAACCAATACTTTGTAATTGGCAGAATTTTCAAGAAAAGAACAATGTAAAACAGGCGTCAAAATTTTGTTGGGGGTTCATCCCTAGAAATTAGTGTTTTTTTAAACCCTTTGACCCCCCATCCGAAGAGGATTGCTCCTTGTAATTTAGTAAAAAGTTTTCTAGGAAAAAAATGCCCAAAAATTTACACAAAAAATATTTCATTTCTGGTTCTGCGATTAGGCTTTGCTTTTCTAAACAAATAATGTCAAAGGGTTTGTATTTTTTACCATCGGCCATCGGCATCGGCAATCGGCCAAATCGGCCATCGGCCTGCCGATGGAAATTTTCAAACCATCGGCATCGGCCCATCGGCCAAAAAAATGCCATCGGTCGAGCCCTAGTTAAAAGCGTCTCTGCGCATTCTTGCGCGCAGTTAAAACTGTCCAAATCTCCAATTCTGTCCAAACTGTATCATGCCGCTTCTCTCGCTCCAATGCTAATCCTATGGAGGGAAACCTGCGGTGAACAGAAAACGCTGTTGACCAATCAGCGCGCTATACCGGGTTGTCGCCTCTCTCTCGTATACAGGCTCTCTAGTTTTATAGTTTTGTAAAGGGTCTGTCATCGCAAATTTCAATTTATCATTTTTACAGTATTAAAACAATTATTTTCAAATCCGAATTTCGGAAGGCCTTAACTTAAACCTAAAACCTTTTCTAACTTTTGACTTAAAAAATTCTCTCGTGTTGGCCACTCTTGCCACTCCTGGCTTAGTTTCACAATTTCTAAAAGTAAGAATATGCATAAGAAAAAATAATTTATTTTTCGCTACATCTCTGTACACAAAATATATTCTCTGCAACTTTCTACACGACCTCAAGTCCAGTCAAATCGTTGATCCACGGCAGGTTGGAGTGTACCGCAGAAAAAACTCTTGGTGCACCGATAGTTGCGCATCCATCACTGCTCGCCCAAGAAGACAAGCCGGCCAAGTAGTATCTCCCATAGTAGAATCGCATCAAAGGGGCTCCGTTGTCTCCCTAGAAGACAATAAATACTAATTACTCATTACTGAGCGGGACTTTTAACCCTTTCAGTTCCAGACCTGCTTGAGATAGAAAATTTGAGGCAGTAAGGCTAAGGACTGAAAGTGGTAATGACCATTAAGTATATTATCAGCTTTTAAAAATATACATTTAGAAACCATCTCCATCTCATAGTTTCGGCGTAAAATTGGAACGTGATCCCTAAGGACAGTTACTTTATTTCGTACACTGTTTTCAAAGTACGTTCAAATTAAGTCATGAAAATTAGCATCTGATTTTGTTATCCTTTTTGTTTTCCCAAAATACAATTTTATATTATCACACCATCTTTTTCTTCATGTACAGTTTTTCTTCAGAGTGAATTAACATACAACCCACTCTTACCCTCTCGGATCTAAACACTCCCGAAATTCTAGCATTCCTATCAATCAGTTTCCATCTCTTTCCTTACTATCAAGCTATAAATATTCCATAATAATCTATATCAGTAATATGTAGGGCATGGGCGGATTTAGATGGTGAACCCTGGGGGTGCGTACTGGGAAAGTTGGGGGTGCAAGCTGTCCCTGATGATTTTGAAAACATGATTTTTCCCAATAAAAATGGAATTTTCTCAAAAAGTTGGGGGTGCGTTGCACCCCCATGCACCCCCTTAAATCCACCCATGAAGGGGGAATCCTGGTTTTTGGATCAAAACTGTTCTTGAATAACTCACTTCACATGTGTCTGTTCCATCTTTATAAGCACATATCATCCTATCCGTAAACCATCCTGGATACCGTTTGCTGCAAGACTCATCAGCCAATACATTCAAATCTGCTTTTAATAGAACTTTACTTCCTGGACCACCTGAAAGAATAGGTATTCAATCTGTGAATTGAAAAATCTTTAAATCCAAAACTTAAAATTTCGCACCATAAAGTCTCTATAAAAGAATAAGAAGGCGTGTTTACCTCTGGTGGTCTAGTGGGTATTATATAACTTCAAATAACTTAACAATTTTGTTTAACTAAAAAATTTTGAAAATAAACCCTCTTTAATAGAAAATCCATTTTTTACTTAGTTTTAGTTTTAAATTGATTTTGAGGGGGGAAAAGTTAGTATGGGTACTTTTTTAGAAGAGCTCGGTCATAGTTTATCTGTTATCTTCAGCCCCATTAAAACACAGAATTTTTTTTTGGAAGAAGGTTCAGAATGATCTGCATGAAACTTCGCAAAGTACTCTGTACTCGTTCTATAAGATATCTAATAAACTATTCTTTGGTATATTAATTTAAGGAGATTATCTTCTAAAAATTGATTGAATTATGCAAGAACTTACTTTTTGAAATTCGTCCCCAACCAGCTATTTTCATCTCAAGATTGGGCGGGTACCAGGCATCAGATCTGGGCAAACATATAGGTTTATAGATGCCGGTAGCGGGAGCAGCTAATTTCAGTAAGGCTAGGTCGTTGTTGTAAGGAGAGGGTCTTCCGTACCCCTCGTGGTGGTATACTGCGGAAACGTCAAACTTCCTGGCCGTCTCCTCTCTTCCTGAAACTTGGTGTTTTCCAAGATATACGTCTAGAACCTCTGGGTACCACTCCATCCTTGTAAAAGAATACTTAATTAATGCCTGGGATGTAGTCAAGGAAGAATTATGGGATATATGTACCCAACCCAAAAGTGTAACATTCTAAACCCTATAAAGCTTTTACGCAGTAGCTGTTAATAGTTATCAAAGAGAATTTTTAACAAGGTTTTTAAAGAGAGATAGATACTCAAATAAACAACCCTACTTACCAAGTATCGAAAATGCTAGCTACAGTGAGAACGTAATTTGGACTAATGAGAGCTCCTACTCCAACGACAGTTCTATTATATACAATCATTGCCTGAATCGAACACAAAATAATCACATAAATAAAAATTTATTTACGTACAAGATAACTTAATTTTTATTGGAAAATACTTCATTGAAATCGAAATCAATTCGAATGTCAAGTTATATTAACAGAACCAAATACTGAATACTGGTAGCCAGAACGAAAATCCCTCCAGTTACAGCAGATAATTTTATTAATGAATGCAAGGGAGATAAATGAATACAATTATATCACTAAAAATTTAAAAGAACACTTAAAATGTGAGCAGATTCATAAAAGAATGAATACCATCCAAGGAAACTCAAACGAGCCAGCTTCTTCTCCGCCAGCAATTCTATTTTCATCTCCTTCATTAGGAATTCCACAATCTGAGAAAATAAAATATAATTTTTTCACAATCTAACGAACTCACATCGATATTTTAACGAATAACCTAATGTTACGAATGTTACCTCAATTTAAAAACACATACTAGCTTTCTTTCTTTTTAAGTAACTAAAATTTAATTGGAATAAATGCCAAGTGTAAAATTCTACTATAGATATACTACAAATATTTTTTATTGTGTAACTAACATCCTGAAAAGGTAAATTAGGAGTTCAGGATCAATTATAGGTCGTTGAAGTATTTCTATACTCATCCCCCTGATACAGTCAACATCCTTTTATCGGTACAAATTATATAAGTAGAATATTTAAATTTATTTAATAGGAATACATACTGTCCAAGTTTGGCTCAACTGGAGGGGATATTTCGTCACCGTCACAAGAAGGTGAGTCTTTGATATGGTCACTAATCCAGTCCAAGTATTCCGAAACACGTGTATAGATTCCTGGATAGCCTTCTCGACCGCAACTCATTCCCCAAGATACCACCCCCACGGAGTGCCATTTCTCACCGTACTTTGCAAAAAGAGGGCCTCCAGAATCACCCTAATCCAAAGAAGATGAGGATATATCAACATCTATTAACAAAAAATAGAGTATATATCTCAACCATATTTGGACATTGAAAAGTGTATTTCTGCTTACCGTACAAGCATCTTTACCTTCCTCGCCACCTGCACATAAATTGGAGTCTTGGATGATCCCTCCGTACTTAGAATTACACACTGCATTTGATATTATTGACAAGTCCAGCTCTTGCAATTCTTTAGGACCTTTATTCTCTGAAAAGTCCCAGTAATAACATAGTAAGATTAAATAAATTGAATTCATTTAGACGAATTCGTACCATGAGTAATTCGAATTCCTGAAGACTTTTTTCATACTAAAAAAATTTTCTTTGACATGTAAAGAAACCATCGACTAAATACCCGCACTTATTATAATCGAAGGAAATAAAATTAATACCTCTTAGTTCGTCAACATCTTTATTGCAGAAAAGTATGCACTTTTGAATGGTATTAATTGTACCTTAATTTTTGGTCTGCATTACCGACATAAATCAATAGAGGTTGGAAAATTGAAGGAATCCTGGCTGAAGACTCAATTTTTGACTTCTTTTGTCTTATTTAATACTATATCACTGTTGTTTTGGTCGTAGCAGCATTCTCCTGTACCAATACAGATTGTGTATTCTCTTTATTGGAAGTTTTTTCTTTTCTCTGGACAAATCCAACTTTAGGTAACACGGGTAAAGAGGTTTTCTGATTTCTGCTATCCTTTAACATTCAATAGCACAGTTGACTCGTTTACACAGGTACAGAGAACCCTCACCAAGTAACGAATATCTTAATGTGCAACAGTGGCGTATAGCCAGAAATTTTTTTTAGAGGGGGTATTGTAATTTTGTGAGGGGATGTGGGGCAGTGGCGAATCCAAGATTTTTGTCTGGGGGGGCTGAGTTTCACAAATAACTTAATGGGGTGTTCATGTAAGCAACTTAAAGGGGGAGGGGGATTGCCAGTGCCGTAGCCAGATTTTTGTTGAGGGGGTTACCCAATATTTTTTCTGAGGTCTAAACTCAGGAATACTAAGTTTTAGGTGAGATTACTTCATAAGGTTTTAATTTTGGTGCACTAAATTTCAAAAGTAAAAATTTTAACTCTAAGTAAAAGAGGGGTCTGGGGGTCCCCCCCCAGAAAAATTTTAAAATTTTCTCCTCAAAATAGTGTTTTGACTCATTTTGAAGCCTTTTAGATTCCACCCAAAGAGCGTTCAATCATTGTAAGCGGCAGAATTTTCAAGGAAAAAAGTTTATAGTATTATGAATTGGAAAATTTCTAGGGGGTTTAGGGGTTCCTATTCCAGAAAATTTTTTGAATTTTGCCTCTAAAAGTGGCATTTTAACTCATGTTGAGACACTTTAGGTTACATCAAAGAGGATCACTCCTTGCAAATCCCTAAAGTTTCAAGGAAAAACCGTACTTATTATTAGATTCCAAAATTTCGAGGGGGTTTGGGGTCTCCTCGAAAAATTTAGGAATTTTTACCCTTAAAAGTAGGGTTCCGATTCATTTTGAGACCCTTTGGGTAACACCACCGAATGTCCGCAACGTGTTGAAATTTCTTTTTTGGCTTTATTGCTATTTACCAAAACTTGAATCTCTTTTTCCTGGGGGGGCTGCAGCCCCACAGCCCCCCCTTCTGGATTCGCCACTGATGTGGGGTGAATTTATTCTTTTTCTAAAAGGTAAATTTCTGACACCCTTATTTCTGAAGGTATGTATCCCCAAGTCCTCCCTCTGTCTACCCCCTGAAGTGAAGTAAAAGTAAAGGGTACCTACTGTAATTTGTCGACCCCCATCCGGCCACTCTCGCCCATTGGCTAGGCGAAGTGAACTGAGGATACTCGGGAAGACAAGCCAGCCGGACAGTGTCCTCCAAGTGGGCAGGGTCTTGAAGCCGCACGAGGGCGATGTCGTTCAAGAGTGTCCGGTTGTTGTACCCCGAGTGGACCACGAAGTCTGACACCTCCACTGGCGAGGGACTGGAGTCTATGTTATGGGCTCCCAGAGCTACGCGAACATCCGATGGGCTAAGTCTGAAAAGGATATTTTAAGGTCAGCTACATTGTAACCTAATCAATAGAATATGAAAGTCATCTACAAGTAGAAGAAAGAAATCTACAAGTACGTAATGAACTATCAATGTAAAAGCATATTTTTTAAGAGAAAAGCTTCTGTAAATAGAAGAGCATCATACCGTTAGATAAGTTTGTAATTTCCTGCATAAATATATTTACTTTACCTGTCTAAGCAATGAGCTGCTGTAATCACGTAAAGTCTGCTGATTAGTGCTCCTCCGCAGAAAAAATCATCCTTTCCGTCTTTGCTTTTAACAAGTGATACCTAAAAATAAAAAAGGAATAAAAATTATTTTTTGGGGTTTTTGTTAAGTAAAAAGATATTAAAATAAATTTTCTTAGAATTATCAATCTCTTTAATACCTGCTTCCAGACCATGCGCAAATTATGTTTTTAAAACTTTTTTTCTTTATTAAAAAGAAGAATCTTATTTATAAAATGTCGGGTATCGTGAGATAGTGGATTGCTTGGGGGCAAATTTGGACTGGATGTATGCATCTTGAGCAAGCTTACCAATGTCCATACTACTCGACTTTTACCTAAATTTAAGAAGATCTTTAATTAATAACTTTAAAAAATTTAAATAATCATTTCAATCCGATTTGAAGTTCCTCTTATTCTTTTGAAAATTTCTGATATGTTAAAACACTATTGTTCAAACACCCTTATTTAAAAAAACCCTCTAATTCATACGACTTCTTTGCCATAAAGATTATATAATGCTGTGTCTTGCTCTTCCTCATTAAAAGTAAATTTAATTTAGAGATATATTACTTAATTAGTTGAAAAACAGAACCAAAAAGATGATTATATTGTCTTACAGTAAATAATGTTAATCACATGTGTATTTTACATTTTTTTAATTTATTGCAATTTTTTAAATTGAAAAATTCCGAAATTAAAGGGTACCACAAATGGATATCTGTTTGGAGGTTCAACAGTTTCACCACCCATTATGCGTTCGGTTTCATCTCTGTTTTCTTCACCACAACCTAAAAAAATAAATCTGTAAAATAAACTATTTAACTGTAGATTACACAATTAAAAAGTCGTTTTAGGAATTATTATTTTAACTTACTACAGACATTTGGTCTTATCTCAGGAGGTGGAGTTGGAGTAACTTCATCTGGAAGATATTGTGAAACAGTTCTCCTTAAATATTTATGTCATAAATAGTGTTACAGGTTAATACAATCTCAAATTAATGTTGCTTCACCATAAAAATATCAAGAAGATTCCGAACTATGCGTGACTGGTTTCGGTTCTTTGGGATTAATAAATTATGAGACAAATCCTTATAGCCCAATTAAGGATGCAATGCTAATTGAAAGTAAAAGATTCGCTATACCAATTTTAACAAAATTTTAATATTGAAAATTTAATGAACAATTCAATTAACGGTATACTTTAATTTCAATTCGTATTTTTTTTCGATTTCTATTCTGTAAACATTCCCGTTAAATATCTTCAAGTTGCTTAAATGTCAAAAATTAGAAATATCGCCAAAATTTGCAAACAAACCTATAAAAATCTGCAGTTAAGTCATTGACAAAACTATAAAAATTAGGCGATATTTGAATACTTTGAGTTCAAAACAGCTTATTTAAAGGAATTGAACCTGGTTTAGAAAAATCTAAAGTAATCTTCTCTTTTTAAGCGACGGAGATCCTGAATCAGACATTTTAGATTTTAGAGCATGAGTCAAAATTCTTTTGGGTAAATTTGCTTAAAAAAAACTTATATAAAAATATTTTTAGCCAAAAGAAAAAAGACATTAAAAATGATACCTGAATCAATGATAATAAATGAAGCGCTAAATCCTTTTCCTTCGAAACAGCAATCAGATCGAAATTTAAAAAGCATTGAATTATCAGAAGATATCATTGACACTGGTCTGGTTCCATGACAATACCTACAAAAAGAAGTATGAGCTATATATTTTTTTCAACATGCCTTTTGCCTTTGTAATTGTTATTTTTAAAACCTTAAACACTACAGAACTATTGTGCGATAGAGAGTTCACTATTTTTTTTAGGAAAATTGTTTTCATATTGGGAATACTATTTATTATAAAAACTCCAAGAAATTATTTACCTCTTTATGTGAGTGCTGAAATCTCCAGTTAAACTAACTGCTAAATAGTCTTGAACGCAAAGAGGCTCATGGGCCCGGATGTCGAACGTTGAGTCAAATTTTACCTTGATTCGTTTCCCTTCTGGAGCCTGGAATACAGAGAAAAAAATTAAATGCTAACTCTTTCATTTGTAACATTATCTCATCAATTTTATGTCGTAAATTTTCTCTGCCCATGGAACACAAGTCGTCAAATCTACAAAAAAATTAATACTTAGTCGGTTTTTATTGAAGTGGAACTTCAATAAATACCAATAAATAATTGGTATTTTTTGGATTTTATTGTATAAGTCCTCTTCACAATAAATATATAGGTACATAATAATTGGTAAAAATAAATTCATTTTGACTATTTGCCTTTACCCGCCAGAGATAATTTAAAAATACAGCTTCCTTATTTCTATTACTTTTTAGGTTGAAAAATTATTAAAAACTATCATTACGCAACTTTAAACTATTATAATTCAACTAATAAATTAACTATTGCTACAATGAATTGATTAATCGAATCGCCAGTTTGAAAAAGGGAATAAGTCCAAAAAATGACAAATTTACTTTTCGTGCTCAAAACAATCTCCAACCTTTGCTCTACACATGAGTGGAAAGAGGGGGAAAATAACTACCCCCTATAGGGAGATATAGCCCCCTTGAAGTTGCGAAGTCGATGTCAATTCAATGTATTTTTTCAATTTATTTGTGTGGAATTAAAGTTAATTTGTCTTTCTTAATAATTTTTAACTTTTATTTGTCTAAATCTTTCTATCTCTCATTTTTGTGTTGTGAACTAAACAGGCATATAATTTAAACGTCAATTTAAGTGAATTCTAAGATTTCTCTTCACTTGAAATTTCATAAGGTTGAAAAAAGGAATAAGCCCATCAACTTTTTTCAACTGTAAAATACTTTTGAATGTACTTATATTTGTTTCGATGATTGTCTTTTTTCTAAATAGGGCCCTGAATATAAAAATTTGGTGGTTATACAACGAAAATTCCATTATTTATAAAGGCATTTTTTTCGATTTTCTCAGAACTTGGTTTTTGAACTTATTCCCTTTTTCAAATTGATGATTCAATTAAACTTCCTTATATATTATTTATATAACACGTTTAAATGTACTTCCCATGAATGAAGAAGTTTGTAAAAATGAATGTAATTACTTCAATTTTCCAAACGCAGACATCATCAGCGTAATATCGTCCTGGAAAATTGGGAGTTGAGAAGGTCCCTGTTTTAACTTCCGAGAATAGTTGAGAGCACTCCGTGTTGTACATTTCCAGAAGAATGCTGAAACCTCTCGACTCTACTTCAGAATTCGAAAAGAACCGAATGAAGAGCTCTGAGCCCTCAGACAAAATCGTCCGTCCCACCTGAGACCCACAATACCTAAAAAGTCAAAGAGGAATAGAAGAAGGGAAAAATCAAGTTTATTCTAAATTAGATTTTAATATGAAGCTTGAAGCATCACTCGATGTGCTTTCTGCATGAAATTTACACACATTGTTGAGTGGATGGCTTACATTTAAAACTAAAAGCAAGCTTTTAATAATCAAGGCACCTCTTACATAGACATAGACATAGACAAGACTTTATTGTAATGGGCTCGTGCCCGTTTACAAAGTAGTAAAAATAAAGGAACAAAAAGTACAAATAAGTAAATAAATTGACACTTAATTATCATTGAACATTAAAACTATGAAAGATAAACATAAATATACTCAGGAGATAAGTATTAAAGGTTGTTGGAACATTGGGCTAACTCGATTTATCTAATAAATTTTTACGGACTTTTAAAATAGAAATTGTAAAGTAAAAAATTTTTTCGTATTGACTTTGAGTTAATATTAACGGAAAAGGTTTTAAACCGGTTAAGTATTTGTTTCTGTATCTAATATAATAAAACTAAGGGCCATATTCTGATCTTCGCCATCAGTGAATCCGCCGGCGGCGTTTCCGCCCAGCGTGAATCTCATTCACCGTATTCAGATCGCCTTCCGAAAGAGGCGAAGATCTCGGAGAGTCAGCTCATTGGTTAGTTGTGTTTTTGACGTGGCGTGACGTTGAAACGCTCAACGACCAATAAAATCTGTCTATTAAAAGGCGGGAAAATGTCACTGATGCATTCACATGCTTCCAAAAATGTAAACAAACTCAATCTGCACTGCAAGTCACTTGTTTTTGTTGTTTGAGTGAACTAGAAACCAAGCTGAAGCTTTTAACTAATCGAACTTATTAAAGAGTTAATAAAAACAATAAAAGAAAAAGAAAATATTTTATCTTTTTTATTTCTAAACGCTTTGCACATTCATCATAACCAAGTAATTATTGTAACTCATAACAATAATGCTTCATTTCCCAAATTTAATTCCAAGTATGTTTTGGAAATTCATTCTTACAAGATTTTGGAAAAATGGTTATAAAAAAGGGAGATAATAGCAAAGGGTAGAAAAAAAATATTCAATAGAAAAAAATTAGTTATTTTGTAAGGTATGATTACATGGAAATATCTTTTCATCAAAGGAATTACTCATTAAATTCAATTTAATGCAAGATGTTAGGAAGTAGGAACTATGTTTCTTAATTCTGGTTGAAAGACTCTCACTCTCACTACTCACCTTATTGTGCAGTAAACTAATCCTTAATTACCATTTCCCAATATTAGCAGCATTTTTAAAATCTATAAAACTGAAACTTTGCAAGCTTATATAAAACAAAATAAATAATACTTACACTATTTTCATATCTTCAAAATATTTGGAAGTTCCATTTTTTATTCTTACAATAGATTCAATAAAGTTTAGGAATTTTGTAAATAAATATTCTATATTCTTCAACTTATTCTATTTTTAACTGCATACTTAATTTGTTGGAGAATTTTCCACTCAATTAGCAAAAAGTATGTTTCAACAGTTAAATGTGTAAACTATTGCAGTTACTCTTTATTGAATTGAAATTTGTACAACATGTAGGAAAGAGTGAGGCAGATTTTAGAAAAAAATTTTTAGTACTCCAGTTAGACAAAAGTGTAACCAGAGTGTTCATCTCCGTAGACGCTAATGGCAACTTTTTTAACAGGGCTTTTCCCATTGAAAAATCTCTGGCCTCAAGTCCCGCCTCCACGCTATTCCTGCTAATTCTGTCATTCGCCCATTGAAGCTGTCACTCAAATCCAAATCGCCTATAATCAGTGTTAAATTCAAATCAAATACATTTCGCGTTCTCTGATTGGCTACTAGTGAACTGAATTATAATATGCGTGCTGAATAAATTAAAGATCTTAGGAGTAAAACGGCGGTTTGGTATCTCTGTTAAGCTCTCTACTCTGTGAGTGTAACTTATAAAAATTTCAAAGTATATTGTATGAACTAAATCCTAAAAACATAAAAACTCTTCTAATCACAAAAAAGATTATTTATTATCAACAAAAAAAGTAAGCACTACACCAATTTGTTCAAACATTTTTACAACTATTTTCTAAATAATGGCATTTATTAGTAGATACCGTTTGACTTATTTAAGTATGGATTGTCACTGTTTGATGGTCACAGTTCATAGGAGCAAGTTTGTTTCATAAATTATATCAAATACAATAACTGTACTACCTCAAAGCAATTTAAATGAATAATTGATTAATTTCCATTACCATTTATCAAATGGTTAATTTTTTTAAAAGATAACTCTCAGTTTAAATAGAAGTGTCATCCTTTTAAACTTTCATAATTTGCCCTTTTCAATAATTCTTTCTTGGATTCACAAAGAACAGCATTTTAGTTGAGCTGAAAAAAATTATACTAGCATGTAAACAAAATCAAAATATTAATTACATACAAGAAAAAATTATTCAACAGTATAATTGATTACTATTCAATTATATATTGAAATGTTTATATATACATTCAATGATTTTTATGTTGTATGTGTGTGGTGTAAACTGTAAACTTCATAATTCAATTAATACTATCCTAAATTTAAAAAAAAAACCTTTTTGCGGAAGGAAGTTAGTTTAATAGAAAGCGAGAGAATAAGAATTCTTTAAATATGTGATAGTCCAACGCAAACAAATGCTATGTCAGCTGCGCATAAAAACAATCAAGAATTACAAGTAATAACCAAATTATATATTCTGTGCAAAAATAATATCTTAAAAATTAAAATATATTTATTTTAAAGCTTTCATTTATAACTTCCACTGAATAAAAAAAAGTATTGAACACCATTCATGTTCTTAATTCATATCTTGAATTGGACTTCCTCTAGTCTATTCAGAATTCTTAATCTTAAAATATAACAATTCAAAAAGAAATTTGCCACGTCGATTAATGTAACATTAAAAATATTATAAATTATTCAATTTTATACAAAATGAACATTTTTATTTCATTAAGATTAGTAATTTTTGAAGCGATTTTTCTAATATTTGATACCAAAACAAATTTGGTGATATTTAACGGAACATCTAACCGAATTGATCCGAAATATTGAATACTAAAACATTTACCAATTCTGAAATATTCCATAAACGAGAAAATTAAATAAAAATACAATTTACATACCTCAATACATTTTTCTTTGCTATCGGGCGTGATCCGAAGCAGGACAAGGAGTGTTGGTTTGACATGGCGACTCTTATCCCAGCTGTTCCATTTTCTTCTGTGCTCTCTCATTTTTGTTAAAGTTATCAATTATTTTAATATATTAATCCATACCAACATCCTACTAATCAAAGCATGCACATTTCACGCAAGATGGACGCCAAATTTTTGTTACGAAGTACAACCGAATGAAGAATGTAAACAAACTGTTTCCAAGGTTTCAGCGCGGTTTCAGCCAATGAGAGAAGAGAAAGTCGTCGGCGGTTTCGTATCCGCCGGCGAGAGAGCCGGTGAATCCGCCTTCGGCGTTTCAGACAAAGTGAGTCACGAAAAAGGGCCATATTCAGATGTTCGCCATCAGTGAATCCGCCGCGCGTATCCGCCGAAATGGTATTAAAATTAACTTTTTCGTGACTCACTTTGTCTGAAACGCCGAAGGCGGACTCACCGGCTCTCTCGCCGGCGGATACGAAACCGCCGACGACTTTCTCTTCTCTCATTGGCTGAAACCGCGCTGAAACCTTGGAAACAGTTTGTTTACATTCTTCATTCGGTTGTACTTCGTAACAAAAATTTGGCATCCATCTTGCGTGAAATGTGCATGCTTTGATTAGTAGGATGTTGGTATGGATTAATATATTAAAATAATTGATAACTTTAACAAAAATGAGAGAGCACAGAAGAAAATGGAACAGCTGGGATAAGAGTCGCCATGTCAAACCAACACTCCTTGCCCTGCTTCGGATCACGCCCGATAGCAAAGAAAAATGTATTGAGGTATGTAAATTGTATTTTTATTTAATTTTCTCGTTTATGGAATATTTCAGAATTGGTAAATGTTTTAGTATTCAATATTTCGGATCAATTCGGTTAGATGTTCCGTTAAATATCACCAAGTTTGTTTTGGTATCAAATATTAGAAAAATCGCTTCAAAAATTACTAATCTTAATGTGATAAAAATGTTCATTTTGTATAAAATTGAATAATTTATAATATTTTTAATGTTACATTAATCGACGTGGCAAATTTCTTTTTGAATTGTTATATTTTAAGATTAAGAATTCTGAATAGACTAGAGGAAGTCCAATTCAAGATATGAATTAAGAACATGAATGGTGTTCAATACTTTTTTTTATTCAGTGGAAGTTATAAATGAAAGCTTTAAAATAAATATATTTTAATTTTTAAGATATTATTTTTGCACAGAATATATAATTTAGTTATTACTTGTAATTCTTGATTGTTTTTATGCGCAGCTGACATAGCATTTGTTTGCGTTGGACTATCACATATTTAAAGAATTCTTATTCTCTCGCTTTCTATTAAACTAACTTCCTTCAGCAAAAAGGTTTTTTTTTAAATTTAGGATAGTATTAATTGAATTATGAAGTTTACAGTTTACACCACACACATACAACATAAAAATCATTGAATGTATATATAAACATTTCAATATATAATTGAATAGTAATCAATTATACTGTTGAATAATTTTTTCTTGTATGTAATTAATATTTTGATTTTGTTTACATGCTAGTATAATTTTTTTCAGCTCAACTAAAATGCTGTTCTTTGTGAATCCAAGAAAGAATTATTGAAAAGGGCAAATTATGAAAGTTTAAAAGGATGACACTTCTATTTAAACTGAGAGTTATCTTTTAAAAAAATTAACCATTTGATAAATGGTAATGGAAATTAATCAATTATTCATTTAAATTGCTTTGAGGTAGTACAGTTATTGTATTTGATATAATTTATGAAACAAACTCGCTCCTATGAACTGTGACCATCAAACAGTGACAATCCATACTTAAATAAGTCAAACGGTATCTACTAATAAATGCCATTATTTAGAAAATAGTTGTAAAAATGTTTGAACAAATTGGTGTAGTGCTTACTTTTTTTGTTGATAATAAATAATCTTTTTTGTGATTAGAAGAGTTTTTATGTTTTTAGGATTTAGTTCATACAATATACTTTGAAATTTTTATAAGTTACACTTTTGTCTAACTGGAGTACTAAAAATTTGTTTCTAAAATCTGCCTCACTCTTTCCTACATGTTGTACAAATTTCAATTCAATAAAGAGTAACTGCAATAGTTTACACATTTAACTGTTGAAACATACTTTTTGCTAATTGAGTGGAAAATTCTCCAACAAATTAAGTATGCAGTTAAAAATAGAATAAGTTGAAGAATATAGAATATTTATTTTCAAAATTCCTAAACTTTATTGAATCTATTGTAAGAATAAAAAATGGAACTTCCAAATATTTTGAAGATATGAAAATAGTGTAAGTATTATTTATTTTGTTTTATATAAGCTTGCAAAGTTTCAGTTTTATAGATTTTAAAAATGCTGCTAATATTGGGAAATGGTAATTAAGGATTAGTTTACTGCACAATAAGGTGAGTAGTGAGAGTCTTTCAACCAGAATTAAGAAACATAGTTCCTACTTCCTAACATCTTGCATTAAATTGAATTTAATGAGTAATTCCTTTGATGAAAAGATATTTCCATGTAATCATACCTTACAAAATAACTAATTTTTTTCTATTGAATATTTTTTTTCTACCCTTTGCTATTATCTCCCTTTTTTATAACCATTTTTCCAAAATCATGTAAGAATGAATTTCCAAAACATACTTGGAATTAAATTTGGGAAATGAAGCATTATTGTTATGAGTTATAATAATTACTTGGTTATGATAAATGTGCAAAGCGTTTAGAAATAAAAAAGATAAAATATTTTCTTTTTCTTTTATTGTTTTTATTAACTCTTTAATAAGTTCGCTTAGTTAAAAGCTTCAGCTTGGTTTCTAGTTCACTCAAACAACAAAAACAAGCGACTTGCAGTGCAGATTGAGTTTGTTTACATTTTTGGAAGCATGTGAATGCATCAGTGACATTTTCCCGCCTTTTAATAGACAGATTTTATTGGTCGTTGAGCGTTTCAACGTCACGCCACGTCAAAAACACAACTAACCAATGAGCTGACTCTCCGAGATCTTCGCCTCTTTCGGAGGGCGATCTGAATACGGTGAATGAGATTCACGCTGGGCGGAAACGCCGCCGGAGGATTCACTGATGGCGAAGATCAGAATATGGCCCAAAGTTAATTTTAATACCATTTCGGCGGATACGCGCGGCGGATTCACTGATGGCGAACATCTGAATATGGCCCTAAGTGTGTGTATATGTGTGTGTATGTGTGTCTTCTATACAAATCCACAGTTTACTTCCGATCTGCACCAAACTTGGTATACCTACGTAAAAAAAACCAAGGAAAAACATAGGCTATGTTTCGAAAACTTTTAATGACCCCTTGACCCTCTTTCGACCCTTTTTATGGTCATTTTACTGAAATAGCTTTATTTCTCCTCAAGAAGAGATCTGTTTACTCCATTGTTACAAAGAAAATTTAATGCTAAACAACAAGTTTTTAATAGAAACACTAGGTACAAGTCTATTTAAAAATTATATTAATAATTTAAAAATCTATTTCAATGAAATTTAAAAATTTTAAGTACAGTTTAGCATATTTTTATTTGAGAGTTTATCTAATTTTTATATTTTAAAAAACTTATGGAATGTTCGGAATGTCATTGTTGTTAAGATAGTCTCCATGGAAACGAGGATGTAAAATCAAAAAGTGATAATATTTTACCTTTTAAGAAAGTTGGTTAACAAACAAAAAACTGTTAAAACTACCTTTCAATAACAAGAAAAGATTGATTTTGAAAAGCTTTAATTATTGAATAATTTCGCCGAAAACGTTATGATTAATCAAGGGATCTAAGCAATTTTAAATAATTTTTAGACTACTTTTTCCATGTAAATGTGGAAACCATTCAAAAATTATATTGCTTAAAAACTGAAGGAATTTTAATCCACCCGGGAACACCGGGATAAGAAAAATTACTAGAAACACCGGGATATGAAAAGTTACCGGGAACACCGGAATATGAAAAAAAACGCCTGGGATACCGGGATGATTGGTAAATGCTGATTATACAAAATTAGAAATTTATTTGGGAAAACTTAAAAATAATAAATTTATACTCTGCACCCGTGCAAGGCCGGGCATACCAGCTAGTTGATTATAAAGAGGACAAGTGTTGAATATATGGTTCCAAGTCTCATTTTCTTCATTATTGGCACCTCTTACATGTATTTTTAATCTCAAACTTATTCTATATTATTATTATTATTATTATTATTATTATTATTATTATTATTATTATTATTATTATTATTATTATTATTATTATTATTATTATTATTATTATTATTATTATTATTATTATTATTATTATTATTATTATTATTATTATTATTATTATTATTATTATTATTATTATTATTATTATTATTATTATTATTATTATTATTATTATTATTATTATTATTATTATTATTATTATTATTATTATTATTATTATTATTATTATTATTATTATTATTATTATTATTATTATTATTATTATTATTATTATTATTATTATTATTATTATTATTATTATTTAATTATTTATACAGTTCCTTAAAATACAGTGTATAGAATTAAAATTATTTTCTTTGTGAATAGTTGATTTATAATTTTTGAATTGAACATTAATTTTTTAATCTCGATTTTCATAAGATGTTTTGAAACCTACACTCGTACTTGTCCAGAACTGTCCGCTATTTCCAGTCCGTCTTGAGAACAGAAATCGCTTTCCTCCAAAACGAACATCTCAAACGTCAACAAAATTCGAGTGCTCATTTGCTTTACTTCATCTGGAAGTTTCATCTAAAAATATTTAATTTAAGATTTAATAAGATTAAGATTTAATTTTTTAAGAGATTTAAGATTTAATTTTAAGATTAACAATAAGATTTAATTTTTTAAAAGAGTAGAAATTAAGAAGGTTGTTGAGTTTTCGACTAATGTTTTAACTTTAACTAATTATTGTTTTTTAAGTAATGTCTTAAGGTCTTTTAAATAATAAGAAAACCTCTAATTATAAAAAAAATTATTAATTCTCCCTTAAGGAAAAATACTTTAAGTATATATTATTAGTTTAATACGTGCTATATAAATAGGATGAAAAACCATATTAATAAAAGAGATAACGTTCAATAGTAACAAATATTTTAACACTAAATTTGAATTGGCTCTATGTTATTCCTTTTTTTAATTACTTTTTAAATTAGGGACTTTTTTAAGATGAAGTACAGTTTATTATGAATCTAACCTTTTCATCATTGCGTAACATTACACACAGCTAATTTTTTGATAATTGAAATAATCAACTTATTATTACTTAACGCTTTTTAAACTACATTGAGTGAATTCATTAAAATACTGCAAATATGTTTAGTTAAATTTATGTTAATATTTTTTCAATAAAATTCAATTTAGAGGGAGGTTTATTACAGTACTCACTTTTACTTCATAAATAACCTGCGTATCTGGAGGGTAATATTCATGAGGAAATCCTGGACTTGTAATACGCTGAGGTGCATTATCAAGGTTCAGCTCGATTTTGTAATCAGGGTATACATCACCTAAACGTTAAGTAAGGATAAATATTTATAAGTTCGTGCATAAACTAAGAGTTTTTGGATTCTTTCTAATTTTATAAAAAAATTTTACAAAAAAAGAAACTTTTGAGCTATAACTGTTTTAACATTGTGAATAGGAGAGTAAGATCAAACATCCTTTAATAACTCTATGAAATTTAACTCTTACATATAATTTCCTGAGGTCGTTCAAAACTGTCACAATTACTTACGTTTAGAAATATTTTGAAAGAAACTCCGGCTGTTGTTATACAAATTCTGTAAATTATTGAAAAATTTTATTTATTTGAATAAATGGCATATCAATTGGTGATTAGAAATACAAAACTTTGAAACAAGTAAAAACAGGAAAAACTTACATAAGCACTTATGAAGTTGAAAGGAAAATGAATAAAAAGAATTAAAAGATAGATTAAATTAACGAATGTCATCTTAGCAATGTTCTCAGAGCTCTTAAAAATTTGGCCACAATGATCAAAATATCGGGAAACTGCTGAGAATAGCTTCTACTTAAATCCTTTGCCTCGCATGTGTTTTACCATCTGTGTGCTTAATTCTTTTGTACTATTACCACCTTTTACTGTGACACATTAACAAATGTACCTTTAAAGCAATTCATAACATACTGATTAGTGAAAAGATTTGCAATGATTTTCCAGGCTGTTTCCTTCTGTTTTAGTTGATACATTGATGACTACCACTTCCTTGTTTTACAAATACCAAGGGCTCATGTTTTATAGTACCATATGATGATTCTAACTCTTTTATCTGTACCACTTCAAAGATTCCAAAGGGAACTTGTAACATTTTATTATCATTTATAAAGTTGTGTAATATTTAAAATTGTCATTGTTGATGATAATAATAATAATAGTTTATACCTTAAAATCTCTTTATTATAATTTTTTTATAACTACGCGAAATACACTCATTGCCATAAAAAATAGCGCACCAAGAAGAAAAAGAGATATCAAAGCCAAATTTATTTCCATGATTACCCATAGTATGAAGGTTAATTGATTCAGACTTCTTTGAAGTTCGGGGGCCGAGAAAATCAGTAAAAAGTGTTGACTCCATAGGTGTCCATAAACGCCGCTCCACGCCTTGGTATTGAATGAAAGGGGCTCTAAATGGGCTGTTGGGAATTGGGGGACCATGGTGTGTCCCCACGTAGTCAAATTTAATCTGGTCCACCAACGGACGTTGCATACCAGGGTAGATGCTTTGTCCTCACTCCTCACTGACCGGACTTTTCTATGGGTGTTAGTTCTAGAAAAGAACGGGGTAAAAAGGCAACCTAGGGGTAATAAGAACGCTTGGACATCACATACAACATGTGATTGTGCATTTTTATTTTGAAACTTATCCACAGGACAGGTCTGAAGGTAAGGACGGACAACCGGCTGCAAAATCTCAATGATGCAACTCTGGTTGGTCAATGCACCGATAGATCATACTGAGCACATGCGGCAGTGGGATGGATGTCGTTTGCAGTACTGCGGATTGTCCATTTGGTCCTCATAGCTTCTTACATCTTTGTCTATAAAACAAGGGGCTGAAAATGGACCTTTCTGTTTCCAATAGTGCACCAAATAAGGAAATGAAAATTCCAATTTCATAACATTGGGGTTAGAAGAGAACCCCGCTTCGGTTTGCAGCACCACGACGGTTGGATATGAGATTGAAGACAAAATGGAGAGAGTGCATTCAGCTGTTGATTTTCTAATCATCCCACGGAGTGGTGATGCTTGGTAATGGAGTGGTGATGCATTGGATTCCATTTCTGCAACTCCTGAGTATGATTTACAAGTGCTTTTACCAACCAGAGCTGCGTCATTGAGTTTTTGCAGCCGGTTGTCCGTCTTCACCTTCAGCCGTGTCTTGCGGACAAGTTTCAAGATAAAAATGCACTATCACATGTTGTATGCGATGTCCAAGCGTTCTTATTACCCCCCTAGGTTGCCTTTTCACCACGTCCTTTCCGTTCTCTAGAACCAACTCCCACAAAAAAGTCCGGTCAATGAGGAGAAAAGCATCTAGCCTGGTATGCAACGTCCGTTTGGTGGACCAAATTAAATTTGACTACGTGGGGACACACCATGGTCCCCCGATTCCCAACAGCCCACTTAGAGCCCCTTTCATTCAATACCAAGGCGTGTGGCGGCGGTTATGGACACACTATGGAATCAACACTTTTTACTAATTTTCTCGGCCCCCGACCTTCAAAGAAGTCTGAATTTTTTATCAATTAACCTTCATACTATGGGTAATCATGGAAATAAATTTGGCTTTGATATCACTTTTTATTCTTGGTGCGCTATTTTTTATGGCAATGAGTATATATATATATGCAACGCAATTTTGAAACACCCTGTATATATATATATATATATATATATATATATATATATATATATATATATATATATATATATATATATATATATATATATATATATATATATATATATATATATATATATAGGGTACAGGGCCACATTTTGACCATTTAAAGTGCCCAACCTATAGTCCTAACCTTTGTGAGTAGAGAGATATTTTTATTAGTCAAAATATTGAAAATTGGATTTTTAATCATTTATAATAACTTGGAAAAATTTGTGTCCAAAGGTACAACAACCTGTTGTACCTATGGACAGACCCAGTTGTACCTGTGGACACCCTTAAAAAGGGAAGTTTTACTTGAAAAAAGCTAAGAATGAACATTTTTATTGATGAACTAGCTGAAATACCCGCCGTTGCTCGGGGGGAAGGATTTTCAAACGGTGTGTTAAAATAAATAAGAATTAGTTTCTTCACTATATTCCTTTCCAGGGCGTCATTTAGGGGCAATAGAGTCAACTACCTTCCCCCTAGGATTCTTCTTTGATGCTATATTTTCTTAAGATATAAAAAAACTTTAAAAACATCACCTGTTTAGGAATAATGTTTGAAATCCTCATTTTTAAGAGGGATATTTTCAAATGGAGGGAGACCCTCTTACCCCCTTAGTTCAAGGTGTTTCTTTGTTCTCTTCAATAAACTTTGTTCACTCCATGCTATATTTTTACAATTGGTAATGCCTAGTTGTGTCAAATTCTTCCACCTTCGCTTCAAAACAAACAGCAATTTCTACTGACTTTATATTTATTTCCCCCTTCATCCCGCTGTTTCCATAAAATTCAAAGCATATAAAACATTAACCCTTTCTTAAGTTGTAAAAAAACCTAAAAAAAACTTTTGAAGTTAGTGTTAATAAACTGTTTTTAAAATTGAAATTAAAAAAAAGGTCAGGGGGAGACCCCCTGAACCCCCCTTTGTTGATTTATAACCAACTCATTCACTAAATTAACGCCTTCAAACATGGAATAAAAATAATCATTTGAATTGACATGAACTATCTAAAATGCTTTTGATGAAATATTGTTATTAAAATTTTTATTGAAAGTAAAAAACCGATAATTTTTTCTGTTAAGGAATATAGATTACCGCAAAATAATTCTTTTATCATTAAAAAATATTTCTATGAGATTTAAAAAAATTCCGCTTGTTATAAAATATTTTAAAATAAACATTTTTAACAATAGAGGTTTTGCGTCACCTGGATGGAGCAATAACCGTTATCAATTTAACATGAAGCTAACGTATTAGAATTTAGAAAAGGGCCAAAAAAGACTGGTTAGAATGCTTCTATTTTAAAAATTCTTTTTTGAAAACCTTCCCAATTAAGTGAGGAACAACATGATAAAATTTCATACCAATCGCATTAATAAGGTTGGTGCTAGAATACAAAAACTAAAAACGGGAGTAAATATTCAAACCCCCGTGCACCCTCTCCTGAATGGAATATCGAAAAATCCAGAAATTACTTTCTTTGAAATATTCTTAAGAAGATATTACTAACCGGTCGCTTCGAAATATCAAATTATTAGTATGTTTTTCTTCTAAAATGTAAAACTTTGTTTATGCTCAGTAAAATTGGGTTTTGAAAATTTTTAGACCCATTAAAATTCGAATATCAAAAATTCGAAAAATGCCTTTCTAGATATTGTGAATAGGTACCTTCCTGCGAAGTAACGAAGATCTAGGGTCATTTGGGACGGTGCTAGGCTCAAAAACGTAGAAAGCACTCCAAGCACCCCTGTGGGTCAGGAAAAAAGAATTTCGAAAAATCCCTTCTTAGTGCGCGCATACACTGTAAAGTCTTCCACCACACCAAGTTTCGACTCTTTAGCCCCGGTAGATTTTGCTGTGCGTTGATAGGTGAATGAACCGTAAAGCTCTTTTATTATTATAGATTACCTTTTAATAACCTATTTCAAGCCTTTTTAAAATTGAAAATAGATTTTTTAAAGTAATGTAGTTTTAGATCGTAAATGATCATTAAAACGAAGTTGAATAATAAAAGTCTTGATTTTTTACCAAAAACACAAAAATCATATGGTATTTTCAGATCAGAATTTAAGGTAATAGTTTCATCAATCATGCTGATTGATCTGACAAATTCACTGATCCAAAAAACCCAATTCGATCGACACTTAGTTGTGCAAGCATTTGGTGGTAATAACAATAATAATTTGGTGGTAAATCTTCTTCAGTGGAAATTTTAAGTTTTTTTAATCATCATACTTAAATGCGATAGGGTGCTTAGGGTTTTACACCATATTTTAAATTAAATTCCAAGTAGAATCATAAATTTAAAAAGTAGTTTAGATCACAAAATATTTTACTTTTCATCTAAAATTCACTTGAAAATAATCGCTGACAAATAGATTACCATTTAGAATTAATTTAACATTTATTAAAATGTATTCAGCTAAATGAAACCTGATTCTAAAACGCCGAGTAGCTACAGACACCCACAAGAACGTGTCCGTAGGTACAACACTCATGGTGTCCGAAGGTACAGCATCAGGTGTTTTTGCATTCAAAGTTCTATAAAAGATAAAAGAATTGAGATCTGACGATTTCTAATATCAAAACTAAAAAGTCAAAATCTCGGGGATTCCCCTCATATATCCCATTTTATCATATCATAATCATAGAGGAAGAAAATAATTAATGTAGTGATGCACTAAAAAAAACTTTGAGCACCTAAAAACAGTATTTTTACTATAGAAAATTTAAATAATATTTTAAACAGCTGATTTCACGTTAGCAACTAGATAGCAACTGTTTACATTCAAAATCGACCACAAATTCAAATTTACACTTTTTCCCGAATTTTAAAATGAGGTGGCTGAAGGTACAACCGTGCGTAGGTACAACACTCTCCCCTATATATATATATATATATATATATATATATATATATATATATATATATATATATATATATATATATATATATATATATATATATATATATATATATATATATATATATATATATATATATATATATATATATATATATATATAAAGTTTTTTTCGATACACCCTAATATATATATATATATATATATATATATATATATATAAAGTTTTTTTCGATACACCCTAATATATATATATATATATATATATATATATATATATATATATATATATATATATATATATATATATATATATATATATATATATTGGGGTGTATCGAAAAAAACTTTTTTTCGATTTTGATGACGTAATAGTGCGGAAAAGTTGTCTAAGGTGCCAGAGAGTACCTGTGAATTTTTTCAGAATTTTTGGATAATTTCTTAATGTGCCACATTGGCCCTGAAGTTCCCCATGTTAATCCAATGGGGCGCGCCGCCAAAAAGGCCGAAAATCGGTTTTTCGCCCCTCATTTCTACCCTAATCACACTACGAATGTCTCGTCTCGAGTTATGGACTCTATATGATGTATGCTACCCGAAAAAACTTGAATAATAACTTAAATCTCTATATTATGTTGATTGTGGGCTCTGATTTGAACGAGGAAATACGCGATTTTCGACGAAATTTGAGCATACAAAAAAACGTAATATAGATATTTAGGCTATAATTCAAGTTTTTTTCGGATAGCCTAGATCATATAGAGTCCATAACTCGAGACGAGACATTCGTCGTGTGATTAGGGTAGAAATGAGGGGCGAAAAACCGATTTTCGGCCTTTTTGGCGGCGCGCCCCTTTGGATTAACATGGGGAACTTCAGGGCCAATGTGGCACATTAAGAAATTATCCAAAAATTCTGAAAAAATTCACAGGTACTCTCTGGCACCTTCGACAACTTTTCCGCACTATTACGACATCAAAATCGAAAAAAAGTTTTTTTCGATACACCCTAATATATATATACAGGGTGTTTCAAAATTGCGTTGCACGGCTTTTATTCGGAACCAGTGCCTCCTAGGGTCATGGAAGTAAGGTCTACCCCTAGGTAAGTGACCCTGGAGAACCCATTGAGAGTACTTACAGCGCCCCTAGCGGCATATTGCAAATTTTTTTGATTTTTTGATTAAATTTTGTGTTCTTTCAACTAAAAAAAACACAAAACTACACAATTTCACTGAAAAATTTGCAAATATGCGAATTTTTTACTTTTTGACCCCTGAAAAAGTGCTCTTTTCACATGCTAATATCTCCGCGAATATTCAAGATATTTTGATGAAATTTTTTTCAATGAGTTCTTCTTGACGTTAGCAACAATACTCTCACTGAGGTTTTTGCTCTATCTCCTTTAGTTTTTAAATTAATTTTTTTAACTTTTTAATTTCGCCGCTAGGGGCGCTGTAAGTCCTCTCAATGGGTTCTCCAGGGTCACTTACCTAGGGGTAGACCTTACTTCCATGACCCTAGGAGGCACTGGTTCCGAATAAAAGCCGTGCAACGCAATTTTGAAACACCCTATATATATATATATATATATATATATATATATATATATATATATATATATATATATATATATATATATATATATATATATATATATAGGGGAGAGTGTTGTACCTCTGGACAAAAATCACGTTTGGATTTTTCTAAGACAGGTAAAATCGCATTTTGACTATTTAAAGTACCCAACTTATAGCCCTAACCTTTGTGAGTACAGAGATATTTTTTATTAGCCAAAATCTTGAAAATTGGATTTTTAATCACTTATAATAACATGGAAAAATTTGTGTCCGAAGGTACAGCAACCTGTTGTACCTATGGACAGACCCAGTTGTACCTGTGGACACCCTTCAAAAGGGAAGTTTTAGTTGAAAAAAGCTAAGAATGAACATTTTTATTGATGCAATACCTTTTAATAACCTATTTCAAGCCTTTATAAAATTGAAAATAGATTTTTTAAAGTAATGTAGTTTTAGATCGTAAATGATCATTAAAACGAAGTTAAATGATAAAAGTCTTGATTTTTTACCAAAAAACACAAAAATCACATGGTATTTTCAGATCAGAATTTAAGATAATAGTTTCATAAATCATGCTGATTGATCTGACAGCTTCACTGATCCAAAAAAAATAACCAATTCGATCAACACTTAGTTGTGCAAGCATTTGGTGGTAATAACAATAATAATTTGGTGGTAAATCTTCTTCAGTGGAAATTTCAAGTTTTTTTAATCATCATACGGGATAGGTCATATGCGATATAAACATCATATGCGATAGGGTGCTTAGGATTTTACAACATATTTTACATTAAATTCCAAGTAGAATCATAAATTTTGAAAAGTAGTTTAGATCACAAAATATTTGATTTTTTATCTAAAATTCACTTGAAAATAATCGCTGACAAATAGAAATGAAACCTGATTCTAAAGCGCCGATTAGCTACAGATACCCACAAGAACGTGTCCGTAGGTACAATACCTATGGTGTCCGAAGGTACAACATCAGGTGTTTTTGCATTCAAAGTTCTATAAAAGATAAAATAATTGAGATCTGACGATTTCCAATATCAAAACTAAAAAGTCAAAATCTCGGGGATTCCCCCATGTATCCCATTTTATCATATCATAATCATAGGGGAAGAAAAGAATTAATGTAGTGATGCATTAAAAAAAACTTTGAGCACCTAAAAACAGTATTTTTATTTTATAAAATTTAAATAATGTTTTAAAGAGCTGATTTCACGTTGGCAACTAGATAGCATCTGTTTACATTCAAAATCGACCACAAATTCAAATTTACATTTTTTCCCGAATTTTAAAATGAGGTGGCTGAAGGTACAACCGTCCGTAGGTACAACACTCTCCCCTATATATATATATATATATATATATATATATATATATATATATATATATATATATATATATATATATATATATACAGGGCTCGATTTCTAAAAAAAGAGGTAACGGAACGGTAAAAATATTGGTCCCCCCTTTTTTATATTTTTTTTCGGTAGGATTCTCCTATTTAAGAACTTAATCTGAAAATAAACGTGATTAGTTGCATTCTAAGTACAAAAAGGGGGTCTGGGGGGTCCTCCCCCATAAAAATTTTGGAAATTTGACCCTAAAAACAGGATTTTAATTCATTTTAGGACTTTTTTGTACATAGAAAGGTATCCTCGGATCTGAGGAAAGGGTCTCGCGGGCCGTAGTTAGGAGACCCCTGATATAGAATATTAAATTTTTTTTCGAAAAAGAGGTTCCGGAACGCCGTTTCGGACCGTTCCGGCTGAAATCGAACCCTGTATATATATATATATATATGTATATATATATATATATATATATATATATATATATATATATATATATATATATATATATATATATATATATATATATATATATATATATATATATATATATATATATATATATATATATATATATATATATATATATATATATATATATATATATATATATATATATATATATATATATATATATATATATATATATATATATATATATATACACACACAATTAGGACTCCTCTTTAACATACCTAGTTCTTATAGGAAGCTTAGAATCTTATCTTTAATACACACATCCGTCCAAAGAATTCATCCCAATAATCCTTCTTTAACTAATCACTGGAAATTTTTCAAATTAAGGGATTCCCTTTTCCTGTTGGAAATTTTCTAAAGTTTAAAAATTGTAGGACCTCTATCAAACAACCAAAGAAACTTTTCATGTAGCAACTTTGAGGATTGGATATTATGGCAAGGATTAATTTGTCCCCTGTGGGAGCCTTGACGAACAGATCGATCAGTCTAACTAAACATTAAAAAAAATACCTTCATACGCTTAGAATATTACTGATTTTTAATACTTGCTATGCATTGGTATTCTGTCATTTCCAAACTTTAAACAAAAAAAAACCTTTAGGCTCAGGCAGGACCTAAGCCATAGCCGCCAATACTGACGACCATGTCTGGTCTATATACACGGAGGTCCTAAGAGAGGACACAGAAGAGAAAAAAAATATTAAATGAAGCGCTCTCTGTGATCTTGAAAGAAGATGCAGAAGAGGAAGAAAAGTCCCCTGAAGAAACTTTTCTTATGATCATTAGAGAGGATTCAGAAAAGGAAAGGAAGCCCTCCAATAGAGCATTTCTTTAAGTCCTTAGAAATTATGCATAACTGAGAAAGAAAGCTTTGGATAAAGCGCTCTGGATTTCCTGGATGGAGCTCTTTCTACGGTCCTTAGAAAGAATGCATAACTGAGAAAGAAAGCTTTGGATAAAGCGCTCTGGATTTCCTGGATGGAGCTCTTTCTATGGTCCTTAGAAATTATGCATAAGTACTGGAATGAAACCAAGTCCAGTAAATCTAGTGAAAAAAAAAGCGGCAAACCGGTAAAAAGTTGCAACATTTGGTTTTTCAACGGTTTTCACTTGGGAATGAATGACCTCAATAATAACATAAAAATCGGACAAAATTGGTTCACGGGAAGTTTAACTTTTTTGAATTTTTAATAATGGCCGAAAATTTAAAAAATCAAATTATAGTAATCGAGATTTAAGATACATAAGGCTATTTTTGCAGTGTTGAATACGAATATATCATTTAAATTAAAAAAATTAAAATATCAATTTTTAAAAATTTGGGTCACTTGGGGTAAGTGGGACCCATTTTTGGCCTAGTACATTTTTGGAGCTTTATAGAAAAAATTTGAAAGGGTTTATTTTGTATTTGTTGACTAATTTCGTTAAAGAGTCTATCGATAAACAAAATTTATCAGTAGTTTCTAAAATAAAGCTTTACATTTTTCTTAACTGGTGTTCTTAACTGGAGATGAGTGACCCACTTACCCCAAGAGATGGGGTAAGTGGGTCACCCCCTTTTTATTTATATTTAAGCAAGCAAAACGTAAATGGAAGTAAGTGGGTCTTGATAAAGTACAGTAAATTTCAATATAAATTATTTTATTGTAACTGTATCCATGAGTGAGAAATATACTCACATCAAAATCAATATGACAAGGTAAGAATAGAATGAAAAGCAAAATAAATATTTTAAAGAATGTTTCGAAAGGTCAAAGGGATGTTTTACTTTAGCATATAAAATAGTGTTGAAAAACATAATAAGATTAAGATTTATTTTGGCACTTTAATATACATTGTAAGATAAAAAGAAATAAACGCAAATTTGATATAAAATATCGATCAAACTATTTATTAATTTTAATGAATTTTGAAGTGGTGAGTAAAAGGTCTTGCTACTAAAAATCGAAATTTTCTGAAAATATTGGGGGAAATTGTCCCTATAACCCCCCTGAAATCCGCCCGTCTTCAGTAATAGTTCCTATTCAGAACATTAAATATATTCAGTATTCCTATGAGTTGTATAAGAGTAAAAAATTCATATATCCTCTGGAATCGTCCCTCTTTTGCTGGAAAAGTTTCATATTGAAGATTCTCACCCCAAAAAAATTATCATCGTTAAAAAGGAGCCAGATTACTTTGCGGCCCGCCACTTGACTTGTGATTTCAATTGCGGCCCTCGAATACTTAGAAGTTGGAAACCCCTGCTCTAGAACTAATAAGGGGTCTCACATACTAAGTAAAGAGGGGTCCCACTTACCCCACACACTGAGGGGTCCCACTTACCCCAACCATGCTAAAACTGTGGGGTAAGTGGGACACCCCTCTTAAACACTTCAAAATTAAATATTTTGAAAAATTTCAAATTGTAGTATGTATTTTAGGTCAAACTCTGCAAAACAGTTCAATAAACATTAAAATGTAATGAAAACTTACCTGGAAATACTTCTTTGAAAAATGCCTCTTGAACTCTCCAAAAAATCCATTCTGGGAATCTATTTTAAATTAGTTCTATAATCTTAAAAATAAATGATACAAATCTCAAATATATGCAAAACTCATCGGTGTGACAAGCTGTAACATAATCAATGCGAGTAAGTGAGAAATTTCCTGTGCAAAATAATTGCAAAAGAAGTATAATTTAAATGGTTTTCAATTAGAAATGACTTAAATATAATGACAAACTAAAATTGGAAGAAAATCGGACAGTAAAAAGTTTAATTTGTTTCAAATTTTCAATTTTTTTGGCCTCAAAATCGACCTTTTTTTAATTCTTGTTAAAAACGTTTGAGGCATTTTCCAAGGTAATTTTCCATGGATGTTATAGTTAGCAGCAGCAGAGGACCAAGACCAAAGAGCAGTGGACGAAATTTTGTTTCGGAGGGGGGGTTGGGGTTTCTACTCCAGAAAATGTTTTGAATTTTACCTAAAAGTGGTGTTTTAACTCCTTTTTAAAAACTTTAGGTCACATCAAAGAGAACAACTCCTTGTAAAAATCACAAAAGTTTCAAGGAAAAACCATACTTCATGGATTACAAAATTTCGAGGGGGTTTGGGGGTCCTTCCTCCTCCAGAATTTTTACCCTTAAAAGTAGGGTTCTGACTAATTTTGAGACCCTTTGGGTTACACCTTGAAGAGCCGCTCTATGTTTGTCACATAATTTTCATGGAAAATAATAGTATAAAAATTTATATTAAAGTTTCGGGGGGTTGAACCCCAAATTTCAATTTTAATTTACCCAACAACCGAGATATTATTGCATCCACCTTGTGGAAACGTAAAACGATGTCTTCACTCTAGACTGCCCCCCCCCTCCCCCAATGTAGTACTTTCGACATGAGTATCGGGAAAAATGTGCTATAATGTTAAAATACTATTTTTAGGGGTCAAATTTCCAAAAATCTTCAGGAGGCGACCCCCAAACCCTACCTATCTGTTCCCCGCACAGTGAGGAAATGTAAAGCCAAATGAAAAATGTTTTGCCTCTCTGTTTCATCAAATGAGAAAATTCAATTTTATGGGGAGTTAATCTTTTAAAACCTTTGGTAGACTAAATTTAGTTGCTGTTTCAAAATTTAAAAGCAATTCATTTAATAAAGTATCATTAGGGGATATCCATAAATTACGTGAGGCCAAAAAGGGGGGGGGAAGGGTTTGGAAAAATCTCACCAAGGGGGGAGGGGGGTCGATTAAAATCTCACGTCAACTTTTTCAGTTCGAAATTTTACGATTTTCTTTGTTTTTTAAGTATGATTTTAATAATAAAGAAAACTTGATGATAATATAATGTCCTTTTCCCTCACATCATTAACAATGTAAAAGTTTTAGGTGCCAGTTAGTTTTTAGGGGGGGGGGTCCAGATTTTGGAAAAAACACCTCACGTTATTTATGGATGTCCCCTTATAGAAGCTTATGCGTAAGGAGCTCTTTTAAGGCTCAACCTCCTTTCGAAGTTTTGGAGTGTTTCCCTTTAAAATTCTGTAGCAAAAAGTCGGTCCATCCAAATTGTCTTAAAATGAGTCGAAACACTACATTTTAGAGTCAAATTTATAAAAGTTAAAACAAGTTTTTCTCATTGCAAGTTTAAACCCAGTTTTTAGATTCAGATTTTTAAAATTTTTCTAGGGGAGGGCTCCAGGCCCCCCTCCCTCGCTATTTGTACTTAATCCTTTATTTTTTATTCACAGTTTCTATATAATAAATTCATCAAAAAATCTAAATTCTACCTAAAAATGTAACTCTAAAATTTGGGCTACTTGTTTAAAACCCTAAAAACAGTTTAAAACCCTGTTTGAAGGGTCTAATTTCCAAAAACATTTTTAAGGGAGAACCCCCAGCCTGATGTTATTTGGACCTATATTACTAACAACTTTTCAAATATATAGTTCTCTTGGGCGCAAATTCTACTTAAAAATGTATTGTAATACGACTTTAACATATGAAATAATATGCATTTGCATTGCATGAAGGGGACTGGAAAATATTTTTGGGTCCCTCCCGAAATAAAATTCTAAATACGCCACTGATATTTTTAAACTTATTTATATCAGTTTTAAGTCTTCTTAAAAGTGCTAGGTTTAGAGATATTTTATTTGAAAACATTTTATTTCCCAGAGAGGCCGTACTGTAAATTGAGTATTCGAATATTCCATTATAAATTTTGTTAACTTCCCAAACCCAAGTTTATTATTTAATTTGAAAAATAGAGAGCAGCACCTCCTTAATCCTTACGGAAAATTTTGGAAGTTAGAAAGGGGGGTGAAATAATGAGAAAGTAAGTACATATAGTTATAAAATAATGTATAAGAAAGAATGAAGGGCAAATGAATTATTTTCTATTTTTAAAAGTATTAGAAGGTCTGGACTTCTGGACATATGTTAACCTTTTTGTATTTCTGAATTGAATTTTATTTTTTTTCTCCTTGGATCTCTCTGAATTAAAAAAGCACTCCTCAATTTCTCTTTTCACTTTTATCTGCAAGAGGTAAAAAGAGCTAAGAGGGCAAAAAGAGTGATGGTCAAAAAACAATCGAGAATCAAGAATCAGCGAGGTGCTGTAACATCTGTAGGCGCAAGGCGCAAGTTCAGACTTGCGTATGCGCCAAGATTTTAGCGTTAAAGATGACTAATATGGTAACCCTAACTCATGATGTTAAATGACTTATTCGGCTACTAAATGTGCCGCTAAACAGCCAAAATTCGCCAAGCATACGCAACTCTGAACTTGCGCTCGTCCGTCCTCCATTCCAAAATCACTGACCTGGCTGGAGTGAATAAAAATTCACGTTTCTTAAATGTTTTCCGAGATAAAAAAAACATAACGTTTTTTTAAGCTATGTTACCAATTATCAACGGTCATGCTACTTGGGGGATTGATTTATGCCTCCAAGCCCTCTAACACCGATTGTAAACCACAGTTGAAGCATAAAAGCAAACCCAAATTCAACACAAAAAAAAGAACATTTTTTGAGGTTCTGCGCAGTAAATTCCAGCCACTCCCGTTAACGAATATTTGAATGTTCATTGACTCTTTGGGAGATTTGAACACTTTATAATAAGAATTTAATTGCATTTTATGATTAATTTACCTTAAATCAAAAATTTTCCTACTGTACACCAGTATTCCCCAAACACTCCCACTTTGCGCATGTGTGGTAGGGCAGGCAGAGAAGGTCCATCTTGAAAGTAATGGAACGGGGGAAAGAATGTACTCTTCCTCTGACTACTAAAAGCGTACATCCGGGCACTTCGTCAGGAAATTTCATTCAAATCATTCATTGTTTTTACTAGCTTGACAGTTTCTCTTTAAGTTATTATTTTTATACATGAGATGCCACTGAAGAGAAAGCGATGATTTTTATGTGATACATCTTTTCCTCACAAAGGTTACCTGTTTGTCAAATCGATTTCTTGTTTGTTGTTTAGTTGTCTATTTCAAGTCACATTCTCGATCTCAACTTCATCATTTTGACTGATCTCACTCATCATGGCATCTACACTTGTAAACGGACTAATTGTTCAAGGACTTCCAGATGAAAATGACAATTCTTCACATCCAAAAGAACAGATTTACATGAATGGAACTGCGACAGATACTTCTGATCTAAAGACAGAGCCGGTAAGTACTATTTACCATCTTCGATCTTATGATGCATTTTTCTCCTTGGGCTCGATCTTGTTTATAAAGCCACATTTTAGCATGTTTATTATCTTTTGATTGAAGCTGATTTGTATTTAAGATGTAAGACTTCTTAAATGACAGTAGCAACCTGTCAATAATATTTATATTTACACTGTGTCAGATCTTTAAGAAATTGGCCAACTCTGAAAATAATTTTTAGTATTTTAAAAATCCTTAAACCCAAAGATTCTTTTGTTTCCTGTAAAAGTTTGTTGATGAAAATTTTTCTGTATGTTATTGGTGACAAGCTGTAACAAATACTAATTAAATAGCCTAGATATTTTTCTAATTTTATGGGAATGTCTCTTTACAGATCTAGTTAGGCTCACGCCACATTTGCGACTACAAGAAGCTAAAGTCATAAAAAACATTAAGATTCTTATCAAGAGGAGTGGAGATAGAAGGCGACTCGAGGGGCAATGTAGTAGATTAATCCTGTAGCAGAGCAGTCATTAAAAAATAGCGGTTGGAAGTGAAAAGGAAGGATGACACCTGTTTTCCTCCGCTATGGGAATAATCTACCTACTACATCACCCCTCAAGTCCCCTTCTCTCTTCCCAAAATTTGATAAGAAACTTAATAGTTTTTTTAAGACTCTAGCTTCTTGTTGTCACAAATGTGGCGCGAGCCTTACAGTTCTGTTAAAAATCATCCCTGTTTTGGGCACTAAGTAAAAAATATGGTCATACATTGGTTGGCATTGCAAACCAACTATTATAACTTGAATATAATCTTTTATTGATGTTAAAAAATTTAATTAATTTTAAATTACTTGACATTCTAAATGTTAAAAATAAATTGCTATTTCTAATGCAATATGGATTATGGAATTTTTAATTTTACCACAAAATGGTATCCTGTTTGTGTTAAATTAAAAAGGGTTCAATTCCATTCACGTTCCCGCTAAATATCTCCAATCTCTTTCAAATGCCATATACTCATACTATCGACAAATTTTTCCCGATTTTTAAGGATAAACTGAACAGTTATTGATCCAATTAAGCATTTTAATCTATGAATTTGAAATTGTTTATCAATATTTCTACTTTTTGGTTCCCAAAAGATCATGACGGTATTTAGCGGGAATGTTAACGGAATTGAACCTTAAAAATTGCGTTCTGTCGAAATATTTGTTGACAAATTATTGTTGTTGTACTATTTTTAAATCATCAGTTGATTTTTAGTGATATATCTAATCCTTAGTGTAAAGTAGCTTGGAAATTTAGCGATACAGATAATGAGTCGAAGGTTATGCTACATAACTGTTGTGTTCCATTCGTCAGGGATGAGATTTTTCAGACTTTTAAAACTTATTTAACAAAAATTCCAGACTATTAATGGGAAAAATCAGCTTATAAACTGGAATATTCAACTAAAAACTACATATTTTTAATTTTTTGTGAATGTTCTTGGTTTTGAGGATCTTTCCTATGGTAAATTTTCATATCTGAGGCAGCTTAATAATTTAATTTGGTTTGGTTTACGACCTTATCAATTCTTGCAGTTTTCAGACTTTTTGCTTTGGCTTTTTTGTCAATCTCATCCCTGATTTGTTCTTGGTAAATTTTTAGGGTTTCTCCCGAACACATTACCGTAGTTGGATAAAACAAAAACCTATCTGCACACAAAAATTTTTTCAAATATTTTCTGCCAACTAATTAAAAGCCACCAGTTGTTTGAATTTTGATTTAAAACATTTAAAGAAAGTCTAGTTGTTTCTGAAATTACTATAGTCTTCATAAAGCCACAACAGTCGTGAAAAATCAATTTATCAAAAATTTAAAGTGATTTAAAAAGATTTTCTGTGGAATTCTAAACTTTTCAGCGCTTAGCGTACGCTTCCATGCATGGTTGGAAAAAAACCGGGTTTATTTGGTTTTTTGGTTTAAACCAAGTTTTTTTAGAATTTTTTTCAGAATAAGTTATTTTAGTAGTGATTGAAATTGAGTTGTAAATGAGACATTTATTTCAGGGGTTGTTTATTAATATTTGATAAATGATTTTTATATTTCAATTAATTAATTTAATTAGTTAATTAAAATTAAATTAATTTGTTTTTATAATAATTTTTGTTTTTAAAATATTTCAATTTGACTATCTAATACAGGGTGTTCCAAAAAAAGCCCCTAACTTTAAAAAATCATAGAAAAAAACTATTAGAGATAAAAATATGCCGTTCGCTGCTTCTTTCTTCAAATGCCCGTAAATTTTTGTTCCCAAATTTTTGAAAAACCGTAGTTCTCAAGTCAATTCATAGATGGAAGTACTAATCCCTCGAGAAATTTAGGGAAAATTATCCTCCAAATCCCTTTTTCGTTCGTCGTAGGGAAATCAAACTTGGCGATAGAATCAATTCTAGAATTGAATGATAATCAAGTACTTTGAAATTGAGTTTTGGTTTCTAGTAGACAGGAAGGGATCTGACCGAATTTTTTTTCGATTACAGGTCATGTGCATTAGATTATTCTATTGTAGGGGGAAATGAATTAATAATGTTCTAGGGATCTGATAAAAATACTTTTTCGCTACTTCATCATCTTTCCCGCAATAGATACTACTTTTTGGCGTGATAATTTGATAATAATATAATTGATTAAATGACTGGGGCGTGCAACATAATTCTCAGGGTTCATACAAAAGGGTCCACAACTTGATCAGAGTCGTCTGCCGTTTTACTGGGATCGTTATTGGGGATAGCTTTATGGTGATGTATTTACTGGGATAGCTTTATTGGATTGCTTTGCAACTTTACCGGAGTGGTCCGTAACTTACCGGAAGTGGACCGTAAGTCACCGGATGTAATCTGCAACTTCACCGGAGTAGTCCGCAACTAACCGGAAGTGGTTCGTAAGTTGCCGGACGTGGTCCGCAGCTTACCGGAATTGGTTCACAAGTCACCGGAAGTGGTCCACATCTTCATCGGAGTTATCCGCAGCTTTACTGGATCGCTTCGCAACTTCACCGGAATGGTCCACAACATACCGGATGTGGATTGCGGGTCACCGGAAGTGGCCCGCTACTTACCGGTAAGTTGCGGACCCCTCCGGTAAAGTTGTGGACCACTTCCGGTTATTTGCGGACCACTTCCAGTGATTTTCATTTTCATTAGAGTGATGTTTTGTCTCTTATTTTCAATTGCTGAAAACGGTATTGTTTAACAAGTCTCGGTTTAAAAAAATATGAATGATAAACACTAGGCATATTATACTAACGAGTTACTTTAAGATAATGGTTTTTGTTTTATCCGAATTACAATTACAATTAGTTATTCTTATGATCATAGATTAAAAATAATTAAAATGAATATTTTTAAAAACATTTCATTTAAATTTTTGATCGTTAATTTTTTATTAAAGTTCGAGTTAATATATATTCAAACTTTTAAGGGAAATTTATTCATGGAGGGGATTTGGTGAAGTATTTTTGGAAAGTTGGTTGACGTTTTTTTCTGTAGATTGTTTAAAAGTTTTATAAAGTGTATCAAGTTCAGCGAGTTGGAATTTGTAGGAATTGCGAAGCAATTCCAAAAGATCCTGCGTCGGCAGTTTACGGGGGTTGGTGAGCGATAGCGAGCAGGGGGCAGTAGCTCCCTAGTTTTTTAAATAAATAAAAGTGAAATATATGTAACTAATGTTAATTGAAATTGGACAAATGATTGAGATAATTAATCCGATTAAGGAAATCAACAGTTTATTATTAACTTAGTAAAAAACCCAACTGGTTTTTATCTGTTTATAAATAAACCAACTGGTTTTTAGTTTTTATCATTAAAGAAATCAAAGGTTTTATTAATTTAGTAAAAAACCAACTGGTTTTTATGACTGACAAATAAGACAAATTGGTTTTATCAATTAAAATCCCAGGCATGAGATTCTTCCGATTTTTGTCGGATTTTCCGACTTTCCCATTTTTCTGAGAATTTTCAGATTTTTTCCACAAATTTTTCACCGCAAAAATTTGGACAAGGTGTTAAAAATAAGCTAAAACCTTGAATTTTAGGATCAAATTTCCAAAAAATTTCTTGGGGAATACCTCCAAACCCCCCTTTTAATACTTGGAACTCTATTTTTCAAATATTTTTTATATTAAGTTCATTAAAATGCAAATTCTACCTAAAATATATTGGAAAACACTATTGAAAATGTTGTTCACGCAATTTTTCCGACTTTTTGCTTTCTTGTCAATCTCATCCCTGTTATTTATTCCTTCCTTTTCCCAGTTTTGACCTCCCTCATAGAGCCTGCCCTACTTTATTTGGATACATCATGCTGTCTAACTATTTAAGCTACTTTTGTTATTTTCCCGGCTCAAGTCCTAGAGTTTATTCAGTGAGGATCACAGCATGCACCTGTCTAAATACTTCTTCCGTCCATATCATTAGCCTGTTTGTAAATCGAGTGCAGCACAGCAATCCTATGGCGCGATTACGCCGAATATGGGTGTATTATTCTTAATGATGGGGGTTTTCAGCGAATCGATAAATTATTCTGCCCTTCTATAACGGCACCCCGCCGCCGCGTTATTTATGATGAAGGCATTAGCCAAATTGAAACGACTGTGTTTTGTGCGTCGTCGCATTTCGGTGGGGAAAAAGAAATAAGAATTCGCCTATTTTAATGGATTGCTTATGCTTGGACACCCTCGACCCGCGACGAAGGAGAGGAATGTTCGTGATGTGGATGAAGGGTGGTGTTATACTTGGGAGGGCGTGGGTGTCTCCACGACTTCGAGTTGAAAACGGCTGAAGCTCATCTTATGGAGATTTTTTCCCCTGCTGAGATAGAGATTACTTTAAACTTCAGACGAACCACTTTTTTATGTTCACCAAATTTATATTCCAACTTGATAACTGGTTCAGCTTCATAACTGGTTCGCTCATACGCCGTATCATTATGAAATGTTAATTTATCTTTCTCAGAACTTTGATATAATTGGATAAAGTATTAATATAACATCTAATATTATAATACGTGACGTTACTAATAGTGGTTTAAGTCAAAATTGAATCAAATCAAAATTAAAAGCAACACTTTTAATATATTTTTCCGAAAAACTTCCAAATAAAACTTCACTTGTTTTTACGTACTAATACGTACGCGTTACGTTTTTTCCCTTAATGCTACCCTGAAAAAGTTAAATCGGTTGGTTGATTTAAAAGTTGATTCAGTCTTGGAAATTTTGGAGATCAATGTGTAACAGAGGATCTTAATATAAATTAACGCCTCTATATTTCTTTTTAGACCATAATCCAATCCCTTCAGTGTAGGCATAAAGTTTTTCTTTAGAACCATTTGATATGGTTTTCCGGACGAGTCGCTGTATTCTCCTGCCAGCTCTAGAGTCGGCGTGCATCCCATTTTGCCCCGGTCACTATGAATGCTTCTCATGCGACAGAAGAGAAAAAAAAAGTTATATACGGTATGCCTCCGAATTCGCCAGCGCGTGTCTAATGGTTCTCTCATGGTGTATCGATTTACGTGGTAACCGTCGGAGTGCAGTTGGGAAAATTCGTTCCTCCACCCCTGACTGAAAATCAAAAAGGTGTCTTGCATTGTTCCTTGACGGAATTTCGAATTCTACACATTCCTTGAAAGCCGATCTCATTTTCTCCAAGCAGTGTCAAGTTATGAAGATAATCTGCTTTCCCTCGTGATCATTTGAGAGAAATGGGAAGATTGTACCGCTCATTGTTTTTGGGACTTTTTCTTTTGTTCTGCAATTTGTCTCGTTGAAATCTGTATTCTTTCGTTGAGTCTCCATCTTTCTGTGGGAAATACTATTTTGAAAAGTTAATTTATCATGCTAAACAATTTGACTGAATAGTTGATGTAGCATTCATTTCATGCGTATTTATCTCATGTAAAAGAAACCTTTAAAAGTTTAATTTATTAGGATGTTCTGAACGGGGGCATATTTTGGTGGGTTGTATTTACTAATTTCTCCGGATTTTCTGTGGATATATTATGACTTTTCAACTTTTACACATTCTAATTAAAATGTTGGAAACAAAGAACAATAGTTTTGTAAAGCGCATGTCTTTTTACCGCAAGTTTCCAAGCCTCGAGGCATGCCCGGATTTGGGCCTTGTGCCATTAAAATCCAACTAACCAAGCCTTGTATTGTGTGAAAGGCAGCGATAAAGATCTAAATGGGAGAGAAAGCAGAGTTCACCTGCGCCTTTTCTCGTCCGTATGTTAGCCAAGTCCCCCCTTCGAAAACTTACCTGCCTGAATAGTCGGCTTTCCCTCGTCCTTGTTTCGATTGTTTTAAGGGGAAAACAACATTAAAATCACAGGATCGGGACTTCGCTCAGAATCTGTTTATTCACATCGATATTTTTTATTTGAAAGGTTAGTTAGAGAGTAGTGATGGGCGATTCAACTCTTTTACAAGATCAGATCTGAGTAACTCACTCACCTTAAGGAGTTAACTCTTTAATGTAACTCAGTAACTCCCAAAATCTATATACATAAATGAATGTTCGTCTGAATGTATGTCCGTTATAGTTTTAAACTTTTCGAACCTACACTCACTTTTAAACTATACCAAGTTGCCCTACTCGCTCTCAGAAAGGCTCCTGAAGAATAATAATTTAAAATTGAAGCATCCCAATAACTTTTTTGGTCTATTTTCGGCTAAAAAAAACCCGTATTTCATTCCTAAAACCATGACATCATGGCAAAACCACCAATTGTTGTAATTAAAGGTAATATATAATATTAATTGTTGAAGGTATAACATCGATTGTTGTAGTATAAACATAAAAAATGCTCTTTTTTACATTTGGACTGGCGAAGCCGGTGTCTAGCGCAGTGTTTCCCAACGTGGGGCGCACGCCCCACCGGGGGACAATATCATTTTCTAGGGGGGCAATTTGAAAATTTTCAACCAAATTGTCCCCAAGTGGAAACAATCCAGGGGGAAAACTAGAAAAAACTTTTTAAAGAGAAGTTTATCAAAATCTGATCCCATTAACCTATCTGAGAATGTATGTCTGAAATCTGGATCAGTTATGCATCAAAACCAAGTTGAAACCCTATTTTTAGAGTCAAATTTCCAAACCTTTTCTGGGGATGACCCAAGATCTCTCAATTTTTAGAACGCTTATATTTGATACTTTTTTTAAATTAGGTTCAATAATATGCAAATCTTACCTAAAAATTTATAACCAAAATTTCTCAACTAGGGGTACCAAACTAGTTAAAAACCTGATTCCTAGAGTCAAATTTCCGAAAATTTGTTGGGGGAGGACCCCCAGACCCCCCTTGGTACTTAACACTTAATTACTCATAACTTGATTTAGTTCTTTATCATGCAAATTCTACCTAAAAATGTTCTGAAAAGCTTCATTTGACTTATTAAATTTGCATAGGAGGAGGGGGTAAGAAATAATTTAGGCTCCCTCACAAAATACGTTTCTATATATGCCACTGAGACCGAGGGGCATGGAAAATTTAGAAAGGCTTTGGTGGGGCATGGACCGAAAAAGGTTGGGAAACACTGGTCTAGCGCGTCAGCGCTAGTATTATATAACTTCTTAATCTTAACTACCTACATACATCAACTAAAAAGTATGCCGGAAAAGTCATTCAAACGATAAAGTTTTTATATTGAACTGTAAACGAAAACTGCAATAAACCTTCAATATTTCGCCTACTGGAAAATTTTTTAACAATTTACTAACAAAAACCTACCTACAAAAAAGAAGAAAGGGGGAAAGGAAAATCCCCAGTAGGGGAACGACCGTAGAACCAAATATTCAGACACTAACACATCAAGCAATCAACAACAACAACAAGGTTTTGGCAAGGTTGACAAGGTTTTGGCAAGACGCCAACGTTCTCGCTTCCCGCCCTTTGGAGCCACCATCATAGCTGGTAGAGGTAGACAAGCATAGCTCGTGTTTCAATTCTCAAAAATCAGTTGAAAATTTAATTTTTAAATCCAAATCAATCGCCTCATTAATCAACTAAAACATTGCTCAACCATTAAAATATTAATCTATACAGCAAGCCTTTTGCTCAAGATCAAGTATTTTTTATTATCAACAAGTATTCAAATAATGATAATGCTCCGTCAGAAATAAATGCATGCTTTTCCATAATGGCAGCTTTCGTTTCACGAAATTCTTCTTCTCACAATCTTTTTTAATCGTAGACATTTATAATGAAGTATCTTAATATTAAATGATTATTAGAAACTGAGAATAGGGAAAACATAAAACCATAATTATTTTTTTATAAATGTTGTTAATAATCATCCTAAACATAGTGATTAAGACAATGTAGAATCTCGTTCAGTGCCGTACAGAAGATGTGTATAATAAACAATCATGGCCTCCATCGAACTTAAGAAACCGCTGGGAGGGAGGAACTAACTCGTTAAGTCTCTGATCCCTGGGAGTGGGATAGTGGGAGTAAGGAATAACTCTATAAACTCTCTGATCCCCGGGAGTGGGATCGTGGGAGCGGGAAGACCGATCTGAAGTCACCTGCTCCCCATCCCAACTCCCCGGGATCGAAGGAGTTGGAGAGCACACAGCAGATAACTCCCAAAGAGGGGAGACCAGAAGCAAGCAACTCTGATAACTCTGTCAGCTCCTTTCAACTCCTTTAAGGAAGACGTAACTCCTCGTGTAGTTTTTCGGATCAAAGTGGGTTGTTATGGCAACGGATTACGTAAAGGGACAACGACACTCGCTCATACATGATGATGTGCTGCCATCTAGTGTTTTTTGGAGGTAACATCACAAGGATTTCAAGTTAACCCATTAGCGCCCAGTGATCTATTTTTAGATCGCTATAAACATAGTGTCATAAATTATCCTTAAAATGTCCTTAAATTCACCCAACAGTAACAAAATTACACGTATGGCAAGAAAAAACATCCCTCGATTCTAATACCATGAGTTTTTTATATTTGCTTCATTTATTTTGGAACAGTGATAGGCTAAAGTATGTCTCAGAGTCATTTTGCAGTTTTTTCATTTTCATTTGCGTTTTTTAAGAAAACAGTAAATTTATACCACTAAATGAATCCTTTTCCAGTTTGACTTTATCTTTATAGATGTAGCTAATGGGATATAATGCAAAGTTAAGTCAAAAATAATTTATTTAGTGAAAAATCAAGTACAAATACTGCTGATCTAAAAATAGATCACTGGGCGTTCGGGCATTAATTTTTTCTGTGTTGCTTACAATACGAGTATTTAGTTTTTTCCACTAAAAACTGATAAAATCTGTCTGAGAATACTCAGTAATGTTTAAGATGAAGTAAACTATTGATTTTCTTGAGAAGTTGAAAATTATATTGGAAATTAAATTTAAAAATTATTCTGTTGAATAAATGGATTGTAAGCCATTATGATTCATTTCTAATAAAGCACAGCCTTGGAACTAGTGGTATAAAATTATTGGTGTTTATTCACATAAACGTATTTTATATGATACAAATAGTTTTGAAATACTTCACAGGGGAAATTATAAAACAATTAAAGGTTTTCAAGGAACTATGAAAATCTCAAATTTAGAGTTACAATATTTTTTTGAATTCGCTCTTATCCAGCCTTTGTAATCTTAAAATTGACGTTATGCCAGAGTTTATTGAATAGGTCAGCGAAAACAAGCTGCAATTTTGAATGTTGCCATTCAAGACAAAAGCACATTTTATTTCATGAATGTTATTAATTTATGGTAAACCAATTTACGAAATTATCAAAAAATTAACCCAATGCATTTTATTTTACTTATTAGTTACAATTTTATGTCATTTCATATGTTTTCTATAATATACTTATATCTAAATCTCAAGTTCTTGGTTCCATTTCCCCTTTTCCTCCTAAAATTACTTACAACATAGGCTATTTGTGTACTTAATTTTTGGTAAATTATTCAATTTTATTACTATTTAATTATTTTTCCACATATTTATGAATAAATATGTGTTTTTTAAAGAGAAATACTAATACTTATATTTATTTTATAATTTTAAGTATTTTTTTGAAGTTAAACTAATACTTAGCTTTGTGACAAAAAATATCCTCCGAACGCCCAGTGATCTATTTTTAGATCAGCATTTTTTGAAAAAAGTAATGACTCTTTTGACAAAATTTGTTCATAATATTCATATTAAAGGCAAAATACACCAGATTAATGATTTTTATTCAATTCGCCCCCAAAAAAATTTATTTGGGCGTTAATGGGTTAATATCGCAAATTAAATCTTAAAAAGGTGCATTTTAAAAAGTACAACTGAGCTACCACTCTTTTTTCCCCACTCCTTGGTCCTTCCCTCAGTTTAAGGAGTTAGTTCACTGAGTTAACTCCTCAAAAAATCGCCCATCACTATTAGAGAGGAAATATTTCAGTGGTTGCTCAAATTTGGGCCTTTATAACTCTCATTTTAAAATGCCTTACCGTCCGAAGCGACTTGAATAAGTAAGAAAAGTATATAGGGGTATTCATTCAGTCCATTAAGGTTAAAATTTATAGATTTATTTAGAATTTATTGAACCTTGTTCAGTATTTTATCATCACATAAAGACATTTTAGAACCGTTTTAGTTGGTGAGGAGTTGGCAACTCAATAATCTATCCTTCCCCTTCCAAATGTTTGTGAATAATGTGCGTTCACTTGCACTCGCGGTAAAAAAGATGAGAAGAGTAGGATGGAATGCATTTTTTAATATTTTATGGCTACCCTTGTGACATAAATAGAAATTGCATTACTACTAGAATTATTCTCACAAGAATCAATAACTAAAAAGTCACAATCATGCTTTTGTTGAAGTCGATAGTGCATTATTAAAATGATATGCGGTGGCCACGGGCAGTAGTACTTGCGGTTACTATATTATATATATTCCTTAGTTAACCCGTTGGGACTCGCGGGGTCATTTTATAACCCCAAGCTCACAAAAACATTCCATTTAACGGAAAACTAAGCACCTGAGGATTCTTTACTTCTCAGTAGCTGGGTTTCTGACCCTTATCTACATGCCTGAGAAGTTTCGTGGAATTCGGATTATTTTTCCACCCCCCAGACGCATTTTGTTAGCTTTTGGGGTAATGGAATGACCCCCGCGAGTCTCTTCGTTAGTGCTGCACATCCGTTTTTTCGTACTCCGCCTTCTATACAACCAACTGATAAGGGCCCAAAACATGTGCAAACAAATTTAAAGAAATTCTCAGGGGGTTCTATTTCATTTTAGTACAAAGAAAAGGAAGACACAGGTGTGGGTACTTTCAATACTGGTCTCCGTGACAGTTTTATGACTTGTAATTCACCAGACCACTGTATCCCGCCCCTTACATTCTTTGCTTTTGTATTGAATGGGAAAGGAGCTAGGAAAGTGTATTGAGGTAACAAGTTTACGAAGAAAAATTACCCTAGTTTGAGTGTTAGGAAAAAATGTTGGAAGTAGGATAGAAAAACCACTTGTGTCTGTAATTTGTGTTTAAATTTTTTTAGCAAAGCCCACGTTAATACCATTTGTGATAACTGTCTTTACCAAAAGAAAGCTTTAAGAAATTCATTATATAGTATTTTGAAGTAATTAAATTAATTTTTTACGTTGAAATGATTTGTTAGTTAGTTACATATGTGTGTATTGTGTAATCAGAAAAATTAATATCAAACTCAAAAAATTATTTCTCAGCGTAGAAAATATTGCAGATTATAAGTTTTCTTAATCAGTTATGTTTTAAAGTCTAAAAATTTAATGGTTCCTACTAAAAAAATATTTTTAACGATGTAGAAAAGAGCTAAAAGGTTGGGGCTATTCCATAACCCCCGCGAGTCTCAACGTTCGCCCGGGAGGCGCGAGTCCCACCGGGTTAAAAGTGCAATTGACGCTCGTTTTTAAGAACTCTTTTTGAAAGTCGATCTCCTTCTTGCTTGTATGATCCTATAAAAGTTAATTAATGCCGAGAACAGGTTCAGAAAAGGATTTCAGGTTAAATTTCGCATTTCTTGTATTTAATCTGACATGTCTACGATACAAATCACGATTTCGTTATTCCATGCATATAATAAAAAAAGTACCTTCTATTAGCTTTCTAGTTGTGTGGATTAACCATACAAGGGATTACCTGATAACTTTCCAAACAAATTTATTACCAAACTCCTTTTTTTAAAGATTCAAAGTTTTAAAAACCCATCAATGTATCCATATGCTTAGGAATGGTGGATACGCATCTAACAACCTGCATTTCCTGTAGTAGATTCTGATATTCGAAGAGTTAGCAGTTATTAACTTCCGTTCCTCCTCTTCTGACGAATATATTCACCATTTGATATTGTCCCATCAGCATCCTAATGAGTAATTACATGCTTCGCAGGAGGCCTATTACAAAGTGTGTAACTTTGAAAGCGTCGGCGTGACGTAACTCGACGCGGGAAAGCGACATCAATCTTGATTCCTCCTTCCCCCCTGTCTACAAATGAATGAAGCGACTCTGTCATTGGACAAAGTGGCTTCTTATTATTCTGTGTGTTATAGGCTTTTCCCCGTCGCTAATGCAAACCGGGACTGGGCGCAAATTGAGCATTGTAGTGTGATGTGTGTGTAGTGCACCCCTTGCGAATGTACGTGTACACTTGGGGGGTGACGTCAACCTCCCCTTTGGGTCCCCCTTTGTGCTCGATGTGTGCCCTGCGATCCCAGGTCCCGAAATTATCTTGGTGAAGCGCTTTTTTGGGTAGGGAGAGTTCTTGACCTCAATTTGGAGGGGCGCCTGGATCTATTCAAAATGTAGGCAAATTGGTTTCCTACTAAAAGAGATGTTTTCTTTTGTAATAAAATTAACGTTTGGTTAATTTGTGAAACGTTGTTTTGTAGCTGAATAACTTTTGCGGATTCCATGCTCATTTGTTGGTTGGATTTGGTGGATTCCTTATATTTTATAGCCATTAGAAAATAAAATTCGTCTTAATGCTCTTATTCCATTATTTAACACGTACAGAAAAATATGGTTTACTCTTTTGCAAAATATATTTTTGTTGAGTAATTAATTGAAGCAATTTTTATGAATACTTGGTTTTATATTATGCTATAATTATGATTTTTAAAAATACCACTTTTTGAGAAATTCAAATTGTAAAATTTCAAAAAAAATTAAATGGTGACCCTATACTGATGCACATCATATTAAAAGCCCCACTGAAAGGCTTTAAAAAAGATACCACTCCCAAGTCTGTATTATGTTTGGCTGCCAGCTTACAGGCAATCACAGATGTCAAAAAGTGCAGTTTTTAGATGAAAATTCAAAACTTTAAAGTTTTATAACTTCAAAAGTATTTGATCTCGGCTGCTGAAATTTGATATTTTTTTCATAACTCTTTGATGAAAAAAACTCTTGTACCAAAAATCAAGAAAATCTGAGACATCAAGTGTGAATGAGTGTGTTGAGTTGACATGGAGTGCCCCCATTACAGATAGCGAAAAATATCTTCTACCCCGAAACTTTCCCAAAATAAATACTATTTGACTGGACTAATATTGATTTTTCAAAAAACAATCAAACCGCACTTATCCGAATCGTCAAACTAACGCAACCCTCACACCACTTCGTTTGTTTCCATACCCACCTTCACGAAACCCCTATTTAAAAATAAAATCATCCATTTCCTGGCAAAAGTTCGAACACGAGCGAGCGATTACGAAAGAGGAGCAAACGAGAACCGATGAAGTGCAGATTCCCCACCGCTTTTAAAAATACACCAACAAATAACGTAAACGCGCTGAGAAGTGACTAATCCAAGAGAACTTCCATCCACAGCACCAGTTTAGCATCCCTGCCCATCGCTCTTTCCGCCATCCTCTCCATCTGCTCCGCTTCCCTTCCTTCCCTCCTCTCACCATCCCAGCCTCCATGTTGGTGCTTTCCCCCCCCCCAGAAGGTGCGCAGGCAGCCAGCCACATGGGAAAACGGAGGGTGTTTTCCGCTCTCTCCCTATTTGTCGATCTCCGTGTTTGCTTTCCTCTGAGTTTTCTTTCTTTCTTATTAGTATGTGAAAGGGAGCAGTGATCTGTTGTGATATCGGTTCTATATTACCCTTAATCGTTCATGAATGAATTTAGGGACTTCGATGGATGGAATTCTAGATGGCGACCTAAGTCGATGGTTTTTTTTCTTTGTTTGGATGTCAATTTGTGAAGTGAATGAGGGTCGTATATGCGGGGGCAGGTTCAGAAACGCTAATTTGGAGGGCCATTTATCAGCTGCCCAATTTAGGGTGGCGGTAATTATTCAACGCGAGATAAATATTGAGATGGTTTTTATAATTAACTATTTCACTTCGTTCTGAAATTCAAAGTTGAATGGGTAAGAAATTAAAAAAAATTGGAATAAATTAAAAGCTAAAACGTGACACTTGCTTTACTTTGTAGTCGATAAATCGAGTGTCATTCATAATTGAGGAATAAAAAGGAAGGAAAAGTTTGTAAATTTTATCAAATTTATCATCAAATAATTTTCGAACATTAGTTGTTTACAGGGTTGAGTTTCTTCCAGAAGAAACTACTCCCTTCTAGGACAGGGGGGAAACGGAAGAAACTATAAATATTAAAAAAACCAACTAAAAGCTACAGATAACTATTATTTTACTACCTATTAAAATAAATAATTTAAATAGTTAATAAATTTAAATAGTTAATTTTTGAAAGAGAAGTTACTCTTAACACTAAATTTTAGGTTTCCTTAGAAAGAAAGCTACCTTTATAAAGTTGAGGTTTAAATTTTAAGTCAATAGATTCATGGATTAATTGCCTTTAAAAATGATCTTTTGGTTTCATGGTTTGTGAATATCTTCATTACCCTATCTTTTCCTATACAAGCATGAACTGGAAATCAATTTAAAAGCTTTTACGAGGACATGTAAAATTTATTTCTAAGTGCCCTCTAAAAAGACTTTGACAAAGGAACGTTTCTGCTTGACATCATTTTAAGAGGATGCTAACTTTTACGTGCCGACTAATCAAACGAGGGGTGCCAAAGCACGAACGTTAATTCCATCAAGCTTCAAATAGCCTTGATAAATACTTTTTAATACCGTAGTTGAAAGCCTCTTCTGAACTGCCATTTGAAAGCCCAGAGATCACTGTTCTTACTTTCATTCAAATTTTAAAAAATAGTTACAGCATTTAAATTTTTTTTCTGTTTTTTTTTAGTTGATTTTTTTTCATTTCAAATTAATATCATGTATTCAAATATTCATTTTTTTGGAACCTTATTCATCAGCTAAAACTACAATATTTAGGACTTATTCACACTCGTTTAATGAATAATGATTATTTTGTGTCAAATTATAATTAAATCCCGTTTCCCTAACTACAATTTTTCGTCATGTTCTTCTTCACACATCCCTTCAAAAACTGCTATTTCATATAATCTATTTTTTAAATAAAAAATACCATGCGTTAGAAAAATTATTACTACTGGGTTGAGGGTTGCATAAAAATTTAAATTGTTTTACATTTATTTGTGATTTTTATGGAGTTTTATTGTTTTGTCAAAAATAAAATTATTTTAAATTTTGATTTCGTTTGAAATTTATCTTTTGTGTCTAATTTTTAGTGCATGGTTCCGTCATGAATTAGAGTAATTAGCAGATAGTCTGGCGTTAAGTAGGAAGAGGTAACTGACCCGTAAGCATAATTGGTTTCATGTGCTGAGAAATTAAATTTTTTTAGACGCATTAAGTTACTCTTGCTTGGCATATCCCATTGAAACGAATTGATAGTCTAAGCTGTCTAATGGTTAATGTTTGTCGCATGTTTTTTATAATAATTATAAATTATTATTAATTATATTTATAAATTATTATAACACCAAAAACGCGTTTTTAATATCACGATCATGTTTTTTATTTACCCATTTATTAACCCTGGGAACCCATTTACAAAATATCAAACCATACTCATCAAAGTGCATTTATAAAAATTTTTAGTATCTATCTTTTTTTTTTAGTTTTAGTTTCACTATTACCGTATGTTAAATCGAAGTCATTCAAGAACCCGGGAAAGTAATCATAATGAGCTCTCTTTTAACTGCCATTTAATGTCATTGCCAATTGCCATATGCCATCCATTCTCTTTATTTTTTTTACCATGATTCACTCTACCAAGTGGTTTTAAGTACTCGGTAGCTAGGTCAATTAGTATCAGACATTTTCACATTCACCGTAATTCCACTCTTTAAGACTTCTGATGTAACCTGATCAGATCCATCAAAGTGGTTTATTAAAAAAATTGTCGTGTTTATTGCGGTATTATGCTGAGAAGTGAACTATGGGTGACACCCCTACGTTTCCAGTCTACGAACCGCAAGATCAAAAAACTTAAATGTACGGGTCCTCTTTTCGTGATGAGCCGGCGATAACTTTCCATTCACCTATTGTGTCCGTTCATAAGCGGCCATCCAATTTCCATATATCCCTGCCTCGGAGAACATTTATTTCGAAGCGGACAGCGGAAACCGAGACGGAATTCCGGTGGCCTCTCTATCCCCGAGAGATGCTGCTTTCTTAACAGCTTCTTAGCATGTCGTCGATGGACATAAAAAAAACTCCCATACCCGCTCACGTTTTGCTTTTCTGTCCCGCCGAATGTTTCGTGCGTGTGATGGTCAAAGCGAAAGCAACGTTTATTGTTCTTGGCTATCGGACGGTTGTAAATGTATGCTTTTGTGTCTTGATCACAGGATGAGCTGCTCGTACATGGAAGTGATGATGATCCAACTGTATACTTCCGATAAGACGAACTTCGTTTTGCCGAAAATCCTTATTTTTCCCCTAGACGTTAGGCCCTCCTCTTATCTAAATTGTTATGCTAAAAATCCGAATTTTTCTCGAATTTTCTTACCCTCCCCTTCGACTTCGTTATATCGAGAGTGTACTGCATATTTAGTATCAAACGATAATAATTTTTGGGGGTGGTAACACCCAAAACGAATGGTTCGGGGGCGATGGTGATAGCCATCACTAAATAGATTTGCTTTGGGTTGTGCAGAAGTGACCACTTGTTGTAGGTACCGGCGCAGAATGTCCTTCAACGGGCTTTGCACCATAAAAATACAAACACCACCATAGAATATGAGGTTACCATTGCCACCTTCCGCCATACCCCAACCGTTTAGTAGTTGACTTTACATAAGGTGTGGGTTCTCTGAAGGTTAGCAAACTTTTCTGTGAGAACGTCTTTATTGATATTGATAGAAAAATTCAAACGTTTGCCCTGAAAAAATATACATAGTAGTTTTCCCAGTTTCTATTGGGAAAAATTAAAATTTGATTTTCCGTGCGATTGCCCCGGGTAACGAAAAAATAGTTCTAATGCATTTTATTCATTTAACGTAGGAAAAAACTTAGGAAATAAAATGAAGTAATTCTGACCAGATCGAGCTAAAGTTGCTGGAAATTCAATATAGAAAATCAAATTATTTATCATTTTGTACTTGGATGTATGGTGAAATAGTAATAATATACTAGCGATTGCGTCAAATCATTATTAGAGAATTGAAAATTTACTTTTGTGTGTTTGGATGTGCAGAAACAGTGATTTCCTAACGTTAGCCGATAGCGGAACTTTTGTCATTACGTTTTTAACTTTAAAAAAATTAGTCTGGAAATTTATTACCTTGAATATGTGGTTTGGGGATAATAAATTAAGCTTATACCTTTTGAACTAACGTAAAAGTAAAATAGAAATGGTTATCGTACCATGACGCCATTTGTGCTACCAAGGGCCCATTAGTAAATTAGTTTAAAATCGTATTCAGACAGAGTAGTCTAAGCGGTACACGACGAAAAAGGGCGAAATACTGCACTTTTTGATGATGGTAAGCCACTTGGTACACTTATTCCATGGACCATAAGAATGAGTTTTCGATCAGGAGTCCGCCGAATTTTCCCTTAGAATTTAAAATATTTAACTTTTTGTGAAATTTTTAAATTCGCGTTTTACACCTTAACTATCAAACTTTTCAACATGTAAGGTGACTTTTCTATACAATTTGAGGTCGTAGATTAAAAATATGAAGTCAAAAATTTCAAAAAGATGCTATTTGATATGTTTTTTTGAAAAAAACTAAATTTTAAAATTTAAAATCTTCAAAAACACAATGTTAAACATAAGTTGGTATCATGAAATTTTTACCAGTTATTAAGCTATTTCTAACTTTAAAAAATCCAAAATTTCAAAGCTTTACCTTTATTATTCACCGAGATATGAGACTTTAAATTTGGAAAATTTTCAAAATGGCGGCCATGATTGATGCGACTACTCATCGAAAACTTCCCATAATTCGGTAAATTATTGTTCAAAATGAACAGTTAAAACCTTTTTTGAAAGAAAAGCAATACCACTACACTATTAAGACATTAAAAGAACAGTTAAACCACTCTAAGTTGGTTTTAAATAAACTCTAAGACAGATTAATACTTTACTATGACAAGCATGTTAAAAGCTTTAAAAAAATGCTTTCTTGGTGAAAAATTTTTCTAAATTTTTTATTAAATGTTCACCCTGATATAAATAAGCGACACTAAACCATTTAAAGGAAAATTTTGCCTTACAAGGGCCTGGGCGCAAACGCGAAAATACCTAATAAACGCGCGCTTCAAATAAACTTTTTCTCTCAAAGAATCACAAAATCGTGCTTTCTATTATGATTTTCTAACATTATTTTAACCAAATCATGCTTTCTATTATGATTTTCTAACAACATTTTTACCACTTCAAGTTTAAAAAACAAGCATCCCTTATATTTTGTATTAGAAAATTAATGCTTAAAATACAATTTTTCCGGTTGGAAATTACCTTTAAAATGAGTATATTCTATAAAAATCTTTACTTACTGCGTTAAAACATGAAATATCAAAGAGATCCATAATGTATTAAAATATGTTATATACATTTAAACTTACCGAACACTTTTTAACAATTAGTAATCGTTGTGTATTTGCTGTTTTTATGAATTATTTTTAAAAATTAGAAAGCATAGATTATGCAAGGTCTCCCTGCAAATCTTAAGGAATACCATATACACTAATGTACGGTTGGAAATTACCTTTAAAATGAGTATTTTCTAGAAAAACCTTTACTTACTGCGTTAAAACATGAAATATCAATGAGATTCATAATGTATTAAAATATGTTATACATTTAAACTTACCGAACACTTTTTAACAATTAGTAATCATTGTGTATTTGCTGTTTTTATGAATTATTTTTAAAAATTAGAAAGCATAGATTATGCAAGGTGTCCCTGCAAATCTTCAGGAATACCATGTACACTAATGTGCATGAATTGTAGAGGTGAATGCCAAAAATCAGAGGAAGACCTATAACTTACCCTTTTACGTTAAATTCAAACATTAAATCAATACTTTTGAATTTGTGCCAAAAGAATAAATAAAATAATTTGAAATCCTTAGAAGGCTATTTAATACCTTTAACTCTTTATATAATTAATGAAATTCTTATCTTAAGTGTTGTAATTACCTACTGAAAGGAGTATAGGCAAAGTACATGCTTTATTTTTTAAATCTAGCTAATATAGAAAATATACCAATTCTCAAGAGAGGCATACGTTTCTTAAAAGAAAAAATCTTGATCTATCATGGTACACATTTAATATGTTTTTTACAGGAAAAATATATTGTCTCTACGACTCTCATTTAAGAAAAAAGCCTTACTTATTAACTATCAAATCCAAATATTTGTACGATGATTATTAATGAAAGATTTGGGCATTTGACTTTCCCGATATTCTTAATTTCTAATAAATGTAAAGACATTGAAACTAACAAACTAGCAGGACGCATACAGTTTCAATTAATTTTGTATACCGATTAAAAAATAATTGCTTAAAGTTTAAATGGTGTTATGCATTACCATATAGGAAATGATAAGATGTATTACCCTTACTCGATATTCAAATACACAACGATTACTAATTGTAAAAGTGTTCGGTAAGTTTAAATGTATATAACATATTTTAATACATTATGGATCTCTTTGATATTTCATGTTTTAACGCAGTAAGTAAAGATTTTTATAGAATATACTCATTTTAAAGGTAATTTCCAACCGGAAAAATTGTATTTTAAGCATTAATTTTCTAATACAAAATATAAGGGATGCTTGTTTTTTAAACTTGAAGTGGTAAAAATGTTGTTAGAAAATCATAATAGAAAGCATGATTTGGTTAAAATAATGTTAGAAAATCATAATAGAAAGCACGATTTTGTGATTCTTTGACAGAAAAAGTTTATTTGAAGCGCGCGTTTATTAGGTATGTTCGCGTTTGCGCCCAGGCCCTTGTAAGGCAAAATTTTCCTTTAAATGGTTTAATGTCGCCTATTTATATCAGGGTGAACATTTAATAAAAAATTTAGAACAATTTTTCACCAAGAAATAATTTTTTAAAGCTTTTAACATGCTTGTCATAGTAAAGTATTAATCTGTCTTAGAGTTTATTTAAAACCAACTTAAAGTGGTTTAATTGTTCTTTTAATGTCTTAATAGTGTAGTGGTATTGCTTTTCTTTCAAAAAAGGTTTTAACTGTTCATTTTGAACAATAATTTACCGAGTTATGGGAAGTTTTCGATGAGTAGTCGCATCAATCATGGCCGCCATTTTGAAAATTTTCCAAATTTAAAGTCTCATATCTCGGTGAATAATAAAGGTAAAGCTTTGAAATTTTGGATTTTTTAAAGTTAGAAATAGCTTAATAACTGGTAAAAATTTCATGATACCAACGTATGTTTAACATTGTGTTTTTGAAGATTTTAAATTTTAAAATTTAGTTTTTTTCAAAAAAACATATCAAATAGCATCTTTTTGAAATTTTTGACTTCATATTTGTAATCTACGACCTCAAATTGTATAGAAAAGTCACCTTACATGTTGAAAAGTTTGATAGTTAAGGTGTAAAACGCGAATTTAAAAATTTCACAAAAAGTTAAATATTTTAAATTCTAAGGGAAATTTCGGCGGACTCCTGATCGAAAACTCATTCTTATGGTCCATGGAACCAAGTGGCTTACCATCATCAAAAAGTGCAGTGTTTCAACTTGTACCGCTTAGACTAGAGCTATCAATCAATTTTACTTACTGTGATTTCGACAGCAGTTCTGTTTGGCCTGCGGAGAAAAATTCGCCTATGTAAACACCATGCGATTATTATTGTTGTCTTCGGGGAAACTTGTTTGCCCTTTTTATAAATAGCAGTTTGTTTTCAATCTGCCTGTTACTGGAGGAGGATCAATTCTCGTAGCCCAAAAATGGAGATACAAGGAGAAGGATCTATTATCTCTTTTCCGATGAGGATGGTGATGTGCAGGAGAGAGGGAATCAACCTAAAGAATTTAACACAGGGGGTGCTTCTGATTTCCTCATGAGAGTAGGTCGAACCTAAGTAATCGATCGGATTATTTTTATTTTTTGTGCAGTTTTATTGACATTTTCTTTCCAATAAATCTATGCGCAGTCTATTATTCTCTTGTTTAATGGAGGCCAGTTTCAAATAATTACATCAGACAATTTTCAGGAGATTTTTACCAATCCCTCACTCATTATGCCACCCGTTTAAAACCTAAATATTAAACAAAATTTTACATCATCATCTCGGGAATCTGCTAAATTTCTGTTAATTCGAAATTATCTTTAGTGGATCCTTTTCTAAGGGTGATGTCACAAAGTTTCGAACATCCCCATGTCAATGTCACATTGCGTCACCATTGTTCTCTGAAAAGTTGGTCCTCCTCTGAAATAAGTTTCTACGGCAATGAATAGTCTCCGATTCAATCCTAGGTACGCGTTTTGCTTTTCGTCGTGGGACTTGCTTCTTGAAACGATATAACGGTTGGTTGCTCGCGTTAATTAACTTAAGGTTCGAGTTAGAATCGACATCTCTCAGCACAAAGTAAACACCTCTCTTGTTTTGGCTCCACTTTTAACTTTATGAACCAAACAAACTCAAAAAAAGGTCCCCTCCTGCATTCTGTCTGTCGACTGCTTTCTCCCAAAGTTGCGTGTTTTCCCTTCTGGCGTGCGTCCTGGTTCCGGAAAGACTGAAATTCCAGACCTCTCCTCGCCCCGTGTGTCGAGGAGAGTGTATTTATACACCCCTGCATCCTGCGTTGCTATTTTTAAAAGAAGAGCGAGAAGATCCACCATTCCTCTTTTGTTCAAACCTTCACTTGTGGTCTCGCGCGAGGAGCAGTGTGCCTTTTTTTTCTCCCTCCCTGTGCCTCCCGCTCGCTCTCGGCAGGAAGAAGCTTCAAATGAGGATGGTGATGTACTCGTAGTCTTGTCGGACAATAAAAACTTTTCGCTCGTTGTCCAGTGCCACTCGCTTCGGTTAGTTTCGAGCAGCGATCGCGAGATTGTTGTTGTCCGGCTGTTATTTTAGTTGTTTCTCGCCGTGGAGAATATTGACATGGCTGCTCTGCCCGGTGCCGTGTTCCCGAGGCTCTTGGATCGACAGAATTTGGGAATCTTCGGGTTCCCTCTCCTGCCCCAGGTGAGTTAAGGCACTGTTTCACTTTTGATCTTCGTTTTCGAGGAATCATCCACACTGAAAAGTGTGAATTGGCGTTTTACTCTATATACTCCTTCACTTTTTTATGCAAACTTGCGATTCACCGCAGTGAATCACACAGTGTGAATAGGCCTTTAAGGGAATGGCAGGCTCATGGCCCTGTTCCTGTGGGCCATACAGTGGCGTAACTAGAATTGACTCATGGGGGGGGTTAAACTAGTTCAGGGGTTCCCAACCTTTTTGCACCTGCGTACCACTTGACTTTTTGAGAAATTTTGGCGTACCACCAGACCTAAATATTTTAATAAACGTATAATATTTACTCTTCTAAAAGTGTTCAAAGGCTTTTTGAATTAAATTCCTGAGAAAACTTCATATTTAATGGTTAGATATTTGTTTATTTATAACATGCTTATAAAAAAGGAGAAATAAAAAGATGAAAATTGTATTAATTTACAGTTTTATTTATTATATCCATAGGTCTAAAAACATGCAAATAAAAAATTAGTACAAACTCAGCAAAAAATCATCATACAAAATACACTTTTATAGTCTTTAGTGCGAAATTAGTTGTTGTTTTTCTGTGATTAAAATATCAGCGTTAGGAGTAATGGAACTTATCTTCACTCTTAATGGGTATAAAATAAGTCCCCTTCAACACTTATTCTGCTTCCGTGTTTATTTTTTATGTACAAGAGTTCAGAAAATCCACTCTCACACAAGTAACTCGTAACAAATGGCATCAAAGATAGCAGAGCTTGCCGGAAGATCAAAAGGTACTCGGTTTTACATCCGATCCAGAAGTTAATTAAAGATTTCTCTTTAAAATAATCTTTCATGGAACTATCTTCTGTAAGATCGATAAAACTTTCTTTTAGTACTTTGACTCACGCGTACCACCTGAAACGTTCCCGCGTACCACCAGTGGTACGCGTACCACCGGTTGGGAACCCCTGAACTAGTTAACCACGCACTCAACATATTTCACAATTATCATGTAGCTTCAAATTAAATCAATCATTTATTGCTTAATTAATGAATTTAATTAATCAATCAATCAATTAATTAAATGGCAAAAAATATTCTTGAAACTTTAGTACGATTTTGTTGGTGAGACCGAAATAGACAGCGGCGGATTCAGGATTTGTTTTTTTTGGGGGGGGGCTAAGAATTCTTAATATCAAAATCGTCTTCTAATGTACTAAAGAGGGGTCTGGGGGTCCTCCCCCAGAAAATGTTTGGAAATTTAATTCTAAAAAGCAGATTTTCAATTCGTTTTGGTAACACCTAATCTGGATTTCGGACATGTATTTTCAAGAACTGAATTTCCATTTGGTTGGATTTTTGCATTTTGACGAATTTTTTTACAAAAAAGTTGTAAGTAATAGAGTTCCAAAGGGGGGTCTGGGGTTCCTCCCCCAGAAAATTTCTGGAAATTTGATCCTAAAAACAGGATTTTAACTTGTTTTTGGAGTCACTTTCCACTTTTTTCCCACCCCGAGTTCCCTCTTTCTCACTGTTAGTGCTTATTCCTATTGGGGGGAGGTAAAGCAAGCGGAAGAGGACACCACCATAAGTCCCAAAATTCCAAGGGGGTTGGGGGTTATTCCCAAGAAAAATTTTGAACCTTAAAAGTAGGGGTTTTATGCATTTTAAGACGAATTTGTAAGGAAAAACAGTAAGTAAAAAATTGACGTCGAAATTTCGGTGGGTACGGTATGTGCACAGCAGCAAGATCAGAATCCCATTCTTAAATTTAAAAAAATTTTATAAGAAGGGAAAAAATAGCAACTTAAGGCAATGGGGGGGGTTACGTCCCCAATAACCCCCCCCCCTCGTTACGCCTATGGGGCCATAAGCTTGTTTATGGCGATTTTCACCCCCTCTCCTCCTTGTCAGCCGAAATACGCAAGTCGTTCACCTCTTATAATTAATTACACTAGTGACTGTCCAACTCCGTCTCCCTTTTTTTCTTTTTGTACAAAACTTTTAATGATGATCTTATTTTAAAAATTTATAACTTAATTTTGATTAACAAACAATTAATTTGGCTTGGAACACACACAAAAAATGTTTTATAAATTTCTTAACGAATAATAAGAGTATGACTTATAAACTGAACCTTTTGAGATTTTCGAAAATAAAGTTTTTTTAATGCCTTGCGTAAGAATTACTCACACTTCCCCATTCCCTTTTTGTGCGAATGTAACATTTGGATGTCAAGGCCTGCAAACAATATATGGTCCGCGTCCACGTTTTCCAGCCCGATATGTCTCGAATGTTAAAAATTTTTTTTTTGCAGATTAAAGAAACTTAATTACAAATTTTACCGGTAAATGTATGGAAAATGTTGAATTGCAAATTTACAAATGTAAATAATTGAAAATTCAGCTTAAATTTTATGTTTACACACATACATAATTTGTGATCTCCCTTTTGTTATAAGGGGTAAAACGTTTTAGTGATTTTCTGATTTTTTAACCTCCTTCCTTGAAAGCAAAAATCAAAATAGTTAAACTCCTTCTTAGGATTACTTAAGAAACTGCCCAACCCAACGGTTTTTTTTTCAACAAAACTTTCAGAAGAAATCTTACTTAAAAATTAAGATTATGAAAATATAGTGTTTTAATGTATTACGGTAGAGCATCACTCATCCCCAATTTTTAACATCAACTAACATAATCATTGAACCCCCTCTCTCCCATCAGGCTACGAGGTAACGTTATGAACTCCTGTTCATAAAAAATGCAACATCATGAAGGATTGTTAGATTTTGAGGAAATTTACACAGAATGTGGTCTTTGAATGCAAATAAATGATTAAATTTTCAGAAGAAGATTGAAATACCGAAAATCGGTATTTAATGTCCATATGAGATCCTCTATAATATGACAGATCATCGAATTCAACAGATTGTGGTTTTTCTGAGGAGGGGATTTTTAACAAAGATTCATCGCAAAAACCCAAAGCTTGACAATATTGTTATCAGAAAACCATTTTGAGCATGAGGACAAACCAACGAAATTTCAGTTAAGCTCCACAGGTGAAATATTGGATGAAGAAGTTTGCCGAGGGAAAAACTCTTTGTTGGATATAATGGCAGTCTGGAACATTAAAAAAACACGTCTACGGGATTTTTCCTGATGAATTACAGCTTCAGGATCGCTTCGAAGATTTTGTATAACTTTTGGCTTTAAAAATTTTTTAAGAACTGAGATTGCTCTGATTTTTTCTCTCATGAGGTTGCCCATGGTGACCAATAGGGCTCCAGCTGAAAATACTTGGCTTTCGTGTGGTAAGACTCAAGATAAAACACTCCAAAAGATGGCGTTTTACACCATAGTGTCTAAACTAAACCAGGCATGGCCAACCCGCGGGCCGCATGCGGCCCTCCGGGTCATTTTGTGCGGCCCGCGTGCTCTCTGAAAACTCTCCAAAAAGTAGCTTCAAAAGACTTTTTAGCACACTAAAATTCAAAATTTTTTCGGGGGAGAACCCCCGACCCCCCATATCCGTCTTAGATCAGGCTTTGACAACCCGCTGCCCGCATGCAGCCCGTTTTGAATTCATTTTGTGGTCTGCGAGAATTTTTTTAGTTAGAAGTTAAAGTTTTAGGGTAAGTTAAGGCCCCCCAAATTCGGACAAAGTGTACCAAAACACGTTAAAGTCTGTTAATTAGAGTCGTATTTCCAAAAATTTTTCTGGGGGAGGACCCCCAGATCCCCCTTTAGTACTAGGAACTCTATTGTTCACAACTTTTTTAGGATTATAGGATTTATATATCGGATAGGATTTAGGAATTTATGCATTGAACCAATTAAATATGCATGGGGGCATGAGAGGAAGATTTGGGTGTACTTTTTCCCGATGCAAAAATCTAGCTGCAACAATTTTTAGAGAAAATTTGGGTCCTCCCGAAATAAATTTCTATAAGCGCCACAGACTCCTTATAGTTTCGAGTGATTCCAAGTATTTTTAACACGGCACCTGTTTAGTTCCTATGGATATACTACAGAAGGTATTCTTGGGGTTGCTCCTTAAGGTAAATTTAAATGAATATTTTATTTAGGAATCTGTCAAACTAAGCAAAGGATCTAAGAAACTCCCTAATTTATATACCTAATTTATTCAATTTACTTCACTGTCATTCTGTGCACCTAATATCCTAAAATTTTATATGCGGCCCGCGAGAGTATTGTGGTTTTCCAAAGTGGCCCTCACCAACATTTGGGTTGGCCACCCCTGGTCTAAAACCTATTTGATTTGAGTGTCATGTTAACCAAAATTGAAGTGGGATTCACCATTTGTTGTCATTTACCACGCACAACTCGTTTTTTGTGGACCCCACGGTAGCTTAATGCAGTGGTCCCCAACCCCCGGTCCGCGGACCGGTGCCGGTCCGTGGATTAAATGGTACCGGGCCGCAGACCGACCATTTCATTGAAAATGAATTTAAATTCCTAGGTTTATACTCCAAATTAAATCACTTTAAATTTATTTTTTGGTGTAACTGTATTTTATTTTGAAAGCATGTTTAAATACAATTAAATTAAAATTAATAAATCAAAATAATCTAGAATGTAAACAATCTACGCCCCCCCAGCGGGCCGCAGTAAAATTATCAAACGTTGACCGGTCCGTGGAGGTAAAAAGGTTGGGGAACACTGATCTATGGCAGCGGTCCCCAACCTTTTTACCACCACGGACCGGTCAACGTTGATAATTTTACCGCGGTCCGCTGGGGGGCGTTGATTTTTTACATTCTAGATTATTTTGATTAATTAATTTGAATTTAATTGTATTAAACCATGTTTTCAAAATAATATGCTGTTACACAAAGAAATAAATATAAAATTAATTATAATTCACTTTATTCATTAATTGGGGTATAAACGGAATTTTAATACATTTTCAATGAAATGGTCGACCCGCGGCCCGGTACCATTTGATCCACGGACCGGCACCGGTCCGCGGACCGGGGGTTGGAGACCACTGCCATAGATCACTTCGGACGGGCGTTGTACAGCAGTAGTGCGAAACGCCTCCTGAAGCTGTCACTCAAATCGGCAGTGGAGGGAAAAGAGTAGCCCCGAAGAAAATAAAATACCAGATAAAAGTTCCATATCCAATCGGGAATCACTTTCGCATTTCGCCTTTTACCGATTCACAGCCATAGAGGTTCACAGCTACTGCGGCCCGAGAGGGCGATATAGATGAAAACTGACACTTGGATTATGTTAAGCTCTCCGGAACACACCTAGAATATCATGGAAAAATTCAATTACTTCAGGGATATTTTCTTGCAAATAATTAAAAAGGCTAATTTTATTGTAATAGATGGTGCCATGGAAAAAATACTTGACTTTTATTCTTGATCTCCTTCCTGTTTTTTTATCAAACATGTTTCTGTTCCTTCATTATAGTCTACAAATTTTTTCGACCTGTACTAGGTTTTTTAGGAAGTTTTTTTAATGCAAAGCTTAAGAAAAAATGAACTTATTTTTTTTTTCAGTCAAACACATTTTTTTATTCTTTTAACTTGCTCTTTAAAAAAATTTAAGATTTTTTGAACCAATAGTTTTTTAGGTAGCGAATTCTAAAACCCGAACATACTGTACACCTCGCTCACAATTAGTCACCACTTCAGTGATTTCTCCCCTTTTGTGATCTCACACCTGTAAAATTTTCATAAACACAATTTTAAATTTCAATTTTATACCGTAATTCTCATTTACCTTTTCCTCTATGTCTGTACAGACAATAAGGAAAAATTGTGACACTCAACACGCATACAACACCCCCATGATGGGACATGTATGTGAATAGCCCGTTTTCACTGAATGCATTCGAAAGTGCACGATCAAAGGGAGAGACCATGGGGAGAGACGGGGTTTCGCCCGTTTCGAAGTCCTTTAATTACGTGAGATGGGGGTCTTCTATAAAATGAAAATTCCATGCTTCTGAAATAAACCGACTTTTATTTGTCTTATTATTATTTTTTACTAAAAATATCGGAAGAGAAATATACTCAAAAGAGTAAAAGTTGATTATCCACCTCTCTTTTGAAGATTTGTTGATGTTTAGCTGAACCCCCTATTTTAAGCTCACGTAATAATAGGATGTCCCCTTACCCGGTGAACCTTAACTGCACTCCCCGAAACAACAAGAAAAAGCAAGAGAAAAAATTGGAGGAAATGCTATATTTTTTATGTTACTAAAATAAAAAATCTAAGTATTTTTCTTTCATCGGGGAAAGATGCGAAAAATGTTTAGTCATGTGATGATTCCTATCGGAGCGGTTGGTGGTTCGCTTTTTGTTTTAGTTTTCCCATGCACAGGAATAAACCAAATCCGAAATACTAGTTACTACAAGGCTACTAGATTTTTGGACTTATGGAAGTTTAACAACAATGAAGTATTGAAGTCAGACCATTGGTGCCTTTTGATTTCCGTTGTAGATTCTCGCCGCGACCGCCTATTTTTACACGTATGTAAGCGTTTCTGTTTTGTTTTTTAAAGTGTAGTAGGTACCTACTTGTACCTGTATTAGAACACAAAACATATGAGCGATCCAAACCAGAAATCAATTTATCTTTATCGTCAATAATTATAAAGCTTGCCTAACATAAATTCTGAGTCATTCCTGAAGACGTAATGTTTGATACTTTCAACAGCAATACGAAAGAAGATATTTATACCTCTGATGGGGGTTTTAATTTAATGTGATGGAAATTCATCCAAAAACTAATAATATGGAAGAAAAGAGGTGTGGAAAAAACCCCTTATGTCAATTGCCACTTTTGCTATACTCAAACTGTTCGACAACCGAATTTTTTAAGAATCTTAATCCAATGCTGATGTTAAATTCGGTATAGATATGTAACATATTTGTGCTACGTCATATTTTATCCCCCAAGTAAGGGCTAACATCTTATTATTTGGAAATATGGGAAACTTCCCTTAGGTTTTGTTCAGTTCAAATCAATGCATTTCGGATTCGAAAAAAAAGCAAAACAAACTTTTGAAGCTATCCACGGTAGCAAGCTTTTCGCTGATAAAGTTTCTGGCAAGGACCTTGGAAAGTTATAACTTCCAAATGCAGAGTATTGGAAAAAAAAGTTGATCATCTGCTCAAGTGATTCAGATGTATAACGAAGAGGGCCAGTTATCACCTGCCCTTATAACAAGCTGTGCTGTACTCTTTGGTGTTTATAATTTCAGAAGAAAGTGATTGGATGATTAATTTGGGCTTGTCTCACCATCGAGTGAGGGAAATCCGTCCATTTCGGATGGTTTTACACATCGTTTCATCTTTCATGAAAATGGTGTCTTAAAATTTGGCAAAAATCGGCTGCACAAATCTTTTATGAAGACTTTATTTTTGAGGGAATTTTAAGGTTTTGGATTGGCTTGTTATCTGTGCTTAGTGAACTCCGTTTTGCCCATCAGTATGATCGACGTCGTTTGCAACTTAATTAAATCAATCATGGATTCATGTTCGACCCAAAAAAATTGGATTAAAGAGATGAAAGAAGAACTAAAAGCTGAATGGAAATTTTTAAATTATGAAATTTGGGTAAGAGTTTTGGTAACATGTTTTAATGGTTTGAAATTTTGAAGAAATGTGTGAAATTCGCGATTATGAGGTCGTTGGCTTTGTTCTATGACCATGACGTCAATTTTTTTATGAAAGCGTAGGTTTATTTTTTTTAATTTGCTTACTCCTTTGACTATTTACTAAAATAATATGAATTTGATTATTGGTAACAAACATTATAAGATATTTATTTATGTAGTAAGTCTTCAGTTTGATTTGTGGTATTGTTTCATGGGGTTTGTTAATTTAACGTTGCATGTTAAATATCCTTCGTCGTAATTTTTGATGATTATTCTTTATGCATTAAAAATTGGTTATTTAATTGTCACAACCATTCAGAAATTTACATATTTCTTTCAAATAGCGTAAATTTTTGCTCTCTCCTCTCTGACAAATGATGTAATTGTTTGAATGTAGCTTTTCGAATTTTTTTACGATATTTTTAAAAAATTGTTTTGCTTTTTAAGATTTGCCTCTTTAATTTTGAAAACGGTAAATTCAACAAGTAAACTGCTCGCCTTAAATATATTTTGCATTCAATAATACACTGGCACTTAAATTTCAGTGGCGTAGCTAGTCTCAGGGATGCAGAAAATGTTTTTACTTCCAAGATTTCCCCCAATCCATACAAAAATTTCCCCAAAACTTTTTAAAGTGATAAAGACCTACAAAAATTCTGAATTACTATCAACATCTGGTAAATTTTTATTACTGCACTGAAATTCAATTCAATATTATACCTCTCCTCGAAATTTCCCCAGATGGCTGACATTTCCCCTGATCCTAGATCTCCGGATCGGACATATTATGCATCCCTGGCTAGTCTGGGTGTCACCCGGGGCGGAAGCTCTCGGTGTCACCCCCTTATGAAATTCGGTTATAAAAAATTATAAAATTTGTGATGCCTGTCTAGAACTGAGGGTCTCAGGTGAAACCCCATTTTATATTTGTGTTCTTATGGCATTTAATTTATTATTTTAAAACTGAAGGTTTTAATTTCCCAACTTTGCAAAGTTCGAAGACTTGGGTACCACTCTCCCAGATAGTTTGAGGGGTGACACCCGATTTGTTAAACCATAATTTATTTCATTAGTAGAGTGAGTTCAAATTTTTTTTCAAGGAAAGCATACAACTTAAAAAAAGAGTTCACTAGTTTGGGTGTCACCCCGCGGGGCGGACCGCCTCGCACCCCCTAGCCACGCCACTGTTAATTTTCATAGACAGTATAAATCTGCTGTAATAAATCCCTAGCTTTAAGCAAGGGTGCTTATACATGCCAGCTCTATATTATAGAGAAAAAATATACTTCTTATATAATAAACCTGCTTGTGTGGTTATTGATAGGCTTTTTTTATTTTCAAAACAAAAAGAATTATGTAAAGTTATGTAAAAAAGTGTATTACTTGTTTTTTTCTTCATTTTTTTAAAACTTAATAATTTCATATTTCTATTGCAGGGGTTTCCAACTGACGGCCCGCCGGGTCATTTTGTGCGGCCCGCTAAGCTCTCTGAAAACCCTCCAAAAAGTAGCTTCAAAACACTTTTTAGCACACTAAAATTCAAATTCTTTTTCGGGGAGAACCCCCGACCCCCCCCATATACCTCTTAGATTATGGACTAGCTTGGATACTTTTCTATGGTGCAAGAGTTAAAAGTTTGAAGTTTCGATAGGTCGTTTGTAAAACCTGAAATTTTTAAAAATTGTTTATTCTAAAATTGAAATTTTTAAAAATTGTTTTTCCACCTGTTTGTAAACCCCCTGAGGGGGTATGAAGGATTTTATAACCTATATCATGAGGAGGGACAAAAGGGAGTATCAAAAAATTTGGTAAAACAATCATCTTAGGAAAATTTACAAACATTTTCTTGAGGAAGACCTTTTCATTTAAGTAATATTCAGAATATTAAATATATTCAGTATTCCTACGAATTGTATAAGAGTAAAAAATTCATATATCCTCTGGAATTTCGGTCATTACAGTAGTGCATACATTCAAAATATGTAAACAACCTTCGTCCCTCTTCGTCAACCTTCATATTGAAGACTCTCACCCCCCAAAAAATTATCATGGTTAAAAAGGAGCCAGATTACTTTGCGGCCCGCCACTTGACTTGTGATTTCGATTGCGGCCCGCGAGTACTTAGAAGTTGGAAACCCCTGTTCTATAGTAACCTCCTGTAGTTTAAATTTTGTGGTAAACTTTTATTACATTATTCAATTTTAAAAACCATTGTTTATGTTAATATATTTGTTTTACATTTTAGCATATGGTTGCATCCCAACTCACTCCTGCATACCCTCAGTATTCACCCACCACAGATCAAGCTCAACCACAAACGCATGCTGCTGAAAATAAAGATAATCTTTTCCCACCCTCTCTCATCACAGCAAATGGAATAGAGCAACAGACTGTAAGTCTTAAAATCATGAATGTAGCTTTGGGTGCTTAATTTATTTGTATCCTTAGGGAAAACCTAAGTTTGTTTCTAAGGTTTTTGTTGCTTGTTGTTTAATAAGTAGTTACAGAGTTCTAAAAGGAAAGATTGGAGGGGTCTTAAGTATTTTAGCGATCTTCTCAAGGAACAGAAATTTGAAAGAATCTGGATACGAAAATATGTCATTGTAATTAATATAATGATTGCATAGTTTTCATAACGCATAGAAAGTGAAGTTGCAATTTGGTTTCTTAATGTTTACTCTGATATTCGCCAAGTTTTGATTCTTTGGCATTGCTTCTATAATACCCAATTGACAAATGAAAAGTTACATTAAAGGTTTTTCTTTTTTTGTAATGGTGCCCTTGTTTAGTATTAACCTTAATTAAAATAACAATGGTGCAACTCTCTACATTCTAAAATCAGAAATAATATGATGAGGGGTTTTTTTAAGGTTATTGCTTTAGCCTTTTAACTACAAAATTGTCAATAATGAATGTCTAAAATTAAGATATGCTAGGAATTATTGACTTACTATTACTGATTCAAAGTTGCATTTTGTTATTGAAATTTCTGGGGAGGGGTGCATTTGTTTCCTTAATTTTGCCACTGACCATTCCTGTGTAAAACAAATTCAACTCTTTAAGTTAGTTTAAAGCTGAGTAAAAGTCTACCCCTACCCTATAGCATCCATGATTGGGTTTGCATATTTTATATTTTTCTATATTTGAGGTAGATAGTGCATGATCTATATTTTAAGCTTTTTTCTTTTATGTATCACATATCAGTTGAATAGTGATGTTTGATTATTTTGTATGATTAATTTGCATCATCAGTTTAAATATTTAACTGAAATATCACTGCAGAAAACATTTTGTTGTGATCAAATCACACAAAGCTTGAAAACAGATACTTCTTCCATTAAATCTAATTTCATTCAAAACATAATTTCAGTAGAAATGAATTTACTACTCTACAAGAAAGTCTTATTTAGCACTGAGTTACATGCTGATGGAAATATATACCCTTTTAGTATATAACATCAAAATTTATCCTTCATTGTTATTACTTGTAGGGAAATTATGATTCATTGTTTTCATCCACATAAATTTTTCTGCTACAGTAAATTAGTTGAACCTATATCCATTATCCATACCTATAAAATTAAATATTTGCATTTCAAAATTATTGTAGAGTAGTATATTGTTAGTGTGTTAAAAATATTTAAATGCACTGAATTAAAAAAGAAAAAATTTCTATGTATTGTGTGCAAAAAGTTATTTTTACTTGAAATATCTATTTTCTCTTAAGCCCAAAGAGAAGTCGCCACTTGATCATGCGGCACTATTCTGTCAACTTTATAGGGTATGTAAATATTTGTTTTCAGTGGTTCCTTAAATGTAAATCAAGCCAAGGTGGATGGTCATCTAATCTCAAATAATTCCTCTCATATTAACACTTTAATTCAGAAGTACTGTTTTCTTGCTTTGTTTGTCTTTTTGTAGCAATCCCAGATCCCATTCCTTCGGTAATTGTCTAACATATTTCCGTTGTGTTGTCTTTTTTGTTGTAGTGACCCTTTTGACCTTTAATAATATGATAACTGTGCATTTAAAAACTTAAAATTAACTCTGCTTCATTAGTGTAACAAAATTACACAAAGAGGAATAGCTTACCATTATCTTGTTACTATTTTTAGTCCCTCTGTCCCATAAAAAATACTTTTCCAACCTAACATTACAATGTATTAGAATGTTTATTTTAGAGTTCTTAAAATGCAACTAAGATTTAGAGTCTTTTCTGATAAACTGTTTCTTAACTCAAGCCAGAAAATTTTACATATTTTTTATTAATTTAATTAAAAGTTCTTAAATTCTTATGGTTGAAATTGTGCCTGGTGGTATACAGGCCAAAACAACTATTTCATTAACCCCCACACACAAATACTTCCCATTGAAGAGTTTTCTAAAAAGAAAGGTGAATTTTTTATGTTGGAAAATTCTTATCGTTAATTTTAACCTTGAAGCCCAATTCAATATCTGGAGTCACTAATCGTATATGACACCTTAAGGACTAGTAGGAATTGATCTTATTGTGTCCATCCATCCCTGGCTTCCATAGTAGGAACCAGTGTAGATCCAGAGATCCTGTGCTTTTGAAAGACAAAGGGAATATTTTGCACTGGAGAAAAGAAGCTGAGATAGTTGGTTGAAACTAGAGGTAGAGATATTTTCTTGCTCACTGGTAGTTGTTTTTCTTGGTTTTATTGAAAGCCAAGATGGGTTTACGTACTAACGATTTGTTTGCCACCCTATCAGTCTCCATTAATGATCTTGTTGGAATTGAAAATGATATAGATTTATGGGGAAAAGCTTGTAGCCTGATAAATATCAACGATGATTGACTCTGGAAGGAAATGAGTTAACAGTTTAGCACAGACCAACTTCTAAGAAAATTCAGTTTAGAAAAAATCTTAAATTCTGAGGAAATCAGGCAGGCACAGGTATACAACATAGTATAGTTGTGGTTTGTCCAAAGCAATTTTACTACTGTTTTGCTGTACCTCCACAATTTCACGACTGAATTTTCTTTTGTTTTTAATGATTAAAAATTATTTACACATGTTATTTTGGACTTATATTTTCACAAATTCAATGAAATTTTTTCACAAAATAGGTACCTTTAAAAAAACCTAGACAGGCCCCTGTACAGTAACCTCAGCTATGCTCTGGGTACTCAGCAACATCTCCAGACATTTGTTTCCTTAAATTTCTCACTGGAAAAGTAGTCAGTGTCAAATTTTTGTTGTTTAATGCTAAGCTTTCTCATCAGTAGCTTTTCATGGCTAATAATGTTTAAAACTGCTGTCTTTGGGATGATCAAAAACTTAAATTACAGTAAAACAACAATGGGTTATCTGACTAATTGTGTGGCCTAACTAATCTGCTGCTGTTTAATTTACTGTAACCACACTAATTCTGTTTCAAATACATTTTATTTTGTATAATTTTTTACATGATTATAAAATCAATTTTATTGTTTTACTTTGTGTATTTTCAATAGTGTTTTAGTGTGTATCTGAAATATTTTTACTGTGGAAAAAATATTTGGTGTGAAAAAGTTTATTTAAATTTATAAAGATACAAGTTACATTCCAAGTTCTCGTTATTTTAAATAAGTTTAACTATACCAGAGTAAAAATTTTCATGTTAGCCACAAGTATAAATATAGTGCACTTGGCTACTGATATGTGATGTAAATAAATGAAGTGTTTTTTTATTCTAAGGTGATTTGAGAAAGTGATCTGGTTGTGGTTGACTGCAAAAGGTGTTTTTAATAGAACATTCTTAGATCAGGATAAGTCCCAGACATCATCATGAGATTATATTAATGAGGTGTAATTACTAATTATAATGTGCAACTTGGATTATTCAAAGCTGAAGTGACCCCATTGAAAAACTTCGAATTTACTATCTTCTGACTTTCAGAAACTTAAAGATGCTACAAGAAGTTGAATTGCTAGCAAGCAAATTTTGTGATTAATAGTTTTTAAGTGATAAGATAGAAATGTTATAAAAACAGGCCTAAATAGACAATGCAGCATTGAAAAACAATACTTAATTCATGACTTCATTCATACTTAATTAAATTTAAATTCATGAACAATACTTTAAAAGTTTATTGGAATGAATTAATGTATGTTAAAACCCTTGTCTTACCCTTGTCTTGTTAACCTTATTCAACATTCTTTCTGCTAATTGTGATATTTTCACACAGCAGACAGATTTGGATAATGAAGTGAATGGAACTACTAGCCAAACCACTACTAACACAACCACTGCAACTGCAACTACCATTCCTACTGCTACTACTGATGGTACCAAAGTTAGCCAACCAAAGCGACTACATGTCAGTAATATACCTTTCAGATTCAGAGATCCTGATTTAAGGCAGTTGTTTGGGGTAAGTTTTTTTAGTATCTTTGCTTTGTTAAATATAAAGGCAGGGTGTGAAATCTGCTCCTCAATTTGTAATTGGGTAACAAATATTTAAGGCTGGCGAGTAAATTCTGTCTTATAAAATGTGATAAAGATATCTGATTGGGTCTGCCATCTCCAACCAGTCTCAGAACTACACTCGTCGAGTCACTTTGAGTGCCGTCAGGAAAAACGGTCAGATTACGAATCTATAGGTGTTTGAACAAAGCGGTACTTTTAAGTACCATCAGGATAAAAAGGGTTTAGAAATTGAGCCTTGCAAACTTTTCATGCTAAAGTCTCCCAAATTTTTATTCCCTATGTTGGAAACTATGAACTAGGGATTTTAAAAGCAAAATGTGTTAAGAAGATAGAATATCTGTGTTTATGACTATCAGCTGTGGAATTTGTGGGGATAATTATTTTTGTATATTTCCACCAAGAAAAGTTTAGCGATTTTAGGAATAAGGTGAAATATTTTCAAAGTGTAAGTTCATATGTTAATAAAAGTAAGAACTATTTAGTGGTGGTATACAAAATTAAAATAATCAAGACAATACAAATATCATAACATTTAAATGTGAGAAATGAACTTTGATCCTTTAATTCAAACATGTTAAGTGATGAGATGGTCCATAGATGACTCAATTTAAAGCTAAGGGGTCCACAGACTTCTATAATTTGGGAACCACTTCCTTTTACAGAGATATATTTGTGATCATCTTCTTCTTAATTTAAAACAAAATCAGTGTAGTTAATTTTAATTGATAACCTTTAATTGTTATGAGCTCCTTTTATTTATTTGGTTACAAAATTTTGACTGATCAAGTTTTGTCTTTCAGCAATTCGGCCCAATATTAGATGTTGAAATAATTTTCAACGAACGTGGATCGAAGGTATGTAAGATCTCTCTCTAACTAAGTTAGGATGTGTCAAGGGCATCAGCAAACCAGCAAATTTGGATAAGAATCTACAAGTACATATCTTTATAACTCAAGAAGTGTTCTTTATTATTCTCAAAACTCATGTTACTCATTATTGCTATATTATTTTTTAATAATGTGTACTATTTAGCAGGAATGCAAAAAATGTTTTAACTTCCAAGATTTCCCCCAATCCATACAAAAATTACCTACAAAATTTTAAAAGTGATAAAGACCTACTAAAATTCCGATTCATGATTACAAATAACGATTGGAAATGCAAAACAAAAGCAAACCTTTTCGATTTGTGAAGGTTGAAATCATAACGTAAATTTTGATTACTGTACTGAAATTGAAATATTATACTTATCCACAAAATTTCCCCAGCAGGCTAAAATTTCCCCCGATCCTAGATCTCCAGATCGGACATATTCTGCATCCGTGCTATTTAGTTTGAAGATGATTTTTCTTGAATATTGATTTGAACTAAAATATTTCTATAAATATAATAATTTAAATTTGATCTTAAAATGTTAATAAATTGTATATTTTACAAGTGAACTTTATCATGAAATGCATTAATTTTTATTTTTAGAAAGTATGGAAAGCAGGTAAAAGTATCCATTGTGTTAAATATAGTTTTATATTTATTGTGTATCAAATTAATACTTATGATTCTATGTCTATCTTGTGAATAATTTCAGTTTTTTTTTTCAAAGATTTCTTTTTATTACCTTTTTTTTAAGTAAAACCATGTGATTCTATTTTATAAAATGGATAAAAATTAATAAGTTATCTCAGATTAAAGTAACATCTTGGTTACTTTCCTAAAAACTTGCTTAGCAATAATCTTTTGGACTTTTCTTTAAGCTTTGGATGCTTTATTATAACTGTCCTACTTGCATTAAAAATAATTCTTACTCTTTTGCTAACCCTTATTTTTTTATCTGAAGAATTGATTTAGTTTTATTTTTTTATTAATTGTGTAGAATGACATATACATGTATGTTTATGCATAACTACAAAATTGCTGTGTATATTTTTAAAATTAAATGTAGCTTTTACGATATGGCATGAACTTAATATTTTTATTGAACTGGATGCATTTAGAACAGGTAAACGATGAAACCTATTTTGGTGAGGGGGGTTATATTCTGAGTTGTTTTTGTAGCATTTTGTACAGCTTTATTGCTGCTATATTTTATTTAAGAATGTAGTCTTCAAAATTTTTCTTGGAATTTACTTTGTACTACATAATTTTAATTTGCCTTCAACCTCTCACGATTTAGTCAATGATATGGAACTTTTACCAAAAATCCTTGCATTTTTTAAGATTTTTCTAGAAAGATAAAGATAACCCTAAGCAGTCCTTACTACTTACTTTTCGACAGCTGTCTTACATTTCAATTAAGTAAAAAAAAACATCAAAATTGTTGTCTTCAAAATAATCCATTGGATTATGGCTTTTTTCTTAACTGTCTAGTTAGAATTAGACCCATGCATCTGCTTCTAAACTGCTTAAAAACGGTTTTTGTTCCTAGAGATTTGTCCCCAATTAACTGCTATATCGTAAAAGAGCACCTGGGAACAAATTGTTTACCTGAATAACTGCATGTAGACAGTAAGACCTCAGATTTATTGTTAAAGATATCAACATTTTCAACTGATATTCAATCAAATCTGCTTATCACTTAAAGTATTTTAGCAGCACTGTACTAAAATGCATTTGTGTATCAGTTTTATTGGGTTAGTAGTTTATGCATGCCAGTTCATTCACTTTATACTGAAAAATAATATGCCAGTTATATATTTATTACAGTAATTTTGTCCTATGTAATACTCATTATATGCTTCTCTCTTTGAAAGTGTTCTTATATTAGTTTTATTGTATTCCCACTTAGCTTCTAAAGCATGGTGCATGAAGCTGTGGGTAGGCTAAGTGAAAGGGGAAGGCAGGATCAGATACCTTTCTTGGATTAACTGCTCACTAAATATTCTCAATAGGCATTCCCTTATCTTTGCCTTTTGTGTTGTGCAGCTTTTTTCTCTAACTGAGATTTATCCCCGTTTAAAATTTTGCTGTATTTCCTTTAAACGTGATAAAAGCCAAGACCATGTTTATTCATTTGCACTTATTTGTGAAATGAGATGAATTGATAAATATTTACCCGGATTTACTATATACAAGCTAGGAAGGGTTTTAATTTTGTAATTTAAGTAAATGTTTCTTTTGGTTCTAACTGAGTGATAATATACACTAAAGGCAGAGTGATTTAAAAATTAAACATACAAACTTTTGGAAGATAGAAAACACAAAAACTTAATAGAACAATTAGCAATAATCCTTGACTGACCGTGATAAATGAAGTTAAAAAATAGTAAGCTAATATTAGACCAATCATTATTTGACATTCCACTGATCTTGCAGGTTTTCAAGATCACATTCCTATATGATTTAGTTTTTTTAAAAAATGTATTTTGACTTTTCAACTTCTCCAGAAAGTTTATTATTTAAATGGTTCTGTATAGAGTTTTCATCAATATCTCTTAATTTAATTTACAATGGTCTTGTTAAATCTTGTGGAAATGCAGCAATATAATAAATTGATGAAACCATAGAAATAAAGTTAAAACAGTGCAAAATGCCATTTAAACTTTTTTAAACTTGTTCCCTTTACTTTTATTTGTAGAGCAATACGTTAATGCAATAATTTGATTAAAAGTTGAGTGATTTCTCTCCTTTACAATCCTGCTATAATAATCTACCTGTAGTAAAATTTCAGCTCTTTTCAACATTTACTGATGCCCGTGCAGAGGTCTGCCTTGCATGAGGGCTTTTTTATTTACACTGGTTACTGACTGTCTGAGTGAGCTGATGCCTTTGTCCTCACTTGTTTTTTTAAAAGAAAAGATATTTTCTCTGTACTTGTTCTTTGCAGGCAAAACTTGTTCTGGTGCACGGATCTTAATGCATGTTTCTTGTTTGTCTATTTGCATGCAGGGGTTCGGGTTTGTAACTTTCGCAAATAGTGCGGATGCTGATCGCTCGAGAGAGCAATTGAACGGCACGGTGGTAGAGGGCCGAAAAATAGAGGTGCATGAATATTTACCTTTGTGATAGCACTCACTTATTTTTAATCTTGTGAAATGTTTCCAGCAAAGAAATGTCCATCCTCTTTATTCACTTATATATTGTTTGTGTGAAAAGGTGATGAACTACTGCATCAGTGTTTTAGTTGGAATGAAACATTTCACAAGTTTTCCTAACTTTATCTTAATATTATAACTGGTCTTGCATTAAAGTTTTACAACTTTTTAACAAAAAATACAATACTTTTCCTATGGTTGTAACCAGAGGTGCCAAGTATTACGATTAGACCGTAATGTTTATGGATTTGATAGAAAATTACGGGGTTACGGACATCGATAAAAAATTACAGATTTTTGGAAGTCTCGAAAATTTCTGAAAATGTATTAGCTTCCCTTTTTTCCATGCAAAGTACGATTTTTCATGGTTTTGTCAACTACTCGTAGCCTGGATGACAAACTGGGGAAACTTTCCTATCGCTTCCATCAATGTTGAGTGGAATTTGGGCCTGCTGGTCTATGGTTTTGCTTGAGGGAGGTCGGAATGTTGAACCTTTCTTCCAGGTATGAGTTTCTTCGACAGAAAATCGTGATGTCCCACTTTTTTATTGATTCGCGGCCCGCAAACTAATTGTAATTCAGATAGTCCCTACTTATTTTTTACTTTCCATAGATTATTTTCAAGAAAAGTCACGAGTTATTGCGGAAAATCGCGACTTCTCGTGAAAGTTTCATTTTTGTTTAATTTGCGGAGTGTACCGCTCCTCCCGTGATGCTTTCGTGGAAGGCCGCGGACGTCGGGCTTCTTCTCACGTTGTTATTGCAACAACTTGACCGAGGTCAGAAGCCAACAAGTCCGGTGTTAATCGTACAACAGCTCTGGTTACGTAAAGCTTTTTTTGAAACTTGGCACCTCTGTGTAACTGAAAACAATTTGTTTTCTACTTACACCACATTAACATCAACATAAAAAACAATAGCCCTTTCAATCTTAAGAAACCTCTAAGGAATAATCTTGGAATACCTGAACTACTATGTTACATTATATGTAATGGATAATTAATACAAATAAACACTTTTAAATTGTGCATAATTTTATTAAAGGAAGTTATTTTATATCATCATTCCAAAATCTTAATTAAATGCATATTTTTAGCTCAATCCATTTTGATTTTTTTAAATGACAGGGAGGTTCTTGAAGTTCCTAACTGAAATAAACATGAATGTAGTAGTTTGTACTTGCACCATTTTCACACAAAACCTTTATTTCAAATCAAGAATGTCTTTGTAATTTAATTGTTTCAAATATATGAACTGTTTTCGTTTCATTTTTATAGCAGCAGTTGTGTTAAGTTTGCACCAGGCTATTTAATGCTTTGGCTATGAATGATCAGTTTTAGTTTTTTGTATGTTGGGCTCTTTAATTGTCACACCCAGTAGCTGTCTGCTTCTTAGTTGAAGTGATTGTTATGAATGAGGTCTGATTTGTGTATTAGTTGGACTTGTTTTTGCAATTCAGTCACTGCTTGGCCTCTGTTAAATAGAGCCTTGCAAAGTTGTTTTATGGCCCCCTTGGATAGACATTTCTTCTGCTGTTTTATATTTTTTAAACTGTAAGATTGTTGTCAGCAGTTTTTAGGCAGAATAAGACATTCATAATGGTTTATCTCAATCTTTTCGTTTTTAGAGAATTTAGAGCGTGACTGTATCAAATAATAGAATTCTATACTAGTTCAATGGAAAATTTAGGGGACAGGTAAGAAAATGGCGCTGATACCGCTGCAATGATTTAAGCAAAACTAATGGGAGTTACAATTTTGTAATGATTTCTACCCGGAATTGGGATCTAGTTTGCATGGGTATAAGAATAATCAAAATAAAAGGAAAATCCTGGAGATTAGAAATGGTAGTTAATGTTTTATTCGTCACATTAATTCAAGCTTGAGGATTTTTAAGTTTCTTTCCAAAAACTTTTATAAAATAGCTCTTTTCACGATCAAAATTGGCTTGGGCAAAATTTGCTGTAGGCGGGTATATTAATTCATGATTTTGGGAAAAGAATTAAAATTAATTTTTTTAACTTTAGTTTCATATTTTATAATTCTGCCTATTAACTAAAGATTTTTAATGGAAAAAATAATGTATCTTTAAAACCACTTCTGCTATTTGGCTGTAAAAGTTCTTTAATGCATTTTTCAATCTGGAAAAATGGTTTTGTTCTAAATTTTAATTCCATGTTATACAAGTGATGGAATTATTCCTGTTTTAGAGAAACATTTTTTCTTCTGTATTGAATTATATTTATGGCTTAAATTTAAATCATTTACCATTCATCATTTGCCAGAATGTAAAATGCATTCTCTTTTTATATACTCTTAAAAAATAAACACCCATTTGTAATTCTTAAAATGGCAGTGATGATATTTGTTAAAGAATTTTATATTCATACTTGTTATTTATTAGTCTAGGACATATCCATGTTTGACTTCTGGGGGCCACGAGGATTTTAAAACACATTTTGTTATAAAATGTTTGAATCCTTTAAAAGTATTGGAGGGCAATGTACTTTTTAGCTATAAAGCTACTTATAAAGGGCTTCGCAGCTTTAAAATTCTAATTTATTCAAAATTATTTTTATGCGTCATTTCACCTAATATTTACTCTTCTGAGAAGGCACTTGCCACCCCCTGGGTTCACCACTGATACTTATGTGAAGTAAATCTGTCTAAGGAACTTAAGCAATACTTTTATTTATAATGAAATTATTTTTAGATAAATAAAAAGAAAGAAAATACCAATAAACACATTTTAAATAATAAAATGATGTATGTACCTTATTTCTAACAAGTTAAGTAAAGTGATGAATTCATTGTGGTGAGCTTAATTAGAAAGGATTTTCATGTAATGGGTGCATTTTATTCACTGGCAAATAATATTTCTATTTTAATAAACCATTCAAATCTTACACTTTATTTAAAAATGTATTACCACAGTGGATCCCAAACCTTTTTGGGTTCCTGCAGTCTTGCTCATTTTTTTTAGGGCATCTTCAATCATTAAACAAATTTTAAACCTCCAATTCAAGTGGGATTTTTAATATTATTTTTATATTTAAGAATAACTGAAGGGTTTGATGAGGTTGCAAAGAACTGCTCTAATTCTTGAAAGATATATGATTTTCATCAAAATAAACCTCCTAAAATCCGGTTTTGTACAAATTTCACATTGCTAATTGATAAAAGCTTTTTGGAACTAGTAGCTGAATTGAATGTAAAATGTGATTTGGCCATTCTCTCCTTCCAAATTATGTCAATTGCAAACTAAATTTCCGGCCTTTCCCCCCTCAAAAATAACTGATTATTTGCAGAACTAATGGCGCTCTAATACACATTTCTGCAGTGCAGCATAGTTTGGGAACCACTGTTTTAATTTTAAAATGTAATTTTTTTCAATCAATATACAGTCATTGCTCATTTAATATTAAGTATTTACCTGTTTTAAAATTATTTGGGTACTTTTGCATTGTACCGATGCAGGCGATAAAATCGCCAATAATGATGCAATGCCAACGGAAGTTGCTTCCTGTGATTTCTTACGGTGACTGTGTGCTGTCGTCAAAAAGTCTGCCTGGCGAGAATTGTGCCAGTATAATGGAAAAGTACCATTATTTATCCCTAATTAAATACCTAATTGAATTTTTTTAAACTATAAACGGATTATTGCGTTTTTTGTGAAGCATTGACTGTATATTGTCTTAACTAATATAAATCTAATATTTTATGTCCGAATTTTCACAGGTTAACAATGCTACTGCTAGAGTACAGACCAAAAAGATTTCCCCTATTCCCAATGGTAATTTTCTTTTTTATCCCTCCTTAACAACTGATAATTATGGTAACTCTTTATCAACTACTCGCAATATTTACCGATTTAATTTCTTCAATTAACCATTTGTCTATATGTAAGTGTATTTTTGATAATGACTCAGTGAATGGATTGTCTAATAAAGGAGCAGTCTTAAATTTGCCCTCTACAGTTGCTGCCTTACGAGGAGTTGCAATACAGAGAGGTAGGGCTCGTGGTGCTCTTGCAACAGCTTTTGCTAGACATGCATCTCCTCTAACTGCAGCAGCGGCTGCAACTGCTCTGCATGGATATGCACCGTGAGTGTTGTCTCTCTTTTGAATTTTGTGTTTGTGTTATGACTTTCTTTACCTATTTCCTAATGAGTGTTAACTTAATTTTTAGGGTGTGTCAAGATCCTTTCATAGCATATGCAGGGGCTGAAAGGTATCAGCTTCCAGTGAGTATTATCTTGAATTTTTAAAAATTCTGGGGATTTTAAATTCATAATGTAATGTTGTAGCTTGCTTGTTTAAATTTATGGCTTGTTTTTACAAACATTCATGATTTATGAACTGAAATCTGGTCCCAAACATACTCCCATTGACATGTTTTTTATTTCAACTTCCATATAAAAATTTAAGTTTTGAAAAATATTTTTTCATCAACTCCTTTCCAAATTTTCTGCTATCTTCATCAGCCAAAATGAGAAAATATATTAATAGAATAATTGAGTAAATTTTTAATTTTATCCAATTGATTTGTTAACTCATCTTTTGTCAGTTATAGAATTTCTTTTACCAACTTCTAAGCTCATTTAAACTGAATTATTTGTATGAAAGTAGCATGATAAAGAGTTGTTCTTTTTTAGGCCACATATGCTGCCAGTGCTGCTTATACAGCTGCAGCGGCGCGTAGTTATGCAGCAGCAGCTGCGGCAGCTGCAGCCCAACCGGTGGCATCATATGCAGCAGTAGCTGGGTAAGTAATAGTGGATACTTTGATCTTGTTAATGGGGTTCAATTCTGTTATCAGTCCTGTTTAAAATAGCCAAAAATGTTTTGGAATCCTAATATTCCAATATCTTAAAATATTTCAGGCATGTGATTTTTCCGTTAATTAGCAGAAATCAGCTTATTTTAGAGGTATTGATTATCGGAATTCCGATTTTTTGAAATTTTATATTCCACTCAATTGTGTGCAGAATTAATTTTTCAAAGCAGGAAAAAATTGGAATATTTCGCTTCCCTTTAAAAATTTCCATTTGAAGGTACTATTGAATCAGTACTGTTTTCGGAAAATGATGGGAGGCAGAGTCATTTGCAATATTTTTTTTATCTCGCGCACACTGAAAATTCGTGGGAGGTCCGGAGCGAACATTATGTGTACCAAAACGAGTTAAAACCCTGTATTTTAGAGTTTTTCAAAAAATCTCTGGGGGAGGACCCCCTAACCACCCTTTGGAATTTTTAACTCGAGTATTCACAGTTCTTTTTAGATTGAGTTTAGTGAGATGAGAATCCTATCTAAAAAGTATTAAAAAGCTAAATTGAACCTATTGTATGGGAAGTGGCTTAGGAATTGGGGCCCCTTCCAAAATAAATGTTTATACCACTGTTACTAATATAGATGCTTCTAAAAATTTTCAGATAATTTCTTTCTTGAGCAATCACATGCCTGATATTTATTGATGTAACCATGTTTTTATCAACTGGTTTGCTATTTTATTACTCTTTTGGTGACAGTACATAAAAATACAATATTTCTGGGTTAGCAATGCTAGGAATAGACTATTTAAGGCCTCTAGAATCCCAAAAGGTTAATTTTAAAAAGGGTGTAATAAAACATGGTATTGTGCCATAACAAGAAAGTTTTAGATAAGCTTTCTTCCTTTTTCTTTATAAATTACTCAACATGTTTTCGAAATTAATTCGTGAGGCATTTAGGGAACGTACCCATACTATGTGACCCATTCAGGGGAGGGAGGGGGGTCTTCAAAATACCACGCTCGGTCACAGGGGGGAGGGGGCTTAGAGTTTTGTCACGTAGTCAACTTCTTCTAGTCAATACGACAAAATTAAGCCAAATTAATTATTGAAATTTGCCAAATTAAGACTAATTAAGCCAAATTAATTATTAAAATTAGACAAATTAAGCAAAATTAATATTTTAAAACTTTCTGTTTGCAAAAAATGATGTCAAACCGTATTTATGAATTACTACGTCAAAAATAGAGGGGGGTCTTGGCATATACTACGGATGGTCACCAAGGGGGGGAGGGGGGTCAAAAATGGCAAAAAATGGGTCACGTAGTATGGGTATGTTCCCTTACATATACATATTTGATTTGGGCTGCAAGGAAGGAGCAGCGAGTTAAGATTCTGATGTTAACGTTATGTGTCTGCTACCTTCATCCAGTCCTCCAGCAGCAGGTGCTACAAGACCAATTCTCCTCTATCAGTGGGGAAGGAAAGCTTGAATAAGACAAAGGCAGTTTTTATTGCAGTGTTAAAATCATTTAAAAATTTTGGAAAACATTGTTTAACATTACATATCCTTTTTACTCAATAGATCTATTTATTTCCATACCTGCCAACCGTTCCGATTAAATCGTATTTGTTCCAATTTTTCACTGTTGTTCCTGAAATACGATTTCAGTACCAAATGTTCCGTTTTTACGCCCCCCTGTCCCGCCATTTTCGACCTACTCGAATTGTGCATTAATAAGGCGGAGCAAGAATCGTCTTTTCATTCGACGCATGCGCGAACCTGTTATTGCTCGCGAATCGCTCACGGCACAGCCTGCCGAAGCTGTCGAAGGATAACTTCTCTGAGTCACCGCTTTGGCAACAGTTTTACGCAGGGTTGGCAAAAAACCGGGTTTTTTTTAAAAAACCGGGTTTATTTGGTTTTTTTGGTTTAAACCAAGTGTTTTTAGAATTTTTTTCAGAATAAGTTATTTTAGCAGTGATGTTTGAAATTGAGTTGTAAATGAGACATTTATTTCAGGGTTTGTTTATAATTGATAAATGATTTGTATATTTCAATTAATTAATTAAAATTAAATTAATTTGTTTTAAAAATAATTTTTGTTTTTAAAATATTCCAATTTGAATATCTAATATTATTGTAGTGAATAAAAATCAGTGTTAATTTATCTTGGATAAATATCTGAAATAATCAATTATTTATCTTAATTATATATGGATTAATTTATGAACTTAAGAAATTTCTTTAGAAAGAGAAAATTTTATTTTTTAAATAAATAAAAGGGAAATGTAAGCAACTAATGTTAATTGAAATTGGATAAATGATTGAGATAATTAATCCGATTAGGGAAATTAACGGTTTTTTATTAATTTAGTAAAAAAACCCAACTGGTTTTTATCTGTTTATAAACAAACCAACTGGTTTTTAGTTTTTATCATTAAAGAAATCAACGGTTTTTATTAATTTAGTAAAAAAACCAACTGGTTTTTATGACTGACAAATAAGACAAATTGGTTTTATCAATTAATTAAAATCCAAGCCATATTTTATCAGTGAAAAACAGATAACTTTTGTGTATCTTTAGTTACTATTTGAAATAATGCTTCATTTTAAAGGAAATTAATAAATGAACTATCTCTTGCAACATATAATAAGTTTAACTTAAGCATTTAAGGTTAAGATTAGAGAGAACTCAATAATTAAAACCATTAAATTAAAAGATTTCTGATTTTTAATCACCTTAAAATGTCAATTTTTTGATAAATCTGACCTTTTAATTTTGTGCAAAAGATTATACTTAATAACACTTTCTTTAAAAAATCCTGAAAATATTTTATAATTTCTAAAAAAAACCACCATAAAAAACCATGGTTTAAACCAAATGGTTTAAACCGGCCAACCCTGGTTTTACGCAAAGAACTGAAGTGAAGAGTTAAGTGTTTGGAAGATCCATCACGTGTACGCAACGCAAGATTATTTTTTGTTTTATCGTTTCGCGTGAGATGATGTCGAAGCCCCGTCATATCAAACTTTCCGGGATTCTTACTCCCAAGAATCCGATTTTGTTTTGAAGTCGCAAAGAGGCAACGAATATGCTTATTGCATAAAATGTAACTGTAATATTAGAATATCTCACTATGGAAGAACCGATATAGAGGCACATGCGAAAACGGAAAAGCATGGGATAGCATGCAAATCCTCCACAAGTTGTTCGAAAATATCTGATTTTGCCATTAAATCATCGGAGAGTTCTCAAACAATCAAGGCAGAGCTGCTGTTTACCAGCTTCATCTTAGAACATAACATGCTGATTTCTGCAGCGGACCATGTGTCCAAACTTCTGATGGCCATGTTTCCCAACTCTCCTGAAGTTAAGAAGTATGCTGCTAAAATACGAAGTAATTCTGATCCATGCTATAATAAATCTTTCAGTGCTGACCTATTAAAAAGGGCAAAATCAGCTACTTTTGTAGCACTTAATAAAGAGTAATTTTTCTATTTCCAAACAATGTTTGCTTATTTGACTGTTTCATTTTATTAGTACTTACTAAGTATTTTTAACTCTTTCTGAGTTATTATGTATGAAATTCCCAGTGTTTAACATCTTGAGTCATTTTTAATTTAAACCCAGATAAAAGGAAGAAAAATTTAACTTTATTATATCCTAGTACAGAGAGATGCCAACCATTCCGGATTTCGCGGAATCATTCCACATTTCGGCCCAGGATTCCGCAATTACGGATAAAGCTAGAAAAATTACGGAAACTACGCTAATTATATTTTAACGACAAGGTATTAAATTTTTCTTCTCAATTCTCTGTTTTTAGCTTCAATCCTTACAATACGTTTTTTTTACTTAGTTAGAGTTGCGAATGAAAACGATAACGCTAGTCGCTAGTAACTGATGAGATGTGGGCAATAAGAAGGGGGAATCAATTGGAATTCGGAATATTCTAATCTGTATGGATGATTGATTCATGGGAGAAAAAAAAGGCATTTTGTTCTCAAATATTTACGTTTTCAGGACTTTTCTGAAACTTATCAAAAGATAGGGTCATTTTTCTACATGTAGAAAACGCGGCGTAGGGGCGTAGGTCGGCAGGCCGCATGCCACGCTTTTTTTTCGGGCGGTTGGGGGGGGCGATTACGGATGAGCGTTGTCTCAGGTTGGCAACCCTGCTAGTATATAAATGTATAGATAATTATTGGTCAGAATACAAAGGTATAAAACACTTAGTCCTCTTAATAACCATAAGATACCTTAGATAAGAGATAAAAGTTATGAATTACAAGCTCTTTTTTTAATAATACCCCTTTATCACATTCAAAATGTGTCGTGCGTGTTGTTCCTATTTCTGTTTCTGAAATGTTGGCAGGTATGTATTTCCGAGTGAGTACGTGAATTGTGTGAAAAAGTCCATAATTTGAATAAGTTGGATAGCAGCACAAGTTTTAAGTCCATGAGTCAAGAATATTTAATCAGCTCTTCAACTGTGTAAGACTTAAAAAATCAAAAAGAAGTCTGGCTTACATAGTACATCTAGCCCTGACTAAATATACTTAAAAAATTATGGCTGTAAGAATGATAAGTATTTAAGTAGTAGTATTCTAACAGATGTAGTGTTTGATAATTATACTTACTCTTCACAGAACACCTTCCTTATACTACAGTTATGCCCGTGATTATGCTGATCCATATCTTGCTCACAGCATAGGCCCAGTTGCTGGCTATGGGGTAAGTAGTCTGTAACTTGAGATTTAGTTAACAAGTTATGTGTGAGAAGTGTTTGGGTGTGGTGATAATGGGTACTCTCTCTTTAGGCTGCTGTTTATAGGACAAGATTCACTCCATACTAGTGATACTTTTTTAAAAGTCAGTTCATCCAAGTTGACGCTCTGGTGCACACTGGATAAAAATAAGCTGGGAGCACAAAGAATAGTCTCTTTCGTCAAGGACAAAAATGACGCACATTTTCGCATTGTGGTTTTATTTATTATCTTTGATCTGACTGAAAGCGAGCTCAGGACTTTACATTTTCTTCACTTAAAAACATTATTTTTGCCAAACTGTTTCATAGTTCCAAATTAAGTAATTTTCCCAATGGGCATCATAATCTTTGCTTTCATTAGCTTGTGTACAGGCATTTTGTTTCTAGTCACATTTGTTTGTGTTATGTGGCCTTTTACTGTCAAATCTTTTATGCATTATCTATTTTTAAATAGAATCTCAAATATCATTAACGATTTTTCTTACCACAGTATTTTATTAGTCAAGTGTTGAAGTGCATATCTACATTTTGAATCGTCCTGTCCTTCTGTATTACTTTCATGGTTATTTTAAAATGTGTCCTGACAATGCTGTGAATGTTTTTGAAAAGAATAATGTGCATCTTGTATGGTACTTCCAAATTTTGGTGATTTAAACAAAATTTATGTGCTTTTTTAATTTTAATGAAAATGAATTTTTAAGTTTGACTTTTTGTAAATGATTTGAACTATCAGTTATGGAAATGAAAATTTTGTTTTATGAATCTCATTTTGTTAGCATGCGATATGTAGGATCAGTAGTGTGTAGGCATTCTGGCAGCTAGGATTTTGCAGCTGATATGATCATAATCATTTTTTCCTAGCTTTTATTTTAATGTTTTTCAGCTACAGCTACATAATTTTGATCCTGCTGTTGTACCTTTTTTTGCATTTAATCAATTTTAAAATGCATTTGCCTCTACAATTTATGTTTAAAGATCTTTTTTACAATGATCTTTTTCTTTTTGAACTTGTATTGTTTTGAGTTTTTTAGTCTTATCCCATCGATGTAAAGTTAAGATATGTTTTTTTTCTCTCAATTTTTGTTTACTTTCAAAGATTAGATAATCTTAAAAAGCAACTATAATTTTTAATCATATTACCTTTTAGCTTGCCATTTTGTATATTTTGCCTATCATTTTAAAGAACATTTTCATTGATATAATCATGCTGTCAGAAATGTTACATGACAATTAGTTCATCTTGTTTTGATTTAACTTCTATCTTGAAGTTTTATCTTGATTGAGCAAGGTATTATTCTGATTCATGATGAAAAAAATCTATTTTGTGATTATAGCTCTTTGTGCATCATTCTATTTATTGTAACATTATAAAGTCATGCTTTCTTTCATTTTATGACTTCCATAGTTGATTTTTTTAAACAGTTTCTTGTTTAATAAACTTTTGATCTACTAATTTTTGTAGAATTAGTTTTAATATTATGACATACATATTTGATATTCTTAATCATAATATCTACTTGTTTAACCCTTCAGTCCTAGTCATCCCAAACTTTCAATGGGAATTTCGAGCGGTCTAGGACTGAAAGGGTTAAACAAAATATATGTTTAATACAGATATTTGAAGCAGTTTCCTTAGCAGACAAACCCTAATTTTGAAGTTTAGTACTAAAAATTTAAGTATTGTTGCAATAGAAAAGGGAAACTGTTTTTCTCATGAGAAAAAGTGAAATCATACCCTCCCCCCCAAAAAAAATATTAATATTTTTCCCACCCCTTAATCATATCAGACCTAATGGCCAAATAAGATTGACAAGTTTTATGTAGGAGACTATTTGGATTCATTCTTAAGAAAGATGATATACAATAATGCGCCATCCTCCACACATTTTGTTTTTCCATTTTATGTGGTTAAATCTGGAGACTTGCATCATAATTCTGACGATTATTTCAGTACACAAAATTAAAATTGAAGCTTAAAATTTTCTAATGAAAAGAATGTTTATTGCTTTGAATGTGTCAACAGTTACAGCAGGATGTTTTTTAAAATGAAAGTTTTCACAATTTAATCAAAACTAATGAAAACATAAAACAAGAATAAAAAATAGATGGAAGACTTAATTTTCTGCAGTAGATCCATATTTTTAGAAGTCTAAAAGCTGAAATGTAAAAAAGTTTCATTGAATAATCTAGTTAAGTTATTAATTTGAATTTTTAAAAAAAATTTTGCTTACCAGTTGAGGTAATACTTTTTCTAAATGTTGTACCGTCACTTCAGGAACATATTCATCTCCAGCACACTCACTCTAAATTAAGTTTGCATTCAAATTTTAGAGCATTATAACATACTATTTGCTATAATTTGATTATAAATTACACTATCTTAATCTAATGGGTTTGGGTATTTCAGAACAGAAATCTTGTCATTTTTAGGGGGGAAATGTTCGAAAATTGTGAAGTTAAAATTATGTGTCACTGAGTAAAATAAGCTTTAATGAAACAGCTAAGGGGACATCCATAAATTACATAAGGTGTTTTTTTCCAAAATCTGGACCCCCTCCCCCCCACGTGAGATTTACCTACAACCTTTAAAAATAATTGTCTATCCTATTCGTTTGCATTTTGTGCTTCACAGCACCTCAAACTTTTACATTGTTAATGATGTGGGGGAAAAGGACATTATGTTATCATCAGGTTTTCTTTATTATAAAAGTCATACTTAAAAAACAAAGAAAATCGTAAAATTTCTAACTTAAAAAGTTGACATGAGATTTTAATCGACCCCCCCCCTCCCCCCTTGGTGAGATTTTTCCAAACCCCTCCCCCTTTTTGACCTCACGCAATTTATGGATGTCCCGTAATAGCTTCCACAAAGGCGAGATAAAAATAAATGTAATACAATTAAAATTATTTTTAAAAGGGATGAAGCTGAATTCCTCTTATATCTGCAACATTTTGTTTTAGGAAACTTATTACAAATTTAAAGTGACATTAGACAAACCAGTGATACGAAATTATAATTACATTATGCTTTATTTACATTAAATCTTATGATTTCCAGTTTTTGATAACTTGAGATAAACATCAATACTATATTTCATAGCTTTTAAATTTAAGAATTAACTTTTAAAAATCTATTTAATCCGTTCTTGAGCTTCTTATGAAACCCACTTTAAAAACTCATGGATAAATTAAAAGTTTAGGTGAGATGTATTGCTAAAGAAAAACAGCATAACATTACCTTTGCTTGAATAGCTGATCTTACAGCACACTCTGGAAATCAAAGTTATTAATTAGTAATGTTGGGCACTAGTTAACTAGTAGTTCAACTACTTTTGGTTTAGAGTAGTTTAACTACTTTTTTCACCAACTGCTAGTTCTAACTACTTTCAAAAAGTTCAACTATTTCAAAAAATATTGAAAGATCAAAATTTTAAAAAATATGTTACATCTACTCACAATGCCATTTTTCATGATACATTTTCATATTTAGCAACCTTGAAATATATTTCATCCCAGCAATTGACATATAAATGCAACCATTTAAGTTGTGGTTTCCTTTTTATTTTTTATCTTGTGCTCTGTTTAAGTAACTCATAGCATCAATGCATCATATAATAGAAGGAGGAGGGAGGAGAGGAAAAATTTTCCAATTAACGCGTGCAGTTTTTCTTAAAGCAATATCGGGTGGGTAGGACCGGAAGAAAAGGATAAATATGAACGGATAGATGCGAACATTTTGAGTAAACTTTACAGTTTGGCGTAAATTAAAAAGGAAAACATTAAGAGCGCCGAAATTAACGGTTTTAAAAGAGCTTCATTTTGCTAGTTCAGACCTAGTGTTTGGATTGCACGTACGTATCAGATGACAAAGTGAATGACCATTATTTAAGGTAAGTTCTTTCATGTAAATTTGTAATTTTTATTTTTTTGATATTCAAATTATTAAAATTGCTGAAAGATACGGGGATCGTTAACGAATTTTTTCGATTGCTTATCGCAGCGGTTCTTAAACTGTGGTCCGAGGACCCCTGGGGGTTTGCGGCACCTTCCTAGGGGGTCCTCGAGATACCTTGAGGAATTCCTCAAGTTAGTTTTAGAATTCCAAAAAGAGTTTCAAAATAAGATGAAACACTAGTTTTAAGTGACAAATTTCAAAAATTTTCTGGGGGAGAACCCCCAGCCCCCTCGAAACTTCATGACAACCTTGGACTTCAATACATAATTTTTTCCTTGAAATTTCCAGACCCTTACCTCAGAGACTTGGAGTAATTCAGGGGCGTATATACAGGGTGTTTCAAAATTGCGTTGCACGGCTTTTATTCGGAACCAACGCTTCCTAGGGTCATGGAAGTAAGGTCTACCCCTAGGTAAGTGACCCTAGAGAATCCATTGAGATGACTTACAGCGCCCCTAGCGGCGAAATTAAAAAGTTAAAAAAATAATTTAAACACTAAAGGAGATAGAGCAAAAACCTCAATGAGAGTATTGTTGCCAACGTCAAGCAGAACTCACTGAAAAAATTTTTATCAAAATATCTTGAGTATTCGCGGAGATATTAGCAAGTGAAAATAGCACTTTTTCAAGGGTCAAATAATAAAAAGTTCGCGTATTTGCAAATTTTTTTGATTAAATTGTGTGTTCTTCCGACTAAAAAAACACAAAACTACACAATAACACTGAAAAATTTGGAAACATGCGAACTTTTTATTTTTTGACCCCTGGAAAAGTGTTATTTTCTCACATGCTAATATCTGCGAATATTCAAGATATTTTGATCAAATTTTTTTCAGTGAGTTCTTCTTGACGTTGGCAACAATACTCTTATTGAGGTTTTTGCTCTATCTCCTTTAGTTTTTAAATTAATTTTTTTAACTTTTTAATTTCGCCGCTAGGGGCGCTGTAAGTCATCTCAATGGATTCTCCAGGGTCACTTACCTAGGGGTGGACCTTACTTCCATGACCCTAGGAGGCGTTGGTTCTGAATAAAAGCCGTGCAACGCAATTTTGAAACACCCTGTATAATGGTGGGTGAAGGGGCCCTGCCTTCATACCTACATTACTCCTGAAATTTGGACTTGGTGTATCAAAACAAGTTAAAATTATGTTTTTGGATAAAATCTCCGAAAATGTTCTGGGGGAGGACCCCCGAACCCCCTTTAGTACTTGGTACTGTATCGTTAAAAACTTTTTAAAAATAAGTTAGTCAAAATTGAAATCCTACCTAAGAATCTACACTACTGTTCATAAATTAAGGACGGAACTGTTTTTTCAACATAACACCTAGTGAAATTATTTTTCATCAATGAAAATTATACCAAGAGATGTTCAATGGGTGGGAATACAGGGCCCGAAAGCAAATTTTCTCTACCAATATTTTAAGGGGGTAAATGGACCCTCCATTGATAATGGAGTCCCATTACAATTTGGAGCTGTGGCAGAAACGTCTGTGTAAGAGGTATTTTACCGAAAACTTTAAGGTTATTGTAATGAATATGATTACTCCTGAACTCAGTGCATATTTTTAAAAGCCTGTGTTACCTTTAAATGGTATTTTTTATGTTTTATTGATAGAAATCCGTCTAATCATCATTTTTGGCAAGTTTTAGCTTCTGGGTCATTTTTGGTAATTGGTATCTTACCGTCAACCATGTTTTTAGTAGTTCTTACATGTGCTAGATTATGTTTAGGTCTGGAGACCCTTAAAGTAAATTATTTCTTTCAATATCGTGACTTTCAAGAAACTTTGAGATAGCCAAATTGTGATTTTGTGCAACTTTTTCTCTCATAAAGAGAAATTCTCTATCTGAAATTTCTTCTAAAAGAAGCGAATGGGACATGAGAACCCAGGCACGTGATCGCAGACATCAGGGAAAATTTTTTTCGTGTATAGGGAGTGTTGAAATGTCTATAACAGTAATAGAGTATCAATGGAGAAATTATATGTCTTAAAAACTCATTTCAAAGGTAATGGAGATATTTTTACAACTATATGTTTCTTTTTAGGTATGTCTACGTCCATAAACACTAAAAAATACTTTTTTTTCAAACATTAATAACAGATGTCCTTTCTGTGAAACTATACAATTATGTTGTGCCGTTTGAGCACCTCGTATACACCGCAGATATTTTCACTGATGTTTGCTATTGGGTACCTGTGTTCTCATGTCCCATTTGATTCTCTTAGAAGAAATTTCAGGTCAGGAATTTCTCTTTATGAGAGAAAAAGTTGCACAAAATCACAATTTGGCTATCTCAAAGTTTCTTGAAAGTCACGATATTGAAAGAAATAATTTACTTTCAGGGTCTCCAGACCTAAACATAATCTAGCACATGTAAGAACTACTAAAAACATGGTTGACGGTAAGATACCAATTACCAAAAATGACCCAGAAGCTAAAACTTGCCAAAAATGATGATTAGACCGATTTCTATCAATAAAACATAAAAAATAGCATTTAAAGGTAACACAGGCTTTTAAAAATATGCACTGAGTTCAGGAGTAATCATATTCATTACAATAACCATAAAGTTTTCGGTAAAATACCTCTTACACAGACGTTTCTGCCACAGCTCCAAATTGTAATGGGACTCCATTATCAATGGAGGGTCCATTTACCCCCTTAAAATATTGGTAGAGAAAATTTGCTTTCGGGCCCTGTATTCCCACCCATTGAACATCTCTTGGTATAATTTTCATTGATGAAAAATAATTTCACTAGGTGTTATGTTGAAAAAACAGTTCCGTCCTTAATTTATGAACAGTAGTGTAGTATGAAATTCGGACGAAGAGTGTATCAAAACCAAGTTTAAATCCTGTGTTTTTTAGGGGCAAATTTATCTAAAACTCTTATGAGGATGACCCCCTAGATACCTTTTTGTTCTTAAAACTCTATTATAAACTATTTTTATATTAAGTTAATCAAAATGCAAATCTTGCATTTATATTAAAAAAATTCTATATAGGGGTATCAAAACTAATTAAAAATCTGTTTTTCTAGTTGAATTTCCAAAAACTTTCGGGGGGAGGACCCCCAGATTCAATTTAGCTTTTTAATACTTTTTAGATATGATTCTTATCTTAAACTCAATCTCAGAAATTTTTTGAAATTTGACCCAAAAAAACAGGGTTTTAAATCGTTTTGGTATACTTTATGAGTGCTCAGGAAACAGAATATTCTAATTTTTTCCCGCTTTAAAATATTAATTTAGCAGACAATTGAGTGGAATTCCGATTTCAACACCTCCAAAATTAGCAGATTTCCGCTAATTGGTGGAAAAATCACATGCCTGTTCTCACCATCATGGAATACCTTGTAATAGAGACCTTGCTGTTAAGACCAAAATAATGTTACACTCCGTGTAACTAACAAATTTTAAGGTCATTCCCATTATCTGTCATTGTTTGCGATTTAACACGATAAATGGGGAGCAAACACCTCTAGTGAAGATTTTCGACCCAAAAATGCGTTATAACATTTAATACCATTCAAAATGCAAAACAACACTAACTTAAAAATCACCTACCTACATGGTTTGTATTAGTTGAGTCCTGATGTATCACAAGTGATACAAACAAGTTTTAAAGGTCCTTTTACAACATTTTGTTATTTTTTTCATAACAAAAAAAATGTATATCTTGAAAAGTCAAATTTATGAATAAATATTTTTAAAAATATACTTATTTCGACTATGTGTCGACATTGCGTTTGAATATTCTAGTCATAAAAGTGTCAGCTAGTTCAGTAAAAAATTTAAATAAAATTAGGATCAAGGTAAATTTTTTATTTGAAACTCACCTGTAATAAATATCTTTAAAACTTCAGTAGACAATTTCAAAGCATCATTTTGAACTAAAAAATATTTTCAAATGTAAAGTTTTATAAATGTTTTGAAAATTTCAAAAATATAAGGAAATTCTATATTAACTTTTTAGTGAAAAATTTTCCAAGTCACAAAACAAGCTTGTAAGCTTAAATTTGTTTTTAATATGCTTTTCTTCAATCAAAAAATAAAACAGTAGAACCTCTTACCCCCATTCATTATATTACACTCACTTCCAAAAGTTAAGCACGGAATTGTTTTTTCAACCTAACACCTAGTAGAATTATTTTTCATACATGAAAATCATACCACAATATGTTCAACTAGTGGAAATACAGGGCCCAAGAACAAATTTTCCCTACCAATAACTTAAGGGGGTAAATGGGCCCTCCATTGATGATGGAGTTCCATTACACATTTCGAGCAGTAACAGAAACGTCTATGTGAGAGGTTTTTAAAGGAAAATCTCATGTTTTTTCTAAGGAATATTGTTATTCCTAAACTCAACGCATGTTTTTAAACATATGTGCTAACTTTAAATGACTTTTTTAAGGATTTATTGGGAGAAATCGGTCTAATTATCATTTTTGGCGAGTTTTAGCCTCTGGATCATTTTTGGCAAGTGTTATCAGACCGTCAACCATGTTATTTAGTAGCTCTCACATGTGCTTGAATGCGTTTAGGTCTGGGAACCCAGAAAGTACCCTTATTCTTTCAATATCATTACTTATGAAAAACTTAAAGATAACCAAATTGTGATTTTTTACAGCTTTTTCCCTCTTTAAGATAAATCTTCGACCGGATATGTATTCTAAAAGGAACATGAGAACACATGTAAACGATTGCAGAAATCAGTGAAAAGCTCTGCAGCATATAGGGGGTGTTGAAACGGCAAAAAATTTTATAGCTTTACAGGAACGGCATCTGTCATTAACGTTCAAAAAATTTAAATTTTTTAGTGTTTATGGACGTATACATGTTTGAAAAGAAAGAAATTCTCGACTCGTTCTCGATTCTTTTTTTAAAATGAGTTTTTAAGAGAAACAAACTATTGTGTTTCAACACCCCCTATATGCCGCAGAGCTTTTCACTGATGTCTGCAATCGTTTACATGTGTTCTCATGTTCCTTTTGCTCCTTTTAGAATACATATTGGGTCAAAGATTTATCTTAAATAGTGAAAAAGCTGCAAGAAATCACAATTTGGCTACCTTAAAGTTTTTCATAAGTAACGATATTGAAAGAATAAGGGTACTTTCTGGGTTCCCAGACCTAAATGCATTCAAGCACATGTGAAAGCTACTAAATAACATGGTTGACGGTCTGATAACACTTGCCAAAAATGACCCAGAGGCTAGAACTCACCAAAAATGATAATTAGACCGATATCTCCCAATAAATCCTTAAAAAAGTCATTTAAAGTTAGCACACACGTTTGAAAACATGCGTTGAGTTTAGGAATAACAATATTCTTTAGAAAAAACATAAAATTTTCAGTTAAAAACCTCTCACATAGACGTTTCTGTCACTGCTCCAAATGTGTAACGGAACTCCATTATCAATGGAGGGTCCCTTTACCCCCTTAAATTATTGGTATGGAAATTTTGTTCTCGGTCCCCGTATTCCCACTAGTTGAACATCTTGTGGTATGATTTTCATGTATGAAAAATAATTCTACTAGGTGTTAGGTTGAAAAACAGTTCCGTGCTTAACTTTTGGAAGTGAGTGTACAATTCAATTGAATCGTCAGTTTGAAGAAGGGAATAAGTCAAAAAATCAAGTTTTGAGAAAATCGAAAAAAAGAAATGGAATTTTCATTGTATGGATATCGATTTCACAACTTCAAGGGGTGATATCTCCCTATAGGGGTTAGTTATTTTCCCCCTCTTTTCACCCATGTGTAGGGAAAAGCTTGGAGATTGTTTTGAGCACAAAAAGTCAATTTGTCATTTTTTGGACTTATTCCCTTCTTCAAACTGACGATTCAATTCATTTCATTAAAATTAAGTGCAGAAAATTCATGCACCTCTCTGCTACCTGAAAATGAAAGTCTACTTACTGCCTTGACCACCTAACCCTGAAATGGCCATAGCAAAAAAAATCCTTGAACCACTCAATTTATTTTCACTCTACTTGAACCCTAAAAAGTACCTAGCACTTTTTATTTGGTACAAGTGAATAATCCCATCAACTGTTCAGCAGCACAACTATAGAACTTTCAATGGGCTTTGATAATGTTTTCGAATTAAGCATTATGGTTGATAGGATAATGCGCAAGAACCTTTTATTTATAGGATTGAAATCTCAATAAGATTTTATTCCATTGGTGTTTCTTTTACTTTATAGCCAATTAATGAACAGTCATTTCTCTCAATTCAGAAAATTCTTTTTGACCCCAATTTTTAAATGAAATTAGAAGTTAAGAAAGATACAATAAAAGGCAGAGAAGATAAAAATATTACATCTCTGTTCATTCAAGGGTAGGTTTATATTTTTTTAAGTTCCCATCATTTTCAGGCCTACTCCACTATGAGACAGGACGATTGAGGTTGCTTGAAGCCAGGGGCGTCATTTAAGGGGGGAAGGGGGGGGCAACCGCCCCTCCCAAGGTTTCCACTGTTTTGTGAAAAATAGCTGCAAGTCCTTTGAAAATTCTGTAACTTCCACAAAGTGCTTTGGGGTCGTTCAAATATTGCGTAAGCACTTTTTTGGTCATTTTTAACCCCTCTCCCCCCTTGTCAGCAAAGATAAGCAAACCTCAAACCTCCCTCCATAATTACGTAAGAAACTGCCGGACCCCCCCCACCCGAAATTTTGACACCCCTTTTAGTAAGTACTGTTTTTTCTCCTTAAAAATTAGGTGACTTATACAAGGAGCTGTCCTTTTTGGGAGTAGCCCTAAGGGTTCAAAATGAGTCGAAACACAACTTTTCGGGGTTAAAATTTCAAAATTTTTGGGGTCCATCCCAAGAAAAAAGTGCTTGCGTCAGATTTCGTAATTCAATTTTTTTTGTTAAATTTATTTTTGAAATTATTTATGCAAGAAACAAGATATTTTCGAAAATGCAGTATCTTACGTAAGCATCACTCACATCCCCCTCCCCCCTTGTCAGGAAAAATAAGCAAAGAGCAAACCCCCTCCCCCCTTAGGTGCTTACGTAATATTTGAACGGCCCCTTTGGATGCAACTCAAAAAGAGTTAAAACACTACTTTTGAGGGTTAAATTTCAAAAACTTTTCTGGGGGAGGACCCCCAGCCCCCCTCTAAAATTTTCACATCTGTAATTCAGTGTTTACCCCTTGAAAATTCTGCTGCTTACAAGAAGCTTTTCCTTTTTAGTGCTCCCTAATGGTCTCAAAATGAGCTAAAACAGTACTTTAAGAGGCAAATTTTCAAAATTTTGATGGGGGTGATCCCCCAGACCCCCCATATTTTCTTGGAGTTCACGTTGTAATATTTTGACATCATATGCGCCCGTTGAAGTATACCTTAAAAATGAATTTGAGGCAACCCTCCCAAAAAAGTCGAGTTACAGTGTGGTCCAGACGTACTTAAAATAAATCCTTGCCCCCCAACCAAAAACTGAAATGACGCCCCTGCTTGAAGCTACAACGAGCTGACTCCAACACAGCTTTACATTCATTTCTCTCAATTCAGAAAATTCTTTTTGACCCCAATTTTTAAATGAAATTAGAAGTTAAGAAAGATACAATAAATGGCAGAGAAGATAAAAATATTACATCTCTGTTCATTCAAGGGTATGGTTATATTTTTTTAAGTTCCCATCATTTTAAGGCCTACTCCACTATGAGACAGGACGATTGTGGTTGCTTGTAGCAACAACGAGCCGACTCCAACACAGCTTTACATCATAGGAATTTGGCTATTTATATGCATTGTCCTTAATAATACACAATTTTTTTCCAAACTGTGATTAGACTTTTTTTAATACTGATGAAATTACAAATGGAAAAAAATATTTCAAACTTTTAATTATAATAATAACTTAAACTTACTTCTGATATTAGGATTCTTAAATTTCATCTTTAAAATTTTCTCTACAGTTTTCTAAAACAAAATCATTTTTGAATTGAATAGTCCACAAACATAACTAAAGTAAACATAATTTTTTTTTTAAATGAATAGAAAATTGGGAAAGTTTATGTTCAAAATGTTACCAAGGCTTACTCTGGAGGCCCCTAGTCTTGATTGTTTAGTTATTATTGCACTTGCTAACAGCCAGCAATCTGTAATACTTTGTCATAAAGCTTATCAGATTTTACCCCGAAAACTAGATTGGTATTTAGATATATTACAAGGTCAAAAAAATATAATTTTTATTTTAAAAAAACATGCTTAAAACATTTTCCTCCAAGTTAATTTCATGAAATTTAGAAGACAAAAAAATCTTTAAGAATTAAAATTTTGGGTACTTTAAGATTGATAGCATTGCATATTTCCCAAATGAGACTTTATTGGAAACATTAACATTAAAGCATTAAAAACTGTTAAGAGCAAAACATATAGTTGAGATACTTTTAATTTAATTGTTATTAATTTTGATATTTGCTTATTTTGGGTGATTTATCAAAAGACTTGGCACATTGGCCAGTCTAATCCTAAGGTACACATGGGCGTCACTTGGGGGGGCAACTGCCTCCCCCAAGGTTTACACAGTTATGTGAAAAATAGCTGCTAGTTTTGAAAATTTTGTAACTTCCTCAAGGAGCTTTGTTTGCAACCCAAAAAGTCTCAAAAGGAGTTAAAACACTACTTTTGAGGGTTCAATTTCGAAAACTTTTCTGGGGGAGGACCCACAGCCCCCTCTATAATTTTGACCTCTGTTAAACAATGTTTTTCCCCTTGAAAATTCTGCCGCATTCAAGCTTTTCCTTTTCCAGAAACTGAAATGACGCCCCTGAAAGTACATACTATATTTTGAAAATACAGATTTGAAGAAAATTGGTTCAACCGCATTAAATGCCCTGTTAAATATTACCTAGGAATTTTAACATGAAAAATATTCAAATATCTCCTAAGTTTTATGGTTTATATTGAAATAACTGATTATTTGAATCGTTAAATTTGCAATATTTGGCGAGGGTGAACTGTGCTTGACGGTACGGACGCCAAGTTGGGCGATAAACGCCGTACCGTGAAGCACAGAAAACCCTTTGGCGATACATCAAGAACCTGATAACGGAGTTTAACTGATATTTTTTAACACCCAAGGTCCCAAGGAAAACTTCCTTTTTAAACCTTTTTGCAATGGATTTTTATCTCTACGCTAGACAGAAAACTTCCACACATGAATTAGTGAGAGTTTTTTTTGTCTAGAATTCATTCGAGACTGAAGAATTGTCAAGAATGTGTAAACACTTACACTTTTTGGAAAAGACATATTTATATCATCAGTCATTACTATTTTTTTAGTAAAATAAATAGCCAATGAGAAATTCAGTATTCACTCTAATTATGGAGCATAAATCGAGATTTGAATAAATTCTCAACCAAATTTAAAATCTTAATGAAGACGAAATGCTCCCCCCTTTCTATATTCTTTTGCTCGCTTCTTGGCTTCTTGCGCGCTTTTCTTTGTTTACCAACAGCTTTTTGCTTAAGGAATTTGGCTGGTTGGTTGATTTTTGTCCACCATTTGCATTAAATTTTTGCATACAGAGGGATCCAGAGTGCCACTTCGAGTTTATTACACAGAGTACCAGAACATGTCTTGTGATAGGGGCTCTTTTGGAGCTAGGATCCCATCAAATACACGCCTCTCTTAGGCCCTCCCAACTCGGCCGTGCAACGTCATAACTTTCACTCATCTTTGACGTCACTCCATAGACTTAACATGGCAATTTTCACTCACGTTTGACGTCATCGTCCAGAGTTGGGTGGCCATGTATATAGAGGGTCTTGCTTAGGCCCGATCTCACCAACCTTCAGGCCCCGTTTACATGGACCACTTTAAATCCCGCGTTTAAAGCCGGTCCGGGGAATCCAGAATTCGTGCTAAAAACCCGTTTACACGTCCAGTCCTCAAATGTCGGGATTTGACGTCACTGATCACGTGACTTGTCGAAGTTGCGTAATCTCTCTCCCATCGTTCGATGTTTTGTTAATTTATATTTTGAGAAAAAAAAAGAAATTAAGGTATTTTTAGACAAACAACTTAAACTGATGGTTAATTAACAAAAATCCCGATTGTGCTTAATTCAGGTTTCTCTTCAATTCTCGAAATTTTCTATTTTAATTTCGCATGATGCAGAATTAGACTAAAAATTTAACGGGGTAGAAATTCCTTTAAATCAACAAAATATAATTAATATTAACAAAATGATAAGCTTTACACTAGGAACAATGTAATTAGCAAACATTTCGATTGCTCAATAAAAAATACTCTCCAAAATTCTATGGATGATTAAGATTTAAACACCTCCACAAACCTTAAAAATGTAGTTAGTAGTTAAAAAAGGAATTTTTAAATAAAATAAATTAACTGTGTGTCAATTTAATAATGTCAATCAAATTTAGATTCTAGAGAATTCCGAAATTTTTTGGTATATGGTAGGGGAGAGTAGTACACACTGAGACGTGGTACACAGTGAGACATCGGTCTTGTTGACATATAGTTATTACTTTTTCCACTAGATGGTGCTATCACATAACAACCTAATCATAAGCAACATGTAGATGTAGTTTTGGCGCCATCGGTACTCGTCCAACAGAATGGTAAGTAATTCCTTATTTCACAATGGTCAAAGTTACATTAACGCCTATTTTAGAGTTTATTTCCTTCCTTTTGGAAAATATTTACTCAACCAAACTTAGCTATATCCAATAAACAACTATTTTAATGGAACAACACAAACTTTCAAAGTGATGAAATTGATGAAACATGTATGGCATCCATTTTTTTACAACAAAACAAAAGTACACAGTGAGACACCCAGTTGTGGTACACAGTGAGACGCGTCTCACTGTGTACCATAACTAAGTGCGATGTGTCTTTCTTTGTACATACGATGTAATTTTTGTCTGAAATAGGTATAAGTAGTTTTAAAAAGTAAAATTAACATATTTTCTCAAATAATTAACGATAGTTTTGCACTGCCTATGTATGTTTTTAATATTAAGAAAATAAACAATATTAATACCTAAGTAATTTTATTATTATTATTATTTATTATTATTAACTTTATTAATTTTATTATTTGCCTTACAGATTGAAAAATGGTGAGACCTAGAGATATTCCAAGAAAAATCGGAAACATTGATGAGGACAAAATGGCTAGAGCTGTTAATTTAGTCCTTGAAGAAAATCATTCTATTAGAGAGGCTGCAAGAAAAATGGGGATACCTCATCAAACCTTGTTCAGATATGTGAAGAAAAAGAAAACACAGCCTGAAGAAAATGTACGGATGGGGATAAATTATGCTGTTAGAAAAATTTTCACAGATGAGCAGGAACTAGCCCTTTGTGAATATTGTGAAACGTGCAGCAAAATGGCATATGGCTTGTCTACAACAGCCCTTAGACGACTTGCATTCGAAATGGCCGAGAGAAATAACCTAAAATTGCCATCATCGTGGATAGCTACAAAATCTGCTGGACTGGAATGGATGAGAGGTTTTTTACATAGACATAAAACGCTCTCTATTAGACAACCTGAAGGATGCAGCCTGTCACGGTTAACATCATTTAATGAGCACAATGTGAAGAAGTTCTTTGAAAATCTACACAAAATCTTAGATCGCCATACCCAATTAGCTGATGGTTCCCGGATTTATAATTTAGATGAAACAGGCACAACTACAGCTCAAAAGCCTAAGAAAGCAATAGCCAGGAAAGGTGTAAAACAAGTAAATCAGTGCACAAGTGCAGACAGAGGTGTCTTGGTTACAACTACAGCAATAATTTCTGCGTCAGGAACATTTCTACCTCCTGTTTTGACATTTCCCCGTAAGAACTTTAAAACTCACATGCTAAATGGCTCACCCCCCCTGGAACTCTTGGTCTTGCAAGCCCCACTGGATGGATGAATGCTGAGCTGTTTATTAAAGTTATGGAACATTTCATTAAGCATTCTCATAGCTCAAAGGAGGCTCCAACATTGTTGATATTAGATAATCATGAGGGCCACATGAGTATTGAAGTTCTAGAAATGGCAAGATCAGCAGGAGTCACTTTATTAACACTTCCTCCTCATTGCAGCAACAAGTTGCAACCCTTAGACATTGCTGTGTTTGTGTTAATAAGTTTGAATTTGAAAATGTTCTTTTTTCACTTTAACTCAACCTCAAAAATGTTTGATTGAGCTCCAAGTGAGTTACCACGTTTTTAGGCAGAAGTTTAAATGTTATTTTCTTAAGAAAGTTATGAATAGTTATTAAAAGAAGCAAGATGTAAAAAAATATATACATTGTCTCACTGTGTACCACTTGTGGTACACAGTGAGACAATTTTCAGTGCTCCTTTGTCATACTTCTATTGTTTTAAAAATAACTTTTTTGAAACCATTTATACATTAATGTGTAGCACATTTGTGGTGCTTAAAAATGTAGCAAAGATATTTGTTAAAAATAAAAATTGTTGCCGTAAGTAAAGAAATAGCATTTTTTGTCTCACTGTGTACTACTCTCCCCTATATACCTTTTTTGGTATATACCTTATGGGTTCAAAAGGAATAGATGCACAATAAAAATATATGAAGATTTAAAAGATTTATGTGTTGAGGTATAACTCGCCTAACATCCCTTTTTGTCTAGCGAACAGAAGCAAGAAAATAAATCTTGCAATAAATAGTACTAAAAAAAATAAATCCTAACTTTCAATATTATTTAGGTTCTAATGACATCACAGAAAGAAAACAATTTTTATTAAAAAAGCATGTTCCACAGCATGTAAGTTGCCATAATATTTGGGATCTGGTTATGTATTAAAGGGGGTAATATGTACTGAAACAAAATTTTAACTTGGTGAAATTTGCCATGTGTGTTTTTCATTTTATTACAAATGAATTTCTAGAAAAAACAGTGATGAACAAATAAAAGGTGAATGAATATTACAAATAATAAGAAATTAAGACATAGGTAATTAATACAAGATGTATCGGTGAACCGAGAAAAGTTTGCAATAATTGATGTTCCAAATAAACATGAAAAAAACCACACTCAGTTTTATGTTTGGTCACTCAGTTTTATGTTTAAGTGGTCGACTGAAAATGTTTTTGAAAGTTAGCAAATTCACATGAGGCATCCAGTTTCCATCTTCCTAAAATAATCATTATTCATTAAAAATAAAAAGATTAATTATTACAATATTGATAAAAAAAACCTTAAAATTAAAATGGGAAATGTCAGGTACTTCATATAGGTCGGGGGAATGGTAGGGCAGAATTTTATCTGCAAGGGAACAAAGTTAAAGAAGGTAATATGATCAAGGATTTAGGGGTGATAGTAAATGAAGACTTTAAATGGGTTCATCAGAGTTCATCTGCTAGTAAAAAGGCTAATAGGATATTGGGATACATTAAAAAACTGTTTCTTCAAGGTCCGAGGATATTATTTTACCACTATACAGAGGCTTGGTGAGACCTCATCTAGAGTATGCTGTTCAGTTTTGGTCTCCATACTTAAAAAAAGATATTGATTCAATTGAAAGGGTTCAGCATAGGGCTACTAAAATGGTCAAGGGTATATCCAGTTTAAGTTATGAGGGAAGATTAAAGAAGCTAAATATGTTCACTCTAGAGAAAAGAAGAATTAGAGGGGATTTGATTCAACTATTTAAAATGGTAAAGCAAGGGGACACAGAGGGACTAGATTTCAATACGGGTAATAAAACAAGGGGTCACAAATTCAAATTGAATAAAGGAAGATTTAAGACGGATTGTAGAAAGCATTATTTTTTTAATAGGGTAGTGGATAGATGGAATGCGTTGCCTGAAACAATTGTAAATTCAAGTGGGGTAAACGAGTTCAAGAGGAAAATTGACAGATACTGGGATTCCGGTAGTGTGGGTTAAAAAGACTGGACCAACCTTGCTGGGCTTACGCCTGTAGTTGGTCGACTTAATTTGTATTTGTATAATACTAAAAAATATCAAGACTTTTCTGCTAGAAAATATTTTATTTTTTCAGTTTCTCGTGATTACGTAGCAGTCTCGGCGCTTAGTGATGGAACCAATGGAACGCCGAGCCGTGGAAATTAGAGTAGAGTTTAGTTGAAAAAAGGCCGTCCAAATATACAGTGCCCCCTTGCAATTAATACTATTTTATTATTATATTTAATTTAGATAGCAATTTAAAAAATTAAATTGGTAAAATATTAAATTTAGTTTCAATAATGATTACAGTGGAACATTACTGATAGATATTATTCTTACACAAATCTCAGTCTAATAACTATAATAATGACAATGTTTTTTTTTTAAAGTTTCATCAAATAAGCTGAATAAAATGTGTTAGTTATTATTATTCAAGTCGCAGGGAAACTCATGGAAAGATACATAATCACCCCCTTCCACACGATATTTCTTTTTACGATTCGAGGTACAATGAGGTACACAACAATTCACCATTGTAAAAATTATTGAAAAATGTGAAATATGAAAAATGAATTGAAATATGTTGAAAAATCGGCGCAAGTTCAGACGTGCGGATGCTTGGCGAATTTTGGCTGTTTAGCGGCACATTTGGAAGCCAAATCATTCACTTAACATTAGTTAGGGTTACCATATTAGTCATCTTTGTCGCTAAAAACTTGGTGCATCCGCACCTGAACTTGCTCCGAAAAATCTAGGCGAGACAGATCGTTGTTTAGAAAACAACTGCAGACTAAAATGAATTTTTTTGGTTTTTTGGGGTAACATATATTTTCCGGTATGTGTGCTTGATCTCAAGGATCCGCTTATACACCTTCGTCAAGTGAGACAGACACAACAGAATTTTTACTGACACAAAGAAGGAAAATACACCCAGGGGAGAGGTCAGAATCGAACTGACGACGGAAACAGTACACATACTGCTGGCGTGAAGGGCAGTGAGCAGACCCAACCGGCCATCCGTTCCCCTAAAATGAATTTTAAGACTTATCAATTTTAAAATGCGATGCCAAAATTTGTAACAGTAATTTGGATATTAAACAGTAGTAATCAACAAAACTGCCTGACCCTCTGGGACCTGGATGGTCGTGGCTAGTTCACAGGGTTGGTAGTATGGTGAAGAATAAAAAAATCATAAATTTCATGATCACGATAATGAATCACAATCATGAAAAATCATAAATTTGTATTTTTATGACTTAGGTAAATGACTAAAAGTGTTCTTAGAACGTAAAAACAAAAATTTAAAACCTTATTACCGACCCTGTGAACTAGCCACGACCATCTCTCTGTCAATCATAGTTCCTCGTAACGCCCTTCAACCCTTCCAGAATTTGAAAATATCGTTTTGGAACCTGTGTTAGGATTTTTCTGTGTGCTGCGTATCACAGACAATAAGAGACAGACCGGTCAATAGGCGGGGCTTATCCAGAGAGCTCAAGTGGCGCCTGCGACAAGCGGTACCGGCATTAATCGATAAATTTAATATTTTTTAATCGAAATCCTTATACATTTTTTTGTTGAACGTGACGCTTTTCAGTTAATGTTTAGAGGCGGCTGTGTTCTTAACCACGCCTACTTGTAGGCGGAGAAGTGCTATAACGTCACAGTGATGTAAAATAGGGTTGTATTTTGCCATATTTAACACGTTATCGCTCTTTTAGCTCCTTTTTGTTTAAATATGTAGGAAATCAAGTTTAAATAAGTGATTCGAGTAAGATCGATCTTTTTTGATATAATTAAGTGATTGAGAAGAGTTTGGTTGTGCATGTGCTGTTTTTTAAAAAAGATAACTGAATATTCTGATAGTGGCTTGACCAACAAAGTTTAAAATTAGTTTTTAATTTTTGTTTCTCATTAAAATCTTCATTAAATAAATATGCCGATGTTATTTAAAGAATAATAAATTTGAAATTTGCTCCCTCAATTATCTTCAAATTACAATTTCAATTGCAATTTCATTATTTCCAATTTTTTTTTCGAATGGGGTAACAAAAAAGACCAATTTTATGAGTTTTAAATTATTTAACGATTTTTTTATAAAATTTAAACGGTAATCCGAGTAAGTGACTGATGGATAAGGAATTCAAAGGATATTAATGGATAATAAGGGCTTTATTAAGTTCTAGCTCTGCCCAAACAGGTGTTTCCTCAGCAAAACGACGCGTTTTTTGCGTTTTTGGCCTAGTTAACGTTTCTTCTTTGATTTTTCGATGATAAATTCTTAAAGAGGACCTCAAAATTTACCCCATCATAAATTTTGGTAAAAATCTAAGCTTATTTAGGGTTTTTCTCGAGGAAAAAAGCTGATATTTCAACTAAAAAAAACATCAAGTCCAAAAAACCCAAAAATGGGTATTTAATAATTAGTTAGAAAATTTTAAAATTTTTATTATTGCAATAGAGTAAAATGGTAAGCTTTTTCCAGAAATTCGGGTTACCAAGGCAATTTTTAAGTTATCCAGGAATTTTTAAACAAAAACATTGTTTACTGGTTCTTATAAGATTCCACTGTATATTTTTGGCTACAAAAATGGAAGAAAAAAAAAAGAAAAAATATAAGCGGACCCCTTAGTGTTTTTGTTTTACATCACTGTATTTCCCTTGACCAGTTGTTTAAGAATATATAAGGCATTGTGGGAGCTTCTTCATATTTAAGAAGTTTTCCGGAAAACCGGATCTGGGAGTCACTCCTAGAGTTTTTTAGTTTAAATTCTAAAGTTTTACTATGGGAAGCTTCTTGAAATTCCCTTTTAAAGACTATGTATGGTCCCCCGACGGTATGCAGGGGGGGGGTTCATCAAGGATCCAATAATATATTATTTTCAAGCAAAAATCCTTATAGATCTGGAGCTATAATTTTATACCTGATTTTTAAATTGAATAAAAAACTTTTTTTACAATATTTATTTCAGTACATGTGGTTTAATAAATGTATTGTTAATAAACTTTTTTTGCCAGACTTAATCAGAAAAAGACTTAAGTTCTATTCTTTAAAAAACAATTTGTTTTTATAGTAGTTAATATAACCCTAATCCAGATATTAATAATTTAGTTATAATTAAGGTAGATTAAAATGGAAGTAGTTTTAAAGAATTGATAAGTTTGTAGATGATAGAATAATATTTGGTTAAAACATGGCTGACTCGGCTGTCTATCAATCCTTAAAATAAGCAAATCTTTGTCTTGGAACCCTAAATAAAACTTTTTTATGGGGCAAATTAAGCAGGATTAATTATAAAAAAATTTGAGTGTATCACTACAAGTTTCTTCTAATATTGTTTAATTAGTTATAACTATTTATGGTCTTGTGCTAAAGGGAGGCCCCTCAGTTCAATACATAACTTCTTATGATGATTGTAAAAAAACATTCAAAAGAAAATTAGTGTCAAATTTGACTTTGAAAGTTACATCCTTATTTAAGTAATGGATTGAAACAAAATTATTGAAAATTTAAAAACATAAAAAATGTTTTTGCCAATGTCTTATATGTATGTATAACCAGATATGTCCCAACAACTCACCCCTCCACAGAGATAATAATGTATCTGTACAATCAAAAAGACAGACTTAGAAGTAATTTCATTTTATTATGAAATAAAATGTAACAGTTTAGCTGATGGTTGATAAAGAGTGCAAACACTAATATTATTGAATTATCAGCAACCTTCTGCAGTGAGTGTGTTGTGTGTGCAAAAAAATAAACTTCCTTTCACCGTCACACAAAAAAGGGCCTGCAACCTGGCAGAGAACAGCTGCTTTAATTACACACTATCAATCACATTTAAATAATTTAATGATGTAAATCAAATTATATAGCAAAATATTATTGAACATAAAAACATGTTTATAAAGCACATAAGGATTGTTACAGGTTAAAATAAAAATGTAAAAACATTTATTATACAAATAAGATTTTAAATAACACATGATATTCAGCAAATAAAACAGAAAAATTGAGATCACTTAATTAATACAGTATAATGTAGTTTTAAATGCAGGAACCTGTTCAACACTTCTATAGAATATGTCATGCTTTATAACACATTAAAATATTTTAATATTTACCTTAAAAACCCAGAGAAACTAAGTTAAAAAGGCAAAATTTATAGACATACTTTAGGTTTCTACTAGTATGTTATGTCATTATACAAATAAAAATCAAAATTACATATTAACAAGCTTAATAATTTTCAATTAAGGGTAAAATAAGATTTTGATTATCTTGATGCATTTTTGCATGGAATCTACTGTAAAAGAATGTATCAGCTAAAACCCTTACTTAGTAAAATGATGCATGCAAAGTTAAGGTACACAATAATCATTTGACATGGGTATAAAAATTATAAATAAGGTTTCATACAGCCAGCAAAGCTTTTTAGATTATGTATAATTGCTAGAAGCGGCTCCAAGGAGGGAACACTTTTCGAGTTCGCTAAAATTCAAGTATTTTTTAGGGGAGAAAGGGTTCTATTCTTAAATTTCTCATGGTGTACCAAGGGGTAAGGAAGGGGTTATAGAAGAAGTTTGAATATCCAAAAATGAGTTCAAACTATATTTTAGTGAAATCGCTAAGCATTTTCTGTAAGGGGACCTACCTAGGACACTTGGATTGATTTCCTTGAGCATTTATGAGACTCCCAGCATCATCAACCAAGAAACATTTCAAATTGATGCCACATCACATGAAGTGGTCACCAAAGAAAAATATTTTTTAGTCTTGTGAGATGCACTTTCAAGTCTTCTTTGATGTTCTGCTATTTTCACAATTATTTCATTGTTTTCTGCTTTTCTTCATGAGTGAAATCATCTAAAGTAAATACACAGTAATTTCAATAAAAACATGGTCAATTATTACTTTTATTTTTCAAGCACCAAGTCACTTTATGATTGAGTAGGCAATTAAGAGGGATTAGAGGACTCCTTTATAATGCAAAAACACTTCACACAGAAATTGGGCCGGTGGTTAAACAAAACAGATATTTACTTTTTACTAGCTGATTTAACCGGCCTTGCACAATTGGAGTTCATTAATTTTTGAAAGTATTATCAGGTTGAATATTTTTTTTCTGTGTTCAGCTAGTATTCCCTTTACTATCCCAGTTCAACATCATTATGGTTCCTACTGTATGAACCGAAGGTTTTTCATGTCATCTCATTTCTGCAATTTTATATTTGCATAATGTGATTCCTAATACAAAATAATTGCTGGTAAAATAACTATAAAAAAGAGTACTCAGATTTGCAACTTTAAAAAATTTCCCTCAATTCACACCAATGTTTTCTATTTGTAAAAAAAATAAGTAAAAAAAAGATTTTTTAAAAAACGCTTTTATTGAAGTGTTCTAAAAGGTCAAAAATAATTTTTTCGGTTTGACAAATAATTTATTGGGAAGTAGAAAATAACTTTTTGGTAAGTAAAAAAAACTGATTTTCTAATCACTAAAAATAAAAGCGTGGGCGCTAGTAATTTTTAATATTTTTTAAATTTAATTTTTTTACAGGACAGTGACACTAACATCCTTGCCAAACGGGGATTCGAACCCCAGACGTACGGCTTTGCATCAGTCAGATGCTCTAACGACCAGGCCATTACGTCGGCATTTATGTATAATTTTATATAAATAAAAATACCTAACAGAGAATTTAAAGTGAATCCATCCCACTCAAAACTCATGAATGAGAAATTTGTAAATCTAACGTCATAGAACATAGAATAAAGAAGTTAGAATATATAGTGAATTAAGAATGACTAGCGCCCACGCTTTTATTTTTAGTGATTAGAAAATCAGTTTTTTTTACTTACCAAAAAGTTATTTTCTACTTCCCAATAAATTATTTGTCAAACCGAAAAAATTATTTTTGACCTTTTAGAACACTTCAATAAAAGCGTTTTTTAAAAAATCTTTTTTTTACTTATTTTATTTTCTACTTTTTAGTCATGGTACTTTTTAACAAAAACTCACAAGAAAAAATGTATTCATTTCAACCCTATTTAATGTTATGTTAGGATGGAATTTTAGTTTCATGTATAACAAAAAATTTTCACATATCTGACAAAGTAGAACAATCCTCTGACGACTCAGCAGGACAATCAACTCCAAAGTTAATTTTAAAATCTATTTAATTTTGCTGGGTACGTTATAATAACAGAGCTGAGCAAGAAAAATACCTCGCACAAAGAATATATTCCTCGAATCCGCTCAATCACCGATGAAATCCATCGATATCAAAAAGATTCACAATAAAAAGAAAGCATTCAATAAAATAAAAAAAAACAATCGTAAGAAACTCAGAATGTGTGTGTGTATCAAAGAGCAAACAGTACCATCCAGTCTTTTCAGTAGTCAATAAATTATAAAAGAACATATTTTTCTTCTCGGCGATTTCTCGCTCTTCTGGCGATTTCTTTCTCTCGGTTATTATCTTAAATCGCTAATTATCTTAATTGTTAATTGGAAGGTAAAAAATCAAGTTTTGAAGATTAAATATTGTAGTTATATACTTAGTATATTATCTTACAGGTTTTGGGAGCCATTGGCTTCACGGAATGTCTCAAATATGAATTAAAAGGATAACTAAAAACACTCGTTAATTACCTAAATTACGGAGGTTTTGACTAGTTGATGATTGAATATTGCATTGTCATCGAGTTTCCACCACGGTGCAAAGTTTCAGAACTTTATATCGTTTGGAAGTGCCTGAAATATTATGTACAAGCATCCAGAAAGAAAAAAGTGATTATTCGTCTATAATTATCGTAATTACTGGGCAATTCTCGTTTTGACTTTTGAATATGATGAAGTTATGCCTTATAAACAATTGTGCACGGTTTAGGGAGAATAGCCCCTTGGGAAAGGTATCAAATTCTGGTTTTTCTGTTAATTAAAAATACTCGTTAATTAACTTAATCCTTTGGTTGTTTGACTAGATAATGGTTGGATATTGGAGTTTCATGAGGGTTACACCGATGTGTAAAGTTTCGGGGCCCTGACATATCGGGAAGTGCCCGAAAATCGAGTTTTAAAATTCCACGCGTAAAACGCCGCCAAAAGCAAGTAGAATAAAAGCGTTTAAAAATCACTATTTCTAAAAACACTTAATTTTCTATTGCATGGTAAAATTTCCCTCTTTACAAAATTTACACTATTCTCAAATTAAAAATGCTCAAATTCAAAAGAGAAAAATTTACCCAATAATACACCAAGATGTTATAAAACATACAGTAAGCACAATGATAAAACCATGAATCTGCAAATTTTTAAAGTTTAAGTTGATATATATTCAACTATAAGAGCTTTTAAAAGACTAAAAACTAATACTTTTTTGAGGGACCCATTGGGGTATCCAGAAACCAAAACAGTGGCCTGAATCAAAGGAATGCAAATTAACAAGAACACAGTAACTTTAAAATTTAGTAGTTATTTTTGAAGATTCTTGGTTTAGTCTTAACGCCCAAGATATAATCAGACTAAATAAATTAATATTTATCAAAACAATTATTTTCAAATATGGAGAACATGGGTAAAATAAGAGTATTTCACTTAGATTGAAAGTGATGGTCACTCTGCCAGTGAAAATGTATTACATAATAAATCTCAAAGAATGAAAATCTTGAAGAAAACAATCCTAAATGCAAGAAAAAAGCACCAAAACAAAAAAAAATGCACATTACCAACTGTTTGGCATTGCACTAAATCTCCAGTGGAAACCTTTGCATGTGCACAAAAAAAAGTATTGCAAATTATATCAATAACCATTAACTGATAACTGCTTACTTTTTAAAACACATGTTTGAAAATTAAATTTGCATCTAGAGATGCATGCACCCTTTTCTCAGGGTTAATGCACGAAGGGTGTGTGCTATTACCGAGGAAACCTAGACTCTCTAGGATGGTCACGAATCACGATAGTATCAGGAAGATGCTTTTTAATGAATATAGTTTTGCCTTCAGTTCTGAAAGTCCTCAACCCAAACTCAGTATGACTGCCGACCTCAGGCTCCTCTGTAACAGCTTCAACTTTCAATAGATGTCATGTCATAGAATCTTTCTTCAAAAGTATGGAGAGGCGTGGTATAGGCCAGAAGATCCGAAACCCTCATCGATTGCACCTTTATCGAAGGAGTGAACATGGCGCCTGCTATAGAGATGCTCAGGCTCTCTGCCAGTTACAACGACCACTGCTGTGGGACTCATGAGGACCCTGTGGTTCACCCTCCTATAATGGGTTTGCCTCCATCCAACGCTGCCTTGATGTAATTTTGCAGCCAGGCCTCCTTTTCTTCTTGCGAGAGACCCACAAGTATCAAGGAGATCAATTGTGCTCACTTTCATTAGCATGCTGAACAGCCCACTTCAACCATTACCTGGAAAGGAAAAAGGAATAATAAAAATTGTATAATATTGTCAACTTATTAAAACAAAATTTTTCTACAGAACTGGTTTTCATATAGATTATTTTCAATAGTCTCCATTAAAACCCTTCAGTACTTTTCCATTATACCGGCACAAATCTCGCCAAGCAGACTTTTTGGAGACAGCTTAGTTGCCGGAACAAATCACACGAAGAAAAGGTGAAAACGAAACGAAAAGAGGCAAAAGGTTACCAGCAGCAATATTCCGATTGGAGTAGGTTGCATCATTATTGGCGACTATATCGCCTGCACCGGTGTAATGGCAAAGTACCAACCTTCTTTAAAAAAGTTAAAATCTTTAAAAGTTAGGTTAAACCATTCTTTATCTTTGCACTTAAGGGAAGAGTCTGTTTTTGTGAAGGGTTCTTTTCGGAAGATTAGAATTTTGGGGATGGGGTTTAAATGGATTTGGTCCCATTTTATTTCTAAATGATCCCCTGAAAGATTAGTGCTGTATTGCACAAAATGGGAAAATTAAACTAGAATAAGTACAACAAGTACTTGAAAAACAAAAGGGCGTGAACTTAACAGTTACTGAAGATGAAACCTTGAAATATTTTGTCAGTTGATAACAAAGAAATCTGAGAATAAGCAGAATGGACATTAAGTAAGGAGTATTTTCGAGTATAGAAACAATTTCAAGGGGAAAAATATTTTCTCGAGATACATTAAAGGTATTAAAGATAATGAGGGTACCCTGTATAAAATATTTTTTAGTAAATTCTAGGCAATATAGTAAGAATTACTTACTAAGCATAAAGAACTCTTAATGAAATATTTACTCGTAATTTTATAACATATATAATCATCGCAATTGAATTAACTATACTGCTGGTGCTGACTCTTTAATTTAAAATTTACTTAACATTTTTCAAATTTGATTTTAATTCACAAGTTTAAAAAACTTTTCTCTAATTTTTATAACTTAGAGGAGAATATTCGGAAAATATCTCAAGTGTGAGTAAATTGAAGGTCAACAATTAAGATTCTACTGTAGCTTTTACGTATTATTTCTTCTGTAAACAAAGGGGTACTATTACAGGGTGGCTACAGAAAATGAGAAAAAATTTCTCTGAATTTTAAAATTTCCCTTCTACATATCTGAAGGATATTTGTAACTTCACAACTCTCAAGCGTCACCTCCAACCGTGGACCGATTATTAATTCGATATTTTAAAATTTTTTCCCTGATTTTTCTTAAAATTAAGCACTAGGCCACACTAGCAGTCAGAGTTTTCAGTAAAACGAAAGGAAAATAAGAGTGGAATTTCAGTTTTGCAAATCGAATTGTCAGATTTTAATTTTGCTAAGCAAATTAGCGGATTTCCGCCAATTGGCGGAAGAATCACATGCATGATATTAGTAATTCCAAGTAAAATTGGAGGGTGTGGGGGTCCTCAACCAAGGGCGGGACTAGACCAAATTTTCGGGGGAGGCCATATCGGAAGGCATGTTGCTTTCCAAATTTTTAGAGCCCACAGAAATTTTTTTCTATTTTAACATCGCAAAGAGTGCTTTTAAGCAGATAATATTTAGACATGCCAAGTTTTTGAGAAAGAAAAAAAACGAAACAAAAAACCTGACAAAGTAATTTTCGAAGGCCATAACCAGACATTTGTTTGAGAGGTGTTTTGGTTCCAAATTTATTTCGGAGGTATTTTCTGATTATATAATAAATTAAATGTGAAACTTTGTATAAGTATGAAAACGAAAAGGTTATTTCATGTAATATCTCTAAAACAACAGGGGGTCTGGGGGGTTCTCCCACAGAAAATTTTGTTTAATTTGGCTTAAAATAATAGCCTTTGATAACACCTAAAGAGGATCACTAACTGTACTCTTTAGAATTTTCAAGAGAAAAGAAGTACTATCATGATAATTTCGGAAGGAGGTGAAGTCCTCCATCCCCCTTGGATTTGGCTCTGCTCTTTTGAGTACAGTTCACAAGGACCCTAACCAGACTTTATTTTCAGTGGGAAGGTTGATTCAACATTATTTGACTTCTAAGGTACCCCCAAGTACATTTATACATAATGTTTTAGTTTAATTCAAAGAAATTATCTTAAATGAATTTCAAATGACTTTTGAGTTTAAAATTCAAATTTTTTAAACGAAACGTTAACTTTAAAGAAAATTTAAACACTAAAAAACCCTAATTTTTAGGCCCAAGTAAAAATATAACATAAACCTGTACGAAGCTAAGGGGAAGCGAGCCTTGGCATTCAAATTAAGTTACACATAATGGCTATATTCTACAATTTGAACTCCAAGTAAAAAGGAAGGTTAAGGCCCCTTCACAAAATTCCGACCCTCAAAAACGGCCCCTTCACAAAATTCCGACCCTCAAAAACAGCCCCTTCACAAAATTCCGGTTCCCAAAAATGGACTTTAATCAAGCTATATGCACTCCCTAAGTGTAATTTTAATTAAAAAAATAATATATTTACAGATATAGGACCTTATTTTAGAATGAAAAATTATTTTCCCAAAATTCAATTCCGTTTTTCACAAAATTCCCAAAAACGGCCCCTGGCAAAAAATCCTGGATGCACCCATGTTTTACAAGGAGTTATCCACCTCCAGGGGCAACCTAAATGGTCCCCAATATCTAAAAAGGAGTCACAAAACTACTTTTTAGGCTTACAAATTACAAAAACTTTTACCTCATAAACAAATACCACGCTATACATTAACAGGGGTCTGTCCAGACTTTTCGTGAAGGGTCCGTTTTTTTAAAAAATTGTGAAAATCTACTCATACTTTTGTGAATTTTAGTTAGTGTTAAATTATAACTTTTCAGCCAGGAGCCTGTTTTTGTGAAAATAAGCTCACATATTAGCAGTATTGTGAAAAATATTGGTCATTTAAAGGCCAAAGTACTTTGTGAAGGGTCCGAAAACGGACCTAAATTTCTTCTAAACAGACCCCTGATTAATTTCATTAAAGGGTCAAAACCCCTCTCGAAACAATACTGAGGCTACGGCCCTCTCACGGGGCTTTAAAATTGGTCTCCACAAACAAAAAAGTCGACCCTGCTTGCCCCCCAAGTGGAACCCTGGGTACGCCCATGTTTAGAAAATGGTTTAGAGTAATCCTTTGTTCCAGTGTTGGCTTATATAGAAATGTATTGCGGGAGGGGGGCCCAAATATTCTCTAACAATAACATTAGTCATTACTACCAGGTTTAAAACTAAATTTTTACAGCAGGGGAAAGAAAAGAATACAAAATTATTCCTCGTTTCCAAAACTTTTTAAGTAGAATTTCCATCCTTATAACAGGAATGAGATTGACAAAAAAGCAAAAGGTCTGAAAAACTGCCTGAATGACATTTTAAATTTTTTTTTCAAAATATTTTTTGGTAGAATTTGCATGTTAATGAACTTAATATAAAAAAGATTTGAAAAATACAGTCCCAAGACCTAAGGGGGGTTGGGGGTGAAAATTTGGTCGTAAAATTATATTTCTTTTATTTTTAACACCTTGTTCAATTTTTTTGTGGTGTGATATTTGAGGAAAGAATCTGAAAATCCTCAGAAAAATCGTAAGTCAGAAAATCCGACAAATATCAGAAGAATCTCATGCCTGTAATACCTTATGTAAAATAAAAGGTTGCGAGTTAGGCTTACCACATTTTCTTGGGTCCAACCCAGGACATATTTTTGAAATTTCTTAATAAGCACCATATCAAATCATCAGATTAAAAAGAATAAGAATAAGAAAGATAAGAATAAGAAAAAAACATTCAAACTAATTAACATTGAACAGAAATATCAAATTTTATTTCTTAATTCAACATTATTTAATCAAAAATTTGTGTGAGTAATTAAATTTTATTATAAAATTCACAGAAAGTAAGTTCTCCAAATTAATACAGACGTTAGATAATGTGAAACATCGCAATTTTGAAGAGTTTTGTCACGATTTTTCATAAAAATGTCTGGCAAATACAGTAAAGCACCGTTTATACGTCTTTCAAGGGACCGACGTAAAACGGCGTATAAATGAAAAGACGTATAATTGAAAACAATTTTGATTATTTGAAGGAATTGGGACTTAGCGGCAACGACGTATAAATGTAAAAGACGTATAAATGAGAGACGTATAAACGGTGCTTTACTGTATTAAAAGTAGGGGTGCCCAACCTTTTTTGGAGGAGGGCCACTCAGGGTATTTGATGAGGTGTGGAGGGCCAGAAATGAAATTACAGTAGAAAAGCAAAAGCGCTAACTGATGCTTAATTACAACAATACATTTTATACTTTTCGTTTACAGTATTTTTGCAACTTGGCATTTTAAACGAATTTTTTTCAGCAAAAAAACCCCCGGACAACAAAGTAATCACTAGGGAGGCTAGGGGGCTGAAGCCTCCCCAAATGAAAAGTTTTACTCTATATAATATGATATTTTATGCACCAAAATGAGTTAAAACCGTTATTTTAAGTTCAAATTTTAAAAAAAATTATGGGGGAGGATCCCCAGACCCCCTTGGCACTTGTAACTCTTGTTATTACAACTATTTTTTACTAAGTTTGTCAAAACGCAAAAAATCTATACAAGAAATTTGGATGAGGCGTACCAAAACGAGTTGAAAAAGTGGGGTTTTTGACTTAAATTTCCAAAAATCTTATGGACGAGATTCCCCAGACCCCCTTTTGGTAGTTGGATCAGGATAATTCACTACAATAACATTAACAAGAATATTCAATTGGGTTATGAAAATTCTTCACCCCGCCAAACTATTGTAATTGTTTTTATATTGAAAAAGGAACAGATATTTAGAACGACATTCTTTATTCTTGTTTATAGAATTGAAAATTAGAAAATTAATAATTACGAGGTGAGTTGAGTAGTGGCTAATTCTGATAACATATTATTTACAATTATACAGATAAATATTAATGAGTACTAGTGAATTATTTACAGATACATTCAGATGAGTAACAATGAGTACTAGTTAATTATTTAGATATAACACAAACCAAATCCTGGATCCGCCACTGAAAGTAATAAAAGGTGTTGTTCTAATTTCGTTCGCGGGCCGTATTCAGAGGGCTCAGGGGCCAGATCTGGCCTGCGGGCCGGAGGTTGGGCAGCCCTAATTAAAAATATGAAAACCCCGGACATATTGCAACCCTGGACAGCACTAAAAACCCCGGACATACGGTAAGCCTATGAGTAAGTGTTTTTGATAAATAAGAACTGAGTTTTCCTGACATGAACCTGAAATAAAAACAAGGAAGCAGACTATTTATCTGTTTGGAATTTATATTCACCCCATTCACACTCACAAAAGCAAAACTGAAACTAACTGCCTCTTGTCTACTAAAAAGCTTGGCGTTCTATGGTTCCCGCCTATAAATTACGCCAATCATGAGCATTGACAATTTTTTTTAAAACTTCTCTTTGATGCACAACGTTTGGAATGATACAGATTTTTTTCCAAGAAACAGAAACCAGAAAGAAACAGATATAGGGCAATGAGGGAAAAACAACTTAGTACTTTAAAGGCCTTTTTATAAGGACTAGGGCTATGAGAAGTTTTTAAGGACTTTTGGGTAGGTACTGAGTGCACCCTGACTAAGGTAGGGTTGCAAAGTGGAAATGAGAGCATTCGTAAAAGCAGGAAAAGGGAGAAAATCGGTGCCTTCATGTTCAAAAACTGGTTAAATAGCAGAGGTGGTTGCTCAGTTAAGTTTTAATGTATATGCATAAAAAGGTGAAGTTTTTTTGGAGGAGGGCCTCTCAGGGTATTTGATGAGGTGTGGAGGGCCAGAAAGTAAATTACAGTTGAAAAGCAAAAGCGCTAACTGATGCTTAATAACAACAATACATTTTATAACTTTTCATTTACAGTATTTTTGCAACTTGGCATTTTTTAAAAAAATTTTTTCAGCAAAAAACCCCCGGAAAACAAAGTAATCACTAGCGGATCCAGGGGGAGGCTAAGGGGCTGAAGCCCCCCAAATGAAAAGTTTTAATCTATATTAATATGATATTTTATGCACCAAAATGAGTTAAAACTAGTGATGGGCAGGTATCGATACCAAATACTTAAGTACTCGATACCTATAGGTATCGAGTGTATTCGATACCCACAAAAGTATCGATACTTTATTGACATATTTCGTTTTAAATTTTTCAATGAAGTAATCTTTATAATACCTACTGTAGATCAAACGCAGCCTGTTTCCGTTTTCATTTTGCAACGCTCAAACCCAAGTCGTTGTCATCCGCGAGAGAAATTTGACGCGGCTGGGTTTTTCCCCCGCCAAATCCTTCGCCTCTATCCACCTCCAGTCCCGTAGCTACGGGGCTTTTTGATGGATCGCTTTCAGTTTTTTGAATATTAGTCTGATTATGAATAGGCCCTAAAAAAATTGTCCCTTCAGGTTCATTTCCCGATATTGAAAAAAAGTACTCGATACCTATAAGTATTCGATACCAAAGTATTCGATACCTATAAATATTCGATACCAAAGTATTCGATACCTAAAATTATCGATTTTGCCCATCACTAGTTAAAACCCTGTTATTTTGAGTTCAAATTTAAAAAAAAATTATGGGGGAGAACCTCCAGACCCCCTTGGCACTTGTAACTCTGTTATTACAACTATTTTTTACTAAGTTTGTCAAAACGCGAAAAATCTATACACAAATTTGGATGAAGCGTACCAAAACAAGTTGAAAAAGTGGGGTTTTCGACTTAAATTTCCAAAAATTTTATGGAGGAGATCCCCCTGACCCCCCTTTTGGTAGTTGGAGCAGGATAATTCACTATCTTTTTCGTAATAACATTAACAAGATTCAATTGGGTTATGAAAATTCTTAGCCCCCAAAACCAAATCCTGGATCCGCCACTGAAAGTAATAAACGGTGTTGCTCTAATTTCGTTCGCGGTCCGGATTCAGAGGGCTCGGGGGCCGGAGGTTGGGCAGCCCTATTATAAATTAAATTCTGCCAAGGCCTAATGGACTATCAGGCGTGCCCATCTCTGTTTCATTAGCCTTTGGGCCTGGGACGCTAATTAGATTGTGTCCAGGTGGAGTAGCTAGACCGACGCTAGACCCACAGTTGTTTCCCAAGTGAGCTTTTCCTCATTATATCGACCCCAGAAGGATGAGGGGCGAGTTGACCCAAGACCAGCTACCCAAGCAGCGGCAAGGAATCGAACCTGGGTCAGTAAAGCTTGTAGCCAAACGCGCTGACCACTACAGCGCCCCAGCTACAAATAAACCATTTGGCAATAACTAAATAGTTAAAAAATTAGTTGTCCGATTGAATTTTTCAGGGTTAGATAAATTTCTTTAGTGTTATAGTTACATAATGAATAATTAGTCATTTTGCATTAAACAGAATCACATTATCCCCTAACTAAAAATCACTGAGCTTAACACTAGTATACCCGATTTTTATATTTACAATTAGAAACAAAACCTTCACTAGCAGCATAGAATGAAAGTTCAAATACATAGATAATTAACACAAAAGAATGGAATGAATTAATTAAACAAGCATGAAGTGAACACGAAAGTTATAATAATTAACCAACTGATCACTTTTCCTACAAAAAAAATTCATTGCTGTGAAAGAACAATATCAAACAAAATGACAGGATTTATGTTTATTGTTATTTAAATCTAATAAATTGGATCTAATCTCATTAAAATCATACTTACTTCATGGCGAGTACAATGATAATAAAATAAACAAAGACAAAACGCGCGTAAAGTGTCCGATTCACGAATCTAAATTAAACGAATCGATTTAATGAATTCCGAATTCCAATCGCCAATTCACCAGAAAGAACACGCCAAACACGATCCCTTGTCTAAAAATAAGTACACAGTTAAAATACAACCTATTATAACTGTAACCGTCTACTCATATTTTATACATTAACTGAGAAGCGTCTTTTCCTTTATGAACGAAACTTGCAATATTCGATTTCGAAAGTAAACATGAAGTTTGTGCAAATCGTTTAATCGTACTCTTTTAAATTGTTTGCAAGATTTATAAATCATTTTAACAGTGTCTTATTGCATTAAGGCACATTTTATCTCGTTTCTTCTCTATTTTGCAATCCATTGGAAAATCTGTGTTGCATTCTTGAACTTGATTTTTAAGCCTGATAGAATTCAGTATGATTCGCGTTAATTATAGGCGTATGTATTTAATTAAGATGAAAATGTATACTAGTATTATATATTTTTATTGTCAAGAATTCATTTCAAATGTGCCTGGGATCTGGGATTCGTATTTGCAAAAGATGTGTTCGTTAAGATTCACGAGGATTGCGCCATCATTTACACATCATGTTTGTCTTAAAAGGCCAAGGGGTTATAACAAATATTTGTAGTTATTGAAATATGAGATTTAATAAAATCATTTAGATTCATTATTTACTTGTGTGATTCTTGATTGCTTTATATTTAAGCTTGTATTTTTACAATCGAGTTTTTCATCATATGCGATCACGAAATTTTGTTGATGAACAAACCTTAATGATTTAATTTAAATTTTCTATTATAATAGCAAATTTTAAAAAATTGTTGAGAAAAAAAAGATATTTTTTAATTTTAAAAACCATTTAATGGGCTTATGTGATCGCCAAGGATCGCGATCCTGGTGATTATATGGTCGATGGATTACGTTTTCGCAAAACGTCTCCATGGTTGCCAGACCTAAAAGCTTAACTGTAACCACAGTTTTAGTGCAGGTACCGTGGGTTGAGGGCGTTCGTGTCGTAAGCCGCCCATTGACCGGTCTGTCTCTTATTGTCTGTGCTGCGTATTTTGAAGAGCCGAAGCAAACCAACCATCCAACCCTAACGAGCGACTACGCGCGGTACCCCCTCAAGCGGTAAAAACTGGAAACTTCCAGCGCCGTCGGCTCTTTTGATCTTTTGGATAGTGGATAAGCCGTATAACCTACGGTCGCGATCAAGTTTAGCCGTGGTTAGAGGGGTAAACGCCTGTTAAGCACGTCACGAGAGGCTATAGCAGGGATGGCGAACCTATGGCATGCGTGCCACCAGGTGGCACGCGACCGGTATTTCGGTGGCACTCGACATTTACTAAAAATGACACAAAAAACTTAAGTTCTAGACCAGAGATTTCCTACTACCTACAAACTCCCCAAAACCAGCCTCAGAACACTTTTTAGCTTGCTCAAATTAAAAAAATTTTCGGGGGAGGACCCCCGGTGCCGTTGGGCCGTTCAAATATTACATAATCCCATTTTCTTGGTCATTTTGAAACCCCTCCTCCCCTTTTGACAGCAAAGGGTAAGCAAATCACAACGGTCTTTATAATTACGTAAGGAAACTGACATTAGGCCGTTAGTAAACAAAATCTTGGATGCAAAAAGAGCCTGATTACTTTATATATAGGGCGTATATAAGGGGGTGAAGGGGCCCGGTCGCGATATTCCACAATGACTAACGCCCCAGCGCTAGCGCCGCCAAGGGTGCCAAACGAGTCGCTTTTCCAAATACGCCAAACCTTGCGGTTCTCGCGTCTCGCAATTTCTCTCGTTTAACGAGATTTGCTGTAATATTTTTTTCGCTGCGTCTCATTTAAAGGAGTGCGAGTGTTGTGTCCAGTGATTTTAACCCTGAGGAATAGAGTACTTAATTTTCGTTTTGAATAAATTTCTAATATAATTATTGTTGTTATTCCAAATAAATATTGTCGTATAAATGTGTTTTAAGTTTTATTTACAAATTTTCGTGTAAGCAGTTACATTTTTTTGTGCATTATCTTATATGTAATCAATTTATTAATCGCCTATAAAATGATACCTTCTAACTGACCATTCATAAATGGATGGGTAAAAAAATTCTTTTGGGCCTGAAAGAATAGCTAGAATGAAAAAAAATTTAGTATTGAAGAATAGTTCCCTCAATGAGACTTTGTAAAACAATTGTGGTAGTAATTTTAAATATATTTTGTTAGAAATTCTAAAAACAGTATTATTAATATAAAAAATTTTATCAATTCGAAATGCATTCCCAAATGTGAATAAGCAATTCAAAAGGGGTCTTTTTGAAAAATATATTGAATTGAGGAAAATTTCAACTTTGTACGCAACTCTGTAAATTAATATATTTACCTGATATGTTGAAGATTAACCTGCAGTACTATAAATTGAATATTAATACAAGATATTATGATATTTTCATTCGCAGATAAACTTGTATAATTTAACCCTGATGACTTTCCATATTTATGCTTATTAGGTATTTATGTACTATACTTCTTAATCATTAGGTAATTAGCTGTCTGAGAAGTTGAGATATCCAATTAACTTTAAGTAACTAAAAAGTGGTAGGCCACATATTACGTCAATACCCTATTTATGTGTAGAATCACTAAAATTTTATTCTAAGGGTATTAATTCACAGATAAATTTCTTTAAGTAGATGTATTGTCTTTTCAGAAATCTGCTCTCAAATCCTGCATTTCAATTTAGTTACATATTTTAGCTATAAATACATGCCTTTTCTATGTATTATTTTATTTTTGGGTATTTTATGAATAATTACTAATTTTGCCCAAAATGTAGTATATTATGTAGTTGCACATCTAACTTTGCTGGTTAAATCTAAAAACTCAATGCTAAATTTAGCTATAGTAAGTTGTGTATTCAGGAATGTCAATTGGAAAGGCTCCATTTCACGCTTCCCATTTCAGTCGAACTTTTACCTAATAGGTGTTTTTCAGTACTTTTTCAGTTAGTTGGAAAAGTTGATAGAGAGAAATCACAAATATATTACTCAAAAAACTTCCTATAAAAACTTGAAAATTTAGAATTTTTAATGTAAAATTAATATTACATTATCTTCTTATTTTCTCTAATTTAAAGTATGTACATACTTTGTAATGTATTGCATGTATATACCTACAATAAGTGCATAATATAATTATATACCTTTTTTAATTACATCGACTCACAGCCCTAATAAAAAATAAATTTCAAATGAATATTTTACATGATGACAATATTCCTTCAATTATATATATATATGTGTAAAATTTATTTAATTATTCCTTAATGTTTTTATAATTTATTAAATAAAAAAATTAATATTACATTATCTTCTTATTTTCCCTAATTTAAAATACATACTTTGTAATGTTTAATTGCATATGTACATATTACAAGTACCTTCTTTTTTAATTACATAGACTCACAGCCCTAATCAAAAATAAATTTCAATTGAATATTTTACATGATGGCAATATTACCTTGAGCTATATATGTGTGTACCAATTTATTTAATTATTCTTATTCCATAGGATTTTGTTAAAAAGACACTGGAGGTATCTAATGTTACTTAAAAGTAATATTATTAACATGCTCTGAAAAAAATGCGTGAAGAATAAATATAGTAAAGCAGAAAAATTTATTAAGTTATATTAATTATCTTGTATAATGTATACAGTTTTCTTTAAAACTGTTTAAATCTATCACACGAATTCACGATCAAAGACGAGCTAACAAGTACAAAACAACGCACGTGACGTACTCTTGCTGTGTGTGGAATGCGGGTTGCCGCATTGGGCGAGAGAGGGTTGCCAAAAGCGACCGGGCGAGTAACTCGTTTGGCACCCTTGGCGGCGCTAGCGCTGGGGAGTTAGTCATTGTGGAATATCGCGGCCCGGTCCCCTCCAAAATTCGGAAAAGGTATACCATACCAAAATAAGTTAAAACCCAGTTTTTTGGGTGTTATTTTCAAAAATTTTCTGGGGGAGTGCCCCCAAACCCCCCTTTTCTACTTGAACCTTTATTATTCACAACTTTTTATAATATTCATGAAACTCAAAATCCTACCTAAAAGTTATCTGCAAAATTCGGACTAGATGCACCAAAAACTAGTTCAAAACCATGTTTTTAGGGTTAAATTTCCAAAAATTGTCTGGGGAAGACCCACAGACCCCCTTTACTTACTAGGAACTTCATTATTGACAACTTTTCTTAGATTAAATTTTTTAAAATGCAAATTCTACCAAAATTGTATTAAGAAGCTGTATTAAACCTATTAAAGATGCATGGGAGGAACTGAGGAATAATTTTAAATAAATTTCCATATACACCACTGACTTTACAGCCCACCACTAGACTTGTGCCTTCGATTGGGGCCCTTGAGTACTTGTAAGTTGGGTAAGTTGGAAACTCCTGTTCTAAACTCTATCGACCCTCAAAGGCGGATTTCATTTTCCAAGGGTTTAAAGATAATTTATTAAAAAAATAAAATGTGGCACACTTGACACCTAGAAATCATAAACCGCAATATAAATGGCACACTAATCGAAAAAGGTTCGCCATCCCTGGGCTATAGCATAGCTATTTGCAGTGCTTCCCTCTATCATACGATGACATTTGAAATTGATGATGAGTTTAAGTGCCAAACGGCCAATCTAGTTTAAGTAAAGTAGAATGAACTGCATTAGATTTAAACTAGTTAAGCGAAAATAAACTGCCTTAACTTTTAATATAGTTCCCAAAATACTACGTTCACACATAAAGTTAAACTAGTTTAATTGCCAATCTAGTTTAACCCTTTATGTCCCGAAGGAACTTGTAAGTCTCACTTCCCAATGTTCCAAATTCGTCCAATTTTCGTCATGTAAGTCCAAATTTAGTTTACTTATAGTTGTAGTTACGTAAACTTGACATATTTTGGATGAGGATGAGGAAAATAATTTGGGGCATAAAGGGTTAAGTAAAGTATGTGTGAACGAACTGCATTAGATTTAAACTAGTTTAGCGATGATAAACTGCCTTATATCTTTAACATAGTTCGCCAAACTCTCTTACAGAGTTTGAATCCCTTGTGGCTCCATCTTCTAAAAGGAATAAAAAAAACAAAAAAACCTACAAATTTCTTATTTGATATCGCATTGGTGTATCGTGCATCCGTTTGTATATTAAATATATTTTCGAAATTTAATACATTTTGATTATGAAATTGGACAACACAGAAAAATTCGTTTTCTGCAAATATAAGTGTCTCAAAATGAAATAATGAATAAATTAATAAAGGGTCTCAAAATGAGCTGGAACACTACTTTTAAGATCCAAATTTCAAAAGATTTTATGGGAGAGAACCCACAAACCTCCCTCTCAAATTTTGACGTGGATTATAGTGTTTCCCCCAAAAAAATATCCCAATTATAAGAAGCTTTTCCCTTTTGGTGCCCTCTAAGAAGAGTTTGAAAAAGAAATATACATAAGGGGAATTTTCAAAAAAAATTCTGGAGAAACGTGTACTTAAAAGGCAAATTTTCAAAAAAAAAATTGGGGGGGGGAGGATCCCCAGACTCCCATTCTTACTTCGAGCTCACATTGTAAAATTTTTACATTATGAGCAACATGTCATTAAAATACTGATTTCATGTGATATAACATTATGTATAAAAGTACTCATTAGGGGGTACTCATTAAAATACATATAAAAGTACTCATTAGGGGCTCATCAAATTATACTAGTCCTAGTACATCAAATAATTAAATGTTTGAATCAAGAAAAATTTATTAGCCGTATACTATTTAACTGAAATTACTGAATAACCATTTAGGGCTTTAATATCATTTCCATTATTTCTACTCATCCTAACTTGAATACAAATTTTAGGAAAACCCGTACGTCTGTGACATCGTCTGGTGCTCTAAATTAGAAAACAAAGTAGGTACTAAGGGGCCATTCATTAATTACGTAAGGATGATTTTGGCAATTTTTGACCCCCCCTACCCCCATGTAAGGGTTCGTAAGATTTTTCAAACCCCTCCCCCCTATTCTTACGTACGATTCCAAAGTTAAAAAGTTGAAACTAAAACTAATAAAGATTTCTCTCTCTTTTTGCTTTTGTTTTGTTTCGACTTTTGACGACTGGAAGATGGATTCAACAGTTTTATTTTTCATCTTAACTTAATGCTACTCCAATAAAAAAGATACATCTGATATACCCTTCATTTTTTTTAACTAAAGCTTCGATAATATACCGAGATCGTCGGCATTTTTAAGTTTTTCGGGGGTTATTCAATCGTAATTTGATTAGAATAATTGGAATTTGTTTACATTAACTTGGAAAATCTTACGTAAGAATGGGTTTGACACCCCCACCCCCCAGGTAAGGGTATGTAGAGATTTTTCCAACCCCCCCTCCCCCTCGGGACCCTTACGTAATTAATGAATGGCCCCTAAGGGTAGAAATCTTAATTATTTTCTGCTAGTGATTTTTTTTAAAGAAAATTTGCATCTTTAAAAACTCTATTTATTGAATAATTTATTCAATAACACGAGCTCTTTTTTATCCATCTAATCCAAGTGTTCTCCGTCGTATATTATCTCTCAACTGCGTGTTTTCAGCTTCTACTGTTCTTAAATGGTTTTTTAATTTATCTGAAACAAAAGTTAGTTTAGAAAACAGTTCAGTTCTTAGTCTAAAAATACTACTGATTAAATTATCGACAATTTTTATTCCATAATATATCATTTTATATATTACTTAATCACCAAAGACTAAGAGCACCTGGGATAATACGATTCATTACAAAACTTTACCAAATTTGCCTTATGAAGCTAATATTTTTTATAATATATCATTAGCTACTCATAAAAACTAAAATGCACCTCATCTGCTATAGAGGGTGCCCTGTCCACTGGTCCTTTCTTAAAGTTAACCAAAAGCTAACTTCTAAAAACCGTTCGTTATAGATGCATACTTCTAATGACAAAAATGTTCAAAATGAAGTAAAGAATCATGTTTGATAGTTCTAGGTAAAAAATGCATAAAAAATACCAAATTTAAATTTTTATATGGTTTTCTGGCCCATCAATTTTACATTTTCACTGTATTAGTGAAACACACAGTTCAATAATAGTGTGTACAGTTTGGGAACGACATAAAATGCATAAATGAATCCATTTGCATAAATGAATCCCTGAATCGAACAACAGCGAGATCAAAATATTTAAAAAATTTTTATTTAAAACATTTTTTATTGCGAGGATGAATTTTTTTACCTATACATTCATTCTTTTCTTCTATTTCCTTCAAAAGTGCAACTATTAGCATATTAGCCTCAAAATTTTCAGCTTCCGCCTAAAAACAAAAAAAAAGAGTTTAAGTGTTTACTTTTCACAATATTTTTACTTTATTTTTTACGTAATTTATGTACTACGTTATTTACTTTTTTTATAATAGAACGGGAAAGAATTTAATTCACCTTCATCTCCTCGGAGAAATTTTTTTTCTGATTACGCCACACCCACCTTTTGCATGGGTGAATTTATGGGCCGGTGTCATGGGGGCGCGATTCCTTTTATGCTTTCAGTTCCCTTTTTTGAAGGTACATAATTTATCCTAAACAATCATCTAACTGGCTTCCCTGGAGCAGGGCAGCCGAAGGTAATATTTCGAAGCTAATATTTTCAAGCCGAGCCCCGGGGATTAAGTAAGAAGCGGGCCCCCAGTCCAGGTGCGGATCCAAGCCTTGGAAAAGTGCCCCCTTGGACTCCAAGGGGGGCACTTTTCCAGACAGTCACCTTTAACTTTTGACACAAAATGTTGGGAATTTTCTAAAAAAAAAAAGTATCATGCAAGATTCCTTGTTAGTACCGTTGGGGGATAGGGTATGGGGGTCCGCACCTCTGATGTAAGTTCTTTAAGTTCCTGTTTCGAGCTGAAACTTAGGTCACCTATTTAATTTAAACTTAAAAAGTAAACATTTTATGTCTTCTTGTCTTTTGAAAAATGCACCGGATGTGCTCGGGGTCTTTGAAGTGCTCAACCGGAAGTTGAGCTCTCCGGGTTGAAATAAGGAACTTGCATGCGTCAGATTTTCATAAACATTCAAGCATTCCGTATGGTTTTTAGTATGGTAAAATGAAATATATAGTCAATTTTTCAAAAAAGTGTACAAGTAATTAAACATTTTAGTTTTAAAGTAGAGAAAAAACACGTGACGGAAAACGCCAAGTGTGTTTGCATGCACAGTGACGCAGAATTCCATCGGGCAAAATTGAAATTGCAATCAAAATTGAATTTCTATGTTTTAGTTGATGATTTCTTTTTTTGAAGTGTCCGATATGAGTGTTTTAATAAGACAGTTCTGGTGACGGTCAGAAATCTAGAGATGTAAAGGCTGGAAAAAACCGGGTTTATTCCCGGGAATAAACCCGGTTTTTTGGGATGGGAATTTTGAATATTCCCGTTTTGAGACTTTAGAGTGAAATTTTGGGAATTTTGATTCTTTAGCTTTTTGTAAAAGGTAAGTGATTTCAAGTATTTTTCATATGTCATAATACTATAATTTGCATCATTTTAAGGTTAATTTTAATTCTAAGACTTGGATTTCAATTTAAGCTAAAAACAGAAGTAAGCTATATAATATTATAAACCTCCTGAATAATCTAAATAGTTTATAGAAAGAACCATCAATTACTAGTGTTTGATCATGTTTAAAATTGTCTTTAACTCCTCAAAAGTCCTAGAAAATAAAAACTGATGGGTGAAATATCGTTGTGTTTGTTTACGGTCAAAATTCCCAATATTCCCCTAAAATTCCCGGTTTATTCCCAAAAATCCCGGGTTTTTTCCCGCCTCCCAAAAAATGTGGGAATTTTACATCTCTACAGAAATACAAGGCATAGGCATCATTTTGGCGCAAGTTCAGAGTTGCGTATGCTTGGCGAATTTTGGCTGTTTAGCGGCACATTTAGAAGCCAAATAATTCATTTAACATGAGTTAGGGTTACCATATTGGTCATCTTTACGAAGTGTATATTTGGACGGCCCAAACGGCCAGTGGCGCATGCGCTGTAGGTCTCGTGGTTACGTAGCAGTCTCGGCGCTTAGTGATGGAACCAATGAAACGCCGGGCCGTGAAAATTAGAGTAGAGTTTAGTTGAAAAAAGGCCGTCCAAACAGTGCCTCTTTAACTTGGCGCATACGCAAGTCTGAGCTTGCGCCGTTTTCTGCCGCTATGTGATGTCACACGGTTGAACTCTTCCATATTATTTTTTCTAGAGCAATTAATTATCCCCTTATTGAATGTGGATAATAAAAAATTTTAATAGCTATTAATTGGCCCCAAACCTAAATCCGGTCAGGTGATTTATTTTATCCAATCACACGATAGCTATTTTCATATGCCGGTATGATGCCAGTTGCGGCTTCTTGTCAGATAATAATAATCAATGTCGGTTTTCAGTGTGTTTATATCTAACGTTAAGTTTACATTGTAGCTTTTGCACATAATAACAAGCTAGGTAAATGTTTTTACGACCATTACTTTTTTGTTTTATCATTTTCAAGGGGTTTTTCAATCGTACTAATAGCAAATTATAACACGTTTTGCGTATATAAAAAACATCCCTTTTGAACTGTCGACGCTTTACGATAGGGATTTTAAATATTGGAGTAAAAAGGATAAAAGCGTATAAGGAATTTTATGCAATGCACTCATTTGTAAAAACAAACAAATAAAGATACAAGTTTTGTTTGGAATTCAAAGTTCCTGAAAGAAACACATTTTTCCTAAGATTACACGTTTTGTCCTAAATAATTAGTTTTAACCTATAATGTCTTGATTTATACTTATATATTTATCTACACAAACTGAACTATTCAATTTTAGATATGGCATTTCATTCAGGACTGATTTTAATAAGATGATTTTAGCATGCATTTTGTTTTTAAAGTAAGGGTATTATTACAGGTTTGAAACAGGTCCTCCATGCTCCACGGCAAAAAGGGGTTGCCAAGAATGGGAGACGGGCCTATCAGTAGCTGATATAGACCAATCGCTAAGTTTGCGACTGCTAGTTGGCGGTCACCATGGGGGACCGGCTTCAAATCTGATCCAAATAAAATGTTTTCTAATACATAATTTTTTCAGATATTCTAAGCTCATCATTGGGAAGAAATTTTAAAGCCATCAGAAGTTTATAATCGTATTTCTAAAAGAAGACAAAAGTTGTTCCCAACTTGCCATCTTCAGGTATGTGGTTCTTTATATGAATTATTTATTTTAAATCATGTTATGTGTGTAATGAACTAAAGAATCCCCACATATTTGGGTGGACCTATTGCTTTCAATTAATAATTACAGTCGACTGCTTAATTTGATCACATTTGTCCAAGATCAAAAAGATAACAATATATCTGTGATTGATAATATTAAGTGGTTCTATAATAAAGAGTAGTAAATAGTATACACACAAGTGTTTTTCCATTAAAATCGCAACTCTGTAGTATATATTTAGGTACTTAAAATGATTTTCCGATACGTATTTTGCAACTTAAACATTCCTTAAAAATATAAGAATGGATCATATAACAGTATTACATTAATGATTGATTTTGTACTTTTTTGGTTTTTATCTGATTTTTTTATGTATTTAAATTGGCTTTCCAACGTAAAAAAAGGATTTTTAAAGGGATTTCACCAGATTTTTATAACATTAAACCATCGGTTCTCAAACTGTGCTCCGCTAAGTATTTCCAGGGGCTCCGCGAAGAAATTTGAAATAAATAGGGGAGACCAGGGATGGATGGGACACCGGGTAGGATGGGACACCTTCAATAAATCTTAAAATTATAAATAAAATTAGTTTTTGAGTGTTCCACCAGGTAAAGCCACCATGGCTCTATACTTGTTGCTGTTTACTATTTTAGTTGCAAGCTCCTACAAGTTTCTGAATGAAAAAGACAGGGTTGTTACGTTTAAAACACTTTGTTTTAAACACTTGTTTTATACATGTTTAAAACAAAGCAAAAAAACATTGTTTAAAACACGTAGTTTTTAGCAAGTTGCGCCATTTATTTAGGCAACAAAATAACTATTTTCATGTATGGATCACCCAGAGCCTAAAAAGATAGTGCCAAGTATAAGGCTTGGGTACATACCACCAAAGCACCATGACATAGGCAGTACATTGCTTGATAAAGAGCATGATGCTGTGAAGAAAACTTACAAAAATCATTTAAAAGAACGAACTGTTTGTGGTGTATTTAAGATTATAGCTTTATTAATCTAATTTCGATTTGAAAAGTCAAATTTAAATTTTTTAAAATCATAGATTTTTTTATCATTTCTATGTCGAGGGTAAAAAAAACAAATAAAACGTTTTAAACAAAAAAAACACGTTTAAAACAAATAAAACACGTTTTTTGTTTTTTATTTTAAAAAACATGTTTTTTTCCAACCCTGGAAAAAGATGGTTTCACTATAGCAAAAGTAACTAAGTATTACTTTTTTCAAAGTGAATTTTCAATCTGATTCTTGGTTGCTTTCTTAATGGTTTATATTGTTTTCTAAACAGAATAATGTATTCTTTATGAATATATAGTTGAGTTAAGCCTAAAAGCCGCAGTTCTTAAGAACCTATTTTTTAAAACTGTTGCTACCGGGGTGGGATGGGACACCATGCCCAATTCCTCTCAATACCTAAATACAAGCTATTGCATACAATTCTTTAGATACCTTTGTTTTAGAACTGTTTAGTATTGCAGTTGAAAACATATTTTTTTTAGATTAAAGAAGAATTTTAACTATTTTGTATTTTTCAATTAGTAAGTCAGATTTTTTGAAGTAAATATAGGGTAAAATAACTGATGTTTTTGTAATAAATCTTTAAAATGTGTAAAATACTTCCATCTTTGTGGTTTTTAATCATATATTTAAAAATAATCATAAATTTTAATTTAAAAAGATGTGTCCCATCCCACCCCGTTCATAAATCCTAAGTTTTGTTTGCTATCACTTTGGTTATATTTTTTAAACATGTTAAAATGTTCCAAGATGTTAGTTTGAAAGTTTCAAATTTATATAAAGAAAACTAAATTTTTAAAAAATATTCTTGCAAAAAGTGACCTATCCCTCCCCGGTCTCCCCTACATTTTTTGATAATTTCTAATTTGCGTTGCTCTGAAATGATACATAAATAACTTTCTGCAATGTGTTTCTTGTTAAGAACTTTTGCTCCTTCCTACCCAAATATTTTGAGCTTTAAATAACCCTTAAATTTAAGTGGATATGATGGGGAGCTCTTTTAATTATAGTTTTTTTCTGGTTATTGTCTTTTTTTCAAGTCTTTCTTGGTTTACCAAAAACAAGTTAAAACCATGTTATTTAGGGTCAAATTTTCAGAATTCTTCTGGGGGAGATCCCCCAGACCCCCCTATTTCACCTAAAACTTAATTATTGTCAATTTTTTAAAATATGTACGTTTGAATTAAAATCCTACCTAAAAACAAATGTCCAAAATTTGGACTATGATGTACCTAAAACAGTTATAAAATAACTGTTTTTAAGGATCATATTTCACTAAATTCACCCAGACTCCCCTATCATAATTGGAACTTAATTAATCACAATTTTTCTTACTTGCTCTTAGATGCAAATTATACCTAAAAATGTTTTAAAAAGCTACATTAAACCTGTTAAATATGAATGGAAGGAGCTGTGGAATAATTTTGAAACCATATTGAAATTGAAATAAATGCTTTATTGTAGGGATGCACAACCTTTTTGGGAGGGGGGCCACTCACATAGTTGATTGAGACACGGAGGGCTGCAAACAGTAACAGTAAAAATAAGGTAGAATTTGCATCTCAAGGAACTTAATATAAGATGTGAATAATTGAGTTTGTACCATTAAAGGGTTCTAGGGGTCCTCCCAAGAAAATTTTTGAAATTTAACCCCAAAAAAACAAAGCATTGACTAGTTTTTGCACATTTAGCCCAAATATTGCACATATATTTTAAGATGGGATTTGCATTTTGATTAACTTAATATTTATTTAAAAAATGATAATTATAGAATTCCAAATGTAAAGGGGGGTCTGGGGGTCCTACCCCAGAAAAATTTTGGAAATTTGACCCTAAAAAACAGGGTTTTAACTTATTTTAGAAATCAAGTTCGAATTTTTTTGGGGGGACAGGCCCCCAGCCTTCTGCTATCCCCCTTGATAGCATATCTGAAACAGGTTATGATCTAATAAGAATTAAAAAAATACACTGCATTATTATCTAATCTTGTTTCAAAGTGATCTTTTTGCAAAAATTTAGAACTTCGGAAATCCTTAAGAAAAATTTGTTGAAAATACTAAAATTGATAAAAAAAGCTATGTCAGAGGTATCACTAGACTTATTAGACTCCTCTGACCACGCTTAAATTTTTCTGCATTGCAATTACAATGTGAAAAGAAGCCAGCTTCAACTAGGCGCCGTAAAAACGGCACTTTCGCGAAAAATCGCTATTTTTCGACTTTTCCGAGGCTCGTGATCCTAAACACCGGACTTCTGGCTTCAAAATTTCAAACCATTGTTAAGTTGTTTTTTCCACATCGCACCGTCCCACAAACAATACAAGAAGAAGCCAACTTCAATTTGGCGCCCGCCCAAAAATCGCGGCAGGAACGGAACACTTCGCGAGCAAAACGAAACTCGAAAAATCGCGATTTTCCCGACTTTTTTCCGCTATAAATTGTCACTTTTTCTCGGTTAAAATAAGGAAAGTAACAAAAGTTAGGAATTATCTGAAATATCCAAATTCGTTCGCGGGCCGCATGTGGCCCGCGGGCCGCAGGTTGTGCATCACTACTTTATTGCATTTATGCTTTTATTTCTTGTAGCGATGGTTTTTATGTAATTTGCTTTTTGTACCTTTAAAAATTTGTCTTCGGAAAAGGGCTCCGCAAAGAATTTGTCTCATGAAAAGGGCTCCGCGACATAAAAAGTTTGGGAACCCCTGCACACACATTAAACCAGGGGTGCATCCAGGATTTTTTGCCAGGGGCCGTTTTTGGGAATTTTGTGAAAAACGGAATTGAATTTTGTGAAAAACGGCATTGAATTTTGTGGAAATAATATTTCATTCTAAAATAAGGTCCTATTTCTGTAAATATATTTATATTTTTTCAATAAAATTACATTTAGCGAATGCATATAGCTTGATTAAATTCCGTTTTTGGGAACTGGAATTTTGTGAAGAGGCTGTTTTTGAGGATTGGAATTTTGTGAAGGGGCCGTTTTTGAGGGTCAGAATTTTGTGAAGGGGCCGTTTTCGGCCCCAATTTCTTTCTAGATGCACCCCTGTAAACGATTTACTGATAACATAAATTGATACATTGTGTGTGGATTTAAATAGACTGATCGGACCAGTCAATTTAGATAACATTATCAGATTGATAGCATTAACCGTGATCAGATTAAGTGGATTCGACTGTATTATTATCAATATATATTGATGTTATTGCTTATTAGCCATTTTTCATTTTAATTTTGGAGTTCATGTAGTTTTTAGTGACATTTTTCAAAATTGCGCCAGGTGCGTACTAGGATTTTACTGTGCTGCTGAAACTGATGGTCGACAGGATAATTTGTAAGTAGAACCATTTATGGTTATTTTAAGAAAAAAAACAGTACTTGCGTTGACTAGCAGTATCCTGTTGACTGTTCAGTTGCACAGCTATAAAACAATCAATGGACTTTGATAACATTTTCAAATTCAGTGGCACAGTCCACAAAATAATATGCAAAAACCAAAAAAATTATAATTTTTTACCCTTTTTTGAGTCTTGGCAATGCAAATGTTTTGAATGTTTCAGTCTCCTAGATAAAGTTTTAGTCCACCAAATTTTGTTATTAACAGGCATGAGATTCTTCCGATTTTTGTCGGATTTTCCGACTTTTACCCATTTTTCTGAGAATTTTCCGATTTTTTCCACAAATTTCTCACCGCAAAAAATTTGGACAAGGTGTTAAAAATAAGCTAAAACCTTGAATTTTAGGATCGAATTTCCAAAAATTTTCTGGGGAATAACCCCCAAACCCCCTTTTAATACTTGGAACTCTATTTTTCAAATATTTTTTTTATATTAAGTTCATTAAAATACAAATTCTACCTAAAATATACTGGAAAACACTATTGAAAATGTCGTTCACGCAATTTTTCCGACTTTTTGCTTTCTTGTCAATCTCATCCCTGTATTAAGATCCAAAAGAGCATGAACACAAATTTTACACAATGAGAAACAAATTAACGCAATATAAAATGTGATGAATTTTTAGATTGCGATAGTATTGATAACAAAAGTCTCATCCTCCTTAAACATCATTCTCACTGGGTAAAACCCTATTTGATGGGTACACCATGGCACGTCTTTGGCGCCAAGTTTTTTTTGTCGCCAGAAGTGAAAAGGGCCAAAGTTAAAGCTACGGAAAGCTAAAAATAGTCTAAACCAGGAGTCGGCAAGTAATTTTAAGTGGAGTCCAAATAATTTTGAAAATTTTCATCGAGGTCCATAGAAAAAAACAAGTTACTGTTACTACTTTAAATTATTATCTTCCAAATCACATGTATTTTTACAACGATGTAATTTGAGTATGCTACCCGCTTGTTTTAATACAATTAGAAGTTTTCACATTAAAAATGGGCGGTCTGGGGGGTTTCCCCAGGAAATTTTTTGAAATTTGCGGCTTAATAAGCAGGTAAAACTAACTTTTGAAGTGTAAAAATACATATTAATGATTTTTAAAACGTTTTTGCTGTCTGCAAAATAACCCCACGCGGTCCGGATGCGGACCGCGGTCCGCCAGTTGCCGACTGCTGGTCTAAACTATTTAAACTTAATTAGGAAAAAATTAAACATAAACATATTATAACATAATTTAAAGTATTTATCACTTGATTGACAAATTTTTAAGACTAATACTACAATGCTATAATATTATAATTCCGACGTCTTGTTTGTTCTCTGATAAATTAAGTAATGGTATATAATTTCAAAGATTAATTACCCTTTATAAGATCTGCGTAATTAGACAAAAAAAACATGAATTCCAATCAGGCACGGCTCCAAGGGGGGGCACTTTTCCAGACAAGATTCCCTTGTCTGGATTGGGGGTATGGGGGTCCTCCCCCAGAAAAAAATTTAAATTTGAAGTGTAAGAGTAGGGTTTTAACTCATTTTTAGAAACGTTTTGAGTCTAAGAGGGACACTTTTCAACACTATTACCTTTACTTTTTGACCCAAAGTGTCAAAATTTTGGGGATTGGATGTGAGGGGTTTATTAATCTGGGACAAGGAGGTTTAAGATGTGACATCTCACATTAAAAATCAACAACAAAAAAACTAATTTTTTTTGAAAATGTAGTTTAAATGACATTATAAAATTAATACTATAACAAAATAAGAGCTCAGTTTGAAATTATAAAGTGGAGTGAACTTTAACTTGAATAAAACCACTGGTCCTAGATTCTTACCAACTGTGTTCCTAACTTATTAATTGTAGCAGAATGTAACATGTGACTAAGGGGGGGAGGGGTATAGTGAAGTGACTCTGTGTGATATGAGGAAGGTAGGGGGTTAGAAATGTTGAAAAAAGGTGACATCATAATATCTTGTAAAAAACGTCATCTCGGACAACCAAAACCACACCCTTAAATTTATTTTCAATTTTTTCCATAACTTTTTTTTTATTAAGGCCAGTTTTTTACTAAATTGATTATTTTGCTACTTAAAAAGCAACAAATGCTAAACTACTAAATCTATTTATTTAAAGAATATAGAGAGGAAGAAGAAGACTAAGCGACCCAGATGGGTCAGCAAAAGTCTCTATGTACCCCAATTTCAATCTATTTATTTAAAAAAACATTTTGAACCAATTATTACCTCATATTAAAAAAAATCATCTAAATTGTTTGGATTGAAACTATCAAATCAGTTATGGTGTTAGGTAGGATTGTTGTTTCTTAACAGCTTTATGTGATTGTTGGATCTTATGAGATCAGCATATTCACTGGGTTAGAATAGGAAGCTGACTAACTAGAAAACTATTGAATTAGAAAAGGGAAAAGGAGGTTTCATCCAATCATTGTATAAAATTGTAGTTTTAGGGCATTGCTCAGATTGATTAGGGGAGTTATATTTAAAAACAAAATACTTTTAATAAAACTTCATTTAAGGGCACTATTTAGAAACATCTAACCGTTCTATTATCTTTCATTGTAAAGTTTTTATGAATTTCCAATCTTGCGAGGTTCTATAGTATTTAAGAAATGGTCTGTCATAAAAATCTCACTTTTAATTGTTTTTTAGGTAATTGTTTTGAGGAAGAATTTTCAAGCTGTAGAAGACAGTTCCTTTGGTCCCCTAAAGTATTAGAAGATATTCACCATGAAGATAGAAAAGGAAGAAATAGATGAAACTAAAGTAACTTTAGATGCATATAATTCTGATTTGAACTTAAGTATAGATGGGTCTCATTTGTCAGCCCAACCTTTAACATTTGAAGGGTTTGCCTTCATGTGGGCAGGAGCTCGAGCTACCCATGGAGGATTGAAAGGGAAATTTTGTTTTGAAGTTAAGGTGCTAGATGCTCTTGATGTATCCCATTTGCCCGTGGATGAACCTAGTCCTCACGTTGTGAGGGTAGGTTTTTCTTTAGATAGCTGTACTTTACAGTTAGGGGAGGACCCCTTGTCCTATGGTTATGGAGGCACTGGAAAAATATCAACTAATTGCCAATTTAAAGATTATGGCACCCCTTTTTCATGTGGGGATGTGATTTTAGGAGTTGCCAACATGGAATCTGATTTTGTGCAGTTAGGGTTTGCAAAAAATGGCAAATTCCTGGGCTGGGCCTATGAATTCAATAAGAGTGAGCTGAAAGGTAAAGCTCTGTACCCTCATGTTTTGACTAAAAATGTGTCATTTGAAGTTAACTTTGGGCAGTTGGAAAAACCTTATTTTCCTTTGCCTGATGGTTTTGGGGACTATAGATTTATTGGTTGCTTGCCAATAAACCTAAAAGAAAGTGGTACAAGAGCACCATTGCGGAAAGAAGACTGTGAAATGATTATGATGTGTGGATTGCCTGGTGCTGGGAAATCTGTTTGGGCAGCTGATTATTCTCTGAAACATCCAGAAAAGAAATACAATATATTAGGTACAAACAATATAATTGATAAAATGAAAGTAATGGGTCTTCCACGTAAGAGGAACTATGCAGGAAGGTGGGATGTTTTAATTCAGATGGCTACCAAATGTTTGAACAAGATGTTTGAGATAGGATCTAGATTAAGGAGAAACTATATTTTGGATCAGACCAATGTATATCCTACTGCTCAAAAGAGAAAAATGCGTAATTTCCAGGGGTTCAAACGAATAGCTGTTGTTGTTGTACCAACTGATGCTGAATATCGTAGACGTTGTGACAAGCGTGATCGTGAAGAAGGTAAAGAGGTACCTGATCAAGCTGTTTTAGAAATGAAAGCAAACTTCAAGCTTCCAGAAGTTGGAGAGTCATTTGATGAGATAATATATACTGAATTGCAACGTCAGGAAGCAGAAAAACTTGTAGCTTCCTATAATGATGAAGGTAAGGCTGCTGTTGGACCTGCTCGCAAACAGTTTAAACCAAATGATGGTCCTGGGTTCGGGAATTATGGGTTTGACCAAAGTAATGCACCCTATTCAGACAATGGAGGGAGAGGAGGTTATAGAGGAGGCCGTGGGGGTCAAAGAGGAGGATTTGATGGAAACAGGGGTGGTTTCGGTGGAAATAGAGGAGGCTTTGATGGAAATAGGGGTGGCTTTAATAGAAATCGTGGTGGATATGGAAATAGAGGGGGTTATGATGGTGGTAGAGGAGGTTATGATGGAGGAAGAGGAGGTTATGACGGAGGAAGAGGAGGTTATGATGGTGGCAAAGGGGGTTATGATGGAGGAAGAGGAGGTTCTAATGGTGGTAGAGGGGGTTATGATGGTGGCAAAGGGGGTTATGATGGAGGAAGAGGAGGTTCTAATGGTGGTAGAGGGGGTTATGATGGTGGCAAAGGGGGTTATGATGGAGGAAGAGGAGGTTATGATGGTGGCAGAGGAGGTTACGATGGTGGCAGAGGAGGCTATGATGGAGGGAGAGGAGGTTATGATGGAGGGAGAGGGGGCTATGAGGGAGCAAGAGAAGGTCATGATGGGGGAAGAGGAGGCTATGATAAAGGTAGAGGAGGCTATGGTGGAGGCAGAGGAGGAGGAAGAGGGGGGTATGAAAAGAATAGAGGTGGGTACAATAGTGGCCGTGGGGGATCAGATGGTGGAAGTAGGGGAGGTTTTGATAGGAGTAGAGGTGGATTTAATGGAAGTAGAGGTGGTTATGATAGCAGCCGCAGTAGTTACGAGGGAGGATCTGATAGTAGAGATGGGTTTGAAGGAAATTCTCGGGGTGGATATGGTGGAAACAAGAGTGGATTTGAAGGTAACAGAGGTGGCTATGATCGAGGACGGGGAAGTTATGGTCGGGGGCAAGGGGGCTACAGTGAAGGTCGCGGAAACTTCCAAAGTGGACAAGGTCAAAAGAGAAGTTACGAGAGTGATTCTCGTTACGACAGAAATGACAGTAGCATGGGTGGGTATGGAGGATACAATGCTGGTTCTGAGTTTGGTGATAGTTCAAGGAGTGGAAATGATTACTCTGCATCCAGATCAAATGCTCCGGAGAAATATGACAACAGAGGCTACAACTCGGGAAGCAGTAGAAACTATGGTAGTGAACCTGCACTTGGAGCGTACGACAAGAGTGGCTCTAGCGGTGGAAGAGGTCAGCGAGGCTCTCGTGGAAGCAGCTTTCGCAATGATTTTAACAGCTCTAGAGATGATGGTTCTGGTTCTAGAAATTACGGATCTGGTGGTAATGAAAGCTATAACCCAAGTTCTGGAGGAAGTAGCTACAATAGATACCAGAGTGATTATGGGGAAAAGTCTCAAGGAAGCTATAAATCTAATTCTGATTCTTATGGTATGAGAGATTCTTACGGCTCTGTTCCTCCAGGAGGCATAAAGAAAGAGCCTGGGACTGATGTTGTGGCAAGTAGTGGTGCTCGTGGAAGCACACGATCCAGTGGAAGAGCCTCCAGATGGTCAGCTGAACCATCTTCTTATCCTGACAACAGTACCACTAACACCTTACCGGATTCTAGTTCTTACTCTGCTTATGGAGCTGCCGTGAAAACAGAACCTGATAGTAACCCAGCTGCTTCCAGGTATGATAGTTATCCTGCTAATGTCTCTTCAACGTACGGGTCATACTCTGCCACCCCATCCTCTACCCAAGGCTATCAAGGAAGTCAGTCTTATGGCCAAACTGCAAGCGATCCCTCCTCACAGTCATGGATGTCATCTCAACAATGGACTGGGGCACAAGGAGCTTCTGTGGTGACGAGTGTGCCTCCAGCAGCCTCCCAAGATGCAATGCAGTACTACCAGCAGCAAGCCCAGGTGGCACAGTACTACAATCAATATGGTTATGGACAGCAAGCAGCTGCACAAGCGTATGGACAGCAAGCAGCTGCACAAGGGTATGGACAGCAAGCTGCACAAGGGTATGGATCCAAGTGAGGCAAGATCTTGTGTGTACAGACTTTTCTCATGCTTTTACTTTTATTCCAATTATGTACATTAAAATTATGGATTTATTTCAAGGCCTCTGTTTTAAAAATATGTGGATTGTAATAAAAGGATCAATGCATTCTCATGTAGACTATATTAAACTCTCTTAACTGAAGAGTATGTTCCATTGTAATCATGACCATTTTAGTTAAGGACTAACAAGAGCATTGCTTTATTTCATTAGTTGAAATAAAATGAAATTTTACCCATTTCTTTGAACTTCTGGAGATACATTGTTTAAGATGTGGATATGAATGTGAATCGTGTTTTTCATTGCATTCCTAATATACATCATTTTAGACTTCAATGAATAAAATCTTAAAAGAAACTGTTTTTATTTTATGTATGTATCATTTTTATAGACACTTAAAAAATTAACTTTTTAATGTTTGGTTACTTAAAATGTTAAAACAGATCCAATTTTAAATACATTTAAATATTTAAGCACTTAAACTTAAAATTACAATTTAAACTTGTGTGTAATAGCTACACTTCTAATTAATTTACAGAAACATACCTCATTGCCTCCTTTGCTTTGTGAATGAACTATGTTTATACCATGATGAACGACTGGAGTACTGGAAAAGAGGTAAAAAATTTTAAAAGTTTAATTTACTTGTGTCTGATAACTTTTAGGAGCCTTTTTATAGTAGTATGTGTTAAGCAAATGTTGAGGCAAATTGAGATAATACAGCTTCCTAAAAAGAGCCTAGAATCATTTTGCAATCTCCCAAATACACTTGAAGGGTGCTTGAACAGTTTCTTGAGATTTATTGGAAATTTAAATTAGTGTACATCTCATGGTTAGGATACATAATGTAAATGAAATATTTTGTCAGACTGGAGGATTTAAATCTATAGGGGTGTCATCCATTTACTTTTGAACCTTTACAGATATTGTCATAAAAGTTGTGTCTAGGTATAGCAAAGTGATTATTCAAAACCGATGCGACAACTTTAACGTTCCTAGAATTTTTATTTTTAAAAACTTTTACATGTTAAACTAAATTCGTCAAACACAAAGTTGTAAAAAACCATCGATTTAGTACGAAGAGACACCTCGTGCATATCTTGAATAGAACCCCTAAAACACTCAATTAGGTGGAATCTCCCAAGATTTTACCCCTTAAAATGCTACTTATAACGCGAAAATAAGAAATTTCCTTTTTTATTTAAAAAAATAAGTAGTCATTTACCTATCAATTCATAAGAATGAAAAATTTTAGTTTTCGCGTTAAGAGGACCGTTTTAGGACGTAAAAACTATGTAATTCTACCTAATTAAACTTGCGTTTTAGGAGTTCTATTCAAGGTATTTCTGTGCACAAGGTGACTTGTCGAGTACAAAATCGATGTTTCTCTACAACTTTGTGCCTTACTAATTTCGCAAATATTTAAAAGTTTTAAAATGGTAATTATAACTCCTACCACATTGCTTTGTATAATATTTTGTAATGTGTAAACGTTTTTAAAATACTGATTTAAAAAGCTATTATTAACTTAAGAAATGAATCGGTTATTATTGTAAAATACGATAACGTTTTTTAAAGGAAAAGGTTTAGATAAGGACTATCATTTAACTTACGTAGTTGAACCATCATCAGTAGATGGTTGCTTGTCATGAAGTGTTGAGTTAACAGGTTGGATAAGTTTGGAATCTTCATTTACTTTAGAGTCAACCTGTTAAAATTATTCTTTTAAAATACATGAAATTTAAATACTTTAGTTGTACCTTTTGATAGTTATTTTTGAATCCAGCAGTTAGGTGGATTGACTGAAGAAACGATCTATGTCTTGTCTATAAAGATTTAACAAAAGGGCTTTATTATCAAAAATGAGAAATGTCATACTAAATACAAAATAAAAAAAATCATACAAAAATAAAAAAAATCATACTAAAAAATTATCATTTAATTTTTGAAAATTAATCAGCTTATCAATTGGAAATTTTTCGACTCAGTATTCTTTTTTTCTCAATTCAAGTTGACATTCCACTCAAATATTTGGTTTGCAGCCTGGAGTAGATCATAAGAATCAACTGAAGTATTTATAGTACAATTGTATATTATCATCTGATCATATTTTGGACGTTTGGGAACCACTGGATTGCACATTATTTGAATAAAACAATATTATATTTACTTTTTTTTCTGACCTATTATCACTTAGTACCTCACGTAAAATAGATTCTTTGCGGAGGTACTCCTCAGAATTTTCTGTTCGATTCTGAAATATAAATAGTCTTAAATTTCCATCAAATAATTATCACCTAAGACTGAATTACATGCTGAAGAGACCAATGCAGTATTAGCTTTTAGTTCAAGGAAGTTTCATTTATTACTGTATTATGATGGTTCCTTCTTCTCCCAAAAGGAATTAAATGATATAGTAATATTATAAAATTCCCTTTATCAAAAATATAAATTACAAGATATCATGTAATTCAAGTCAATTAACCTATTTCATACACCAAAACAATTTTTAAAGTTCATAATTTTAATAAATAAAATTTAAATTTAACTGTGACTAACGTAACTATTTTTTTACCTCCTAATACGGTGTCGCGAAAAAACCGTTCAAAACAAAAACCGTTCAGACGAAAACCGTTCAAAAAACAATAAAATTCGTAGCTTTACACATGCAATAAATTTGATTGTTTTTTATTGAACGGTTTTTGCATTGAACGGTTTTTTCGTATATCCCCTAATACAAGTGTAAACATCAAATTTACATTGCTCTAATTTTAAACAGAGAAAAAATCTGTAATTACAGAATATATAAGTATTAACATCTAGTTTTAAGAAATTGCTATTTTTGTTTGATGAAATAAACATGAATACTATAACCAGTATTTTAGGATGATTTTTTATCAATGTAGTGTGACTAACGTAACCAATGGATTATAAATATGAAATCATGCACTCAGTTAGAAAAATGAATTTATTTTGAAACTGTCTTATATTTTTTGTATAAGGATACTATGTTACTTCTAATTTCACTATTGATGTGAAACATGTTCTAATATTTAAAGTTCCACAGAGCTTAGAAATTCACTAAATTCTTGCTAAAAAAATTGGAAAAAACATGCATTTTGGAACATTTTTCTCATAGAACAAAAAATTATTTTTTGACTGTTTCAGAACTGTGTGTAACAATATTCCCTAACCTTTTTCAATTAAATGTAACCATATTTTAAAATATATAGGGTTAAAATGAGGTTTTTTCCTTGGAAAAGGGATTTCAACTCTGTGTCCCCTTTTTCATGGAATTGCCCAATTCTATCCGAGAGCAAGCGAAATCTAAAGCAATACTCCATAATAAAACTATCAACACATCCATTTTTCTATCAAAAACTAATAAAAAACGCATATTGAGGCTGGTAGAACCGTTACATAAGTTAATATTTGCTAAGAAGTTGAAAGAAAGTACTCTAAATTCACAGTACCCATGTTCTCAATGCCTCATAAATAAATCTGGCTAACAAATTATCAAAAACCAGGGTTGGCAAAAACCCGGGTTTTTTTGAAAAAACCCAAGTGGGTTGTGTTTTTTCGGGTTTTTTCAATAAAACCCTGAAAAAACCCATATAAAACTGGGTTTTTTCGGAAAAAGTGTGAGTTTTTTCAAAATTAAATGGTTTTCTCCTAGAAAGTAAGTGGGTTTTTTCAAATTTTTGTGAGTTCTTTATATGTTAAATGTGTTCTGTCAAAATAATGTCAGTTTTTCCACAGTTAAGTGGGTTTTTTCAAAGTTTTTATACTTTGAAAAAACCCACTGAAATTGTAAAAACACCCCTTATTTACTGAAACCTGGTTTAAATTTTGAAAAAACCCACTAAAATTTAAAAAATATCCTAAACTTTGAAAAAACTCATTTAATATTGAAAGAAATCTATTCAACTTTGAAAAAACCCACTGAAATTTAAAAGATCTTCTTTATTTCTTATATCTAGTTTGAACTTTAAACGTCCTAAATTTTGAAAAAAACCCATTTAATAATGAAAAAACACACTGAATAATGAAAGAACCTATTTAACTTTTTTTAAAACTCCCTGAAATTGAAAAAACACCATTTAATTTTTAAAACCTAGTTTAAATTTTGAAATAACCCATTAAAATTTTGAAAATATCCAAAACTTTGAAAAAAAAACCATTAAATTTTGAAGGAACTGCCAAAATCTTGATTTTTCTTGAAAAAACCCAAAAATGGGTCCAAAATGTGGGGTTTTTTTTGAAAAAACCCATTGGGTCCAATCCAACCAACCCTGTCAAAAATACAAAATAATTTATGGGCATGAAGGTCAAGATGTTCGCTTTCGAATAAAATCTATGTACCAGACATACAGCGGCATCTAACGAGAATTAAAATATTAATTTGAAGATTTAATCGCGTATCATATATATGTGCCACCCGGCCCGTAGGTGCATCTCGCTGCCGGCACACATATGCGCCACCCGTCCCGAAAGGGTTAAGGACGTCTTCCACTTCTGAAATCTTACCTCCAGAACGTTGAAGATAATAATAAAAAATATACATACCCTCAAGAACTTGCTGCTATGTTGTGACCTTAGAAATGCAGTACTCCGAATCCAACTGATGCTTTGTTCTGATAGTCGACATTGAGCCCATAAATATCTGCTCTTCATATCTCTGAAGTAATCCTCCAACTTTTCAAGTTTTCGCTTTATTTCAAAAGAACGATCCTATAGGGGATATAAGAAGAGCTGCACTCCAAACTTGTCAGGGGTTTATTGACAGCAATTATATTAAAGTACGCAATGTATTTGAATAGCCATAGCCCCATAACTCGAAACAAATTTACTATTAAATCTACATTTTTAGATTAGCGTCCCCAGTTTTAGGAAAGAAAAAAACCTTTATAAAAAAGGCAACAACTACAACTTTTTGAACTACAAGTACTACGTACCGTACCTCATATTGGCTAGCTCCTCTACCATGAGAGTCCTTTCCTCTGAATTTCACCCAGCATCGTTGCCAGGCTTTCCGGGCCGCTTCTAAGGGTTTAGATAAATTATTACAATATTATAAATGGTCGACTTTTTTTACTTTCTTCTTCTTTTTACATACCTCTTTTTTGCAAAAATTCTCTATATTGCATGCTAAATCTGTGAAGACAGTTGAATTCTGAATGTAGATCGTCAAGCAACTCTCGTAAGGGATCAACAGAAGTGAGAGAGATCTTGTAAGAAAATATATAATTGTTGTTGAAAACTATCTTTACAAATGTTTAGCTTTAGAATGATTAAATATGTAGTGGTAGGAATTAAGAACCTAAGATCCTAACTTTTTTTGAAGACTGCAAAAATATTATTTTAGTTTAGGTTAGTATTTTTATAAAATTAAAAGGGGAAATCGTGGTAATCAATCAGGAATATTTACCATTTTTTACAGCAAAAATTTTAAATACCAGTCTTGTATAAATAAGAATAAAGAAAAATAATTTCTTTTAATATTCAGTTTTTTTAACCAGAAAAATTATCCCATGTTTAGTTTCCCATATTCGCAAATATAAAAACCAATGCTACCAAAAGTTGCTTTTAATTATATTTTCCATAAAGATTAAACGCATTTTCTCGATTAATTTTTTTTCCGCTTCAGAATGTTACAATTTCAGTTTTCGAATCGGTTTTGTATCTGATTTTCTAGATACTATATGATTCGGTTCTACGGTCGTTTCGCCTACTGGGAACTTGACTTAACTTAAGTAATTCAAAATTAATTGAACATATTTTAAGAATTTCAAGTGAAAACACATAATAGAATATTAATTTATTCCTTAATTATTTAAAAAATAATAATCATTTAAAATGTTTATGCTTACCGCCATTTTTGAAGGATTCAATGCTTTCAGATGTGAGTTAAAAAAACATATTTTTTGTTTACTGTTAGTACACGGCTGACTGGATTGGATACTAGATTAGATACTATGAATCTAGTAAGTCGTCACTGTAGCGATCACAAGAACATTATTTAAAAATTTAGGGGGAAGACCACGGCTTACTAGATTCAATTCATACAGGCTAATGATTAGTTCATTAATTAATTTAATAAAATTAACAATGAAAATACAGGTTAAAATCTTTCAATCAAATGAAAAAGAAAATATTTTGACAAATTCGGTAATAAAACATCTAAAATATATAATTAAATTTAAAAAACAAGAAATCTTTTTAAAAATTTAAATTTTTGAAATTTTGTAGTGGCATATGATACATGTATTGTATAGTCAGGGTACCAACTCGACAAGTGTGCATTGGAGTGTGTATGGAATTTTATGACGGTTTCTGGTAGAGTTGATGGTGTAGATTTCAGAACCGATTAATGCCACTCTGCAAATATTGAGCATTTTTTATAAATCAAGATGGCGTCCAAAATGGCTTCCATTGAAATCAATACTTTTGAAAATAATTAATGACAAAAAAACCTTTTTAAAGAACAACGTTTTTAAAATGCACTAAAAAGTATAAAATAATTTTTTTGATTCTAATAAGTTTCTAATAATCTTTATTGACAAATAATAGGAAGAAACACATTAAATAAATACAAATAAAAAACATATGATACGCCCAGGGGAAATGTCGTTTAAATTAATAATAAGAAGAAAAAGTTCGCGCTTAAAAGTAGAACACTGTTCAATATTTTGGAGATCTCGGGGCAACGGCAAATTATTATTTTGTAACTCCTTGTAAAACGAAAAACGTGGGGATCATGCAATAATATTTACAGCTACCAGCTACTACTCTTGTCACTCTATTTACCATTATATCCACAGTTAAAAATTATTTAAATGAATGATGAAATTAAGTTGGATTAAATACCTAATGCATGATCCCCACGTTTTTCGTTTTACAAGGAGTTACAAAAAATTATTTTATACTTTTTAGTGCATTTTAAAAACGTTGTTCTTTAAAAAGGTTTTTTTTCATTAATTATTTTCTGGTTTTTAGTTTTGCTGTGTAAAGTTTAGAATTCACGACCTGAACCCCTGAACGCCTTCCAAGAATTTGATTCCTTTCTCTTTTTAATAAAACTAAAAAGTGTTTTTTTTCTGCACTTTAACTACGTATAAAACATGGCTTTACTCTGTTTTGTTACAAACATTGCACAGTTTTTGCCTCTAGCTATTATTCAGATGACGTTGGAAATTTTTGAAACACTAGTATGTAATATAAAAAAGTGTTTTAAAAAATATACAGGGTGTATCTGGGTGCAACAAACTTTCGGGGATGATAGTACTCATCAAGACGAACAAGAATTGGTATAGAAAGGGGGGTCCCAGACCAAATCCCAGGGAGTTAAAAATTGAGCGACACCCCAAAAAAATCATTGAAAAATTCAATTTGTAGAATAACTACTATTGGTAAAAACTTAATTATGGTCTCAAAAATTGTGGTTTAATATGATCTTTAAAATTATCTCAAAAGTCTTCACTTTAAAATTTGTTCTATGATGAAAAAAGTTAAAAAACCTCAAAAAAATGTGGAAATTCTACCAAAACCACATTTTGTATTTCGAAATCCTTTCTTTTGATTTTATAATCTGAAAGATCATAGTTGTAAACCCTTAAGTCCAAAGTTTGACGTAAAAACAATCAATATTAAACGCTTGAGATCCTGTTAAAGTTCGTTTTTTGTGTGCGCAAACGTGTTTCCTATAGCCGTTTTCAAAACGGCAGTTAGCGGATGCAAAAAACGGACTTACTTAAACCATGCTTTAACAGGCTCTCTAGCATTTAATATTGATGGTTTTTACGTGACACTTTGGAGTTAAGGGTTTTCGACTATGATCTTTCAGATTATTAAATCAAACAAAAGGATTTCGAAATAAAAAATAAAGTTTTGGCAGAGTTTTCACATTTTTTTGTGGTTTTTTAACTTTTTTCATAATTAAACAAATTTTAAAGTGAAGACTTTTGAGATAATTTTTAAGAACATATTAAACCACAATTTTTGAGACCATAATTAAGTTTTACCAATAGTAGTTATTCTACAAATTGAATTTTTCAATGATTTTTTTGGGGCGTCGCTCCATTTTTAACTCCCTGGGATTTGGTTTGGGACCCCCTTTCTATACCGATTCTTGTTCGTCTTGATGAGTACTATCATCCCTGAAAGTTTGTTGCACCATTTCAGATACACCCTGTATTGGTGACAAACTTGTCAGTAACTAATTAATAAAGTCAGTCCCTTAGCCTTAGATGTATTACAAATACAAAACTTGCATGAAGTACTGCATGTATACTTGCATGTACTGTGTATTACTTTTATTCTTACAAATTTTCATTTTACTAATACTTTATACAACACTTCTAAAGCCATCTTGATAACGAGAGGCAAACTGCACAACAATGATATTTTAACAATAAGGTCCTATAGTTGAACTTCTAAACTTTAAGTCCCCCTGGGGGTTCAGGGACAGCAAATTGAACCGAACTAACGAGATAATATAATCATTTTTAAGCATACTTCCCCATGAGCTATAGCTCATGGGGAAGTATGCTTAAAATTGATTACTAAATTCCTCCCGAACAGACAGATAGACAGACGGAGACGGACGGACAGACAAGATTGAAAGCGACCTAATAAAAGGTTGTAATAAAAATATAGCATGCAATACATCATATATGGTATTTTTTGGGTCAAAGAAACGATATATAACTTTATTTTTTACTTTAATTAAGTTTGGAATAGGTGTTTTTAATAAAACAAACATATTTCGTTGAAAAAGCAGGATTTTTTAACAATGTGTTTTAACCCTACAGTGCATACTGTTGCCATTTGGCTACACGACATTTTCCCCCATTTCCAACTCGAACTTCCATTTCCAAACGGCAAGACCATGCAATAAGTACAATAAATATAACATTTCATTGCATTAGCACTTTAGACTGCCAGTAGATGACCGCAGGGGAACTATTTTGAGACATTTGTTAGTAGCTAGTGAGACGAAAGTCAAGACACAAAAAACGCCAAAATAAAAGGACCGTATAAATTAAAATAAAAAAAATTTTCAGCTTGAAAAAAAATTGTTTTGAAAAGATAAGTTGTTTTTTTATATTTTTAGATCATTTGGTTTTATTTCACTTCACAGTTAATTTCACAAGGGACACAAATTAATTTCACAAGGACAAAGTTTTTTGTCTATTATTATTGAATTGACAAAATATTGAATTATTTTTCCACCAATCAGAAGCTGTAACCATGGTTTCCTGACCGCCGGTCAGGTTACCGGTGAATACGGCCGTTAAGTAGAAAAAAATTAAATTAATTTTTTTACTAATTTGCACCATGATAGAAGTCAAATAAATGATTTTCAAGTGAATTTAAAAAATGATGCATTGTAGGGTTAATGTCTATATTTTGCTTATAAATTCATATTTTGCATTCATTTTAAAATAAATTGGGTTTAGAATAATTACAAATTACAGTAAAACCTTAAGGAGTAGTTAAGTAATAAAAGAAAATATACACTGCTTTTATTTCATTCAGAATGTACCATCTGGAGGAAATGTTCTGATTAGATTTTAATGTAGCTATAAAAAACAATTAAATATTTTAATTTGTTTTAGAAAAAATAATTGTCTAGGAAAGGATAATTTGGCCGCATAGAGAGAGGAAAGATAAATTTGGCCGCATAGAGAGCTACATAACCAAGGAGGCGTCCATAAATTACGAGTCAAAAGAGAGACGAGAGGGTCTAGCAAAATATCACCAATTCTCACGGAGTAAATTAAAATCTCATGTCAACTTATGGTTCAGAAAATATACACCTTTTTGATTATATTTTTAACACAAGTTTAAGAAAAGTGTGCAGATTAATCAAAACAGGGAATTATTAGCCAGCAGTTAATCCGTGTTAATTACCTACGAGTTTAGACCAGATTTTTTATTTCAACACGTAATTGTATTAAAATATGTATCACATAAATAAACAATAATATGAAAGAAACTAATTTTTTTTAAAGGGGGGTGGGGGCAAGGGGAGTAGGATCCACCATAATCTCACCAAAAGGGCGGGAGCAAGCGGTCCAAAATTTGGAAAAAAAACACCCTGTAATTTATGGACGTCCTCCAAAGTAATTAAAGAGAGCACTTCATTCTTATCATCTTCGTATAGAGTAGAATACGTGGTAAATATGACGGAAAAAAATATGACAAGCCCAGTTTCGCGCACCTTCTCTTCAGACCCTTCCACCAACAATAGATGAGTGTTTCGCACTGAATGTTAAAAGTGCTCTCTCTGCAAAACTGAGGACCCCTGTCTCCTGTTCAACTATTGTTGGATATGGCTATCATTCCAGTAACATTTCCAGCTGCTTCATATGTTATTGTTACAAAGAAAAGGGGAAATGTTGCAAGCTTCACACAAAACTTTCGGAGATTTTGAATGAAAGTGGGAAGTTTTTCATGATGCTACAGATTACTTTTAGAATATATAAATTTGAATTGAAACTTTGATTTAGGTAGCTGAAATTATTGAAATAATGAAATGAATTTGATTGAAATAATTGCTATTAAATGTTACTTAAGTATCAAAGGCAAAACATAGTATTAAATTTTGGATTATATACATAGTTTCTTTAAAAATTTATGAAAACTGAACAAATAATAGTTAATATTAAAACTGGAAATTATTTATCATACGTAATTTGTTAACTGGATCATAATATTTTTTTTTTAAAAATCAGCTCCTCTAATATCAAATAAACAAGGATCTTTTGTAACCAAATTACGGTTCCATCATAATTATTTTCAAAATAAAGGTATTTCAAATAAATTTAACCTTTTTTTGTTTAAAATAAATGTTTCCCTATTAAAAAACAAAAGTACTGACACCCCACATGCCATATTTTAATAAAGATAAATCGAAAATCCTATTTTGTGGCTACCATAGACGCCATCTTGAATTCTTCAAAATGCTCAACATTTACGAGGTGGCATCAATCGGTTCTTCTATCTAGACATCATAACCTATCAAAATCAGCAATAAAATTTCATACACATTCTAATACACGGTTGACATGGCACCCTGACTAGTATGATTAGTGCTGTGTACGAATACGAATATCAGGTTAATTTTTAATAAAGTTTAAAAATGTGAGTAAAATTAAAGCATTTAAAATAAAAGAAATGCTTCAATTTTTCTATTCTAAATTTTATTGAAAAGTTGGTTTTATAAGTTAAAAGTTTCCATAAATAGCACCGAAGTACTGTCTATGAACATGTATCAAATGCTTATGTAGTCATACCTGTTTTTATGCAGTGTAGGGTAGGAAAGAAAAGGGATATGTAATGTACTCAATTAAATAAAATATCCAAGAGACCCCCCCAGGTTGGCTCATAAAATATAGCTACGTCACAAATACAGAAAGTTGGTCTCCCAATGTTAATCCTATGAGAAACTGTGCATAAAAACCGACGAAAATAACTAACTTCTACTACGCTTGTTACTGATAGATAGTAGTTCAAAATAATTTTAAAAAACAAAATAATAGATATAACTAGATTAATTTAGTTTTCATGGGGTTTTAATTTTTACTAAAATCAGATCATTCCCAATGGGAAAAGCTTATCTAAGCATTGTTGAAATTACTCGCTCGTCCTAAATTTTTTCTATGAATTTTTTAGCTGATTTAATCTTAATAACTGGATATTTTTTATTGTTTTAGCTTTTGTATATTAGTGGAAATATTTTTAAAAGTCAATAATCTCTTTTCAATTTTCAAATTTTTTTAATATCACAATTCTGTTAGAAATTAAAATAGTTTAAGAGAGAAATTTACTATCCAGCATTTCTTTAAAATTATTTGTATAATATTTGTTTTCTTGATTTTATCAAATTGAGTATAGACATCTTCACTTATAACATTTTCTTTTTATAGTTAATATTTAATTATCTTGATTTCCTAAGAAGAAATATGCATACATGGACAAAAACACAGAAAGTTATAAAAATTACACATTCATTATACCTGAGTTCTTTAAACAGAAGAAGAAAAATTCAGTTACTTATATAATAATTCAGTTTCTTCTAAGGAAATCAAGATAATTAAATATTAACTATAAAAAGAAAATGTTATTACTCAATTTGATAAAATCAAGGAAACAAATATTATACAAATAATTTTAAAGAAATGCTGGATAGTAAATTTCTCTCTTATACTATTTTAATTTCTAACAGAATTGTGATATAAAAAAAATTTGAAAATTGAAAAGAGATTATTGACTTTTAAAAATATTTCTACTAATATACAATAACTAAAACAATAATAAAAAATATCAATACAATATAAACAATATATACAAAAGGTTAAATCAGCTAAAAAATTATTAGAAAAAATATAAGACGACCGAGTAATTTCAACAATGCTTAATATCGCATAAGATGGGCTTAGGGGTAATTTTAGGTCTCCTTCCTATCTGGTGGAAAATCTAGCTTTGGGTATGATAATGACTTAATTTTCTAAGAGGACATTTGGGCCCCTCTAGAAATAAATTTCTATATACAGCACTGAGATCTATTAAAAACTGATTTATTTTCAACGATATACCTGTGCATATTTTAAATTTAAAAGTTTCCTAAATGCATGTTTTTTCCTCTTTTGTGAATAATGTGAGTTAATTATACCGTTGTTACTTAATTGTTCTTTCAAAAAATAATTGTGAACACCCATTAAACTGCCCTCGAGCCACCGCTGGTTTTGATTCTTTTTAGTTTGACCTCGAGTAAATATGCTGTTTAATAGTTTATGCGGCCCTCAGGCTGAACAGTTTAGAGACAGAAACAAAGAAAACCCGAATATAAAGGAATTTTCAATTCAACTATACCAGAGGTTCCCAAAGTGGGAGGTACCGCCCCCCTAAGGGGCGTTGAGTTGAAGAATTCCAGGGGGGGCGAAGATAAATTAAAAGGAAATTTTGGGGCATTATTAGAGTAAAAGAGGGAGCTGACTACTTTTCAACTATTGTGCTTAATGTCCTTTTTATAAGTAAAAACAATCTAGGTAAAAGTGGCTTAAAATCCCTTTTTAAATTCAAATGTTAAAATTCAAAAATTATCCTGGGGGAGGATCCTCAAGACCCCCCTTTTATCTATGAACAGAAATATCAATAATTTTTAGAACTTTCAAGATAAATTATTAATATAAGAAGTTTTCAGCAAGATATATCAAATTTCCTTTGGGGATGTTGACAAAGATTTCAGTTTATTCAGAATTAAGTAAATTACTTTTAAATCAAAGCTTTTAAAAAGGTATAATTATTACCCAATATTTCAAATTAAATTTTAAGGTACATAGAAAACTTGATTTTTGAATATTAGCCATTTTCCTAGCTTTTTAATTTTTTGTTAGGTCATAAATTGGTCATTACAAAATGTTTGTATAAAATTATATTAAATTTAAGCAAAATTAGATCCAAAAATTTGTAAAAGGGAGGGGAAAAACTCTTCTAGAAAAGGGGGCGGTGATCTCAAAAAGGTTGGGAACCTTGAGCTTTATGGAAGGGATTTTCATTCCAGTCCCTACCCACCACATTAATTAAAGGAAGGGTCGGTCCCGACCCTTAGTAGAGCAACAAAACCCATTTTAAGTGAATATCTTCTTTTAGACCAAAATTAACATTTTAGGGCGATTTCGACCATCTAAATATCTTGATGATTGTTTTCAAATACAGCTCTTTTGTTAGGAATAAACTTAGAAACCATCAGTAATATCAGAAGCTTGGTTAATTCTGGAGGTAGTGTTAAAGCTTTCTGCACTTATCTTGCAACCAGAAAACTTTTTGCATGCGTATTTCAGTTGGAAAAAAAACACTAGTAGTGGTTCTGAGAGATTAATTTAATAACTTGCGGTGACGAGCGTTCTAAGAATTTCATTAGATGGTGTCAAGGGAAAATGCAAGTTCTCTAGCTGTTCTTCTCTTGGCGAATCAGAGTGACTGTTAGGGTTATAGTGTTTTGACTCTGGCCACCTCAATCTCTTCAGCACTCTACCACACCACTAAATGCCCAATCCAGCACCACATTCCCAACCGTCAAACTGCATTTTACCATGTAAAACTTTTTACAAAGGCAGGGAAATTTTTCAGGTTTTAGCACACAAAAGTAAGCAAATTTTACAATTTTGTTTGTTCAAATTAATATTTTTTCTGACAATTTCTAGTTTTCTTTGAATACGTGGGACCCTGAATAAGTGAGTGAAGCATTTATTGGTGTAAAAAGGAGGAATCTTAAAGACCATAGGAAAACAATTAAATTATAGGTTTAATCCTTTTAATAACTGAAATACAAATGAGACATGCACACAGCACTGCTGTCACTATCTACAAGTTTTGGTGACAGTATCTGGATGGTACTTATTACAGTCAGCTTGAATGGAAAACAGGATAATATATACACAGCAGGACTAACACAGAGATGAGTTAAAACAAGTTGAATGGACCTAAATGGCCATCAAAATGTCTTCAAATGTTTTGTTGAATGAAACGAAGTTACCCCAAGACATTCTTAAAAGTAGGATATTAAAGTTTTCTTTTAAATTTCTGAGAAAGTGTGCAAGATTACAATTATATTTCACCAAACACATTGCTTTGTGACTAGCCTATTTTATTTCCAGCTGAGCACTACAATAAAATAATTAGTTGAAGCCATTCTATCTCAATTACATAAAAAAGTTGTCTTCCGTTATAAATTCATAACTTAATAGTACTGGTAATCATTTTTATATCTAATAAAATTCACATGAAAATTATATAAGCAGTTGAATTTTTTACTTCTTCATGAAAGAATAATACACTGTAGCTCCATTTATACAAGCTTAGTACATAAGTTAAACCAATATATACCCAGAAGGAAAGTTTCTATATTCCTTTGAAAGGAAATTTTAAAACTTGCAAAATTTTGAGATTAAGGGTGGGAGTTCAAATATACAAAGGATAATCATCTGATTTGTAAAATTTTTGTTTAAAAAGCATATGAAGAAATGTATATCCAAGATATACCCTAATTCATTGTCACATAAAAATGAACTTCCCCACCCAAAAGTTATAATAAAATTTATTTATGATCCCCTCTTACTGAGTATTAACATGAAAATAGGTTTTAATTCTGAATAAATGCATTCTGACAAGGGATTGCATAAATGCAGAAGGAAGTATTGAAAAAAAAAATATGAGGGCATATACATTTTTACAAGGTATAAGCTAAAAGTCTTAATTGGATAACTAAGTTTTAAACAAGTTTTTATTAACTAAAAATGCAACGCAAAACATATTGAAGCAAACAAATTTGATATATAATGATGTTTTAAAGAAAATTAAAAATTACTGAATAATGGAATGACAATGTACAATGAAAAAATGCACACTGCAATATATAATATAATAAATATTTACATATATGCTGCAATAATCTCAGATCTATTGCTATTAATAGGTTCACTAAGCACACACATAACAATGTAATAAACATAATTACATTATGTACTGATTCAAAGCTTCTTTTACAAATCAGCTACAACTTTTATAGGTACAAAGTTTAGATAGTTTTTAAGTGTTAAATAACAAATACCCACATTAATTTAAAAATCACTTGAATTTAAAACAAATGCTATTTCATAAATTATTGGTTGCTACAAAATCAATGGATGACTCAAGGGTTTTACAATATAAAACATTATATGTGTATTTAGATAAATAATTTATTTAAATCTTTAAACCATCCAATATTATCCCCTCTTAAAACAAAAGTTTAATTAAATGCAAATTCTTGAAGTAAGTTAAAGATCTTACAACAGAAAAATTGAAGATTAATCATGACTAAAATTAATACAGGCAGTTGTTATTTGTGATAAGTGAACCTATAAAATCTAAACTACAAAATAGCAGACTGATACATTGCTTAACAATCTAACACAAGGTCATATGCTAACCTTACATCACAATTGGCCATATTCTGCTTTTACTTGGTATAAGACAGTGAAACCTTCCAATATGGCAGACAGCTATGAAATTGAAATGATTCCATGATTTGCAATGTTTTGATGAAATTGCATCAAGTACAAAAATGTTAGTCGTAAAATTTAAGCTTAAAACCTTCAGAGTCCATCACAAATAACAATATAATACATGTGCAATGGCATTTTGGGCTACTATGACCAGTCTAAAGGATAAACCACATCTTTGTACATTTGCAGTTTTATGTTTTCCCACCTGTTCAGTTGAAAGTAACAGCATTTAATTATTGTTTGAAGTAGCAAGGGGTTTTCCCGGGTATAATTGCTTTTAATAAATATTTGTGTCAGGCACATAGGAAAGTAAATCCAAACAGTTCAAACTACCAACATGACAACTGTACTTCACTGCTTTTCAATGAGCCTGATTTTAGAATGTGAGAACATGATTTTACTTATTATTTTACATCCTGTTCCAAGTGGGAAAAGCTGAAAAGTTAACATATCACTTCATGTCTGCATATTTACACATGTACCTAAAATGTTATAATGGACTGACAAGGCTTGCCAAACCAGTGCATACCCAAACATTTGTTCCTCACCTTTGTACAGTTAGTGGACAGCATCATAAACACTCATATTAGAGTATCAATACGGTCATTTAAAACGATGCCATAGGGATGGCAAGACTTGTCGGCCTTTAGAAAATAGCCTTTTTTTCTTCATGTTATATTTCCTCTAAATACTTTAATCTTTTGTACAAAGAAGGATTCAAGCATTTCAGCACAGTTGTAAAATGGGGATGACCGGGGGTTGTAGTATCGGCAGTTGTCGAATATTTTAGTCATATCTCCAATGAAATCTGCTAGTCGTTTATATGTGTGAGAATTCAATCTCTGTTCAATAGTCTTTAAATCTAAAAAACCAATTCATTGTTAGTTATATTTTACAAAACGTAAATAGATTTAAAATTATTAAAGATAAGCAGACGAGAATAATCATGGAACTGAAAGCTGTTATCTAAATAAAATTCAAACAAATATGAACTTACCCATTGGTTCTTTGATCACTTTGTAGTAGTCTGGAGCTTCTACAGGATCCACTGGTTTCATAAATGGCCAAGCATGCTTATGAGTCTAAACAAAGGTATAAATAATAAAATTACAAAGAGGAATTAAAAAATGCATACATATTGTGTACCAGAATAGCAAGGCACTAATAAGGAATGTTTAAAAGGTAACACAATTAAAAACAAGAAGAATATGGTTAGTTTTTTCAATAAAGATTAACTTGTAACAAAGGAAGTTATTATTAACCCCTTAACTGCCACGGAAATCCGCTGGAACTGGCACCCCAGTGCCACCGTCTTTCGCCCGTGCACACCAAGCTAGGCTTTTACAGAGCGTTTCCTTTTCAACCCAACAGTTACTCAATATCGTTTATTTCATTCATAAGAAGAAATTTCACTCCCAATGTATAGATTACATTTAAAACCTGAATCCTCAGCTGCGAAAGAAAAAATAACTGGGCAATAACTTAGCAACTTTTATTTTTATCGCTATAGAAAAAAGAGTTGCTCCAATTCAACCCCAACTTCTCAGAAATAGCATTAATTCCTTAGAAACAGGGTGGGAAAAAAACCTGGTTTAAAAAAAAAAACCGGGTTTTTTTGGTTTAAACCAGGTTTTTTTGTTTTAAAAACCAGTGATTTTTTAACTTTTTTTTCGTACTCGCATAAATATAGCTACTTAGTTTTTTCTGTTATAAATCCATGGAATTAATAGTTAATCAATTCAGCTATAAACCAAGTGATTTAATTAATTAACGAATTAAAATTAATTTTTTAAAAAGTTAAATTTATACATAAATCAGGATTTTTTGCTGCATATAAAAACCACTGGTTTTTATTGCATCAGAAAAGTGTTTATATGTGTACATTTTAGTAAGATTTTTATTTATTATAAATAAAAACCAGCTGATGTTTTTATAATGGATTCAAATAAATGGGGTTTATATAAAAAACCATATTGGTTTTTATTTAAAAAAAAGTTAGTTTCTTTTCAAAGTATAAAAACCAAGTGGTTTTTATAAGATACTACTTAAATAGCCGGTGCTGAGTGAGTAAAAAAATTGGTTTTTTTGGTGCATTAAAATATCCTTTTCTTATTGAACTAAAAAAACAAGAATTTATTTTCAAAGCAAAATATCAAGTGGTTTTTATTATTGGTGCTTACGCCCGTAGTCTGTGCTTTTGGATTTAAATCACTTGAACAACCGATCAACTGATTCACAAATATTAGCAAAGCCCTGATCTGTTAAATTTGATAGTCTGAGCACCTTGGTCAACTGATTAAAGGGAATCAGAAACACCAGAGCTGGCGAACAAGCGAAACCGCTGGCGATATAAAAAGCTCAATCGTGATTGGTTGAGATCGTTTTGATTGATGATTTTGATAGGAAAGAAATTTGCGAAAAAGTACGACATAAAAACATTCGGATTGTACTTTAAAAGTCAATGATTTTTTATGAAAATTAATGAAAGAATATGAAACTTCAAGTTTTGAGTAATACAAAATAAACATAACACATGTAATCAGAATATTCGCATTTCTGAAATTTGCTTCATGGAATCCAATTTAGATTTGAATATAACTCAAATAAAAAATAAAGCACCGTAGTTAGCTGATGAGATTTTATTTTTAATTAACATAATTCTAGAGTTCTATATTCTAACCTTTAGATTAGGTAAAAAGATAAAACAAATTAAGCAATTATTGGGAACTTGAAATATTGAATCAGTTTTGTACTTCGGTCGGTAAATTATTTATATATAATCTAGTAAAATAATACAGAATTTAGTAATAATAATTAGCTACCTTCAAAAAAATGACCATGATGAATAAAATTAAATTGAAATCTTAATCAGTTTAATCAAAAATTGTATCCGCCGCCGGGAATTGAACCCGGGCCACTCGTATGATAGCCAAGTATTTTACCATCAAACTACCGGAGCGAGAGCCGCGGGAGAAAATTTAAGTATAAAACAATAGAGGAAAAATACTTTAATTATTAGAAATAATAATTTAAATAAACATTGGACTCGATATATCACACCTCAAGAATACTGTGAATCAAAAATATTTTATTTCTAAAATACTAATCTAATTTCGATTATATTGACGTGAAGTGTATTTAAGCAGATAGCTGATGACGGACGACGCCATGTTTTTTGTTTCGTAATCGCAGCTCCAGCCAGACTCGATTCTGATTGGTGATCGAACCTAGATCACTGCTCTGAGCGTTGATTTCTTAACACACAGTGGTCAACTGATTAAGGTGCTTCGGAATACCAAATCAAGCTGATTTGTGCTAAGAGATCCTGATCACAGGTTGCCAGAGGCTTCAGAATACGGCCGTTAGTCAGTTAAAAAATCCATTTGGTTTTTATAGTGCAAGGTACAGTTGGGGAAATAAAAAACGACTCAGTTGCGATTTCTGGTGAACCACTTGGGTTAGGAAGACAAATGAGGTGTCATTTTTCATTGTTTAAAGTATTCTTTAACTAAAAAAATTTTCGAGTCCTTAGGGGGTCGTCTTCATATTAAACGAAACTCTAACTTTTTTTTTTCAACGGGGACCCCCAATTATTATGATATTTTCTGAAAGGCCATCCCTCAAAACCCTTAAATACCCAGTTTCATCCAGATTGATTCACAATTAAAAATTTTTTGAAAAATTAAAAAAAAAATTAATTTTTAAAATCGTGAAATATTTTGACGGTAGTCGATTCAGGTGGTAATTTTATGTATAAAGCCAAAATTTCAATCGATTTCACCAAATAGTTTTTGATAAAAACGATAATAATAAATATATTTGCGGTATGCATTCGGCAATGGTATACCGCCCCTTAAGTTTAAAGTTTGTTTTTATCAAAAACTATTCGGTGAAATCGATTGAAATTTTGGCTTTACACATAAAATTACTACCTGAATCGATTACCGTCAAAATATTTCACGATTTTAAAAATTAATTTTTTTTTAATTTTTCAAAAATTTTTTAATTGTGAATCAATCTTAATGAAACTGGGTATTTAAGCGTTTTGAGGGATGGCCTTTCAGAAAATTTCATAATATTTGGGGGTCTCCATTGAAAAAAAAGTTAGTGTTTCGTTTAATATGAAGACGACCCCCTAAGGACTCGAAAAATTTTTTGGTTAAAGAATACTTTAAACAATGAAAAATGACACCTCATTTGTCTTCCTAACCCAAGTGGTTCACCAGAAATCGCAACTGAGTCGTTTTTTATTTCCCCAACTGTACAATAAAATTTCTTGTTCTTAATAAATTAAAAAAACCATACTTGGTTTTTATTGAATAACACCATAGAATTTCTTTTCAAAACATAAAAAAACAAGTTCTTTTTTTAATATATATTAATATATATATTATAATAAATATATTTGTATTTATGAAAAAAAAAAACAATATATTAAGAGACAATATTTTAATAAATAAATTACTTTAATAAACCCAAAAGTTTTTCTTTAAAAAATTGCATATTTTCTGGAAAAAACCAAAAAAACCATTTTGGTGGTTTTAAAAAAAAAAAAACATTTGGTTTAAACCATGCCCACCCTGCTTAGAAAACACTGTCAAGGTCATTCCTGGTTTTATTTTTAGTAAAAATTCAGTGCAACAGATCGTACTTTCAAGATACAAGTACAATTTCAAATACATACGCCATCGGCACTTAACGCTTGGGATTTTCCAATCGTACATTTACGTCGACAGTTAAGGGGTGCAAAGAGTACCTTTAACCTATTCATTATTTGATATAGCACGGAAAGGTTATGTAAAGCAATTATCACATAAAAGGTAATTTTCATCCGAGTTTTTTGCGAGAACTTGCATCTAGTAAAAACTGATAAAGCAGAAAGAATTTGTATTCCAAGAAATAAATTTCCAATTTTTAAATAATTCACTGTTTTAAAACAAATCGTCGCTTTAAAATAATACTGCATTATCTGCAAACATACTTTTCGTTAGCTTCCCGCAAGTGAGAATCGCCAAATAATGTAGAGTTCCGCCGGTTCCCGCCAGTCACAATCTCGGCAGGGTCAAAATCCCGACAGGGTCAGAATCCCAACAGGTCAAAATCACGACAAGTCCAAATGCCGACAGGGTCAGAATCCCGACAGGATCATAATCTCGACACAGGAAAAATCCTGACAGGATCATAATCTCGACAGGGTCAAAATCCCGACAGGTCAAAATCTTGACAGGGTTGAAATCCCTGCAGAGTCGAAATCCCGACAAGATCATAATCTCGACAGGGTCAAAATCCCGACAGGATCATAATTTCGACAGGGTCAGAATCCTGACAGGGTCGAAATTCCGACTGGGTCAGAACACCGACAGGATCACGATCCCGACAGGGTGAAAATGCCAATGGTCGGGCTGGAAATTCTGGAATCGGAAATTCTGACCTTGTCGGGGTTTTGACCTGTCGGGATTCTTATCCAGTTGGGATTCTGACCTTGTCGGGGTTTCGACCTGTCGGGATTCTGATCCTGCCGGGATTTTGACCCTGTCGGGATACTGACCCATCGATATTGGCGACGTTTGCGCCAGGATAACCGAAAAGTACGTTTGCAGATAATGCAGTATTATTTTAAAGCGACGAAATAGACCGCAGGTTTTTTTCAATGCTATTGAAAATTCAAAATAAAATTATTTTCCATACTCTAAAAAATTATATACATACCATAAGAGCTTTTAATAGCCTTTTGATATTTTCATAATCCTTGTTTTCCAAAACTTTCAAGTTAGCATGGTTGATATCGGTATTGCTTTGACAGTTTGGACAGATATATTCATCTATAGAATCAGCTTCACTTTGTAGAACACCAACACATCTACCATGGAACCAATCCTGACACCGGTCACAACAAATGTAAAATCTGAAAATTAAAATAAGAATTTAGGTTAAAACAATAACAGTAGACCAAGACCACTTGCACCACATAAACCTTTTTGTTAGTAATTGCGAGATATTTTCATTTTTAGTCGTTTTATATATTTTGTCTGTTCTATATTTTGCAATTTTTTACATATTTAGAGATGCAGTATTTTATATAATATTTGGAATATTAATTGATACTAAGCAATAGGTGGCGCTAATCATCTAGCAGGATCGCCTTTCTCAAGTGCGAGAAAGGATTTTTTATGGTTTGTCCCTGTTTGAAGGGACATGTTATGGGATGAGAGAATGTAGCGATTTGCTTTTCGTGTACGTGTGGGGATGTCTATTAAAAGTTGGTTAAGTTTAGAAAGGTGTAATCCATGTTGCTAGCACCACAGCAGCAACCAAGATCCAGGAAATGCACGAGAAGGCGATACACTCGTGTAAGGACCCAGGTAAGTCTGGTAGTTTTTAGGAAGCATGAAACTGAGAACAAGTAAAATTATTGAAGTGTATGATATTGAATCATTAGTAGTTATTGAAGTGAATTTTTAGTTATGAAGTTTATTTGTGAGTTTTAAGAGTTTTTAGTCTAAAAAGAAAAAGAGCCTGCATTAAGGCCTGGTAGACCTTTTTAGTATTCTTAGTGTTGTTGATGCAACACTTTTCAAGACAGCAATATTGCATAGATATCAATGTCCCAATCAAATTAATTAAATAAAAATTTTAAAAAATTAAGATATCCCAAATAATAGTCAACAGCACTAAATTAGCTTGGCATTTAAATATTTTTGACAAATCTACTTACTGAGATTCGTCATAGGGCGATCGACAGAGACAGTACAACTCTTCAGCTGCTGATGCAGTGGCGTTAGCGCAATCCTTGCAGACGTACCGGGACATTGATTTTGCTTTTGTTTCCGTGAGTCCTATGCATTCCACATGGAACCAGTTCGAGCACATGTCACAACCAATCATAAACCTGCAAAAGAAATCGAAACTTTCAAACTTACGATAACAACAAAATTTATTACAACACCTTTTCATTTAAAAAAAAGAACAAGAAAACAAACCTTTTACTATCATATGGCTTTTTACAAACACAATAAAGCTTCCTTTGGTCGAGAGCTTTGTGATCATTGGGCTTGGTAATAGTCCTCTGCTTCTTGGGAGTTTGTTCGCCACTGTCACTTTCTGAGACAGATTTTCGTTTCTTCGGCTTCACAATCTTCTCCTCTACTTTAATTGGCTTGACAGGCTTTGCTACAATCTTAGGTGCTTTTGGAGAAGGCGTCTTCACAACTTTTACAGGTTTGGGAGTTTTGACCACTTTTGGAGCAACTGCAGGAGATTGAACAGTTATAGACTGAGGGGGTATAGCTGTAGTGATGGCCTCCCTCTTTTTTACTTCAGCTTGGACTTCAGCCTGGAAAAGAAAAATGCTTTGAAGAGAATGCTAATGGCAAGTTTAGGAGTAGAGGAATATTTCAAGAAGCTGAGTCAGCAGTTTCAGATTATACATGCAATTTTCTACAAAGTTACCACTAATTACCTGAATTTCAACTTGTATCTCTTTTTCCATTAAAGCTCGTTTTTTGAGAATATCTCGCCTCAACAGTTCAGTGTGCCTTATAAGTAGAGTCTGCAACTTAGCGGTACTAGCCCTCACTTTTCTTTCTTCAGCGGTTTCTTTTATCTTTTGCTTACGCTGAGTGTTTTTCTCTTCCTTTTCCACACGGTCCACAACACCTTTCAGCACTACTTGACAAACAGCCAGTCTGAGGGAAAAATGACAGTTGGAACAAAAATCAGTTTTAGCAATTAATGCAAACATGAGAAAAGCAGTAATCAGTAAAAGAGTAATCAGTACTTATAAGAACAACAGGTGCACTAAGAATAAAATCTCCAGTAAAATATATTAATATATAAGAATGAAAAATATGAACCGAAATATCTGTTAACAATGATGACTAACACCCATACCTCTGACTATCTTCTTTTTGTTCAGGAGTTAGTGTTTTGCCTTTGTTCTTTTCAGCTACAGTAGTAGTGAGTGGACTAGCCACTTTGATGGGTGTGGGTGTTTTACCCTCAGCTTCTAGTTGCTTATGCATTTGCTGTTGTTGATGTCGCTGCATAGCAAGGAGTTTCTGTTGAATTTCAGGACCATGCTGATTCATCAAAGCCTGACGTACAACTGTAACAAAAAAGGGAAAAAAATTAAAGAATGCATACTTTAATATATTCTGAGTGAGTAATTTTATGGACTGCCACATAATTTAGCAAAGGGCAGGGTTCCCACTCAATTTTGGAAATAAAATTCCCTTAATTTTCCAAGTTAATTTCAAAGATTTTCCGAGCAAAAAACTAGCAATCCCTGATCTTTTTCAGATATTTCTTGCTTTTTCAAACATATATTTTCAATAAATTGTATTTAATTTTCTTTTAAAAAATGTAATTATTAAAAATTTATATGATAATTTTCCAGGTTTTCTGAATGGTTTTTAAGAGGCAAAAATAAGCAATTTTCCCTTATTATTCCCCGACTTTTTAGGTCAAATCAAAATTTCCTGACTTTTCCTGTGACCTGACATGTGGGAACACTGATAGGGTTAAAAAACACCTAGCATAAAAGCAAAGACTGCCAATATAAATTTCAAGAATTGTCTTACAGGCGACAAAATTTAAAAACCATTGCCGTTGCATAGACCATGAAACACATTTGCAAGAAAGTTTAATAGATTTGGTGTCTAACTTTTTATAGTGCATAAAGGATTTCAGGTACAACATGCAATCAATGTCAACACAACCAAACCCCAATTTTTGAAAGAATTAAATACTCACTCTGCTGCTTGATGGCATTGGTCAGCACAAACTGCTGAGAGGTGCCATCACTCTTGGTAGTCACAGTGACTACTTTTGTAGGGCTGGTCAGAATCTGCTTTCCTTCAGTAGCACTCCCTTTGATGGGTGTGGGTGGTAGTAGGATCTTGGCAGGTTGGGCAGGCTGGGGCTGAGGAGCTGCTACAGCCACCTGGGGGGTTGTTGGCTGGGCAACTCCAGGCTGCACAACAGAGGCCAAGCCTGGAATGGTGACTGTTGACGTTTGCAGACGCACTTGCTGGCCTGCAGGGGCAACAGGACGGACTGAAATGAAAATCGTATGAGGAAGTTGCATGATTTTTTCTTATTTTTTAATCGATTCTTGCAAAAATAAGCAACTACCCAAAATTTGAGGCCGATTGAGAAATTTTTTGATTGCCAAAAAAATTAACAAAAATCCACTTTTTAAAAGCGTGCGAAAACGCCAAGAGTTTGGGATCATCGTATGTTTACGTCATCATACGATAAACATTGTTGGAAAGCATTGGAGTTGATGGTATGATTGTACGTTTTTTCCTCGACTTTTAAATTAAAATATTTAATTACCTGTACATTTTTTTGAAAAATTGACTAGATACAGTCGAGTCCGCTTAATGTGATCGCATTTGTCCGAGATGAAACTGATAACAATAAGCGATTTCATATCAAAAAGCAGTAAACAGTGTAACCAGATTATTTGCTTTAAAATTAAAGTTATGTAATCGTAACTAATGGATTTGAAATTATCTTACACTTTACATAGAACAGGGGTGGAAAATACAAAATGCATTTTTCAGGGATGTTGCACAACTTTGAGCATTTTGTAGCAGCTAAATTTAAAATTTGTAGTGGTTTGTAGCAGCTAAATTCAAAAGTTTTAGCAGTTTGTAGCAGCTAAATTAAAAATTTGAAGCAGTTTGTAGCAGCTTAATTAAAAATTAGTAGCAGAATAAACCATTTTTGTAGCAGCCGATTTTAAATTTTGTAGCAACTTATCTTAATTTTAAAGCAGGAACAGGGCGAATCAATTTTTTGCAACAACCAAAATTAAAATCCATAGCAGGGTTAATAGTTCTTGTTACTAAAATATACTGATAATTTATCCCAACTATTAATCTTAAAACAATGCATGATTAAGTAAACTACTAAAAATTTATAAGACAAATTACACAAAAAACAGGTGTTTGAACAGCTAGAGGCAAAAAAAAACTTAGCAAAATTCAGTGGCGGATCCAGGATTTGGTTTTGGGGGGGCTAAGAATTTTCATAATCCAATTGAATATTCTTGCCAATGGTAATACAGAAAAGGTAGTAAATTATTCTTCTCAAACCACTAAAAGGGGGGTCTGGGGGTCCTCCCCCAGAAAATTTTTGGAAATTTAAGTCAAAAACCCCACTTTTTCAACTCGTTTTGGTACGCCTCATCCGAATTTCGGATATAATTTTTTTGCATTTTGACAAACTTAGTAAAATGTTAGACGTTTTGGGGGGCTTCAGCCCGAGAGCCCTCCCGTAGATTCGCCACTGGCAAAATTGCAACACTTTAAAGGTACCTTAGAAAATTTACCATTTAAAAATAGGAGCATTTATAAATTTAAAAAAGAGAAAAAGTACATTCACAAAACAGATTCAAAAACCTCTGATAAGCCATTTTATCATAAATTAAAAGTTAAATGGTAATTCTGAACAAACTATTAATTAATTTTTAATGCTTTTAAAATAATGTTATTGTTAATGATAATAGTTTTCAATACAAATTTTAATTTTAATAACAACACACTATGCTTATTATATTCCTGAATCAGGTTTTAAAACCACTTTTAAAGTCAAAATGTAACTAAAATGAAATAAAAATTAAAAGAAATTAGTTAACAGAATAATTATTTAAGTAATAATTAAATTGAAAAAACAATATTGTCAAAAAATTTTAGTTAAGTAGAGCAAAAAAGTAAGAAATTAGTATTTTTAGAATCTTAAATCAGATAAAAAAACACTATAATCATCTGATTAAGTTTCTATAAAACGACCTTTCAGTAAAAATTTACAACTTAGAAAATCCACTAGCTGAAAATACTGACTTAAATAGAGAAAAAATAATCTTATTAGACTTCTCAGGCTGCTCTGACCAAAGTAAAGTTGTTTTTTCTGCACCAGCGTTGAAGCTAACTTCAACAGACGTCCGTAGGAAAAGATTCGCGGAAAAAACAAAACTGTCGCGGAAAAATCACTATTTTCCCGATTTCCGGAACACCATGACCACGGTAAAATTGGTTTTTCTATATCGCAATAATGATGCAAGAAGAAGCCAACTAGAATCGGCATGCGCGCGGCCGTCCACAAATTCGCGGGAAGAACGGAACACTCTGCAACTCTCCACGTTCGGACCAACTTCCCTCCACCTTAGTGGAGAACCATGAATTCCCGTGGGCAAAGTCCAAACGCACAAAGCTCAGACAGTCCAAAGGCAGGGAATACGTCGCCTTCAGCGACAGGCGTCCCAGAATGAAAAGGTTCGGTTCGGAACACTCTGCAAAAAAAAACCCAAAACTTCCGGGGAAAATTGCTATTTTTCCAACTTCCGGAACACCGGACTTGTGGGTTTCGGATCACGGTAAAGGTCACGGTCTACATCGCCATAACGACGCAAGAAAAGCCAACTTGAATCGGCACCCGCAGCTGTCCACAAAAGTTGCGGGAAGAACGGAACACTCCGCAAAAAACGAAACTTCAAACTTTCGCGAAAAATCGGGATTTTTTCGACTTTTTAACGGACTTAACGCAGCGAATTGAAACCTATTTTATATAGGGGAGATAAATTTATAAAAGAAATGTAAAATCTGGTTTCGATGGCTGACGTCATCGGTTTTGAATTCAAGTGGTAGAAATGTGGAAAAGATTCCAAGACGATTTGAGTTTTTTTTCTAAGGATGAAGGTTTTCTTCCCGTGAGAGGAGAGTTTGATAATTCGATTTCAGGAAAATCGTTAATTGGTGCAGCCGCTACATCCCTGCATAGTGGCTGAGGATTGGTTCTTTTCTTATCAGTTGTATTTTCAGGGTTACTGATTCAGATTGAATGGATTATCAGGTTTTTGGCGCAAAAATGTGAATTTTGCCTATTTTTGGCGCAGGTAACCAATTTCGGTGCAGTTTGAGCAGATTTTCCACCCCATCATAGAAGGGAAAATATAAGAGTAGTACAATTAATAAAAATAAAATAATTGCTTACTTTGTATTTCTATAAAGTAGAAGAATTTTTCCTTTTGCGCTCCATTATATCCTTTCATTTAAAAAATCCCTTAAATTAATCTGAATTCCAGTAAACAAGGGAAAAGCAAAATCTCTTATCAGAAACATCTGTAAAGTGGCGATGGTTTTTTTCAACAATCATAAAATCATAAGCACGGATTCAGTCCCCCCCTTTACCCATTTTCTTTCAATATATGCGGAGCATTGAATATTTTCTTTTTCTTGCATAACAGTGCAACTGTCCGATTTTTAGAAAAAAAGAAGCGTCAGATGATACCTGAGGGTGGGGCAGATGTTTACTAGTGATGGGCAGGTATCGATACCAAATACTTAAGTACTCGATACCTATAGGTATCGAGTGTATTCGATACCCACAAAAGTATCGATACTTTATTGACATATTTCGTTTTAAATTTTTCAATGAAGTAATCTTTATAATACCTACTGTAGATCAAACGCAGCCTGTTTCCGTTTTCATTTTGCAACGCTCAAACCCAAGTCATCATCCGCGAGAGAAATTTGACGCGGCTAGGTTTTTCCCCCGCCAAATCCTTCGCCTCTATCCACCTCCAGGCCCGTAGCTACGGGGCTTTTTGATGGATCGCTTTCAGTTTTTTGAATATTAGTCTGATTATGGATAGGCCCTAAAAAAATTGTCCCTTCAGGTTCATTTCCCGACATTGAAAAAAAGTACTCGATACCTAAAAGTACTCGATACCTATAAGTATTCGATACCTATAAGTATTCGATACCAAAGTATTCGATACCTAAAATTATCGATTTTGCCCATCACTAATGTTTACTTTTAAAAATTTGACCTTCAAAAGGAAACTCGAAAGTGGAAGTTTTTAGGGGATATGGACAAATTTTGATAATATTAAGCGGAGTGTTGCTGATCACATGAAACGATGAGTTTTACATTAAATTAAATAGGAATGATCGGTACCTGTCGATTGCGGTAACATTATCCGATTGATAACATTAACCGTGATCACATTAAGCGGATTCGACTGTATTTCATTTTACCATACAAAAAACCATAAGGTACACTTGTTTGTTTTTGAAAATCTGACACATGCAACTTCCTTATTATGTTTTAATGGAGGGTTTATAGTGTCCATTTGGAAAATATAGGACGTCATAATTTCTCATTATTAGCAAATTTCTGATTTTTGTTCTATTTGACGTGGAAAAGATTTTCGCATGATAGGGCATCGTTTTAAACCTTGATAAGTTCAAATCAATATTTAAAACTGGCTGTTTTTATCAGGTTCTGTACCAACCTGCTTCTTCACCAACTTTGAATAAAAAGCACTTTAAAGGGCCTTTAAGAATAATTACAAATCAAGGCAGTTTTTAAGTATTTTCATTTGACTTTATGCAAATCTGTTCAAACATGGGAATGAATAAAAAATATTTTAGCAACTCATTAGTTTCATACCCGTCCTAGTTGCTATCTGCGCACCAGGGGCTTGTGGTCGTATCTGAATCAACTTGGGCGCAGTCGGGGTATTAGTTACTGCAGCTCCAGATGTTGAAATCAAATTTGGAGTAATAGCAACTGGTGACTGGAACTAAAGAAATATACTCGTTAAGGGATTCAAAGGGAAAAGCAAGCTTTAGAACTCTAGGCACAAATTAACGATTCATACCTTAATCTGTGTGGCTTGCCCTTGTGTTACCAGCTGAATGGTGCCAGGGGCAGCAATGTTGGCCATATTCGGCATGGAGATGGACACAGGAGAGGGGGTAGATGTTGCAAGAGTGGCAACGGCGCTGGCAGCTGTGGGTGCAGGCGCCAACGAAATTGCTGGCCTGAGGGGCGGTAGTTGGTTTGGTTGAGGGGTCTGAACGGCAGGCTGTTCCGGCTGTGTTTGTTGGACAGTTGGCATCGTTAGAAGTTGGAGTCTACCATCAGCCAACCGAATAAGTTGTTGTCCTGTCGTGAAATGGAAATAAGGATATTATACTATTCTTGGGAACAATATTTTTTAAGAGCAGTGCTAGAAAACTATAAATATAATTAAACAGTTTTGAAATCAACAATAATCAAAACTAATTTGTTGTAATTAAATAGTGTCAAAAACAATAGCAAGATAATTTTAGAAATCAATATTGTTCCAGCTTGCTGCTAAAAGTCCATTATCTTAGGCAAAAATTGTCTCAACAGATTTTATTTTATTTAAGTAGAGCACAAATTAAAATAAGACAATGCCTGTTTTTTACAATTTGAAAACAGTATGTGGAGAGCTGAGATTTTTTAACTGGGTGGTTTCATGCTCTTCTTCTAGTAATTAGTAAAGTAGAAACAAACTTTACTGAACACCTAACAGCAGTTTATAATATTTGCAATAAAAAGTAGGAAAACTAAATACATGAGTTCAGTTAAGGTATCTGACCACATATAAAACACGATTTTGGATCAAAATATCGATTTTCTATTTTTGGTTTCAAAATAATATTTTATCTTTCTTCTTTCAAAATCCGTTTAAATTTTGTTTCTATCTTATATAGAACGAGAGTTATTGGAATTTTAAACTAACCAGTCCTCTACTTTTGAATTAGGAACTAAGCGGAAGTGGGAGCATTTTCTCAAAATCGTTTTTCATATTTTTGTTCACCGCAAAACAGCATAAGTCATGAAGTTATGCAATAAATTGCATGAAATTTTGAATTTATGTCTTTTAAGAGTTGTTTTAGGGAATAGACCACCCTCATACACATTGAACCTTTATTTTCTGAATAATAGGTGGTTCTATGCAAGCATTCTGTATAAAATTTGATTTTTTTAGTTTGTTGGAAGTAACTTGCTATTAAATTATATCTAACATATTTACATTATTACCAATGGTCTATTCCCTAGAACTAGGTCAAAACACTATAAAAGAAACAGAATACCAATATCAGGCCCGTATTTAAGTTTTTTGCCGCCCTGTGCATATCGATTTATTTCTGCCCCCTCTATTTCATTTCCAGTTTCAAGAAAGTGCCCCCTCTATTTCATTTCCAGTTTCAAGAAAGTGCCCCCTTGTTTCTTTTAAAGTCTACTGCTTAAAGGTGGGGTCTTTACCTTTTGACTAAATATATCAAAATGTTGGGAATTTTTAAAAAAGTATCACGGAAGATCCCCTTATGGTACAGCTGGGGGGTATGGGGTAGGCCTGGGCCTTAAATCGATATATAAAGATAAATCGATTTAACCCCAACATCGGAATACCGGTTTCACGCTTATATCGGATTCCTTATATCGGAACCGATATATAATTCCGGAATTCGAAAGATAAATCGGTTTTTCAGAATACCGGGGTTTAGCGCGAATATCGAATCTCTAAAATCGAATACCGATATGTAATTCCGGAATCAGAAATTTGATTCAACTTGATTATTTAAATTTTCCTTAAACCGATATTTCTGTTTTCTGATTCATACTCGTAGATCGGCTGCGATAACCGATACTGTTCCCGAATTGTCTTAATCACTATGTTTATGATGATTATTAACAAAATTTATTGTACATAATTGAAAAATATTTGTTTTCATATTCTTACTATTCTTAGGTTCTAATAATCCTTTAATATTTAGGTACTCCATTAAAAGTTTCGACGATTAAAAAGGATTGCGAAAAGAAGAATTTCGTTAAACGAGCTGCGATTACTGATAGACATGCATTTATTTCTGACGGACCCTTTTTATTATTTTAATACTTGTTGATAAAAAAAATACTTCATCTTGAGCAAAGGGATTGCTGTGTAGATTATCATTTTAATGATTTGTAATTGTTTTACATATTTAATGAGAAGATTGAATTGGATTAAAAAAGTATGTTTTCTTTTCAACTGACTTTGAGAATCGAAACTACTGCGCCATCTATATGTTAGTATAATAATTATAAGTTAGTATATATAGTTACTTACAAGGAAACATTCTTAGGGTGAACTCACAGAAATGCACGAAAATTTTACAGGCATAAGAAGATGACTCAAAACACTTACTGTGAAAAAATTAGCTGCTGAATTTCAATAGGAGAGGAGTTATTTAAATTTGAAATTTGGGTTCTGAGTTGCCAAACACATTCATTTAGCACCACTTGAATTAATTTTTATTCCTGTTTTGCATTTGATGAACTTTTTTTTATTCGCTCATTTATAAGTGGCAACAGAGAAAACGCGGCCATTTCATTCTACCATTTGGCGTTCTCTCTGCGTTTCTCGCCTTGTAGGGTTACATTTGGCGTTAAATATGACAATTTTCAATAATTTTTTACAGCTTTTCTACTGTAATTCAGCAGCTAATTTTTTTACAGAAGGTGTTTTAAGTCATATACTAACCCCTGTAAAATTTTCGTCCAATTCTGTGAGTTCATCCTGAGAATGTTTCCTTGTTAGAGTTAAAGGAAAGGTTTTTATTTCTAGAATACTTGATATATGACAAAAAACAAGTATTTTAAATGATACATGTATTGTGTATGTGTATTCTATTTATTTCAGCTTAAAATTTGGATTAATATTACCCGAATTAAATCGATTTATAACTAAATCGGATTTTAAGTTGAACTATAAATCGATTTAAGAAATTTATATATCGCCCAGCCCTAGTATGGGGGTCCTCCCCCAGAAGAAATTTTAAAATTCGACCTTTAAAAGCAAGGATTTACAGAACCTTTTTGGGTCCATCACTTTTATCTTTTTACACAATATTTTGGGGATTTTCTCAAAAGTGTCACGCAAGATTCCATAGTGGAACCGCAGGGGGGTATGGGGGTCCTCCCCCAGAAAAAAATTTGAAATTTGACTGGTAAAAGTAGGGTTTGAACTCATTTTGGGTCCAAGAGGGGGCACTGTCCAGAGTGCCCCCACTTGGACCCAAATGGGTGAAATTAGTATTGAATCCTATTTAATAAAGAATAGAAAATATTTTTTCTCGCCAACCTTTTTCCTATACGCCGATCCACTCGAGCAAGCTCATCCATTTTAACAAAAAAAAAAGCTCTTTTCCCTGAGATGAAGGGTAACAAACCGACAATATCGGCATAGAACGAAGATGACCAATGACCATGCCATCTGATCTTCTCCATTCCGGGAAACAAAAGCCATCGTTCGGATATTTTGGGGGGATGTGACCGTTGGATGCTGGGAACGACTCAACCCTAGATACTAGAATTTACTCGTAGTGAAAACTGTGTGGTACATTTTTTTCAAGAGTAGCATTTTGAATTGTTGTAATCTGCCGCCCCCCAAAATTGTGCCGCCCTGTGCTATAGCACATGTTGCACATGCCTAAATACGGCCCTGACCAATATCTTAATTCTTATGTTATTTATCTTGTTTTGCGGTTGAGGTGTTTTTTCCATTATTTCACTCATTAATTTAGCTATAAATAGCAATAAAATTTTTTTATTTACATTTTATGGTTTTCAATCTTAGTTATTGGTTACATTCTATCATAAAATGCAAAAAAATAAGTAATTTTTAAACAATTTGGATAATTGGTACTCAAAGGTGTCCGGATACCTTAAAACGTTAATTTTTTAAAGTTAAAAATATCAAAATAATAAACAAATCACAAGGATGTTATTAAAAGTATGGTTACATTCCTATACAAGCCTAAAATCAATTAGTTGAATGTATACCTGGAAGAAGTCCCCTGACTTGAAGTTGACCATTAGGCCCTTGAATCAGTTGAATTGTTGTTCTTGCAGGCGTAGCTGCTTGAGGAGTAGGATTTGACACTGGTTGTCTGACAATGTGACCACCCAGCTAGAACAAAGAATAATAAAATGTTCAAACGTTATCTATATGCATTTCAATCACCAAGTTCAACCAAAATAACCAAGCAAATTTTTTTGTGTATGAAGTACCCAAACATTAATTGACTTGGCAAATACACAATTAAACAATCCACCTTAAAAAACTTGGCATAAAAGTAGGATTAAAAATTTTTTACCGATAAAACAGTAGGCCTGGTTGGAGTAGCAGTTGCGTTTGCAGCATTTGGTGCCCGAACAACTAGAGGAGACTTCTGCAATACTGTAGTAGTGATTGGAACTTTTGCGTTGGTTGTAGTTATAGTCGTCAATGACTTAGCTAGATTAAAGAGAACAATATTATTGCATAAAAAGTAATGCAATCACATTTAAACAAAACAGTTTTAATGACAGAAAATCTTACCTTCAGGTTTAGTAACTCTGCTCGTAAATATTCTACGAACTGCAGGATAAGTTTTAGGACTTGCAGTGGTGGGAGTTGTTGAAATAGCAGATGATACCAAAGATATCTAATATAATAAAGATAATATTTTCACTATTTTAACCTTTTGATGAATACTTTTTGAAAACATATTTTAAAAAGAAATCTTTTCCAAAATAAAAAAAACACCCAGTAAAAATTACTGTTAAGATGTATGCATAATACAATTTCCTTTAAAATTTTTCATTTGTATCGAGATTGATAATTTTAAAAAATTAAATCCAGTCAATAAGGAAGTTGCATGTGTCAGATTTTCAAAAACATACAAGTGTTCCGTATGGTTTTTTGTAGGGTAAAATGAAATATCTAGTCAGTTTTTCAAAAAAATGTACAGGTAATTAAATATTTTAATTTAAAAGTCGAGAAAAAAACACGTGACTTAAAACGTTTATTGTTTAAACTATAAGATGGCGTCAACAATAATACCTTCAACTCCATTGCTTTACAACAATGTTTAGTATAAGATGACGTCACATCCAAACTCTTGGCGTTTTCGCGCGCTTTTAAAAAGGGGATTTTTGTTAATTTTTTTGACAATCAAAAAATTTCTCGATCGGCCTCAAATTTTGGGTGGTTGCTTATTTTTGCAAGAGAATTCGATTAAAAAAATTTAAAAAAATCATGCAACTTCCTCATTATAAACTGAAAAATTATATTAAAGCATTCAGGAATAGGTTAGTTATTACATTATAAAACTGGGATTATTTGATCAGAAGTGTTGCATAACAATCAATGTTATCTCATAAAACATTCTGATAATGCAGAGCACTTAAATTTAAAGTACAGCAAAATGACAAATGCCTTTTGCATCTTTATAAAGTAATTGCATGCAAGTATCTTTTTTAAAAATAACCCTTCAAATTTAAGGTTTAACTTTAAATGTTTACTGAAGCAAAGCAAATAGGATAAAATTTTAAATGGCTTTAAAGTCAGTTTACATCAGTAGCTTGAAAATGCAAGCATGCAGTTACTCAAAACATGATTGAAAGGGCAGAATAATATTTGATTAACATAATAAAGTGCTAGAAAGCAAAATATTTGTTTTAGAAGCCATGTAACTCAGGTACTAATAACATGCTTGCATTACCCAAGAGCAGGCCTAATGCAAATAGTTTTTACCTTTGTTACAGTAGCAGTAGTACTTGTTGTCGAAACAGAACTAATTAAGGAAGTTTTTGAATTAGAAGAGAGAGTTACTTTATTGGGAAGCTTAGACGCTTGTCCAGGATTAGCTTCTTGCAATCTCTTTTGTTGAAGAGCCAACCGTTGTTGTACAAGTTGAGCTTCCATTTGAGCCTTTATCTTCTCGGCACTTTGTTGGTGAGCTTGCTTATCTCTTAGGTGCTCCCGTTTCTTTTTTTCTACCCTAAATAGACATTTCACATGTTTAAAATTTTAAACCATAACACTTAAGATTCATTGAAAAACTTCCGTTACACATTTGTTTAAAGATTAAAACTATTAGAACTAACTAAACTAGCTCCAGAATAATTTTAATTTCATCATATTTATTCTTAACTAATTAATGAATATAAAGAGCATAAAGAGAAGACCAGAGATTGTGTGCGTGTCCATTTTAAAAAACAAAATTAATTTTGCATAAAATTTTTAGATTAAAAAAAAAGATTTCTTGAGAAAGGTTTTTGCAAATTCAAAAAATTATCTGCTCTTAGCATGAACCAGTTTTAACTTTATTATAATATAAATATATGGAGTTTTAAAACCTACATTTCACCAAATTCTCTTATTTCCCATAAGTCTAGATCTTCCTCTGGCACCCAGCTTTCAGAAACTGTTGGTAGTTTATTTTCAGGAGATTCAGGCCTTCTTCTTTCCCTCAAGCCACTTCGTTGTGGAGTAGATTTGACTGCATAGAAAAAGTTAATAAATAAATTGAACTTATTTTTAGCGCCCTTCATTCAAAACATTCTTCATAGTCGCTAACTCCCCAAAATAAAAATAAAGACACTTTCTAAACAAAAACAAACTAGAGATAATAAAAAAATTAAAACTTCAATGTTTAATTAACTTTAATTTAATGAAAGAACAAAAATTTTTTGTTCATATCATAAAATATCTACTGAACACTTGTAAGAGATTCAATAAATTATAATTATCCATTATTATTTATCTTAATGGACTCATGGTTCCCACTCTTTGAAAACATTGAAAATCAAGGACCTTTTTCGCAGACATTTAAAAATTAGTCGTATTTCAAGACAAGTCATTTTTCCCGCATACAATTGGAACGAGGGGAGAAGTCGCTCTTCACTGTCAGTTTGTAAAACTGGCCGCAAGTTATGTTCGAAAGAGTAGTTTTAAAGAAAATTTCAAGAAAAAAACAAAGAAAGATCTGAAAAAATTAAGTTCGATTACTGGCTGAGTGAAAATTCAAGGACCTAAGTCATTTTTCCAGGACCTAGAATGTTTTTCAGACTTTCAAGTACCTAAATTTAGCCTTAAAAATTCAAGGACTTTTAAGGACAGTGGGAACCCTGTGGACTGAATAATAACTGCCTCACATTCAAAGGACCATAGCTAGTAAAAGCCTACTGAAATTCAACTTAGAAACTACATTGGTCAAACTTCTCAAGCATCTATTTTCACATCAAGGGAACTTAGATAATTAATGTTGTATTTTACACCCATTTTTCTGTACAAGTATAATGAAAAAAGCTATGGTTTTAAATATACATAATTTAAGACGATTCAATACACACTGTGCTGTTTTTCTGTGTTGGTAAAACTATTTTACTAATTCCAAACTGATAGAAATACAACTTACCTCTGGGCTTTGTAGGCAAATCAATGGGAACTGTAATTCTCCTCACCAAATATTCAGAACGCAGACCAAACATTCCAACATCACGGCGTTGAAGCAATTCTATGGTCTGAACCTCTGTTTCAGTGGAAATTGTGTTAGTGCCACTAGGGGGAGGTTTTGCTTGAACATCATCCCAGCGTATGCATGACCACACAACTCTCAACTGCAAAGCAGCCTCATGAATGCTGCTCAATGTCTGTGTTCTATACTGCCAAGCCACTTTGAAAGAAGGTCGGGGGCAAGTGCCATAAGGCCAGATGTAGTGGTTATTTTTGGCACCGTAATTGAATCCAGCAGCTTCTTTCAGGCCAGACTTGCGGCAAATTTTTCGCAATTCATGTGGTGGTAATGCCAGAATGCTCTTAACTTTCGAAGGTGTAGTAAATCTGTTGCAAGGTGGCAAAACACCTTTGCCCATTTTCTTGGCCCTCTTTGATGACCTGGCCTTTCCCAAGAAAGCCTTGCTCTTGGTCCCTAACTGTTTTTTAATTACAGGTTTCTTGTCTACACTCAAGTTGGGATCCTTAACATCCAGACTAGGTTTCTCGTCTTCCACCTTTTCGGTCTTCACTATATCCTGAATGGGAAGAGGACTCTTCACCACTTTAGAATCACTGTTATTCAAAAGCCCACAGTTACCTATCTGTTTCAGGAGAACAGTTTCTGTCAAAGAGCCATCTTTAGCTGTAATGATCTTTTTGTCAAGACCAGCAGTGTTGATAAAATTAATTTTAGTCAGAGACTGGTCAGCTGATTTCCTTACAATAATAACTTGACTCGAGCGAAAGGTCCGGCATGAAGGAGAATAGCAACTGCACTGGCCACCTATTTTTTGCTGAGAACTTTCCAGCCGGCAGAGGGGAGAGTAGCATCGCCTTGGGAACTTCAACAAAGAAGTACTTGGGATTTTGGCCTCTTCAGCAGTACTTAGTTCCCCATTGGATAAGGTCTTAATGGTCTTCGTAGTAGGCAAAGTTTTAAATAAATCTCGCCTACCAAGCTTGCTAGCAATGGCTTTTGTTATTTCAGATGCTGTTGCACCTTTTTTTACCAAAAGCTTTACGCTATGTTGAGTGTTAACATTGCCAGATTTCAATTCGACTTTAACTACGTTTGTAGGCTTTTTCTCAACTGGGTCTGGAGCTTTTTCTTCAGCTTCAATAGTTTTCATTCTAATTTCTAAGAACTCATCTAATTTGCTACTTTTCGGGAGTCTAGGATAGGTAACTCTGATAGATTCCGAAAGAGCTTCGGAGACATTAACTACATCCACATCAAAACTTGGGTTCAAGCGATAAGACGTTAAAACACCAGCATGTTTAGGAACATACTTAGTCTTTTTTATGCTAGCTTTATTTTCATTTGCATCATCAGAACTAGTTACCTCTCTTTTAATTGATTCAACATCTACTGCATCAGTTTCCATTGAAGTATTTAAATCTTCTTTAGGAGGGGTGTACTTCTCTTCTAAATCTTCAAAGAATTCTCCAAAAGTTGGTTCTGCGGGCTCTTGGGATAAATCAATTGTTTTTAGATACTCTTTTGTTTCAAAAACTTGAGCCTCTTTACCAATCTCAGAAACAACAACTTTACTTGGACCTGCTTTAAGACCAAGCTCAAAACAAGGTTTATTTCTATATGTTCTGGTACAACTGATGTACTGCCATCCACCTTGACCAGTGATACGATACTCTTCACCTTTTTGTTTCCATACCTATAAATGTAATTGATTAGGTAACATGTTAATGAGTTTAAAAAGTCAAATAGTTTCAATGAAGATAAAGTTAAAAAGTTTAAGTGCTTATACAGGGGTCTGTTTAGAAGAAATTTGGGTCTGTTTTCGGACCCTTCACAAAATGTTTCATTGTGAAAACGGACCCTTCACAACATATTTTACCTTAAAAACGGACCCTTCACCAAGTACTTTGGCCTTTAAATGGCCAATATTTTTCACAATACTGCAAATTTGTGAGCTTATTTTCACAAAAACAGGCTCCTGGCTGAAAAGCACTAATTTAACACTAACTAAAATTCACAAAAAGTAGATTTTCACAATTTAAAAAAAAAAACGGACCCTTCACAAAAAGTCTGGACAGACCCCTGTTATAAGATAAAGGAGATTCATATATGAGAAAAATATAAGAATATTACCTGATGCTTCAATCCCAAGGTATATTTCACCCACATGGTTCTATCCACCTCTTCTTCAGGAGATTCTCGTTTTTCTTTCTTCTCTTGCTTTTTCCTATCTTCTCGATCAATGGTTGTAGTGCGTTGAAATCTGACATGACCTAATTAAAAAAGCAAGTAAAATCATTTCCAAGCTATTATTTTATATTTTTTTATTACATCCAGGGTGTCCACTTAATTCTAAGCTAAGAATTCCCCGAGTTTTCCAGGACAATTTTTTTTATTTTCCAGGTTTGGTCAAACTAAAGCTTTAAGGTTTTTTTAATATTTGGTGATAAGATGGAAAGCTTACATATGCTATCAATGTATAATTACTAATAAAAATTGTAATTTCAAAGCATAAAACAGACTAAATTTGAGAAAGCAGGGATGTTGCTAGCACTTGCAACAAAATACTCAAGTCACTTAAAATTTGTAGCAAGTTAAGGCATTTTTTGTAACTGTAAAATTTTAAATTTGGAGCAGGGTTATGTATTTTTTTAGCCAGTACACTTAAATGTGACAGGAATTATCACATTCATAACATTAAAACTGAACTACCATTAACTTAACATAACAACTAACTTTCTCATTATATTGTAAATTTTAAAAAATTTAGCTTGTGCGAGCTAGGATGCCGTTGATTTGACTAAATATTATTTGTCTGCGCTCGCTTGGCGGAGGGAAGCGGGGAAATCCAAGTTCGAGCAGGGGTGCGGGAAATCAAGGTTGCTGGCTTGGCTAACTTTTGCACCCCATTGGCAAAGGAGAGGGAAGGGAGGTGGAGTAGTTCTTGGCGAGAGAAGTAACCAGTTTTTGGCGCGCACTCTTCCTACCTATCCAACCCCAGGGAGAGAATGGCCTTCCCCGTTTGGGTTTACCATTCGTGCCAAGCGAGCACAGACAAATAATACTGGAGATGGTAACTCCACAACGTAAAAAAAAAACGCTGGAACGCTTGAAAAAATAAAGAATTCACAACTTACCCAAAGAATCATTCCAAACTGTTGTAAAGAGAACAGGTTTCATGCATGCTTCCAAAATGCTAAGAGCCAGGGCAAATTCCTTTGGAAAAGTACACTTATTCACAGCCTTTAACCAATTACTTCTATGAATGGTCCAATAAGCATGAAGTAGGTAGGCAGGAATATTGTTTTCCAACTGCAATATGGCCTGCCGCAAAGTAGAAACAGTAAACCCCCTATCCCCGTGAGTAGTTCCTTGCCACTTGAATTCACTGGCAGGGGTGAGACTGAATTTGTGAGACAAGTGCCTCTTTTTATCCCTGTCTTCAGCATGTTGGTGCTTGTTGAGAGCTAAAGTGTTAGTCGTATATTGGTTGGTGTAAGTTTTACCACTATTATCCATGCCTAATTTAAAAAGTGTGGGTCCAGAAGAGCCAGAAGTGCTGGTTTTAGAGCGTGTAGTCATTCGTGTGATTTCTCCATCTTTGCTCACAATAATAATAGATTCTTCTCCATTTTTTCTTGTTTTTACAAAGTTCCCAACAAGTGGTTTTTCACCGGCTGTAAATGTCCTTGGAATGATTGCACCAGTCCTGGATCTGGTAACAATACCACCTTTTTGACTATCACCTAAGAGAATGAGAAATTAATAAATGGAGATGTTTAAATGATTTTGAAGAAAAATTAATTTGTTTCTAAAACAAATTTTATAAGTTAAATGAACAATGTAACCTAGATTAATCATGCATGCACTTATTTTGGGCCTTCTTGGTAAGCAAATTAATTTCAAAAACCGTTAAAATATCCCCAAAACATCAACATGGTTCCCACTCTTTTGTGAGGAAAAAATCAAGTATTTTTCAAGGTTCATTTTAAGTTTTTCAAGGACTAACATAGAAAAGCGGAAAAGCCATTTATGAGCAAAGAAACTTACTCTCTTTAGTACCTATATCCAGAAGACAACTTCTCTCAAAAACCTTTCTTATAGTGAAGACTACATCATATTACCATTCATATTTAGCAATTTCAAACACGTAACTCACTTATTTTAGGAAAGTCACCCAGAAAAACTTAAGTAGCTGAGTTATACTTCTGTTTAATAACTTTAAATATCACATTTGTGTTTAATAGAAGCTAATAAATTAAACTATTTGAATCAAAAATGAACTTTTTCATATCCAAATTTAAGGTAATTTTAGATTTAACTATTTCAAATAAAATTCAAGGACTTTTAAGGACACGGCACTAATACTTTCCAGAACCCTTGAAAACAAAAATGAAATCATACATGTGATTACACAGACAAAAAATTGGCAGAAAATAATAAAAAAAATTCGAGGGCACCTAAATTTTTCTTCATTTTAGGTAGGCTTTTACTTCCCGAGATCTAGGTTGGTTTTTTATGGCGCATGACCCAAGACAGGGTATAGCCCTAGATCTAGGATTCGATATGCTAGAGCTATACTCATATTTTTTAGCTTATCTTAACTAATTTTCATATTACTTCAATATTTTTATTTTCGATTTTTCTTAAAATTTAGTACTAGGCCACACTAGCGGTCAGAGTTTTCAGTATAAAACGATAGGAAAATAAGAGTGGAATTTCAGTTTTGCAAATCGAATTGTCAGATTTTAATTTTGCTAAGCAAATTGGCGGATTTCCGCCATTGGCGGAAGAATCACATGTATGTGAAATTCAAGTACTTTTCAAGGCCAGTGGGAACCCTGATCAAATACAAAAATGGGTACCGAGCCCATGGAATATTAGCAAATTTTCTGTTTGAAGAAATAGTTATAAGGATGCATTTTTTGTAAATATTTCAAGATTTGAAAAATAATTCATGAATGAAAAAAGCTGAAATTTTTAATTCAATGATTTAAAAAGAAAGGGCTTTTCTGGCTCGATGATTTTTGCTTTTACAGCAATAAGTTCAGATAGTATCGTAATGTGACAGATAAAAGTTGATAAATGGGGTTAAAGAGTTATTTTATCTATTTTTTATAACCACCAACTAGCTTAAAAACTGTGGTTTATTCTAAAATTATCACATTAAAACACAAAGGAAATGGATATCCTTTTAAAAATTATGCATATAGTAATGATTTGCAAACTTCATTGATTCCAATGAAATAACAATTTAAATATCAATGGATGAGGGTCCCGCGAAGCTTCCTGAAAACCCACCAAAAGTAGCTCCAGAACACTTTAGCACACTAAAATTTAAAAATTTTGGCTCTATAGTAATATTACACCCAGTTAATGCAATTCAACAAACATAACTTACAGAAATATCATACAAAAGTAATAGTACTTACTATCTTCATCATCCTTCTTTTCTAAGCGAATAAAATTTCCTTTTCCACCTTTTGTGAATATTTTTAAGTGTACCTCCTTCTTTGAATCATCATCCAGCTTTTCCCTACTATCTGAAGGATCTTTCATACTTTCATCCATGTTATGTTCAGAACCATTGCTTGAATCCTCATTTGAGTCCACATTTCCTTCAGAACCACCTAATCCACCTTCCAGGGACTGACTGTTTTCATCAATTCCTAAACTTTCAGCTTTGGTATCCTCATTCTTAAGTTTATCTTCTGCTTGGTCTGCTTCAGATCTGTTTTCTGCATTTTGCTTCATATCCTCAGCCTCCATCTTTTCAGACTCATCTTTCAATTCACTGCTTCCTACTTTAACTGAAAAAAATTAGAAGCTTAGCGAAATTGCAACCCTTATGCACAATGAGCAACAACTTTTATCTTGGAAATTGCGAATAGGCAAACAATAGTTCAATTCTAAAGGATAGAGAACTTACAGCTACAGATACAAAAGTTGGGGGTTTATGTTTAACATACATGTGATTACACAAACAAAAAATTGGCGGAAAATATTAAAAAAAAAATTCGGAGCCTAAATTTTTCTTCATTTTAAGTAGAGGGGGTCCATTGGCTTCTACTTCCCGAGATCTAGGTTGGTTGGGTTTTTATAGCGCATGACCTAAGATAGGGTATAGCCCGAGATCTAGGATTCGATATGCTAGATTCATAGTATTTTAGCTTAAATCTTAACTAATTTTCATATTACTTCGATATTTTGAAAAAACAAATTCCGATTTTTTCCTTAAATTTAGTACCAAGCCACACTAGCGGTCAGAGTTTTCAGTATAAAACGATTGGAAAATAAGAATGTGGAATTTCAGTTTTCCAAATCGAATTGTCGGATTTTAATTTTGCTAAGCAAATTGGCGGATTTCTGCCAATTGGCGGAAGAATCACATGTACGGTTTAATTGTCAACAAAATACACTTTCCTTCATTACCCTAGTCAAATAGTTAAAAATCAGGGACTAATCCAGGATTTTAAACTTAACCCCCATTTTTGTGAAAAACTAACACAGCCTTTTAATTTTTGTGAAAAATTGTCTTCTTAATTCTTAATTAATGTTAATTTTTTTTATAAGTTTTCTTAAGGGGATCTATAAAATTAATCAAAACAGCATTAAATTACTTATTGCTACAGTTTTATAGAAATTTAGAGACTAATTTAACCACAAACAATTCGTCTATCATTAAAAAATAATTTTAGAATTTTTTGTGAAGGTGTCGTTTTTGTGAGTACATTTTTTGCGAAGGTGCCGATAAACGGTACCTAATTTGGCCTGCATTAGTCCCTGAAAATTAAATCACATCAATATACTGAGCAAGTACTTCTTGAGAAAAATTAAATTTAATGATAAGGGAGAAAATACTATTTAGTTCTATCTATTATTCTTAAAATGTGGACAGTTAAGGAAAGTACATTCCTATGAGTTATGTTGTTAACAGTGAGATAATTCCAGGCTATGTGATGAGTGAAAAGGCTGAAAACATTATGAAATATAAAACTAAAAATATTTAGAATATATTACAGATTTACTTTTGCAGGGATGTTGCACCACTTCAAGCTCTTTGTAACAGCTAAACTTAAAATTTGTAGCAGGGTAAAGCATTATTGTAGCAGTCAAATTTAAAATTCAGAGCAGGGTTAAGTATTTTTATAGCAACTACACTTAAGGTGGAAAAAAATTGGAGCCAAGCGCTGTAAGCGAACAGCCACGAACACGCTCTGCGCAAGCGCCGCTCTTAGCGCCTACGAAATGCGCGTGCGCAGAGCGTGTTCGTGGCTGTTCGCTTACGCCGCTTGGCTCCAATTTGTTTCCACCTTTAGATGTGGCAGGGGTTTATTATTTTCATAATACTTAAAATGAATTATCAATAACTTTATGTAATATTTAACTTTATTATAATGCAATTTTTTAAAAATGCAGAAAAAAAGAAAATCAAAAACAAGTCACAAAGAAAAGTTTTATGCATAAAAAAATATTTTATTAAAAAAATCTAAGTTTAAAAGTTGAATATTCGAAATTGTTGAAAAGAATTAGGCATTTTCAACTTTTTAATTTAATTATTACCTCTTACGCTTATTTAAGGATTGATATTCTGCATTAAAAAATACTTGTTAACTTAAAAAATCTTATAGGAAAGGTTTCTGATTGCATAGTTAAAAATGGATTGTTTAAAAATCTATAAAAACTTTTCAAGATTATGGTCAGACTTTCCAACATATCAAAACAAAATTTACTTTTATTTCCATACCATATATCAGGTAAACTGAAGAAAAAATATCTTCCACAGATTGTTTTGAATTTGGTAGAATAAAACATTTAATTTACAGATGTTTTACTTAAATTTATTAAAATAAGAAAGAATGTAGTTTGCACGAAGCTAAGGAGGAAAACTAAACCAATTTTTTCTTGCTTTGACCAATTCTTAGTCTGAGCTCAAAAGGGAAGATAAAATTAGAGAAATGGCCATATGCACTGGCTGAAACAGGTTAGATCCATAACCCTCTAATGCCCACTACTATACTCTGTTCATTTAGAATAGGCGGCTGAGACGTAATGTATTAGAAGCAGTTACTATGGTAATTAACCATCGAAAAATTTTTCTAGTGCAATGACAAGGCAACTTAAACAGAAGTAGTTAAAATACTGTCAAAAAATCAGTCACTGAAGTTGCGTGATGAGCGTTTATCAAGTTTCAGCTGCCTATTCTAAATGAAGAGACTATAGATATAACTATGGAATTTTTTTTGCCTTATTCATGTATTTTGGAGCTAAATATAGTTTAAATTTTTTTTCATTTGAAAAAATTAAAACTGGGGTAACTTAAAAAAACTAAAACTGGGGTAAACTTAAACCACCTGAAGCTGCAGTTATTGCTGCAAAAAACATGCTGAAAATTGAAGTTTTGCTTAAAATACGGTTTTTGTAACAGGAATTAGGAATCGGCGCAGCGGCAGCATCCCTGCTTTTGATAGTGTTTTAGGTATGTTAATCACAATAAATCATTATTAAACAAGCATTTTTGTACAAAATATTGCATCAAACTAAGTATTAACTCCAGTAACTGTATAGTATAAAATAAGTTAAAACATATATAAGTTAAACCATTAATGTTTTTAAAATGAGACTACTTAGTAAGAAACTATACTTTTTATAAAAGTAAATAGTTTTTACCAATAGTAGCTGTTTTACTAGAAGAGAAAGTGCCAGCACCTGGTGTAGAAGAGCTAACACTAGGGATCTCACCTTGATCATCAGCAATTCCACCTGTTTCTAAGGAACTTAAATTGCCCCAGTGACTAGTTCCATTGATAGCATCAGACATCTATAAATAAAACAGGCAACATAAGCTTTTTCTATTCCAACTTGTTCAAGTAAAAAACAGCTTTAAACCAAAACAACTGATATCACCCTATTTGAGGGCCAAATGCTTTTATATTAAACAAATAATCACTGATTACAAGTAGTATTAACTATTAAAATTACAGTGCAAGTTGAATAATTCTAAGATGAAACTAAATTTTTAGAACCATCTAAATTTTTGAATTATGATACATGAAGAACAGTAAACATTTATTACCTGCAGTACTTATTACATTAATATACTTTCAGAAAATTATTAGTGTTTCAAAAAATTTAGAGTTGCTAAATGTTTACAAACTCATTTAGCACATTTAATAAGCAGAAAACAGCTTAATATACTATTTTCTTTTCCAATGTACCAAAATATTCACACAGAAAGTCATTCCCAAAAATTGATTTAATTTTACAGATATGATTTAATTGGGAGTTCAATGATTCATGAGAAATCCTTAAATTATTCTGAGAAATTCAAATATTAAATATTCCAGTTAAATCTAAGTTGAACTATATCAACACAAGATTGTACTATACCTACTACAAAAACTAACTTGAGATAGGTTAATTCTTAAATACAAGCTTGTCAGCCAATACTTACATTTGAGGACATCAAAGCAGCTTCTCTCTCAGCTTCTCTTAACCTCTCTTCTTCCTTAGCTTTCTGAATGGCCCTTTCGCTTTGAATTTTAGCCAATGCAGCTGTTAAAAAATTTAAATGATTAAAAACCCATTAACACATATACTTTGTTATTCTTATCCATTTTCAAATTTTTATTTTAACCAATGAAATTTTACAAATAGATAATTATTAACAGCTCTTCTGTAATTTTCTTCTACATGCACACAATTTATTTCAGTTTTAAAATAGATCAACTGTCAACTCAGTAAAAAATGTCAGCTCAGTCAAAACTATTTGAATTTTTAAATTACAAAAAATCCTTAAGTTTTTAATTAGATCAGCATTATTTCACACCCTAAGAGGATGATTGCATAATTTAAAAACAATGCAACAGTTAGTTTTGTCTCAATATTTCTATCAGAAATCTTAGGTCCATTGTTTTATATTGAGAAAAATTTATTATTTAATAAAATAAAGCAAAAGGCATTAAATCAGCTTACATTCAAAACATTTCTTTTTTCAAAAAAAATTTTTAAAGGTTTGATTATGGCACAAGAATCGAGCAAGATCAAATTGCTCAAAGCAAGGAATTTGTGTAGGTATCTATGGTTAAAGATACATCATAATGGGTGATGTGCTTACTAAGCTAGTACATTACAGTCGAATCCGCTTAATGTGATCACGGTTAATGTTATCAATCTGGTAATGTTATCGAAATCAACAGGTCCCGATCATTCCTATTTAATTTAATGTAAAATTCATCGTTTAATGTGATCAACTATGGATCAACATGCCGCTTAATGTTATCAAAATTAGTCTATATCCCCTAAAAACGTCCACTTTCGAGTATCCTTTTGAAGGTCAAATTTTTAAAAGTAAACATCTGCCCCACCCTAAGGCATCTGACGTTCTTTCCAAAAATCAGACAGTTATACTGTTATGTAAGAAAAAAATATTCCATGCTTGGCAATATTGAAAGAAAATGGGTTAAAGGGGGGGGACCGAATCCATGCTTGTGATTGGTTAAAGTTAAAGGAATCATCGGCGCCTTGCAGGTGTTTCTGTAAGATATTTTGCTTTTCTCTTGTTTACTGGAATCACTGGAATTCAGATTAATTTAAGGGATTTTTTAAATGAAAAGATATAATGAAGCGCACAAGGAGAAATTTGACAATATACTAAGTAAGCGATTATTTTATTTTTATTAATTGGACTATTATATTTTCCCTTCTATGCATATGTAAGATGTTTCAAATCCATTAGTTACGATTACATAAATTTGATTTTAAAGCAAATAATCTAGTTACACTGTGATAACTGCTTTTTGATATGAAATCGCTTATTATTATCAATAGGATAATGTTATCAGTTTCATATCGGACAAATGCGATCACATTAAGCGGACTCGACTGTATTATCTATGATTAAAATACTAAGTTTACATTTAAAAAGGTCAATGAGGAATTAAAAATATCCTACCATTTTCAACATCTAAATATGATTTCTTATTTCCCTTTGCACTGTTGGTAAGTTTCTCAGTGACATCCATTTGTCTAATGACTTCATCTTTCAAATCATCAAATACTCTACATAAATCATATTCTAAATCATTTCCATCCAAAACCTCCAAGAGTTCTTGGAACTGTAGCTTTGTTGTGTAATAATAGGTAACATCATCTCCTTCACTAAAATGAAACGAAATAAATTCAAGATGTGTAGCTAGAAACCTTTAAATTAGTTAATGGATAAAATAAATTAAAAATTGAAACTTACACAACTATCCTGCGACAAAGGAACCAATACTTTCTACCAACGCGGTCCAAACCAAGACATTCTTGGCGGCTAAGTAGCATGTTCTTTTCAATTTCCGATATACAATCTGTGACACCAGGAACCTATGTGAACAAAATACTTTCAATATGATTGCAGAAAATATTAAAATATAGGTCGACTGGGGTAGTTCCCAAACAAAAATCAATAACATCCTTAATACTACAAAAACTAGGGTATAAATCCAAAGAATCCGGGCCTGGGCGAGATTTGGTGTTACCCCAATGCGGTTAATTGGCGAGTAAGCAATTAAACATCTATAGAACTGGGTTGCCAGAATCCACTATTATATCACCATTTTTTGGCACAGGCCTGGATTCTTTGGATGAACCAAAGCTAGTTATATATGAAGTAACGGGTTGATCCAGACAAAAATTGGGGCCCTTTTGCTGCCCCTTCACAAAAAATCCCCACTTTAAATTTGACCATTCACAAAAATAAATTCATAAAAACACCCCTTTCACGAAATTCAAATTAGCTTTAGTGATATTTTGCAAGATAACATTCACAAAATATTTGAATTTTTCATGATATTCTTGGTTTGTGAGTCAATTTTACTTTTACGCACTCATCTGCTAACTATCACTGCTTCAATTTTTCACAAAAAAAACTCATTTCATTTTTCACAAAAAAAATTAAATAGGCCCCAAAATATAAAACCTGGATCTACCCCTGAGTAAGCACACAGGACATTTCTACACAACTTTTTGTTTCATTGTGACTAGCTAATATTTTACGTAATTTAAATTAATTGGTGTCTGGGAATTACCTCAGATATGGGGTAATTCCTGAACACATCTAGGGTAATTTATTTATAAATAGATCACTGGGACATTTAAGCAATCTTTTTGAACTGTGATGCTTACAATACGATAAATCAGTAATTTTTTTGGAGAATATTCTATAATAATTATGATGAAGTTGGACAAAAAATTTAACCTTGGCGAAAAGAGCCTCGGGTAGTATAGTTTAACCATCTTCCAATGAATATATACAGGGTAGACCACGATTCATTGATTGCTATTAAAAAGCACAATATTGCAAATAGCAATTAAAAATTTATTGGTGTCAGAGGTTCTTATAGAAAGAAATAGGACTATCTATACAAGTAAAAACTATTGAAACAACATTAATGGCATGTGGAATATCTGGAAAACTTTTCTTTTGTTGGAGTTTCTTTTAAACCAGGAGTGGCCAACCCGCCAAGAATTTTTTTAAGTCAAAAGTTAGCCCCCCGAAATTAGGACTATGTGTACCAAATTGAGTTAAAAACCTGTTAAGTAGAGACTAATTCCCTAAAATTTTCTGGGGGAGGACCCCCAGACCCTCCTTTAATACTTGGGACCAGGGCTCGATTTCAGCCGGAACCTCTTTTTCTGAAAACAAATTATAATCTATTGGGGTCTCTCCTAACTATGGCCCGCGAGACCCATTCATCAGACCAGCGGATACCTTTCTGTGTACGAAAAAAAGTCCTAAAATGAATTAAATCCCTGTTTTTACTGTCAAATTTCCAAAATTTTTCTGGGGGAGAACCCCCACACAAATCCCCCCTTTTTCTACTTAGAACTCAACTTATCAGATTTATTTACGGTTTAAGTTTATAACAGTAAGAATCCTACCAAAAAATATAAAAAAGGCATATTTCAAATTAAAAAAAAACATTTTTAATGCATTTTTATCTTTTTTGCAAATAATAATATTTGTGATTTAATTGTAATGTTGTTACAGGGTTGGCCGGTTTAAACCATTTGGTTTAAACCATTGGTTTAACCCATGGTTTTTTTACCAAAAAAAACACTTGGTTTTTTTGGTTTTTTTAGAAATTATAAAATATTTTCAGGATTTTTTAAAGAAAGTGTTATTAAGTATAATCTTTTGCACAAAATTAAAAGGTCAGATTTATAAAAAAATTGACATTTTAAGGTGATTAAAAATCAGAAATCTTTTAATTTAATGGTTTTAATTATTGAATTCTCTCTAAACTTAACCTTAAATGCTTAAGTTAAACTTATTATATTTTGCAAGAGATAGTTCATTTATTAATTTCCTTTAAAATGAAGCATTATTTCAAAGAGTAACTAAACATACACAAAAGTTATCTGTTTTTCACTGATAAAATATGGCTTGGATTTTAATTAATTAATAAAACCAATTTGTCTTATTTGTCAGTCATAAAAACCAGTTGGTTTTTTTAGTAAATTAATAAAAACCGTTGATTTCTTTAATGATAAAAACTAAAAACCAGTTGGTTTGTTTATAAACAGATAAAAACCAGTTGGGTTTTTTTACTAAATTAATAAAAACCGTTAATTTCCTTTAATCGGATTAATTATCTCAATAATTTATCCAATTTCAACAATTTCAATTAACATTAGTTGCTTACATTTCCCTTTTATTTATTAAAAAAGTTAAATTTTCTCTTTCTAAAGAAATTTCTTAAGTTCATAAATAATCCATATAATTAATTTGATTATTTTACCATTTAATAATTAATCAAATTAATTATCTTTATCAATTATCCAATTTCAATTAACATTAGTTGTTTACATTTCACTTTTACTTCTCATTTAAAAAATAAAAGTTTCTCTTTCTAAAGAAATTTCTTAAGTTCATAAATTAATCCATATATAATTAAGATAAATAATTTGATTATTTCAACCATTTATCCAAGATAAATTAACACTGATTTTTATTCACTACAATAATATTAGATATTCAAATTGGAATATTTTAGAAACAAAAATTATTTTTAAAACTAATTAATTTAATTTTAATTAGTTAATTGAAATATACAAATCATTGATCAATTATAAACAACCCCTGAAATAAATGTCTCATTTACAACTCAATTTCAAACATCAATGCTAAAATAACTTATTCTGATAAAAAAAATTCTAAAAAAACTTGGTTTAAACTAGTGATGGGCAGGTATCGATACCAAATACTTAAGTACTCGATACCTATAGGTATCGAGTGTATTCGATACCCACAAAAGTATCGATACTTTATTGACATATTTCGTTTTAAATTTTTCAATGAAGTAATCTTTATAATACCTACTGTAGATCAAACGCAGCCTGTTTCCGTTTTCATTTTGCAACGCTCAAACCCAAGTCGTTATCATCCGCGAGAGAAATTTGACGCGGCTAGGTTTCCCCCCCCCCAAATCCTTCGCCTCTATCCACCTCCACGCCCGTAGCTACGGGGCTTTTTGATGGATCGCTTTCAGTTTTTTGAATATTAGTCTGATTATGGATAGGCCCTAAAAAAATTGTCCCTTCAGGTTCATTTCCCGACATTGAAAAAAAGTACTCGATACCTAAAAGTACTCGATACCTATAAGTATTCGATACCAAAGTATTCGATACCTATATGTATTCGATACCTATATGTATTCGATACCAAAGTATTCGATACCTAAAATTATCGATTTTGCCCATCACTAGTTTAAACCAAAAAAACCAAATAAACCCGGTTTTTTTGGTTTTTTTAAAAAAACCCGGTTTTTTGCCAACCCTGTGTTGTTACTTAATTGATCTTTTAAAACATGATTGTGAAACCACATTTAAACTATCCACAATTTGCTACTGGTGTTGATTCTTTTTTATTTGAACCAGATTTGCCAGATCGCAGGGTTGGCAAAAAACCGGGTTTTTTTAAAAAAACCGGGTTTTTTTTAAAAAAACCGGGTTTTTTTAAAAAAACCGGGTTTATTTGGTTTAAACCAGGTTTTTTTGGTTTAAACCAAGTTTTTTTAGAATTTTTTTTATCAGAATAAGTTATTTTAGCATTGATGTTTGAAATTGAGTTGTAAATGAGACATTTATTTCAGGGGTTGTTTATAATTGATAAATGATTTGTATATTTCAATTAATTAATTAAAATTAAATTAATTTGTTTTAAAAATAATTTTTGTTTCTAAAATATTCCTGAATATCTAATATTATTGTAGTGAATAAAAATCAGTGTTAATTTATCTTGGATAAATGGTTGAAATAATCAAATTATTTATCTTAATTATATATGGATTAATTTATGAACTTAAGAAATTTCTTTAGAAAGAGAAAATTTTATTTTTTAATTGAGAAGCAAAAGTGAAATGTAAACAACTAATGTTAATTGAAATTGGATAATTGATAAAGATAATTAATTTGATTAATTATTAAATGGTAAAATAATCAAATTAATTATATGGATTATTTATGAACTTAAGAAATTTCTTTAGAAAGAGAAAATTTAACTTTTTTAATAAATAAAAGGGAAATGTAAGCAACTAATGTTAATTGAAATTGTTGAAATTGGATAAATTATTGAGATAATTAATCCGATTAAAGGAAATTAACGGTTTTTATTAATTTAGTAAAAAAACCCAACTGGTTTTTATCTGTTTATAAACAAACCAACTGGTTTTTAGTTTTTATCATTAAAGAAATCAACGGTTTTTATTAATTTACTAAAAAAACCAACTGGTTTTTATGACTGACAAATAAGACAAATTGGTTTTATTAATTAATTAAAATCCAAGCCATATTTTATCAGTGAAAAACAGATAACTTTTGTGTATGTTTAGTTACTCTTTGAAATAATGCTTCATTTTAAAGGAAATTAACAAATGAACTATCTCTTGCAAAATATAATAAGTTTAACTTAAGCATTTAAGGTTAAGTTTAGAGAGAATTCAATAATTAAAACCATTAAATTAAAAGATTTCTGATTTTTAATCACCTTAAAATGTCAATTTTTTTTATAAATCTGACCTTTTAATTTCGTGCAAAAGATTATACTTAATAACACTTTCTTTAAAAAATCCTGAAAATATTTTATAAATTCTAAAAAAACCAAAAAAACCAAGTGGTTTTTTTGGCAAAAAAACCATGGTAAAAAAACCATGGTTTAAACCAAATGGTTTAAACCGGCCAACCCTGCCAGATCGCTAGGCAAATTTGCAAAGAAAATTTGCGACATCTGAAATTCTACAATTTATGGACTAACTATGCATTATATTCCTTAAATTGGCAAACTATACAACACTAAAGGTTCATTGATCATCAACACTAATGGTTCATTCACCGTCCGGCCTCCTACAAGAGGCACCCTGTTGGGAAAAAAAGTATAACCCACTGTAAAAAAAGGTGCATAAAGAGTTCATCGTCTTATTATACAATAATTAAGTTAAAACACTCTTCCTAATCTAGTACAACACATTTGAATTTATTTTATAAATTTAAATTTGAAAATAAATGCTTAAGTTTGGGTATTAAAAAGTACTTGCTTTTTCAGTTTTGATACCAATAATTTTACCGTTCCGGTACCTCTTTTTTTAGAAATCGAGCCCTGCTTGGGACTATTATTCACAACTGTTTTAGGATATTAAGTTGATCCAGGTTTAATCCTACATATCAATTTACTTAAAAGGATACATTAAACATATTGCATATGCATGGGCTAAGGGATGGAGAAGAATTTGGAGTGCTCTTTCCCAATGCAAAAATCTAGCTTGAATTTTTAGAGAAAAAATTTTAGAATGCGCCACAGGTGATCAGTTTCGAGTAATTTATAGTATTTTTTAACGGTTGGTTTCTATTAGAGAAGGCATTCTTGGGGTTCGGGTTACTTCAAAAGGTAAATTTAAATGAATAATTTTATTTTGGAAACTGTCATGTCAAACAAAGCAAAGGATAAAAAACTGCCTAATCTATACCTAGTTTTTTCAACTTAGCTTCACTGTCATTCTGTGAGCAGCTAATATTCTAAAACTTCCGTAAATTTAAAGAATCCAGGCCGTGGCGATTTCTTGGCGAAATACTTTCTCACCAAGCATTTCGCGGAACGAACATCGTAATAGAATTTAGGGTTGCTGTACTAAGTATTGTGAACTAGAACCCCGTGATTGGTTACATACGGATCCGTACTGTCCGTACAGTTCACGGAACCAATCACAGACTGAATTTACGTTTCCAAACAAAACAAAAAACGTCACACTAATCTCGTCTAATGTCCATTTTTCGCCGACCCTTGGTGATTAGCCCAGATTGTTAAAATTAACCAAAACTTCATATGCAACCCAAAATAGCATTGTGGCTTTCCAAAGTGGCCATCAAGATAATTTGGGTCGGTCACCCATGATTTAAACCATGTCATTATTAATATAAACCTGATTTTTCTTCGACCGAGTTAGGGATGGTTAATATAAACTCAATTTATTGGGACTCTTCAGTCAAAGGCAAAGAGATGAAGTAAAATTAAAATTTATTCACTTACTTGATTGCCCTTGCAAATAGCGCAGGTCCAATCTTCAGACGGGACTTCTTGCAAAGGTGGGTCAAGGCACGCTAAATGGTAGACAGCTGGGCAGGTCTCACAGCATAACAAATCCCCAAGCTTATGGCAGGCCCGGCAATGATCATCATGATAAATCATACCTTCACTGATCAAATCGTCTCTAGCAGGAGATGTAGTGAGAAAGTTATCACATAAAAACTCCAGAACAACAAGGCGGCTCTCTGTGGATGTAAATGGGTATTCACAATTTTTCATAACACTCAAGACATCTTTATAATCAGGATCGCTTTGGAGATACATGTGAAGCACAGCAGGCCATGTCATGCTGTCAATGAGGTAAAAATGAATGTTAACAGTATCTCGCATATCTAGTGGTGCAAACATAGTGCCTTGTGCCTCTTCCTCCCGAAGAATAGCTTTTAAGAGCATTATATGTACATCCGAGAGTAAAGATGTTTGATCTGTCGAAGACAGAGAGGCACAAAATTCTTCAAATAAAAATGGTGTTAGCCTTAAAATGTTTCTGAAATGACGGAGAACTTCATAAACTCCCAATGCTTGCATTAGATATTCTTTGGGAATTAATAAATCATCACTACTGTTGGGAAGAGTTAATTTGGGGAACTCTCGATCTTGAAGAAAAACAGGAGTTGTTGCTCTTTTACACCACCTTCTTTTAGCTGGTGTTGTGCTTGATATTGTGCTAAAACTACTTTGTGAATATACACTTAATTCATCGGATTCTGGAAAACTAGCTTCCGATTCATTTCCTTCATCCTCAACATCTTCATCCCGATGATACTCGCTGTCATCACTTGATAAATTTTCATCAATGTCATCATCTCCATCATAGTCCAAAAGATTTGAAAAAAAATTCCGTCCTCGACTGCCTTTTTCTCGTAGACGGCCCCGATAATACACGTGGGACCCCCTCCGAGAGGGACTACTTTCACCTGGTTTTGTTGATATCCGTGAACCATGATTACCCGAACCAGCGTATAAATATCTTGGTTTTTTTAGTAAATTAACTCTGTGAGAAATGGCCGCTCGCTTAGGAGGTCTACCGCGACCTCTTCTACCTCTTCCAGACATTGGGATGCGATGTTAATTCACGTCCATATAATATATCATCACAATAATAATATTTAGTCACAAAATAAAGTTTGGTGTTGGCAATCAATTAGTGATAAGTTATTGAAATGAAAATATTTACAGCCGCCATTGTTGTCATAGGCTTTGAACGGTCACGTGACCAGTATGTGACAACGTCGATTCAATTTAATGGAGAATATATGCATTTCCAGCAAAAATTGTCATAAATAATGGAATATTTGATGAAACTCGGACAATTTTAGCACAAAATATGTTACCTTTTGCAATTGAAAACAGTCGAGAACATTCCTTATGCAGAGAGATGAAGTTCCTCCGTAAACCATAGCGTTCCTGAACCCAGCTAACGGTTAAGAGCTTTTACCTCATTGGCGGTTAAGTAAAGACTTGCTGGGGGTCTTCCAAAATTCAAACAAAACTACTGAAAATTGGAAAGATATTTCTTATGCATGCAAAGAAAGCTTTTGTATATCAACATTAACGATGTAGAATAGAATACCATTCGGAATAATATTCAAAACAACAAAAATAACGATTCGCCATCTTCGATGCTCAATTTCGTCGACCAATCAAAAGCCGTGTTACATATTCCAATTATCAGCCATTTGCAACATGTGTAAACGATTTTAATCACATTTTTAACAAATCGTGCACGAAAAACAATTGTTAACGATGCATAATTTGATATAAGATATTTAAAATATACTTAAAATAGAATTTCTTTACCGTACCGCTTTGTTTTGCAAACGTCAAGCAAGGTGAGAGGATTGCGCCTGTATATTGATATTTTTTTTCTGGTGAATTTTGGCGCGATCTTCATTGGCAAAATAAACAAAGCCCTGAAAATAACAACATTAAAAAAAGTAAGAATTTTGAAGAAGGTTTTTTACGAGTTTCAAAATTAATTTTTTCTGTAGTTATTTAGAAAAAGAACAACTGCTTCGTTGGAGAGGTTCGTTTTCAATGTTTATTTTGGTCTTTTTGGTAATGATAATCAGTTTAATACAACGCTTTTTTCCGCACCACAAAATAAGGAGCGGTGATTGAATTTTGAAACCGATTCGATGACACTGTTCTATTGGTTCTATTCGTTCAGTGAATGCTAACTGGCAGCTGCCTTGGTTCAGTTCAACTTGCTAGATTTCTTGGACTGGCTGGCTTTTAACTAAATTGCACTCTAATTCCTAATTTGTGACTAGAATTGTACGTAGCTAGCACAGATTAATCTGAATGAATTCTTATAAATTCAAATAATTTTTCAATAAGGAAGTTGCATGTGTCAGATTTTCAAAAACAAACAAGTGTTCCGTATGGTTTTTTGTATGGTAAAATGAAATATCTAGTCAGTTTTTCAAAAAAATGTACAGGTAATTAAATATTTTAATTTAAAAGTTGAGAAAAAAACACGTGACTGAAAACGTTTATTGTTTAAACTATAAGATGACGTCAACAATAATGCCATCAACTCCATTGCTTTACAACAATGTTTAGTATAAGATGACGTCACATCCAAACTCTTGGCGTTTTCGCGCGCTTTTAAAAAGGGGATTTTTGTTAATTTTTTTGACAATCAAAAAATTTCTCGATCGGCCTCAAATTTTGGGTAGTTGCTTATTTTTGCAAGAGGAACCGATTAAAAAAATAAAAAAAAATCATGCAACTTCCTCATTAATGGACAGATCATGTTACGTTTTAGCTAAATGTTGCTAATTTGTAATTGATAAGGTTTCAACAATAATGGCCTAAGTGGCACGGGCGTCGATACGGGGGAGGACCCGCCCCCCCTAATTATTAGGAACATTGTTTAGAAAAACTTAATTTGAGGAAAGACCGATAATTTTCTGAATGTTTTTTTTATAACCTTTAATCACAAAGGACATTGGCCTCTAACATGAAGAGGCGAAAATAAGAGGGGGGGGGGGGCGGACTTCCAACACTTTTTCTTTAAGAATAGGTTGAAGCCCAGTGCTGAGTTTGGGGAACATTATTTCAACAAAAAATTTTGTTTCGACAAAAAAAGTACGAAATAATAGGGCGAGCCTACAGGGTGGGCCAAAAGTCAGTACACTTTTGAAAATTCCATAAAAACCGGAAAAAAAATCGGAAAAATAAACGGTCTTCACTCTCAGCATCCTGAGGTCACGGGATTTTTTAAAGTAAATAAAAAAATTAGTTTGAAAAAAAGCTTATAGATGTCACCACTAGAAGCTTTTGGTATTTAGAACCTTCCGGATTCGAACATTTAACTACTAGCAACAAAGACATGATGGTCAAGTCAATGTAATGAAGTGTATAACTTTTAGGAATCCAATTTTAACGGTTTACAACAATGATTTCACTGTGGATTAGGAATACCTGTTCTTATTAACCTCTCATTTGCTTATTTCCACTAATGTCGCTTATATGCGCATGATCATGGTTGTACATTTTCCCAGAAGTTTTATAGTTTACTACCTTAACTTGACTATCATGTCTTTCTTGCTAGTAGTTAAGTGTTTGAATCCGGAGGGATTCGAACACTTAACTACCAAATTGCTTCTAGTGGGGACATCTATTAGCATTTTTTCGAACTAGGATTTTTTTATTGGCTTAAAAAACCCCGTGACCTCAGGATGCTGAGAGTGAAGACCGTTTATTTTTCCGATTTTTTCCCCGGTTTTTATGGAATTTTCAAAAGTGTACTGACTTTTGGCCCACCCTGTACTCCCAGAAAAAAAATCTAAATCATATAACACTAAAATTGAGTTTGACCCTGTTTTAAAAGGTCAAATTTCAAAATATTTTCTGGGGTAAGACCCCCTTTTTAGTTTAAAGTTAAAAGCAATTTCTAAAAACTTGAAGTGAAAGTTTATTTATTGATAGTTTTCAGGTGACCGTCACAACCAGTTATTTTCTTTTAACAGCTAAATGCTGTAGGTCACCAAGGGCGTATGCAGGATCTGATTTAGAGGGGGGCAGGTCATAAACTTAGAAAAAAATTTATTTGGAGTACTCAAAAAACTATTGCCCCCTTTAGGTGGATAGGTTTGCATTCCGGGATTTCAGTGATTCTGAGTTGTCCCAGTGCCGTAACTAAGACTTTACATTAACATATGCTAAGTTTAAGGTATCCTAAATGAAAAAAAAATATTTTAATGCGAAATTCAAGTAAATATAAGGGGTCTGGGGGTTTTCCCCCAGAAAAATTTTGAAAATTTGCCTCTAAAAATTACATTATAGCTCCATTTTGAGACCCTTTAGGTTCCATCTGAAGATAACAGCTTCTTGTAAACTCCACCAGAAAAATTTTTGATATTTGCCCCTTAAAATATGTGCTTTATATCATTTTGAAACCTCCTCTTTGATGAAACACTCAAAGAAAACAGTAACTTTTAAGCAGCAGAATTTACAAGGAAAAGACACTGTAAAAGAGGAGAGGGGTTTGGAGGTTCTCCCCAAGAAAAAATTAAGATATTTGACCCTCAAAGTAGTGTTTTAACTTTTAACTCATATTGAGATCCTTTCGGTTAGTTACAGGGTTAGTTTGAGTTACTCCCAAACACAAATTGGGTCAGAAATTTTTGCCTTTTCTTTTTAATCTGATTAAATAAAAAAAATCCAGTTTTCTAGGGGGGGGCAGCTGCCCCCCCTGCCCCTCGCTGCATACGCCCATGTAGGTCACACCGTCAGTTGTTTGGGCGGTTGCTTGGTGCGGCTGTATCTGTTGCTACGGTGGTTGTAGGTCCGAGTCATGTGATCGCAAATGCTCTATTCACCTTTTTTAAGGGTAGACCATCAAGGATCAAGGTTTGTAAATTCCCTCTGTGGAGGAATCCCAAATCCTTGAGTCGTCCCCCCCAACAATTTTCAGGAGTCGGCGACGCCAATGCAAAGCACATTTCGAGGGAGGGGGCGAAAATTTTCTGAAGTACCACCAGTCATGCAAAGACTTAATGTAATTTTCAGAATATTTCCAGGCAAGATTTGAATTTTGATGTCTTTCTTCTTGATAATACAATGAAGGGTCGTGCCAAACTAGCGGCTTGAAGACGTCAAAACCATAAAAAACTCGTTAAGATGCTTATCAAGAGAGGGGAGAGTGAGGCTCAATTCCATGCTTTCTCCCCTATCTTGATAAGCAAAGTTTTTTTTGTGGCTTTGGCGTCTTCAAGCCGCTAGTTTTACACGACCCTAACATCAAGCATCACCAGAAAATATTTAGAAATTCGACCCTAAAAAATAACTTTTTAACTCACATTTTTGGATATTGTTCACAACTTGGGGGGTCTGAGGGGTACCCCCCAGAAAATTTTTGAAAATGTGCCCCTATAGAAACTGTGAATTTACTCAGTTTAGCCCATTTGGGTAAACAGATTAATTTCCAAACTATTCAAAATGATATTCATCTAAGATCTAAGTACTCAATATGAAAATCTCTGGAATTTAACCCCTCCCCTCTCGTCAGGCCTCCTTTCATCCATATTAAAAGGTTTAATGTAGCTTTTCAACCATGTTTTGGTAGAATTTGCGTCCAAGAGAACTTTATATGTATAAGACAAGTTTTTGTAACTAAAGGTTCAAGTTTGAAAGGGGAGTCTGGGGGTCCTCCCCCAGAAATTTTTTGGAAATTCGACCCTAAGAACAGGGTTTCAAACTATTTTTTGGTACACGTAAACCAAAATTTGGATAAAATTGAAAAACGACGTTTCATTTGCACATAATTTATTAAAAGGTATTAAAATCAGACATGTTTCGAGGGTATACTGAACCCTCTTCGTCAGTGAAATGACGATGTAAGAAAAAATGTACACATGGCTATCAGTAATATATACAGGCAACAACAAGAAACACAGTTACAGTTAATACAGAAACATATTTAAATTGAAAAGAAATCTATGAAAATACAGATACAGAAAAATTTTATGGTGATTCACGACATCCAAATTTCAGAGTAAAAAGGTGCACTTGACAGGTCATTTACAAGATCATTAGAGAACTGATTAATGTAGTAACTTTAAAAAAAATCAAGGTCAGTTTTTAATAAGGGTAGCGGAAGAAAAGTTAAACGTATGGTTATTTTCCCAAAACATGCCGGGCAATGGACGACTTGTCAAATTCTTGTTTTTTAACATAATTGATGTGTTCTTTAATTCTAAATTTTAGGGCGCGTCTAGTCTGACCAACATAGGATAACTGGATAACCCACATTCACAAAATATTCTGTAAATACCCCAATTACTATTGAGCGTAGGAATCGGATCCTTCAAGTTAGAAAATTTAATTTTATTTGTAGGGGAAAAACAGTCGAGAAACCAAATTTTTTAAGGATATTAGAGAGTGAAATTAATTTTAGAAAAATAAGGAAAAAAATTTGGACTTACATTTTTAGGTAGAATTTTGATTTTAATGAACTTATGAAAAAAGTGTGAACAATAAAGGTTTAAATACTGAAGGGGGGCCTGGGGTCCCTCCCCCAGAAAAATTTTGAAAATTTGACTCTAAAAAACTGGGTTTTAACTGGGGGGCTGCCGGGCCCCCTCTTGCCCCAGGCCACGAGGAAAGTACCCCACTTGCCCCCCCTCTCGTCAGGCCTGGCCGCCAGTCATTTAAGAATCTACAATTGACGCGGATAGCCGAGTCATAAGAAAATAAGAAGTAGTTGAAAGAATCATGGGGGTAGGTAACACAGGTTATTACCAAAAAATGTTTTCAAGAATACCAGAAAGCAATGATACCTAATTTATTTGAGTTTTATTTTTTAAATAAAACAAAGAATTAATTTTGTATGAATATACCTAATTTGAACCTTAATTTGTTTAGAATCATATTTTAGAAGTTTTTTGTAACGCTAGCGCTGCTCTAATTTTTATTTTTTGTTATTGAATTTAATTATATTTTCCAATTTTAAGCAGAATCGCTTGATTTTAATGACAATCATCAAGTTTTATGCTGTGTTTTTCCTTGAAAAATAAGGCTTAAAATGAGTCAAACCATTCTCTCTAAGGTAAAAATTCCAAAAATATTTTGGTGAAAACTCCCCTAAATAATTTTGAAATTTATTACATATTAAAAATTTTGTGCCTTTTAAAGAATAAGAGGGGTCTTGCTTGCTCTTGCCTTATTTGCGAGGAACTAAAGAGTAAAGAGTCTCAAAATGAGTTAAAACACTACTTTCAGGGCCATGGGCGTAGCCAGGGGGGGCAGCTGCCCCCCCCAAGTCCCGAGTTATTCACTTTTACTTTACTTTTAGGTAAGTAAAAACCCAGTTTCTTTAGGGTCAAATTTTAAAAATTTTTCTGGGGGGGGCGCTTGGGCCCCCTGTAGCATTTAAACCTTTATCATTCACACTTTTTTTCATAATAAGTTTATCAAAATAAAAGCCGTACCTAAAAATGTGTCCACATTGGTTTACGTGTACCCAAAATCAGTTCAAAAACCCTGTTCTAAGGGTCAAATTTCTAAAAATTTTCTGGGGGAGGACCCCCATTCAAAAATTATTATGTTCCTTTTTCCCTTGAAAATTCTGAAGATTATACAAGATGTGATCCACCTCGAGTGCAACCTAAATGGTCCCCAACACTGGCGTATATATGGAAATTTATTTCGGGAGGGGCCCAAAATTATTTTTTCACCCCCTCTGAAGCAAATTTACTACGTCCAACCGTCTAACGTAGCATTTATACATTTTTTGTTAGTATCCATATAAAAAGTTGTGAGAAATTTAGTTCCAAGTACTAAATGGAGGTCCCCCCCAAACATTTTTGGAAAATTTGGCTCTAAAAAACTGGTGTTTTTAACTAGTTCTGGTACTCCTAGTCCGAATTTCGGATATATATTTTTAGATAGCTTTGCATTTGGGTGAACTTAATATAAAAAGAAGTTGAAAATAATAGAGTTCCAAGTTCAAAAGAGGATCTGTGGGTCCTCCCCCAGAAAATTTTTTGTAATTTGACCTTTAAAACAGAGTTTCAACTTGATTTTGATTGATACACCTAATCCTAATATTGGAATAATATGCTTGGTGTAGAAATATGTATCATAAACATAAGATTTTTAGTTATTTTTTGAACGGTCCCTAAGAAAGGGGTTCACGGGGTACGAAAAATGTCGTCAGGGGGTCCACGGGCCAAAAAAGTTTAGGAACCCCTGGTCTAAAAATGAGCTACAGTTAACGAAAACTTTCAAAAAATTTTCTGGGGGAGGATTCCCAGCCAACTCCCCATGAAACAAAAGTTTAGTCGGGAAATTCTCTAAAAAAATTATGTCCACAGCTCACAATTCTAGAGAAATAATTTAAAATTTGAAATTTAAACCATTTTAACCCTTTCTAAGGCCATTTTTTTCTACTTAAGTTGATAAAACATTTTTGGTATTGAGATTGATTTATAAAATAATTCATTTAGCTTATTACCTAAAATTAATTTGATTTTCAAGATTTTTTTTGGTGGGAAGTATGTTTCAATGGGAGCTATATTCAAATGTAGGACATCTTATGTTTTGCATTTCTATTTATATCGCATTAGGGGCCATTCATTAATTACGTAAGGATGATTTTGGCAATTTTTGACCCCCTCCCCCCATGTAAGGGTACGTTAGATTTTTCAAACCCCTCCCCCTATTCTTACGTAAGATTCCATTATGTTTCTCAAAACAATAAAATGTTAGAAACTCTCCGTTTGACGTAAATCAAAGATTTTTAATTTTCAACAGATAAGTAATATTCTTGCTGTCAACTACATATTACTATTATATTATTATCTCTTGATTAGAATAATTGGAATTTGTTTATATTAACTAGGAAAATCTTACGTAAGAATTGGTTTGACCCCCCACCCCCCAAGTAAGGGTATGTAGAGATTTTTCCAACCCCCCCTCCCCCTCGGGACCCTTACGTAATTAATGAATGGCCCCTTACATGTGTGATAATATTTATAAAATATAATTTTCAAATACTAAAATCTACAAAAGGAATTATAAATTAGATAAATATTGTATATGTTTGGTGGGTGGTGGGATGTATACTTCCCACGGCCTTATATGAAGGGTTATAAAGCCAAATTTTTTTTTATTACACACATATAAGGTTACATAGAAACATAAAAAGACAAAGAAAAAAAACACTTATAGCCACCAGGGATCACTTGATCCATATTGGTGACCCTTGAAAAAAAATTTATCTACATTTTCGATAGAGAAAACGACAATGAAATAAACAACTCATAAAAAATACATACAATATGGTGTGGCAAACAGGGTGTCTTTTAAATATGTAACAATTTCAGTACATCAAATATATATACATAAATGAATGATAAACAATATGGTTATAAGATGCTGTAGAGATTTTACTGCTAAAGAAAAAACTGTTCCACTGTATCTATTGAAAATAAATATTCTTTAAGTTTCTTTTTAAATATGTATTTAGACTGACAGTTTTGAAGTTCATATGGCAAGGAATTATAAAATTTGGGTGCTAAAAATGAAAAACTTCTATAGAAAATAGATTTTTTTGGCATTGGGATGTTATAAATTTCGTTAATTCTTCTTGGGTTGATGTTGTGACGTTTTTTACATAGATTTGGATTGCAGTATAAATTAAGACATATTTTATAAAAGAAAAGATGGCGAATAGGGAGAATATTTAATGACTGAAAATGAGGTAGGTGAACTGTATGCTGGTAGTTTAATATTAGTTTTATAAATCTTTTCTGAAGTTTATCAATTCTTTTTAGAGTAACGTAATAGTCTCCTCCCCATACAATCAAGCCATAGTTTATTTGTGAATGGATCCAAGAGTAGTATATATTAATTAAGAATTTACTGCTTACTTTTTGTTTTAAATAATAGAAATTGAGCATTATGAATCTTAACTTATCTGAAATTGATTTAGTATGACTTTTCCATTTTAAGTCAGAGTCGATATGAATACCTAAATATTTAATTGATGAAACTTTTTCAATAGTTTTACAGCTACATGTATGATGGTTACAATTTTTATCATGATACACTAAAGATAGATTATCTGATGAATTTTGCTTTAGGTTAAAAATCATGTACTTTGTCTTATCAATATTTAAATCTAAACAATTATCGGCAAACCAGTTTCGAATCCTCTCAAGATCTTCAAGCATCTTTAAGTTTAATTCATTAACTGAATCTCCGGAATACAGTAGCACAGTATCATCAGCGAAGCTTATCAATCTACCATGTAAATTCAAGGTACACAAGTCATTAATAAAGATTAGAAACAATAAGGGACCTAAGTAAGGTTGAACCCTGAAAAACACCACAGTTTATGGGGAAGCATTTGCTAAAAATATTATTAATTTTGACCTTTTGAATGCGGTTTGTCAAATAAGATTTTAGAAAATTATGGAAGTCGCCTCTTATGCCAATAGAAAATAATTTATCCAATAAAATATCATGTTGAACTGAGTCAAAAGCTTTTGAAATTTCTAAAAAGATAGCAGTAGTTTTTTTATTGTTGTTAATACTATTAAAAATAAAATTTGTAAATTCTAATAGAGCCTTTTCAGTATTAGAGTTAGGCAAAAATCCAAATTGATTTTTTGAGAAAAAATTATTATGTTTTAAAAACAAGTATAATCTATCCTTTATTAGTTGTTCAAAAATTTTCGAGAGTAACGGAAGAACAGATATAGGTCTGTAATTAGAAAAGTCATTTTTATTACCTTTTTTGTAAATGGGTGTTACAATTGAAATTTTCAATGAGTTTGGGAATTTGCTTTCCTTTACGAGATTGTTAAAAAGCTCCGCTAATGTACGTAAATGACTATTTAACAAGATTTTTAAGGTACCTGCATCTATGCCATCTGAGCCGGGACACTTTTTACAACTCAGATTTTGAATACATCTTCGAATCTCTACATCATTCAATTCAAACCATGAGAAAGAGTTTACATTAGACACTAAATATTTTTTGTAATTCTCATGAATGTTTGAGGTACGATTGAAAACAGAAGAAAAATAAAGATTTAGATCATCAGCCAATTGCAAATTGTCGGTATATTCAGGTAGGATAGGGTTACTTTTATTGTTGCCTAAAATATCATTTACTAATTTCCATTGTTTCCGGCTAGAATTACATTCTTCTCATAGAAGGAGTTTTTTGCTTCTCTAATTTTGTTTTTTAGCACTTTCACTGTGGTTTTATAAGCCAATTTATAAAACATATCTCCTGGATAACGCCTGGTTTTTTTAAATAGTGCTTGTTTAGATTTTATCATGTTGAGTATAATAGGGCTAATCCAACCATTTTTATTGAATCGAGATGAATTTTCTGAAACAAAACTAAAGTTATTTTTTATTGCAATCAATTTACTGTGAAAGTCTGAAAAGCAGATTGAGGCATCTTTACCACTAACTTTAAAGTTGTAATCTTTAAAAAATCTCTCCATTTCTTTGTAATGAATAGACTTATGTGGTTAAGGGGTTTATAATAAAAATTAATATATAAAATATATAAATTAATATATAAAATAAATTAATTATTTAATAAATTAATTATAAATAAATTAATATATAAAATTTAATCCGTCTTAATGAAATAACAGATCTTGGTGTAATTTTTAGATGTGATTTTGATTTTTCTCCTCATATTGATTCTATTATTTCGAAGGCTTACAGTAAACTTGGTTTCATTAAGCGTAAAACGAATAATTTTTCAAACTTAAAAACTCTAACTGTTCTTTTGTCCGCTCAGGACTGGAATATTGTAGTATTATTTGGAATTCTTATCTTAATATCAAAAACCTCATAATTGAAAGAGTACAAAATAATTTTCTCCGTTTTCTCCATTACAAAAAATTTAAATATTATCCTCTTTAAACCCCCTCATCCACTCTTCAGAGTCTGTTTCATATGCCCACATTAAAATCAAGAAAGGATCTTTCTTCTTTGTTGTTCTTTTATAAAATTATTAATTACATAGTTGATTGTCCTGAAATTTTGTGTTTGATTAATTTTTCTGTAAAAAATCATGTCTTGCGTAACAATGATTTATCTAGATGCTATCGTGAAATTAACTCTTTAAAATATTATTTAAATTTATATAATAAATTTATTGTTTTTAGATGCTTAAAGTTTTTTTTAGTGCATCACTACATTAATTCTTCTCTTCCCCTATAATTATGATTTGATAAAATGGGATATATGGGGTGAATTCCCGAGATTTTGCCTATTTAGTTTGATATTAAAAATTGTCGGATCTCAATTATTTAATGTTTTATAGAATTTTGAATGCAAAAACACCTGGTGTTGTACCTTCGGACACCATAAGTGTTGTACCTACGGACGCGTTCTTGTGGGTGTCTGTAGCTAATCGGCGTTTTAGAATCAGGTTTCATTTATGCGAATACATTTTAATGCATGTTAAATTAATTGTAAATGGTTATCTATTTGTCGGCGATTATTTTCAAGTGATTTTTAGATGAAAAATCAAATACTTTGTGATCTAAACTACTTTTTAAAATTTTTGATTCTACTTGGCATTTAGTGTAAAATATGGTGTAAAATCTTAGGCACCCTATCGCATTTAAGTATTATGATTACAAAAAACTTAAAATTTCCACTGAAGAAGATTTGCGAAAGTTATTACCACCAAATGCTTACACAACTAAGTGTCTATCTAATTTTTTTGGGTTTTTTTTTGGATCAGTGAAGTGATCAGATCAATCAGCATGATTGATGAAACTATTACCTTAAATTTTGATCTGAAAATCCCATGTGATTTATGTGTTTTTGGTAAAAAATCAAGATTTTTATCATTCAACTCCGTTTTAATGATCATTTATGATCTGAAACTACATTACTTTAAAAAATATATTTCCAATTTTAAAAAAGCTTGAAATATGTTATAAAAAGGTAATGCATTGATAAAAATGCCCATTTTTAGCTTTTTTCAACTAAAACTTCCCTTTTTAAGGGTGTCCACTAGGGTGGTTTTTTTTAAACGAAAGTTCGAATTTTTTTCGGGGCACCCCCTCAAAAGGTGCCATTTCATATAAAACTAATATTCTGAGAGTTACAGCTCAAAAAAATAATATTTAGACCCCGCCCCCGAGCGTCAAAGTTTCAAAAAAATTCTAAATTTTGCACGTTTTTAGCTATAAAATCCAAACTAATGGTTGTAAAAATACAAAGTGGGTCTCATTTTGTAGATAATTTATTTAGCTTCAACTTTTATAATTAAAACTTATTTGTGAAGCTTACAGATCATAAGATACGAGGGGTTTCATTAACTCCCCACGCAATATCTATTTTTTAAGAAGTGCCAGGAAATTTCTTTAAATTTATCAGCTACCGTAAAATGGTTCAATAACATACAAATAATAGTTTTAGGCAACATAGGTACAAAATTTAATATATTAAAGAGCAAAAAAATTTTTTTTCGTACATACCGGTTATTTTTTTCACAATCGTAAAACAATTCAAATAAAATATATAAAATATTTTTTCAACTACTTATTAAGTGAATAAAATGTGTAAAAGTTGATAAACAAGCAAAAAAAATACAAATTAATATTATTTTTAGTTTTTCTAAAAAATAGAAATTTTATTTTCATCGCTTTGATAGTATTTTCATAAGATCTCCCTATTTTAGAAGTAGTTTTGAGAGTAATAGACACTTAGTTTTACACAGTAGTTTTGAGAATAATTCGACACGACCCTTATCTGAAGTTTTTAAATTTAAATTGAACTGATGTAAATAAAATAGTAAAAGAAGTCAATTCAAAACTAGTTATCATTAAAAACATTGGAAGTTTCATTTCCATGCATTAGGAAAAATTCAATATATCTTCAAAGAAAGGAATCTTGCAAGTGATTGGTATTTATAAGGCTTGATATATCAAATCATCCCCCCTAGGTACCATTGTATCATGCTAGATGTAATGCAAAAGTCCAATATTGCGCGAAAATTCTCCTTTTTAAATACAATTGTATCTAGCCAGCCCTTATAAAAGGTAGCTGTAATCAGAAGTATCTGTGGTATTCTACTACACACCTTCATTACAGTTTGGTTTTCTGAGCTAGATGCAACATTAGTTGCATATCAGGAACTTAAATTTGTAAAAACTGTTTACGAAAAAAATGCAGAAATATCAAAAATAGCATTATTATTTTTTCAATAGTTTGTGGTACTTAAACCCCGAGACTTTTGAATTCTCAGAAAGCTTTAAAAATAAATTAAAGGTAACATGCTTTTGTGTTATGAGGAGGAACTATAAAACTAGCTGAAGACTATGTGAAAGTAGAATAATAATAGTGAGAGTTAATTTAAGTGTCTAATTATCTTTTCAGCAACGAAATCGACAGTTTCATCGCTTCATTTTAATTTACAATGAACTTTTTCAAAAGATTTAATATTTCTATTCTACTTTTAATGGTCTGATAAAGCTATTTGAAATACTGACTGGAATTTTCATACAACAGAGGGCTTTTGTATTACATCTAGCATGTAGCAGGATTGTTTTGGACACCTAGTCTGATTTTTTTGGGGGAAGGGGGGTGGCGGGTCCCCTACCAACCCCCTTGATATATCAGTAGAATACCACAGATACTTCATATTACAGCTACCTTTTTTAAGCGCTAGATACAATTGTATTTAAAAAGGAAAATTTTTCACGCAATATTGGAGTTTTGCATTACATCTAGCATGATACAATGGTACCTAGGGATGTTTGATGCATCAAGCCTTATAAATACCAAGCACTTGCAAGATTCCTTTCTTAGAAGATATTCTGAATTTTTCCTACTGCATAGAAATGAAACTTCCAATATTTTTAATGATAATTAATTAGTTTTGAATTGACTTCTTTATCATCAACTCGAACTTTGTTCTATTTTATTTACATCAGTTCAATTTAAATTTAAGAACTTCAGATAAGGATCGTGTCGAATACTGCTCTCAAAACTACTTCTAAAACAGGGAGATCTTATGAAAAATACTGTCAAAGCGATGAAAATAAAATTTCTATTTTTTAGAAAAACTAAAAATAATATTAATTTGTATTTTTGTTGCTTGTTTATCAACTTTTACACATTTTATTCATTTAATAAGTAGTTGAAAAAATACTTTATATATTTTATTTGAATTGTTTTACGATTGTGAAAAAAATAACAGGTATGTACGAAAAAATTTTTTTTTGCTCTTTAATATATTAAATGTTGTACCTACTATGTTGTCTAAAACTATTATTTGTATGTTATTGAACCATTTTACGGTAGCTGATAAATTTAAAGAAATTTCCTGGCACTTCTTAAAAAATAGATATTGCGTGGGGAGTTAATGAAACCCCTCGTATCTTATGATCTGTAAGCTTCACAAATAAGTTTTAGTTATAAAAGTTGAAGCTAAATAAATTATCTACAAAATGAGACCCACTTTGTATTTTTACAACCATTAGTTTGGATTTTATAGCTAAAAACGTGCAAAATTTAGAGTTTTTTTGAAACTTTGACGCTCGGGGGCGGGGTCTAAATATTATTTTTTTGAGCTGTAACTCTCAGAATATTAGTTTTATATGAAATGGCACCTTTTGAGGGGGTGCCCCGAAAAAAATTCGAACTTTCGTTTAAAAAAAACCACCCTAGTGTCCACAGGTACAACTGAGTCTGTCCATTAGGGAGAGCACGTTGTTGTACAGTTGGGGAAATAAAAAACGACTCAGTTGCGATTTCTGGCGAACCACTTGGGTTAGGAAGACGAATGAGGTGTCATTTTTCATTGTTTAAAGTATTCTTTAACCAAAAAAATTTTTGAGTCCTTAGGGGGTCGTCTTCATATTAAACGAAACACTAACTTTTTTTTTCCAATGGGGACCCCCAATTATTATTAGTTTTTCTGAAAGGCCATCTCCCCAAACCCATAAATACCAAGTTTCATCCAGATTGATTTAAAAAAAATTTATTTTTCAAAAATAAACTTTAAAAAAAATTTTTTAAATCGTGAAATTTTTTTATGGTAATCGATTATTTTAGTAATTTTATATAGGAAACCAAAATTTCAATCGATTTTATCCAATAGTTTTTGATAAAACGAACTATAGAAAGAGCATTTGCGGTATGCATTCGGCAACGGTATACGGCCCCTTAAGATATTAGGTCGTTTTTATCAAAAACTATTGGATAAAATCGATTGAAATTTTGGTTTCCTACATAAAATTACTTAAAGAATCGATTACCATAAAAAAATTTCACGATTAAAAAAATTTTTTTTAAAGTTTATTTTTGAAAAATAAATTTTTTTTAATCAATCTGGATGAAACTTGGTATTTATGGGTTTGGAGAGATGGCCTTTCAGAAAAACTAATAATAATTGGGGGTCCCCATTGGAAAAAAAAAGTTAGTGTTTCGTTTAATATGAAGACGACCCCCTAAGTACTCAAAAATTTTTTTGGTTAAAGAATACTTTAAACAATGAAAAATGACACCTCATTCGTCTTCCTAACCCAAGTGGTTCGCCAGAAATCGCAACTGAGTCGTTTTTTATTTCCCCAACTGTACCTGTGGACACAAATTTTTTCAAGTTATTAAAATTAATTAAAAATACAATTTTCAAGATTTTAGCTTATAAAAAATATATACCCTTACTCACAAAGGTTAGGACTATAGGTTAGGCACTTTAAATGGTCCAAATGTGAATTTACCTGTCTTGGAAAAATCCAAACGTGATTTTTGTCCACAGGTACAACACTCTCCCCTATAGATTTTATCGGAATTTTAACCTTCTTAGTAACAAACTTGATTTATTTTCTACTTTTAATGTATTTAAAAAGAATGTCTACGGATTTTATGTATTTGATTTTATGTACTCTTCCCACCACTATAATTGGGTTGTAACCTGTTGTGTGTGTTTTTCTAAATCAGTGGTTCCCAACTCAAATATGTCTGCGGACCACATCACTTAAATTTGAACCTCTGCGGACCATCTCTATCCCTAACTTTATCTTCATAATTTTAACTTATTTCAGTGCATTAATTTCTCATAGAGGGTCTACAATTTTGACTTTTTTCTGAAGTAAGGGAAACCGAGTCTAACAGTGTTTCTAATTTGAATGATAATCAAATAATCTAATAAACTTAAAAGAAAAATTAACATTACATTAATTTTATATCAAATTTTTTAAAAATATACCTTTTATAATAGTCCAGTAACTTTGTCGCCTGAAAGCATGGGGTCGTATGCGTCAAATCCGGTAGTTCTGATTTTTTGCAGACTTGTTTATGATAATGGCCTAATGAATAATCCAAGTTTTAGACCTCGAGCGCCGAACGGAACTTCGTCAAAAATCGAAAAAACCGCGGAAAAATCGAGTTTTTTTCAAATTTTGGCGATTATAACCCTAAAGAACTAGTTTTTGAAAAAACTTTCTAATTTCAAAGTTAAAGCAAACAAAATTTCCTACAAAATGCACTAATCAACTTTGATTTTCTGAAGAGTGGTTTTGAAGCTAGAGCGCGCTGAAAAACATCGATTTTTTGCCTTTCCGCAAAAAAAAGGAAAACGCGCACTTCTACCCTCTACAAAATGAAAACTATTCATGTGATCAACAAAAATTTTATACCACGCGAAAGAACATTTAATTTTCTATAAATAACGTACTTTACATTGTCATTTTTTTAGAAGGGGGGGGAGGGAGGGAAGCAAAAATCGATAATAAAACTCTCGTGCCTCGCAGACCAAACGGACTTACGCGGTTGTTAATCTGCAATTATTTTCGGTGTATTACCAATAAAATGGTTTCTTTTGGATTCATTGATGACTAAGCATGCTTAAAAAATTTAAATTTTTAATTTTATCTATTAAATATTGGGTGTTTAAGGCGGAATTTCGATCAATATTTTAAATTCATATGTTAAACTATGAAAGTGATTTAAGGAACGATTTTATATGTTTTTTGCATCGCTAAATCCGAATTTTATGTTTATTTTCATTTTGAAAGTCATCTTCACATCAAAAATTGCCAAAAATCTTAAATTTTTGATCTTTTGTTAGGTTTTTCATCGATTTTTAATCAAATATTCATTTTATGAAAAATTCCATGCAATCAAGTTAAAGAAAGTAAAATTTCCTATCAGATACACTGGTTTATTTTTATTTTGCGATGAGCGGTGTACAGTCGTAGAAAAAAAAAGTGAGACAGTTCGCATTGTAAGCGAACTACTGGGGTTAGAAAGATACTGTAAACGCCAATTTTCATTATTTAACATCTACTTTAAAAAAAGCTATAGTTTATGTCCTTAGGGGGCCGTCTACACATTAAACGAAGCACAAACTTTCGTTTTTCCTATGGGCGACATCAAAGATTATTCCCGATTCTGAAAGAGCACCCTCTAAAACCCCCCAAAACCAATTTTCATGTCATTTGGTCCCCAAATAAAGCCAGGATTGGGGGTTGAAGTTCGTCGAATTTACGTTGAAATCTCGTTCTTTACGTTGAATTCTCGATTTTGATCCTTTTAACCATCAACCCCGCACGAGAATTCGACGTAAAAAACGAGATTTCAACGTTAATTCGACGAAATTCAACCCCCACTCCTGGCTTTATTTAGGGACCAAATGACATGAAAATTGGTTTTGGGGGGTTTTAGAGGATGCTCTTTCAGAATCGGGAATAATCTTTGATGTCGCCCATAGGAAAAACGAAAGTTTGTGCTTCGTTTAATGTGTAGACGGCCCCCTAAGGACATAAACTATAGCTTTTTTTAAAGTAGACGTTAAATAATGAAAATTGGCGTTTACAGTATCTTTCTAACCCCAGTAGTTCGCTTACAATGCGAACTGTCTCACTTTTTTTTCTACGACTGTACCTTTTATAGCGTTTTAAAGTTAAGCAATTTTTTGTTTTTGTGTGAAGTCAGGAAACAGCTGTAATTTAGCGCGCTCTAGCATCAATACCTTTCATCATAAAATCAAATTTAAATAGTGCATTTTGTAGGAAATTAAATGTACTTTTATGTGGTATAAACTATTTGTCAGTAACTTGTATTTATGTAGAGCTGTAGTGGGGTAAATCGAGCGTTCACCACTTTTTTGTTGAAAAACAAAAAAATCGCTACACTTCAAAACGCTATAAAACTTACACCGCTTATCGCAAAATAAAAATAAACCAGTGTATCTGATAGGAAATTTTACTTTCTTTAACTTGATTACATGGTATTTTTCATAAAATGAATATTTGATTAAAAAATCGATGAAAAACCTAACAAAAGATCAAAAATTTAAGATTTTTGGCAATTTTTGAAGTGAAGATGACTTTCAAAATGAAAATAAACATAAAATTCGGATTTAGCGATGCAAAAAACATAAAATCGTTCCTTAAAACACTTTCATAGTTTAATATATGAATTTAAAATATTGATCGAAATTCCGCCTTAAACACCCAATATTTCATAGATAAAATTAAAAATTTAAATTTTTTAAGCATGCTTAGTCATCAATGAATCCAAAAGAAACCATTTTATTGGTAATACACCGGAAATAAAGCGCAGATTGCAGATTAAAAACCGCGTAAGTCCGTTTGGTCTGCGAGGCACGAGAGTTTTATTATCGATTTTTGCTTCCCTCCCTCCCCCCCTTCTAAAAAAATGACAATGTAAAGCACGTTATTTATAGAAAATAGGGTAGTTTCCCATTTTCTGTTTTATTTTTTTCCTGGTAGAATATAGTGAAAAAAGTTGTTATCAAAAATCCCGAGGTCGCTACGACTTTAATTTAATTTTTTATTAATTTTTAAAGAGGATGCGCAGTCACAGTGCTTAAAAACGCGCCACTGCGCAGATACGTCATTTGGTAGTATCCGAGGTTTCGCCGATCGCGCGCTCTTATTTTTCCCAATAGAAAGCACGTGCATCAGTAAAAAAGAATGGATTCCGAAGTAAAAAAAGCTTATGAATACTGCATTGTGCCAGGATGCACTTCATCGACTGCAAAAACACATAGTAAAAGGTTCTTAATCGTTCCAAGAAACAAAAAATTGAAGAAATGGTTCAAAGCCTGTATGAAGGATAAAATGGGCTCCGCTACTTCCAAACTCTACTGTTGTGAAGACCCTTTTAAAGTATCCATTTGGCACTATTAAAAAACATAGTGTAGTAAACATGTAGTGCTTCTTATTTGTTTCATAATTTATAGTTCTTTTGATAACACAAATTGCTCACGAAAGATATTAAGTTGTCCGAAAAGTTCTGACAGTTTTTACTAAGTTTTGGTTTTGAATTTTTTTTGAAAAACTGGTAATAGGTGGAGATTTCAAACAAAGGGGATTGTGGTTAACGTATATTTAAGAATACAATGTATGGTTTTGGTAGGGGTATTATTTCTTTTCAAAATTGCGGCTACAAAAGAAGACCGCAAACGACGCTTTTCGTAAAATTTATTTGGCCGCTTTAAGATCTGGGAATGCATGATTAAAATGGCTACTGAAAGTTAAGTTGTATATTTTCAATGTTATTAAGATGTCAAAGTTTTGAGATGATAATAATAAGTTTAAGAGGAGAAATTTTTATCTCAAACAAAACATCTATTGGGAAAAACTTCTCTCGGTATTTGTTAGTCATTTGAAGAAAATTTTCTGTAAACTATATCAAAATCAACACAAGAAAGCTTACACATAGACACAGCTATTTAGTAATATGTCTTAAGTTAAATTATCTTAAGTTAAATTATAGATCCAGAAATCAGTGCGATATTTAAGCACGCATTATTTTAGCTTGTGAGAATTGCACTCGCTAAATTACGGTAAAGCGCGAATGAATATTTTTGAATAAACTAAAAATGCAACACTTATTGTTCGAAGTTGGAAACAAATAAAACATTGATATTATGGAAAAGACTCTCAGCTCTCAATGTTCAGAGAAACATCTGTCTTGATTTTATTTCATGCCAGCTGCTCAACGGAACGAGGGAAGTACTAAAGAACTATGGACAATTACTAGTTTGTACAGTTTTAGAGCCAAAATTACTATCTTAAACTTATCGAATCATCTCAAAACTTTAACGTATTAATTTAAACATTATTAATATACAGCAATCGAGCATATCGAGTTTACAAGTGCGCTTCCCGAACTTATTTCCCCCGGCCAATATGATAACACAGGTCCGCAAAAAAAAAATTTCCGAGCAGTTTGGACTATTTCACCTAAACCTTATGATTATTGGTGCGCTGAATCCAAAAATGACCTCCATTTTGCCCAGGGACGTCACGTTTTTTGACAATTCAGGTCTTTAGGTTTTTTTGGAAATGCCTTAAAATTTTGAAAAATTGACTCTTAACACTATTTTTTTTATCAAATATTTCCATAAAACCTTTTATGGTTTTTGATGTGCTGAATCTAAAATTGCCCTCCATTTTATCATAAGACTTCACCTTTCTTCACAATTTAACAAAAATGCCAATTTTTTTAAGAAAATGAAAGTATCTTTTAAAAAAATTATTTTTCGACTCAAACTTTATCTGAATATCATTTTCATGTGTTTTGGTGTGCTGAATCCAAATATGACCTCTTTTTATTTTTAAAACATCGCATTTTGTAACAAATTGAGCAAATATAGCAACATTTCTTAAAAAAAATGTAAATACACTTAAGAAGTAGATTTTTTAATCCAAATTTATTAATGAGGTGATTAGTTTTAATGTTTCTTGGATCCCTAAACTCAAAAATGATCTCTGTTTTGCCCTAGAATGGCATGGTTCCCGACAATTTAGGTATGATTGTAAAATAAGTTAATATTTCAATTTTAATAAAAATATGCTTATAAAATAAATTTTTTATTACATATTCTTCATAAAAATCATTATATAACTAAAATAAACTCATTTACACACTCTTCAGCCAATTTTTCCACCTTATGAAGCTCTTCTTGGTAAATTTACCCTTGTGATTATCAACAAGAACGTTTCTTTGAACTATACAACAAAAATCCTTCATTATTGCACGATTAAGTCTTGCTTAATATTTTATTTCAATCTCTATAATTATCTCTAAATATCCTGATGAGATAGTTTACTATGTGCATCATTCACAGCTCCTAATTTTTAAAAAGGGAGGAGCTAGAAATGTTCAAAAACTATAAAAAATGGAAAAATTAGAATATTATGTTGCAATTTGTGAAAAATCCTGACGTACAGGATTTTTTCAATATTTTTTTCGTTATCAGCACACCAAAATACATAGGAAATCGTAATAATTGTTCAAACAGCTTTTTCATTGCAAACCTGTGTAATTTCTATTCTTTCAAACTCTTTTCGCATTAACAAAAAACAATGGGCAGGCAGGTGATTTTTGCAGTATGCAATTGTGCAGGTTTAAAACCATATGCTGTGCATCAGCCAAGTTCCAGGCATTGGTGATTCATGGAGCTACAGCCTGCGAATCAACGAAAAATCTAACTTTTCAAGATGAGGGATAGAAAAACTTGTGAAAAAGGTGCAATAAATAGTTCATTTCAAGGTGATTACGTTGAAATGTAACTAAATATGTTTGTAACCTTCGATAATTATCTTATTTTTAAATATTCATTAGTTTTTTTTATTTTTTAAACCATCAAAAAGGGGAATATGTCGAAAAAGAAGATTTCTCTATGGGTTGGCGGGAAATAAGACCGAGGTGCGCGCTTGTAAACTCGATATCTAATAGTTAAAAAATGTCTGATTTTTTCCAGAAAACATGTTAACTAATTCTCAAAGATGTAACTAGTTACCAATAGTAAAATTATTTCAAAATTCCTACTACTTTTTTCAGGATCAAAACGGGAGTTGAAAATAAAACTACCCTACCACAATGCTGGAGTGTACTCGAACTAAAAATGCTCTTTATTAATAAATATAATAGATTTTTAAAACTTTAAAAACAGAATACGAAATAGTACTCATCTTGCTTGTTTAACTCCTCTATTTCTGGTTTATTGAACCGTGTATCGTTTCTAAGGAAATCAACCGAAGTTAAAACCGAAATTTTCGGCGAATTATTCGAATCTGCTCGAATAAAACCAAGCTCAATTTGAAAACTAATCCTGTTTTGTGTACAGTAATGATGTAAAAGAACAATAAACGAAAGCTTAGTTTAAAATATTTATGATAAGCAATGCGTAAATACTCAGTTCGAAAACAAAACACAAATGCAGGCAAGAGGCAAGGCAAAGGATCGGTACTTTTCCCCGGTTCATACCAAATGACGTCACAGCTGGCCACGCCTCTTTTTTTGCGGCTCCAAATTTTAAATGCTTTTAACTAATTAACTATTTGGTCTAAACATTTTTTGAGCGTGGGTAAATTATTCTTTTGCATTTCTCTTAGTGTTTTTGGTGTTAAAATGATCAATTTCAGTTGAAGGAAACAATCCTATTAAATGCTCTTTTGCGTGGTATAAAATTTTTGTTGATCACATGAATAGTTTTCATTTTGTAGAGGGTAGAAGTGCGCGTTTTCCTTTTTTTGCGGAAAGGCAAAAAATCGTTTTTCAGCGCGCTCTAGCTTCAAAACCACTCTTCAGAAAATCAAAGTTGATTAGTGCATTTTGTAGGAAATTTTGTTTGCTTTAACTTTGTAATTAGAAAGTTTTTTCAAAAACTAGTTCTTTAGGGTTATAATCGCCAAAATTTGAAAAAAACTCGATTTTTCCGCGGTTTTTTCGATTTTTGACAAAGTTGCGTTCGGCGCTCGAGGTCTAAAACTTTGATTATTCATTAGGCCAACATCACAAACAAGTCTGCAAAAAATCACATCTACCGGATTTGACGCATACGATGATGTATAAAGTTACTGGACTAAAAAGACATTTAACCATTTTTATCAAGCTCTCACGAAATTCAACAAATAAAATAGAATCCATTATTAATTACGATTGTTTATTTAATTCCGTAAAACTAAATTAGGAAATATAATAAAAAATTCTTTTTTTTTTCATCAATATACCTTACAAATAAAAACTTCAATTTATCTCATAGGAGAGGCTTAACCATGTAACATTCTTCATCTTCATCTTTTATGTATGTATAGACGAGGATAATACTTTACAAATGACAATAATTGTTCTGATGAGTGGAAATGGTGTTGGTTTTAATCAATCCCAGTGTCATCTCATGGATCTATTAGTAACCCTAGAATGGTTCACATCTGCACATAAGTTACAGGATTAAAAAAACAACAGTATAAAATAGTTTTTTATTTTCTTTTCCATGACCAACAAAAAAGGTAACATTATATTATTAGTTGAATTAAATTTGAAAGAAAGTACTTAGCTTTAAATTAAACGGCAGGACAAATGAGATATCCAGGAGTTGTGTTGATCACAAAAAAGCAAACTGGACATGCACTGACTGCGAGTTGTGGCAAAGGAAATTCTATAGACAAGGCGGGCGAGGTTATATAATGTTCTCCAGAAAGAAACCGTGTCGAATGTCAATAATTATTTCAAAGGAGCGATTAAAATAGAAAATAATTTATGTGGTCAAAAACTTTCGTATTTTTGCCAATATATTTTTCGTATATCTTCGAACAAACCTATTTCTAAAATTTCCTCTTTTCGTACCACCATTTCTAGGAGACCCTCTGTCTATCCCAGTTTGAAGTATCTTTCAATACTTCCACGCTTCGCTTTGTTTCAAACCAAGTATAAGTCCGATCATTTGATTCTCTATTTGCCCCCACCCCGACGCCTTCACTTTTAATTGATGCAATATTTTTCCACATCCTCAAATTTTGTTTCAACTTTGTAATAAACTACTGTTGAATAAAACTGTAGAAAATAAGAGAAATTAACAAATTATTCATAGGAGAGAAAGAATTATGATACGTATGATTTTTTACTATATGTTTTTGCATCTGTGCATGGTGTTTTTACTATTTCCTGGAATGTGTGATTAGGAATACTATTTTTTTACAATTTCCACACATTTTTTACGAGTTTAAAAATCTTCTCATGGACCACCTCTGAAGGCTTCACGGACCACCAGTGGTCCGCGGACCACCTGTTGGGAACCACTGCTCTATACTACTATGAAGTGATATTTAAGGGGATCGAATATAAATCTATTTTATCCTCACATTGGCGGTCATATGCGGTGTGATATGTGGGGTCATATGGAGGATTATATTGAATATCAAAATCCTGACATTCGAATTTTGATGTATTTCGTTATTTCGACTTTTAAGGCCCAAGATTTAAAATTTTTTACATCACCGTTTAATTTTAAATTCATTTTAGGGGGAAGAATAAAAATCTATTACAACCCCACATCGATGGCCAAATATTCGACATGACTCAATAAGACCACATACATATGTATGTGGTCTTATTGAGTCATGTCGAATATAAGAATTCTGATATTCGAACATCGAGATATGATTATGTTGACTTTGGAGGGGCCTTCGACTTTTAAGGCCCCGGATTTAAAATTTTTTACATCACCGTTCAATTTTATATTCATTTTATGGGGAAGAATCCAAATCTATTAAAACCCCACATCGATGGCCAAATATTTTATGATGTGTGTGGTCTAATTGAGTTATGTCGAATATCAGAATTCTGATATTCGAACATCGAGATATGATTATGTTGACTTTGGAGGGGCCGGAATAAAAAATTTCTACATCACCCTATAATATGAAGTGATTTTTAAGGGGATCGAATATAAATATATTTTATCCTCACATCGGCGGTCATATGCGATGTGATATGTGGGGTCATATGGAGGATTATATTAAATATCAAAATCCTGACATTCGAATTTTGATGTATTTCGTTATTTCGACTTTTAAGGCCCCGGATTTAACATTTTTTACATCACCGTTTCATTTTAAATTCATTTTAGGGGGAAGAATAAAAATCTATTACAACCCCACATCGATGGTCAAATATTTTATGATGTATGTGGTCAAATTGGGTTATGTCGAATATCAGAATTCTGATATTCGAACATCGAGATATGATTATGTTCACTTTTGGAGGGGCCGGAATTAAAAATTTCTACATCACTCTATAACAGGGGTTCCCAACCGGTGGTACGCGTACCACTGGTGGTAGGCGGGAACGTTTCAGGTGGTACGCGTGAGTGCGCGTTTTAGAATTATTTCTCTGAATATTCAAAAGTGGACTGGATCATAAATTCTTTTTCGGGAACCTCACCAAATGAATTGGAACTAAAAGAAAGTTATATCGATCTTTGCAGAAGATAGTTCCATGCATGGGCGTAGCCAAGGGGGGGGCAGCTCCCTGCCCCCCTAAGTCCCGAGTTATTGACTTTTACATTACTGTTAGTTAAGTTAAAAACCAGTATTTTAGGGTCAAATTTTCAAAATTTTTCTGGGGGAAAAATTTTGCCCCCCCTTTAGTATTTAAACCTTTATTATTCAAACTTTTTGTAATTAGTTCATTAAAATCAAAATTCTACCTAAAATGTATGTCAAAATTTGGGTTTACGTGTACCAAAAAACAATTTAAAACCATGTTCTTAGGGCATATTTCCAAAATATTTCTGGGGAGGACCCCCAGACCCCCTGATGAAAATTGACGGGTCTCTCTCTCACGGGGCTTTAAAATTGATCTCTACAAACATAAAAAGTCTACCCTGCTTGCCCCCCCCTAAGTTGAACCCTGGCTACGCCCATGGTTCCATGAAAGATTATTTTGAAGAGAAATCTTTATTTAACTTCTGGATTGGACGCAAAACCGAGTCCCCTTTGATTTTCCGGCAATCTCTGCTATTTTTGATGCCATTTGTTACGAGTTACTTATGAGAGTAGATTTTCTGCTGAACTCTTGTACATAAAAAGTAAACATAGAAGCAGAATAAGTGTTAAAGAGGATTTAAGAGTTAAGATAAGTTCCATTACTCCTAATGTTGATATTTTAATCACAGGCAAACAACAACAAATTTCGCCCTTAAGACTATAAAAGTTTATTTTGTATGATGATTAATTTTTTACTGAGTTAGTACTAATTTTCTATTTGTATGTTTTCAGACCTCCTATGGGTATAATAAATAAAATTGCAAATTCATACCATTTTCATCTTTTTATTTATCCTTTATTATAAGCATATTTATAAATAAACAAATATCTAACCATTAAATATGAAGTTTTCTCAGGAATTTAATTCAAAAAGCCTTTGTACACTTTTAGAAGAGTAAATATTAAACGTTTATCAAAATATTTAAGTCTGGTGGTACGCCAAAATTTCTCAAAAAGTCAAGTGGTACGCAAGGGCAAAAAGGTTGGGAACCCCTGCTCTATAATATGAAGTGATTTTAAGGGGATCGAATATAAATCTATTTTATCCTCACATCGGCGGTCATATGCGATGTGATATGTGGGGTCATATGGAGGATTATATTGAATATCAAAATCCTGACATTCGAATTTTGATGTATTTCGCTATTTCGACTTTTAAGTACCCGGATTTAAAATTTTTTACATCACCGTTCAATTTTAAATTCATTTTATGGGGAAGAATCCAAATCTATTACAACCCCACATCGATGGCCAAATATTTTATGATGTATGTGGTCAAATTGAGTTATGTCGAATATCAGAATTCTGATATTCGAACATCGAGATATGATTTTGTTAACTTTGGAGGGGCCGGAATGAAAAATTTCTACATCACCCTATAATATATAGGGTAGGTGGGGGTAACTGTCCGCAGTTTTTGGTTTTGAATTTTTGTGGCCCACAGTTTTATTATTTTAATAAGTTTCTGGTATGGAATCTAAAGCTTAGGATGTGGCCTATCAATTCATATTTTTTCCAGCCTTGAGCTGCAAATATTTTTAGAAGTATTCAACTTTAAAAAGAAAAAAAATTGCGGACATTTGCCCCATTTTTTGGGGTAATTATCCGCAGTGCGTATAATTACCCCAATAGAATAAAATAAGAGAATTATAAGATATTCCAATTCAAAAACATCAAAATTGAGGTATATTCACAATAGGAAGACAACACAATAATATTTGACATTATAAAACATCATATAGCAAAGTTACACCACAAGTTGCAAAGTTAATCCTTTTACCGGCGTAAAATCGGCCAAATTGTCAGGAAAACTTATCATTTCATGAAACCTTGCATTATGGATTTCATTAGGTTTGGAAAGTTTTAGGACTGTCTTTCTTTTTAACAAAAGCTTCTTCTGATGGAGTTTCTGAGAACATTCCCACATTTTCAATTGCGGACAATTACCCCAAAATCAATGCGGACAATTACCCCATATCATGATGACAACAACAAAGTGGTACTGATTTTTGAAAACAAAAGTAAACATGAGTATAGTGATGTAATTTCAAAGATAAATAAAGGCTCTTTCGGAAAAAAACAGATGGATTGAATAAATATAACTATTCTACCAAAATATGAAGAAAAAGTGAGAAAAATACTCTAACAAGGACACTAAAAACTGACCTACCTCATTTTTTTGGACAACGGATACGCTACTCCTCTGAAATTTTGACAGCCATTTGGGGGTTGTGAAAGGAACCTACTCTATCGATGCAGTCAATATAATCGAATATTATCATCAAAAAAAGGCCGTGCGGACTATTACCCCATGCGGACAATTACCCCCACCTACCCTAGTCATTTTTAAGGGGATCGAATATAAATCTATTTTGTCCCCACATTGGCGGTCATATGCGGTGTGATATTTGGGGTCTTATGAAGGATTATATTAAATATCAAAATCCTGACATTCGAATTTTGATGTATTTCGTTATTTCGACTTTTAAGGGCCCGGATTTAACATTTTTTACATCACCGTTTAATTTTAAATTCATTTTAGGGGGAAGAATAAAAATCTATTACAACCCCACATCGATGGCCAAATATTTTATGATGTATATGGTCATATTGAGTCATGTCGAATAATCAGAATTCTGATATTCGAACATCGAGATATGATTTTGTTGACTTTGGAGGGGCCAGAATAAAAAATTTCTACATCACCCTTTAATATACATAGTGATTTTTAAGGGGATCGAATATAAATCTATTTTGTCCCCACATTGGCGGTCATATGCGGTGTGATATTTGGGGTCATATTGAGGATTATATTGAATAACAAAATCCTGACATTCGAATTTTGATGTGTTTCGCTATTTCGACTTTTAAGGCCCCGGATTAACAATTTTTTACATCACCGTTTAATTTTAAATTCATTTTAGGGGGAAGAATCCAAATCTATTACAACCCCACATCGATGGCCAAATATTTTATGATGTATGTGGTCAAATTAGGTTATGTCGAATATCAGAATTCTGATATTCGAACATCGAGATATGATTATGTTGACTTTGGAGGGGCCGGAATGAAAAATTTCTACATCACCCTATAATATGAAGTGATTTTTAAGGGGATCGAATATAAATCTATTTTATCCTCACATCGGCGGTCATTTGCGATGTGATATGTGGGGTCATATGGAGGATTATATTGAATATCAAAATCCTGACATTCGAATTTTGATGTATTTCGCTATTTCGACTTTTAAGTACCCGGATTTAAAATTTTTTACATCACCGTTCAATTTTAAATTCATTTTATGGGGAAGAATCCAAATCTATTACAACCCCACATCGATGGCCAAATATTTTATGATGTATATGGTCATATTGAGTCATGTCGAATATCAGAATTCTGATATTCGAACATCGAGATATGATTATGTTGACTTTGGAGGGGCCAGAATAAAAAATTTCTACATCACCCTATAATATATAGTCATTTTTAAGGGGATCGAATATAAATCTATTTTGTCCCCGCATTGGCGGTCATATGCGGTGTGATATTTGGGGTCTTATGGAGGATTATATTAAATATCAAAATCCTGACATTCGAATTTTGATGTATTTCGTTATTTCGACTTTTAAGGCCCCGGATTTTACATTTTTTACATCACCGTTTAATTTTAAATTCATTTTAGGGGGAAGAATAAAAATCTATTACAACCCCACATCGATGGCCAAATATTTTATGATGTATGTGGTCAAATTGGGTTATGTGGTTATGTCGAATATCAGAATTCTGATATTCGAACATCGAGATATTATTATGTTCACTTTGGAGGGGCCGGAATAAAAAATTTCTACATCACTTTATAATATGAACAAGCCAAAATTTACAGAAAAATAATATGATAAAGGTCTGAGGCGTTGGACTCTCATCAAGTGATTTTTAAGGGGATCGAATATAAATCTATTTATCCTCACATCGGCGGTCATATGCGGTGTGATATTTGGGGTCATATGGAGGATTATAGTGAATATCAAAATCCTGACATTCGAATTTTGATGTGTTTCGCTATTTCGACTTTTAAGGATTTAAAATTTTTTATATCACCGTTCAATTGAAGAATCCAAATCTATTACAACCCCACATCGATGGCCAAATATTTTATGATGTATGTGGTCAAATTGAGTTATGTCGAATATCAGAATTCTGATATTCGAACATCGAGATATGATTATGTTGACTTTGGAGGGGCCAGAATAAAAAATTTCTACATCACCCTATAATATTAAGTGATTTTTAAGGGGATTGAATATAAATCTATTTTATCCTGTTGGGAACCACTGTTCTAAATAAATAAATATTTATTTCTCAAATTATTAATAGCTGGCTGGCAGCACCATGGACTTTAAAAGATTAAACATCGATAGATTACCATAGACATTTAAAAAATTGATGAAATGAAATTGGTGGTAAGTATACTTAGGGGCCATTCATTAATTACGTAAGGATAATTTTGGCAATTTTTGACCCCCCCTACCCCCATGTAAGGGTACTTAAGATTTTTCAAACCCCTCCCCCCTATTCTTACGTAAGATTCCAAAGTTAAAAAGTTGAAACCAAAACTTATAAAGATTTCTCTCTCTTTTTGCTTTTGTTTTGTTTCGACTTTTGACAGCTGGAAGATGGATTCAACAGTTTTATTTTTCATCTTAACTTAATGCTACTCCAATAAAAAAGATGCATCTGATAACTGATATACTTTAATTTTTTTTTTAAAATTAAAGCTTCGATAATATACCGAGATCGTCAGGATTTTTAAGTTTTTCTGGGATTATTCAATAGTAATTTGATTAGAATAATTGGAATTTGTTTACATTAACTAGGAAAATCTTACGTAAGAATGGGTTTGACCCCCCCACCCCCCAAATAAGGGTATGTAGAGATTTTTCCAACCCCCCCTCCCCCTCGGGACCCTTACGTAATTAATGAATGTCCCCTTACCACGGCCTTGGCGGTTTGGTTATTTGTTAGGGGTCATCCATAAACTACGTGAGGTGTTTTTTCCGAAATCTGGACCCCCCCTCCCCCCTTGGTGAGATTTAGTGAGATTTTTCTTGACCCCCCTCCCCCCACGTGAGATTTCCTACAACTTTTAAAAATTATTTGCATTTTGTGCTTCATAGCACCTAATTAAGTTATAAAAAAAAAGTTGACGTGAGATTTTAATCGACCCCCCCTCCCCCCTTGGTGAGATTTTTCCAAACCCCTCCCCCCCCTTTTTGACCTCACGTAATTTATGGATGACCCCTTATGGCGTAAAAATCAAGCTACACACACGCGGCTCCATCTCTCGTTCTGAAAATCCTTGAACTTTTAAATTTGTATTTCTCGTATTAATAGAATTTTTTTAAAATCGATAGGAAAGCACACGTACAACTTCAAGGATAAATTTACGGTAGAATTTCTTGTTGTTAGGAGACGTCCATAAATTACATGTTTTTTTCCCAAAAGTTTCCCCCCCTCCTCAGTGGCGGATCCAGGATTTGGTTTGGGGGGGGCTAAGAATTATCATAATATAATTGAATCTTCTTGTTAAAGGTAATACGGAAAAGGTAGTGAATTGTCCTACTCAATAAAACAAAAGGGGGGTCTGAGGGTCCTCCCCCATAAAATTTTTGGAAATTTAAGTCAAAAACCCCACTTTTTCAACTCGTTTTCGTACGCCTCATCCGAATTTCGGATATAGATTTTTTGCGTTTTGACAAGCTTAGTAAAATATTAGACGTTTGGGGGGGCTTCAGCCCGAAAGCCCCCCCAGTAGATCCGCCACTGCCCCTCCTTCAAATTAACACGTGAGATTTTCTCTATAACTCTTAAATAAATTAACTTCTTTGACTTTGATATGTCCTCGGCACAATTGATTCCCCCTGGTGAGATTTTGCTGGACTTCTTCTCTTCTTTCTACTTCATGTAATTTATGAACGTCCCCTTAGTTAATTAGCCACCCATAAATTACGTGAGGTGTTTTTTCCAAAATATAGACCCCTCCCCCCACGTGAGATTTACCTACAACTTTTTTAAAATAATTTTCTATCCTATTCGTTTGCATTTTGTGCTTCATAGCACCTAAAACCTTAACATTATTAATCATGTGGGGGGGGAATGACATTGTTATCATCAGGTTTTCTGTATTATAAAATCACACAAAACTATTTAAGATTATACAATATCTAGCTTAAAATTATACATCTTTACTCATTCCATGGACATTCATGTGCTTATCTCCCCAATTAATTTAAAATATTGGCGATTAAAAGATTACGTTGAACGGAAAAGTTATGTCAAGTCAGGCGACTTTTCCGAATTCCGAACCCCACTTTTTGACCTCACGTAATTTATGGACGTCCCCTTAGAAATCTTAATAAAAAATTAAGTCTTTCATCATTCTCCTAATGAGGTAATTAATCAACAATATTCCCAACCTTCAAATGATAATGTTTTATTCGAGTGTAATGCATTCAGCATGTGCCTTTGCTTTGAATCCATAAATTGAAAGAGGAAGATATTTATTTTAATACACTGCTGGTAGTAATTTTCTACCCCCAGAACATTCCTGAACTGGTTCTTTCCAATGCGTTAATCGTTAAAATATTTTACAATCTTTCAAATATCAGCAAATTTTAAAGCCAGAAGTATTCCAACAATTCCTTAAAATTGGGGGTCAGCCCTCTCTCGAACAGTGGGACTTCTAGCAGGAGTAACCATAAGTCTGGAAATTTAGAGATAAATTTTGATTTTAAATTTTTCTAAATAATATGGAATTTTTGAGGTCTGGCGAAAGATCATGCAAACGTAATTCCTAGCACAGAGTAACCTATGACCTTTCATCCGGCTATCTCCAATCCCCCAAAAAACCATGTTCGTCTTTAAATTTTTAAATAAATAATTTTTCTTTGTTCCGAAAAGGGATCCAGATTTCACCAGGAAAATTCACAAGGACATCGGCAAGACCTCGGAAACACCTGCTCGCTAACCCCAGTAAACTGTTTCCGCAGGACCTTTTGGATAGCATCGCAAATACGAAAATATGTATAAGAAAAAAGTAACAATTTAACTCCAATTTTGTTTCCGTAAAAAGTGAATATAAACATACTCATTTTTTAATTTATTTTTAGAATCATCTTGAAAAACTAAAAAAGGAAAAATGGCTACCGCCACAGGTAGGATCAGACCCGGGTACCTTGTTCAGAAAGCTATAGTAAAATATAGACAATAGGATGTTCCACTGCCGAGGAGTGTAATGAAATTAAGTAATAAATAAGTGGTAAGTGAGGGTTAACCCTGACCCATTTTCCCGAGCTATAGGGACAGCTTGACCTCCTTGAGAGTTCACCCCAAACTGGACTAAGTCGAAACAAACGCATAAATGAGAGTTGGAGGACCTCACAGTAACCCCCTTAAACTATTGTTAGGAAAATTTGATCCCGGACCACATATATTTATACTCCCAGATGATCCTATGATTTTTGTCGTTATTCTAAAAATTGAACTATTCTTAATCATTGCAAACTAGTGTATTTTTTGAACGTTTTTCTCTTAACTTAAATTCGACAAATTTTTAGAAATTAGGATGATGCCGAGGAAAAGGTCCGTTGCAATGTATGGTTACTTTAACCTTTGGCTTATAACATGTCCCTACTGTTACCTTCAATTTTACTAAGTCAACTGAAGAATTTTTTTTTGGAAAAATTTTCATTTTTAACCTTTATCATCAAAAGGCAGAAAAAAGTTTATCTTCACTTTTTATTTTAACACTATATCTTGACAAAAATATTTGAGTAAAGTGATGAATAATACTATTTCACATATTTATGCAAATATAAAAATATGCAACAAAACAATAAAAAGGAACTTTAATGGGGACATTATAAGGTTTATAGTACCATACAAATCAGAAAAATCACAAGTTCTTTAACATTTAAAAAAATACAATGGAAAAAGTTCATGTTATTCAATCATCATGAAGAGCATTCTTAGAGGGCAGTTAATTCTCACTAGATCTTCAACAAGATTATAATCATTTATAAGTATCATTTAATTAATTATAAAATAGGATTAAAGTATTAAGAAATAGTCCCTTAAACAAACTGGGGTTATAATGTTACATCAACTAAAAAAATATACCTTATAAGGCAATTATTCTTAATAGGCTGATGAGATAGTGAGGATTGGGTGAAAAATATAAGATAACGCAAAGACACGTATTTATAAAAGAACGTAACGCAAATGTTATTGAATGTATAAGATGGAGAATATTTAATTGTAGTTAAAAATTAACTGTTGAGAAATAGCCACTTCCAATATGAAGATATTAAAGCAAATTTTGTAACAAAATCTTTCATTATCATTTGATAATCGTACGAATTTTAAGAATGTATTGTATATAATAATACCATTGGAAATAAAAGGTAGTCCCAGTTTTAAGGGGGTAGTTGGCCATGTTGGAATACATGTCTCAATACAACATGTTTCTTTCTCAACAAGTCCTTCAAAGCCACCAAAGAGTGGTCAGTGCCAGCTGCTGAAACGATGACCTTCTTTGTTTGCCGAATTTCTCGCAAACTCACTTCTTCTACCGAAGTTAATTTCATCAAGGCGTTTTCCGCTCGGCCGATATCCATCTTGGGTATGGGAGTGATGGGGAAGATCTTCGAATCTATCTGTATCGGCTTCATTTCAATTCTGTTCTCCTCTCGCTCCGTGTCGAAGTACAGATTGCTGAACTTTCCCAGCACGGCGAATCGGTGGTATGCCACGACTGCCTGCTTGGACAACTTCTTGTACATGTACACATCGAACGGGAGGACTTCGTGCACTAGGTTCTTGGAGTAAAACCGCAAAGTTAGGCAAAACTTGAAGAACTCGACGCACAAAGCCGCCGCCGAGTAGTGCTTGTTCTTGTCGGCGGTTCGGGGATGATTCGTTTTCGGAGAGACGTACCCGGCTTTTTCGGAGACGTACAAAAACAACCTGATGAAGACGCTTTGAAATAAAAAACCCCGGGTGTTCCCAGACCTTTCGATTATCTCCTCATCTTCCGCCCACAAGATCAAAACCCGCAACGCATGCTCGACTATAGAGCGGTTGCACACGTAATGCCACTCCGAAAGCTCTTTGCTATCGGTGGGGAAGGGTAGTAAACTCTTCGCCACGCAGTACTGGATCCTATCGTTGAAGTTATGAATGATGGGCGAAATACCCAGCGAGAGACTACCCTGTCCCCTCTTCACCTTCACATTGGCCAGGATTTTGGAAACTGTCCAAGGAAAGCTCAAGAACTTGGCGTTCTTGTCGCTGTAGGTGACGATGTACCAGGCGGATGCCTTCTGGAGCATGCCTTCAGTCATCTGCTTCACGTCCCCCATGGCGTTGAACTCCTCCAGGAACTCTTCGTACATGCTCTTGCTGAGCCTCTTGATGGTCCTCACGACCACCTTTTCGATCTCGTCGCGGTCCTTTCGCTCCTGGAAGCGGCAGTGGAGCTTGGTGAAGGCGGAGGAGAACGCCTCCGACTCGTGCTGGATCCCGTAGTTCCTGAGAACCGTCTTCAGCAGCGTGTTGAACTTGTTGCGAGATTTGATGGCGTCATCCCGGTACTTTTCCCATCCCGGGTACTGCAACTCCGAATCCACCTGAAGGAGAAAGAATACTTTATTGGTCACTTTGAATCGCTGCATTTTAAAGACCACTTTCTAAGAAAAAGCTTTATACAGTTTAACCTTTTAGTCCTAGCCACCCCCAATTTTTTATAGAATTCGCCGTCAATTTCGGGCTATCAAAGGATGAAAGAGTTAGGGTAGGCGCACACGAGCAACTTTTGTCTCTGTGACTGTTTTGTCAGTACCGTTCTAGCTATGAGCGAAAGGTAGGGACCGCACACGGTACGACGTGATACATGTGTGACAATTTTGTCCGTAGCTCTAGAGACAGGCCCATGACGAAACAGTTTCTCTGTCTATTAGATTCTATGGCACTGCGCACACAAGTGACAAAAAGTCATCGAACAACTAAACTTTCGTGATTTTGTTGATATAAACAGTCCTCATGTGTGCTTTCCAGTTCCTGAGTTCCAGCCATATTGTTTAAAATTAAGCTGAAAGATTATTTTGATGCTTTCTCTTCCACAACTAACTGCCGACTGGTGCAATAATTTGGGAAATGTCACGTTCCGTTTGCGCACTCAATTTTTCTACGTGACGGCGACGTGACAAGGTTGATAATTGTCACGGAGACAAAAGTTGCACGTGTGCGCCTACCCTTAAACCAGGATGATTAACCCTGAAAATTTATTTCTACCAGCAGGCCGTTTGCTGAAACCTTTCTTCTTTTGCTCCAGGGAACTTGTCAGCACTTTCGCTTTCCTACAGGATTCTAAATTGTCTTGGGGGTAGTCTACTCCAAATGGAGGGGTAGAAGTGACCAAATAAAAAATATAGGATTTTTCAAAAAAAATATATAGGACAAAAATAAATTTTTAATAGTTTGGTAACAGGACTAATAACACTTAAGTATCAGTTTTAAGTGTTTGGTATTTAAGCTTACAACTACAAATTTACTTGTACTCAGCTACAAAAATTGGCTAGAATAAGAGTCACACTATACATTGCAACTAAATACTTTCATGAATTTTCAAACAAATGAACTTTCGAAACAAAAACTAAGGTATTTAATTTAAAAAATACTTTTAGTAATTTGTAGTTAATTTCATTTATAATACGAAAAGCAAAAATGTATGAATGGTAAATCAAAAAAAATTCTTACATTTTTGTTTTTAAAAAATTCCAGTAATTTTAAAATTAAAAACACCCAGAGAAAGATTGTTTTCCTGATAAAAAACTGTTGAATAATAATATCAAACTACACTTTGCTTTCTTACATAATAGCAAGCAATTTAAGTGGTAGATCTTTTAATATTCCTGCTAAACCTGTCCATATTTGGGACACATGTAAACACTTCTCCAAAATTAAGTTTTGAAGTCAAGAATATCAACATAAGACACGAAAATCGCGATCGTGAGATAATAAACTTGTTTTTTCTGCCCTCATCGAATCTGAAAAACAACTTTATAGGAAAAAGCCCAAAGAATAATTGAAAACTCATTAACTTTCAGAAGAAATCCAGATTGTTATACGATTTTAGGACTTCTGCATGATCAACAAACATCCTGTAATAAGTATAAACTATAAAGCAATTTAAAATTTTGGGCATTTAGTAAGTATTAAAAATATTTTTCAAGGATATTCAAGACATCAAGCTAAAATTTTGAATACTTGATCTCGAAAGTAAGGGCCATTTGATGAAATATAGGATTATTTTTAAAAATATAGGATATATAGGACGCTTTTTTCATGTTTTTTTTGAAAATATAGGATTTATAGGAAATATAGGACGACTTCTACCCCTGCAAATGCTCAAATCACATCTTATGGGTAGCATTGCAATTGGTGCAATTGTCAATCATAGATGTGATTGATAAATGGGACGCCTACCCTACACAGTAACCATTTTGGTGGTCACGAGTTGCGATTGGATGTGACGTGTTCATTCAATCTGTCCTTTCGGAGGGGGAGGGCTTTTAGAGGATAAGTTTTTTCTGACGAAAGAGGCGTGAATTGCATGAGTAGTGGACAAGGCATACATCATGTTTTTTCGATTTCCATTATCACCTATGGCCTTTGACCATTTGTTCTGGTACTCTGATGGTCTACTCCCCTTTTAAGTTTCTACCACGAATTTATGACCCCTCTGTAAAAAAGGTATAGAAATATAGATAGATCATTTGTTATAAATTACAACAAACATTTGATTAAAGGAAGAAGAAAAAACCTACCTTTATATCATCATATGAATGGCTTGCATATTCATTTTCAGACTCATAGTCTTTGGCAATTCTATACATTTTGCCTAAGGCTTTCGGCGATTGATAGTTTTCTTTATAGTTTTTCTCCATGAAGTCAGGATGCTTTTCGGGCCTCTCGGTGGGTTCAAGATGTTCACTGTAACCAGTTTTGGCAAAATCCACTGCATACGAAAACTTTTTCGCTATTTTAATACACACAGGAGAAAAAATATTTGAATAATCAGCATGGGCAAGATGTGAGTTAGCAATGGTTCCAACTTGATCATTTTTTATGTACTGGACCAGGAAGTCAATCATGTCTTCTTCCTAACAACAGACATAAGTAAAATTGAAGTGTGATCCTTGAAAAACGTCTTCTAAATTTTTAAAACATGAAAAAAGTGCCGTGCAAAAGATTCTTAATTAAAGGATTGTATTGTATTGAGTAACCGAACTGGCGAGTCTGGTGAAGCCAGATAGATGTTTATTATCTCTATCAATTGTTATTAAAGTTCAGATATTGATTCATAAAAATTTCGAAATACAATGTAGATTTGATCCCAGTTTTATAATTAAATTACGTTTTTATTTCTAACAGGGCCTCAACAAGTTTCGTGAGGTGAAATAATGGAAATAATTATTAACAAAATAAGAACGTTTTTGGCATTATTCACAGCTACTTAACCGCCAGAGCTTAACGAGCAGCTAAAGAGAGAAAAGGTGCTTTTGCTGACTTCTGTGGTGGAATCCTTCTTTAACCGATGTTTATAACCACTGGTTAAGTGGCTGTGAATAATGCCATTATTCTTCTATTCACATCCAATTAAAAGATTGAAACTCACATTGATATACGTTTTATATTGCTCCTGAGCAGAAGGGAAATCTCCAGGAGGCTCGTTTGGACGGTGAAATATCAAATCAGGATTCCATAAAACGGTATATTCATCGCCATCCAAATCGGAGCCTAAAGGAAAATACAAATAGTGACGATCAACTCCAGGCCTGAAGCATTAATTAAAAACTGAAATGTGGGCTTTTTTTTAAGAGGTAGATGTATACCTTCCACAGAAATCATACGAATGATCACTTGCAATATATACTTCATTATATACATACATTATATTAAAAATGGCTCGAGAAATAAAAGTATCCTCAGCTAATGTAACTTACACCTTTGCTGGTATAACGTCAGCTCAAAATCTCAGATGATATGTTTTTTAACTAAACCAGCGGTTTCCAAGTGTAAGAAGTTAATGAAAAAATCCTATGATCATAGTTCATTTGCCATACTTCTCTCATCAAGGGATAATTTTTGCTTATTTAAATTATTATTCATTCTCTAGGTTTTATATACAATTGAATAATTACTGTTAGTTTTATTTTTAAACTAAAAGCGTGATATGAGCTTGGATTAGAATGGAAAATTATCGACTGATAAATTGGAAACATGTGATGGATCTACTATTGACTGTTAAACCTTTTTTAAAATCGATAAATAATTTTAAACGATGAAATTGTGAGAAAATTAGTTATATGAAAAAGAGATACAGGAATATGCGATGGGAAAACTTAAAACATCGTTTCATACCAGCCATCTCGTTGGGGTGAGGCCTTTTTCCCTTCTGAGGAAACACAATGCAATCAACGATGTGATGCAGTTGAGGGATGTCTACTGCTTTGAATTTGCGCACATCACCAGGTAAGTGGCACGGATTTTTCGTAACTAGAACCATTCCTAGAAACGAAACCATTCAATATTTAGAACTGGATAAATAGTACTAACCAATGAAAGTCTATGGAGGTTTCAATGAAGATGAAGCATTATAACTAGGTTTTTTTTCTAGCTTTATAATAATTTAGAAACACGTAAGTTAAAGTTGGAAATAATTAGAAGTCCAGATCTCCAAACTTTCTAATCTTGAAAAGACTATCCTTTTCCTGTAAAATTGTTAGATTCGTAAGAAATTAAAAAAAAAGAAGTAAGAGGAAACATGTTTTCTGAAGCTTTGTCGCAAAACTTAAAATTACAAGAAAAACTGGTGGAGGTGAAAAGTAAGGTGGATTACTAAGATTGGTTCATACGCTCTTAGGATACATTTTCTCCACTTTCCCGCGGCCGGTATCCTAGACAACACACTACCTTAGGGTTGAAATATTGCGCCATTTTCTTTTATGATCCTATATAAACGTTTATTTAATGCAACGATGGGCCGGCTCCGGCCCGCCTCGTCATTTGGTCCGGCCCGCGGAACATTTTAAAAATTAGAAAAAAAACTAGTTAAACTGTGGAAATTGGAATTTTTACATGAAATTTAAAGTTTAGAACATCATTATCAATTTTTACTGCCTTTCCCAATGATGTTAAAGTTAATTTGTCCTCCTGAACATTTTAATTCCTCCCCCATTAATTTTCCTGTATCATGTAATGACAATAAGGAAGTTGCATGTGTCAGATTTTCAAAAACAAACAAGTGTTCCGTATGGTTTTTTGTATGGTAAAATGAAATATCTGGTCAGTTTTTCAAAAAATATACAGGTAATTAAATATTTTAATTTAAAAGTCGAGAAAAAACACGTGACTGAAAACGTTTATTGTTTAAACTGTAAGATGACGACAACAATAATACCATCAACTCCATTGCTTTTCAACAATGCCTATTGTAAGATGACGTCACATCCAAACTATTGGCGTTTTCGCACGCTTTTAAAAAGGGGATTTTTGTTAATTTTTTTGGCCATCAAAAAATTTCTCGATCGGCCTCAAATTTCGGGTAGTTGCTTATTTTTGCAAGAAGAATCGATAAATTAAAAAAAATCATGCAACTTCCTCATTGTTAAAAGTCTGTTCTGAAATATTTTTTCCTTCCAATGAGCTCTGAATATTATTTTAGCTCATATTAAGGTAACTTAAACATTATAATTATTGTATGTAATCAAGATATTATTTTAGTCCAGATTAATGTAACTAACTTTATAATTATTGTATATAATATTCTAGTCCAGATTAATGTAACTTCATTATAATTATTGTATGTAATCAATATATTGTATAAGTCCAGATTAAATTTTAACTTTAGAAAAAACTTCGTAAATATAATAAAACTGCTCATTTTTTACTTAAAAATATTACCTATTACCTACTTTCTACTCTATGGCCCTCCACGTCATTATAGTCATTGAATCCGGCCCGCGGATTCGAAAAGGTTGCCCATACCTGATTTAATGGCTAGTACTTGGAAGATTCCATGACTAAAGCAATGAAGGAAGTACTATGAATGATCTCCTACACACACTCGCATGCATATTGTACAATCCCTTGTTACAGGGGAACTAATTTCATCCATCTCCACACCCAAACATTAATGCCCAATAACCGGGTTTCGTGGCCTGATACTCAAACCACTAGGCCAGTACACCGTATGTAAAAGAATGACATTAAATCGATCACCTGTTTTGATTTCAGTGTCTGAAGTGGTTTCCCCATATTGTAAGTCTTTGGAGTATTGGACAAAAACTTCTCCATAGTTCAGTAATCCAGTTTCGTCCATCACTCCCAACATGTTCCTTCCATCGCACGGGTCAATAGGGATATTGGTTTTAGTTTTTATTTTCTCTGAAAAATGAAGTTTTGAAGTATATGCAATGGATGCAATGTTATTTACAACAATCTTTCCGATCATTTCCCTTAAAAAGCTATAAGCAGCATTCCGTATATGAAAAAAGACTTACCCACATGGTGCCTGTGAAGAGCCAGCAAGAGTGACCTGAAGAATGGTTCGGTGGTCAGATACACACCAGAGTTAGACAAATCCTTGTAACTGAAAAGTTCAGATGGTGTTTTTGAGCTTAGAAATTCAGATGCGTTTTTTTCCTCGAAAAGCATGTCGGTTAAGTTTTGCAAAACCTTTTCTTGAAGCTTAAGAAAAGTTCTGTGACGAACACCCATATCGTTGAGAATGGTTATGAAAGGACGGTTCAACTGCAAACTTACTGTAATAAAAATGCAGTTATAATGAGAATTTCAGCATGTGGACTTAATATTTTAAAGGTTAAGTTTTTCGTTTAGTTCAATACAATGGGAAAGAACATTGGAATGTAAATTCTTACTTGGGGAACTAGTCTTGGCGATTTCCAATCTGTCGTTCTTTGGGGACTGAAATTTCACCATGCTTTTGCGGAAAACAATATCGACGTCCTTCAAAGTTGGATCTATAACAAGCATTCCTTTACACCCTCCATAACGTATCTGAAATGCACTGCAATGTTGGTCATGGCCAAGAACCTTGTGAACCTGAAGTGCAATAAGTAATTGATAAGTACGTATTCCTCTTAACACGTGCAATCAAAAAAAGGCCAATATGTTAAAAACCACTCTCAGAGTAAAGACAAGATACTTAAACCTACCTCTTTAGCTAACTTGACTGATATTTTCCCCACGCCATCAGAGAAGCAATAAGGTTTTCCAAAGGCATCCAACCCACCTTCAACATCACCTTCTATACGCACGTGCGCGTCATTCAAGGGGACAGCAACCGCATCCTCGGTCTGAGAGAAGCACTGTCCCATCCTTGCCATGTACTTGGGGACCGACCGAATGTGAGAGAAATCCCCCATCCAAGCTCTGATGTCTCTCACCGTTCTGCCTTGGCTATCCTTAGCGTACATCCAGACGCCATGGTCCCGAATCTGAGAGTTGGACCACGCCAGGAACTCGTACAGCCTGTCGCCGATCTTGATACCTTTCCCCATGGGTGTCCGGATGGCATTGCCGAATATCTCGTCCGTCGCGAACTTGGCGTGGAAACTCAGCCTGGAGTTGTCGTCGTCTCGGAAAGAGGCTCGGAGTGAGAAGTCCGAGTCGAAGTTCCTGAGCACTCGGTTGCTCAGCATGATCTCCGGTGCCCACAGTAAGTGGCGAGTGGGAGTGATGGTCACTCGGCGGATGACTTTGGTCTTTTCTGGCACCACGTAGTGCTGGTAGTCGATCTCGTCGCGGTTGGAGAGATAGTAGTGGTACTGCTTTTCGACGGCGTCCCAGAAGTTGACGATTGCGCCGGAATCCAAAGCGGCCAGTACCAGCGTCAGGGCCTTTTCCAAGCATTCGGGGTTCTCCCTGCACAGTTTCTTCAATTCGGATATTTGGTGATGGATGTTCGTTGCCTGCGCCGCCATGGTGAAGTTTCTTCTGAACAGCGCTGTCATCAGGTAGGTGCAGCCGAAATGATCCAGATCGCAGTCGGGGTCTTTGGTGAAGAATTTCTCGGTTGTTTCAATGACTCCGTAGTGAATGGGCTTGCGACCACATCGGAAATGAATTCTGTCAATGATTTCGTCAGCCTCGCCGGCGTTTATGAAAGTAAGCTTCAAAACGTTGGATCTTCCAAATGTTTGATGGTCATTTACAAGCGATGTTCTGTGGCTGATGGTGTAACGCGCATATCTGTTCGTTCTTTGTTCTATTTTAAAACCTATCGGTGGATCACATAGTTCGAAAAACACTTCTCTAGGGTTGGAGTCGATATTAACGAAAACGTTTTTTATTTTATTGTAGTGTGAAATTAATTCCATTCCTCCGAATTGAATTTTAAATTGCCTCAAATCATGTTGAAAATCGACAGTAATCCCTTGATTAATTATTTGAAGTAGAATAATACCTTGAAAAGCTTGGGAGTTAAGGGTAGAGTAAAATTTTCCATTATGAGGCAATACCCCAAAACTAAAGTTCTTGATATCAACACAAATGTGATGTTTACGCATATTACTAAAACTCGAACTTTCATGCATTACAAGCATAGGTGATGGCGACGGCTTCGCGATCTTTTTCCATTCCGAACACAACATTTTGTAACATTCTCGCAGATTTCTTCTGGGGCCCAAGATGAGGAACTTTGCTTCGCACTGGTAAACCAATCCTTCAACCTCTGGATAATCATCGTCATCTTTTTTATTTACTTTAAGGATACTCAAGGATACATCCCTCAGTCCACAAACTTCCAAGAGGTTCTTACAAAGAACTGAGTAATATTGGTTCCTCTCCTCGATTTCCTTGTCGGTGATGTATTTCTCCTCTGGCACAACAGCAACTCTGAAGTGCAACTCCTCCATAGCTTTAGATGAGCTCAACCTGAAAAGTTAAAAAGTACATTATCTAAAGCTACCCCATCTAATAGAATTCTATTGTATAAAATAATACTAACAGAAAACATAAGTACTATCAGGGGTCAAAAGTATCCAGACTTGCAGTGTTGTATCCAGAATTGCGTTTTGCAGGGGATCGACTCAACTTTATTTTTAAGCCCCCGACGAGTACTTTTTAAGTTAAGGTACAGGGTGGGGTTTTCAGAAGTCCGTTTTACGGCTTTCATTTGGAACCAACATGTTCTAGTATCTTGGAAGAAAGTTGTATCCCTAGGTAATTGACCATTATAAATCCATTGAGATGCCTTACAAAGCCCCTAGCGGCAAAATGAGAAAATAAAAAAAAATTAAAAATTTAAAGGAGATGGAACACAAAAACTTTGGTGAGAAAACTGTTGGCGATATCATGACAAACCATCAGAAAAAATTTTGCATGAAAATATTCAAGGAGATATTAGCATGTAAAATTTGCACTTATTTTAGATATCAAAAAGAAAAAGTTCGCAAATTTGCAACTTTTTATTAAAAATTTTTTTACTTAGCTAAAAAACCCATCAAAAGTACATAAAACACTGAAAAAGTTGCATATTCGAGAATTTTTTCAAGGCCTGAAAAGTGCTATATCACATTAGGGTGGTCACAAATTATATGGAGAAAAAATTTTTTCAACTTTTTACAGGTCTTACTTACCCCCCTAAAATGTGCCAATAGGCTAAAAAATGAGATTGGCAAAGTTTCAGCTCAATCCGATAATATTAACCCGTGCCTCATCGGGGTCAAAGTTCAGAAAAACAGTGATTTTTAACAAAAATTCGTAGTTTTCGCCCCATAAAACTGGAACCGTTTGTCCCAAAAATCTGGTTAGGATGTCATTTGATAGGAAATTTCATACACTTTAACCCTGAAGTCAAGGAATTTTATTTTCTTTTAAACCCCCTAGGTGAATTCTAGGGTATAATTTCAAACCCCCCTAGTGTTTGAAAAAAGGAAAAATATATAATATTTTTAAATTTTTAAACACGCAATTTTGGACTGATAATGTGATAAAGTTGGTCCAAATACATTATTAAGAGCTTAATTAGATAGAATACCAATGGTATAGGGCCCTAACTTCTCCCTATAACCCCTATAATCTAAGCGAAAGAAGCGCGACTGCGAGGTTTTGCTAAACAAAGGCTTTAATACCCATTAAAGTGATAAACAGAGGTAAATTACAAATTTTTCACAAAAACCTCTAGAGATATGTCATTTGGTGTCAGAAATGACGTCTTAGATTATATATGTGGGTAAAATTATAGTAATAGCGTCCTTCCGACTCTAAATATTAAAAAAGTCCTATTTTCTACCTAAGTTACATGTTTTCAGCTTTAAGTGATCTTAGAAAAATGTATAAATTGATTTATTTTGATGTTAGGCAAATGAATTTCGGGGTGCATTAAAATAAATCAATTTATACATTTTTCCAAGATCACTTAAAAAAGCTGAAAACATGTAATTTAGGTAGAAATAGGATTTTTTTAACATTTAGAGTCGGAAGGACGCTATTATTATAATTTTACCCAGATATATAATCTAAAACGTCATTTCTGACAACAAATGACATATCTATAGAGGTTTTTGTGAAAAGTTTGGAATTTACCTCTGTTTATCACTTTAATGGGTATTAAAGCCTTTGTTTAACACCTCGCAGTCGCGCTTCTTTCGCTTAGATTATAGGGGTTATAGGGAAAGGTTAAGGCCCTATACCATTGGTATTCTATCTAATTAAGCTCTTAATAATGTATTTGGACCAACTTTATCACATTACCAGTCCCAAAATGCGTGTTTAAAAATTTATAAATATTAAATATTTTTCCTTTTTTTCAAACACTAGGGGGGTTTGAAATTATACCCTAGAATTCACTTAAGGGGTTTAAAAACTCATTTACTATCTATTGGGACCAAAATTATTAGAAAAAGCCCGGAGGATAAAGTTTTTTGTGACATTGTAACGTTCTATGTTTTTAGCAATGAAGTCGCTTTTTCATGGACCTATCACTATGAAAATGCTAAATAGCACTCCATCCGTTTTAGAAAATAAAATTCCGTGACATCAGGGTTAAAGTGTATGAAATTTCCTATCAAAGGAAATCCTAACCAGATTTCTGGGACAAACGGTTCCAGTTTTATGAGGCGAAAACTACGATTTTTTGTTAAAAATCGCTGTTTTTCTGAACTTTGACCTCGATGAGGCACGGGTTAATATTATCGGATTGAGCTGAAACTTGGCCAATCTCATTTTTTAGCCTATTGGCACATTTTAGGGGGGTAAGACCTAAGAATTTCGAAAGTTGATTTTTTGTAACCACCCTAATATCACATGCAAAGATCAAATATCTCCTCGAATATTTAAGATATTTTTAGGAAACTTTGATCTGTGCATATGTTATGATAGAAAGCCAACAATATTTTCATCGAAGTTTTCATTCTCTATCCTCATTTAAATTCATATTTATTTTTTAAGCTTTCATGTTTCACCCCTAGGGGCGCTGTAATCTATCTCAACGGATTCAACATGGTCGCTTACCCAGGAGTACAATTTATATCACTCACAGGTAGGATTTGAATATAAAAATTTTGAAAATGAAATTTGACCCTAAAATTAATGTTTGAGCTCATTTTGAGACCCTTTGAGTTACATTCGAAGATAGCCGTTTCCAGATTTTCAATTAATTTTTTCACTTTATTCTAATTTTTTGTTTGAATCAGATTCCAAAACCAGGTAGGGTAGAGGGGGGCACATTCGCACATTTAAGTACATTTTTATGACTATTTCTCCACTTTCTATCCCATTTCTCCATTTTCTATCCCATTTCTCCATTTTCTATCCCATTTCTCCATTTCCATATCTATGTCTATTTCTACCCTACAATAATGGACCGGACACCAAGGTGTGATGCTTCAACTGAAAAAAATACATGATTTAATTTGAAGTGATTGACTTCTATGTGCTGCAATATCATTATTGACCTTTCTAGGCTTACTCTCAACAGTCTCAACAATATTTTGAAACTCAATTTCAGAAATTTGCGTTCATTTCTGCCTTGAGAATATTGCTACCTCAGTTGTTGATTTTGACCGTGGCCCCCCATATGTCGCGTAATGTTGTCCAAAACACGTTTCCTGGGGTTTGTTTTGGGTCTCTGAAGGGGCCAGAGAAAAAAAATTCACAACTATATATTTATCCCCCAGCATGACAAAGGCTCCAACATAGCAGAAAGCATTGCCATTCGGGAAGTAACTTCTGTCCATTTTATGAAATTGAAAGTGGGTGGGAAGACTAACTGTCAAAAATGTTCATCCTGGCATCAGTATTTAATTTACCATTAACAAAAGTTAAGGGTTCCACGAAAAACACCCCCAAACGAGATTACATTCCTTTGACGTTGACCATATCCTTTTAAAAGTATACAGTACTCCGTGAGAAAACTAATAACGAATAAACTGTACGTGTACAGCTGAGAAAAAAAAACGTTCCAGTGGACTTTGTGCATGGGCGAACGGCTAGGGTTAGAGAGATGGTTTGAGTGTCATTTTACAGGATTTATTGAATACTTGAAAACACTAATTGACTATTTTTCTCTCAGAGGTTATCTTCTGGCGCAGAGTAATAAGAAGTTCAAATTTTTACATGGAAGACTCCAATTTTTATTCGATTTTTTGAAAGAGCATACTTTAGAGACCCTAAAAACCAAGTTTCACTTAATTTGGTCATCAAGAAAAGCAATGGCAGACAGTCAAAATTTGAAGAAAATATAAGGAAAGTCTAAAATTAGTCACCAACCGCCAAATACGGAAGTCTGGTAACCTACCAGCACTAGTGAATCGATTTTCAATAAATTGATTTTTCAATTGTTGAAACCAGTTGAAACAGAGAGAAGTTTATTTTTAAAATTTTTAGGTTTTAAAATATAAGCGTGAATAAAATATATTTATGATAAACATTTAATTTTTTTATCTATTTTAGTTTAGTGATATTAATTCTTCTACATGTGAATAAATACATAATTTCATGCTATAGGGTAGGAAACGTATCACAACCCCCTAGATAGGGTTAAATACTCAATTACACATGCGAAGAATTTAAGGGAACTTCTGCCTAAGCTCCGAAAAATTCACAAACAGAAAATATTATTTAAAAAAATATCTTTTGAGGATAATGTTCTCTTTATAGAAATTATCTTGCACTAGCAGTCACTAATTATGAAAGAGTTTAGAAAGAGAGAGAACTTTTAAGAACTTAATTAAACAGCAGAAGTTCTGTTAATGTAAATGACAACGTTAAATATTTTTAAAAACTAAACAAACTTGTTCTTCTAATTTCTTTCAGCCCAAATTATTAAGGAAGCAAGTATTAATATTTTATAGATATGAGTCAAATCATTAAAGTAATTAACTATGTGATTTAAATAGTAATGCAATGTGTGTGTTAGAAGTAGAAAAAGGAAGGTTTCTTTAAAGGAGGGATGGAAGAGCTGAAGATCGAGATATATACGTATATTAATTTCGTCATAAAAAAATATGAGAAATTTTAAAAAGCTTCGAGAACGCAGATTAAAAATAGTATCTAAATTATTACAACTTTTGTGCGATAAACATACTTATTTTCATTTATTTGATAAAAAACTGTAAAGGAATGCTTTTCGACAAGGTGTTATGCACAAGGCTCATTAGGGTGTCCCTTAACACTATGATATTTTTCAAACTTTCGAAATATCTAGCTCCCACCACCTAACTTTGTTCGTTACAATGAAGAAAAAAAGAATTGCGAAATTTTAGCCAAATCAGATAATTTAACCCGACCCGCAAATGCCTTAAAGTTTTGAGTTTTTGGCCTTTTTTTGAAAATCAGACATAAACCCAAGATAAAATCCTCACAATTTTTTCTCAATTTTTTATGATGAACTACTATTGTTAGAGATATAATGTCACAGGTTTAGTTTCTTATCACCCGCCATTTTTGAGAGGTAATTTTTTTTGGTGCTAAGCAAATATTGTAAAATTGTTTTTCTTGCACATGGAAAACAACTAATACTCTACAACCCTTTGAGCTTAAACACCTGAAATAGGGCTCATTTTGTTCGTAATTTAATTACCTTTAAAGTGATGTGCACTAGAAAAAAATTCCTTCGCAAAAAGTTTTAAAATTTTTAAGAAAAAATTCAAAAAAAGCTCAAATTTTTTTTAAATTATAAATTTTAGGAAATATTTTTAAAATTTTACTGTTCTTAACCTTCTAAAATGTATACTTTATCCAAATATCAAGTCAAAAATTGGATTTTATTCCATTGGGAAAAGTATATTTATCGTACATTTGCTAGGTCCCTCTCTCTTATTAACCTCCTAATCTATAGTAGAAGAATAATAAATTCAAGAATAGTTCAAGAGATCCATTAAAAGGGTTCATATGATTCAAACACATGCAAAACATTTGGTGACGCGAAAAAACCGTTCAGTGCAAAAACCGTTCAGACGAAAACCGTTCAAAAAACAAAAAAATTCATAGCTTTACACATGTAATTAATATTTTGATATTTTATTGAACGGTTTTGGTATTGAACGGTTTTTTCGTATATCCAAACATTTAACGCACATTTGATTAAATACATTTTTAAACTAATTTTCTTTAAAAAACTTACAGCTTCTAGAAACGGGGTGTATTTTAAAATTCACTACTTCTCTATATGAAATTCTTTAGAATGATTTTCATTTATCTTTTTTTACTATTCAAAACCTTTATCTTACTTATTAAATTATGCTTAAAACTAAATTATTTTTTGTAGAATATCATGATTCTCAAAATATTAATACTAAAGTGAATAAATAAAAAATAGTGTTGCTATTGAAACAAGTTATTCAAATTCTAATTTTTTAGTTTAAATTACCTTTTTCTAACATCAAGGTTTGTGTGTGGTTCGCCTTAGAATATAATTTAACTGTTTTTTCTCATATAGCTAATGCAAAGCAGATAGTTAAGGCAATTAAGATACTATTTAGGAATAGTATCTTAATCGCCTGAACCATTTAACCTTTATAGAACTATAAAGGTTGTTTTTTCTAATCAAACCTACTTTTAGGCTTGGTGTCTAAGGTCGACCCTTAGCTACATGGATCTTCAAAAAGTTAAAAATATTCCGACCACAACTCCCCTAATATTGTTCCAATCAACAAAAAACAGATAGTGCGAAATTTTTGTTAAATTAGAGAATTACAATTAATGTTCAACATAATTTTTCCCAAAGGGAAAGAAGTTAAGTGGGCGATGGATATTTTTTCGGTCTTCAGCAAAAAATTGTAAAAACTGTTTATTATCAGTTTCACCTTTCCTAAGAATGTTATTATACTCCTAAATCAGTTTTACACCCATTTCTGCAGAGGCAAAGAGTTAATTTAATAAGCTTCCACCTTGATTCTGGAAGCTTTAAGGTTGTTAAAGAAAACTAGTTAAAAAATGTATTTAATCAAATGTGTTAAATTTTTGCATGGCTTTGAATCATATGAACCCTTTCAAGGGATCTCTTGACAGTGGCGGCTCGTGACTAAAATTATAGGGGGTGCTGCTCCAGCTGGACCAAGTTGAAAACGTATATTTTAAGTGATACTATGCTAAATGAATCTAAAAAACGTGGACAAAAGGACCTCTTTTCTTTACTACGATTTTCTCATTATAAGACAGCAAGAAAAATTTAAGCTGTTAAAGTTCACTTACAGCCACACACACAGAATTGCACCCCTTTCTTGTGGGGATGCAATTCAATCATACGCTGTTTCTATTAAACAAAACTGTTGAAAAATCAAATAGAAGATATGGGAACTACATTATAAGAACATTATTAAATATTGTAAGAACACCCTTATTAAGACAATTGTTTTTAAATTTTTAAATAACTCATAATTAAATAATAATTCTGACTACCTATAAAAAACTTTTGAAAGATTACCCCCAAAATTGAAAAAATCTAGGGTTTTTTACGTGTTTCACATTTTATGAAACTTTTTTCAGAAAAGCGGGTCGTCTGGTCACCTTACACTTAATTAACAATCACAAACATGTCACTTACCTATTGAACTCATTAATCCAATCTTACAAAGACGAAGTTGGTCCTAGCTCGCTTTGAATGAAATCAAAAACTGAAGAGAGATAATTCCCTTCGTTATGTATAAAAAGAAAAAACATGATTACTAAAAAAAGTAAAAATAAATCATTTTTGAATAACTGAAATAGCTGAACATAATTGCTTCTCACGTTGAAAAGAAGCTATAAATAAAAAAATGAAAATAGTGTTTAAGTGAGAAAAACTAGAAAGCCAATGTGATTTATTAGTAGAAATCGGGAATTTTTTTTCTTGTCTCTGATGGGGTTACAATGCTCGCGAAAGAAAAAACGATCATTCTTTTGCTCGGCGCCGGGGAAGGGCTGATGAGGCAGCAGCCCCTTTCTCCCTAACAGATTCACGTGCTAAATTCTTGATATTTTGATTTGATATGATAGAGCTAATATTCTCAACAGTTTTTATACTTCGTTCGGTATATATCCGGGGGCTGTCGACCCGAAAGGAAATCTGTTGGCGAGACGGCGGAGTTTTTTGACTGTTTTAGGGGAGAGAATAATTACTAGCATTAAGGCTAACAGTAGAGAATTATAAATTCAAAAAGGATTAGGAGAAAAAATAAATAATTTTTAAATTAATAAAAATTGGAATTTGGGGAAATTTTGGTTGGGGGTGCTGCAGCCCCGCAGCCCCTATGGACGAGCCGCCACTGTCTGTTGAACTATTCTTGAATTTAACATTCTTCTACTATAGATTGGGGGTTAATAAGGGACTTAGCAAATGTACAGTGAATTTCATTTTTCCCCATTGGGATAATATCCAATTTTCGACTTGATATTTGATAAGAGTTTGCATTTTAGAAGGTTAAGAACAGTAAAATTTTTGTTTCAAGCATTTCTTAAAATATATAATTTAAAAAAAAATTGTGAGTTTTTTCACTTTTTCTTAAATGTTTGAAATTTTTTGCGAAGAAATTTCTTTCTAGTGCCCATCATTTTAAAGAGGATATAATTCAAAATGAGCCCAATTTCAGGTGTTTAAGTTCAAGGGATTGTAAAGTATCAGTTGTTTTCCATTTGAAGGAAAAATAACTTTACAATATTTGCGTAGCATTGAAAATACTAAAAAATGACGGGTGATAAAAAAACGAAACCTGTAACACATTATGTCTCTAATAATAATAGTTCATCATAAAAAAATTGTGGGGATTTTATCTTGGGTTTCTTCGTCTGATTTTCAAAAAAAAAAGGCCAACAATTCAAAACTTTAAGGCGTTTGCGGGTCGGGTTAATATTATCCGATTTGGCTAAAATTTTGCAATTATCATTTTATGTCCATTGGAACAAATTTAGTGGGTGGGAGCTAAACATTTAGAAAGTTTGAAAATAAGGGCCACCCTAACTCACATCTCTTGCGAGTTTCCTCAACTTTATATGTGTTAGGTGTAATCTCACAACTCTCAAGCGTCACCTCCAACCGTGGACCGGTTTCGTCCTTGTTAGGACTCATCAGCACGGTATAGGATGGTAACGCAAGAGAGTGGAGGGCAAGTACTAGTCTAGCCGACTATAACTGAAAAAGTGAGACCATTGATCAGTCCTCCACTCATCTGCTGAAATGACAATAGCATTCCTAGGACAGATTTAATTCCAGAAAGGCAAGGTAAATGAAAGGAGAATTTCACCATTTATTGCTGGTTAAGCGGACCGCTTAACCAGCAATAAATGGTGAAATTGGTTAAAATTGGTATGCACCAATGCTGTAACCATGGTTTCCTGACGAAACCTGTGGTCAGGTCACCGGTGAATACGGCCGTAAACTCTAAAGTTTCCTATTATTGGTTTGCATGACTGGTAAAACAGGTTTTCAAACACCGAAAAATAAGTGAAAAAAAGCAGGAAAAATGGGAAGAAAAGAATGAAGGACTGATTTTATCTTTATAAATTATAGCCTATGTGTTATTCTGATGTATAAGCTACATTATTGTAAAATTTCATTAAAATCCATTCAGTAGTTTTTGCGTGAAAGAGTAAGAAACACACAGACAAACTTTCACAATTATAATAGTAGTAGGATTAGATTACATTATTAGGTTTCTATTTAAAAAACTAGGGAGCTACCGCTCTCTGCTCGCTATCGCTCATCAACCCCCGTAACCGTAAACTGCTGACGCAGGACCTTTTGGAATTGCTTCGCAATTCCCACAAATTCCAACTCGCTGAACTTAATACACTTTATAAAACAATTTACAGAAAAAACGTCAACCAACTTTCGAAAACTACGTCACACAATCCCCTCCATGAATAAATCTCCCTTAAAAGTTTGAATATAAATTAACTAGAACTTATCAAAAATTTAAACGAAATGTTTTTAAATATATTCTTCTATTTTTAATCTATGATTATAAAAATAACTAATCTAATTGTTTATCAATATTATGACCAAACAAAAACCATTATTTTAAAGTAACTCGTTAGTATAATATGCCTAGTGTTTATCATTCATATATTTTTTTAAAACCAGACTTGTCAAACAATACCGTTTAAGCAATTGAAAATAATAAGAGACAAAACATCACTCTATGCTTACAATTAATTTCGATAAAATCCGACTAAAAATTATAAATATTGGACAAAAAGTGTGAAATTTTAGTATAAAATGGCTTACATGTAAGTTTTTAGAATATGTTTTATCAGTCTTTGAGTGAGATTCCATCAAGAAAGTACTTTTTTAAGAGGTGAAAAAACATGTTTCATCTTAAAATATAGCGTAAATCGGTCGTTGTGATTGGATGCATAATAATTTGATTGACAGTACTTGCTTTGTAACTGCGACCTTATCCGTAAAATTGAAGGGCCTACTCGGAAATCCGGAAAGAATCCGGACATTTTGATACCATACATTTGTCATTCGGTTCAGTAATTAAAAAGCCTTTCTCTGGAAACCGTTTACGAAAAACTTTTTTTTAGAATAGAGAGATACATAGAAAACAAAACTTTTCAGACCAGTTCTGTGGTGCAGCAGTTTATGTTGTTATTATTATGTTATCATGTGGATTATTTGAACTTAAATCTGCTCCGCTCCGAATATTCTTCTTTTGAGTGAAAAACGTAATAATATAAAAGTTATACTTGAAGAGATAACCGATAATACCGATACCGATAACCCCTCAGACTATCCAAGATTAGATTGTTACTGTAATAATATAAGATAATGGCTTTTGCAATAAAACTTAGAAAATTAATAGTTCTACCCTTAATATATTTTTTCTGAACATTTTAAATGACTTTTCTCATATCTTTATCTCATTTTAAAGATTTTAAAAGAAAAGTCGCCTGAAACGAGAGCCCTAAAATTGAGACTTTCACAGCAAACTAGAAAATAATTAAACCACCTACTAAAACAATGCGTACTAACTTTATTCAAAAAATTAGTTTGGGGTAATTAACCTTTTTTTTAAATTCAATTAGTTTCGATTGCTTGTTCGGAAAATACCGAAAGAGATTTCTCAACCCATCTCATCTTGCAGTAGCGGACCTATAGGGGCGACCGCCCCCCCTCCAAACAGACATACACCATGAGAAGGAGCGGATTATTCGGGAAAACTGGACTAAGTGGACCAAAAACGAGTGAAAATACTGCAAACCTTTGTGCTTGTCCCTCTTGAAAAGTTAAAGTTACTTCTTGTGCCATGTCATGGAAGTCATTTATGGGGGGCAGGGGGGCAACCGCCCCCCCTAAAAGGTTTCCACTTGTTATGTGAAAAATAGATGCAAGTCCCTTGAAAATTCTGTAACTTCTACAAGGAGCTTTGGGTGCAACTCAAAAAGTCTCAAAAGGAGTTAAACAGTTTTTAGGGTTCAATTTCAAAACCTTTTCTGGGGGAGGACCCCCAGCCCCCCTCTAAAAATTTTCACGTCTCTTATTTAGTGTTTTTCCCCTTAAAAACTCTGCCTCTTACAAGAAGCTTTTCTCTTTAGAAGCTCCCCATAGAGTTTGAAATAGAGATAAAACACTAGTTAAAGGAGAATTTTAAAAAAATTCCTGGGGGAGGACCCCTAGCCCCCCTTAAAACTTTGACGTTTATTTACAACTCTCTTCCCTAGAAAATTATGTGGTTTAAAGAAACTGTTCTCTTTGGATGCAGCCCAAAGGGTTCTCAACAAAACGAGCTAAAACACTACTTTAAGAGGCAACTTTTTAAAATTTTCGTGGGGGTGAACCCCTAGCCCCCCATTTTCCCCTGGAGTTCACGTTGTCAAATTTTGACATGATAACTTAAAAATGAAGTTTAGGCAACCGCCGCCAATAAAAACCTAGTTACAGCAAGGTCCAGACCCATTTTTAAAAAAATCCTTGCGCCCCTACCAAAAACTGAAATGACGCCCCTGTCCCTTCCAAAAAAATCGAGTCTTTAGATCCGCCACTAGTTACCTTTAATTTGATGTGTTTTGTTATAAGGGAACGTACCCATACTACGTGTCCCATTTTTGACCTCCTTCCCCCCCTTGGTGACCATCCGTAGTATATGCCAAGACCCCCCTCCCCCTCTAGTTTTCACGTATAGTAATTCATAAATAGGTTTGCCATCATTTTTTGCAAACAGAAAGTTTAAAAATAATAATTTTGCTTAATTTGTCTAATTTTAACAATTAATTTGGCTTAATTAGTCTTAATTTGGCAAATTTCAATAATTAATTTGGCTTAATTTTGTCGTATTGACTAGAAGAAATTGACTACATAACGAAACCCTAAGCCCCCCCTCCCCCTGTGACCGAGCGTGGTATTTTGAAGACCCCCCTCCCTCCCCTGAATGGGTCACGTAGTATGGGTACGTTCCCTAAGCCACTGTAGCTACAGTGGTCTCCAACCCCCGGTCCGTGGATCAAAGGTACCGGGCCGCGGGCTGACCCTTTCATTGAAAATGAATTGAAATTCCTAGGTTTATACTCACACTTAATGAATGAAATTAATTATAAATCACTTTATATTTATTTTTTGGTGTAACAGTATTTTATTTTGAAAGCATGTTTAAATACAATTAAATTAAAATTAATAAGTCAAAATAAGCTAGAATGTAAACAATCAACGTCCCCCCAGTGGGCCGCGGTAAAATTATCAAACGTTGACCGGTCCGTGGTGGTAAAAAGGTTGGGGACCACTGCTATAAGATACTGGAGACAGACATCGTGAATAAAGGCGAGAGGCTTCAAAGACCGACGCTTGAGGATATTCTTTGCTTGAGGCACGATGCTCTTTCGCACGAGTAGAAAAAAACATTCACGTCGAAAAACAGAGGATGTGAAAATTGGCGGTAGACTGGCGCCATAAAATGGCGGGAAGCAATCAAATCACAAATGAATTTTTTACACTTACCGTCCAAAGAGACTAATTCAAGCAATGACATCCGTTTCGCCAGTCCAGGATAGAATCGTGATCAGCTCAATGGTAGTCTACTTATAACCACTTATAACTGTGGAATATCCAAATGAATTAAACACAAACCGAAACTTGTGGCACGGGGAAAGGAAAGAAACGTCATCACTCTGATTCTCATATCAGAATTCGTGTTCTGAACTGAAAGGCTCTTATCGGTAGACGGAGAAACCATGCATGGGAGGAACTGTCAAGCGTTGTTTAGTATCACTTCCGTTTGTTAATTATTTGATTATTGTGATTGAGCTAATGAAAATCAAAGCGTTTGGTTTTCTAAGTACGGCCTGTTTTAGAAGATGTCAATCTAAAAATTCATTGATAACTAAGATTTTTCTTTTTTGCAAAATGATTTAAATGGGCGTTTCTAGGGGGACGAGCCAACCGCTAAAAATCCTGTTCACCCAGAAACACCTAACTAACATGTTATTTAAAAAATCAATGGAAATGTGTTTAAACCAATATGAAGGGAGAGATTTTCATATATAGGGGCTCCATACAAACTTCTAATTAATTCAATTATCAATTTTCTCCCGACTTGGTAAAGAAACCTTGAGTATCACCCGTGTCACCTAAGTTTTAATTCTATACCTACTAAATAAGTCTTGCCCCCCTCTAAGCAAAAATCGAAATAATGCCTCTGCCCCGCCCGCCAGTGATTATAGTAAAACAATTGAAAGAGAAAGTGCTTTTTTTGTTAGAAATAACCTGCTATAGTTATTTCAGTGCTCTACCCCTGCTCGCTATCACTCACCAACCCGAAACTGGTACGTAGTCTTCTTCAAATCTCTTCGTGATCTCAGTGTGCGATGGTAACTAGCTCGTTTGATCAGTTGATAGCCTAGGCAACGAAAAGGTATAGAGGGAAATTTTAGGGTCAAAATTTTTGACTTCATAACTTTTTTTGGACTAGTTAGGAGGTGAACATATCACAAGTCCCCGCTCCTAGCCCTTAAGCCGGAGGGAGGAGGGGTGTTAGAAAGTCTCATTTTTCAGTTTTTGGCTTATTACTCTTACGAAATGCATCCCCACGAAAAAGTTTCAATTACCTCTTTTAAAGAAGATAAAATTTTCAAAAATTAAAGACCATTCCCAGGTTTATACGTTCATTTGATCCCGAGTTATATCTCCTCAAAAATGGGAAAAAATTCGAACATTTAAGTTAAAGTCTTCTTTAAAGCAATATATTGGCTATATTACCCATCTAAGAGGAAATGAAAGGCTATAAACTTATAATGCACTTATTTAGCTTTCATTTATGCCCTGAACCAAGTCTGTGAGATCAATAGTTCTCACGCTATCTTGAAAAAACAAAAATTCCGAAAATGAGATTTTCCCAGTACAGTACAGTCAAATTGTATTTATTTTGGGCAAAATTTGGGGTGGAAGATAATTTTCGCTTACTGTATGCTTTTTGGGGTGCTGAATCCGAATCTGACATTTCCGAACAAAATTTCGTGATGGAACATGGTGAAAATTCGAAAAAATGACAAAATTCACCCTTTTTATTCGTTTTCTGCCCGTAGAACATAACCTTTACGATTCTGAGCAAAACAGTTAGTATAAAAATAAAGAAGAAAAAACAAGCTACAAAAAAGTCAATTACAACTTTTCTCTCCGATGAAGGGTTCATACGCTAGAAAATGCTGAATATTGGGACGTTTTTGTTCGAATAGCGGAAAAACCAAAAAACGTCACTCCTATCACCGAAAAACGGTCTGTTTTGGAACAGGATACTATAAGACCTTCTTTAATTATATGCTAAGTACATGAAATCAAACTTCTGCATACTTAAATTACATAAAATTAAATTTGATGTACCAATTTTTATTACTCATGTGTATTATATTATTGATGAGCATATGCTATAACAATGGCATATTGCAAAAATATCTGATTTTCGTTATTGCTTGTATTTTATTGTTAAGCTTAATTAATTAATTAATAGTAAAGCAGTTCTGTTCCATCCTGTTCCAAAACAGACCGTTTTTCGGTGATAGGAGTGACGTTTTTTGGTTTTTCCGCTATTCGAACAAAAACGTCCCAATATTCAGCGTTCTCTAGCGTCTGAACCCTTCATTTGAGAGAAAAGTTGCAATTGACTTTTTTGTAGCTTGTTTTTTCTTCTTTATTTTTATACTAACTGTTTTACTCAGAATCATAAAGGTTATGTTCTACGGGCAGAACGAATAAAAAGGGTGAATTTTGTCATTTTTTCGAATTTTCACCATGTTCTGTCACGAAATTTTGTTCGGAAACCTCAGATTCGGATTCAGCACCCAAAAAAACATACAGAAAGCGAAAATTATCTTCCACCCCAAATTTTGCCCAAAATAAATACAATTTGACTGGACTATACTGAGAAAATCTCATTTTCCGAATTTTTGTTTTTTCAAGATAGCGTAAGAACTATTGATCTCACAGACTTGGTTCAGGGCATAAATGAAAGCTAAATAAGTTTATTATAAGTTTATAGCCTTTAATTTCCTCTTAGATGGGTAATATAGCCAATATATTGCTTTAAAGACGACTTTAACTCAAATGTTCGAATTTTTCCCCATTTTTGAGGAGATATAACTCGGGATCAAATAAACGTATAAACCTGGGAATGGTCTTAAATTTTTGCAAATTTTAACTTCTTTAAAAGAAGTATTTGAAACTTTTTCGTGGGGATGCATTTTGTAAGAGTAATAAGCCAAAAACTGAAAAATGAGACTTTCGAACACCCCTCCTCCCTCCGGCTTAAGGGCTAGGGGCGGGGACTTTTGATATGTTCACCTCCTAACTAGTCCAAACAAAGTTACGAAGTCAAAAATTGTGACCCTAGAATATCCCTCTATACCTTTTTTTGAGCATTCGTTGCCTGGACTATGAGTTCTTTATCAAAAAATTAGATTTGTGGCTTCTAAGGAAATTATAAGAAAAAACATTATAATTCAAATTTACATCCAAGCGACACTACGTTTTTAGAAATTTAAATCTCTAATCCCCCCTGAGGATAAATAACTTTCTTAGATAAGGCGAGGTAAAATGGATATGCGGGTTTTAACAGCTTATAGGAAAAATTAATTGATTTTGTCATATTAATTTCTTGAGCCTCAAGAAAAATCGACAAGCTTAAAAACAATAATTTTTATAAATATAAACCCGTATAACCATTTAACCCCAGCCCACAACCTACCTTTTGATGTTTCAAAAGTAAATTTCGATTACCTTGTTTTGAAATCCATGTTCTTTTTTTTCTGATATAGTTGACCATTTGAATGAATCCCCCGTGCTAGTTCTACATAAATGCCAAATTCACGCTATTTCACTTTCACTGTTCACCGCAGTGAACAGTGAACTCTCTCCTGTGAATCAATCATTCAGTGAACAGCTTATTTGAAATTTCACTCTTCATTGTCTTCATCAGACTCGTTCACTTTCATCGATTGTTTTTCCTAAACAAATTTTGTTACGATGGCAACTTATAACATTTATACTTAACAGTATGTACTTTTTATGACCTATGACCCCTATGATCCACCTATGACCATTGTAATTTAATTTATTTATATTGTGTAAATTGGCTTAAATATCTCTTTTTTAATTATTAAAATTAATATTTTTAGAAATAATCTTTAATAATTAGAAGAATATTTTTTCTGAAAATGAAAAAAGCATAATCAAATTTTAAAAAGTAAATAAAAGGGTAGTTATACTTTCCTCCACAATTTTTGAATTTTTAAGAAAATTTTAAAGTTTATTCAGCACTTTTACACGAGTCCTAGGTTTAGAAACATTAAGAAAATTACAACCAATATTATTTGAATGTTTCTTTCGCCAGTGGAATATGAAATTTGAATACAAAAACACAAGGCAGCTGTTTTTCTTACTTGTAAGTAAAAAGACTTAAATGATTTACTGCGATAAGACTAAAAATCACAACTTTTCCTATAAAAACATTTTATGATCTCAATGAAGCTTTCTACTATAAAATCAAGTTTGTTCCTCTATGGTTTGTTCCTCAATGGTTTGTTCAGGCTTGGGAGCATAATAAAGTATGTCTTTAAGTATCCTGTTCTCTATGATCCTGTTTCAAGACTTCTTTTACCCATAAGTGGTATTTATGTATTTTATTACTTGATGAAATGTTCGTACCCGGTATGATTTGCCAATCAGATTATTGCTTATTTTTTTCTAATTACCCTGACTAAGAACTTGAATATATGACCCATTAATCATTAAGAAAATCAATAAATCGTCTAATGCTCTGACGTAAATTCTACTTTGATCCTCTCTCCATAGAAGAGGTTAAGAAATATATTTTAAATCATTAAGCTTTTTCAAATATCATGATCAAATTCAGAGTATGTTCCCAGATTAAATTCTTCAATTAGCTATAAATTAGTTCAGAAACTGTTTTCACGTGTAGCTATTTGTTTGATTGTTTCTATGCGATATTTTCTTGTTCAGATTATAAAAAGTATCCATTAAAGACATTATTAGGGGTAGTATTTATTATATAGCTAGTTAACAGTTAATTTTTTATTTCTAAATGTAGTGAAAAAACATAAGGGTAAGTTGAAATTATTTTTATGAGATCAATTAATACGAATGATAGCATTTCTGTTAAAAACCTTTCTTTTTCTTGTTTAAAAGGGCATTGAACTGCCAACCCTTCTTGTTAGTAAATACATACATATAAGCAAGTCACAAACCCCCGCTCGTTTAAGGAAACTGCCTAACCCCTACCTTTTTATTTTTGTTGTATACAACACAAGGGTGGTCACAAGTTACATGGGGAAAATTTTTTTTCAACTTTTTTTAGGTCTTACCCCCCTAAAATGTGCCAATAGGCTAAAAAATGAGATTGGCCAAGTTTCAGCTCAATCCGATAATATTAACCCGTGCCTCATCGAGGTCAAAGTTCAGAAAAACAGCGATTTTTAACAAAAAATCGTAGTTTTCGCCCCATAAAACTGGAACCATTTATCCCAGAAACGTGGTTAGGGTGTTATTTGATAGGGAATTTCATACACTTAAACTCTGAAGTTACGGAATTTTATTTGCTAAAACGGATGGGGCGCTATTTAGCATTTTCATAGTGAAGGTCCGTGAAAAAGCGACTTGATTGCTAGAAACCTAGAACATTACAATGTGACAAAAAACTTTATCCTCCGGGCTTTTTCTATTACTTTTGGTCCCAATAGATTGTAAATCAGTTTTTAAATCCCCTAAGTGAATTCTAGGGTATAATTTCAAACCCCCTAGTGTTTGAAAAAAAGGAAAAATATATATATTTTTAAAATTTTTAAATACGCATTTTGGGACTGATAATGTGATAAAGGTGGTCTAAATACATTATTAAGAGCTTAATTAGATAGAATACCGATGGTATAGGGCCTTAACCTTTCCCTATAACCCCTATAATCTAAGCGAAAGAAGCGCGACTGCGAGGTTTTGCTAAACAAAGGCTTTAATACCCATTAAAGTGATAAACAGAGCTAAATTACAAATTTTTCCCAAAAATCTCTAGAGAGATGCCATTCGGTGTGTCAGAAATGATGCTTGAGATTATGTATGTGGGTAAAATTATAATAATAGCGTCCTTCCGAGTCTAAATAATAAATAAATACTATTTCTACCAAAGTTACATGTTTTCAGCTAAAAGTGATCTTAGAAAAATGTATAAATTTATTTATTTTAAAATACCACAAATTGAGTTTATCTATCTTTAGGTTTAGGACAGTAACTTGGTTGCCCTTATAAAAAATCCAGTGAAAACTTCAGAGAATATACTGTTGGAGTGTCTCAGTATTTTTCCGAGAAATCTTGTTTATGGTTTCTTAGAAAAATTAATTATGAAAAGCATAGAAACATTAACTGTGAAATTGAAAATAAATATTATTTTTAATATTTCATTTTCTTACATGATATTTGTCTCCTTTCACACAGGTGTAAAAAAATTGACGAATAAAGAACAAAATGTTAAGTAATTATAGATTATAGATCAAACATATAACGAAACATTATTATACTTTTCAAGAAAGTAGTTTTCCTTGAATGATAGGCAAATGAATTTCGAGGTACATTAAAATAAATCAATTTATACATTTTTCAAAGATCACTTATAGCTGAAAACATGTAACTTTGGTAGAAATGGGATTTTTTTAACATTTAGAGTCGGAAGGACGCTACGCTATTATTATAATTTTACCCACATATATAATCTCAAACATCATTTCTGACACCAAATGACATCTCTCTAGAGGTTTTTGGGAAAAATTTGTAATTTAGCTCTGTTTATCACTTTAATGGGTATTAAAGCCTTTGTTTAGCAAAACCTCGCAGTCGCGCTTCTTTCGCTTAGATTATAGGGGTTATAGGGAAAGGTTAAGGCCCTGTACCATCGGTATTCTATCTAATTAAGCCTGTTAATAATGTATTTGGACCAACTTTATCACATTACTAGCGGATATGCCCGGCCTTGCACGGGTGGAGTGTATATATATTTTTTTTAAATTAAATTTTTTAAAAATATATTTATAATTTTTAAATCAGCAATTACCAATCATCCCGGTATCCCAGATGCCTTTTTCCTATCCCGGTGTTCCCGGTAATTTTCCTATCCCGATGTTCCCGGTAATTTTCCTATCCCGATGTTCCCGATAATTTTCCTATCCGGATGTTCCCGATAATTTTCCTATCCCGCTGATCGAGGTAATTTTTATGTCCCGGTAATCCCGGTACTTTTTTTTTCCTATCCCGATGTTCCCGGTAATTTTCCTTTTCCCGGTGTTCTCGGCAATGTTTCCTAGTAAATTAATGAGTCTAGTGAACAAAAATAACAAATTTGAAACAATAATAAAAGATCTAGTAAATTTAAAAGTCTAGTGAACCGCTTCATTTGAAACAATGTTTTATTTTTAAGTCGTTTTCCATGAAAAAAAAATTTACACTCTTCCATAAATATTTAAATTTTAAAGGAAAATATCTTAAAAGAGGGGAAACTAACGTTTCAAAATTAATTATTTGAATTTATTTTGGTGTTTTTACAACTGATATAGTTTTTAAATGGACAATTATCGAGTTTTTCCTGTTAAAATATTTATTTTTCAAGGTTTTTATAATCTCCTTAACAATAGTGAGTCGAGCAGATCTATCTAGTAGAGAAATGGAGAAATAAGCGTTTTCGGCTATAAATTCGCTAATTACTCGTAATTATTCGATTTTCGAGCTTGGAAAACTATCCCAAGTTACTCCCCAACTCGGAATACGTCTATACGTCGAGTTTGGTTTCGGTCCGTGGCCTATTTCAAGAGATTACCCCGGACATACATACATACATATATACATACATACACACACACATCGCCCGTTAGCCTTTTATTTATACAGAGACTAGCGGATATGCCCGGCCTTGCACGGGTGGAGTGTATATATTTTTTTTAATTAAATTTTTTAAAAATATATTTATAATTTTTAAATCAGCAATCACCAATCATCCCGGTATCCCAGGCGTCTTTTTCCTATCCGTGTTTCCGGTACTTTTCCTATCCCGATGTTCCCCGGTACTTTTCCTATCCCGATGTTCCCGGTACTTTTCCTATCCCGATGTTCCCGGTACTTTTCCTATTCCGATGTTCCCGGTACTTTTCCTTATCCCGATGTTCCCGATAATTTTCCTATCCCGCTGATCGAGGTAATTTTTATGTCCCGGTAATCCCGGTACTTTTTTTTCCTATCCCGATGTTCCCGGTAATTTTCCTTTTCCCGGTGTTCTCGGCAATGTTTCCTAGTAAATTAATGAGTCTAGTGAACAAAAATAACAAATTTGAAACAATAATAAAAGATCTAGTAAATTGAGAAGTCTAGTGAACCGCTTCATTTTAAACAATGTTTTAATTTTAGTCTTTTTCCATGTAAAAAATTTACACTTTTCCATTAATATTTCTATTTTTAAGGAAAATATCTTAAAATAGAGGAAAATAACGTTTCAAAATTAATTATTTGAATTTATTTTGGTGTTTTTACAACAGATATAGTTTTTAAATGGACAATTATCGAGTTTTTCCTGTTAAAATATTAAATGTTTGAAGGTTTTCATCTAGTTAACAATAGTGAGTCGAGCAGATCTACTCTAGTAGAGAAATGGAGAAATAAGCGTTTTCGGCTATAAATTCGTTAATTACTCGTTATTATTCGATTTTCGAGCTTTGAAAGCTATCCCAAGTTACTCCCCGACTCGGAATACGTCTATACGTCGAGTTTGGTTTCGGTCCGTGGCCTATTTCAAGAGATTACCCCGGACATACCCACACACATACATACACACATCGCCCGTTAGCCTTTTATTTATACAGAGACTAGCTGATATGCCCGGCCTTGCACGGGTGGAGTGTATATATTTTTTAAATAAAATTTTTTAAAAATATATTTATAATTTTTAAATCGGCAATTACCAATCATCCCGGTATCCCAGACGTCTTTTTCCTATCCGTGTTCCCGGTAATTTTCCTATCCCGATGTTCCCGGTACTTTTCCTATCCCGATGTTCCCGGTAATTTTTCATATCCCGGTGTTCCCAGTAATTTTCATATCCCGGTGTTCCCGGTACTTTTCCTATCCCGATGTTCCCGATAATTTTCCTATCCCGCTGATCGAGGTAATTTTCATGTCCCGGTAATCCCGGTACTTTTTTTCCTATCCCGATGTTCCCGGTACTTTTCCTATCCCGATGTTCCCGATAATTTTCTTATCCCGCTGATCGAGGTAATTTTCATGTCCCGGTAATCCCGGTACTTTTTTTTCCTATCCCAATGTTCCCGGTAATTTTCCTTTTCCCGGTGTTCTCGGCAATGTTTCCTAGTAAATTAATGAGTCTAGTGAACAAAAATAACTAATTTGAAACAATAATAAAAATTTAAAAGTCTAGTGAACCGCTTCATTGGAAACAATGTTTTATTTTCAAGTCGTTTTCCATGAAGAAAATTTACACTTTTCCATAAATATTTAAATTTTAAAGGAAAATATCTTAAAATAGGGGAAACTAACGTTTCAAAATTAATTATTTGAGTTTATTTTCGCGTTTTCACAACTAATATCCTTTTTAAATGCGCAAATATCCAGTTTTTCGTATTGAAATATATTTATTTTTTAAAGTTTTCATCTCGTTCGCAATAGGTAGTCAAACGGATCTGCTCTAGTAGAGAAATGGAGAAATAAGCGTTTCGGGCTATAAATTCGTTAATTACTCGTAATTATTCGATTTTAAAGATTTGAAAACTATCTTAAGTTACTCCCCGACTCGGAATACGTCTATACGTCGAGTTTGGTTTCGGTCCGTGGCCTATTTCAAGAGATTACCCCGGACATACATACATACACACATACATCGCCCGTTAGCCTTTTATTTATACAGAGACTAGCTGATATGCCCGGCCTTGCACGGGTGGAGTGTATATATATTTTTTTAAAATTAAATTTTTTAAAATATATTTATAATTTTTAAATCAGCAATTACCAATCATCCCGGTATCCCAGACGTCTTTTTCCTATCCGTGTTCCCGGTAATTTTCCTATCCCGATGTTCCCGGTACTTTTCCTATCCCGATGTTCCCGGTACTTTTCCTATCCCGATGTTCCCGGTACTTTTCCTATCCCGATGTTCCCGATAATTTTCCTATCCCGCTGATCGAGGTAATTTTTATGTCCCGGTAATCCCGGTACTTTTTTTTCCTATCCCGATGTTCCCGGTAATTTTCCTTTTTCCGGTGTTCTCGGCAATGTTTCCTAGTAAATTAATGAGTCTAGTGAACAAAAATAATAAATTTGAAACAATAATAAAAGATCTAGTAAATTTAAAAGTCTAGTGAACCGCTTCATTTGAAACAATGTTTTGTTTTAAAGTCCTCTTCCATGAAAATAAAATTGTTAATAATATCCGTGTTCCCGGTAATTTTCCTATCCCGATGTTCCCGGTACTTTTCCTATCCCGATGTTCCCGATACTTTTCCTATCCCGATGTTCCCGGTAATTTTCCTATCCCGATGTTCCCGATAATTTTCCTATCCCGATGTTCCCTGTAATTTTCCTATCCCAATGTTCCCGATAATTTTCCTATCCCGATGTTCCCGATAATTTCCTTATCCCGATGTTCCCGATAATTTTCTTATCCCGATGTTCCCGATAATTTTCTTATCCCGATGTTCTCGGTAATTTTTCTTTTCCCGATGTTCTCGGCAATGTTTCCTAGTAAATTAATGAGTCTAGTGAACAAAAATAACAAATTTGAAACAATAATAAAAGATCTAGTAAATTGAAAAGTCTAGTGAACCGCTTCATTTGAAACAATGTTTTGTTTTGAAGTCCTCTTCCATGAAAATAAAATTTACAATTTTCCATAAATATTTAAATTTTAAAGGAAAATATCTTAAAATAGGGGAAAGTAACGTTTCAAAATAAATTTTTTGAATTTATTTTGATGTTTTTACAACTGATATAGTTTTTAAATGGACAATTATCGAGTTTTTCCTGTTAAAATATTTAATTTTTGAAGGTTTTCATCTAGTTAACAATAGTGAGTCGAGCAGTCTACTCTAGTAGAGAAATGGAGAAATAAGCGTTTTCGGCTATAAATTCGCTAATTACTCGTAATTATTCGATTTTAAAGCTTTGAAAACTATCTTAAGTTACTCCCCGACTCGGAATACATCTATACTTCGAGTTTGGTTTCGGTCCGTGGCCTATTTCAAGAGATTACCCCGGACATACCCACATACATACACACATACACACATCGCCCGTTAGCCTTTTATTTATACAGAGACTAGCGGATATGCCCGGCCTTGCACGGGTGGAGTGTATATATATTTTTTTTAAATTAAATTTTCTCAAAATATATTTATAATTTTTAAATCAGCAATTACCAATCATCCCGGTATCCCAGACACCTTTTTCCTATCCCGGTATTCCCGGTAATTTTTCCTATCCCGGTGTTCCCGGTAATTTTCCTATCTATCCCGGTGTTCCCGATAATTTTTCCTATCCCGCTGATCGAGGTAATTTTTATGTCCCGGTAATCCCGGTACTTTTTTTTTCCTATCCCGATGTTCAAGGTAATTTTCCTTTTCCCGGTGTTCTCGGCCATGTTTCCTAGTAAATTAATGAGTCTAGTGTACAAAAATAACAAATTTGAAACAATAATAAAAGATCTAGTAAATTGAAAAGTCTAGTGAACCGCTTCATTTGAAACAATGTTTTATTTTAAACTCGTTTTCCATGAAGAAAATTTACACTTTTCCATAAATATTTAAATTTTAAAGGAAAACATCTTGAAATAGGGGAAACTAACGTTTCAAAATTAATTATTTGAATTTATTTTGGTGTTTTTACAACTGATATAGTTTTTAAATGGACAATTATAGAGTTTTTCCTGTTAAAATATTTAATTTTCGGAGGTTTTCATCTAGTTAACAATAGCGAGTCAAACGGATCTGCCTGGTAGAGAAATGGAGAAATAAGCGTTTTCGACTATAAATTCGTTAATTACTCGTAATTATTCGATTTTCGAGCTTTGAAAACTATCTTAAGTTACTCCCCGACTCGGAATACGTCTATGCGTCGAGTTTGGTTTCGGTCCGTGGCCTATTTCAAGAGATTACCCCGGACATACCCACACACATACACACATACACACATCGCCCGTTAGCCTTTTATTTATACAGAGACTAGCGGATATGCCCGGCCTTGCACGGGTGGAGTGTATAATTTTTTTTTAAATTAAATTTTCTCAAAATATATTTATAATTTTTAAATCATCAATTACCAATCATCCCGGTATCCCAGACGCCTTTTTCCTATCCCGGTGTTCCCGGTAATTTTTCATATCCCGATGTTCCCGGTCATTTTCCTTATCCCGATGTTCCCGATCATTTTCCTTATCCCGATGTTCCCGATAATTTTCCTATCCCTATGATCGAGGTAATTTTTATGCCCCGGTAATCCCGGTACTTTTTTTTTCCTATCCCGATGTTCCCGGTAATTTTCCTTTTCCCGGTGTTCTCGGCAATGTTTCCTAGTAAATTAATGAGTCTAGTGAACAAAAATAACAAATTTGAAACAATAATAAAATATCTAGTAAATTGAAAAGTCTAGTGAACCGCTTCATTTGAAACAATGTTTTATTTTTAAGTCGTTTTCCATGAAGAAAATTTACACTTTTCCATAAATATTTTCCTACTTTTCCTATTCCGATGTTCCCGGTACTTTTCCTATCCCGATGTTCCCGATAATTTTCCTATCCCGCTGATCGAGGTAATTTTCATGTCCCGGTAATCCCGGTACTTTTTTTTCCTATCCGGATGTTCCCGGTACTTTTCCTATCCCGATGTTCCCGATAATTTTCCTATCCCGCTGATCTAGGTAATTTTCATGTCCCGGTAATCCTGGTACTTTTTTTCCTATCCCAATGTTCCCGGTAATTTTCCTTTTCCCGGTGTTCTCGGCAATGTTTCCTAGTAAATTAATGAGTCTAGTGAACAAAAATAACTAATTTGAAACAATAATAAAAATTTAAAAGTCTAGTGAACCGCTTCATTGGAAACAATGTTTTATTTTCAAGTCGTTTTCCATAAAGAAAATTTACACTTTTCCATAAATATTTAAATTTTAAAGGAAAATATCTTAAAATAGGGGAAACTAACGTTTCAAAATTAATTATTTGAATTTATTTTGGTGTTTTTGCAACTGATGTAGTTTTTAAATGGACAATTATCGAGTTTTTCCTGTTAAAATATTAAATGTTTGAAGGTTTTAATCTAGTTAACAATAGTGAGTCGAGCAGTCTACTCTAGTAGAGAAATGGAGAAATAAGCGTTTTCGGCTATAAATTTGCTAATTACTCGTAATTATTCGATTTTAAAGCTTTGAAAACTATCCCAAGTTACTCCCAGACTCGGAATACGTCTATACGTCGAGTTTGGTTTCGGTCCGTGGCCTATTTCAAGAGATTACCCCGGACATACCCACATACACACACACATATATACACACATACACACATCGCCCGTTAGCCTTTTATTTATACAGAGACTAGCTGATATGCCCGGCCTTGCACGGGTGGAGTGTATAATTTTTTTTAAATTAAATTTTCTCAACATACATTTATATTTTTTAAAATCAGCAATTACCAATCATCCCACTATCCCAGGCGCCTCTTTCATATCCCGGTGGTCCCGATAATTTTTCATTTCCCGGTATTTCCGGTAATTTTTCTTACCCAGTGTTCCCGGTAATTTTTTCCTATCCCGGTGTCTTTTTTCATCTTAATAAAGTAACGGTAATTTTTCTTATCCCGGTGTTCCCGGTAATTTTCCATATCCCGATATTCCCGGTTATTTTCCTTATCCCGATGTTCCCGATCATTTTCCTTATCCCGATGTTCCCGATCATTTTCCTTATCCCGATGTTCCCGATCATTTTCCTTATCCCGATGTTCCCGATAATTTTCCTATCCCGGTGTTCCCGGTACTTTTCCTATCCCGATGTTCCCGATAATTTTCCTATCCCGCTGATCGAGGTAATTTTTATGTCCCGGTAATCCCGGTACTTTTTTTTCCTATCCCGATGTTCCCGGTAATTTTCCTTTTCCCGGTGTTCTCGGCAATGTTTCCTAGTAAATTAATGAGTCTAGTGAACAAAAATAACAAATTTGAAACAATAATAAAAGATCTAGTAAATTGAAAAGTCTAGTGAACCGCTTCATTTGAAACAATGTTTTATTTTCAAGTCGTTTTCCATGAAGAAAATTTACACTTTTCCATTAATATTTAAATTTTAAAGGAAAAAAATCTTGAAATAAAGGAAACTAACGTTTCAAAATTAATTATTTGAATTTATTTTGGTTTTTTTACAACTGATATAGTTTTTAAATGGACAATTATAGAGTTTTTCCTGTTAAAATATTTGATTTTTGAAGGTTTTAATCTAGTTAACAATAGTGAGTCGAGCAGTCTACTCTAGTAGAGAAATGGAGAAATAAGCGTTTTCGGCTATAAATTCGCTAATTACTCGTAATTATTCGATTTTAAAGCTTTGAAAACTATCTTAAGTTACTCCCCGACTCGGAATACGTCTATACGTCGAGTTTGGTTTCGGTCCGTGGCCTATTTCAAGAGATTACCCCGGACATACCCACACACATACCCACACACATACATCGCCCGTTAGCCTTTTATTTATACAGAGATTAGTCCCAAAATGCTTGTTTAAAAAATATATACATTTCTCCTTTTTTTCAAACACTAGGGGGTTTGAAATTATACCCTAGAATTCACTTAGGGGGTTTAAAAACTGATTTACTATCTATTGGGACCAAAAGTAATAGAAAAAGCCCGGAGGATAAAGTTTTTTGTGACATTGTAATATTCTAGGTTTCTAGCAATCAAGTCGCTTTTTCACGGACCTTCACTATGAAAATGCTAAATAGCGCCCCATCCGTTTTAGCAAATAAAATTCCGTAACTTCAGAGTTTAAGTGTATGAAATTTCCTATCAAATGAAACCCTAACCACGTTTCTGGGATAAATGGTTCCAGTTTTATGGGGCGAAAACTACGATTTTTTGTTAAAAATCGCTGTTTTTCTGAACTTTGACCTCGATGAGGCACGGGTTAATATTATCGGATTGAGCTGAAACTTGGCCAATCTCATTTTTTAGCCTATTGGCACATTTTAGGGTGGTAAGACCTAAGAATTTCGAAAGTTTATTTTTTGTAACCACCCTAATACTACCACTACCACTACCCACCCTAATACTACCCTAATACTTATTTTTTGTAACCACCCTTATACCTTCATCCCAAAAATTTTTTTCGCTTATTTACTCAATCATTCATTTCATGTATGGTTTATATTTTTTCTTCTATGGTCTAAATATCCTCAAAACCTTAATTAGAAACCCCTTTTCCCCTTAGACGTTTTTTTACGTTACCCTAGCCTTGGTGGTTTTTGCTTCCTCCAACCAAAGTAAACCCCGTGTTTGAGTTGTTTTCTCAGCAGCATTTCTTGCTTTCCTGAGTCAAATATTTTATTTAGTACTTCAAGTGATAACTGTTTTTAACTCTAAAATTCTTGCGGGGCTCCCTGATAATTGCAAAGTTGTTGGTTTTATAGCCGACGTCACCGACACTGATAAAGTACTTTGTTTCTGTAGGAACGACAAGATTATTTTATAGATTAAATAACTCATTGATATCCGATAGATATAATCATATCAAATCAATTCATAAAATATGTTAAATAACAGGCAGATTCTTGCGTGTTTTCTATTTAATTAAAAAGCAAAGAATTCACCAAGATAATTTTTTATGGTAAAAATAACTTTATTTCTGTCAAGGATATATGAAAATAAATGAGATTCAAAGGATAGGATGAGATTGATTAGAGAGATAACTTGATCTCAAATGCAGATTATTTATTTCTAACCGATTTCTCGAAACCACCAGCCCAGTCATAAGTCTCATACTTAAACATTTATTCACTTGACTGTCTTTTTACACAGACAGAGGATCCCATCACGTAGAAGTTACTGAGCTAGAGAGGTAGATAAGTCAGCGGACTACTGCAAATGAAATTTCACCATTTATCTTTTAACCCAGGGGGTCTCCAACGATTTAAGCACAAGGGCTATACATTTACTACTTCAAAATGTCCCGCGGGCCAGATTGAAACATAATTTTACGGTGAAAGGAATTTAAATTTGAGGGTCAAAGCATTCATTCATTCTTTTTTATTAAATTGAGTTCATCAAAGGAGTGAAAATTTCGTAAAAAAAAGCGGGCCGGACACCTGAAAAAACCCAGTCAACTACCGCAAGTTACATTTCGCTCACTCCTTCCAACAACGTCATACCTCAAAAATCAACGATTTTTAGTTATGACTGTTTTTAGAAAGCCCTGAAAAAGTAGTATAGCCCAGCAAAATCGCCATAGTAACGGTTTAGTTAGAGTAAAATATTTAATAAGTTTTTTAATATTTATTTTTAATGCATTTCAATCTAATTTAAACTTTCAAATCACTCTCCTGAAAAAAAAAGTTTTTTTTTGATATGGCGTTTTTGATGGCGTACATCTCTGACAGACACATCCAACTCATTTCAAAATATCTTTTCTCTTCATTAACTATATGACGGACTCTCTCCAGCGGAACTCCACCGGAGGGGAACTAAACGTCCGCAAAGCAGTTGTTTCATGGGGCGGGCGGTGTGGTCTCACGCCCGTCGCCGGCTGCTGCTGCCGCGGGTCTTCTTGCGTCGCGTGCCCACGTTGCCGGCGGCGTCGCAGCGGTCGCTGAGCAGTCGCGACGCGCGGCGGATGGGCGACTCCGAGTAGTCGGCGGGAGTGGCGCAGGTAGCCGAAAGGGCGACATGCGTGGGAAGCGTGTTGTTGATCCACAGGATGTTGCAGTCGCAGTGGAGGGGGTTGCCTATGGGAGAGGGTGAGGTGGATGAAATACTCTTATTACATGACTCATATTGCATGGTAAAATGTTTTCTGCAAGCTGTTAATTAAAGGATATTTTAATAGCATTTTTTAAGTTGAGTTCTAAAACTGCCTTTTTTTCTCCTCAGGATCAACCTTACTTTCCATTGAGTAGAAGGGAGATTTTTTTACTCACAAAAGAAGGCTGCACGACCAGGTAAATCGATTTCGATTTCAAACTCTAGGTTTTTTGTTCACAAGTGTCCTCTACTGCAGAGGTCCCCAACCTTTTAACTACCGCGGACCGGTCAACGTTTGACAATTTTACCGCGGCCCCCTTGGGGGAATATTGATTGTTTACATTCTAGATTATTTTGATTTATGAATTTTAATTTAATTGCATTTAAACATACTTTCAAAATAGGGCTCGACCGATGGCACTTTTTTGGCCGATGGGCCGATGCCGATTGTTCGAAAATTTCCATCGGCAAGCCGATGGCCGATGGGTCTTTACGAGGCCGATTTCCGATGCCAATAGCCGATGGTAAAAATTACATTAAACTAATTTAGTCCAGTAAATCTAACGAAAAAAAAGGAAAAAGGGGTAAAACCAGTAAAAATTTCAACATTTAGTTTTTAACGGTTTTCACTTGAGAATGATGTTTATAGACTATTTTTCACTGCTACTGATACGAATATTCCATATAAATTTATTAAGATTGAAATATCAATTCAAATTTATTTAAAAAGTTTGATAACCATCGGCCAAACATCGGCATTTAGATGTTTTTTAGGCCGATTTTTTCAAATTTCAGCATCGGCCGCCGATGGCTATTTTTTCAAACAATCGGCGCCGATACATCGGCCAAGCCGATGCATCGGTCCAGCCCTATTTCAAAATAAAATTCAATTACACTAAAAATAAATGTAAAATGATTTATAATTCATTATTCATTCATTAATTTGGAATATAAAACTAGGAATTTAAATTATTTTTCAATAAAATGGTAGGCCCGGTACCATTTGATCCACGGACCGGCACCGGTCCGCTGACCGGGGGTTGGAGACCACTGCTCTACTGGACGCAGTAAGATGCACCAAGCTTTAGTCCTTGTAAATAGAATTGGTGGATCGTCACCATGGCAACGACGTGTCAGTGCTGCGTATTACCATACTGCACTTTGAAAGAGCCCAATTAGAAGAAAATATTTTTTTTTCATCTGCCGTAAAATAGAATGTCTAACAACTGGTTATCCCGACCAAAACGCTAAAAATTTAACAGGGGCTTTATCAAAGTGGAGTATGGTAATACGCGTCAGTGCTATAGAAATGTATGACTATTAGTGGGAGACAACTATAGTCTGTGTAATTTGCCGCCTATTCTACTTACTAGGAGTAGAGTAGTGAGCCGCCTATTTATTTACAAGGACTATAGTTTTTTTTCAAATGGGCTGGTACTACTGGACATTATCCTTTACCACTGAACTGCCCTAAGAAGTACCCTGTGGACCTAAGCCACGGAGGTGAGGTACTGTTATCCGCGCCACACACCATTCGCTCGCACAACCCCTTGACAGACTATAGTAAGTCTCCAGGAAAAACGCTCCCAAAGTTTCACCCGCTTTACAATAAATAATGTAAGCAAAGTATTTTTTTATATCAATGATGAGAAATCTTTGCTTGTGGAAATTTCAAAGGAAAAAGTACGTGTGTCGTGTCAAAAGCATACGCACCATCTTGGAGAATGCTTTGATATTGTATATTACATGCTTCAAATATAGCATGTATTATCACCAATCCCTGTCCCCAGATGTAAATTTAAATTCCTTCCTTGAATTTATGAAGTTCGTTAGAACTTAGTTTACTCACCTTCCAGAGCTATAGTTACAAGTTTCTCTGGTCGTTTACTCCAGACAGACTCAGTCATGGCAGTGACTTCGTTGTTGTTGGCCTTCAAAGTCTTTAGAGAGGGTAGAGGTAATAGCAGGTCAGATCCAATTGTTTTGATGAAATTCCAGCTAAATAAAAAAACGGAAAATACGTTTTTATTTTAAATTCTCTTTTTTTAACTCATAGACACAACAATATTGTGATCCTGGAATGGGATAAAATTTATTCTTAAAAGATAACCAAGAGAACAATACTGTAGTTTCAATGCGATTGCAATTTCCTGCAAAATGATTCTTTGAACAGATCGGGTAATTTTAAACCTTTCAGTCCCTGATCGGTTACGAAATTCCATTCAATTTAAAATTAGTGGAACACATAATATCCGAACTAGAATGAAATTTTTTTTATTCTCCTCCGTATGTGGAGGATGAACGGTAATCTCTGATTGGTAATTTTCTAATAAAACGGAGAGAATAAGAACACAATGCGAAACATCACCATTAGTATTACCAATTGAATAGTCAGTTTGAAGAAGGAAATAAGTCCAAAAAATGACAAATTAACTTTTTGAGCTTAAAACAATCTCCAAGCTTTGCTCTACACATGGGTAGAAAGAGATGGAAAATAACTAACCCCTATAGGGAGATATCTCCCCTTGAAGTTTTGTGAAATCGATGTCCATCATTCATTGTATTTTTTAAGTTAATTTGGAATTTAAGTTAATTTGTCTTTCTTTTCATATACTTTGTGCTGTAAACTATGTTAAAATAAAATTTTCTCTTAATTTCAATTTTTTCAAACTTTTTTTTATGCAGGGAATGTTTGATTCCATTCACATTCACTCACTGCATTGATACTGCTTTAATAACACAGTTTCACTATAATTTTGAATTTTATTTGTCTTATTCTTTTTATTTCACCCTTTTATGGTGTAAACTAAGGAGAAATATAATTTTAATGTGAATTTAAGGGTTTTTTAAGATTTTTTTGAGGTGGAAGAAGGGAATAAGTCCATCAACTTATTTTGACTGTAAAATATTTTTGAATATACTTATATTTGCTTTGATGATTTCTCTATTTTCTAAATAGGGTTCTGAACTTTAAGTAAAAATTTGGTGGTCATACAATGAAAATTCCATTAATTATACAGTTTTTTTTTATTTTTTTCAATTATGGACAGGGTTTATTCCACTCAATTTTTGGGGTGAGGGTTTTCATAAACACCAAAAAAATTTTTGTGCCTAATCTGTGTGACTATCTCTCATTTAGATCTTTACTCCTTTTTAAAGTTTCTCGTTTTTCTGTCGAAGTTTTTCTTTTGGTTGTCCGACTATACAACCTTGTCAACCAGAATGATATAATATTCATAAAAAAATCAACAAGTCAGTAAAACTCGCCTTATATCAAGGTGTTCCAGCTTCCTACCCGTCCCTCCGAATATGTGGTCGATGAACTCGATGGCATTATGCGATAGATCCAGCTCCACCAGATTCGGCACGCTCCTCAGAGCATTGGGGTCGATCTTGACGATTCGGTTGTAGGACAAGTTGACGGTCCTGAGGTCCCGCATGGCCAGGGGGAACAGGTCCACCCCCAGAGTGGACAGTCTCCCATGGGTGAGGGTGAACTCGGTCAAGTTGCTCAGGCATCCCGTCCATGGGAGCTTGGTCCCGCGTCCTGCATCGCATAGGGTGCACATCTTCTCGTGGGAAGAGCTGTTGGACACTTGAAACCTGAGGTCAATCGGAACATCAGTCAGTTTAAGTTGCTTTAAATCAATAAAGCTAATAGGTTAAAAAATATTATGTCTCCTAAAAAGGGTGTAAAACAGGTTTTTGATAATGTTCTGTATTATAGAGTGATGAAAGTAAAGAGATTGTTGAAAATATAAGTGCAGAGGTCTCCCCGGAGGCGGTTTGAAGCCCATCCCCCATTTCGGGCCCCCTTGTATACGAGCGGGTGCAAACACACCACACCGTTTTTCTCCACTTTTGCTTATGTCTTGGATGACGCGGGACGCTCGCTGCAACGCTTCAAAAATAAACATTTTATTAATTAACTTTTTACCTTTGTGTCCTCTGTTTGTCTTATGTATTGCTGTCTGCCCTTCCACTAAGGCCTCTCCTTTGGTATTATTTCGTAGTTTGTTTTCTTAATTTTACACTAGGGAAGAAGTTAATGCCAATCATTAATTTGTTGTGTACGCTGTCACCGAAAAAAAAACCGTTTCCTTGCTGCAGGTAATCTACTGGATAAATAACGCTATAGCAGGTTATTATTATTGTTTGTCTTTTCTCGCTAGGCGTTTAGTTGGACCCCAAACGAGCGAGGCCATTCTCTCTCTAGGGTTGGGAAGGTAGGTGCTTAAGTAGCCAAGCTTGATACCCTGATTCTGATTTCCCATGATTTCCCACACCCCTACTCGAACTTGGATTTCCCCGTTTCCAACCGCTTACCGAAAAAAGACAGACAATAAACTTTACATTCTAATTTATAAGTAGAAAGATGCATGCACTAAAGTTACATACGTATCATTGATATTCCTAGTAAATGTCGAATAATATAAAAAAATGGAAATCCGTCTTGAAGAAAAGAACCTACTTCATCATGTGGGAGTTCTTGCAAGTCAGCTTCCACTGGCATGCGAAACACGACGACAGCATGGTGTCCTCAATGTTCATCTCCTTGATCTTCATCAGCGCTAGCCAGTCCATTGGCAGACTGGCTTGATCTTCCTCCGTGGTGTCCCAAAAAGAGTCGTACAGGTGGAACTGCTCCATCTGAATGGAACGCAAGGCCGGGAAGATCGTTGTCAAGGCGTCCGAGTCGGGGATGCGCTGGCATGTCACGATGGTGGACACTCGGCTCTTGGAATGGCGGAGGTTGGCGCAGGTGCATGGGTAGATGTCTTTTCGTGGTGGACACACGGATCCAGACAGGACGCATGCCGCGCAGGTGGCGAAGAGGAGGAGTTGGAGAATCATTCTGGTGAGGGAATATGGAAGAGTTATATAGAGGGTGTTGCAGCAAGACCACAGCCAGATTGTTTGTGTGGAGTGCATAATAAATATGACCGAAGAACTGTGCATCTACAATCGATTGTGACCGAAAAATGTTAAGACCACCAGTTTGTGGAAAACAAGAACATGATGAGTATTTGGATATTTTCGCAGATTAAAGATGTTGAAAATATCCATCGCGCGTATCTAAGATTGCGTGGGAATGAAATATTTTAGTTTTTTTTATTCATGCACCGCGGATAAGTCATATTTTTCCCAAAAACTGTGAGTCGCAGAGATGCAGGGGAATGTATGTGCTGTTATGAATACGATACAGGGTGTCCCAAGATAAGTGACATAGTCATGAAAGTGGGGTCCTGGTATGGTAAAATGACCATGCCCAATCCGATACAACAACTTTCAACGCCCTCTACAGAAAACTTTTGGAGTTAGTTATTTTATTGTAATAACTATTAGATATTTTCAAATTAGTCAGTTACTACGTTGAAGAGCCTCATCTATACAGTAAGAAAAGATACCTTAAGTAAACTAAGGTGAACTTGACTAAGTATAAATAACTACTAAAAGTATTCATATTTCATTAAATTGAAAATTTCTCATTCTCGCCTCGTGAAGAGCGTTTTAAGACGTAAAATCTGCGCAAATTCAACCTAATTGAGCGTGCGTTTTAGGGGTTTTAGGGCTTAAGTTGGCTCTTTAGGACTTAAGTTGTATTTTCCTACTAACTCGATGCTGCTTGGGATAGTAACCTGTATTTCAGAGGTAATTATAGTTAGTAATTTATTTTAATTCTTGAGAAAAGCTAGTAATCAAGATCATTCTGTGTACGCGATAATTGAAGAACTCAACAGGTAGGCAGTAGGATCACTGCTTCAGGGGCGGATCTGGGGGGACAGGATTTTTGAACTACCTCCAACAGCAGAAACCTTTATCTATTTGAAAATTTTGAAGAATAATATATTTTTTTAGACATAAAGCGTTTAAAAGTTTGCAAAGTTATGATTTTCTTTTGAAACTATTTTTAGAATTCATTTGATCCAATACACGTTTGCCCTTCTGGAGGGGGCAATGCTCCCGTACACACCCTTGGATTGGTAGTCGAAAGATTTGATACTCTACCAACAGGATTACAAGAGCTCTAACTACAAAATAAAAGATAATACTGTTTGGAAAATTGATTAAGGAAGAATAATACGATAAGATCCCAAATTTATGTTTGAAAATTCATTTGGATTGTTCGAGCTCTTTTCCTCGCTTTCACTTATCACAAATCGTGGGAGTGGTATTGATTAGGGTTACATGGTCCAGTCCAGATAGAGATATAAGGATCAGAATTACGGTTTATTAGCTTAAATACTATAGATATTGTTAAGGAAAATTTTCGATTTTCATATGATAAAAACCTGTTCAACTTTATTTAAAGGTTTTTAATTTTTTTTTCTTATTATTGATAAAAATATCTTTGGCTAGAGCTTCAGTTGTATCTAACACAAAATATATAATCTGACACTGGAAACCTGTCATTTTGTTAGAGAGAGAGAGAGAACTAATTATAAAGGTAATAATAATGGTGTAACAAAGGTAGCACTCTCCACCATAACTTTAGTCTTCTTCACAATTAATGAAGGACTGCTTTTGGCAACTTTTCTCTTTATCCCCTCAAAAATATTAAAACCAGAAAATTTTTTGCTCCATATTTAAATTCATGGTCTTTAAAATTATCAAATATGATAGAATGAGTGAGGTGAGTGTTCCTTTGAAAACTGAGGGTGATGGAAAGAAACGAGAGTCATATTCGGATTCAGGAGGTAATTTTACTATATAATTAACCGTAATTGTTTTTGAGGTAATTAAAAAAATGCCCTCTCAGAGACCAATGTATTTTCGATTCCTCTTTATATATTGCATCGTCAAAAGCATCCCTTTTAAAGAACTTACTTCTCCTGAGGGGCCGTTCAAATATTACGTAAGCTCTTTTTTGGTCATTTTTAATCCCCCTTGTCAGCAAAGATAAGCAAACCTTAACCCCCAACACCATAATTACGTAAGAAGCTGCCGGATCCCCCCGAAATTTTGACATCCCTTTTAGTAAGTACTGTTTTTTAATCTCCTTGAAAATTAGGTGACTTACAAGGAGCTGTTCTTTTTGGGGGTAACCCTAGGGGTTCAAAAATGAGTCGAAACACAACTTTTCGGGGTCAAAATGTTTGGGGGGTCCATCCCCAGAAAAAGTACTTACGTAAGATTTCCTAATTCATTTTTTTGGTAAATTTATTTTTGGTTGAGTTTTTAAATTATTTATGCAAGAAACAAGATATTTTCACAAATGTCTTACGTAATAATTACTTATATCCCCCTCCCCCTTGTCAGGAAAAATAAGTAAAGAGCAAATCCCCTTCCCCCTTAGGTGCTTACGTAATATTTGAACGGCCCCTGACGATTAAAATAATCTTTCTATCAGAAACAATTTTAAACCTACTCGAAAGCTGTTAGGAGCAGATGGGATGAAATGAATGCCTCATACTGACAAGAGAAGACACTATCTTATGAGTTTTTTTATCCCTATATTAAAATGCCTGAGGTACAACATTCTGCATTTATCACAAAAATACTTAGTAAAAAGGTACTCATTTATTTAATTTTATATTATCATCTTGGAATACTTCATTAAAAAAGAGGAAGTATATTTTATGAAAATTACTGTACATATTTTTAAAATTTTTTGTACTTTCACTGCTTCTCGATTTTACGAATTCCTATTTCGTTTAGATCCCAACGATATCATAAAAAAGCGTCGACTGTTTTTGCCCTTCTGCTTATCTACATTCTACATTGTTCCATAAAAAAACCTATTTCACTCGTCCGACTCAATCACCAGAAATTAATCTACTTTAGCTTCGAAACAAAGAAAAAGATACGAGTCGAAACTCCGATACAAGCCGAATGTGTCAAAAAAAGCATACCTTTGCAGCTTTGCACAATGCAAATAACTTTACATTCAGGTATAAACAACGTGATGCTCGATATCAGACAGGCACAGGGGAATCCCCTCTTGGTCCAACAGCTGGGCGATAGACTGGTTTTGTTCACGACGACGACGTCCAGTTCGAATGACCTTGGCGATCGGATCCTTTTGGCGAGACTCCCTCGAATTCTTTGAAGCCCTCTATTGGCCAATTGTGGATGATTGAATGATAATGAAGGTTTGGGTTCTCGAATCTGAGTTTTGATTACAGTGAGTGAAACAATCACACACAGTTCCTGTGTTAGTGAGGACCTATTTATTGAGGCAATACTGAAACAGCGATAGCTGCCTTCCGGTTCCTTATGAATTATTTGCTTATTGCTGAGAATAAAATTAGTCTTCATGCAAAAAACGAGAATTAAATGAATTTAGACGTAACATGTGTCCCATAGAACTACTGATATAAGCTCTCCTACGTGCTACACCTAAAATAAGCTCCAATTAACATCTTCATCCCTAATGTCAAGTGCAGAAGTAACCCACGCATTTGAAACAAACGAGCGTAGTAGATCAAGTTATTAGAATCATCAATATTCAATGTAGGGGGAAGTGGGGCAATTAAAAATTAAAATCCATTTTTTGAGTAGAGGAAATGACTTATTCAGATACCTTTTTATTTAAAAATATCTAAGAATGACTCAATTTTATGAAATCAAGTTTAATGAAAATTAAATTAAAACGACTCTTATTAAAATAAATTTTGGATCTAAGTGCCCCACCGGCGGGGCAGTTGGATAAATTGCCTTGGGACATTTTGATACAGCGATTAGTTTGCTCAAAAATATTAATTAGTAACAAAAATTTGGGAAATAATAAACGTTATTTTATTAAGAGAGATCCTAAGCCCTTTTACATTACCGATTTTAATAAATCACAAATTTTCCATTTAACATTCAAAGATAAAAAAAAATCTAAAATTTAATAAATTGACAATTAAAAAATATTTAGTTGGAGAAATAAGATGCTAATTTTCATAGGTACAATTACTCCTGAATTAGTGGAATAAAACTCAAAGGTATCTGTCGAAAAATCATCCAGAAATTTAAAAAATACGGCACTAATTTAACTGTTTTTTTAATACAGTTCTTTGTTTCCTGTAAAATTGCTAAGAACTCAGATGCTTCGGAGTCTCTGATTCCATCGTTTGGTCTTGTATTTATCAACTGCATTTTGTTTTAGACAGTTAATAAATACAAATAGCTAGAATGCAAGCAGTTTCCAACCTCAAACACTTAATAAAACCCAGCAACTCATAAATTAATATAAATATCCTTCACTGTAGATCTAACTTACCCTTAACTGATTTTTTTAATTGCTGTGAGAGAAAGATATTTATCTCCCAACGCAAAATATTTGAAATTTTATATGCATCAATGTGCCCCATGAGTGTATCACAGTACTCCACCTCAAAGTGTATCAGTTTGCCCCATTTCTTGTTTTTGAACAAAAACCTTTATTTAAAAAAATTGGCAACGGTTATTTAAAATTTTAGTATACCTCCTATTGGTAACAAAAGGATAAACTTGTCTTTTTTAATATTCAGATCTCTGTATTTTAGTAGAATAGCTTCAGGAAGAGTTGTCATTTTACTTAGAAATTTACGTTTAGAAATTGTCGACAAAAAAATTTAGTTTCTTTCACTAAAATTTATAGACTTATTACGGAGCTTAAAGGTTTCATATGTTATGCTTAGGCAGATAAAGGCAACTTTTCGCAAAAACACTACCTAAAAATAACCTTGATAGTTCTTAAGATATTGAAAGTGCATCAATGTGCCCCTTTATAAAATTGCCCCGTTTTACCATATCGGGTTAGCATAACAGGCGTTTGTTCCCTGATTACTGATGAATTTGAAAGGTGATAATTTTTATTACACGTAAAATGAATGCAAAAATAACGATCTGCTCTGTATAGCCAAACGAAAGGAGAGAAAACCGTTAAAAAACTATTCTCTTTCCTTAATAAATGTTTCATAAACGAGAACAAATATTAATATTTTACATTGTGTGGACATGGCTTGTGGAAAATTTATCCCCCAAAAAAACTGTCTCAAAAACATGTGGAAACCGTTCACCAAAAGAAAGACAATAACCTAAGTAAGCACTTTATTCTTTTCTAATTGGACATAAATATGAAAAACTATGAAAGTTCACAATTTTTTTAGTGCACCATCTTTTTATATTTTAATCTCAGAACCATCATTAAGTCGAGAAGTACGAATTATCAAATTTTTATTAGTATTACACTCTTTACTTTTAAGCATGCCTAATGCTACTCTTTTAAACAATTTATCCTTGTGCTTCGATGGTGTTTTACAACTGAAAGAGTTAACTCTCTTCTGAAAAAGGGTTCCGTTGATCCATCCTATGGAACAGTCGCAGTGAATAGGGTTATCTGTAAAAGTTATAAAAGAATTAACACTATTTTTTTAACGTGCAATATATAAGAATTTAGAAGTGCACTGGGTTGTGCAAAACTAGGTGAGAATTGCACATTCAAGGTAATCTCAAAGTTAACAAACGACAGAAATTTATAGTTTCATGATTATATTAGTATGTCACTTAGAATAGTTTTAATTAATCCCTTAATATTCTATTAACTGATGTTATTTAAACTGGAAACCCTTTCTTATCCAATATTCTTTACATCCTAATAAGAACCGAAAGCAACTTCAGGGAAACATGTAAAAACATGCATCAATCAAACAAATACAGATAACTGACCAACTCCTTTTGACTTTTGAACCCCTACAGATATAGGCATGAAAGTGGGGTTTAGGTATAGTAAAGTGGCCATGCCCTATCCGATACAACACCTTTAAGCGCTCCCTAGCGGTAATGATAGGAGTTGCAACTTTTATTTTGAAAACTTTTAGAGATATGCTAAATTATTCAATTACAAAGTCACAGAGCAGCATCGATTTTGTACGAAATGCTATCTAATGCGAAGAAATGCCTTGAATAAAACCCCTAAAACGCACCCACAATTAGGTAGAAACTATCGTAGATTTTTCGTCCTAAAACCCTTCTCATAACTTGAAAATGAGATATTTTCATTTTTATGATATAAGACTACTTTTAGTCATTTACCTACGGCAGGAAAATTGCTCATTTTCTCATGACACATCGTTTATATTCAATTGCCACTTGCTTAAACAGCAGATAAATTCTATCTGTTAAAAATATATCTATTAAATGTATATCTGTTATATTATACCAAAAAGGTAAAATTTCACAAATTTTTTTTACTTCTTCTATCTCCGATTGTAAAAAGTGATCTAAAAATCGCATTAGTGTTGTACAGAAACTTCTAAAATTATCTTTAAATAAATAGGACTCACATTTAAGTTCAATTAGTGTTATATTCTTGGGAATATTTGACCACTCTTCTTTTTTTATATTAACTATATTGTTGCTTCCTGCTTTGAATGTTTTCAGAAGAGGTAGGGCTGGAAAAAATCTTTCTCCCAGTTTTTTCACATTATTCCAGCTGAAATACAATAACAAGTAAATGATAAAACATTCATGAATAGTAGTATAGGATGTACGAAAAAACCGTTCAATGCAAAAATTGGTCCTCGAAAACTGTTCAATAAAAAACAAATTTATTGCATGTGTAAAGTTATGAGTTTTTTTGTCTTTTGAACGGTTTTTGCATTGAACTAATTTTTCGTGACACCGTAGTGTAATAGGGGTTATAAATTTGGAAAGTAAAATCCAATTTCTGTGAATATAAATCACAGGTATTATAAAACCCCCTATTTTATTATTAGATTCCTTACATGGTTCTTTATTTTTCTATGCGCTATTCATATTTTTTCTTTAAGCTTTTCCTCTTGCATATCAACAAGGCACTCAACCTGGATATACGAAAAATCCGGTTAATGCAAAAATCGGTCAGCAAAAACCGCTCTATAAAAAATTATTATAGATTTTTTTTTGTTTTTTGACCGGTTTTTGCTTTGACCGGATTTTTCACGACACCCTCAACCTGAACCTCTCAGAACTTTCAGGTATTGTTCTTTATACAAACATTCTACGAGAAAATGATTTTATAATTAAAATTTTTTTTAGTAATTCTTTATTAATTTTTTTTCAATATTCTGAAAAATTCTATATTTGAATCTTTGATTTTACATAAATCCAGTTCTATTTGACCGAGAAAAATGTATCACCCCTCGTTTTAATGAAAATTTTACTAGGTTTAATTTGATTTAAAGTTTTGCTATATGTCCACGAAATCATTATATTTTGCATTATTTTTTTAAGAGAAATGTTCAAGAAACATTTTGGTATCCTTGAAAAAATATACCCATTTTTTTGCAGCATCTTGTGGTATAAATTCTGAAAATTATAGAATGGACAGCCATGGGAGCAGGAATTATAACAAAAAAATAATTGTTTTAATTATCATTTTGAAGGTTAAAATAAATAAATTGTACTAACTGATCAGTAATAAAAAAATCAAGGGCACCAACATTTTTTAAAAACTTTTTTAAAAATAAAATAGCCATGAATGTTTTTCCTAGACATACTTAGCCAATCTCTATGTCAAGTTAAACGTTGTAAAATTAAATTTAAAACGAGGGATGATATATTTTTCTTGTTTAAATCCATTTGGATTAAATATATAAACATTTTTATAGATGCATGGGGTAAAACCAATGGAAACAAAAACATCAGAGAAAAACGCTAACCAATATTTTTCTTTACAAAAACAATATTTTGACTTTTAAAACTTTTTCCTAAGAAACATTGAAAAACGCATCTTTGACAAAAAAAAATTAAAAATACATAAAAAACTGTACCTCACATCGAAATAGATCAACTTCGTCATGTAGTTGCCCCGAAAAACATCATTCAAGTATTCTATGAGGTTATACGAGAGGTCTATCTTTTCCAGATTAGGCATATTCTCGAATACCCCCGACTGAACCTCCGTTATTTGGTTGCGGGTCAAGTTCAGTGTGGTCAAATTAGTCATGGCAATCTGGAAAATTGAATTTTTCGTCAAGGAAGAGAGCTTTCCTGAACTTATTTGAAAGTGTTCCAGATTCTCGGCGCATTTCGTCCAAGGAAAGACAGTTTTTTTCCCAACCGGGCACAGTGAGATATTTGAAGACAGAGAGCTGTTGATTGCGGTGAACCTATGAGGAAAAATATTGTTGGGGGATAAGAAAATATTAAAGAGGAAAGAGGTCGTTCAAATATTATGTAAGCACTCAACGGGTAGAGGGTAGGGTGGGCCGAAAAACCTTTTATTTTTTTTCGAAGTTGTAATAGCGCGGAAAAGTTGCGAATCATATAGACAAAGAAAAAGAAAAAATTTTTCAAAATCGGTTAATATCTTCCGATCGCGCATAGGCCCCAAAGTTTGACAAAATATGAAAAAACTTCATTTTTGCGATTATTTTTTAAACCAAATCAAAGATTAAACTATCAAATATTGTTCATGATTTTTTTATGTGGAACTAATATAGTTATAGACATAATCGTTCAGGTTCCATTCTTCTATCACTTTTTTTTCGTAAAATATAATTTTTTTAATGTTCATACAAATTTTGTAAAGTTGTTTTTCCTGCATTTTTAAACAGCTAATAACTTTAGAACTATACAACTTAAAAACTTGAAATCAGTCCCATTTTGTTCGTAAATTTTTTGTCGTTCATTAGGTGTGCATCATGATCATCATTTTCAAAAAAAAATTTGAAAAATTTGAAAAAAGTAAAAAAAATTAATAAATTTTTTTTTTAATTTTCTTTTGAAAAAAATATTAATAGCCTTTTAACTCTTAAAATGAACATAACTAAGGTAAATGTGGGTATAGTGGACACTGTACCAATAGTGGCCACATAGCTGATTAATTTTAAATAAAACGAGTTAGAGGCATCGAACAGCGTCAAAATTCATAGGCATTGTGCAATCAGGTAAGCTGATAAATTACCACCGATACCACAGATCAGCATGGGAAGGATATTTAAATATTTGAAAATAACAACATCGGCCGAATGACTGAAATTTGATTTTGCTTATTGAATCGCGTAAGGAAACGAGTAAGTTGGAACTGATTTTTTCGTATTTATTACCGCTTGATTGACTTTTAAATTTATATCAAAATAAATAAGAGTGTATAAAATAATACTGAATAAAATTTATTTGAAAATGCTGACTTCACGAGGATTTATGGGGGTGTCCACTTTACCAACACATAATCTTAGATTTTCCAATAGTGGCCACCGCAATGGCGTCTAATAGAAGCATAAATAATACTTAATTTGAATAAGTTTTTCTTCACAAACTGTTGACTGTGCTTTAAAATGAGTGTTAAATAAATTTGGTTTCATTCTGGCTTCGGGAATCAATGTTTCTAAAACATTGAATTACATGCTAAATTGGGGACGGATTAGCCTGGTTGGTTTACTCGCTGCCCACCACGCTAGCACAGCCTGCGCGCTGTACCGTCGTCGGCTCGATTCCGGCCTAGCCCTGGGTGTATTTTCTCTCTCTCTGTCAGTAAATTCTATTTGTGTCTGTCTTACTTGACGAGAGTTTATAAGCGGATCCTTTGAGATCAAGCACACAGACCTGAAAATGTATGTCTCCAAACAAACAAACAAACAAACAAAAAACATGCTAAATTACTCTCAAATCAGCTACAGCGTAGACTTTGGGCCGAAAACTATCAATTTTTTTTAATAAAGCTAATTTGATTGAGTCTAAAATACATTTCGTTGGGAAGGAAGATTTAATTAGAAATAAACGACTATACCAAGAAAAACCCCTCAATTTCATGCATAAACCCCTCATATAGGCAGAAAAAGACAGGTGTCCACTATTGATGCAAGAGGTGTCCACCATAGAAGCAACAGCTTCATCTATGTGGCCACTATAGATGCAATTTGGAGTACTTTTAAAAAATTAATTAAAAATACTTTGCCCAATCTAATTAAAGTTTTTAATAGTAAAATCGAAAGAAGAAGATCCAATTAACCTAAAAATAGGATGATAACCGTTTCGAAGCAAATTGATTGGTATTTATTAAGAATTTAAGCAAAAATTTTCCTTAAAGTGTCCACTATACCCACATTTACCTTACCCAATTTCAAGTTGAAAATAAAATTTAATCATGTATAAAAAAATAAAAATAACCGTAATTTAGTCAAATCCCTAAACATTCCCTAAAATTATACACCAAGAGTGATTCACTCATGGAAAACTTATCAAATCACTTGAGGGTGTTCATAGGACTTAAAACATGTAAAAAAATGTCACATAAATTTCAGAAAATAAGACCATTAACAGATTCGGTTCAAAATCTTACAATGCTAGTTCCCAACTCTAAGTTAATTCAATTTGCATGAATTTTACTTGAATATTCCTTAGAAATGTGTTTATAACCAATTTTTTATGTTCTAAAACTTTTAATTTACTTTGATTTGACTTTTTAAAAGTAAAAACAATTAGATATAAACATAATTCTTAGAAATTTTCAGGAGAAATGCATGCAAATTGAATTAACTAAATATGAAAAAACTTGATTTTTGCGTTTATTTTTTTAATTTGATGTTTTCGTAACGTAATAGTTTGCAACGTCTTCAAATAGAGCCTAAAAACATCGTGTTTTAATTTGATTTAGATCAGTTAATATAATCCGATCGCGCATAAGCCCCAAAATTTGCCAAAATATTGAAAATTTCACATTTTCGTATTTAGTTAAGTTAATTCAATTTGCATGCATTTCTCCTTAAAATTTCTAAGAATTATGTTTATATCTAATTGTTTTTACTTTTAACAAGTCAAATCAAAGTAAATTAAAAGTTTTAGAACATAAAAAATTGGTTATAAACACATTTCTAAGGAATATTCAAGTAAAATTCATGCAAATTGAATTAACTTAGAGTTGGGAACTAGCATTGTAAGATTTTGAACCGAATCTGTTAATTGTCTTATTTTCTGAAATTTATGTGACATTTTTTACATGTTTTAAGTCATATGAACACCCTCAAGTGATTTGATAAATTTTCTATGAGTGAATCGCTCTTGGTGTATAATTTTAGGGAATGTTTAGGGATTTGACTAAATTACGGTTATTTTTATTTTTTTATACATGATTAAATTTTATTTTCAACTTGAAATTGGGTAGTTATGTTCATTTTAAGAGTTAAAAGGCTATTAATATTTTTTCAAAAAAAATTTAAAAATTTTTTTTTTCACTTTTTTCAAATTTAAAAAAAAACTTTTTGAAAATGATGATCATGATGCACACCAAATCATAGAAGAATGGAATCTGAACGATTATGTCTATAACTATATTAGTTCCACATAAAAATCATGAACAATATTTGATAGTTTAATCTTTGATTTGGTTAAAAAAATAATCGCAAAAATGAAGTTTTTTCATATTTTGTCAAACTTTGGGGCCTATGCGCGATCGGAAATTAAACGATTTTGAAAAAAAATTTTCTTTTTCTTTGTCTATATGATTCGCAACTTTTCCGCGCTATTACAACTTCGAAAAAAAATAAAAGGTTTTTTCGGCCCACCCTAGTAGAGGGGTTTGCTATTTGCTTATTTTTGCTGACAAGGGGGAAGGAGTTATGAGTGATTCGTATGTAAGTAACGTAAGACATTGAAAATAATTTTCAAAAATCCTTTGTAACTTGGGAAAAAATCACTGTTGTTATTTGGTCTAACGAATTTTATATTTGAACGTTACCAAAGATAAAAATTAAAATGAACAATTTGTATTTTTTGAAAGAATAGAAAGTTGATTTGCTTATTTTTACTGACAAAGAAGTTGGTTAAAAATTATCAAAAAAAAACTTTCTCGTAATATTTGAATGGTTTTAAAGAGATCAGTAAAAATTCGAATCGTTCGAAACTTAGGGAAGAAAAAGTTATATCTTTCAACATAGATTCCAGTTGGACTGTACACTGTTTCCTTTCGCTTTTTCCTTACACCCCGCTATAAAATGAGAGGCGGAGAGAAAGAAATTGTTAAACAGGAGGTTATATGATTAAGAATGATAGAAAGAAATTTCTAAAGGTATCCTAAAATTTCGCCAAGTTAATCACCCTACCCCTACGAGGACCTTCATGAACAGAACAATCTTGTTTAAGTATTACACAGTGAAAACAACTTTACATGTTTTAAAAAATTTTAATTACGCACGATCCAATTCAGATAGACTGTTGTTTTTTTACTTTTTGAGTGTTTGACTGTTGTGCTTTAGAAGATCTTTTTAATTTTTACTAGGAATGAATTTATCTTAGTGTGTGGAAATAGAAAATAATTATAGTAAGTTTGATCCAGGAGACAAATTTTCAGTATTATTACCTTCCGCGAATTATTTTTCCCAAACTACATTATATAAATATCCCCGCCTAGCAAAATAAAAGTGAAGCTTAAAAGTAAATTATTATTTTTAAAGCATAATTGAACTTAGATGTTCCTAAACTATGATAAATTATACAAGTAAAAAATCATTAAGCAATTGAAAAATCAATAAATCGACACCAAAGTGGTAGGGCGTTAGTGTTTAACTATACCTACTAAAGATATTCTGAAAGTTTCTTGAATTAAAAATTAGCATTTAAATTAAAATTAGCATTTTAGTAATCATGTTCCAACATCAAAAAATGACATTTAGATACTTTGAAGTTGACAAGGTGCAGTTTGTATTGGTGTCAGTTAAGACAGATTTGGTCATATAATTTGAATTTTTACATTCGGTTAATTTCATAGTAAGCAAAAAGCTTATAGTTTTGAGAGTCCAATGTGACCCCATATCTTCCCCTACCTCCTCAGCTCAGAATTCTTGCACTTGATATCACTCCACGAGCACATGAACCCGTCTGCCAACGGAGTGTCCACGATCTCCATCTCCTTGATCTTGGTGTGAGTGAGCCAGTCGGTGGGTAGGGTCCTCCGCCCCTCGTCGGCCCCCCAGAAGGAGTCGTAGAGGCCGAAGTAGTCGAGGTGCAGGGTCCTCAGCTGGGGCAGGATGGCGGCCAGGGCCTCGGAACCGGGCAGCCGGTGGCAGGTGATCGACGTGAACCTCTTGCCATAGCTGATGCAGATGCAAGGGTAGATGAGGTGGCGAGGTGGGCATGGGGAGGCGGCCTGGGAGGCCACATAGGCCGCGCTTAGAAAGAGAAGGGGGACTGGAAGGAAGGGGGTGTTAAAATGGTTTTGATGATAGAATATTTAGAACTACATCAGCGGAAGAGTCTTTTAAGTTTTCTGAGGAATAAACGGGTCAACTTTAAAGTAAATTCTTCTTTAAACATAAATTAAACAGTGTTTCAAAAGTATCTTTCACGGCTTTTATTTAGAACCAACGTCTCCCAGGGTCATGGATGTAAGGTTTTCCCCTAGGTAAGTGACCCTCGAAAATTCATTGAGATGGCATACAGAGCCCCTAGTGGCGAAATAAGAAAGTTAAAACATAATAAAAACTAAAAGAGATAGCATTATTATGAAAAACTGACTGAAAAAAATCATGAGAATATCATAAATATTCGCGGAGATATTAGCATGGTAAATAGCACTTTTTCAATCCTCAAAAAAGAAAATTTCACAAACGTGCAAGTTTTTAATTTTTTTATTAATTTGCTCTTCATTTAACTAAAAAAACACAAACTACATAATAACACTGAAAAACTTTTTCTTTTACGAAGACATGCACAATATATGGCCTAAATAATCCTATTTCGGTTGCCCGATAAATCTTGATCTTGAATGAATTCAATAATCAAAATTTCTACCCATAGAGGAAAGTTGTTTTATTATATTCCTTTTTTTCTCTCTCTCTCTCTAAAAAATACTTAAAAACATGTTTTACTGAAAAGAAATAGGTATGGTGAATTTCGACTTCATTTATGCTGTTACTTGTTAAAATCTTATTGAAATTAGAAATTCTCCATTCAATAACTTGATGATAAAATTTTAAAACGAGTAAAAATATTTGAATCAGTAAAAAATGCAAATTTCCCGTTATGCACCTGTTTTGAGGGTGTTTCATCAGGTTCTTAAGCTATGAAATTATGATCGAATAAATTTAATTACAAAATGTATAACAATAGATTTTAGTCCCACAAAAGTGGTATTTTTACCATGCACTTACGACAGTTTTTCCGACAAAATGGAACAGTGCCCTTTTAAATAAACATACACTACAGGCAGACTAATTTGTTTACAAACACGTGAGAAGCTGCATTAAGTACAGAAAGTTCCACTATAAACAACTGTCTAACGTTCAAATTTGTCACATGCGTAGTTCTTTTATAGGAGCATCAGTCTCGTTATTTAATAGCCACACCTTGTATTTTCATGAAATATTCTGCGAGTTTTTATGATAATAACTTTTTTAGTGTAGTTTTTGCTCTACTTTTCATTTAGTTTTTTAATTAATATTTTTAACGTTTCTTATTTCACCGCTAGGGGCGCTTTAAGTCACCTAATGGGTTGTTCATGGACATTACCTGACGATACACTTACCTCCAGGACCCTAGGAAACGTTGGTTCCAAGCACTGAAACGGACATATGAATCACCCTGTATGTTTCTGTTCAAATTCGTCTACTTCACAACATAGGAGACATTTTAATGAACATGGAAATCGCATTATGTGAAAATGAACGCATACGACGATGACACGGAAATGCTTCTGAGGTTTACACAGACAATATATTAAGGCTGACATGTGAAAATGTCTTTTTACAATTTATTGTTAAGTATTTCCATAACACTTCAAATATCGCATTCTAATTTATCTATGCGATCGCAACAAAGGTAGTGTCTATTAAATCAGTTAATTTCATTAAAGATTTCAAACGCGAAAGATCGTTTACACGAGTTGTAAGCAAACGATTAGATAAGTACGTTTTATGAAATATCGATTCCGATAGAGCCGATTCCCAAGCAGAACGAACGTTCAAGTGTGGCCAAATTTCGTTTACTGTTAGTTGAAAATCACAACTGTGATTGGCTGTGACGTGTTCATGCCTTTTCGATTTGCATTATCGCCTATGGCCATGGGACCCTCTGCTCTGGTACTCAATGAATTTTACCTGGTGAACATTACCGATTGGACTAAAACAGTTTAAGAACTTTCTATTTGAAATTGTTGGTGAAACGTCGACGGCAAAATGAATCGATCTCTAATAGTTGCCTACGATAACGTTTCGAGCCTTTTCTTGGTGCATTCGAAAGAAGAGCCGCCTTCTGGAGTAGAAGGACTGCTCTTTACGATGATTATGGAAGCTTTGGGGATGAGTTACATATTAGTTCCCCAAAATTTATTTAAACTGGAACGTCGCAACAAAGTCTTAAAAAAGCTTATTTTATCAGGCAAAGTTGATGTAGAAGTATCATCACAAATAATCAGTGACAGTGCCAGGCAATGTGTTGAATTCACAATTCCTTACTTCTACTCCGATATCAACTTCGCAACAGATTTTCCTCAAATGAAGCCAAAGATGTACTCTTATTTGTATGCTTTCGACAGAACGACTTGGGTACTTATTGCCACCGTCTCTGTGGTGGTACCGATTGCATTCGGAGTGTTGTTCAAAGTTGGTGGGTTCTCAAAAATATGGCTCAACATGTTCGGCAACTTTCTGGGAAGGTCGGTAGAGCAGAGAATGCACGGACCCTCTCAGACGATTTTTATGATGGCCTGGTGGTTCGGGACCATGGTCCTCTTTTTCTCCTACTCCGGCGTTGTACTTTCTTGCTTATCCGTCCCCGCAATGGATGCGCCTCCTAAAAACTTCAAGGAGCTGTCGAAAGCGATTCAAAGGGGTGAATACACGGCTTTATTCAAGAAGGGTAAATACGTTGAATTCGTTTTGAATCGTTCTCAAAACGCTGATGTTGTGTATATACGGGACACAATGCTGAAGAATGGCTGGTTCTACCAACGGGGATTCCCTCATGAAAAAATCTTCAAACCACGCACCGCTTATATAGGTTCTTCTTTTCTTATAAAATTGCAATTCGGTGTGGAGCCTTACGCTTCCAAATACATGTCCGAAGGGATTTCCCCCTTCTATATGGGAATGACTCTCAACAAGCGTGACTATAAACTGAAAAAGAGACTGGATGCGATCATTTCGAGAATAATACAAGGAGGCTTGGTGGCCAAGATCATGGATAATCATTTCTTCAAGATTTGGATGTCGTCGTCTCCTCATCAAGAAGCGGAAAGTCAAGTGAGTTCTTTGTCCTTGAAGGATGTCATCGGAGCCTTTGTGATTCTCGCTTCTGGATTGTGTGCATCAACCGCTGTGTTTATAATTGAAATTGTTAGCCACAAAGTCAGAAAAGCAGAATAGATTATCTCTTCTGATGTTTCTCTTTTTATTGATTTGATTACATTTTTTTGCATTTAAAAAAGAATAAAATGTTTGGGACACTTTTCATTGAATTCAATTTTAGTGGGGGGTCACCAACAGAACAATTTTGAAAATTTGCTTCTATGAGTAAAATTTCAGCTCATTTTGAGACCTTGTAAACCACAGAATTTTGAAAGATAACATTAATGGACGCAAAATTTTCGAGGAAGCTAGGGGTCTTCCCTCAGAAAAGTTTGTGAAATATACAGTTATAAACTAGTGTTTTATCTATTTTGAAACTCTTTGGGAAGCACCAAAACGAAGACGAATTTTTTGATTTGGAAGATTTTCTAAGGGGAAAACACTATAAAACAGATTTTAGAGGGGAATTATTTTATCATTAAATTTATTTACTATTTGGTGATTTCAAACGCGAGGTTAAACGCGCGACCCAAAATGAGATTTGTAATGGTCCACGACTTCATTGTTTATTCAAGCTCTATATAGAAATATCTGTAATAAAATATTCACTCAATTATTTTCCGTAATTACTTAAAAATAAATTTTTAAGGGTCGAATTTCCAAAATTGTATAGGTAAAACTCCGATACAAAATGAAAACTATAAGGGACTAGTTATACAATAATAAGTAGTACTACTCTCCCAATATATTTATTCATTTCATTTACGTTAAATATGCACATCCATGCTTTGTGGTTTAAATTTGTATTTATAAATTTTTTTCCTTTATGGAGGGATCAGTCTAAATATTTGGTCAATAAACTTCAGTACCAAATGAAATGTGCTAACCGTGTTTTGGTGATAATCAAAATGTGTAAATTTATTATTTTAGACCCTTTAAAAATAAAAAAGAGGTCTCTAGTTTATACTACTTATCCTCTTAACACCGTTAAGCTGGCCCATAAGCAATGTTAGAAATTGGGAAACAAATCTACTGGTCCTGTGGACCAGTAGTGCTTTGCCAATATTACTGGTCCTTAACCAAAATGACTGTTCCACCAAATTAACATAGTTTTTTCCTCGACTAACGGATCTAACGTAGATTCGTGTCGAACCAATAGGGTAAAACGACTGAATCTTTTTTTCCCCTTTGATTCCTGTAGAACTTGTTTTTCCTTTAGAGTAGACAGTATGCAGAAAAAACAACTTACCCACGAATATGTTTAGTTTACGTTTATATGTTTAAAAGGAAGGAGGATGTGGATTTTATGCGGATTTTATGCATACTTCACTCAACTCATCCTTGAATGTTGAATGCTAGTTTATTACACATTCCTAACAAGATTTGTACTGATAATCGATATTACTTCTATTTCCGTACCTTCGTTAATATTTTTTATCAGTCACAAAACAAATTATGAACCTGATAATTATATTCAAAGTTAAGTCACGTAATTTGATTTCAAGTGATTATCACAGAGTATAGAGCTTAACAGAGGGTTCATCTCCATAAACGCTAATGGCAACTTTTTTAACAGGGCTTTTCCCATTGAAAAACCTTAGGCCAAACGGACCCGCCCCCTTTAATACCACGTCATTCCTGCTAATTCTGTCATTCGCCCACTGAAGCTGTCACTCAAATCCAAATCGGCTATAATCAGAGTAAAATCAAATAAAATACATTTCGAGTTCTCTGATTGGCTGCTAGTGAACTGAATTATAATCTGCGAGCTGAATTAAATTAATTACCTAAAGAGGAAAACGGCCGTTTGGCATCTCTGTTGTGATTATCATGTGTATAGTATTAAATCATTAATATAATTAGCATCAAATTTAAGTAGGAAAAATATAAACTACACGGTTGTATTTTTTTCGAAATAGAAGAACTGTCTCATAATAAAAGATATTTTATACCAATACATTCTATTTTACCCCTTTTTTACTTACTATCTGGTGGCTTGTATAGAATTTCCACTTCAAAAAGGACGGGAATAATTTTAAATTCGTATTATAAACTTAAACATTTAATTCCTTTTTGAGGCTAATGAAACATTTGAATTCAGCATACGACACAGTTTTTATAGACGGTCTCATCTTCAAATTAATCAGCTTAGGCATAAAAGGTAATGCGGCCAATTGAATCTTTAACTTCTTAAAGGATCGAAATTATCAAGTTAATTGGAGAAATGTTCTTTCAAAAAAAGAAGAAACAAATAGAGGCATAGCCCAAGGAAGTGTTCTGAGCGGTTTTTTATTTACAGTATATATGTCAGATTTAATTTCCACTTTGCAAATGATGCGCCGATGACATCTTCTTATACGCCCATCATCCGAATCTCAAGAAAGCCTGCGAAAATATTCAAAAAGCGTTACACAAGATACACTTATGGTGTAATCAGTGGAAACTCACTTTACGACCCCAAAAATGCCAAGCAATCAATTTCTCAAGTAAAAAAGAACTTCCACAGGGTAACTTTACCATAAACCGTCAAGATATACCTTAGTGTGATCACATAAAAATTTTAGGTTTATATTTTTCAAAAAATCTGTCCTTTCAACATCATTTTAATCATTTAACAAAGACCACCAATAGAAAACTCAACGCGTTAAAAGCAATAGCTGGAACGTCATGGGGTGCAAGAACCTATCATTTAATGCATATTGTAAATGCAACCATCAGAAGCAGATTAGACTATAGCAGCCAAATTTTTTTCTCATCCTGCAAAACATTATATAATAAACTAGAAATCATATACAGGAAAGCTTTAAGAATTGCTTTAAGTCTGCCACGTTGGACTCCCATTCCATTACTTCTCAAAGAAGCTGATCAATTATCCCTATACGAAAGACATAAAATCCTTTTAATAAAATTAGGATTAAAACATATTTCTCACGGTGAGAAATCAACATTAAAAACCATTTTCCAAGAAACTTGTCAAAAGCCACCATTAAAAAGACATCCTTCAATGCAATATAACTTTCAAGAGATCATGAGGACCTATTCCATTAATACGGAGTTAATTATAGAAGGCAAAACTAATTTCAAAAAACATATTGATCTAAAGTTGAGTTTAAATGAATATAAGTTTCAAACGAAAAATAACCCAGACAAATTGACACAAGATTATTTTAAAGCCTATAAAGAAGAAAATTTACAAGAAAAAATCATCATAGCGACCGATGCTTCTAAAACAGACTTATATTTAAAAGTAGCAGCAATCAATTTTTACACATCTGAAGTTCTAGCACGAACTATTCCTTTTTTAAATTCAGTTTTTACAGGAGAAGCAATAGCAATAGTCATAGCCATAGAAAATTTTATAAAAGAAAACAAACATTATGCCATCCTAACAGACAGTTTCTCAGTAATTAGAGCCCTAAAAACCATAAATTCAAAATCTTCCAAAATAATTCTCCAACTCATGCATTGCATTAACGAAGCCCTGGGAAAAGCCAGAAGTTTAGAAATCATTTGGACACCAGGACATAAGGGCATCCCCGAAAATGAAGAAGCAAAGAAAGGCAGCTACAACAGTTATCAGAAACATGTTATCCCCGGAAGATATTATAAAAGAACTAAGTCAAAAAAGCAGATAATAAGTGGAAAAAATACAAGTATGCAGAATATACTCACATGGATAATCTGAATTCAAAAGAAAAATTCCCAACATTGAACAGAAAAGAAGACGTCATGATATCTCGATTAAGAACAAAAACCTTTCCAACGAAAGGAAACCTTTTTTAAATATAATCAAACTTCAAGTCCCAAATGCAACTTCTGCAACGAGATGGATACCAATGATCATATGTTATTACATTGCAGAAGGTACTCTAAACAAAGAAACAAACTAATGAAATCCCTCAATATTACATCACCAAGTTATACAGAAATCTTGAAAATGAACAAGATAAATGCAAGGAAGAAAACTCAAGCCATAATCTCATTCCTTAAAGAAATTTCATAATTACAAATTGTTCATTAATAACCATTGATAACAAAGAAGACGAACATTGGAAGAAGACCAAGCAGCTCCATCAGAGTTAGCAAATGTCTCTAGTGAACCAACAAGAACAAGAAAGGAATTTTAGTAAAGAAAGGACGTTATAGTTATATTAAAAATATAGAAAATCCATTACAAATTAGCTCTATAAAACTATCCGTTTGAATGGAATAACTGAAAAGAATAAATTTAATTCGTAAGGTTTTAGTTTTGAGTCCTTTAAAAACGAAATTTCCCAGATTATTTTATCGGCATTCAAATTTAAACCTGTATAAAAACATTGGGCTTCAAACAATGGCGTCATTTTTAGAAAAATAAATAGGTGCGTTGAGACAGGTACTTTGCGAGGTTTCTTTATATTGATAATATAAACCCGCTCAAGTTTTATAAAAAGGGCACCACAGAAGGGGCATTTCCTAGATGAACACAAACGGTGGTCTCCGAATTATAGGTTACTATCAAATAGGGGGTTTTCTAACTTGATTTCGCGTGCTTTTTCGTGATTATGCTTAGTGAAAATAGCCATTTTGTTCCTTAAAATCTGCAGTTTACGAATCGCGATGGTGGACACTTCGGGTCTGCGCCAGGGGATGGTGAGAGGCGCAGAAGTGGAAAATCGACGAGTTTCAATTTTGTGTTGTTTGGAGTCAAAATGGTTCCTTTTACTTTTTTAATTTGCTCAAATGCTCCATAATACGAGAGAGGCGAGGGAGGAGTAACGGGACTTAGAGTTTGGAAAGGATCAGTTCACTCCAGTAGAAGGGGTGGAAGGATAAAGTGGAACGTAAAAATTTGTAAGCCTATTTTCTCTGAGGCGCAGGCTTATAGTCGTCCATTAACGTAATGAAAGGTGCCATTATTTTCCTTATTTTCAGGCGAGAAAGAATTGCGATAGTAGAAATCTGGCAAGGCTCATTAGGGGTAGGGAGAGGGGCAGGAAAAAATTACGAAAATCAGCAATATCTCCTGAAAAATAATTTCTTTTCTGCACCAACTGCGGTTGAATGTTTTGTAAATTGACACCAAAAATGGGTAAAATGCATTAAACCGATTTTCGAACGATTCTTCTACTTAAAATAGGGCCTGAAAGGTGTAGAAAAAATAAGGGGAAATTCTCAACTTTTAAGTCTTTTAAAAACTTATTTTTCCTCGTGAAGAAGCACTAATTTCTGGCTAATTTTTCCCTTTATACACTTAAGAATACGAAATACCATCGTAGATATCTGGGACCTGCGATTAAGGAGGGGGGCAGGGGCAGAAAAAATATTCCTGTTTTTATACTCTTCGTGAGAGTAAAATTCAAAATTTTCTACTTTTAGTAGAGTCATAAGTGGTGCAAATAACGAAGATAGATACCTGACATGTCTAACAGCCCGTTAGAAAAGAGTTCCTCCCATTGGAAGGTGAAATGGAAGGGTTAAGCGGAACATAAGGAATTATATGGGATGTTTTGAAAAAAATTGTGTCTATTTTAGTGAAATAATGGAGAAATCTATTTGAGCAGGTTCTATGTAATCTGTAGAACTGGAAATGCGACAATAAGTAACTTTCATTCTCGACCGAGGATAATAATTGGGGCAGAAAAAAAGTTAAAATTATACTTTACTGAGAAAAAGAGTAATTATCCTGTTTAAAAGGTTTTATGGACTGAAATTTTTGATTGGGTCACTCAAGGTGGTCTATCCTGAGAAGCATAAACTCATCTTTGGGGGTTGAATGGATGAAATGGAATACAAATTCGATTTTTTGACAAATGGCTTGAAATTTCTAGAAAGAGAGTGATAATAAACAAATCAATTTATCTCTCCAACTCTCTCGAATGGGTTACCCGACAATGAAATTTGGGAATCAAGACAAGGGTCCGTGGTCGGCGCAGAAAAATTTTATACATTAAATTTTAGTTTGTATAATTGTGTCTAAATAAGATAAAATATCCCTAAAATAAGAAAATTCATAGCAGACATGAAGGAGACCCATGTTAAAACTGTTTCTTGGAGGGTAAGAGGATAAAATAGAATATTAGGGGGTATTACATTTTACTATTTTACTAAAAAGTGAGTATTTCTCGCAAAAATTGCATTAAAAGGATTCGATTTTCCAATTTTACTCCATGGAATATGACACGTTTAAGATAAATCTGTAGTATTAGGCAGGGGAAGGTTAGTTGGGCAAAAAAACCTGTAATTATTACAAAATTAAGACAAAAAAACTTTATAATCTAATTTTTTGAGAAATAATTAAATGTCTTAAATTTGTAATAATTACAGGTTTTTTTTGCCCAACTAACCTTCCCCTGCCTAATACTACAGATTTATCTTAAACGTATCATATTCCATGGAGTAAAATTGGAAAATCGAATCCTTTTAATGCAATTTTTGCGAGAAATACTCACCTTTTAGTAAAATAGTAAAATGTAATACCCCCTAATATTCTATTTTATCCTCTTACCCTCCAAGAAACAGTTTTAACATGGGTCTCCTTCATATCTGCTATGAAATTTCTTATTTTAGGGATATTTTATATTATTTAGACACAATTATACAAACTAAAATTTAATGTATAAAATTTTTCTGCGCCGACCACGGACCCTTGTCTTGATTCCCAAATTTCATTGTCGGGTAACCCATTCGAGAGAGTTGGAAAGAGGAATCGATTTGTTTATTATCACTCTCTTCCAAGAAATTTCAAGCCATTTGTCAAAAAATCGAATTTGTATTCCATTTCATCCATTCAACCCCCAAAGATGAGTTTATGCTTCTCAGGATAGACCACCTTGAGTGACCCAATCAAAAATTTCAGTCCATAAAACCTTTTAAACAGGATAATTACTCTTTTTCTCAGTAAAGTATAATTTTAACTTTTTTTCTGCCCCAATTATTATCCTCGGTCGAGAATGAAAGTTACTTATTGTCGCATTTCCAGTTCTACAGATTACATAGAACCTGCTCAAATAGATTTCTCCATTATTTCACTAAAATAGACACAATTTTTTTCAAAACATCCCATATAATTCCTTATGTTCCGCTTAACCCTTCCATTTCACCTTCCAATGGGAGGAACTCTTTTCTAACGAGCTGTTAGACATGTCAGGTATCTATCTTCTTTATTTGCACCACTTATGACTCTACTAAAAGTAGAAAATTTTGAATTTTACTCTCACGAAGAGTATAAAAACGGGAATATTTTTTTCTGCCCCTGTCCCCCTCCTTAATCGCAGGTCCTAGATATCTACAATGGTATTTCGTATTCTTAAGTGTATAAAGGGAAAAATTAGCCTGAAATTAGTGCTTCCTCACGAGGTAAAATAAGTTTTTAAAAGACTTAAAAGTTGAGAATTTCCCTTTATTTTTTTCTACACCTTTCAGGCCCTATTTTAAGTAGAAGAATCGTTCGAAAATCGGTTTAATGCATTTTACCCATTTTTGGTGTCAATTTACAAAACATTCAACCGCAGTTGGTGCAGAAAAGAAATTATTTTTCAGGAGATATTGCTGATTTTCGTAATTTTTTCCTGCCCCTCTCCCTACCCCTAGTGAGCGTTGCCAGATTTCTACTATCGCAATTCTTTCTCGCCTGAAAATAAGGAAAAGAATGGCACCTTTCATTACGTTAATGGACGGCTATAAGCCTGCGCCTCAGAGAAAATAGGCTTACAAATTTTTACGTTCCACTTTATCCTTCCACCCCTTTTACTGGAGTGAACTGATCCTTTCCAAACTCTAAGTCCCGTTACTCCTCCCTCGCCTCTCTCGTATTATGGAGCATTTGAGCAAATTAAAAAAGTAAAAGGAACCATTTTGACTCCAAACAACACAAAATTGAAACTCGTCGATTTTCCACTTCTGCGCCTCTCACCATCTCCTGGCGCAGACCCGAAGTGTCCACCATCGCGATTCGTAAACTACAGATTCTAAGGAACAAAATGGCTATTTTCACTAAGCATAATCACGAAAAAGCACGCGAAACCCATTTTCGTGAAGTTAGAAATCCCACTAAAACTATTGGCATTTTTTTTCTAAAAAGTATGGAAAATAAGGTAATAACAAGCTATGTTCAGATTGGAACAAATTTTGGTCAAAAATAAAGCATAAATTTTCTCAAAAGGGATTTCTAATTGACAAAAAGCTACTTACTCATGCTCAGCATGTTAAGATCGTTTGAGTCACTTCTTAAACATACCCATTTTCTTAGTGAATATTTTATACCTGTTCTTAAAGATAAGGTATTCAAGTACCTCTTTTTTGATAAAATGTAAGTAGTTCTTGGAATCAAAAATTTATCTCATTGTTCTAGCAACAATATCAAAGAATAGTAGATATATTAGTTTCTAATTCACGATAATCAGTATATTTTTTATCTTTAGGCTGCGTGAAAACAAACTAATATTAAATGCACAATTTTTACCAAAACAAAAACATTACAGTTTGATGTGGCGATTTTATTTAAAATATTAAGTTACTTCTCTCACTAACTAAAAACTACTCACTAATATTAAGTTACTTAAGTTAGTAGTTATTTAATAGATTAATTATAACTCTTTACAAAAAAATACCAATTTTTATAATACACTCATTGCCATAAAAAATAGCGCACCAAGAAGAAAAAGAGATATCAAAGCCAAATTTATCTCCATGATTACCCTTAGTATGAAGGTTGGTTGATAAAAAATTCAGACTTCCTTGAAGTTGGGGGACCGAGAAAATCAGTAAAAAGTGTTGACTCCATAGGTGTCTGTAACCACCGCTACACGCCATAGTATTGAGTGAAAGGGGGTCTAAATGGGCGGTTGGGGATTGGAGGACCATGGTGTCTCCCCACGTAGTCAAATTTTATCTGGTGCACAAGCGGAAGTTGCATACCGGGCATGATGATTTTTCCCCATTGACCGGATTTGTTTTGTGGGTGTTGGTTCTGGAGAATGGGAAGGACGGGGTAAAAATGCTACCTAGGGGGTAAGAAGAAAGCTTGGACATTGCGTGCAACATGTGGTTGTGCATTTTTCTCCTGAAACTGGTCCACATGACAGGTCTGAAGGTAAGGACGGACAACCGGCTGCAAAACCTGAGTGACACAGCTCAGGACGGTAAAAGTACTGGTAAATCATACTCAGGAGTTGCGGAGAGGGAATCCAATGCATCACCAGGATCACCACTCCGTGGGACGATTAGAAAATCAACAGCTGAGTGCGCCCTCTCCATTGTGTCTTCAAACTCATATCCAACCGTCATGGGGCTGCAAACCGAAATGGGATTTTCTCATAAGCACAATGTCTTGACATTTGGATTTTCATTTCTTTATTTGGTGCACTATTGGAAACAGAAAGGTCCATTTTCAGCCCCTTGTTTTTAGACAAAGATGTAAGAAGCTATGCGGACCAAATGGACAATCCGCAGTTCTGAAAACGATATCCATCCCCCTCCCACATGTCCTCAGTATGTTCTACCGGTACATTGACCAACCAGAGCTGCGTCATTGAGGTTTTGCAGCTGGTTGTCCGTTCTTACTTTCCGACCTGTCCTGCGGACAAGTTTCAGGAGAAAAATGCACAACCACATGTTGCACGCAATGTCCAAGCTTTCTTCTTACCCCCCTAGGTAGCATTTTTACCCCGTCCTTCCCATTCTCCAGAACCAACGCCCACAAAACAAATCCGGTCAATGGGGAAAAATCACCATGCCCGGTATGCAACTTCCGCTTGTGCACCAGAAAAAATTTGACTACGTGGGGAGACACCATGGTCCTCCAATCCCGAACAGCCCGTTTAGACCCCCTTTCACTCAATACTATGGCGTGTAGCGGCGGTTACGGACACCCATGGAGTCAACACTTTTTACTGATTTTCTCGGTCCCCCAACTTCAAGGAAGTCCGAATTTTTTATCAACCAACCTTCATACTATGGGTAATCATGGAAATAAATTTGGCTTTGATACCTCTTTTTCTTCTGGGTGCGCTATTTTTTATGGCAATGAGTGTATGTTTTCTTTATTTTTTCTCTTACTCATTTACCACTATAGATAACATGATTTCTTCTTGTGAAAGGCGTGTTCTTATTTTCTTTGTTAAAATATTAACAACTTATCCTGAGTAGCAATAAATCTTCCTCTAGTATTATTTATTTTTATACAAGTTTGATCAGTAAATACTCGTGGATAAGGTCCATCGGGGAAACCAAAGGAAAAACAATGCATCTAGTACTTACTCTACCTCAAGATAGCTTAAAAAATTGTGTTTTAAGGTACAGTCTACTTTTTAAACCTACTAGTATATCCCGGATTTTTTGAAAATAGTATCGGGACGTTCTTTCTAGAGAAACTTATTTCAAACTATTCGCACCTGAGCAAAAGAAAACATTTTTCCCATTTGTCATTAAATAACTTTAGTTTAATTTTCATGCCATTAATAACTTTAATTTAATTTTAATGTCATTAATAACTTTAATTTTAAGCATTAAGTTAGACCAAGGGGGGACTAGAGGCATTTCCTTTATAAGGACATTTCAAGTTTCAGCTCTTTGTGAAATTTTCAGCTGTTGAATTTTGCTATAAAAGGAAGTGTTGTTTGAGAGTTTATCAGTTTTTCACTCTTAATGACTAAATCGTCGTTTAAGAGTATGAAATAAGGAATACAACTAGTAAGACTACTTAATATTTCATTAAAAATTTTTGCAATCGCGTTTAGTCCGTAAATAAAAATATAAGTACAAGTATTGGTTTCTACCGAAGTGTCACTTGGTTTTTTTGGCGTTACCAACTAGGGCGATAATTCATTTTCTAGCAACCCAGCTGATATAGTGGATAGTGGATTATTGATGCCAAGAGTAGTGCTAAAAAAGTCGCCAAGAAGAGATAGTAATATAGCACAACAGCAACCAAGGCTTTTTTCATGAAAACATTAACTCATTTAGAAAGAGCATCAATATGCGGTAACACTTTATGCATTAATAAGATTTGGATTAATAAGAAAAATGGCGTATTAAAATAACCGTATACTTATTATTAATGCATTATTTATCGTGACTTTTCCCTTAGCACTGCTTCTTCATTTCAAGTATCATTTGGCCGATTCATATAAAATACCTGAACGAATACAATCACAATTATAATTTTTTTTACCGGATTCCCCCGCACACACGTGGTTATCACCCCAGTATCACGTCTTTTTTCCTCTTTAAAAATACTCATTCATTGGTAAAAAAATCATAATGTAAACGTGATAAAATGATCTAACTGTGTCGTAAGCATTTGTAATAAAATTTTTATAGGAAAAAATCCATTCAAATACAAAATTCAACTTAATCAGTTTAAAAAAACCCGTTTATTTAGACATCAGAAAAAAAAATTTAATATACAAAAATAACACTCAAACAGTACCCCATCGTTCATTTTAAAAGCACAGTAGTGGGGAAACAAACAACTATCTTTACAAATAATTTTCAGATGTCAGGGTTTGAGGAGGTAATTATATGACAAAGTTGAGTTCCTGAATATTATATTTACAGGACCAAACGATATTTCGACGGCTTGTTCTTTCGAATGATTTTGATACTCTTGGTGGTAGATGCTCGTTGCCTGGTTCCAATCTTTCCATCAGAATCGCACCTTTCCTTCAAGAGTCTCGAAGCTGTTCGAATTTTTGAGTTCTCGAACTCCTCCGGCGTCGCGCAAATTCCACCGATTGTGACGTGAACTTTGAAGGTTCCGTTGAGCCACTTCATTCCGCAGTCGCAATGAACAGGGTTTTCTAAATAAGAGGAGGATTAAACAAGCTTTAATCAACTAACATTTTAAAACTCAAAACTGTTGCGGTGTTCACAATCATCACTAGAAAGGTAATAGAAACATGCGTTTCTCTTTAGGGAGTTTCAAAAGTTTGCTGCTTTAGTGGGTTGTAGACCCGAAAGACAATGCAGAATCACCTAAGAAAAAGTGGGGTCTCGAACAAGGGCAAATCCAGGGCTATGGGGCTGGTGTCCCCCTAGAATTAAAAAGTTCTTATAATTTCAGTATAATTCCTTCAATAATTTGAATATTTTCCAAATTTTTCATGAGGAAGGAATAGGGAATATATGATGATACTTTGAGAGATTTCCCATAAAATTTGAAAATTAAATCCTTTTAAAACGGGAAAGTTATGGTAATATACACTTTACTCATGTTAGGTACATCAGCCCCCCAGACAAAAATCCTGGATTCGCTGCTGGTCTCGAATGCACTCCAAGATTTTTACCCTTCAGGACAAAATCTTTACCCAGTTTTTATAACAAGTTAAGTATGATAATTGGTACTGGGAATTTATTTGAACCCCCTACACCGTTCGTCCACTACACGAGTGCCGTTTGCAAATCCTCTTTCTCTGGGGATTCTGAAGGGGCTTTGAGTAATCTACAGCTACACCCCCTTATAAAATTTGGAAGAAACGAGTTTTTTAAACACTTAAAATAAAAACTCGAGCCCGAGAGGGAGGTTTCAAATGCTAAGTTTAAACTGTGGGAGTAAAAGAGGAGGTATTCACTCCTGACACCCAAACCAGTGACTATCTAAAAGTATTCAAATACCAAACAATTAATTGCGTTCCTAAATTGTCTAGCTTCTTTTACATAAAGTATTTCTCCATGGTTATTTTATAGTGGTTGTTGAGCTCTCTGCAGTGTCAATAAAAAACTCAACAAGTATACAAGTTTAAATTAAATTATGATTTTACACATTTTAGGGTTTTTGTTTATAACCCTTGCAGTTCTAGACCACCAGAGATTATCATTGAATCCTATGGTAAATATAGGGCGGTTTGGACTGAAAAGGGTAAAATTAAGTCTAAAAACATTTATGAAAATGCATAGCTACTGTGCAATACCTACCGCTCAGATCAATGAATTTCAAACTCTCAGGAGCGTTCTTCCATTCGTTTTCTTTCAGATCCCTAATGTCATTGTATTCTAACCTCAAAGTATCCAGGAAGTTTGCGTAGGTGAAAAGCTTGTCACCAATAACCTTGATGTTGTTCCAGCTATAAAAGAAACAAATGAACATATAATGTCATCACCTGTGATCCGATAGGCATATTCATAGCACTACCTTCTGATGTGTGGATTTGATGTCCCTAATATGTATATAAAAATTAAATATATTACTTACCTTTAAAATTATTTTGCCTAAAAAAGATTTAAGTGAAAATTTTAGAGGAGATTAGAGAAGATCCATTCATTAATCGTTATCAGGGGCGGATCCAAGTTATTTGACCTCTTGATGGGGGGCGGCACCAGGATTTTTAAAACATCTTTCACAATCAAACCAGATATAGTATTCTTGAATTTGAAGGATATACTTTTTAAGCCCTGAAGCTAAACATGAAAGCCTTTTACAGCTTCTAAATTCTGATTAATTAAGAAAGTAATTAATATGTTATTTTTAACTTTTCAGTAATCATTTTATCCTTTGCATTTTCATCCTATGGGGTAGGGCATGAGCCCCAAGTCATCCCCGGTCATCCCCATCGATCGTTAAAGCTTAAAAAATAAAAGTATCCTTGTGACTTAAAACAACAAGAAATATTAACAGCATTGAGCTGTTCAGATGTTTCATAGGTAGAAGTTAGATATTTTCATGACTAAAGAGTAAGGAAGATAAGTTACTGTAGAATGATGATAGAAGGCAATCCTTAACTAATAAATATAAATTTTAACCTCCACTGTAAGGCACCAATTACTATTATATGATTTGGATTCTCCAAACCAGTCTATAAAAAGTAATCACAAGGGATCAGTAAACCCACCTGAGATCAAGGTAAGTCAATCCTGTTTTGAAATTGATGTATTCTATATTCTCAATGGCATTGTGAGAGAGGTCCAGCATGGTGAGACGAGGTAGGTTCTTGAAGGCGTTCGTCTCAACCGTGGCTATTTGGTTGTGGGTCAGGTTCAAGACGGTCAGTTCCTTCATTTGGACGGGGAACAGGTCAGCACCAACGGTGGTCAGTCGGCCATGGCTGAAGTGGAACTGTTTCAGCTTGGTCATGCAGCCTGTCCAGGGGAACTTGCTCGCTCCCTTGCCAGTGTTGCACAGGGAGCAGATTCGGTCGCTCGAAGTACTGTTGATTGCCGTAAACCTAAAAGATTTCATAACGTGTTTTAAAGCATTGAACCAAAGAATCTGAGTAAATAAATGTATACACTGGTTAATAAGGGAGAAAGGAAGAGGAAGTAATGATAGTAATTAAAAAAAGAAGGATGGCATATTAAGGAAAAATTAGGGAGAAATCGAAAGAAAGGGAGAATAAATGGGAAAGAATGTGGAATAAAGGAAATGTGAGACACTGAAAAGATGCCTATCAAGTTTCAAGATGCCTTTCAAAAATTCCTTTTCAAGTTTTTCCGAAAAGAGAAATCTATATATTTCAGAGCCTTTTACGGTGTGTTCCGGCCTTAATTACAGAACTTAAATGAACCATTAAACCATGTCTTTCTTAGTATGATATAGAATTGACATATTATTTTGATATGAACCAAATTAAATCTCCTAGACTGGTTTGCTAATAAGTGCATTATAGACTACGTTTTGTTTCTCCTACCATAACCCTACTGGTTACCAGTGGATCTAGTGTTCCAATTACAGGAAAACTAACTCTAGTTCTGTTAAGCAATTTTGGAGTTGGTTATAATGTGATGGTATCACTTTCTACACTCGATAATTTTCAGTTATTCTTTAGCTTTGACAAACATTAAAATACTTCATTAAAATTTCAACTATTGATTGAAATTTTATTTATTGATTCGCCTCGATTTTTCATACCTGTCCCGTCTATGGACCAGACACACGAGAACAATTAAAATTATTGGAGGGGAAAAGGTGTTTCCAAAGCAACAAATGCAACGTTCATCAACCCGAGCATCTTCTTGATTGCATGGGGATATCAAGGAATGAACTTTTCTCGACCATAATTACTTACAGATCCTGGACTCATTATTTGTTCGATACTGTGTGATTGTAGTGTTCATATGTGTCTCTGTCCATGAAATTGTGTAACTACACAAGGGATAGTAATATAATACCTGGTTGTCACGCTATTTTTGCAGGTCAGCTTCCACTCGCAAGCGAAACAGGACGTCAAAGCACTATCCACGATCTCTACCTCCTTGATCTTCAACAGGGTGAGCCAATCCGTGGGAAGGACTTTCTTGTCTTCTCCAGCGTTTCCCAGCTTCTGGGCCTCCCAGAAAGAGTCGTAGAGGTGGAACTGGTCGATTTGCATGGTTCTCAGGGCGGGGAAGATGGTTTTGAGGACGTCGGAATCCCGCAGCCGATGGCAATTGACAATGGTGTGGATCAGCTTCTTCGATTGGTGGATGTTGGCGCAGCTGCAAGGGTAGATGTTTTCCCTTGGGGGACACAGTGTACCTCCGAGAGATGAGGTGGTGAGGTATCCCACGACTAACAAGAGCGGAAACATCATTTTGAAAGTTCCTGAAATAGCGAAATTGTTGTATGATTTGAGAGGGTTGTAAGTTTTTTTCTAGTGTGCCTCGAAGCAAACGAGGTAGCTTCAGTAAAAGGGAAGTTATAGCAAATTTGGTGATTTTTCTTTGGGGGGGAGAGAGAAAATAAATAATAGTGAGTTCTTTTAATATAACAAATATTTTATTTTTGGAAGGAATAAATATATTTCATTAGAAAAGCAAAAATAATCTATATAACAATGTTATCTACCCTTTTGGTTATGCGTGCTACCTTAATATTTTCGGAATTACTGAGAATATGTGTACCACATCAAGCTAAGCATGCATACGCACACTTCTCCATTTTAGACTTGAAATTATGGACCAAATAAAAATACTGAATTCTTGATTCAGAAATTTTATGTTTGATAACTTGAGAAAATGTAAAGACGATAAAAAAAACATGCGAACTAAAAAAAATAGGAATAATTTCAAACTGACTCAAAGCAAAAAATAAGGAAAACATATCTTGGTCGGTCGGATGAAAACTTTTATACTTTGTTAGAACTATATAGATCAGGGGTTCCCAACCTTTTTGCACCTGCGTACCACTTGACTTTTTGACAAATTTTGGCGTACCACCAGACCTAAATATTTTAATAAACGTATAATATTTATACTCTTCTAAAAGTGTTCAAAGGATTTTTGAATTAAATTCCTGAGAAAACTTCATATTTAATGGTTAGATATTTGTTTATTTATACCATGCTTATAATAAAGAAGGGATAAAAAGATGAAAATGGTATTAATTTACAGTTTTATTTATTATACCCATAGGTCTAAAAACCTTAGAAAAAAAAGTAAAAAATTAGTACAAACTCGGCAAAAAATTAATCATCATACAAAATATACTTTTATATTTTATAGTCTTTAGTGCGAAATTTGTTGTTGTTTGCCTGTGATTAAAATATCAACTTTAGGAGTAATGGCGAACTTATCTTCACTCTTAAGTTTACATATATCGCTTTGACTCACGCGTACCACCTGAAACGTTCCCGCGTACCACCAGTGGTACGCGTACCACCGGTTGGGAACCCCTGATATAGATTATAGAGCAAAACAAATTCTGTGAAATCATTATCATTAGCTTTTAAAAAACTGATTTTTCTTATGAGCAATTTGTTACACTTAAATTAGCAAATGATTGTTTGAACTGTCTTTAAGAACTAAAATGGGATATAATGAAAAAATCAACTTACAAAACTTGCTTTAGTAAAGTTATATCCAAATAAAAGACTGTCAAAGTGAGAAATTTCTTATTAAGATTATCTAAACTCAACTAGGTTATTTTTATGTGTTTCTGAAAAAAACATCTTGTTTTATATGTACGTAGGATCTGAGGAAACTAGGGAGAAGCAATTGTTGTCTTTAAGTCACTATCTTATCACGCTACATGAATTCCCACTTGAGCAAAATAACTTTCATTGTATATTCATTATCTTTATTATTTTGAGATCCTTTATTTACACACTCATTTTAGGGTATTCCCCTTCCTTCGTTTATCTCGAACCTATGAAAAGGGTTTAACTCACTACCCTACCAGACAATTCAAATATAACAGGAATAAATAACTTAAAAATATCTAAAATCCTAAGAAAAAGCCTAAGTAATAAGTTACAAGTTGCAAGAAATCTAATCCGCCTTTATAAAGCGAGTAACAAGCAATTTAAAATAATAAAAGTTTTTAAAAATTAAATAATAAATTAATTTTAACCCTTTATAACAAAATAAATGCTATTGAAAATTGAATACTAAAATTTACTAAAAAAACAAATATGACTTCGATTTATTTACAGGTTTGTTTAATTGTTCCTTTGAGAAATTAAGAGGGGAATTCAAGCTATAAAAAGAGATGAGATGGTGAAGAATCTGACACGAGTAAAGAGAATGAGATGGCTAAAAAGGACCAAAAGATATGGAAATGGATGGAATAGAGATGATCAGGAAGGATAAAGTGTAAATTATGACAGGGATAATAAAGGTAAGAGGAGGGGAGAAACTTAGAGGGATGGGGAAGAGCTTGAGATGATTAGGATGAGAGGGATTAAGACAATTTGAGAATCAAGACCAAGAGGGTAAGGGAGATAAGAGGATCAAAATGATGAAAGAATCTAAAGAATGAGAAGGAATATAAAAGGGATTAGGATGAGAAAAATTAATAAGATAAGTGGGATTTATAAATGATGAGAGGGCTGAAGCGGATGAGAGGATGAAATAATAATAGGGTTAATAATGTTGAAGAGAATTACCGTGTTAAAGAAGTATGAAGATGAGCGAGATCAAGAGAAAAAGAGAGTGGAAGGTATCAAGACGATAAGAGAGATTAATAAGATGAGTGGGATATTAAATGTTAGTTGTTATTAGTGGGATGAAGAAGAGAAAATGAAAAGAAATAAGAGGTTGGGAGAATCAAGGGGGACGGACGGATGGATCGAGGATCAAGAGGATGAAATGATCAAGAAGGTTGTAGATAATGTTGTAACGTAGTGAAGAAGAAGACTAGTTAAATTCTGCGGCGAAGTGAAGAGAATCTCTCGCTTGTTTATAAATGCTTGTGAGCCTAAGCTCGAAGGGGGCTGTCCCGAGATCGAAGCGGCAGAATAAACGTAAAACGTTAGTTGAGTTTTACTTGGTTGGCTGTGTGTTAGTTTTTTGAAATAGACTTCTTTACAATGTGAAGGTGATTAGAGGGATAATATGAATCGGATATGAATATGAAGCGGATACTATTATTAAAAGATAAAAGGATGCAGAGGATGAGAATGGTATGAGGAGATGTGAAATTAAAAGGAAGAATGGATATTTAATGGAAATAGATATGGAGAAGAAATAAAGGGAAAAAAGAGAAGAGGAGAATTTTCAATTATTTAATTGAAACGGTCATATTAACTTATTTAAATCTATTTTCTTAAAATAAAAGAAAGTTAACAAAAATTGAAATAGGTACATATTGTATTATTTCAGTTTTGTAACTTCGAAATAGATAAGAAGTGGAAAATAAATTGATGTTCCATCTGAAGTTTTTTTTTAAAACTGGCATTTTCAAGAAAAATATTTTATTTTAGTTTCTAAGAATGCCCTATCAACTATGAAAAGTATACCAAAATAATCTTCAAATATTCGTTGAAACCCCACCACCTCTAAAAATTCTTATTTTAATAACAATTTAAAATTTTTTAGCAACTGTCGTGCACTTTGGAGAGGACAGTTGGACAGTAACAGCGGGCCGTAACCAAAACGAAAATTTTGGAAGGTCGATATGTATTTTATTTTGGGGAGATATGCGATTATTTCTTATTGTTTTTTGCAGTAAAAAAAGGAAAATTATTGAGTTTCGCGGGGCTTAAAAGTTCAGAGGTTAAATATGTTGCCAATTTAGAGCATCCGTAACGCAAATCTATCTTAACTCAAATCCAAAATTAATTGCTGACATTATCTTTTTTCTTTTTCCGCCGATGCCGATAGCGTTAATTTAGGGCTCGACCGATGCATCGGCTTGGCCGATGTATCGGCGCCGATTGTTTGAAAAAATAGCCATCGGCGGCCGATGCTAAAATTTGAAAAAATCGACCCATCGGCCTAAAAAACATCTAAATGCAGATGTTTGGCCGATGGTTATCAAATTTTTTAAATAAATTTGAATTGATATTTCAATCTTAAAAATTTTAAATAGAATATTCGTATCAGCAGCAGTGAAAAATAGTCTATATAAACATCATTCTCAAGTGAAAACCGTTAAAAAATAAATGTTGAAATTTTTACTGGTTTTACTTCTTTTTCGTTAGATTTACTGGACTAAATTAGTTTAATACAATTTTTACGATCGGCCTTTAGCATAGGCCATCGGCAATCGACCTTGTAAAGAACCATCGGCCATCGGCTTGCCAATGGAAATTTTCGAACAATCGGCATCGGCCCATTGGCCAAAAAAGTGCCATCGGTCGAGCCCTACGTCAATTCATGTTTGTACTAGAAACAGGAAAATTCTCCGTTATTTTGACCAATCAAAACCTCCCGTTTGCAGCAAGCCAAACCCAAAGCCAAACCTACAAACCGAAAAGGAAAAATGACGTCATTATAAACTATTGCGTTGTGTTGCCATTGCTTTGCTTTCGTTGCCCTCGCTGTGGAAATCGCTAAATTCGAGGCTTTTGTCCATTTTCCAGTCTATGAATGACCCTAATTAATAAATTTGTCCATAGATTGCCTCTTGAAAACTAAAGAGTTGGCCGACAAATTTGACTTTTGGCAAGGAATATTTTGGCCTCAAGAATCTTAACATTTTTTGTGTTGCTCTTGTATCATAAGAGAGTATATTGTGCATTCCCAATTAGAAATCGGCTTTTATGAAATGTATGTTGCAGTAAACAAACTTTTATTTTACATTCATGTGATCTTAATAGACTATGCCTTCTTGTCTTGATTGTTTATAATATGATTCTGTGACTAAATAAGGAACAAATCAATAATCTAAAAAGGGTGTGCGAAGCCCAATGTTTGTTGACAAATGACATTTCAGTCTGAATAGCATCCAATATTTAAAATGTAATCCTGTTTCTTATTGTTTTAGCACCCGAAAATATTGTTAATTGGATCATTAAAACTAATTTAAACCCTCTTGCCATTAGCTCCAGATTATGTGAAAGGTATACAAACAGTTTTGAAATAATGCTGACTTTTTAAATGCCCACTCAATCAAAAAGCTTTAATCTGTTTTGCCTTGGAAAGAATAACTTCATTTAATTATAAATATTATTTATTTATCAACAGACCAGTCCAATTTGCTCATGCTTCACTTGTTTATATTGTAATCTGTATAATATAGCAGATATCTCCCTCTCTCCCTTATCAAAAAAAGTTACATTGGGCATTTTTTAATTGATTTATAGGTTAAATTCTGTTAACATTTCCACTAAATATTGCCATGCTCTTATGGACACCAAAAAGTAGAAAAATTGCATAATTTCAAAATTATAGATTAAAATGTTTAGTTAGATTAATAATTTTTCAGTTTATCATTAAAAGTTAGAAAAATTTGCTGATATTTGAATATATGGCATTCTTAAAGAGATTGGGGGATATTTAGCAGGGACGGTAAAGGAATTGAACCAATTTATTAAGAATTTAATGATATTTGGTTTTCATTCTAGGAAATTTTATTTGAAAACTCCCTGAACCTATTTGTAAACATAGGTGCCAATGTCATTCAGTTCAGTTATAAACAGTACATTTCCACCATGAGTAGAAACGCTGCCGTGTTCCATACAGTCGAGGTTGGTGACACAAAATTCACAATACTAAAACGCTATCAAAATCTGAAACCAATTGGTTCTGGAGCACAGGGCATTGTATGGTAAGTTATTACAATCAATAAGCAATATATACCACTTTTTATTAAATACTAGTTGTATTTTAACTTTATTCAATGACAATGTTTATTTTTAGTGCTGCATTTGATACTGTTACTGAGCAAAATGTTGCAATTAAAAAGCTCAGTCGTCCTTTTCAAAACGTCACTCATGCCAAGCGGGCTTACCGTGAATTTAAACTCATGAAACTAGTTAATCACAAAAATGTAAGTGTCACTTTTTCATCTTTCCTACTCTTATAATCCTTTTCAACAATCCCAAAATAGGTATACAAAATATTGGTTACTTCTTTTACAGATAATTGGCCTTCTAAATGCATTTACACCCCAAAAAACCATGGAAGAATTTCAAGATGTGTAAGTAATAAAATCTTATTTTTTTGTTCAGTCACTCTAGAGTAGTGATGTAAAATTCTCGGTAATAATCTTTTGGAGAATATTCTGGAGAATATTCTCGAGAATATTCTCCAAGAGGAGAATTTTTGAGAATATTCTCCTAGAAGCTACTAAAATAAGTTTTTTTTTTGGAAAAAAAATTTTAGAAAGTATATATTAACTTCAAATCAGGAGAATATTAAAGATTATATAACTTGAAGCCATCATAAAATTTAAAATGTTTTTAAAATCACTAATATGCTTGAGAATATTCTCCTAGAAACTACTAAAATAATATTTTTGAAAAAATTTTTAGCAGGTATATAATATTAACTTCAAATCAGAAGAATATTTAAGATTATACAATGAGAAGACCATCATAAATTAAAATAAGTCAAATTTAATTTTAAAATCACTATTCAGGGGTGCATCTAGAAAGAAATTAGGGCCGAAAACGGCCCCTTCACAAAATTACGACCCTCAAAAACAGCCCCTTCACAAAATTCCAATCCTCAAAAATGGCCCCTTTACAAAATTCCAATCCTCAAAAACAGCCCCTTCACAAAATTCCGGTTCCCAAAAACGGACTTTAATCAAGCTATAAGCACTCGCTAAGTGTAATTTTATTTAAAAAATTATATATTTACAGAAATAGGACTTTTTTAGAATGAAAAATTATTTTCACAAAATTTAATTCCGTTTTTCACAAAATTCAATTCTGTTTTTCACAAAATTCAATTCCGTTTTTTACAAAATTCCCAAAAACATCCCTGGCAAAACATCCTGGATGCCCCCCTGCCATTACATATGAAAGATAACATGTTTGAAAGGTAAATGAGAGTAACCAAGATGTATTATATTAACTAAAAATTTTTCGACTGTTAGTGTTTTTGAAGAAAGTTATGTACATAGAAATGTTTTTCTGGAAATAATTTTGTAGAATCCTAATGAGAATATTCTCATGAAAACATGAGGAGATGCAATTATACACGAGTGAAAATTTGAAGATCCTATATATTTCAGGGACACACACAAGTCTTAATAAGTAAGAAATATAAATTGAATTGTAATTTTGAGAATATTCTCATGATAGATTTTTCCTCAAATGAAACACTTCAGGAACTTTCCATGAGGAGTTTTGCGGTGGGGGAGTATCAAAATTTTTTTATTTAATACTGTACAACCAATGCCTCAGATTTGATATTTTTATTTTTAAAGTATGGGAAAAACTAAATTTCGAAATCGGATATTGTTCCATTAATTATGCTTTGACCTTGATCAATTCTGTGCGCGTCACAAGTGCCCAACAACATATAGCTATTTTTACCGAATTTTATTGAGAATATTCTCATGAAGGGGAAAATATAAATGAATCTGAATTTAAAATTATACAAACAAAAAATCTAGCCAAATTATTCTTTCAGAAATAATTTTTATTTTTAAACAAAAAGTAAAGTGAACTTTTTGAACCCACTTTGAGAATCAATATTCTCATGATAAATTAATTATATATATTTCCTGTAAAATAAATATTAAAAAATTGGAAATATTTTTCTCTACAGATAAGGGGCCATTCATTAATTACGTAAGGGTCCCGAGGGGGAGGGGGGTTGGAAAAATCTCTACATACCCTTACTTGGGGGTGGGGGGGTCAAACCAATTCTTACGTAAGATTTTCTAAGTTAATGTAAACAAATTCCAATCAAATAACTATTGAATAACCCCAGAAAAATTTTTAAAATGCTGCTGATCTCAGTATATTATCGAAGCTTTAATTTTTTAAAAATGAGGGTATATCAGATGCATCTTTTTTATTCGAGTTTAAACTGATCAAACGAAATAAAATCTTACGTAAGAATAGGGGGGAGGGGTTTTAAAAATCTTACGTACCCTTACATGGGGGTAGGGGGGTCAAAAATTGCCAAAATCATCCTTACGTAATTAATGAATGGCCCCTAATTCTAATGTGATGTCCCTTTCTTTAAAGAATATTCTCCTGATTTTACAAAGTTATATCAAAATTAGCTAAATATCATGTTTAAAAGGTCCTTTAGTTTGACAACTATTGCTATTGGTACTACAATTGCTTTCTCAACAACTATATGGAAAGAATTTAGACTCCTCTTTTTTATAACAGTATTTTCTCCCATTAAAACTTGCTTCTAATATACTTTAAAAAATATTTTTTACCAAATGAAATTTACTTATTTATTAAAAATTATGCGAAATAATGAAATTACAGTTCAGAGAATATTCTCTAAACTGAAGATGACTTTTTAAGGGTAAGTTTCATCAAAGTTATTATTATTTTTAGGTTTTTAACACTAATACTACATGGCCATTTCATATTATTAAACATATTGACATTTATTTCCATTTATCTGTCAAAAAACAGAATATTCTCGATTATTCTCAAAATTCTCGCCCCTGGAGAATATTCTCAGAATATTCTAGTTCTCCGAGAATATTCTCCGGAGAATATTCTCACTTCACATCACTACTCTAGAGAAAAATTGAAATTATCATAGATACTTCATAGGCAGGGGCTAAAATTAAGAAAATTAAGACCTTATGGCCTAAGGCAGTGTGGTCTTATCTGTAGCTGGCACTCGAAGAGATTTATCAAAGCACTCTGCCACAAAATAAAAGCTTGTTCAAACTACATAGAAATAACCTAATAACCTGTTTTGAGGGTCTAATATTAAACAATTTTTCAGGAAAGAATATCTGAATCCTCTCGAAGTATTCACCTCTTTATTTATTTGATGTAATGCTATATCTTAAATATTTTTCATTTCAGATATCTTGTTATGGAACTAATGGATGCTAATCTGTGCCAAGTTATTCAGATGGATCTTGATCATGAAAGAATGTCCTATCTCCTTTATCAAATGTTGTGTGGTATAAAGCATCTTCACTCAGCGGGAATAATTCACAGAGTAAGACTTATGGATGATCAGGGTTGCTGATTTTTTTTATTTTTAAAAAAAATTTGGATTTATTTGATTTAAATCAGACTTTTTTTGATTTAAATCAGATTTTTTTATTTAAATGAATTACTATTCCTGAACTGCCTGAAACTGGTTAATGATATACTGATATTGAGATTTCAATGTGATATAATAATTTAGCATTAGTTAATATCCCAATTTTGATCTATTTTATGCATTAATTAAGGGAAACACTTCACTGCCGTCTCACCGACAAGATGCCCGTTCTAAAAGGGTGAATGAATAATTGTATCATCAGTTACTAAAACTTTTATCCTTCTTTCTTAATATTAGGTTTGGAAAATAAATTGTGACTATAATTACTAAAAAAACCATGTCTAATTTTTGTATAAAAATTGAATTCAATCTGAATTATATTTATTCAGTTAAATTAATTTTACTTAAAGTGATATATGTTTATTTCTCTAAAATAATAATTTGGGATAATACATAAAATTAAGTAACCAGGGGTCTGTCTAGACTTTTTGTGAAGGGTCCGTTTTTTGTAAAAATTGTGAAAATCTACTCATAATTTTATGATTAGTTAGTGTTAAATTAGTTATTTTCAGCCAGAAGCCTGTTTTTGTGAAAATAAGCTCACAAATTAGCAGTATTGTGAAAAATAGTGTCCATTTAAAGGCCAAATACTTTGTGAAGGGTTTGTTTTTACTATGAAACATTTTGTGAAGGGTCCGAAAACGGACTCAAATTTCTTCTAAACAGACCTCTGGTAAGCTACTTATTGACAGTGTTGTACAGACCACAGATAATAGGGCTTTCTCTGGCTAAAATTCCCTCTGGTTATGTAATATAAGAAAAAATTTGTTCGGAAAACATGACTAAAATTATAAAAACAATCTTCCAATAAAAATCATCAACTGACTCGTATTTTAAAAATTTTATACCAGGTAAAAATAATTTAATTCTTGTTTAGTTTATCACAATTATTGATTTCGAACCTTGCTATTTACCCTTTTTTGTCAAAAACATTTTTGTCATTGGTAGTAAAATTTGTTCTTGAAATTGCAGGCTATTTTATGTAAAAGTAACTTTAACCTATCTCTCCCAGTTCCATATCTAGCAGAGTTTTTAAAAAATGTAAGCAAATAATCTTGCAAACCAATTTTATAGCATAAACTACTTATATTTTTATTTAAATTGTGCTAGTTTAAAATTTTTGATTTAAATCAATGATTTTTTTTAAGAATCAAGTGATTTAAATCATGATTTAAATGAAGCAACCCTGTGGCTGATTTGAATTTTTATTTTTTGAATCGCTTTTTTATAGCACTAGCTACTTAAGTAGATATTTTGGTTCTTATGTATTATACCGTCAACCGTGCCGCATAATCAAAAACGTTATAAAATCACAATGACTTTTCTATTGATGTACCACTGAATTAGACGGCCACAGAGTGGTCAACGGGATAATACGTAAGTACCGATATTTTACTTACATATGTAAATTATGAGAATGATTTTAAGAATTTATTTTTAAGTTTGATTATAATTAGTTATAAAGGAATCCCATAACTCAAAGCAAACTTCATGTGTATGATTATGAATAATGCTTCTTTAACCTTTTAATTTAAGCTGTTATTTTAAGCTTAAAAACTGGTTTTGATAATACACGTGTTTCTTAACTTTTTTTTTGGATCACTGCCCTTTTTAAAGTAAAATTTCTCTCACTTTACTCTTTCTGGAATCTCTGTTCTAAGTATCTTCCAGATGACTTAAGATACTCATCCTGAATTATCTGCATGCCAACAATTAATTGACAAAGATTTTGTGTTTAGCAATTTTTTTTATTTTATAGTATTCTCATAAAACCCTTAACTTAGTGCGAATTGGATTGTTTGACTTCTTATTTTAGTTTTATCCTTAAAAATTACCTAGTGAGCCAATTGCATGCAAATAATACACAAATACTGGATTTGATTTAGAAATAGTTGAAATTTTCTCTGATGAGAAAGGAAAATGAAGATTTAAAAGTTGGCCAGTTGTTTTCCTAATAAACTTTTTTGGTACTTTAATCTCAACAGTTAAACTTTATTGGAAACACTTTACAAATTACAGATAAAAAAATTAAAAGCAACACTGCTAGTTGAGATGTATGAATTGTTATTTAGTTTGATATCTATTTGTTTTATGACAATTTATCAGAAAACTTCACTTGTTCCAGGCTAATCAAAATTTTAAAAGTCTAAATATCGGTACATTATGCCTTATACTAATGTTTATCAAAGTGAATTAGATCATAGATTTTCTACGAGTACTCTTTAAAAGAAATGCTTGTTACACATGATCCTAGTTAGTTTTATTGTTAAATTTAGCATCAGGGATTGGAATCGGCACCCGATTCCAATCAACCTGATTCCATCTTAAATAATATTTTTACAAACCAAATATTATTTTAGGATTTAAAACCAAGCAACATAGTTGTAAAAGCAGATTGTACTCTCAAGATCCTGGATTTCGGATTAGCTCGAACAGCTGGCACCACTTTCATGATGACCCCATATGTAGTGACCAGGTATTACAGAGCTCCTGAAGTCATTTTGGGAATGGGTTATAAGGAAAATGGTGAGTTATTTTACTAATCGTAATTTACTTACATATCTAAATTTTATTTCTAATAAATTTAGTGTGTAAACAGTGTTCGCAGTGAACTGTTGTCAACCTGAGTCCCAGGGACCCATTTAGGAAAAAAAATGTGGGTCTGGAAACAAAAAAATTAAGTCCCTAAAATTTTATGGGAAAGACGTGTTTTTAAACAAAGAAACACAATAATATTCCACAAATTATTATAACATAAGAAAGTATTGATTTATTCTTACTAATTCAATCTCTTTTGACAAATTTTTTTACTGATTACTGATTAGTTCTCCCCAGGGTTGTTACGCTTAAAACACTTCGTTTAAAACACTCGTTTTAAACACAGCAAAAAAAACCTTGTTTAAAACACATATATTTTTTAGCAAGTTGCTTCCTTTATTTAGGCAACAAACTCACTATTTTCAAGTGTGGATCACTCTATGCTTAAAAAGATTGGGTACAAACCACCAAATCGCTATGACATAGGCAGTACATTACTTGATAAAGAGCTCGATGCTGTGAAGAAAACTTACAAAAATCATTTAAATGAACGAACTGTTTGTGGTGTATTTAAAAGTATAGCTTTATTTATCTAATTTCTATTTCAAAAATCAAATTAAAATTTTTTAAAATCATGGGTTTTCTTAGCAATTCTTTGCCGAGGGTAAAAAAATTTAAACAAAAACATTTTAAACAAAAAAACACATTTAAACAAATAAAACATGTTTTTTTCCAACCCTGGTTCTCCCAATTACTTCTTAGGCTTGTCTTTACTCTTTTCATGCATGTGTGGACTCTTACAACTGCAGCAGAACTTACTGAAATAACTAAAATTTACTAAGTCCAGTTTTGCGAGTTGGGGGAAATTCTCACTATATTATTGGGATATAAATTTTAATTTTTTCAAATAATCCCCACTTTTTTAATTCCTAGATTATTTCCTAGATAAATCGCAAGTTATTTCGTTAATGTTCGTTCGTTAACTTGTAAAACCTTGACTTCTCGCTTAAGTTTCGTTTTGCGTGCAAATTGTTCCTGCGACTGCTTTTGTAAACGGCCACGGGCGTCTCGCGTTATTGCGATGTAGAAAAAACAACTTTACTGTGTTCGTCCCACTCTTGCAAATTTGCGTAAAAAACCCGCTATAGCGCGTTAACGTGAACCCTGGAGTAAATATTTTTGATGATTTGTGAATCAAGTGCTACTTTTTTATTTTGTGCTTACCACTTCTGTGAAACTAGTCAGTTTTGAAAATTATGTTATTGTAAAACCAATATGTTAATTGAATTAATTAAACTTAATATGATTAAAACTCTTTTGGAATGAATTTTGTATTCACATTAAATATATGAATCTTTTTTTAGATTATTTGTAAAATTTTCTTTATTTTTAATTTTAGTGGATATCTGGTCAGTGGGTTGCATAATGGGTGAAATGATAAGAGGAACAGTTTTATTTCCAGGAACTGATCGTATCCTTTTTGTGTGTTTAACCTTCACTGTTTTATATGAATGTGATTTTTTTCAGTATATAATATGTTTGTATTTAAACATAGTACAATTTTGAACACTATTGAACTTAAGAGAATTATTACCTAGTGTTGAACAAAGTAGATATTAAAATTTTATTATTAATAAACAATTCTTTGAAAGTCCTTTGCATAAAACTTTCACTTAACTGTTTGTTTAAAAATATTGAGAAAAAAAATAAACCATTAATTACTTTTTAAAAACATAAAGTGAATACTGTTTTGTCTTGTGTACAAAGTTTCAATATTAAATTATATTAATTTATATTATTCCACATTTACAGATTATATTCACATTACTTGTTCATTGCTGAATTGTTGAGGGGAAACTTGAACATGCAAGTTTGTTGATTAGATAGTTCGTTTATATCGTGCCTGGGATGTTTTTGAATGAATTTTTTCCCAAGTACTCTTAATAGGTTTTTTATACAATTTCATCATTTCCAGTTTGACTGACATTTTGGCAGTATGCTGTATTTCAAGGAGGATTCTTTTAAAATTGTTTAAATGTTTTCTTTAGATTTATCTGTTTATTTTGCTGCTGATATAAAAGTTCTCTGAACTAAGTAGTTATACTGTACTTCATTACCTTCGGAATGTTTCCCTAAAAATAAGAATCTAGCTTAACCTGTAATTTAGTGCCATAAAACCAAACACGAGAAATAGAAAGGTTTGTTCTAAATTCAGGGTTGCTTGTGAAATGAACATGTGTCACTTATCTTTTTATTAGAACTTTGAAATATATGTAAGCAGTTTTCTTCATTGTATTTACTTTTGGCACTTTTTTCCCTAACATGAATCTTTTCTGTATCTATGCAGCAAAACCATTGATTGAAATCTTTCTATTTGGTGTTTACATACCTTTTTTACTATAATGATACTTTTATTTGAGTTTTGAGGGAAATTCAATTAAGACTTGAGAGTATAATTGAGGTACTTTTTAATGGGTTACATCAGTTGATCCATATAATTTTGGAAAAGTTTCAATTCTATGAGGATAAAGAATAATTTAAAAGGATTATTATGCAAATATATGTTTGATGCCTGATATTACTAATTTGAATTGATTTTTCTGCATGCAATATATTTGACTAAGTACTTCTCTTGGTTGCTGTTTGAGTTCACTTTTATCTGGATTTTGCTTCTCTTTGTATAATAGTTGGTAGAAGTGGGATTATTTTTTAAGTATCACCAAAATGCTTACTAAAGTAATCTTGTGAGATTCTATATTTGTTTAAAAGTTTAAACAATATTATGAAATGGTTTTACAAGAGCTAAGAGTAAAATATCAAAAGGGAAGAAATAAGAGGCTGAAATCAATTTAGTCTTGCCTGGGTTGATATTTTTTTAAGTTATTAGAATTTTAAAATTTAGTTAGCATTAAATCCATAATAACTTATTTTATCACTTTTAATTGGTGCCATTTTTGATTATTGATAAACTGGTTGCTTTAAAAAATTTCTCAGTCTTTTTGTTTTCCTTTTTTATAACTGTTTTAATTCTTTTGTAATAAACAAATATTAACCAGTGGGATGAAATTATCCAGCCTTTAAAATTTATGGTTTTGTTTTCTTTTTCCGGTTATTTTTAGTTTATTGTTTTGATTCCTTTATATTAAACAGATATTGATCAGTGGAATAAAATAATTCAGCCATTAGGAACTCCAAACGAAGAATTCATGCAAAGGTTGCAACTTACTGTGCGTAATTATGTGGAAAATAGGCCCAAATATACAGGAGTTTCTTTTGAAAGACTTTTCCCTGATCTCTGTTTTAATACTGAGGATTCAGAAGAGAGTAAGCTTAAAGGTGTGTTTTTTAGTTTATTATTTTGCTTTTTCTATCAGCCTTATTAAAGCATTTTTAACTCCCTTATGCCCTTTCCCCAATTAATCTAAAAGGCACCTTCTTCAAATGAATGTAAACCTTCTAATTTTGTCATAAGTCGGGAAATTCTCCTAAGGAAGATATTTTTTGTGAAACCTCTGTTCAACTTAATTTTCTAGACCAAAATTCTGCATTATTTTTCTGCTGCAAGATTGATTTATTCAGAAATCTCCCTAATTTTTACTTCTCTATATTGGCATCTATGTAATCTGCTAAAATATATGTTGTGTCAATGATCCAAAATATTATTTACTTAACCGGAAGAATGAAAGTCTTCAATTAATTCTAAAAGTCTTCTGAAGTTAAATTATGGATTTTACATTATAACCTACCAACTTTTATCCATCACATATTATAAACAAGTTTTTCTTTTAAATTTGGAGAAAATAATTTTAAAAACATTTGAGTTCAGTGTTTTTTCTAGAACAAGTTTGATGTCATAAATTAGTTTTATCTAATTTAAATTGAAACACCCCTAAAGAATAGATAAATTAAAGAAAAAAAGGTACCTTAAATGTATTAAGCCATCAACCACTTCACCAGAAATAAAATGGTTGCCAAAGAATAACTTCAGATCTTTACTGAACTTGTATTTTGGATGTGGTCCTACTGTTGGCTAAATTGTTAATGACTTAATTCATAAGTACAGAGAAATTTAATATTGTTTCAGGTTTTTTAAATTGTGGGTAAAAGCAATAGCAGATTTAAGGGTTTAAGTTACAATCCATTACATGTAATAGTATAATAATACATGTGTAATTGATAGTTAGCTATTACCCCTCCCCCTCCTTTATAATGTTTTAATGTTTGAGCTAAAAAAGGAAGCATTATCTTATTTTGGAATGTTTAAATTTAGTTTTTAAATGTGTTCTTTAAGTTGCTTAATATTTGTTTTCTTAATTTATGCGTGGTACTTTTTTTAAATTTTCGCTTTGAAGCATAATCTTAATTACATTATTATTTGTGGATACTTGAATGAAATAGTCTTAATCTACTTTTGAAATTGCTTTTTATTTTGAGCTGGTTTATAGGTTTGAGCTGGTTTATAGGCTGGCTATAGGTTTTCTAATTAACCATTAACAATGCAGTAGAGTAGACAGAACCTTTTTTTATTAGTTGCTTCTTAATCCTCTAATCTTCCACTAACAGAATTAACTTCTGCTTCCTTTCCTTCACTCTATCTCATAGATATCGATCAATGGAATAAAATAATTGAGCAGCTCGGAACACCAGCTCAAGAATTCATGAAACGGTTACAGCCTACTGTTAGGAATTATGTAGAAAACAGGCCAAAATATGCTGGATATGCTTTTGAGAGACTTTTTCCTGATGTTTTGTTTCCTGCTGATAGTTCAGAGCATAGTCGGTTAAAAGGTGTGTTAGTTTGGTGAAGGATTTATCAATGTGGGTTCTGTTTACACAATTCACACATATACAATGTGTCATTATAGAAAAACAATTAACAATCTCAATCTGGTTGTCATGCTCCTTCTTAAAACAGCATGAGTGAGTGAAATCTGTTGCCTTTCCTTCACCTTGATTTTTAGATATTGATCAATGGAATAAAATTATTGAGCAACTAGGAACACCTGCTCAAGAATTTATGAAAGCGTTAAAGTCAACTGTTCGAAATTATTGCGAAAACAGGCCTAAATACGCTGGATATCCATTTGAGAGGCTCTTTCCTGATGTTTTATTTCCTTCAGATAGTTCTGAGCATAGTCGGTTGAAAGGTCTGTTGTGGGTGATGGAATTTTCAACATCTTTTAAAAGTTAATAAATGCATTTGATGTTTTTGTTGATCAAATTGTGTTGCTGAAGTAAAAAAACAAGACATGAATATTTATGCTCTGGATTTGAAGTGAGATTTTTGCTCAAGAAGCAATTTAATATTTTTCATTTCATAAGCTTTAGTAGTAATGTAGACTAAAGCACTTTTATGGATGAAATTTAAAAAGAAACAAAATATATTGGTGCATTCTATAACAATTTATTTCACATTTTCAAAAAAATGATTTATACTTTCTTAAATACTTGACAGTATGTAGGTTAGTACATTAAGTATCAATATAGTTTAAGGTCACTGGCGTTTTAGTCAATGAAAGTAATACAGAGCTCAATAAATTTAACTTTAATAGGGTTGGTTACGCATGCAATAAAAATAAGTGTCCAAATAAAACGTGTGGGGAAATCCGGCTTATAAGATACATGCTAGATTTGAAGCTATGTAACTATAATTTAGAATTTAACTGATTAAAATATAAAAAAACATAATAATGCTTCTTTACTAATATTCTTTTATTCCATTGCTTTCTTTACAACTTATATTATATATTTGAAATTTAAACAACACTCTTTTTTTAAGCGAGTCAAGCTCGGGACTTGTTATCCAAGATGCTTGTTATTGATCCAGAAAGGCGGATATCTGTTGAAGAAGCTCTTTTGCATCCTTATATAAATATTTGGTACGATGAAAATGAAGTAAATGCTGTAAGTGACCGTTTCTATTTACCTTATTGATTATCCTAACTGTATTGTTATGGATATTTTAATAACGTTTGTAATAATTGTTTTTGTAGCCAGCCCCTGGGCCATATGACCATTCTGTTGACGAGAGAGAACATACAGTAGAGCAGTGGAAAGGTAAACCTTTAATTGTATGTAATGTTCAAGGATTGTTAAGGAAGGCAGGGTAATATGGCAAGCTTAACTTTCAAGATGCTCTTTTTTCCTAGATGCTCTAACTTCATTTCAGAACTGACTTTGGTGTCAGTTTTTTCCTTTTGTTAACATGGGTACTACTAGCTACTTTTCAGTCCTGAGGACGGAATTCAGTCTTAAAATTTCTTTGAATGAAATTTTGTCCTGGGTTTAGTAAACTTAGGAACAAATCAGCAGCATTTTGTATTGAGCGCATTAACCTTATTACATTTTGCCAAGAAATGCCGAGATCTTAACTTATTCTTTTGGACTTAAAATTTTCTTTCAGTGAAATTAGTAATTTTTTTAGTCAATTGGAAAGATTTCATAACTAATCACTGCCCAAACCATGTTTTTTGTAGGATTGCATTAACAGCAATTCATTTTAACAATTTTAAACAGACCTGCCAATGTGTTTTCGAAAATTTTGTCTTTTATTTAAAAATTGACTGGGTAAAATAATTTTAACTAAATAGTTCAGTCTTCCAGTTTGAAGAGTGTCACCAATGTTTTTTACCCATACCACACATTTTTGAATGAATTTTTAAGGGGTAAACTTTGTTTAGGAAGAAGGGTAGATCCAATCATAGTCATTTAGTGCCTGACCATTTTAATTCAGGTGTAAAAATTGTTGTTTGACTAAGTTTTCATTTTTGATTTACTAAGGATTTCAGTGAAAAGTTATTGACAAAAGAATAAATATTAGGATTAAAATAAAAAAGGCAACAAAACACTTGTTGACTATAAAAAATTTTGTTTGACAAATCCAGGTTTGTAGACATTTAGTTGTCTTTTCAATAGTCAAATTCCTTGAATTCCAATCAAAAGAAGTTTACTATGCTGCTATACACATGAAGTTCTTGCTATTTATTATAGTAGTTTTCTCCCTTCGTTATGTGTTTAGATTTTAATATACTATGCCATTTTTTAGAACTTATATATCGAGAAGTTTTGGAATATGAACAGACTCACAATACATTGGGATTAGGCCGTCCACAGACTGCTCATCATAATTCAGAGGCCGGTAAAGTATATTTTTGATTTTTAGTACTTTTACCCAAGTCCCCCTGCTAAGACCTAGTGCCCCAACATTAATTCAAACCAAATTTTCTCATCGAAATAGGATTGTTTTACTAAAATACATGTTGTATTAGCTCTTTATTTTATGTTATGTTTAACAAAAAATATACTGAATTTGTTATAGAAATGATTTCTCATTCCATGAATGGGCCTATAATTAAGGGAATTAAGTAGTTTTTAGTGTTTAATCATACCCAATAAGAGGTGGAGTGTTAATGACTTGTATACTTGAAAAGTTAATGTGTTTACATTAATATTTATTGAAATATCATGTCAGTTTATAAAAATTATAAATTCAACTGTAATGAAAAGTTTTTTAAACAAATTATTTAATGTCTTTAATTAGCCCTTTCAGGCTTAAGCTGCAAACTTTAAATTCTGGAAAAGCTCATTACAATTCAAGTTAACACAGGCCTTATTTTTTAAAATTAAAAATAAGTAGTGTAATATCAATTGCCAGTTTTCAGTACAGGATAAGAATAAATCCAGAAGAGGTTATTTGAGAAAATGGTGTATGGGTAAAATTTGAATGCTGTAATTATTTAACTTTTAATAGAACTTAGAAAACTATTTAAATTACACAAATAGAATATCTCTATTCTAAAAAAAAGTTTTTGGTGAACGGTTTCCAGAGAAAGGATTTTTAATTACTGATCCGTATAACATATATTTGGTATCAAACTGTCCGGATTCTTTTGAGGATGTGCAATAAGCCTTTAGAATTTTTTTTAAAAATCTCAATTTTAAATATTTCCATTTTTTTAGATTACGGATAAGGTTGCAGTTATAAAGCAAGAAACTATGAATCTTAAAACGATTGAAAACATATTTCACCGGTTTTTTAATATTCAAATACATTAAACAATTATATTTTTGTTTATAACACGAATTTAATAAATGCTATTGATATTCTTTTTTTAACAACAATATTTTATGATTTTTATTAGATTTTAATTAGATTCACCGATTTTGATTCAAACTAATGTATTATTAATTTATCTTTTTATTTTTAAATAATGTTTTGAAATGTTTATCTTTGTTGTTGTGGCAACCCAATCATTTATATATTTACAATACAATGAAAACACGCTTTCGGAAATTATTAAACATAACAATACCTTATTTAAAAATCTTTTTGAAAGTATGATTCTAAGGTAAGAAACTATTTTAAATTTCATAATGCCTAAGTGCAAAAGATCAAATATCATGGGTAGATGTTATAGAAGTAAAGATACAAAACGAAAATGTTAACAGCCTAGAAATTCATGTGTTTTTAAGGAAACTGCCACAACTTCGACGTTCGTTGTGAAGTTCAGTGATTCGTGTTTTTCGAAGCAATATAAAAGGTTCTGCGTCAGCAGTTAACAGGGGTTGGCGAGCAATAGCGAGCAGGGGGTGGTAGCTCCCTAGTTTAAAACAGAAATGTATCCAAAAATGGGAAAATAATAAAAAAGACTAAGACAAATATTTAAAGACGAAACTGTTTTAATACAGCTTTAACAATTTTTTAAATTAACTAAATTATTAATTCTTTAATAATTTTTTTCAAATTATTAACTTTTTATTAGTGTCTTCAGCTTTAAATTGATCTAAGTAGCCCTGTTTCAAAATAACATGGATACTAAATTTCTAAAATAGACCTATTGATTTTTTTAAGTTTGCATGATTCATTGTTGTTACCTTTGATATCATTACTACGTAGAAATTATCAAAACATAACTAAACCCTTATAAAACCTCCTATTTCTGTGAAATTCCTTAATTTTGAAAATCGGGGGTTTTAGATTTAAGAATATAGATTTGTGTGGTACTAAATAAACAAGTAGCTAAGTTAAACTTTTACCAAAATTTTCCCAACTCCAACAAGATGTATTTAAAAAAACACAGGTTGAATTTTTATGAGAAATAGCTGGAAAAAGATATGTTTTATTTAAGGGCTATTCCATATGAACAGAGACATGATCATGAAAAATAAAAAAAATAAAATTTTCTAGTTATTTTATGGAATAATTATGCAGTATTGATCTAATTGTGTTTTGCATCGCTTAAATTTTGTGTAAAATTATTTTTATCGGAATGTCAGCATCTAAAAATCAATATTTAGAACTGCTTGTTTAGAAGGTTAATTTGTTAATGAAAAATCTGTGTTTTATTTTGAAAATTTAGAATAAATTAATTAGTTTTTACCACTTTTTTTGTTAAATATGCTCATAAACTGTATAGTAAAAATGAAATAAAGTGTTTAAATCAATTTAATTATATTTATATTCATGAATAACTGAACGCTTATACACTAGGGTGGTCCACATTCCTATGGGAAAAAATAAACTTTGTCCTAGACACAACGTCGCCCCCTCTTTTTTTTACATCTACCTATAGTATTATTCTGGCAAAGTTTCAACTTCCTACTTTCATTTTAAGGGGGTGCTCAACAGCCCTAAAAAAACTGCACTTTTTAGTTTTTTTCGAAATTTTAGCTAAATTGGCTAAAAAATAAGTAAAAGATGAATTATTTTGACATATACTTTATTTATACACTTAATATATGATTATAGATTGAAAATAAATAGTTAACAGCATCATTTCTTTAAGTATCAATGTTTAGAAACAATATTGACAAGTGAGGTTTTTGTTGACT